>OX101812.2:58636533-59995880 GCA_944452925.2 Chrysolina oricalcia | reverse complement strand
CTTCTCAATTTGATAGTGAACTTCTTTATTTGCATGTCCATTTCATGTGGCTATCTAAATAGACTCCTAAGTATTTGATGTTTTTGGTTAGAGGAATGGTGAAGATGTTGTTATCGTCGGTAATTGAGAGATGTCGAATATCTGGATGTTTGGATTTGATTATTGAAACAAGGTATGCCTATAGTTTTGTCAAAATTAATAGTCAACAGTTTCGAATCGAACCATTTTTTTATTCTGAGGAAAAATCTTTCTCAACCCTTCAAACAGATTTTTCCAGTTTTCTCCAAAATAAAAGATTGCGGTGTCCATCAGTATCAAACATTATACAGGTCAAGAAATGTTAGGAAATATATATTTATTCCTCATACAACTCATCATCTAATTCATCTTCAGTCTCCCTCGTCTTTATCTCACAATCCCGGAACAACTCACTGCCCAAGTTTCTACAGATATCTGAGGTACATTTATTACAAACATTGGTATATATAGCATATAAAAATCCCAAAACGGGTACACTTGGGGGAGTGTTGAGCAAGTTTGATTCACAAAAGTGTCATATCAAATTGGTAGTTTCCCTAAATTCCTACTTGTACCATTAAAATTTTGAAAATTTTGAAAATTTTGAAAATTTTGAAAATTTTGAAAATTTTGAAAATTTTGAAAATTTTGAAAATTTTGAAAATTTTCAAAATTTTCAAAATTTTCAAAATTTTCAAAATTTTCAAAATTTTAATGGTACAAGTAGGAATTTAGGGGAAACTACCAATTTGATATTGACACTTTTGTGAATCAAACTTGCTCAACACTCCCCCAAGTGTACCCGTTTTGATTTTTATATGCTATATATACCAATGTTTGTAATAAATGTACCTTAGATATCTGTAGAAACTTGGCAGTGATTGTTCCGGATTGTGAAGATAAAGACGAGGAGACTGAAGATGAATTAGATGATGAGTTGTATGAGTGAATAAATATATATTTTCCTATACATTTCTTGACCTGTATAATGTTGATACTGATGACACCGCAATCTTTTATTTTGGAGAAAACTGGAAAAATCTGTTTGACAGGGTTGAGAAAGATTTTCTCAGAATAAAAAAATGGTTCGATTCGAAACTGTTGACTATTAATTTTGACAAAACTATAGGCATACCTTTTTCAATAATCAAATCCAAACATCCAGATATTCGACATCTCTCAATTACCGACGATAACAACATCTTCACCATTCCTCTAACCAAAAACATCAAATACTTAGGAGTCTATTTAGATAGCCACATGAAATGGGACATGCAAATAAAGAAGTTCACTATCAAATTGAGAAGCCTCGTCGCAAAGTTTAGACATATCAAAAAAGGACCCCGCACTTTTCTTATGTAGAGTGGCGACCGGTCAAATTTTCTGAAAGTTTGGTATGTTGTTGTACCCGACTCAGTAACCAAAAGTGTCAATGGGCCCAACCCAATCCGATGGCTAGTTTTCTAAATACTGGGTGTTAAAGTTGAAAATTGCCCAAATTTTCGGATTTATTTTTTATTTATTAAAAGTTAGATCGGATTTCTGTTGCATACAGATTTTTACTACATGTTCTACTTATGAAATTAGTGGATACGTATGAATATAAATATTTATATTTACAAGGTGATTCACGAATGTATGACGGTAGTTTTTTGCCAAAATTCACTTTTTCTACTGTGACGTCAGGGAGGCATATTTTTGAAACGTTCTCTTCGATAAAGTATTTTGACGAGAAAATATTTCACAGTACATATCTTTTATACAGGGTGTTTCACAGAGAGAACCACTAGACAAAATTATTTTCTTTTAGGATTAATTCGAAACCCTGTATTTATGGATTGATTTTTGGGAAAAGTTATACCACAAACATATGTGTGTCTCTAATCTCCAAAATATTCAAGGTGGTTTATTGATAGGAAGGTATTCTATTTTGGGAAAAGTACAAAAAATATGAACAACCTGTATTCAAAAATTTCCCCGGTCAAATGTAACTATTTTCTCACTATATATTTATTTCCATACCATCTTCAGAGGTATGAATTCTGAATCCGATACTATGACCAGTTTTCGAGATACAGGTCGTTAAATTTTCAAAATTTTAATGGTCCAAGTAGGAATTTAGGGGAAACTACCAATTTGATATTGACACTTTTGTGAATCAAACTTGCTCAACACTCCCCCAAGTGTACCCGTTTTGATTTTTATGTGCTATATATACCAATGTTTGTAATAAATGTACCTTAGATATCTGTAGAAACTTGGCAGTGATTGTTCCGGATTGTGAAGATGAAGACGAGGAGACTGAAGATGAATTAGATGATGAGTTGTATGAGTGAATAAATATATATTTTCCTATACATTTCTTGATGGTGATTACTTGTGGATTCATTTCTCCATACCATTGAAAAACACTTTCATATTTCGGTATCTCTGGTCCGCGTTCCATTTATACAATAAGTTGATCTATCGAATTTGCGAATAATTCTCATAACAATTCTTCTAAATCTCAATAACGACAGTTCTCAATGATTATTTATCCACATTTATATCTAAGAGTAGTAGTTTGAGAGTTTTTTCAAATATTCTCCCCCCTCCCTCTCACCCCAATGTTTCCGCGATGCGGGGGATATGCCCCGAATGCTGGGGCGGGAAAATCGTTTCTAATAATTTATACATATTATTTTCACTAATTTTCCCTCAGTTTCATTACTCAGGACTGACAATTTTACATATTCATAGAAAATACCCCAAAAAACACGATTTCGGGAAGGGGTTGATGCCCCGGGAGGGGGTTTAATTGTTGAAAATAATTCGCCCCCATTATTAATACCGATTTTCACTCATATTTATTGCCCAGAGCTGAAATGTCAAGAAAATACCTTCCAGAAAAAAGTTTTTACCATTTTGGGGGGGTTGCACCCCCCCAGGGGGTGATAACTTTATTGCTAATTATTCAACCCACCGTGACGTCCGAATTGCAAAAAAGAAATCGGCGGAGCAATTTAAGTTGAACTTTTATGAGAAAAATTGCTCTGTTTATTGGCTTACATCGGTTTTTTGTATAATAGTTGAGAGGAAATGTATACAAATTGATGAAATGTTATTTGGAAAAAAGGAAGCAGTGCGTAAAGATCGATAGTAAACTCAGCTGCTTTGAAACTATAGAATTTGGAGTCCCACAAGGCACGGTATTGGGCCCCATACTCTTCAACATTTATCTCAATGACCTGTATAATGTTGATACTGATGACACCGCAATCTTTTATTTTGGAGAAAAATGGAAAAATCTGTTTGACAGGGTTGAGAAAGATTTTCTCAGAATAAAAAAATGGTTCGATTCGAAACTGTTGACTATTAATTTTGACAAAACTATAGGCATACCTTTTTCAATAATCAAATCCAAACATCCAGATATTCGACATCTCTCAATTACCGACGATAACAACATCTTCACCATTCCTCTAACCAAAAACATCAAATACTTAGGAGTCTATTTAGATAGCCACATGAAATGGGACATGCAAATAAAGAAGCTCACTATCAAATTGAGAAGCCTCGTCGCAAAGTTTAGACATATCAAAAAAGGACCCCGCACTTTTCTTATGTAGAGTGGCGACCGGTCAAATTTTCTGAAAGTTTGGTATGTTGTTGTACCCGACTCAGTAACCAAAAGTGTCAATGGGCCCAACCCAATCCGATGGCTAGTTTTCTAAATACTGGGTGTTAAAGTTGAAAATTGCCCAAATTTTCGGATTTATTTTTTATTTATTAAAAGTTAGATCGGATTTCTGTTGCATACAGATTTTTACTACATGTTCTACTTATGAAATTAGTGGATACGTATGAATATAAATATTTATATTTACAAGGTGATTCACGAATGTATGACGGTAGTTTTTTGCCATAATTCACTTTTTCTACTGTGACGTCAGGGAGGCATATTTTTGAAACGTTCTCTTCGATAAAGTATTTTGACGAGAAAATATTTCACAGTACATATCTTTTATACAGGGTGTTTCACAGAGAGAACCACTAGACAAAATTATTTTCTTTTAGGATTAATTCGAAACCCTGTATTTATGGATTGATTTTTGGGAAAAGTTATACCACAAACATATGTGTGTCTCTAATCTCCAAAATATTCAAGGTGGTTTATTGATAGGAAGGTATTCTATTTTGGGAAAAGTACAAAAAATATGAACAACCTGTATTCAAAAATTTCCCCGGTCAAATGTAACTATTTTCTCACTATATATTTATTTCCATACCATCTTCAGAGGTATGAATTCTGAATCCGATACTATGACCAGTTTTCGAGATACAGGTCGTTAAAGTGGAAAAATAGTGATTTTATCAGTTTTTTCTTCAAATTGAAAAACTGTATTGATTTTATGTTGCGCCTATGAGTTTAATATGTGTTTCGGTCAGATGTACATGGAAAGGTTCGGCTAAAAATATTTACTGTTACAGGGTTATCCACGAATAAATCACAATAGGTTTTTGGAAATACTCAAAATTCTACGGTTTTGTCACAGATAAATTATTCCATGAAGTTAATACCTAGTCGTTTACAATTTTGAGTCTGAAATGATTACTTTTCATACAGGGTGAGCCATACAGCCAACCACACCAAAAATAATTATGCTTTGAAATAATTAAAATGAGAACTTTTTTAGTCCTTTCTTGAAATAAGATGCTTGAGAATTTTATACTTTGCTCTGGTGGAATCACAACTGAGATACGGGATAATAGCCTGGAGAGGAGCCTACAATAATCAAATGAATGGACTTGATGTCGTTCAAAAATGGATACTGAGGGATAATATACTCGAAAGATCGATTATACTCCAGCGATGGAATTTACAAAGTATCAAACGTCTTAGATGCTAAACAATTATTTTTAAACGCTTTAGTTCTGAAGCAGAAAAAAGACGGTTCTAAAAATTACCATGTCCACACATATAATACTCGAAAAGAAGACAACCACCTCGCTGTTCCATTCATTCTAAAACAATCTCGCAACGTTCTTCATATTTTCTCAAACCCAAAATATACAACTTGGTTCCCAATGAATTGAAAACGATCAACTCTCTAAGCCTTTAAAAAAAACTGAAGAACTGGATTTTAAACTTTTCTAGGTTATTTACCCATCAGTTGATAGATATAAAAAATCACCCCTGAAATTATGCAATATAATCAGAAGACAGTTCTTCGAAGTTTTTCTTAGTTCCTAGCATAGTATAGTTTAATTGTGTTTTCTATAATGAAGCAGTATCCATACTACAAAAGCGTAGAAGGGCCACAACAAATTTTATTTTCACCTCAAAATAAATTCCTACTTGCAACTCGGAATTCCGACTTGCAACTCGTAATTCCGACTTGCATCGCGGAATTCCGACTTGCAACTCGTAATTCCAACTTGCAACTCGAAATTCTGATTCACAACTCGTATTCATTTATATTATATCGGTTCATATACCGGGTGTCCCTGAGCTTTGAGGCCAGCAGATATTTCAGTTATTTACTTAGGAAACAAATTTGAAAAATCATGTGTCGTAGGGAACCACAAGCCTTTTCAAATAGTGTAGCGAAATCCACACCATAGCAAATTATCTCCAAGGAATCATTCCTAACTTTAGTTTTTTGAATTGCACCCCCATGTTTGTTGTTGTTTAACTCACAATCTTTTTTATTTCTTCTTCAACGATAAATCATAATAATAAAATGTATTAATTTGGCGGAATTAATTGTTCCACATTGTGGAGACAAGAAAAAGAGTATGGTAAAGAAAAATAGACAACAAAATGTAAACTTTTTGTGTGTTTTTTTATTCTTACAGTATCTGGATCACAAATTGTTAACAGTCGTGATACTGTTGTTAAATATCAAAATGCCTTTCACCTTTACTACAAACGAATACGTTGATATGATTTTAGCTTTTGGCGAATGCCACAAGAATTAAGGTCCGCAGTGAGGATGTATAAGCAGCGATTTCCAGGTCGTCGACAACTAGGTCGCAATACTTTTTCTCATGTAGAAAACACAATGCGAACGGGATCACTGAGGACTGAGGAAAATTTTATAATTGTTTTGGCCTACGCCGAAGTACATCCTCATTTGTCGGTTCGTGCATTGTTGGCTGCCTGTCAATTTGTAGACAAACCTCTACTTTGGATTCCTTGGTTCGTGTCAAATTAAGTTTCAACTAGTGACTGTAGATGTCATAAGTAACTTTCTGTTATATTTGTCTTGCCTTCACGGTATTAATTCTTGAGTGGATTCGTTTTGATTTCGAGAGCTCCATAAATCCTTTCTGATGAGTGCGTGAGCACGAAACAGCTGTTTAAGGTTTAATAATTATATCAAGACAGTATCAAAAACTGAATGATAGTTTGATGGTATGAAAAAGTATGGAAAGGAAATGGATAGATACTTACCTACATCTTAAGATAAAATATCAAGCATTTTATCCAAATAAATTATAGTTTAATAAAACTAAAAAGGCACGCTTTAATAACAAGCAGAACTAAGAATGAGAAAATAATTTTCAAGTACGAACAGTTTGTTCCATAGCGATATAAAGGTTCATTATAGAAAAATAAATTTGTGATAAACTTAAAATAAAAATTGAGTTATTAACGAAATAATTGATATTATTGTGAAACGTGGGGTGCTTGTCACCAAATATTATTATTAATTCATGGGTAGCTATTTATAAAAGTGAAAGTATCTTGTATAGAAGACCTCCTTACCAGACACGGTCGAAGGCCTTCGCTACATCGAGCAGAAGAAGAAACACGCAGTGTCTCCTATTCAACCCACATATGGCCTCTTCTACCATCCTCAGGGTCTGAAACTTCAAAGAGTGACCTGATCGAAAGCGAAATTGCTCGTTGGGTGAGACATTCCTCACTGACCGAGCAGAGAAGACGATGGTAGGATGATGATAGGATGATAGGACGATGGTTCTGAGGAAACATCGGATCTTGACCGTCCTTCAGAATCGTGACGACAATGGCTTGCTTCCACCTTCCGAGCAAATGCCTAAGACGCAGCAAGTTGTTGATAATATTTTTCAAAGAAGTGACTTGGCAATCCAGAAGCATCTTCAAATCTGCATTCGGATTGAATCCACTACCAGAACCTTCTTATTTTTTAAAATCTCGTATGTGCGCCCTAAACTCTTCCTCAGAAGTTGGGCGAATGATATCATCGTCATTTCCTCAAAAGATTAGCCTAACCCCCCTTCCACAAAATCATCGCTGTCCTCGTCATCCTCGCTCGTGTTGTGGACGAACTGACGCTCCATCGTGTCAGCTAAGGTGAAGGCCTTGTCGATAGAAGAGTAGCACATTCCGCGCTCACCGTGAATAGGCGGAATATCAACCCTCCGATTCTATCGCCTTATGACAATTCGCAAAAGCTCATTGTCGCTAGGTTGCAACGATCTCAGGGCTATTTCACACAATTCACTCAAATAATACAATTTCACTTCACCAAAAATACCTTAATATAATGAATACTCTGTAGAGTAGTGCAATTTCGACAACTTATAATCTGATAATGCTCCAAAAAACTGACATAGGTCAAAATAGGGTATAAATGCTTTAATTAATTTTCAAATAGAAATTCTGGCCAGAATCCTATGAATTCTTCTAACCCAATTCGTTATCTCTCAACCCGTTACAGCCCGTTAGACGGTACCGATTCGAATGTTTGGTCGAATCGAGAAAAATGTCGATTTACACCTGAAAATTGTTCAAGGAACTGTCAACAAATGCGCGCACTCGGATAGTTGGAAGTAGGGTGTTTCGCCTCTTCCTGCTAGCTCAGACCACCTATCCGAAGTACAGCATCGTCGCAAAAATCTCAGCAACTCCGGAGCCCTTCATTTATTTGGAATAACCAGCAGGAACGTGTCTGACATACGAATTCTTTCTGAATGTTGTTGGTGTTGCTAACGAGGTTCCATTAATTCGCATGCCAGGCCGAAGATAACTAAAAATACCAGAAACACTATTCACACTAGACTTAACACTACTGAGCCATCCAGAAGTGAGGGCTTCTATCCTGGGAATTGACCGAGCCCTCGGGAGGCTCCTGGATGACTGCCGATTTCAGCCAAAAGAGCTTAAATTTATACACTGGCCAAACATTTGACTCGGCCAATGGTATAACAATTCGCTGGTAGGCGGAGCCTATTTGAACTCTCGCCTCCAGATATACCCCACTGGGTATTTTTCCAAAATCAAAAATAGTAGTATTTCTGGCAGATTATGACAGAACAGGTGTATCATCAGTAATTTTGGAAACCTGAACACAAATCCGATGGAATTTTGTGCCAATTTTGCCACCTAATATAAATTTCCGGGATAATGGGTTATTCCATCGCGAGTGGCGGACAGTAAATATCACTAAGGCCAACCCCATTCTGGTGGTAGGTGCAATTTCAACATTTCCATCAGTTCTGAGTTTCATCATTCTACCTCAATTATTACGGAAGATACAGGGGTGTTTCCTTGAGAAGTGAGACAAATTCGGATTTATCAGGACTGACATTTTTCCAGAAAAAAAGTATATCTGTAGTAGGTTGGTAGTCTTGATCACAAATCTGAAGGAATTTTGAGCCTATTCTGCTCTCTAGTATGTTTTACCGTAAAATGGGTTGTTTCATCGCGAGTAGCAGGCAGTGTATATCACTTAGGCCAACTCCATTTAGGAAGTAGGTGCATTTCCAGCATTTCCATTAGTCTTGAGAGTTTCATCATACTACGTCAATTATTACGGAAGATACGGGGGTGTTTCCATGAGAAGTGAGACACACTGTATATGATGACAAGATGTGTTTACTATAACAGTATATACGTTGGTCCTTTATTCTTCAATATACTTTATGCTTATCTGATGAATACGTTAACACCTGGTAAATTGTTGTTTCAAAAATTGTTTGAAATGTTCTGAGCCAGAAATTCCAAAAGCCAAGTAATCGGTTTTAATATTTGAAACAAAAAAAACGTGAAGGAAATTGATGCAATATGATATAATTGAAATATTTATATTATAATTAAAATTAAAAGGAGACTGTCACTTTCGTTGATACCTACCTTCGAAATGAGTTTTAAAGTTTTGCAGTTCTTTGAAAAAAACAGCACGTGAAAAATAAAGTTTGGTGAGTAGTGATGATAAAGGAAGGACTCAGTTTGTTGAACAAATCCCAGTGAAAGTTGTGGGGAAGGAACCATTTACGATTATTCAGATGAGTGATCAGAAAAGTAGGACATTTTTTATTCAGGTGAATGTCTCACAGACCAGACGAATTGTATTTTTCTGTAAATTGACTTGAAAAACTCTGATGTATGTTTAGGAGCAGGTGCAGGAAGGAGTTTTCATGAATTGATAAAAAAATTGTTATTTCCTACAACCAGTTCCCAAGAAGTCTTCGAGATACTAGTGCGAGCTTGGAAAGACGCAACCCTTACCTTCGCTTGAGAAACGAACACTCTACCAGCACGACCACCACGGTCTATTGGACATGGAATGTTTCATGGCTGAGAATATATTGAAACGTCAAACATGTTTAGATTCTCTTCCAAATAAAGTTTCCTTTAGAAAAATTTTCAGTATATATTCCGGAATTTTCCAAGCTAGTAAATATCTCAAAAATCTGGTTAACATTATTAGGACAGCTAGAAGTTCATATTATTGAGATATCTCCAGAAAAATTAAGGAAAACCATGGTGCTTAGAAACACCTGAAATATATCTGTGGTAGTTTTGATATCTGTTTTTGTAAATTAAGGAAGAATTCAATTATTTTTTCTTATTTCATCACTTTTTCTTGATATGTTCCACCTATCAGTTTCGTATTTGGCTTCAGACAGTGAATAATTAAATATTCAAATCTTTCAACCAATGCGATTTTTTTAAATTGTAACGGTGTGACATAAGGTGTCAGTTAATCTCTGGTTCAACCATTTCACTGTTAGCGAGTCAAATAATAATAATAATACACCCTTATGAACACTCGGGGAGTGTACCTTAAGGCAAAGAAATGGTTCAAAACCTTCATAAATATGCCCTAGTTTCATTATAATAGAACCTGCTGACCTAAAATATCTAAGGAATTTGATATTTCATATGTTTCATTTCAATGATATTTCTTGAAAAGTGCAGCCAATATGTGAAAGGTATAGGATTATCGATGTTAAGTCATCATACTAGCTGCATTGAAGGGTATATGACAGTTACATCGTACCATATCGACGTACCTAGGTTTTTGAAGAAAAGCTTAGAGATTCAACTGGAAATTCATTTCGCAAATCATATAACTTACTTGGTCCTACTAGAACTTGGGATATCAATCCTCCAAGCATTCCACCATCTTCCAGTACTGTACTAAGTCCTCCCACCATTGGTGCCAAATACGATCCAAAAATTGGAATTTGACTAACTACCCACTGCACATTCACCATTCTTTGTATTGTGAAAAAGATATTTTGAATAGCACCAACTAAGTCTTCTATAGACGATCGCCCATCCAAAACGCCGAGGAAGTTCGTTAATAGTCCAATAATTGCTTGTATAACGTCGACTATTCCTGGAGAAATAAAAACGTAAGAAAGAAATATTGAAGGAGAAACCAGAAAGATGAACTTTTATAGAATACAAACTTTTATTCAAAAAATAAACTGACAAGTTCAATATATTTGATGAACTCTAACTACACCAGTGTCCCTATTCTCAAATGTCGACTATCATATGTCGCATGCGACAAAATATGTCCATCGCCTTTCTCGAATATGCATTGAAAAGAGATGGAGATATTTTGTCGCATGCGACATAGGCTAGTAGACATTTGAGAATCAAACCCCTGGTTACATTATATGTATGAGTAATAAATATTTCGACACTTTCCACAATTAAAAAGTTTTCTAAAACAACCATTTCTTGGCAAAATTTCTGAAATCGGGGTTTCTGCATCGGTTATGTCATAACATCAGTAAGCTGAAACTTTGTCGGCACCTTTTTGACATCAATTTCACGCGGTGACAGAAGTTTTTCCACGAAAAAATGTCTAGTTCCAATATGCTTGGTTCGACGATGATATTTGGGATTTTGTGGCTACTTCGTTGTCAATTTGAAGTTCAGGAAAATATTACAGCTCGGTTATTTCCAAGAAGAGTCGTTTTAACCAAATCATTTCACGTGCAGGGGTAAAAGTAAGTTCATTGGGCTTCTTTCCGAAAAAAGTGGTCTTATATCTCCTGAGCACGTGTCCGAAGAAATTTTGTGAGATCTCCAATACTTTTTGAGTTATAGGCCAATCAATAGAGCATTTTTTCTTAATAAATTTACTAGTAGAAAACCGACTGTGCCATCACATGGAAGACGGTAGTTATATTCTGTTATAAACATTTAAATAACAAAAAACGTGTTTTTTTTTCATTGTTTTGCTGATAAAATGAAAACTTATAGAGAAATCTATTTTCTCCAATGACAAGAATTAGACCGTCAGAGAGTGACAGATTTAGGTGCCCCATTTTCGCATGCAAGCCTCGAATAGGGTTGAAAAGTACATCGATGTTGAGTAAAATGGAGGAAAATTTACGAGTGGCCCCTGGGGACAACATATAGAAAAATCAAAAAGAATTTCCAATAAATTTTCCTACAAACAAATCTACTTATCCATTCGCGCCGCTCAAGCCATTATGTTCTTCGATCTATTGATGATGTAGGTTTTCATAGTTTCGATAGGCTTGTGTCGGAAAATCTGTTAAAATCTCGATTTTTCCTAACAAGATTACGCCCTCGTTTTAACCCTTTAGCAACCTGCAACCTGGTATTCCGAAGCCAGGTTCTATTATTTAATGTTTAGGTAAACACGGCTCGAATTTTCCATGGAAAATAAAATTTTCCATATGTTCTCCCCAGGAGCCACTTATAAATTTTCCTCTATTTTACCCAACATCGATGTACTTTTCAACCTTATTCGAGGCTTGTATGTGAAAATGGGGCACCTAAATCTATCACTATCTGACGGTCTAAATTGTAGATAAATGAAATACGAACGAAATCAAATATTTTACGACTCGATCGGATCATTAGTAACGGAGGAAAACCGGAAAAATTTACGATTTCTTTAAAAATTCGCCATCTTTCAAGTAGTATAATTGGCGTTTTTTATGAAAGTATTGAATCATCTGAAAGGACACCGCAAAATTCTTATGGAAAATAGCTCTCGGCTAAATTCGCTGAAAGTTCGCAGAAATATAGTATTCTGTATGCTGATCAAAAGTCTCAATGGGCACAACCCTTCATTTTCAACCCCAGACCCCCTATAGCCCCCCAAAGCCCCCAATGTACACTTACCGGTGTGTTAATGCCTAAGTTTCAATTCATCTTCGAAGCGTTTCTTTTCACTGCCCACCCCTTTCTCCAACCGAATCCTACATTCTACCCTCACCACACCTCACCCCCACCCCTGCACCCCTCCCAACCCTTCATTAATGCCCCATTACTCACTTGCAAGGTTAAAGATTCTTTAATTGTTTTATTTCAATCTTTTGAAGCTTTAATCATACATATGGATATACGAGGATGTATTGATATCTAGTTATCCTAGACCAGTTCCCTGCATAAGCAAAATATTGCGTTACCATAGCAACGAACAATAACTTATTAGAAGTGTCAGTGTAAAGTTTGACGTCAAAAAAGTAAACCAGAGTTACGCAATAAATTAAAAGAAAAAATATGTCCACCGAAATTATGAAAATCGAAAAATTGGAGTACCGAGCCATCATCAAGTACCTGTATTTAAAAGGGTTGAGAGGTAAGCAGATTTACGAAGATATGCTTAATACCCTTGGTGATCAATGTCCTTCGTATGCGACCGTGAAAAATTGGACTGCAAGCTTCAAAAGAGGTAAATTTTCCATTGAAAATGATGACCGATCGGGAAGGCCAGTTTCTGTGTCAGTCCCCGAAAATATCGATGCAGTTCATGACATGATTTCAAGAAACCGTCGAATTGGGCTAAAACGGATATCTGAAGCACTGAATATTTCATACGAACGCGTTCATCATATAGCTCACGTCAATTTGGACATGAGAAAAATTGCTGCAAAATGGATCCCCAAATGTTTGAATGTTGACCAAAGGCGTGAAAGGGTAGTAGCATCGCGTTCGATCTGTGCTCGATTTGAAAACGATGTAGACTTCTTAAAAAGACTTGTTACTATGGATGAGACTTGGGTACATTTCTACGATCCAAAAACAAAGCAACAATCGATGGAATGGCAACACTCCGGTTCTATAAAACCTAAGAAATTTCGTGTCCAAAAATCTGCTAGAAAAGTTCTTGCTTAAGTTTTTTGGGATTGCCATGGAGTAATCATGATTGATTTTTTGAATAAGGGTAGAACAATAACTGGAGATTACTATTCGACATTACTGACCACTCTAAGGGAAAGAGAAATGTCGCGGAAAGCTATCCATAGGTGTTTTGTTTTTACAGGACAACGCCCCTGCACACAAACCTCATGTTGCCATACAAAAAATTCGTGATCTAGGGTTTGAATTACTAGAACACCAGATTTGGCTCCGTCCGACTATCATCTCTTTCCTCAACTGAAAAAAAGTTTAAAAGGTCGTAAATTTTCTGTCAACGAGGAGGTAATAAAAGCTGTGGAGGTCTGGTTTGCAGAGCAAGAAGAAACATTTTTTTTGAAAGGTCTAGAGACGTTGCAGGTTCGCTGTAATAAATGTATCGAATTAAGAGGAGAATATGTTGAGTAATAAAATATTTTGACATTGAAATTTTGTTTGGTTCTATAGTAGGCTTAGAATTGTTCAATATATCCTCGTATACATTACATTACACCATGCACACTCCTCCCTCACCCTGTACCCCTCCCTTCATTGTTGCACCATTAGTATCATATGCTTTTATTGACTGCTACTGTAGCTATAACATAAAAGTTGGGTTCACACACCTTGCCATAGGTGGCTGGGATCACACTTTTTGGGGGCGTGATGAGGGAGGGTGAGAGGGGGGATGTACTGTAATGTAAGCTTCAAAAGATTGAAATAAAACATTTAGAGAATCTTTAACCTTGAAAGTGAGTAATGGGGCGTTAATGAAGGGTTGGTTAGGTGGGGCAGGGGTGGGGGCGAGGTGTGGGGAAGGTAGAATGTAGGATTCGGTTGGAAAAAGGGGTGGGCAGTGAAAAGAAACACTTTGAAGATGAATTGAAACTTATGCATTAACACACCGGAAAGTATACATTGGGGGCTTTTGATCAGCATACCGAATACTATCTTTCTGCAAAGTTTCAGCGAATTTAGACGAGATCCATTTTCCATTAGGATTTTGCGGGGTCCTTTATGTGTGCACAAAACAGGCTCTGACGGATCACTAGTTTTGGCACAATTGTAATTCGATTTTTTTGCACTATTTTGCAGCGCGAAGACATATTACGGATAGACTTCGTTATTTACATTTCGATCTGCGGTCATATTCTAAGTACAATTTTTATTGCAGCTTATTTCGCGGAAAATAGTTGCCGATCAACCCAAAAGTCGCCGAAGCTAAGTTTCTGCTGAGTTATGTATATGAGCAGATAATACCGCGAAAAAAGCGGCAGTAAAAATTCTCTATTTTGACCGCAGCTAAAAATGTAAATAACTGATAGTATAGGTATATTAGGAGATGTTGAGCTAAAACCTCAAATTAAATTGAGCTCTTGATTTTTTTAGATTCTAGGAATAAGTCTAGCAACTCTTCATAAGAGTACTGGCACGGATTTTCGAAATTTTGGGACTTGAAACTCAAAAATATTTTGAATCGCGAATAACTCGAAAACTATGAGGAATTTGAAAAAAATGGCCAGAACAAAAAATGTAAATCACAAAATTTTCTACAAAAAAGTATTTCAGGTATTTTTTCCTAACCTCAAAATTTTCACCTTAAAACGGGTTTAAATACTCAATAATAGTTTGAATCGCGAATAACTCGAAAACTACGAGGAATTCGAAAAAAAGACCCGAAGCTCAAAATGTAGAGCACAGAATTCTCTACAAATTGGTCCCTAAAAATATTTCCTAACCTCAAAATTTTCATCGTAGAATGGGTTCATGTACTCAAAAACACTTTGAATTGCGGATAACTCGAAAACTATGAGGATTTCAACACAAAATGCCGACACAAAAAATTTAGAGCTCAAAATTCAGTACAAGAGAGGTTTCTCTTGTGTTCTAACCTAGGAAAATATTTTGATTCAATTAGATTTATGATCCACAATCCAATTTTTTTATGTGAAAAACACCGTGAAGACTACAGAAAGCAGTACGCACTTGACAAATGTTTACTACACAAAACACGTCGTCTGCACCACAGAACTCATAATTAATTATATCTTATGATATAATTACGAGCTCTGTGGTCTGCACACGTGCGTGGTTATCGGTGATAATGGCTGTGATTGCCGAATTCTTCGCGGGAAATAGACGAAAAGAATGCTTTCGTATTCTTAAACCAAGTAATTGAATACAATTTAACGACCCGCAATCGATTCTTTGTAACGTGTTTTCACAAATACAACATGAATTTTTCGAAGAAACTTACTCTTGGATAAGTAAGGAAATATTTACGGAAAAATGGGACATTTTGACCTTTCCATGCATTTTCAAAATCTTCATAATGAGGATACATCATACTAAGAATGTTTTTATATGAACTTGAAGCTGAGATTCTACGCTTCAAAATGAATACCCTCGTCTTTGGATAAGAGAAACTATTAAAAAGTCTGTGAATATCGAAATAATAATCAATCGAGAACGAAGATCGTGTTCATGATCGCGTTTTTTGAAAGTTAGTTCATTTGAAACCAAGTACATGTATGTTATATACATGAAAATATTGATAATAATACGAACGACAAATCTCTCGTTGGATTTGCTTGTTTATATTGCGAGTGATGGAATATATTCATTGAAACTTCAAGTGCTTGTGTGGCCAATATACCTCTTCATCTCGCAAGATTTTCGAAAATTTCCTAAGTCGAAAATTATGCTACCTTACCGGAGTACAAAATAGAGAACTTACCCATCATTATGCATTTTGATTCTTTGAAAACGGAGTAGTTTTCAACGAGTTAGAGCAATTTTAATTTGCGCTTGGGATGTAAATTTGCTTGAATTCGCACTGGCGGGAATTCGCGAGCGGGTGCTCCGGCTTTCGGCTTTGAGAGAGAATTACTCAGAAATAGTGGCTCCAACGAAAAAATGACTGGAGACCTTTTTTGTAGAAAATTTTGTACTTTACATTTTTTGTCGCGAAAGTTTTTTTTGAATTCCTCATAGTTTTCGAGTTATTCACGATTCAAAATATTTTTGAGTTTCAAGTCCCAAAATTTCGAAAATCCGTGCCTGTACTTTTATGAAGAGTTGCTAGACTTATTCGGTACCCCAAAACTTCCCAGAATCTAGAAAATCAAAAGGACCCAATTTTTTTTTGGGTCTTATCCTATTTAGCCTGTACTATGAGTCTAACGGTAATATGTCATTGTTGCAGCGTGCCTGGCTGCTCTAGTGATAGTCCGCTCACAGCAGCGTTAGGGTTTCAGGCAGTGAGATTAACTGGACCACACGAGTCAAGTACTTAGGTATTATTCTGGTTCGCCGGCTCACCTGGACTCCTCATATTGAAAACATCAAAACAAAAATTTAGATAAAAATTAAAAAATTCTACCCTTTAATATGCAGAAGCAGTAAGCTGTCTTTGAAGAACAAACTGATGATTTACAAAATGGTGTTTAAACCTCTCATTATGTATGCTTCAGCAGCCTGGGGCCATACTAGTCAGTCAAATATTCTAATTATTGAAAGACTACAAAATAAAATTTTGAGAATGATTATGAACGCTCCATGGTATGTGCGTAACGTTCGTATACAAGAAGATTTGGGTCTTGTCACTATCCAAAGTGAGATCAGAGCGCACACTCAGAGGGTATTCGAATGGGCGGAAGCTCACGAAAACCTGCTTCTCAGGGCCGCAGTAGATTACACTATTGACGACCCGACTCGTTTCAAACGACCTAGGCATTCTTTGGAATGACGGGTCTTCCCACAGTTTCTTGTTGCACTGGTATTGATCAGAGAGCTTTCATCAGATTCTAAATTCCTCAGTAAACATTTTCGAGTAGAAGCGAGAGTGCAGTGTTTTCACCGGTTTTTCCCGGGCTGTACTTCAATTCAACTTCATGTCACTGTCAAATTAACCAAATGTGAATGTAATAATATTTGAGTTGTAAGAGTAAGGACACGTATGTTGCCAATTCAAAAATGTTATGAGAAGATCCAAATATATACAGGGTGTCAATTTGAAAACTTCCCACCCTTAATATCTTCCTTCCAGTAAACAATATGAGTAATCGAAAAAACAGGTCAATTTTATTGTCAAGGGGGACACTTTCAAGGACTATTTGTAGCCCTCGTGGTTCAACCCCCTAGGAGGGGTAGATGTTACACTTAGAATTTTAAATGGGAAGGGGGGTCAAGTGGCACATCATTTTGATGGGCGTTCAATTCTTGTTCCAATGGTTCTAAACTAACAGAAGTAATTATTAGAACGCCTATACTGAGATGCATGGTTTGGCCAGAACTGGTTAGAATATTAGGTGGTACCGTTCCAACCCTTTATTAGGGGTAACATTAGCCATTAGCTCCAAACACTTTACATAAAAAAGTAGTCTAATAGTAAAACGTAGATGGTAGTAAAGTTGTGTTTATTAAATGCTGAATTTTTAAGTGTCATCGCAGAAATTGTACAGATAGCCTTCCTTTTTTGCTACTTCTGCTGTAAAAAGTTTCTGTTTTCCGGCAAAAAATTGGTTAGCAAATTTGAACTATGTGGTAGTATTGTGAATACCGTTGTACCTGTTGGGCTGTTTAGGAATTACTTTAATAAGTGTATAAAAGTGTAAAAATGGTTTACATTCTTCAAGACAGAATTGAAATGATTGTAATTTATGGCGAAGTTGGAAAGTGCGGACGAAGGGCGGCATGTCTTTTTAACGAAAGACATCCAAATTGTAATGTAAGTCACCGGTATGTGCTTGATTTGGTGAATAAGTTTTACGAAATTGGTTCAGTGACAAATAAAAAAAGAAATAACCCCAGAGTACTAAATGAAGTAGCTCAAATTGAAGTTTTGGGAACATTTGCTGCAGAGCCCACGAGCTCCTTACGATCAGTATCAGAACAGACGGGAATGTCACGCGAGACTATAAGAAAAGCATTGAAAATGCATAAATTTCATCCATATAAAATGCAGATTCTTCAAGAGCTCCACGAGGATGATTATGATAGAAGAATAGAGTTTTGTGAAATCATGTCTCATCGAGTCAATACCATCCCTAATCTTCTGTTAAACATCTGTTTCAGCGATGAGTGTTCATTTTTTCTGAATGGCAATGTTAATAGACAAAATTGTCGCTATTGGAGTGACGAAAACCCACATATTTTTCGGGAAGGGCATACACAACACCCACAAAAAGTTAATGTTTGGGCTGGTATTCTTGGAAATGCCATTCTTGGTCCATTATTTCTGGAAGAAAACTTGACTGGCAATCTGTACCTTGATATGCTTGAAGAGACTATCGATCCTCTTATAACTCACGAGCTAGAAACTCAAATTGATGCAGAAGGTAATGAATGAACTTTTGCAGGAGGATCTGTTACATTTCCAGCAGGACGGTGCTCCACCTCATTATTTTCTTCCCGTCCGACAGTGGTTAAACGAGAGATTTCCGGGTAGATGGATTGGCAGAAGGGGAGCAGTTGAATGGCCTCCGAGATCATCGGATTTAACACCCTTAGACTTCTTTCTTTGGGGGCATCTTAAATCCTTTGTTTATAAAACACAACCTTCTGATATTGACGAACTTAAAAGACGAATTACAGCAGCATGCCGGTCAATTCCTAGTGAAGTTTTCCGTAATGTTAGAGGGGAGTTCGAAAACAGACTGTATTACTATTTAGAGCAAAATGGACAACATTTCGAACAGCTAATAAGATAAGCGTAAGTAGATTTTATGTTGGAAATGTCTTTCTCGCAAATTAAATTTTATTGTGTAGAAGGAAAATAACCACCAAATAAAAATTCCCATGCGTAATAAATTTATTCCTGTCATTCAAGGGTTGGAGCGGTGCCACCTACTCTTCTAACCATTTTTATTAAAGGGAGTCAATACAATAATGCATCTCAGTATAGGCGTTCTAATAATTACTTCTGTTAGTTTAGAACGCAATTTTTCGGAAAATGCTCATCACAAAATAATAAGTCAGGGTACCATTGGAACAAGAATTGAACGCCCATCAAAATGATGTGCCACTTGACCCCCCTTCCCATTTAAAATTCTAAGGGTAACATCTACCCCTCCTAGGGGGTTGAACCACGAGGGCTACAAATAGTCCGTGAAAGTGTCCCGCTTGACAATAAAATTGACCTGTTTTTTCGATTACTCAGATTGTTTATTGGAAGGAAGATATTAAGGGTGGGAAGTTTTCAAATTGACACCCTGTATATATATATAGTGATAGTCCGATTTTGATTCCTAAAACAGTTTTTGAAAGTAGAATCACAAAATGTTTATTCTCATTTTGCGCTAAAATGCTGCGGAATGGGTGAAAAATGCAAACATGACTGAAAATGGCCGAGCTGGTGGAAGCGGTCGAGTGGTAGCAGGAGATGAGGGGAAGCGTATTATCACGTAACCCGTTCGTTAAAAGAATTTCCCTCATCTCCTGGTTTGCATGCATTTGTTACCCATGTCGCAGCATTGTAGCGCAAAATGAGTATTTCTACTTTCATAATGTTTGAGAAATTGAAATCGGGCTATCACTAGAGCATTCAGCCACGGTGCAAGATAGTGCAAAAAAAAATTAAATTGCAGTTGTGCCAAAACTAACAACCCGACAGCGCCTGTTTTGTGCACACATAAAGTACACATGATTCAATACTTTCATGAGAATGGTCAATCCTATGGGAGAGGCGGTGAAGATGGCGCATCTAAGAAAGTACCTGAATATTTCAGACTGTTAGTTGAAAAAAGGAATGAAAATACAATGCATGTATGAAATAAACAATTGTTTATCATAATGTTTGGTTGGTTTTGTTGTTTGAGTAACCTGACACATTTCATAGGAAAAACAAAAATATTTGCACTCGCGTCATCTTTTCCTCTATCGAGGAAAAGATGGCGCATCATGGAGGATAAGATGGCGCGAATAATGAAACCACGCAAAACGAACTTTTCATGAAATATATTATCAAACGTTAAACATGATATTAAACAGGACAAAAATCGCAAATGTAGTTATCCGGCCTTTCTGTACCTGTGCAGGCTTTGTGGGACCAAATACCACAACGTGTGCATCGGTACCAAACTTCATTATCCTTCCCGAAGTCACCACATACTGAGCATGTTTCCCCAGCATCACTTACATCATCCAGTTCATCATCATCGCATAATTCATTACCATCGTAGCTCTCTTCATCACTGTTGCCTTCTGAAATAATCTCTCTGGTTCTCTTTTTGTTTTTCGTATTCTTCTCTCTCATCTTCAGCGTTTTCCTTTGAATGCCCTTCATTTTAATTTTGCTTTTCATTTTATTTTCTTTGGTTTCTGAAGATATTGTCAAATTTTTCTTAGCTGCGTTAGCCTTCTCCATTTTTATTCTTTTCTTTTGATCCTTTTCATCTAACACTTCTTTGAATGGTGTGCTAGTCAAAATTTCAGAATGTTGCTTTGGACGTGGATTTTTCTTTGTTTTTCCACTTGGAACTGGTACTGGAGAAATTAACTCAATGGGAACATGTTTCTTGGTTTGGATATTAGATTTATTCGACAATACTTTCTTTGTTGGCGTTGTTTGCACTGGAGATTGTCTGCTAGTTAATGGTTGTGGTGACTGTGCCCTCGGCGTCTGTTCAATTTGTCTGCTGGTTGATTGTTGTGGTGACTGCCCTCGGGGGCTGTTCGATTTGTCTGTTTGTTGATGGTTGGTGTGACTGTACCTTCGATTGTGCAATATTCGTTGAAGAAGGCAATGATATTGAAGTTTCATTGAAGTTTTCTGCTGGGGCAAAGTCTGAATCAGAAAATTTGGTGGGGTCTACTGGAAAAATACCACACGTTTTGAATCCTGAAACTCCTTTGTATATATTAGCAACTCTCTCGAATGCTTATTTAAAAATTTCAGCCAAGTCATAAGGAGTCACTTTGTTCTCGAATTCAGAATTGCATATTTTTTATTTCAAAAATAAATGACACTGTTGACTGAATGAATTTTTAAATGGGCCAAGTAAAGTTACATCCAATGGTTGCAATCGTTGGGATGTGTGTAGAGGAATTGAAACCATAATTATTTTCTTGCGAAATTCGTATATTTCAGTAGAAATATGACTACTATGGTTGTCCAGCATAAGCAAAACTGGATTTTCTTGGCTGCTCAAGACTTTTGCTTGAAAATGTTTCATCCACATAAGAAAAATATCTTCGTTGCTCCATCCACTCTCTGAGCAGGTATAAATCGCACTGTGGTTCAACGGTGACGCTTGTGATTTCATTAGCATATGAACTGAGCACTCTATCTCTCTAACCTGTGAACTAATAAAGTGCGAAGTTGATAGAAATAAATGAGCTTTGTTTGGTTGAGCTGAGGATTTCGAGTTGAAATCTTGATTTTTGCCACTGATGTGTAATCATGAATCCCCTATATCAGCAGGTATGTAATGTTTTTAGATCACAATTGATTATATATTATTTGGGTGAATATTTTGAAGATATTTCAGATTTGATCTACGGCATCAACCAACTTTCTAGGTTAATGGCACCATGAAATGTATTTTTTGTCAGGCTTCTTTGAGATTCCAACGGGAAATAGTTAATTCATCCCAATCTCAGTGATGGATTCTATCTACATTGTGATAAACAATGTATACATGTGGCTAGAAAATAAATTTTCAATTAATGCTTATTATAATTGTTTTATTCATTTAATCAGGACCAATAAAATAAATATATGGTAAATGATATTTATATATTCCGTTGCTACTGTTTATGGAAATTATTTGCAGAAATTTTGGTATCTACCTATCTAATCATCAGGAACCATGTGAAATATTTACTGTGTTTCTTTTGAAATATTTCGGGAATTTATTCCATAGGCAGTTATTGTTTCATAAATGTTGCTTTCGGAACATTTGCTTTCGGAACATTTGCTTTCGGAACATTTGCTGTGAAACATATCTGAATGTATTCAAATACAATTATGTTATATTTTTCGAACGTTTCTTTCTAGAAATATATCTGACAGTGTTCATACACAGTAATGTTGTGTCTCAGATGCATTTCTATCGAAACATTTCCTATGAAACGTTTCATATCTAGGTCATTTCTGGTGTTTGGTATGTTTCACAAACATTTCTGAGTCAAAAGATGAAACGTTTCACGTGAGAGATAATTGGTGTCCGACATGTTTCAGACTCATTATTTGGTTTACTGGGATGATATGAAATATCACTGTAATAAAGTGCCAGGACAAAGACAAGCGAAAAGGCTAGTGAGCTTATCGCCAAAAAAGCTTAACATCTGCTCGAGTTGGACAAAAAATATTTGAAATTAGCAACGGGACTTCTCACTGGACACTACCTGAGGTTTCACCTAAAAGGTGGCAAATCAGAGAGTGAACTTCGCTGAAACTGCGGAAAATTTAAAAGTCAGACACAAAAGATCTACTAGGTGATTATGAGTTCGCAGGGCAGGGCAGGGCAACCTACAATCTAAAATCTCTACAATGTGTGGATGCTCGAGAAAAAACTACCGCGAACATAAGCCAATATGAGTGACAACACTGGCCCCAATGTGTGGTCTCAGCGATAGCAAACTTTTCGAATCAACACACGATTTAAGCGGTATTCTGTTCCCTGTACTCTGCAGAGATTTTGATTCGGTTTGTTTATTTTGATTTTCAATTTCCTCCTTAAAGTTACTTCTGGTATTTCGAACGATCGAGAAACTTCTCGAATTTTTCGATTATTTGCAACTATTTCGTGTAAATCCGCATTAATTTTCTCTAATGAATAATTTCCTCTTTGGGTTTTTCTGTTATAATTGAGCGGTATCTGTAAAGGAAATATCCATGTTAAATCTCGTACAAACACTTATCGGGTAAGATGACGCACATTGCAGCATCTTACCCGATACAGTGTGCGTCATCTTACCCGATACAACAGGACAGTATACAAATTATTATGAATGTCAATCATCACTCATATATGTTTACATTCACACTTACGAGGCATAGCAAATTAATTACCTATCAGCACCATGTGGAAATAGAACAAAACTAATAAAACTGAATAACTTACCTTTCAAAATTTGATCAGAGCTGCGCAATAACGTAAAAACGTCGAACACAACTAATAATAACCGGCACGGGGGATGACTCGTATTCGCTATAGACATGCAGTAGCTTATTACAGATCACACTGCACTAGATCCCTCTATCGTTTCAATTCTGAAATAGTTAGCAGCGTCATCTTCGACTCCGCGTCATCTTCACCGTCTCTCCCCTACTTCTTGAAAAATGGCGGAGTTATGAATTTTTGAAAACATTGCAAAAATTTCCGATTTTTCCAGTTTTTCTCCGTTGCTAATGATCCGACCTGGTCGTTAAATATCCCATCCCGTTTTTTGGTATTTAAATGTTTATGCAAATTAATATACAGGGTGTTTCATAATAAGCAGGACTTCCGGATGTGATAGCTCGTTCAAAAATATGAGAAAAGGTTTCTATTAACTTACCCTCTAAAATTCAACATTTTCGAGATACAGGGTGTATAGTTTTTTGCGAATATCTCTGGAACCGTTTATCGCACAAAAAACAGATTTTGAATGCATTTTCTACTCATAATAAGCTATGATTTGTGCAGATTTTTTATTTTTTAAAATTCATAATTGTTGAAGATTTTGAAGGGGTAGTGGGTGTTTTTTTCTCCAACTTCTACGCCACTGGAAAAAGTGTGATACTTGAACCGCCAATGTTTTTTACACAAAAAAGGTACTCTTGGTCATAAGCTCTAAAGTTGACCGTTTTCAAGAAAAACATGGTAATTTTTTTAAATAATTTTTTTACAAATTTTACAAAATTTATTTAAACAAGTAAACAAAACCAAACGTTGACTTCTTAATTGCAAAATAAAAAAAACAATAACAATCATACTCAGTTGAATTGTTGGAAATTTCCGTCGTTAGCTTCAATGCACGCAGCAATTTTTCGAAGAAAAAACATTATTTAAACAACATGAAAGTTGATTTTTCTTGAACACGGTCAACTTTAGAGCTTATGACCAAGAATACCTTTTTTGTGTAGAAAACATTGGCAGTTTATATAGGAGGCTCAAAACTGTACTTTTTCCAGTGGCGTAGAAGTTGGAGAAAAAACACCCACTACCCCTTCAAAATTTTCACCAATTATGAATTTGAAATAATAAAAAAATCAACAAAAAACATATCTTATTATGAGTAGAAAATGCCTACGAAATCTGTTTTCTATGCGATAAACGGTTCCAGAGATATTCGCAAAAAACGATAATTTTTTTTAAATTTCAACACCCTGTATCTCGAAAATGGTGCATTTTAGAGGGTAAGTTAATAAAAATTGTTTTCATATTTTTGGACGAGCTATTACATCCTGAAGTCTTGCGCATTAATAATGAAACACCCTGTATATCAGTTATTGGTCGAAAACATAATTATCAGAATATAACTACGGTTTCCTACTAGTATTTTTGTTAATAACTCATTTTATGCTATATTGCTATGGTCATTTGAATCTTGAAAATCGACTATTTTCAAAAACGATTTTTTCAGTAAAAAATTGCACAAAATGCCTACTGCTCTTCATCCAGAGTTTTTTTAGACCCCTTTTCATATTCACAATTACCAAACGTTGAAAAAACAACCTTCTTTCATTAGTATCCATAGCCTAACTTTCCATAGGCGTTCATTCTTGACGTATAGCCTCATCAACAAGTTGTCGACACTTTTTTCAGACCACAATCAACACATATTTCATAATCATAAGTACCAAAATCAAACATTTTACGCAAAAAATCAACCTACCTTTGAAGTATTAACAGCCCTACCAACTTACTGGTTGATCTACAAGTTGAAAACGTGGAAAATAGAGATAAACCTAAAATATGGATTCGAAATGACCACTAGAAAAATGGCTTTTGAGTATTTTACCGCACGTAAAAATTGCTATTGTTGTTAACAAAATAAGATAAAAGGGTATTTAGTTTCTTGCTAAAACTCAAAAATTTATTAATATTTAAAAAAAAAAAAATTAAAAAAGTTCCGTAAACACGAGGAAACTTGCAATAAAAATGTCCCGACTCCCGGAACTCTATCTTCATTATTAATAATTTTTATCAACAACTAATAATTAATAAATCTGTTAAATATGCGATTTTTATCAAGTACTGCCATGCAATACCATATGGAATTGAATAATAATGACAGTTTGATGGAATAATATTACTCAATCGTTGCATCAAATTTGACAATTTGTAAATTCACTTGTCACTGTATTTGTAGATATACTGTCAGACGGTTTGTGAGTTATTTGTTCTGAACATTCTTATCTCTGGTATCATTAGAGAAATTTAATAGTGAATCTGATTTAGAAGATATGTCTTCAACACCGCCAGACATTTTAAAATTAGCGGCTAGCGCTTACAGAAAATCTCCTACCTAACAAGTCAAAAGGTAAATATGATGAGGTGTACAAAAGTTTTATTGATTGGCAACTGGCACAAATAACATCGTCTTTTTCTGAAAATGTTATCCTAGTGTATTTTGTTGAACTTGCTAAAAAATATAAGTCATCACCATTGTGGGCATATTATTCTATGCTGAAGAGTACATTGAATATTTACCATAGTATCCACCTAGAGACTTACATGCAGGCATTTTTAAAACGTCAGTCCGAGGGCCATCAACCGAAAAAATCTAAAACCTTCACTCCCGAAGAAGTTAGTAAATTTATAAAAGAAGCGCCAGATCATACCTATCTAATGACAAAGGTATACTTACAATAACGTAATTTTCAGCTTAGTACTTTCCAATATAATCAAATTATTTATATAGTTGTGGATAAAGTATAGTATTCAACACGCGTATAATGGCAATTATCCACTCAGATGTGACAACACTCGCCTCCGGCTCGTGTTGCAATTTCATCTTCGTGGGTAATAGCCATCATTATACGCTTGTTGAATAATATACTATAATGTAACGTTGAAAATAGTGCTCCGCGAGGCCGTTATAGCACGGGCGCACCGCTGCAAAAGACAGTATATCACAGAAATGAATTTTTCTATATCAATTATTCAAAATCAGAGTTTCCTTGATACTCACTCTCCTAACTCTAGTGGAACAACAAGGAATAACAATCCAATTTTCCTATGTTAATTTTTTTTTAAAGTTATGGGTCAACCACTGGGCTAAAAGAGGCATTATATGCTCAAATTGATGCTGAACAAATTTGACACAACTTAACTTCCAATAATGTTTATCGCTATATCAGTATCTTACTAAATATTTGGCTCATGAGTTGATTCAAAACTTGAAATTTCACTCTTAAGAAAAAATCACCAATCACAAAAAAAATTACATTCATACAGAGTTTTCAAATTTGGTGAATTTGACTCCACCAATTCTTACCCGGAGACTCTGATCTGGTTTGGATGTCATAATGGGTTGGGATTTCAAACTGATTTGGACCATGGAATTCGACTTGATCTGGAAAAATATCATAATTTAGCCATCATTGATCTTTTTGGGTTCTGGGAATATAGAAAGTTAACCCTTAACTACTAACCATACGTCTCAGAGACGGCACTGCATCAACCGATTTGTCTAATGACCCCTACCTTTCAATATAGGCCATTGTCCTTTCAGGTAATTTATCACCAAACAGCACTCATTCAGTAGCCTGAAGTAGAAAAACGTGAGTGTTTTAGTTTTCGAAATATATTGAGTGAAAGATCGATTGCCGTCTCCTAGACTCATAGTAAGAGTAAACGTAACAATAAAAAAGCACTGCCATCTCTGATACGTATGATTAGTAATTTCAAATCACGATGGATACTCGGCCTAGTACTTCCAAAGCTGTACAGCCATCAGATAAAAACTTTGAAGAACAGTTATTAAAATGGTTTGATGAATGTGAAAGTGACATAAGCGATATTCAAGATGAATGTACTGAAAATACCCACCCATATTGAAAGTGATCACAATACGGATTCTGAAGAAGAAAATGGTGAATAGTTTTTAGTCAAATTTGTTACAGTATATGCTTATCATTCATTATTTTTTCAGCTGAGAATCATGAAGCCGATGACGAGAATACTGATGAGATACTGGAATGTGAAGAAAATGCAATCTCGAAGTACTATTATGGAAAAAATAGATTCAAATGGTCCAGTGTGTCTACTGTTTCCAATAGGGGACGCCGCTTTCAGGAAAATATAATTATTCACTTGTCGGAACTACGTCCTTCGGCTAAAGCACTTGCGAAAAAATCTAGCCCTCTCGAAGTTTGGGAAATGTTCACCGAAAAAATCTGTAGTATCATACTTCAATGGACCAATCATAAAATTCTGCAACTGTGAAGAATCTCGATAAAATAGAATTGTACGCATTTTTTAGACTTCTTTCATACACGACCGCATTCAAATCAAGTAATGAATGTATAAATACGTTATTTGCTACCGATGGAACTGGTCGAGAAATAATTAGGTGTATCATGAGTAAAGAGAGATTTGCTTTTTAAATCACTTGTCTCAGATTTGATAATCCTGATGACAATGATGAGGAGCGTAGGTGATCCTGCAGCTGCAATTTCCCAAATATTCGATCTTTTTGTCCAGAACTGTCAGGATTGCTACACGATTGGGGAGTATGTTTGTGTGGACGAGATGCTGGTTAGTTTCAGAGGGAGGTGTAAGTTCAAAATGTACATTCCAAATAGACCTGACAAATATGGGTTTAAAATTATGTGTTGCACAGATGCACGAACTGGATATTTCTATAATGGGTACATCTATACAGGTAAAGGTTCAGATGGAAGAAACTTACCCCATGAAGACAAAAAATTTAGCAAACCAGCACAAAGTGTTCTTCACCTAACACAACCAATATACAGGGTGCTATCTAAGTACGTGGCCAAACTTGAAGAGGTGATTCTTTGGGTGATTCTAAGACGAAAAGTTCATATAAACATAGGTCCGGTAATGCTTCGTTTTGAAGATACAGGGTGTCAACATTTTTAAAAGAAATCGATTTTGTCGTAAATATCTTAATAACCCTCCAACCGATTTCATTGAAATTTGGCAGTGTTATTGAAGGTCGTAAAGGGCAAATTTAATCCTAATTATATCAAAATTATCATGTCCAGTGGCGTTCCGGAAGGCACTGTAACCAATATTTTTGACAGAAAACATGTGCGCCTCTGATTTTTTTGCAATTTTTGTATTTGTTTCACATTGAGCAACTGAAATTACAACTTTTTTATATCTAGAATTTTTTTTCGTATCTTGCTTTGTTTTTGAGAAAAAACATAAAAATCACTTCATTGCACATCCCTGTGACAACACAATAAAACATTTCAACTACTAAACCATCAAAAACTGGAGTCTTACTAATATTTTTTCATATCAATACTCTATTCTAGTCTTAGAATTTTCTATCAAAATTAATGCAATGAAAAAAAAAATATGTTTGTATGAATTGCAGCACTTGCCTTCGGCTCTTGGCTTCGGCTCGTGCTGCAAAATGGGCTCATTGTTGTCCATGGACATGCAATAAAGACATTTTTATTTATGATTAAACAATTAATATTACATGGAAGTCATCTTTTAATTTTTTCGCTCATATTACCTGTTTTCGATGAAACAAATAATGTTGTTATTTATTACTGCAGTGTTTTGAAACTAAAGTAAGAGGGCCATGGAAGGAACAACAAATGTTCAAACAAATTCAACTTCATAACTGTCACAAATTGAAACGGTACATACGTAATTATTTGATAGTAATTATTTGAAGTGTTTTCAAGAGTTTTGAGATATAAAATTTGTTACTGATATCTGAAAATGGTTCGGTTAACAAACTCGGAAATGGCCGATATGCATTTTGTCTATGGAATGGCCCAAGGCAATTCCAGAGCGGCTAGACGCATTTATCAAGAAAGATATCCTCATCGAAATGTTCCAAATAGGTAAACATTTGTGAGAATACATGAAAGGCTGTGCGAATCAGGCACCTTTCAAAGGTCGTCTGCTCTTATTGGAAGGCCTGCAACGGTAAGAACAGTGGCGCTGGAGGAAGAAGTTGTACATGAAGTTGAGCGTTGCCCCGATACAAGCACACGTAAAATTGCACAACAATGAAACATTTCTCACTTTACTGTATGGAAGATTTTGAAAGAGTACCAACTGTATCCTTACCACATACAGCGTGTTCAAGCGTTATTTCCTGCGGATTTTCCCAAGCGAGTTGTTTATACTACGTGGCTTTTGCAACAACAGGTTGCATCTCCGACATTTTTATCCAGTATATTATTTACCGATGAAGCGTGTTTTTCCCACAATTCAATTATGAACTTTCATAACAACCATATCTGGGTAGAAGAAAATCCCCATGCGGTTATAGAAAATAATTATCAACAGCAGTTTTCCGTGAATGTCTGGGTTGGTATTGTTGGCGATTATCTCATTGGACCTCATTTTTTACCCCCGAGATTAAATGGTCAAGAGTATCGTCATTTTTTGGAATTTGTATTACCTGTACTACTAGAAAATGTCCCACTGGCAGTAAGAGGAGCAATGTGGTTCATTCACGATGGAGCTCCACCTCACTTCAGCATAGTAGCACGTCAATTTCTGGATGAAACTTATGGAGAAAACTGGATCGGTCGCGCAGGTCCACAGTCATGGCCACCCAGGTCACCGGATTTAAATCCCTTGGATTTTTTCCTTTGGGGACATTTAAAGTCCCTCGTTTATGAAACTCCAGTCAACAATGAAGAAGAATTAATCCAACGAATACGGGATTCATGTGATCAGATAAGACATACGCCGGAAATATTTCAACGTGTTCGGGAATCGATGTTAAGACGAGTTAATGCTTGCATTGAAGTTGAAGGAGGACATTTCGAGCAACTATTGTAACACTACCAAATTTCAATAAAATCGGTTGAAGAGTTATTAAGATATTTACGAAAAAACGATTTCTTGTAAAAATTTTGACACCCTGTATCTTGAAAACGAAGCATTACCGGACCTATGTTTATATGAACTTTTCGTCTTAGAATCACTCAAAGAATCACCCCTTTAAGTTTGGCCACGTACTTAAATAATACCCTGTATAATACAAACCGAAATGTGACATTTGATAACTGGTTCACATCTATTGAACTTGTGAACATTTTGAAACAAAGAGGGCTAACATGTATTGGCACTATCAGAAAAAATGAGAAGGAAATTCCATCCCAATTTCTACCCAATAGGAGAAGGTTGGTTGGATCTTCATTGTATGGTTTCACCAAAGACATAACACTAGTTTCATACGTACCAAAAAAAAAAAATAAGGCTGTTATCTTAGTGTCATCTTCCCATCACCATAAAAGTAAAGATCCTGAGTCAGGAAAGCCTGATATAATTCTCGATTACAATTCAACAAAAGGCGGAGTAGACGCAATTGATGAAAAATGTTCGAAATTTTCCTGCAGTCGTAGGAGCCGTCGATGGCCACTCACTATATTTTATAGACTCTTCGATATAAGCACTGTCAATTCGTTTATTTTATATAACAGTTATCCTGAAAATTCTAAGAAAGAAAGATCTGATTTCATGAAGAAACTTGCTTTACAATTAGTGACACCTCATTTACAGAGGAGATCAAAAAATCCGAAGGTGAGCCGAAAATTGCGACTTAGTATTTTCGAGATACTAGGTGAAAAAAGTGGTGAAAATTCTCCTGTAAGTAGAGTAGTAACGTTGGAAAAAAGAAAAAATTGTTCTCTTTGTTCTTATCGGAAGAAGAGAAGAACCGCATATGTTTGTTCTGCCAGAAACCGATTTGCCTAGAGTGTGCGAAAAAAATGTGTCCAGATTGTGCGTCAACTTCATAATACCTAGGCATTGTCAATTTTTTAATTTTTTATGTTTTTGACTCAGTTTTTTGCTGTGTTCCAGTTCATCTCTTAATGTATCCAGAATAGTAATAAACTCATCGATAATTTTATTATTTCGATTTTTTTTCACCAGTTCGATAGATCATGTCAAAATGCTGAAAATTTGAAACTCCTCTACGAAATATTGATCCTCACTTAAATTTATATTTTTATTCGTTTTCTGAACTACATATTTAGTTCGCCAAATATATGAAGAACATATTTGAATAGTTCTCAAACAAAAAGCTGCGAAAATTAAAAAAATATGTACATTTATATATGGCCGTCTGTGAGACGTATGGTTAGTGACAACGTGACAATTTCGGTACGTTAGTAGTTAAGGGTTAAAACTGATTATGAGTATGAAATGATTCTTTATGATTCTTGCCGAATTTTTTATATCATCATCGTAAGGTGCCATTACTCAAACTGAATTATATCACTAGTTTCGCAACTGGAAGTTTCCATTTTTGGAAAATGTACAGTAGGTTTTCACTATATTTCCTTCTGCGGGAATAGATTGGTTCAGATCATACCTCATTGGTCGGAATCAAAGAATAAAAATGGATGAAAATAGTTCTGAGGAAGAAACTATTGTGAGTGGAGTACCCCAAGGGTCAGTATTGGGCCCTTTTGTATTTTTACTTTATATCATCGATATGGATAGCCTTGATATCTCTGGAAACTTTACGCTGTTTGCAGACGATACTACAGTTTCTTGGTACAATAAGGATCGTATTGCTCTAGTCCAATCTATCCCTGAAGATATAAAGAAATTCAAAGGTTGGTGTAATGCAAATTTGCTGACTGAATATTTCGAAAACCAACCTAATAACATTCAAGTGGGACTTAGAACAAGTAACATTAGAGTCACAAACTATTACCTGTAAACCTGTTACGAAATTCCTTGGCTTGCACATTGATAGCAGTTTAAAGTTTGAGACTCACATAACATCTTTCAGAAAAAAGTTGTCTTCAGGTTGTTATATTATTAATGTTATTTATTTATTTATTTATTTATTTACATCCAGCAGGTTAAACCCATTTACAGGAAGTACATGATTTATACACAAAAGGTGAAATACTTAATTAGGTCATATGTAGATGTCGTATAAATTGATTAATGTTCAAGAAAAATATGTCTACATTACATAATTCATTAGCTTGTCTACACATTGTGTTGATAGGAGAGTGAAAGTGGTGAAAAGAATTTGGTACATTCGAATGAAAGGTTAAATTAGATCTAGACGTCAATCGAGGTACATTGAAATTAATGAACGACAGTAGCGTATTGGAATCAATAAGATTGTGAATGAGTTTGAATATGAATGTGAGATCACAAATTTTTCTAGTTTTGCATAATGACTCGAAATTAAACTCACTGAGGAGAAGATCGTAATTGTAACCTCTAGTAGGATAGACTCAGTGTTTCTTCATAAAACAATATCTGAGAAATTTCTTCTGTACACGTTCAATAGTAGCGATCGATCTCTCATGATTCGGATTCCACACAGAACTGCAATAACTGAGTTTACTCCTTACAAGTGAATTGTAAACGGCCTTTAAAGCGTCTAGAGATTTTATTTCTCTGCAATTGCGCATCAGAAATCCCAACGACTTAGTTGCATTAGATGCGATGATATCAATATGAGAAGTAAACGTGAGTTTACTATCGAACAATATTCCTAAATCTTTGAACTGAGTAACATGAGTGAGATGAGAGATCAAATGCATATTAGAAGTTGTATACAGGTATTCTATAGGATTCGTTCTTCTGGTGTACGTCATAACCTTGCACTTGGCAACATTAAGGTTTAATTTATTTTCCACACACCAAACATTGAGTGCATTGACATCATTTTGCAGAGAGATACAATCCGATTCATCATCAATAATTCTGTATATCTTCATGTCATCAGCATATAGTAATTTCTGTGATTGTATGGACGAACAGATATCGTTAACAAATAGAAGAAATAATAGCGGACCTAAATTCGATCCTTGGGGAACACCGGAGGTCGCAGAAAAGATGAACGACTTAACGCCCTCGTTTTCAACAAATAAACGCCTGTCCATTAAGTAAGACTTTAACAAATCTTGAATTGCTTGTGAAATTCCAAATGTTGGTAATTTATTCAATAGCTGATGATGAGAAACACGATCGAAAGCTTTGCTGAAATCCGTGTAGATAACATCAACCTGTTTTTTGGTATCTAGTGCACTAGAAATAAATTGAGTGAATGTACACAGGTTGGTTGCAGTGCTTCGACACTTGACAAATCCATGCTGAAACTCTGAAATCGACCGACAAACATGTTTGTAAATCGTGTCTGAGAGTATAATCTCGATTAACTTTGAGAAGGCCGATATAATTGCGATGGGTCTGTAGTTTGTAATTTCGGTTGCCACTCCGGATTTAAATATCGGACAGATCCTAGCTATTTTCCATAAATTTGGAATCTGTTTGGTTTTTATAATCATATTAAAAATAAATAAACGCGGGTTCACAAATAGTTGTATATGATCTTTCACGAGCTTAACTGGAATATTGTCCGGACCGCATGTTAATTCGTATTTAAATTTTTTTCCAGCGATTAAAATCTGATCTCGGGTAATTAAGTTGATGTTGAGGTACTGACTGGGGTTATTGTATGAATTCACATTATTTTCGTCGTCGTTATTTGGAGGAAGATAGACACTTTATCTCCCGCGAACTTGGACTTTCAGCCTCACTCACTGCCCACCACTAATTTTTTGAGTCCCACTGACGGTATGGAATTCCATTCTGGGGTTCATGTAGCCAGGTTCTCTTGCAAAGTATTTTCGTGTTAAAGAAACGCGCTCTGCGTGTTATATTCAAAGTTAAAGTTGAGATGCGAGAATCATGTAGGCATATTTTTTCCGGGTTCAAAATATTAACCCTATTTGAATTATTTATTCCAGAGACAGTCTATCTGTTACACAAATACAGAGATAGGTTCGTGAATGCCCATGTAGAAAGGCACACTCGTCAGGAGAAGAAACTTGTTCTTTCGTTTCCCATTTCTACCCTGATGAAACAATCCTTGATTTACAGGAGCAAACAGATTCACTATCATTTACCAAAGGTGATAACAGAAATAAATAACTCAAAGCAATTCAGAAAATACGCCAAGAAACTTCTCATGGGTAGATGCTTCTACTCTCTAGATGAATACTTGGCATATGAGTTCTAGTCTTTCTATGAACTGTGAGATGCGGAGAGCAATTTATTCATACTTTTAATGCGCGTTACTGTTGTTCGTAAATTTTGAATGTAAACATTCATAGTGCGAATTTATTTGTCATATATTTTACCGTGTGACTTTGTATACATAAATGTGAATGTTTTAAGTATAAGATGATGTTGAAATTTTTTTAATATGTACAAATGTATAAACGAAATTGATTGTACTTTGTCGACAAAATGTAAATTTTAGACAATAAAGCTTATCTATCTATCTACTTCTGAGAAAATACAACCAGAAGAGATGAAATGACTGCTCCAAAAGGAGTAAAAACAAGCTCAGAATACTAACGGGAATCCGAACAGGGCATTGCCGGTTGAAAGGATACCTTAAGAAACTTGGATTAGTTGAAGAAGAAGAATGCAGATTTTGTGAGGAAGATGACGAAACCTCTATCCAGAAAGAGTAAACTAACAGGAGGGTTTAATAAGCTCTAGCCAATCAGAATCTTGTAGCATCGACGCGTCATAGTGACGTACTTGGGTATGAGTACAGAGTCGAACTCGAACCAAGAAACAAAACTGTCACATGTAACTGTTATAAACGAAAAGCTGGTCCGTCACTGTCTATGGAGAACGGCTGCCATGACATGTCCAACTACGTCACATTTCGTCACAAATGTTCTTTCATCTATTTCTATAAGTGCCCCCATTGTCTTATGGGGATTAGACTTTCCTATAACGTTCAGTCTCTTTGTCCTCTATACACATTATCAGAACCCGACACCATAGATATTATGGATCGCAGTGTATTGACACCCCCACTAAGCAGAATACAGAATGTGAATGATACTGTAACCAAAAATGTTTTGGAACTACTTCAGCAAACTGCATTGGTTGATTCCTCAGTTGATTTTGAGGCTAGAAGTTGCACTAAACATATGTTCTAAGATGAGTGAAATGAATGACAGTGTGTTGAAAAATTTTTTTTCACAATAACTGCTCAGCATTCCTTCATGCATTTTGGAATGTCCTTTGATAGAATTTTCAAGAAATTTGAATTTGAAGTGATAATTTTGTTTGTGTTGTTAGTTCTTTTTATGAGATATACCTGTATTTCACAATTAATCTCACTCATAAATACTTACACGGTTCTGGTTTCCTAGGAGGGGCTGCGAAAACGGCACTTATTAAAAGTGATACCAACGTAAATGTAAAATATTTCATTTTGGCAATTTTCTGAACAAGAAAACTGTTAAATACGCAATATAATGAACGATTCACCTTTTATAAACTACTGATAAAATGAAAAGCGTATTATTGTAAGGCGGCTCGTTACTGTCATATATTTTCATAATGGCCATTTTGATACATCATTAGTATTAAAAGTGGATCCATATGATTCATTATATTCTATCTATGGAAACACCGCAAGGGCTTTCGTTATGAGCATTTTACATGAAAATTGCACAATTTTGACGAAATATTTCGACACCAGAGTATTGAACTCAGTGAGCTTTTGTAAATCGCACATATTTAAAGATGCTACCATATTTCGACACCAGAGTATTGAAGTCTTTGCTAACATTTTTAAATACTGATCGAATATAAAAAAAACCATGAATGGCAATTTGTTGTTTACAAATTGAAACATTCATTACGAAACAATTCAATATATAAATGAAAGGAAGAGGAAACAGGAAGTAAAGAGACATGCTAGAACAAGCCTACCGACCTATCCTTTCCAAAACTGACAGTAACTGCACATGGGTCTGGCAGAATCTTGACAAGATAGACAAGCGTAAGTAGAATGAACTTGTACAGAAGCAATGCAGATTGACGAAAGGATACCATGATCAATATGAGCTATCTGCCACTTTCAGACACCGGAGAGACACCGAAGAGAATATTTTGAAAATGGTTGAACATTGCTGTGGCACAGAAGACGAACCCATTCTGGAGATTATTACATATATATATATATATATATATATATATATATATATCCTTTATCCTTTATTTAGTCAACGACTAATACATTTGTCATACAATAAATGAGTTAGAATTAATATAAATATAAAGTCACATACAGTCAATAAATAAATTAACGTAAAACGATCATATAAAAACATAACATATAAATAAAACATATAATAAATAAAACTTATAGGCGTAGCAGACAAGAGACTCACATATATTCGAGTAGCTAGAAATTTTCACTTAGATATTTTTTTAACTTACTCTTGAATGACAGAAGTGTGGAACATTTTTTGATGACTAGAGGAAGCTGATTATACATTTTCAATCCTTTAAAAAATACAGATGTTTATGTTCCTTTTTTTGATACCCTCTGAATTGAAAAATCATTTCTAGATCTTGTATCATATTTATGAACTTAATACTTGTACTTTACAATATCTTGTAAGTATGGAGGAGCATCACCAGATTTTATTTTGAAAATGAATATCATTGTATGATATTGACAAAATATTTTGATTGGTAACCATTCCAATGTACTCAACATATTTTTTATTGGAGTTTGTATGGAACATCTTAATATTATACGCATTGCTCGATTTTGCAATTTTTGAAATCGGTTGATTTCATTCAGATTCAGTAAGAATAATATTGTTGCACAGTAATTAAAATGCGGTAGGATGAGAGTATTGTATTGTATTGTATTGTATTGTATTGTATTGTATTGTATTGTATTGTATTGTATTGTATTGTATTGTATTGTATTGTATTGTATTGTATTGTATTGTATTGTATTGTATTGTATTGTATTGTATTGTATTGTACATCACCATCAACGACCACTGGGTAAGGAATTTAGCACATCTAGATAGATAGATTACAGCCGTAGAATCCACCAGAGGTCGCATTGATCAAATCCAGGCTGAACAGTTAAGATGGAAGGTTAGAGTACAACTGGAAAAAGAGCCGTATTTGAAGATCAATATCAGCAGAGAGGAACAGAGGGCACTCAACGAGTTGAAAAAGGACAACAAAATTAAAATTCTCCTCTTGGATAAAGGAAATGCAACGGTTGTCATGGACATGGATCTTCATGAGATTAAAGTTGAAGAGGTTCTCACCAAAGGTAATTACAGACTATTGGCTATAGACCCCCTCGGCATAAAGCAGAAGTCCCGCTGAGACCAATAACCATTACCAGAAACTCGACAACTTACAACCTTGGCAAGTTACTATATTACCGATAATTTCACTCGCCGTATGAAACCCTTCTTTCCTGCAATATTAGGACCAATAAGGGACGTATGTCTCGATAATACGCAGTTCCATTGTTTATATAGAAGTAAGATAGTTAGCCAACCTTATGGGATTCATATTGGATTCAAATGGATGCGACATGTAGATGGCGACAGTGATCTCGCATCCAAGTCATGTCGTAACTTCAGTGATCTGGCCTCCAAGTCATGTCGCAACTTGATTAAAACAATGGAAAGGCATTAAAATCAGGGTTTTTTGAAGAAACCTGCATTAAAATGACGTCAAATATTCATGTTTGTAACTAATCACGCTAGATGACACTCGCGTTTATGTCCAATTAGGGTCAATAAATCCTAGAAGGCTTTGGCCTCCTTACGGGTATGGCCAATGGGTGGAGTCTAAATAGCTCCAATGTTCCAAAAAAAACACGAAAATTAGGTCCGATGTTTGAACTAGTGACACATGTCAAAAGTCAATTTTTATGTCATTGCCGTCATTGAAAATGTTTTCAAAAATAGTTTTAGCAGATTCACAGTAAAGAAAGCAGATTGTCCCAAGTCCCAAAATCTTCTGCTATCACTTATCTAACTTAGGAATATGTTGATTACTTTTTTGCTGATACAAATATTCCTTTCTTCTGAAAATGAAGTACCTATTGTGCAGTGAAACCTGCAAGAATGCCGACAAAAGTCGTAAATTATATTGTATTCTCAGAGGTGAGTTCAAGATCATTTTGTTTATAACTTGTTAATTAGTAGATTGAAGAATACATTTTTCCCATTTTCCTCACTAAAGACAAATACAGATTATAATTTCATTAAAACTTTTTTTCTTCAGGATTGAAACAGGAAACCTTGAGAAAGAAATGGCTATCAATAGTATCAATATTGAATAACTTAGTGTAAAATTGTGACAGAAATCAGGACCACAATTAAATTAAAAAATGAACTAAAGAAATGTATACCTACTTAACAGATGATTTCAATTTCTATATAATATAACAATGTTTAACCTTTGACTGTTTTTGCTTTGATATGACTTTTATCATATCACAAATTATTCTCATCATTCCTTTTCTAATAATTGTTTGATTTCTTCATCTATTTTTATTTCATATGTATTGCTGTTGAACAATTTATGTAAAAATGTAATCCCTCTCTAAACAGAACCGTTTCTTGGGATCAATTAATAAAGTGTGTACAGAGTAGGTATAACAATTTTCGTGTTCACAGGAGTCTAGGACTGACAAATTTTTTCTCAATTGTTCAGGAAAGACCCAAAAATGGTCATGGAAAAAAGTGGTCAATTCTAATAAGCACATAGAATGGAAAAGTTGTAAATTGCAAAAATGGAACCTTTTCTTTCGAACAAGTTTGAAAATTCTATATTGACGTTTATTTTCAGAAAATTGGTTAGACCATAATAATGTTAGTATATTGGTAATCTCTTTAGAACAGCTGTTTTATTGCAGTGAATGGTTATATTTTCTTGTTTCAACCATTCCATATGGAGGTCATAATTCACTATCTCAAAAAACTTCTTATTTATGATAGGAATACAAAAAAAAAAGAATTCATAGGTATATAAAGGAATTTTTATAATCATACAAATGAGAATGTACAAAAATGTAAGAATGTAAATTGGTGAGTCAGAAATGCAGTATTTCAATCAAACCAATGTTTTGTAGTACCTTATATGTCTGATAGGTATTAATTTTTGCCTTAAGATTTTTGCTAAAGCTTGATTTCATCTGAGAGCCATTCAGCAAATATATTTGACACGTGTTATGTTCACGAATGCTAGGCACTTCTGTAAGATTCACATTCGATAATCGATATTTGGTTTTTGAGTTATTAGCAGTACCTCAAATTGATACCCCATTTTGAAAATTTGTATTGATCAAACAATGGTAGGTATATATTGTGACTAAGAAGTATTTGGGAGAACAGTAATCTCTAATTTTGAATAATGAACCCATTAATGGAGAAGTTTTAGTGTTTTTATAAAGGGTTTATGAAGAATGTGATCCTACTCAATTAGTTTCATTTAATTACAGTTAAAAATTATTTTAAATTGTTCGACTTTAGTTGTCTCTATATCCCAAAAGTGCGAACATACTGTGTTGACAATATATATGAATGACAATTAATGTCAGATAAAAAATTGATCGACATAAATCATTTTTGGGAAATAGATTCAAACTATAGAGGCAACCGTAAGTAATTCTGTTCAGTTTGATTTACATCAGTTCTCATGTTTTTCTATATTTTAGGAATTTGAGTACTACTACTACATACTACATCCATACAAAAAACATTCAACTTGTGAATCAATAAAGAAAATATCAAGTGTGGTTTGTACTGTAAGTCTGGCCAAACGAGTTTTATTAATCTATTTCTACAGGGTTTGTAACTCTGTGGATAGGTATATTTAATCAATCATTGGCAACTTTTACACATCATTCTGAACACAACACTAGGTTCTGCCCTTCTAAAAGAAACTCTTGTGCCTGCAGCAGAGATGGTCGACGGCTGAATCTCCATGTTCCATAATGGCTGGTGGTCGGGCCACAGAATATCGGGGCCGTGTCCGAAAGTCGACGCTTTTTTAAAATTCCAGTCAATTGTACACCTGACAATTTCAATCCATAAAAATAATTAGAATTGATATGTATCTATTGAAATTAAACATGATATCCATAATTTACTCATTTGACATTCTGACTTACAATTCTTACAAATGAAACATAACCCAACTTTTTTTCAAAAGTATCGGTTCTCTCTCCCTTACAACCTTGCTTCCTAATTGGCGCTTTTGTGGGTTATTTGGAACATTCGAACTATTTAAAGAGATTGGAACTATTAGACTCCACCCATTGGCCATACCCGTAAGAAGGCCAAAGCCTTCTACGATTCAGTGACCCTATGTCCAATACCTTTCCACAGGCATTGACTAACTATCTTCTATTTAAACAATGGCAGTTCCTAGCTTTTGAGCCGGTAATACCACTATGGCATGGCAAACACGTATTCAAACAACAACTGCGAATTTAATATAATCTTGCTACTAATATGAATGTCAGTCTGACAGACGCAATGTCTATCAGGCATTATCTATAACTATTGAAGAATTCTTTACTTTGTTGGTTCGTGAAATTATCTCAACGAATACTACTCGTGCTCATAATACTATCGATAATTCTCTCAAAAATCTTGAACTCGATCAAATTGCTTTGAATTAACACTACTCGCCTTAAAGGACTCGTGGTGTTACCAAGCAATTCGATCCGAAATAGTTTGCTGCTCCAAGCATTGCTGTTGAGCGTGTGGACGCTGAAATGCATTGCAGCTGCGATTTCTCCACTTTTTTGTCTATGCCATGTGTAGTGGCTCATTCTAGATGACTTGGTGTCTAACTTCCTGCGAGTCCTACGTTGCGGAAGGTTACTTTTCCTTTCCAAAAAGTCTCAAACTTTCCAATCATATCCCGTTATGTATTCGTTGAACTGGTTGGATGTGATGCCAAATCCAATTAACTTCTAGCTATTCCCTGGTCTTCTTGGACCAATCGGGCTGTATCTTCCTACAAGATTCTCCGTTATTTCGGATCCTGCAGAAACTTCTATGTGGTAGTTTGGCCTTGGTTCAGCGTGTTCCGGTCCTAAGGCCGTCACCATGTCTCCTGCTACACCCAGTGAGAGTGCTTCTTTATGTATATGTTTTCCGTTATTGCCGGTACATGATATCCTCCAAACTCCTACACAACTTTTTTGGGTAGAGTTAGGAGTTCCAGTCTTGTCTCTTTTCCCATCTTGTCTATGTATGTGCCTATCTCTGTCAAGTAGTGATGAGTAGCTGCGGATCATCGAATACCCCGTCATCGACGGTCTTTTTGACGTCTCTTTCTGCGCTGGTCAAGACGTCGTCACTCCGCTTTGCTTTCACCTCAATCAATTCAAATGTAGCGTTGCTGAGAAGTAGTACGGGTGCCATTCTTGACTGTTCGCAATATGAACGGGTGTTCGTATGGTTACATTCTCAATCACTGATACCATTGAAACGACATGTCGAATGGTCAAGAATTGAAGCCTAGGTCATTTCCAAAGGGTTGAGCACTTTATGGAGTAGTATCTAGACAATACGGTAGCCGCCGTACACCTCAGTTGATAAATACTAAGTATTGTTGTATGTTGGCCTGGATCTGTACATGATCAACATATATACAAAAATACCACATTGAGAAGAATATTTTTGAATCTAGAATTTGAAAATGCTGTACTTGTAGGTGATATTGGATATACCAATATACTAATACAAACCATCTAATTACATCACTTTTGAATACAACTACTGTTGATTAAAAGCGCTCTTTCACATGAGGTGGAATTGGCTCCTTTTTTGTTGTTTTTTCCGCCAAAGAGAAATTTTGAAGCTCAAAATGAACACTACATTCCTTTATTTCCTTAATATTACTACTTGTCAAGATAAAATGTCAATTGTTACAAAGTTATCTTCAAATTATAGGCTATCCTGTACTTTAGAGTTGAGGATTTTATTTACGAATTCCATTTCCCACCCATATTTTGTAGGATCGTCCTTCCAAATTTCCTGCATAGGAGCATCCTCCACTTGTCGGCTTGTCCAGGAATTTCGTAAAAGTTAAAGGTGGTTTTCTTTGAAATTGAAAATAAATAAAGTATGGATCAACATTTTCTAATACTTACATATCAAATCGCTTCAGGAGCACGCATTGAAAGAAATAATTTTGTTAGCAGATTGTGAAAAATGTACAATCAAAGCCGTCGAATTACATACGCTCATTCATATTTTTGTTTTACAATGTTACAACTTGAAAGAAGCTGAAAAACGTATTTTTCACGGATTAACCTTTTTTGGAATTTTGGGGGCGGGGGTGTTTGAGTGCTGGAGGGTGGCTGGAGAGGGGGTTATTTTTACGCACTATTAACAAGCACCCTGCTGCGTGAACTCATCAAGTCTAAAATGACTGTATATACCTAGTACGATTGAGTAATGCATCCTCATGGACGAATTGTAAATAAAAAATTTATTATCGACTAAAAACATCTGCTATTTAGTTTTTTTTGTTCGTTACACATATAGGTAAATGAGAAAAGCAGTAGACATTTTCATAACTTATTTTCTTATTCATAACAAAATATGTAGAATTTATCGAATTTTTGGTCATTTCAAAGTTCTGCCAAAGTGGCCCTTGACCAGCTGCGCGTTTGCTGGAAGCATTTTCTCATACATCTAGTAAGCCTTAACACAGCCCAATAGGTTTTGAGCTGTTTCCAGACCTGTCACCTCACTCATGTGACAGTCATGATGGGCTACACTCGAAAATCGCGGTTTTTTATGCATAAATCTGGATTTTGGCAGAAGGTATATGCAAGACCATATCTACCGAAATATAAAACCAGACGTTGGTTTCCGGATCAGTCACAAACTGACTGGTTTTCAAACGCATTCGCCTTGACTTGGAAAAATTCGAAAATTACAGGTGACTTGGAGCAATACCAAGAATGATATTTTATGCCCAGCAGAGGGTACCTGTCAGTAAATCATTCCGGCAGTTCTCTAACTATTACTTCGACTTCAAATTTCTTTGGTCGGTATGCTATAATCCTGGATTTGTCGGTGCTGGAAGGATTGGACTACGTGTTATCTTTGTGTTGACTAGTGGTTCCTTTTTCTGCCAGCTCTGCTCCTGGGGACTTACAGATGAAACTGAGGTATCTGGTTTATACTTTTTCTCCCCTATGAGACTTGCAGAATTACTCTCCGTAGTGGAAAACAATCTGTGGTATTATGAATACTTATACGAGGGCTGTCATGATACGTAGTGAATAACGCTGTGGTTTCTTTATAGCTCAACATTCATTACGGTACGAGTCACGTCACGTCAGAGTGTTCACAACCTCACCTCATATTTATATTTCCCCTTTCTTGTTTTATTTAATTATTGTGGCAGTGCAGGCAGCATTGGCTTCTCAATTCACTCAAACTGAACAATATCAAATTTTTATAGTGATGAATGGTTACTCTGTCTGGAGACACAGGCAGAAAAACTGTATTTGATGATAATATAAGTTGTATCGAATATTTGGATATGGCTATTGCTGAACTGTTTAGGCTGAGAGCAGAATTACCTTTGCTGATATAAATGAATTTTGGGACATTCGACAAGATTCGAGGAAGTGCAGACGCTTGAATCAGTGGCTAGCCTTGGTACCACCCCCTTGAGGGAGTGCACTTAACAAGTGTTATATTGCGTTGGGCCGATGGGGGCATTTGATGTTTATCGCCGCGTATAATTTGAACATGTTTTTGATCATTCTTCTTGGTGAATTTATAATGATACGGATCATAGTTTCCATATTAATTTTGGATGTTACTAATGCTATTTTGATGCGATAAAATTTCAAATAAGATAACGGGGGAGTGTGTTTTTGAAGTGAAGTGAACAAGAAAAAATGTGCGAGTGTTGAATAAAATTATGAGAGGGAACTGATTGACAAAGATAATTTGAGTATTATGTTGGTAAGTTGCCTGTTTTTAGAAACAGCAATGTAACAGTAGAGCTTCTCTGATTTTCGTTATGAGAGGGTGACAAACTGATTAAATTTTCCCTAATTGGCAAATACAGTATGAACTCTTCCGTTGAAATCTATAAATCTATATTAGGATTTATTTTCCTTTACGAATTCGGATATTTTCATATTACACATGTCTTATACTTTTATGATATTTCTCCATAACTTCATTCAATTCTTCAAATCTGTGATTCCATCCAGTGCTCATTACTTTGAAAGTTAGCTACCTACTGAAATTCCCAATACAGAGATACGAGGATATATTGAAAAATTCTTAGCCTACTATAGAACGAAACAAAATTTCAATGTCAAAATATTTTATTACTCAACATATTCTCCTCTTAAGAGCTAACATCACCAAAAAGTCGAATTTCTTCCTCATCCCTTCCAGCTAAGGTTTGTTGGAATACTTATCAAGAATGGGGGTGAAGATAATGAACTCGATGAACACTGGCAACACAGCACCTGTCCGTTCTCGATTACAGTGCCAATCAGGTATAAATTTCTCGATCGTAGAATCCGTTTCTTGCAAAATTCATTGATTTCATTAAAGAGATATTTTTTGTATGGGGTCGGTGGTCTCATAAGAATTCCGGAACCTATCAATTTTTTTAATTCATCATTTCATTAAATTTTTTTTCTTAACAATTATCATAACCAAAAATCGCTGAAGTTCCGGAATTAACAAAAAACATTGAGTAATGCAAAAAAAATTAAAAAATCTCAAACAAAAACTGTGGTCTCAAAACGGATTCCCGTTTTACCAAGGTAGTGTTTGCTCTTAATTGGATACATTTATTACAGCGAACCTGCAACGTCTCTAGACCTTTCAAAAGAAATGTTTCTTCTTGCTCTGCAAACCAGACCTCCACAGCTTTTATTACCTCCTCGTTGGAAGAAAATTTACGACCTTTTAAACTTTTTTTCAGTTGAGGAAAGAGATGATAGTCGGACGGAGCCAAATCTGGTGAATAAGGGGGGTGTTCTAGTAATTCAAACCCTAAATCACGAATTTCTTGCATGGCAACATGAGATTTGTGTGCAGGGGCGTTGTCCTGTAAAAACAAAACACCTTTGGATAGCTTTCCGCGTATTTTCTCTTTAATTTTTTCCTGTAGAGTAGTCAGTAATGTCGAATAGTAATCTCCAGTTATTGTTCTACCCTTATCCAAAAAATCAATCATGATTACTCCATGGCAATCCCAAAAAACTGAAGCAAGAACTTTTCAAGCAGATTTTTGGACATGAAACTTCTTAGGTCTTGGAGAACCGGAGTGTCGCCATTCCATCGATTGTTGCTTTGTTTCTGGATCGTAGAAATGTACCCAAGTCTCATCCATAGTAAATATTCGGTTTAAGAAGTCTACATCGTTTTCAAATCGAGCACAGATCGAACGCGATGCTACTACCCTTGCACGCTTTTGGTCAACATTCAAACATTTGGGGATCCATTTTGCAGCAATTTTTCTCATATCCAAATTGACATGAACTATATGATGAACGCGTTCGTATGAAATATTCAGTGCTTCAGATATCCGTTTTAGCCCAATTCGACGGTCTGATAAAATCATGTCATGAACTGCATCGATATTTTCGGGTACTGACACAGAAACTGTCCTTCCCGATCGGTCATCATCTTCAATGAAAAATTTACTTCTTTTGAAGCTTGCAGTCCCATTTTTCACGGTCGCATAAGAAGGACATTGATCACCAAGGGTATTAAGCATATCTTCGTAAATCTGCTTACCTCTTAACCCTTTTAAATACAGGTACTTGATGATGGCTCGATACTCCAATTTTTCGATTTTCACAATTTCGGTGGAAATATTTTTTCTTTCAGTTTATTGCGCAACTCTGGTTTACTTTTTTGACGTCAAACTTTACACTGACACTTCTAATAAGTTATTGTTCGTTGCTATTGTAACGCAATATTTTGTTTATGCAGGGAACTGGTCTAGGCTAACTAGATATCAATACATCCTCGTATTCCTGCCAAAAGACCGTCTCTTAGTGCAGATGGCCGGTTCTAATCCATTTTGGAGGTTTGAGAGACAGAAAGAGCTAGTTAAGCACTAGCAAACAGATAGTTGGTATCCCCTACCCAGCAACATTCTTTTAGCTAGTTACAACCAATGACATATTACTCCCTTATTTACATCAATAGCTGCGGTCAACACATAGTCACATTCTATGCACAATTTTTACTGCTGCTCATTTCGCTGCACTTATCTGCTTATACAGGGTGTAATCTAACCTATTCCACTCCAGTGAAGGAGGGGTGGGGTGTATATGTTAGAACGACTGGCAGGTGTGAAAAATGCGGAAAAAAAATTTGAGAGTTTAAAAATTTTGTGAAATGTTGGTAGAATTTTGGATGACTCTGACCGCCATCTTCCAGACTAGAAAAGGCAATTGCCGGTGAAGAAAAGACACTGGATGTCGAAACAAATTTAGATTGCATTTACAGAGGTCTACACCTTTTCATGATTCAAATCAGAATGTGTAAACTGAAATTCAGAATAGAGAATTGAATTTCAGAATTTGTTCATTGTAATTCAGAAAGGCGAATTGAATTTCCGAATGTATAAATTGAAATTCAGAATATTAAATAGAATTACAGAATGCGTGAATTCTAATCCATAAAGACATAAGTATTGAATTTCAGAATGTGTAGATTGAAATTCAGAACTCTGAATTGAAATTCAGAATATGTGAATTGATATTCAGAAAGCGAAACTTGTAAATCAGAGGTGTAAATTATGTACACAAAAAACTTCATCAACATGATGAATACTGCCAATCCATGAGTTGAGATGAAAGTGGGTAATTATGAGTTCAAATATTTTCTATCGAAGTTTTCATCGAAGTGTGCCTATCCTCACAACAAACTTCGTTACTGTCGATATGTATGCATTTAATAACAAAAGTGAATTCTTTTGAAATGTGGTCAAATGTCACGTTGTTTCGTATGCCTAACTTTTATCTATTAGGGTTGGTTAACAGAGGCTTGTATATCTTGAAGAGATAAATAATAGAATAGTTGGAGGAAACCGCGCAAGGGCTGCACAGCATACATTTCATGCGGCTGCTATTATAGCATTGCACAATATGGAAGTAGGACGCTAATTTTATTTTTGTAAGGACGAACAAATTTAAATAACTAAACAGGGTGTTTCAAAATTCAGGATCAAGATTTCTGGAGCGTATTTTTCAGGTCATAATAAGACTTTTTTTTCCCATAAATATGTGTCCGCAACCGCTTCATTTCTGAGATACAGGGTGTTAAAGTTTCAAGATTTTTTTAGTTTTTTCTTCATAGCTCTTTCAGTTTTTGAGATATCAAGATCAAATTTAAAATCAAGATAAGTTTTCAGGGTTTACATCATCCAGTATGCCGGGTGATTGTAACAATCTACAGGGAGATATTTTTTCAGGGGTCAATCCCCTTTTCTCCCCATAAACTTTTTTGTAGTACGCCGCTGGTGGATTCTAACATATGAAATACATTTTTGTTTTGTTCATGATTTTTTTTCTCTTGTAATTTTTACGCATCTGCAACCGTTATCGAGAAAAAAATTAAAACCATTTTTGTAATTCGCTACATTTAATTAAAATTTTTAACAAAAGGTAGGTATTTGGTTTGTGAACTAAATTACAAGTTTCCTTAACGATTACCTGAAAAATAAGAACCTTGACTTTTTATAAAAGGTGCTGGAAATGCCCTCCTCCTTCTGCGATACAACCTTCCACTCTTCTTCTCATAGACTGCCGTACGCGTTCGAAAATTCCGGGAGTGTTGCTTATGGTGTGGAAGGCATCCATAATTCGTTCAGTAAGAACTTCGATGGAAGGCACTGGTTCTGAACCATAAACTAGACCCTTTACATGTCACCATAAAAAGAAGTCCAGCGGGTTACAATCTGGGGACCGTGGGGGCCAAGCAATTGGACCTGCTCTGCCAATCCACCGATTTTGAAACACTGTATCTAGATGATCGCGGACAATGACTCGAAATTGAGGGGAGGCCCCATCGTGCATAAACCACATTTGTTGACGAACTTGTATTGGAATACTATTGAATGTAAATTTTCTCATAGGTAATATTATGTGCCTATGTTGAATGAAGTGTCTATCGTTTTTATGTCTGAGGAGCTGCGTTTGTAGAAAAAATCATGTGTGTACTTCGAGCACAAAGTGTCATTGCCGCTCTCCAAAGATTACCGCGCTTCGCTTCGCGTCGCGCGGTAACTATCTTTGTCGAGCGGCAATCAATCACTTTGCGCTCTAAATACACAAATAGCTATTAATTTTTTTTCTCGATAACGGTTGCAGATTCATAAAAATTACAAGAGTAAAAAAAATTCATGAATAAAATAAAGAATGTATTTCATATGTTAGAATCCACCAGCGGCGTACTACAAAAAAGTTTATGGGGCGAAAAAGGGCTTGACCCCTGAAAAAATATCTCCCTGTAGATTGTTACAATCACCTGGCATACTGGATGATGTAAACCCTTAAAACGAATCTTTATTTAAATTTGATTTTGATATCTCAAAAACTGAGAGAGCCATGAAGAAAAAACTAAAAAAATCTTGAAACTTCAACACCCTGTATCTCAGAAATGAAGCGGTTGCGGACACATGTTTATGGGAAAAAAAAGTCTTATTATGACCTGAGAAATACGCACCTGAAATCTTGATACTGAATTTTGAAACACCCTGTATAAATTAAATAAAGTTTATTACTTGATGGAGGGTTTTATGTACCTAAGGAAAATCTGATGAAAAAACTTTTTACTGAAATTTATCTTTGTCATGTGTTATACAAATGTGGTGTATTATAACTTTTCATATCTCAATGGATTATTTCTCTACATACATATAAAAGATTAGCAAATTATATATTTTTAGAATTTTTAGAAGTGATATTTTCTGATTTACAAATTACTGTTTCTGAATTACAAATTACCTTTTCTGAATTTGAATTTACACATTCTGAAATTCAATTCACTATTCTGAATTTCCATTTATGCATTATGAAATTCAATTTATCTTTCTGAGTTACAGTTTACGCATTCTGAAATTCACTTTACTATTATGAATTTAAATTTATACTTTCTGAAATACAAATTACCTTTCTGAATTACAATTTACGCATTCTGAAATTTACTTTACTATTTTGAATTTCAATTTATACTCTCTGAAATACAAATCACCAATCTGAATTACAATTTACGCTTTCCGAAATTAATATTACCGTTTCTGATTTACGTCTTGAAAAGGTGTAGTGAGAGACCCACATTTCATAAAATTTTAAAATTTTCAAATTTTTTTTTTTTGAATTTTTCACACCTGGCTTTCGTTCTAACATGACTTTATACACCCCTTCTTCACGGGAGTGCAAGAGGTTAGATATATACATTGTATACATTGTAAATAAGCAGATAATTCATTCGAAACTTAGCTTTGACGAATTTTGGGTTGATTGGCAACTATTTCCCTGAAACAAGCTGCAATAAAAATTGTGCCGCAGATCGAAATGTAAATAACGAAGTATATCTGTAATATCGCTTGCTGAATGCAATATTGGCACAACTCAAAAAAAAAATATTCTGGCATTTTATTTATTTAAAAAAGGAATATAATGCATACCTTCCTAATATTTAGTAAAAGTACTCTAGAATGATCCTACTCTTTATATTCAAAATAAAAACACCCATTTGTATTCAATACAAAATACTCTTAGGAATCAATATATTCAAAATTCACAGAATATATATTTTCTATTGCTGTTTTGACTTGTGCCACTATTGCATTCAGCTAGCGATATGTCATTGGTTATAACAAAACCAATCACCGAAAATCGGAGTGGTGACAGCATTTTGCCTTTCAGTTATTTTGAAAACTCTTCAAGTATTGTTGAACGAAGTGGTTTCAGGGGCTTCACCTTGAGAGACTCTATAGAGTCTCCAGAGGGAGAAAAGATACTTCCAGGTATGGTGACCAGGCCTGTTAAGAGGGGGGGCAGCCGGGGTGGTAACCCCGGGGCCCGGGTGAGCCAAGGGGGCCCGGCGAAGCCGGAACCAGTTTCAATTTTAGTAACAGCTCTCAATACTTGAAAATGTAATATGACCAAAACTAAACATGTAAATCTATAACAGAAGAATACCTATCCATACCGATTTATAGAAATAACGAGAACCCCCTCCTTACATTTCATTTTATTATACTAAAAGAAACGAATTAGATAAAGATAATAATCAGTATAAAATACATGAACGATTTCTGGAGTTTGTCGATTGTAATAAGAAAACTGGTGAAGATATAGCTTCATTAATTTCTGCCACTCTAGAAAAACATGGTTTTCCTCTCTCAGAATGTCGAGTGCAAGGTTATGACAACGGAAGCAACACGAGCGGGAAATACAAGGGTGCCCATAGTCATATTCTCCAACGAAATCCACTTGCAATATTTTCACCTCGTGCTCGTCATACTCTAAATCTTTGTGGAGTGCATGCAGCTGAATGCTGTGCAGAAGCAATCACTTTCTTCGGAATAATTCAAAAAGTTTATAAGATATTCAGCTCTAGCCCACAGAGGTGGGAGACTTTTAAGAAAAATATTGGTAGTTCATTGCATAGCATGTCGCAGACTCGTTATTCAGCCCGTTTAGATGCTGTTAATCCTTTTGCTGGACATATACCTGGTTTGAGACAAGCCATTAGCGATTTGAAATTATTGAATCTTGAATCTGACTTAAAAGGTATTAAAAAATATATCAATTCTTTTAAATGCATCATTATGGCATCTATTTGGCTTAAGGCTTTAACAAGTATCAATTACCGTAACACCAGTTTACAAGCCAGAGAGGCAACGGTGGATGTTGAAGTAGAAAATGTAAAAAGTTTCATTCTTGACTTTCAGAACTTACGTGACAGCTGAAACGGAATATTTTAGAAGAATGCAAAGCAGTTGTCAGAAATCTCAATATACCAGACACTTTTCGTGATGATAGAAGACAAACTAGAAAGCGGTTCTTCGATGAGTTTCGAGATGAAATAGCTGAAACGGACCAAGAAACTTGATTGGAAACATGACAACACGTTTCGCTGTATTGTAAAAAATAGAAGAAAGATTTAGCTTTCTTTGGAAATACCTCACCATTAATGAAGAAGAAATTGGCCTAAAAACAAGAAGTTTTTGCAATTACTACAACGCGGATGTGTCTCAAGACTTGGGCCCGTTTTTCCTGTTCGAATTAACCTCCAGATAACTAACTAATAGTTAAGAATGTGATCCTTCAAACGTCATTCAAAGAATGTCGTTCACCATCTAAACTATTAGTTAGTTATCTGAAGGTTAACTCGAACATGAAAAATGGGCCCTTAGTGGAAGAAATTGTCCACCTAAAAAGCAATTCATAATGTGAACCTGGGTCAAGATTATCTGCCACCACTGAAGTTATTAAATACGCTTGTAGAATATTGTCAAAGCTCTAGGAATTTACTGCATCATTCCAGTTGGTATGGCCGAAGGTGAACGATCATTTAGTGTCCTTGCGCGCATAAAAAATGTACTACGATCTACAATGTGTCAGGATCGCCTTACGAGTTTAGGGACGTTAGCGTTGGAACCATCTTCAGCAAGACAACTGATTTTTGATGAAGTGATATCCTACTTTGCTGATCGTAAAGCTCAAAAGGCACACCTGAAATAGATGGTTTTTTTAAATAAACATACAGCTTCTATTATTTGTCTTACTTCATTTTTTAGTGAATAGCTTTCGTCGATATATTCTTTCTCGGCCAATTTTATTTTTTCGTATTTTTGGTTAAACTAAAGGGGGCCCGCAAGCTTAGGTGTCCCGGGGCCCGTCTCAGCTCTCGACGGCCCTGTTGGTGACCAATAAAATATAACCTAACTCATGAACTGCTGTTTCGAGTGATAGTTTTGGTTTGGTGAGGGTTTGGCTAGAAAAAACTAAGATAACATTCGCCAACCACTTAGGTTTAGTACTATAATATAGTTCGATGAATTCGACTTTACTAAAGACTTTTCTAATATTCTGATTTTTTTTTGATAATCTCTAAATGACAGTTCACATTCGAAAATATCCGGTTTCTCTTTCTGCCATAGATTTTCGTAGGAGGTTTCCTAAATAACTGAGTGGCGAGCTCCAGAGTCTCTTTCCTTCTGACAAGTTCGATTGTTCGATGTCACTTCAACGTCAACTTGAGTCATATGAAAAATACAGTTTTCATTTTCAAATTCAAATTCAAATTCTTTATTTTCCTTAAAATGACAAAAACAGGTTTTGTATAGGAAAAGTCATAAAAATAAAATCAAAGGACGAAACAAATTGTAAAGACTAAAAACACAAAAAAGTACAATGAAATTCACAAACACTTTAAAATAACTACTCAGTTTAGGCTAAAATATTCATTTAGTGTATAAAAACATTTATTCAATAAAAATAATTTCAGGGTCTTCTTGAAGTCCGTCAGTTTATTGACAGATTTTATATAACTTGGCAAACTATTGAATACTCTAGGGCCCATGAAATCTGGAGAATTTTGAGTTGTTTTGTACTTGGCAGCAGAAGTATGTATAAATTCCTTTTTCCGTTTATCAATATTGTGAATATCTTTATTGAGTTTGAAATCGCTTTTATTGAGAAAAATATAGATAGCTCATATATGTATAGGCTAACAAGGGTTAAAATATTATGAGTCGTAAAAAGAGTTCTGCATGAATATCGCTTTGGAGCATTGAATATACACCGTAAAATGGATTTTTGTACAATAAAATTTTTTTTGCTCATGGTTGAGTTGCCCCACAAGTAAACACCATAACTTAATCTAGATTCAACCTGACCATAGTAAACGCTTTTCAGTTGATTCTTATATAAAACTAATCGTAGATTTTTGAACATATATTTTACTGAACTCAATTTGGAAATAATTGATTCACAGTGTGAATTCCAGTCGAGATGCTGGTCTATACTTATTCCTAAAAATTTTACTCCACTGTTGGTACTGCGTAGACTTGTGTTATTAATTAATATTCAATTCGAGGCCTTCAATTTTGCTTTGATAATTATGAAAACGTAACAGTTGAGTTTTTGTCGTATTGAAAAATACATATTAGGACCTTGAATCGTCTTTAGCTTATTCAGATAAAACAGATCTGAAATGTGGTTTGAATTTCTGCTTTTGTTGTCAACGTCCATTTTTTATTGTTATTATATCTGAATGACTCTGTCGATATTTTTAATTGCAGATGCTTTAGTGCAAATTTTAGTAACTTGAACTGCTGATGTTTCTGCTTCTAACATTGTATCGTATGCAGTTCTGAAGGTCCATTTGGGTTCAGAAAGAAGTTTTCTCTGCAACAATGCATCTACAATGCCACATACCAAATGGTCTCTCAACATGTTTCCTAGTGTATTTCTAGAATTACAAGTCTGCAGTCTTCTGAAGTTATGCTACATAAGAAGCTATTACTTCGCCTAATTCCTGATCTCTTTTGCAAATAAAAACCTATGAACAATCTCTGATTTCGACATTATAATGGTTCGTTAAGAGTTTATAATCTCTTTGAATTCCATACCTTCTATATTTTTTAAGGAACATTGATTCTTAGTTTGTAATTTTCCTTCGAAGAAGGTGATGAAAGGTCGAATTCCTCGGTTGTTTCTCGGGCTGCCATTACATGTAATACTTCAATTAGCGAACCAACGTGGAATTATTGGTCAAATCTGTCGTAGAAAAGATCAGATATATACTCAAACGATTATTGGTTCGTAATACTTTGTAATGTATTATTGACAGAATACTTGACATTAACTAATGACCTTTCGTTCAAATAAAGAATGAGCATTAACTAACAAGAGTATATTACACACGTACATGCAAAGATAGCTATACTTATTTTCCATTATTAAATCGTACAGAAAAAATCTTTGTCGTGGTCGTATCCAGCGAAAGTCTGAAAAACGTGACGGTCGATAAAATTGGATGTATTAAAATCTTTCCAATTCAAATTTTTATTTTTATTACATAATTCTTCTGTCCTATCTGTGGTGAATATTCATGACAAAATTAATGACTCTTAGTTGGTAGATAAATGGTTGGTTCTCTTTTCTTTCAGAAGTTTCCGAATTGGCAACCATTCAATGCAGGACCCCAGGACCATTATCCAAATAGGCCTTTTCTCATCATTGTTGGTGGTTGGGTTTCCTCTTTCACTCCATAGTCAACCAGTGCATCTAATAGAATAGAATAGAATACTGTTTATTGTCAATAAAAGATAATATACAATTATACAACATCAGAACATTGAAGACAATTTGACAATTAGTACAATATACACATACAGATCTCACTGAAGTTTTCACTTGTTAGTGAGATGGAATACATAAGTAAACCAATTTCAAATGTATATATAATACCTAACCTAAGCTATAAAAATATATATAAGTTATTGCTGCTGTTATTATAAAATTTAATCAATGATGCCAGTATAATGGTTAAAATATTCACACATTAAAATATATACAGATACAGACGCAAACAAATATAAACAAATTTAATAAAGGAGACATTTAAGGGGTTTATCATGGTGGAATTATTTCTCGGAATAAAACAAACAAAACATGGATTATAAAACAAGAATTGCAGAACAATCAGAATGAATGAATGGGATAGTGTTTGAATATTTATAAGAAATGGATACTACATCAAACTAGGTATGAGTGTATGCTCTCTTGGGAAGTGTTCTTCATATGGCTAGCCAATTCTTTTTTGAATGTATGAAATGATGGACTGTCCTGGATATTTTTTGGTAGACTATTGAATAATTTTGGACCCAAATAATGATAACTCTTTTGTCCAATAGATTTTTGTGTTCGGGGGCACTGAAATTGATTGTGACGTCGTGTGTTGTAATTATGGGTGAGTTACTGTAGATTATTTTTATTTTTGTATTGTCTTGTAGTGACTTTTTTATAATATAACTGCCTGAGGTCTAGCATACCAGATTCCTCATATAAACGTTTACTGGAAAATCTTATATTTTTGAATAACATCAATTTTAGAAAGCGCTTTTGAATTACTTTAAGCGGGCGAATATAGGTTTCAGATATCCCTCCCCATCCAAGCAAACCGTAAGTGAGATGAGTTTATACTAATGGAATAAAAGAAATATACTCGGTATGTTTATAATGATCAATGTTGTGAATTTTTCTTAGTTTCATAGTGATGGGACATTTTGGAAAATTAGGATCATTGATCCTCTCAAATAGTCTTACAAATATTTCGAGAAAATTACCATAATACAACTTACTATGAAATTGAATTCCAGCAAGTAGTAGATGAGCGTGAGATCAAAAAAGTGTGTTTTATTGAAAACGATTTTCTTAAATGTTGATAATTAAAACTACTTTTTGTACAACTGTCATAAAAACTTGACGCTTCTGCCTCTCTATCCATGCGTAAATGTTTACTTTTTTCACCGTGAAAAAAAGTCTTTTTTTTAACATGAAATATTACTATTAGGATTTATTTTTAACATAGTCAATTATTAATTGATTATTCATCATAAAACAATTTCATTTATTGGAATAATAATTGATAGTAAAGTTTGAACAATACTTCCAACATAAATTCCCGAAGATATTCATAAGGAACGCAGAGGGTGGCTTGTATCTGCTCGTCCGAGGTTTTCCCCCCTGCGGGCTAGAGCCTCTTCTATATGTTTTTTTGGGTACCCACTTCTTCTTGATATCGTTCAATTCGATGGTAAGACTTTCATCTGTGTTGCCCAGGTTGTAGGCACGGTTCACCAACGATCAAACAATCCCTCTCTTTGTAGCACCATGATGGTTCGATTCGAAGTTCAGGTAATGTCCAGTGTGAGTCGGCTTTCTGTACACTGATGTTTGGCACTTACCATTGTTCTTTCAAACTTTCACGTCTAGAAAAGGTAAACCGTCTTGGTTCTCCTCTTCCATCGTGAAGTTTATGGACTTTCTGATGTTGTTTAGATGTTCCAGAAAGACGTCAAGATCCTCATCTTCGTGCTTCGATATAACAAACGTATCGTCAACATATATCAACCACATCTGAGGTTTCTTATGGGCTGTATCTGTAGCAAAAGCTTCAAACAATTCCATATAGATGTTTGCTACTACAGGCGATAATGGAGATCCCATCGGTAGTCCATCCTCCTGCAGTGGGACTCTGTGTCATATAGAATTCTACCCCTCGATTTCTACAGTCGATTACTAATATCGCAAGCGACGATCACATTATTTGGCACTCTGTGCTACAGTCGCATACACATCGGGTTTGTTCGGGAACATACTATACGATCTAAAAGCATTTACCAAAATTTGGTGATATTCTAGTGACATTTCATATTATTGTGACCAAAGATACTGCCATGTCACGCCTTTTCATTTTTAACAGATGATAGTTTCATGTGCTTTTAATTCATTTTGAATAAATTGTGATATTATCACACTTTGTAGCCTATAAATGGACGAAATTCATTATCTCTGGAGGAAGAAGAAAGGCTAGAAGACATTCGTTCAGAAAATTTCGAGAGAATTGACCCATGAGAGAAGAGTTAGATCCATTTTTAATGGAAGATACGAGTTTAAAGAACTCTTTAAAGTAAATAAGAATATGGCTTCATATATTTTTAACAGTATCCTGCCTCAAATGAATCAGTTGAATAACCCTGTGACTATACCCCCAATATTGAGATTGTTTAGTCTTCTAATGGTAATGGTAATGGGTGGGGGACGCAAGCGTCAGCGACTATGTCCCGGCGGGCCCTTTTCGCAATCCCCGGCTTCTTCACTCATCCCATGGCAAATACCTGCTCGAACCTCTTCGACCTTTTTATGAAAGTCGAAATGTCCTTCCATTGCAATGAGGCCAGTGAGTGCAATTCTTCCTCCTTGATAGTGGTAACTCCGAAGACGTTTTGTGTGAGCCTGCCATAAATACCACATTCGCACAGGAAGTGGAAGGAGTCCTCCTTCTCCCCACATTCCGTGCATAGTGGGTCTTCCTCAGCTCTGATGAGAGCCAGGAGCCTCTTGAGGCCGCAGTGGCCGGTTAGAACTTCCACCAACAGTCGGAGTTCTTTGCGGCTCAGCTTCAGTATCTTGGCCGTCCTTGCCCTGTCGGGCCCCGATTTCATCTGCTTTGACTGCCTGCAGCCGTCTATACCTCTCCACTCTTTTCCTAATGTATATAATTCAGTGTCCTAAGTTTTTATGCAACAGAAATATACCAAAGAGTAATATGTAGAAGTCACGGTCTTTCTATAGCTCAGCAATCTGTATCGAGGGCACTAGAAGAAGTAACCATTGCTATTCATTGGAAATACTTTGCCTGCCCTTAGCTGATCCTTCTGCAAGTTTGCAGCTTTTATCTTCGTTTTTGACTTCCAGTATACCAATGCCTGAATTCAAATAAAACAGAAGTATAAAAATACACTGGCTAATGCATTACGGATCTGCACTCTGCACTATTACTGTACTTTTCTGAATGCAACCCTCCATTCTTCAACAGATTTTTCTCCAAAAAGCTCACAGTTTGCCAAAGAGCGTAACCTTTTGCGTTGCTCTCTATTTTATAAAATTTATTTGTTATTGATAAGGTTTTTTTCACTTATATAGGGGATTATTTGGCGGTGTTCACTCCGTACCCTCATTATTTGATATTTTATATTATTTGCATTCGAAATTGTAATATAGATAAACATATTTGACAAACAACAATGACAGAATGAATCGAAACATAAAAGTAGGGTTAAACACAGAAAACGACATGTCTCGACGTCTTGCTCTCTTGCTACCTCGATAGTCGAGTTTAGGCGATAATTTTTATGCACAGAGTACCAGTCATGTCGAATTCAGTCAATGAGTAGAATTCAATATGACACAGAGTCCCACTGCTGGGAGAAAAAGCAATCTTTTTCTTGAAAGTAGCAATTCCGCAGGTAACATTCAAGCAGGTCCATAAAGCCCAATACCGGTAGGTTTATCCTGTTCTTCAGCTCTATGTCTTCTTGCAGATTTTCTCGAATAATTTGTAAGGCCTCTTCTACAGGGACGTTAGTATAGAGACTTTCCACGTCAAAATTGACGAATTGGTCTCCGTACGACTCTGACCATCTCTATGAAGTGCCTGGAGTTCTTCATAAACGTCGTGGTATTTCCTTGCAGTGGTTGGATAATCGGCAATAGGAACTTGGCTAGATTATAGGTGGCTGAGTCTCTAGAGCTGGTTATCGGACTCAAAGGAACTTCTGCCTTATGGAATTTTGGTAGTCCATAAAGGTGCTGTGGCTTGCTGTGGTGTGGTGTCAAGATCAATACCGAATAAAATACAAGGTGAACAATTAATATAATTCTTCTCATAGACTGCCGTACTCGTTCTAAAATTCAGAGTGTTTTTTACGGCCTGAAAGGCATCCACAGTTTGTTCAGTGAGAACTTCTATAGAAGGCAATGGTTCAGTGGGTTGCAATCTGGGGACCGTGGGGTTCCAAGCTCTGCCAATTGGGAAACATTGCATCTGCATAATCGCGGACGATGACTTGTAAATGAAGGAGGGGGCCATAAACCACATTTGTTGACGAATTTGTGATGGCACGACCTCCACCAATGCAGGCAATCCGTTCTGTAGGCAGTTTAAATATGTTTCACCATATTAAAAATTCGCGCTAAATAAAAGGACAAATTTAACTATCTCCTACTATTCCTGCCCATATTTTTACGCTGAACTGTTCCTGGTGTCGAGATTGTCTAATCATATGTGGAATGTTCACTGCTCAAGCCAACTAAAGTATTTCCTACCATTCCTGCCCATACTATGTTTACGCTGAACTGTTTCTTTTGTCGAAATTGTCTGATCATATGTGGATTTTTCAGTGCCCAAATATGAACGTTGTGGAAATTCACTACCATGTCGCGTGTTCATTGAGCTTCGGCGGTAAAAAGAATACAAGATAGCCAGTGCCAGATTTATATTTTTTATGAATAGGCCACTTTATTTCCGCCGCACCATGTACTTTTCTGAAGTAATAATTTTCGATTTGTAGTAAAGAAGGCACTAAAGTAAAATAAACTAATGAACTAGTCATTAAGTAAGAGCGTAAAAAAGAAACAAGAATTACAATTTTCATGGGACTTTTTAATAGCAAAATCATCTTTAATATCATCATACTTTATGTTCATTATCTCTGCTTCTATGCAGAGAAGAGCTAAAGAATAAATTTTTTGTTGATAATATTTCACGTGCTTTAAACTCCCCAAAACAATTTGTAGCCAGAGTGGAAAGTGCGATGCGTAGAGCTATATTCAAGTAAGGGGAAACATAAGGCAGAGATTGATTCCTCAAAAACGTTGAGAGAATGAGTAGTGAGTTTGATCCAGGCTTCACTGCAGTTTTACTAGAGGAAATGTGACTGAAAATTCACACATTTTCGAACCAATCATCCAATAAATCATTGGTATAATATTTCAAGAGAGACTGGGTTTTTTCTGTAACTGTGTGTTGAAAGTTCAGTCATTTTTATTAAAAATGAAAATGTTTCTCTAGAGTTTAAGAGAGCATTATGCCTCCCCTGTATTTCAGCCCTCGGTCTATCAAGGATGACCAAAAAGTTGTTCACTCTGAAATAATCTCTGGAGCCAGTGGAGCCGGAGGGTATTTCAGGTTCTTCATCCGTCATTTTTGTTCCTTTACGTTGCTTCTTTATTTCACCTTGATATTGCTTAGGTGCTTTCATCTCATTTGCTTTTTCTTCGAAATACTCAAAGTTTTCTCGCTCTGCTTTTCTAAACTGTAATAGAGAACCATTGTAGAAGATTCTATATCATCTTGTATACACATTTTGTTTTTGGATTTCTATGATTCACAGATTTAGTGTAATCCAGTGGGTCTATATTTTTGAGTTGTTGTTTTTTAATAACAGTTTTGTATGTCACAAAATTTTGGCAATCAATTATACGTTTTCATCAGTAATTTCTACCACTCATTGGGGATATATTTCACATTGGTCCTTCAATCCTTTACGAACGCGCTATGGAGAAAAACAAGCCTGCAAAAAAATTATCCTCAGAGTCTGAGTCTGCGAAGAAGTTCCAGGTGTAATTTGGGCATTCCTGCGAGAAAGTTTAAAGAAGTGTATAGTACGGAGCTTAGTTTGAACGTGCCTTCGTCTAGTATATGTGCAAATACGACGGATCGACAAGGTTGCGGAGTTCGTACAGCTTCTCCAAATAATCATATGAGGAATACTATTGGCCATTCAGCAGCAGATGAAGAAGCGTGCTTAACAAATACTGAATCAGTAATAGTTGACTCTAGTGTAAAAGGAACAACTCAACGAAAGTCAGTTATGTCAAAAAAATCTGTCATGTCTAAAAGGTCTGATATTTCAAAATTGAATTTGGAACTCATGATGTTGGAGCAGAAAAAAAAAGAAAGGAATGGCTGATGGCGTCATTCGAGTAGCAAAGGTTCTCATAAAAAAGGGAAGCTACACCAGACCTGTGTCCAAACTATGCATTCTGCCCACTTCTACTGAGGATTAGTGAAGACTTCTTCACGAAGGGGAGAATGTAGAAGATTCTATATCATCTTGTATACACATTTTGTTTTTGGATTTCTATGATTCACAGATTTAGTGTAATCCAGTGGGTCATATATTTTTGAGTTGTTGTTTTTTAATAACAGTTTTGTATGTCACAAATTTTTGGCAATCAATTATACGTTTTCATCAGTAATTTCTATCATTCATTGAGGATATATTTCACAACCGTCAATACATCTACAGATGAGCTTTGAATCAGAACACTCACTTTATTTTACGTTTCCAAAACAGTATTCCAAAATACGACCATGAACGAAGTTTCAAGTTTTTCTTATTTGATGCGAATATCATTTGCCTCATTTCACGGAAGGTAGTGTTATTTTCAATCATTTTCAAAACTGTATTTTCTTCATCCCAGGAATCTCTCTTTACAGGCATCTGCTCAAGCCGACCAAGAAGTGAGGTTCACTCTCTTGAGTGTCTTTCCTCTTCCTATCTCATTCGTTAATTTTTTCCAACGTTTGGTTGACTTCACGCAGTGATATAAAATAGGTATAATAATAGTAGGCCAAGTTGTAGATAAAAATAAGAGGCTCTTTTCACACAAAATAAAAGACGCACCGGCCTACACTACTTTTTATGAGATAGTTCGTAAATGAAAACCATGGTTTTCGCCCCTGCAAAATCGCTTTGTGGATTTTTTTACAAGGAATTGTGAAAAAAATTACATCTTTTTTGTTATTTTGCAAATATCTCAAAGAGTATTGGAGGAATCGTTTGTAGAGAATTATAAAACCTACAAAATGTTTTTTTATACGACCAGATCGGTGCATTTTTCACTGGGAAAATCCGGGAATACCTTGAAAAAGAGACCATTTTACAAAAATTCATAATTTTTATAAATCTGAAGCTGGACAAATAATATTGCAGAAACTAATAGATAATAACATGTGGTTCAAGTAAGTATAAGTAAGTAAATTTATTCAGATTCAGAATACAAATATAGATACATTTATAGCACATGCCAGTCTGATCATAGTTTAATCATTCTCTCTTGGAAAGCTGGGGCTGCTCTAAGCAAGCTTGTATTGCAGCCACCCACCACCAAGATTAAATGAATTACTATTTGAATAAAATTAACGGTAACTCTATTGGTGATCGGTTAGTGTGTGAGGTAAAAGAAAAGAAAGAACAGCGAGAAAGCCAGAGAATATTGCGATTGATAACGATAGGGAGTTAACTGGTTATTTGTCATAATTTAGACCTATTTTTTATGCCTTTTATGGTCGATGGTAGCATATTGTAGAGTTTTGGTCAGAGGTGAGTAATAAATTTCTGATTTTGAGTAAGTCTGCAACGTGGAATATTCGTGTTTTTACTTTCGCATGAACGGGTATTATATGTATTTATCACAGGTGTGACTGGGGATTTTGTGAACCGTAATAGGCAGTGAAATATATAAACCTGTCTTACCTTTAATCGACCACTTCTACTGTATAGGGACTGTATGCGCAAGATGGTTCCTGTGCGATGTGTAGTTTCTGCACAATCGCGTTATAAACAATTTAAGGGCAAATCTTTCTAAATGTGCCGATTTAAGAGAAATCATCTTAATCAAATTCAGTTAAGGGCATTTGGAAGTAGATATCAATATCTACAGTTTGTATATTTTGGATTTTCACCTGAGAAATGTCACTGGAAATGCTTCAAAGTGCATCCGAATTCGCCCGAACTTTAACTTCAGTGCGACTTAGGGTGACTTCCGACGCACTTTGAAGCGTTTTGATCAACTTTTAGTGACATTTTCAACATTTTCAACACATTTCCCACCTCTTAGGTGAAAATCCGAAATAAACAAATTGTTGATTTTGATCTCTAATTCCAGTTTCCGTTTCCAGAATTTGAATTCGACGATTTTCCTTAAATCGGCGCATACTGCAAGATGTGCCCTTAAATTGTTTATAACGCGATTGTGCAAAAACTACACATCGGACAGAAAGCATCTTGCCTACAGTTGAACCTCATATTATTATCTATCAGTTTTCGCAATATTGTTTGTCCAGCTTCAGAATTATGAAAATTATAAATTTTTAAAAAATGGTCTCTTTTTCTAGGTTTTCCCGGATTCTCTCAATGGAAAATGCACCGATCCGGTCATACGAAAATCCATTTTGTAGGTTTCATAAATCACTACAAAAGTTCCATTGACTTTAAAACGATTCGTTGAATAATCTTTGAGATATTTCCAAAAGAACAAAAAATTTTTTTCCCATATTGCTTGTTTAAAAAATTCCACAAAGCGATTTTGATTTGGCGAAAACTAGGGATTTTATCAACGAACTATGTTATAAAAATTAGTATAGGCCATTTGCGTCTTTTATTTTGTTGGGGAAAAAACTTCAATAACTTGGTCTACAGTAGTTATCTAGTAATCATCGGTAGGACTGAATTTCTATAGGGATTTAAAGTTTTAGTATAAAAAAAAACCTGAGAAAACCAGTGAACTTGTTTGACTTTTATCCTCTGAAATCGAGTGAGCATCCTCTGAAATCTGCCGCTCCTAGGACGCTACCGCGGCCTATACGACTAATTCAGGACTGGAGATGGAGATCATGTTTTTCAGACAGTTGAATGAGAATCATCCAAATCCCATCCTCTTTGTTGAGTACTCATGCCAGGATTTTCGTCGATATCATTTAAAATCTCTTCATCTATAACTGGGTTGCGTGCTTGTTGCGGTTTATCAGTATCGTACCTTGGAGTGTGAAATCTACCGTATTCCCAAATGTGCTGATGGGATTTATAAATGTTCTACAGTTGGGCAGCCGGTGATTTGGAAATCTTAGAGCGTACAACCTTTGAGCTTCAAGTCCGTTTCCATTAGCCAGACCATAAACAAAATGGATGTTAGCCAGAGCTTCTAGTGAATATGGTTCATTTTCATTTTAATGTTGAAGAAATGAAATATCACATACAGGGTGAGTCAGAACAAGACCGACAAACTCCGAATACAGATTCCTCACCTCATTTCGAGGTGAAAAGTTCCTATCAAGATATATCCTAAAATGCATCACCTCTGAGATACAGGGTGTCAAAAGTACGATAAAAATTATATTCCTATTTTTTATCCAAAACTCCTGAAGGAAAAAAAATATAAAACTTGGTACCTTGATCAATGTTCATCATCATGATTATTTGAAATTATAATTTTTGTTTTTAGTAAACCAGTGGCGTAGTTACGTTGGTATGTGGTCATATCTTTCCTCATATTTTCTTTGAACACGTGAATGGACAAGTGAGATTTTGTCATGAGTAAGTCTTATCGAAACTCAACCTTAAAGTCTCCATGTACCTAATAGTGGAGGTTTCTGAGATAACTGAGAAAAACTGAAGATATGTCCTGGGTGCCACCACAATTTCCTCAATACAATAATCGCATAACACTAATTTCTTACAACATATTGAAATATTTGTCAACCTCCTGACCATTTTTTAATGTAGGAAGAATCGAAAACTTAGTACGGGTAAGTCAGAATGAGACCTAACTCATTGATTCCACGACATCGATTTGATCAAATGATTGATGAATGAAAAAATGGAGCTGTTGGTCTCATTCTGACTCACCCATACAATGTTTCTGATTCTTCCAAAATTAAAAAAATGTTGACAAATCTTCTGATAAGAAATTAGCATTATGCGATAATTGCGAATATGAAATTACGTTGCTACTCAGACATATCTTCAGTTTTTCTCAATTATCTCAGAAACCTCTACTTTCAGGTACATGGAATGTTATGCCTTTTAGGTCGAGTATCGATGCGCCTAACTGATGTCAAACGCTCATTTCTCCATTCACTTGTCCAAAGAAAATATGAAGGAAAATATGCCCACATACGCTACTTGTTTCGGCACTTACCCCAGGTCATTTTTGGACTCTAGCCCCTCTCACCTCCTTACCAGATGAGGACCTAAATGATATTAAAGTTGGTCGCTTAGGACGATGGCAGATCGTCCAAACATTGCATCAGTCGTTATGGCTGAGATGGCATAGACAGTAAGTATCTTCATACTCTTCTTCAACGTTCCACATGGTCAGATCCATCTGTTCTATCAGAACCAGTTGTTTCTTCTCTAAGATGAACTATCTCCAGCATTGAAGTGGCATTTAGCCAGAATAATGGAGGAACATGTCGGTAAAGATGGAGTTACACGAGTGGTTACCGTTAAAACTGCTAAAGGGACGCTTCTATAAGCGCCCTGTCACGAAGGTATGTCCGTTACCTTCCAATGAAGAATAGTTATTTCATTATTCCTTTTATATATTCAGAGTGTTTCTTAAGTACGTGTAGAAACTTTGGGAGTTTATTTTCATATTTTGCTAGCCCGACTCCGAAGGAGGAGGGCTCTTTCAGCAAAATATGAAAATAACCGAATGTAGTTTTTTTACTGACCTGTTTGAATGGAAAATTATCAGGTTTATTTTGATGCACGAGTGTAATTCGGTAGAATATTTCCGGAGTTAAAACAAAAATGTATGTGCTGAGTTTAAAATTTTATTTAAACGTAACATTTCAACGACGTTTAAAATTCAGTATTTATGCCTGTCAAGATGACAAATGTACATTTTAACAATCGTTACTATAGATAAACGGGCCGAGCGGGTAATTTTCGATACCTACCGGGTAATTTTCAGCCTGAAAATGTACCGCCGGGAATTTTTCGCTGTAATTGATCAAAAATGTCTCGCTTCATATGGGATTTTTAACATTCGATGGAAATATTCAATTAAAATTTCTCATGTAATTTTAGGTGAGCGGTTATGTTGCGTCTAAACGTCTTTTCCTTTTTTTATTTTAATTTAATTTTTCTTATTTAATGTTGCCAAGGGAATGTGTACCTCGTATATTCTTCATTCTGATTTTGCGCGTGAAATATGACAAAGATTGGAAAGCTAGTCACCGGGGAGTGAGAAAAGGACAAGAAAAGGGGAGGAAGGAAAGAAAAAAAGGAAAAGCCGTTAAGACACGATACCACTGGTTTACGAAAATTGAAAATTTCAACTTCAAATTATTACGTTGATAAACCTTGATTAGTGCACCAAGTATGATATATTTCCTTCAGGAGTTTTGGAGAACAAAAAAAGAAATCAAATTTTTTTCCGTACATTTGAGACCCTGTATCTCAGAGGGGATACATTTTAGGACATACCATTATCGGAACTTTTCACCTCGAAATGAGGTGAGGAATCCGTAGTCGGAGTAAGCTGGTCTTATTCTGACTCACCCTGTATGAACAAATACACGATGAGACATAAACCAACTTTCAAATAATTTTGATTTAAATTTTTTTTCCGGTTGCAGATACGTTAAGATTGAGAGACAAAATATCCGTAACGAAACAAAGAATTCATTTTAGAATTCACCAGCGGCGCACTACGAAAAAGTTCATGGAGCGAAAAAGGGCGTGGCCCAAGAAAAAATTTCATCCGGTAGATTATTACAGTCACAACGTCAGATTTGTGTTGGTAGATTATTTTATGTTTAAGGAAAGATGTCTCACCTGGCCCAACAAGAATTTGTGATAACAGTCCAGCATCTCCTATTATCTTACAGAATACATCTACCATTAGTGAGAAAAACGGCCCAAAGAATGGCACCAGATTCACTATCCAGCGAATATTTACCACTTTTTCTACGGTGAAGAAAAAGTTCTGGATGGCTGTGACCATGGCTTGTATATTTGAATTACCGTTCATAGCACCTACGATGCTTGTGAGAAGATCTATAGTCACTTGAATGAAGCCTGGTATTCCTGAAAGATGGATTCACATTCATTAACTAATATTAGACTCGTGCTGATAGACGCCAAAAAACATAAAAGCGGGATAAAATACAGCAAAAGATCTACAACTTTCGTATCAAATATTTTTCCACATTAGGTACCTCAAATTTTCCGGGAATATCAGAAAAACAAATTTTTCAGTTTTTGATTTTTTCTCTTGCAAAAATTGATTTTCTTCACGAAAGGTGGAAGTATAACTTATTATGTTTCAAGTATGCTGTAATTTTTTTGTATCGAAATACAGATTTTTCCTTTGTTTTTCGACAAATTCCGAAATAATCACCTCATTTTCAACTCTCACAGTAAAGTTCGTCTTTTCAAGATTGCCAGCCGCCATTTTTTCCGTTGAAGCGTCTCTAATTAATTATTTTTTAACTTAAATTATTCTTAAATTCATTTATACTTGGAATTGAATTTTGATGATTTTTGCTTTTCCTATGCAGTTTGGTAGTTCGTATGTTTATATTTTGATTGTTGAAAGGAAATGATAAATAATCAAGAAACAAATGAATTCGTTTTAAGAATAATTCTTAAAATCATAAACAAATTCAAACTCCTGAACATTTGTCATATTTTAGTGTTCTCTATTATTTCAGTATTAATAGTATATACGGAGTGGGCCATTCAAAACGAAACAGCGGCTCTGTAGGTCGGCAGAACCGAGTTATATTAAAACGCTCGGACACGTCAACAACGTTTTCGAGGGGAACATCGTTCGCGATGAAATTCACCCGAAATACATTCCATCCCTCGGAACTCTGACCGCCACCCCTAAATTTTTAAACGGCAACATATGGCAAGTGATGCCTCAGTTGAGAGGTATTTTCCTTCTTAATACCAAACAACAAAATCAAATTAATTCTATCGATTCGTTTTCGAGATATAGGAATTTGAAGTTGGGAAATCACTTTTTATTCACTCAATCAATAAAAATAAGATCTAACAATGCAACTGTTTAAAGATAAAGCGGGAAGAAATATCACAAAATCATCTCCACAACTTTAATTTGACTACATCAAACTAAATGGGGGGGGGGGTACATGTTTCGGATTCAGCAAGAATCCATCTTCAGCCTTATACAAGTTCTACAATGTTCTACAATATATGTAGTTACAACAGAACAAAAGTTACTTACATGGAGAGGAAAAATTCCTTTTTAATGAATTACGACAAACAAAAATTAAATGGGGGTACTATGTCCAATGCCCTAGAATTGAGAGGAAAAGATAGTAATTGTGATTATGATCTGTGTAACAACTCACCAAAGGGCATGGTAATAAATTTGACAAAACATATATAAAAATTAAGAAAATATTTACGACATGGTCCGCCGACTCATGTCTGGTCTGAGCGTTAGGGCAATTTGCCCTTCCAACAAGTGACAGATGAAAGCGTACTTGTCAGCTGTCAAGTCAACTTCCTAGATCAGAGGGGACAGGGCACAATACATATTTACATGTTCTATGGTGAGTTGGGGTGTGGCAACCAAGATAAACCGAATGTTCAGCGCAGTGAAGACAAACCAATCGGGAATATTAAAAGTTCAAAGAATTGAAAAATTTTATGCAATCAAAATTTACTTGTTCATTCAAAGAGTTTTTAATTCTTTGAACTTTTAATATTCCCGATTGGTTTGTCTTCACTGCGCTGAACATTCGGTTTATCTTGGTTGCCACACCCCAACTCACCATAGAACATGTAAATATGTATTGTGTCCTGTCCCCTAAAAATTGTTCTGATCTAGGAAGTTGACAGCTGACAAGTACGCTTTCATCTGTCACTTCAGCCTCGGTTTGGTTTCTCGAAAATTACTAACAGATTGAATTTAAAAAATAATATGAATCCATTTAAAATCTGTTGTTGGAAGGGCAAATTGCCCTAACGCTCAAACCAGACATGAGTCGGCGGACCATGTCGTAAATATTTTCTTAATTTTTATATATGTTTTGTCAAATTTATTACCATGCCCTTTGGTAAGTTGTTACAAAGATCATAATCACAATTACTATCTTTTCCTCTCAATTCTAGGGCATTGGACATAGTACCCCCATTTAATTTTTGTTTGTCGTAATTCATTAAAAAGGAATTTTTCCTCTCCATGTAAGTAACTTTTGTTCTGCTGTAACTACATATAGGTAGCCCTTTCATATTTGTTGTAGAACTTGTATAAGGCTGAAGATGGATTCTTGCTGAATCCGAAACATGTACCCCCCATTAGTTTGATGTAGTCAAATTAAAGTTGTGGAGATGATTTTGTGATATTTCTTCCCGCTTCATCTATACCACTCCACTTTGAGCCGAAATAGACTTCTTCCAGTGTTTAATCATTGTTCACCAACAAATAACATGCAATTCCGTTTCAAATTTTTATTTCCTCCTCAATTACTTGATCGAAAAAATGTTAAGGGTCTTGAGAATCGATAAAAAGATGTTTTCTTGAATTCGACTCCAATGCGCGTACAACAAAAACATGTATCAGATACTTTTTTTCGCCAAATCGCAATTGTGGACGTCTATCAGTGTCAGCCTGATCGTTGATTGAACGACATTAGAGTGAATTACTTGATTAAAGCTGCTGAATATCTTTCCTCAATAATGGTGTATACGATCGCGGAAAGAGTTGAAATTATAACAAATTTTTTTAAGAATGATGAGTGCGGTAACCGTACAGCTAATTTATTCAATGAAACGCATCCAGATAAACTTGTTGCTAGAAAATACGTTCTAGAATTAGTGCAAAAATTTCGTCAAACTGGATCAGTAGCCAACAAGAAACAAGACCCAAAACGTGAATTTTCGGTGAGAAATGAACCTGTTGAAGTTGAACTTTAAGGACAAGTTCATGCAGACCCAACATTGAGCACAAGTAAATAGGCTAGTGTTACCAATATCAGTAAAACCAGTATCCGCCGAATCCTGAAACATTATAAATTCCACCCCTACAAAATACATTTGGTACACCAATTGAATGAAGATGATTTTGATAGGCGACAGGAAGTTTGTGAAATTATGACTACGAAAAAAGATGCTGATGAGAATTTCCTTTTCAACATCTGCTTTTCTGATGAGTCTACATTCTTTTTGAATTCGACTGTGAATCGTCATAATTATCGTTATTGGTCAGGTGCCAATCCACATGTTTTCCACGAAGTCCATACTCAAACTCCCCAAAAACTCAATGTCTGGGACGGTATTTTTGGGGACCGTTTGATTGGACCAGTATTTATCGACGGTAACCTGACAGGAGAAACTTATTTGGAATTATTGAATCAATTTGTTTATCCACAATTAGTAGACATCTTTTAAAATGACGATCGTTTCCATGAAGACCACTTGAAATTTCAACAAGACGGGGCACCTCCACATTATGCACAGCCCGTTAGGGTGTTTTATGATAGAATGTGTCCTGGAAGTTGGATTGGAAGAAGAGGTGCTGTAGAGTGGCCAGCCAGATCTCCAGATTTCACCTCACTCGACTTTTTCCTGTGGGGTCACTTGAAAAAATTGTTAAAAAATTGTTATTTCCGTCAACCGATTGTACCCTTACGCGCAACCCTCGGAAGTCTTCGAGAGACTTGCGTGATTTTTTGGATAAGGGTAGAATAATAACTGGAGATTACTATTCGACATTAGTGACCACTTTACGGGAAAAGATTAAAGAGAATAGACGCGGAAAGCTATCCAAAGGTGTTCTGTTTTTGCAGGACAACGCCCCTGCACACAAATCTCATGTTGCCATTAAAAAAATTCGTGATCTTGGGTTTGAATTACTAGAACACTCCCTTTATTCACCAGATTTGGCTACGTCTGACTATCATCTCTTTCCTCAACTAAAAAAAAATTTAAAAGGTCGTAAATTTTCTTCCAACGAGGAGGTTATAAAAGCTGTGGAGGTCTGGTTTGCAGAGCAAGAAGAAACATTTTTTTGAAAGGTCTAGAGACTTTTCAGGTTCGCTGTAATAGCCTTCTGAGACCTGCTGTACGTTTTGAAGGACATATTTGAAGTAGCCATTAAAACACCAGAAACAGAGAAATCGTCACTTCGACCCAATGTTCTTTGAGAAGGACATAATATATTTATAATATTATGTTTGACTAGTTGCTCAGTTTAGAGTTTATATGAAAATCAGAATAAGTAGGATTTTCAACTTATCTTGGCAACCACTCCTATCTGACGTGAGCTCTCTCTTTCAGTTAACAAATCAGCCTACTAGTGAAACCATGTCGGAACGTATAGTGAACGTGGTAAGTAAATCTTATTGTATTTTAGTCATCTGAACGTTTAATGTTGATTTTTTATTAATTTTACATTTAAAAATGTGTTATTTATGTTATAAAATTATTATTTGACTAAAATTAAGTTACAAATTTGGCGTATAGTTGTTTCTTTTAAAAGGACAGTCGGCGATAATTCCAAAATCCGTGAAAATTAATTTGTCTTTTTTGAAGGACGTTGGGTCTGAAAATAGTAAATTTAATTTTTAGGTCTTACTGAGGAAGAACTGGATGAGCTTTTAAATCAGTCTGATATTGAAGATAATGAAGATAATATTTTGAATAATGAGCTAAGTCAGTCTGATATTGAAGATGATGATATGGATAATTATTTTAGACCTAGTGACTCAACCAATGCATCATCAGAAGATGATGCTTCAGATGAAGAAAATGTTATTCCAGCCACAAGAGTACGTGGTGTAAGACGAGGTCGTGGTCGAGTTAGAACAAGAGGTGGAGTTCAGAGAGGTACATCTCGTCTAAGAAATATTGGCACCAGTTGGTCAGAAAAAAATTTCTCAAAGCCACAACCCCGTTTAACTCAACAGCGTATTTACCAAATAATTTTGAAGCCAACGACGATCTTGACAATTTTAGTCAGTATATAGATGACAAATTTATCGACCTGATAGTAGAAAAAACTAACCAAAGTACGCTGGAAAGAACGGGAAAATTAATAAATTTTACAAACAGAGAATGCCAAGTATACATAGGAATTTCTATGATTATGTCTTGTATAAATTATCCTAGTAAGAATGTATTGGGAGAAAAAATAGGTGGTACCCATAGTTGCGCAGTCAATGCCTCGAGATCGCTATTTTCTGATAAGAAATTCTTTGAAGTTTGTTTTCGATAATGATATATCTCAAGAACAAAGAGCCCAAGTTATGGAAAGTGCGACCAATTATCGGTAGGATATTGGAGGAATGCTTCAAGCTTGAAAGAAATCAGCACATATCAATTGACGAAATGATCATTCCATTTACTGGAGTTTGTGGCATAAAACAGTTTTGTCCAAGAAAACCAAATCCTGAAGGACTAAAAGTATTCGTTTTGGCTAATTCAAATGGCTTAGTATGCGATATGGTTGTCTATCAAGGAAAAACTACATTTCCAGAAGAAACAAATGCTGGTTTTTATTTTGGAGAAAGCGCAATTTTAAACCTATGTAAAACTTTGGTCCCTGGCCATATTATTTATTGTGACAGATATTTTACTACCGTTAAGCTAGCTGAGGAGCTACTGAAAAAAAATATTACACTAGTTGGAACGATCATGAAGAATAAGATTCCAAAAAATGTAAGGAGTGAGTTAGAAAGTGATACAGCTTTAAAACGAAGAGGACGTGGAAGTTTTCAAGTACTGGTAAGAGAATACGATGAGATAGCAATTACAAAGTGGTTTGACAATAAACCAGTGTTCATGTTATCAACGTTATATGGAGGAGAACCAACCGATACGTGTAAATGATGGATCAAAACCAGTCATAAATATGAACATATAACTAGACCAAGTGTAATTCGTGGACATGGCAGGTAGACTCTTATCTGTTTGCCAATCACGAACACGAACTAAGAAGTGGACAATTCGTTTTATTGCTCATATGATTGATATAGCAGTGACAAACAGTTGGATCAAATATAAAGAAAACAAAATAAAGGAAAACGTCGCAAGAAAACACATCCTACAACTGCGGAACTATAATATCTATGTGGCAGAGAGATTGATTGAAAGAGGAACTTATGTTCAACTCTCAACTAATAATCCTGATGAACTACTTACCCCAACAAATGACCGAAAACGTGGTAGACCTGCTTCCGTTCCAGTACCTTCCAAAATACAGAGAACAGAAGGAGCTCTTCATTTACCAGAATATGAACCTGAGATACAGAAGCGTTGCCGAAACGTTAGGTGTCAAAAAAAGACAGTGGTTAAATGTATATCTTGTAATGTGTTTTTATGTTTCACATCTCAAAGAAACTGTTTTAAAGAATTCCATACCAAGTGATTCACTGATTACACCTATAAGTTTAAAGTTTGTTTTATGAGAATGATGTTTTATTTATTTATTTATTTTTTATAGTTTTATGTTATGTTACTTAATATTATTAATAATGTTTTTTTTTTATTAAAATGACTTTTTATTTTATTTTGTATAAATAAACTTAGCAAAACATTTTTGTTTTATATGAATGAAATAAATTATAATAATGGACAAAGACCGAGTGTCCTTCTAGAAGAACAAAAGATACCGAAAAAAAAAATCTGAAAAGTGTTCATAAAATAATATGCTAAAGTCAACGTCTCAAATTATTAGTTGCTTAACAATAAGATCCAATCATTAAAGAATCTGGGTTTTAACCCCTACCCAGCATTTGTACTTTTAAAAGGACATTTGGTCAAAGTGACTACAATCCGAAATTTATCTCAGTTCTCAGGAGGATAAATGTTCCCAATTAAGAGGAGAATATGTTGAGTAATTAAATATTTTGACATTGAAATTTTGTATGGTTCTCAGTAGGCTAAGAATTTTTCAATATATCCTCTTATATCCATATGTCGTAAAATGGTAAACTTTGAAAATGCATATGTTATAAACGCAACATGCAAAGTTGACAAAACCTTCATATATAATAGTCAACATTCGGAAAATAGTGTGAGTGAAAATATGACCAAATGAACGGAACAGTGTTTGAGATATTCAATGAAAGCATTATAAATGACCTAACAAAAAAATTTAATGCACCTGTATCTGAATGGAAGGTAATATTGAACAACTGAATTCATCAGAAAGTTACTTTTTTTCAATCAACAGCAGTAATAAATAATTTTTTGTGATAAGAAACGACCAGTCGATTGTTTTCAGTATTAGACCGTCAGATAACGACAGATTTTGCTGACCCATTTTCTCTCTTCTGGGATTTTAACCACTGGAAATAGTGTCAGTGTTGAACTCAAAAAATTAAAATTCAGCGATCGGACGTGTGGTAGGCATATAGAAAATTCATTTTCCTTTGGCAGACAAAATTTGTTTTTTTTTCATTTTCTCGTTTATGGCATTTTAACACATAAATAGGAATAACAATCTAATAGTGAAAAACCAAAGCCATAAGGTTTGCACGTGCTTAAAGGGTTGAAATAGGGGAGCGATCTTGTGAAAAAATAGTTGGTTGCTAATGCATTTTCTCGCTTATGGCAATCAACAGAATTAAATTTAATATCGTCAGGAACCCGAAAAAAAATTCCCATAAGCCGGTCAACTGTTGAAGTATATTTTCCGGACGGAAAATTTTGTGATTTTTTTTTTCGTTTTCCGGAAAACTTTCTCGTTTATGATATTTGAACCATATGATTCTGTTGATGGATAAACATCATAATAAAATTCCCATAAGCTTTGCATGTAACTCAAGAAAAGCCATAAGTTGTAAAGTTGTAGGAAAATTTGTGGAAATTTTTTCATTTTCTCGTTGATGGGAATTGGCATGTGAGAAGAAAATAGTATTTCAAGACCAGAAAAAAAAAGTCATAAGTCGGAAACATGTCGATGTTTTATACAGTGTGGCCCATTTAAAATGGAAGCACCCTTATAAATCATACTTTTTTCAACCGATTGGAATGCTTTTTTTTTCATTAGGTAGATAATCAAAAAGTCCACTGGGACACCAAATTTCATGAATAAATCTTCATTTTCAGGGCCAACTATTCCTTTTTTTCGAGGTAAAAAAACTGAAAAATTTACTAGCAATTTTTTAAGAAGAAATCAGACTACACCACTGGAATTGTGACATTTTCAAATGGTTGATTTTGGAATTTTGTTGAAATTCGTCCAGCGATAACAGTTGGCCCAGAAAATGAAGAATTACTCATTAAATTTGGTGTCCTGATGGACTTTTTGAATGTCTACCTATTGAAAAAAAAAATTATTCCAATCGGTTGAAAAATTAAAGTTTGATATGAGTGCTTCCATTTTAAATGGGCCACACTGCATAAATAAATAAACTATTTGAAAATTCAGCTGCGAGAAATTATTAAAGATAAAATTGCTCATTTCTTCATCCATGGGATTTGGCATATGCATTGCAAAGTTTATTCTTAGCCCATAAAAAAAGTCGGAAGTATGATAGTAATATCGGAACCAAATAATTAATTTTTTTAAATAATTTTTTATAGAGTGAAAAAAAATTGTTATGGGCATTATTGTGACAAACTTATAGGGGTTGTAAAGACAATTCAAGCAATTTTGCGTCAACCCCTATAAGTTAAATATCTTAACTGCGTAATTCCCCCACGCCTACTGGCTTGCTGTATCATAATCGGATGATTATTCGAATTTGAATAAGGAACATCAGATTTTTGAAATAATGTGATTATGCCCTTTACCTATTTATTGTGACTCTGTGACACGATGTGTCGAATCAAAGTGAATACAGTAAGCCAGTGTGCGCAGGAATTAAATAAACACTAGTTCGTTTCTCCACCACCATAGAGGCAGAGCTTCCGGTGCGTTTTTTTCATAGTGGCCTGTCCTTCAGGCCTAGTTCACCTTTTAGAACTGAAAGTTCCAGAACAATAAATTGCTTCTCTGTCTAAATGAAAAATCGAACTCATTTCCAGATTAGAAGCAGTTCTGGACCATAGGTTGAAATCGATTTGCAGTGTCTTCGGTACAATTCAAATGGTGAACAGAAGGAAATGTATTATTTTGTTGGTTCCTGCGTATCCTAGGAACCATATCACACTGGATATGTGTGCACAAGTCTCTCATGTCTGCAGAGAAACACTTTTTCTCTCCGTTTATTATCGTGGGTAGGTTGTCAGGAAAATAATATGCGAGCTGCACTCTGAGGACACTTTTACTCTATGACAATATGGAGTGAGGTAACACCGTGAAAGAATCGTGTAACAATCACACAGCTAGAATAAATATGCGATGTAACTAACTTATATTTATAGTAAAAAACAGCGACATCGATAAATTAATTGTATCATTACCCACCTAGAATAAATATGCAGGCACAGGTTTCCACAATACCATAAGTATTATTTAATAGCATCAAAAACCAAAGCAAAATCAGTTTAGCTGTGAGACCAGAGGAATCAACGTATTCAAGTTCGTATTCGTATGGAAAGTCAAACAAAATCTATTTAGCGATCTACCGAAGTTCAAATGGCAAATAAAAACCGCCGGGTGGTTTTCATATGCATTCCAGTAAAATGTGAAATATATCGATATGGATAGATATACCCGGTGAGCCAGAATTGATGATTGATGAGTAAATCGGAAGGAATATACCAAGTCCCATTTAGGTTTTGCTACATCCCGTCCCCCTCCCAAGGTTGAGTCCCAGAGAATAAGATATCTGCGCACTCAAGTTGGTGATACGGCGGAATGATAAAGTTTCAAATGGCTGGCATGAAAAGTTCCTCGTTCCACTGTACCATCAATATGACTTAAGACATAAGTATCGTTGGATATTTTCTTTTTAATTTTGTATGGGCCTTCAAAAAGAAGCAACACTTTTTTTGTTTCTGACTTTATTGCTGAGGACGTATTGTTAGCCTTGAGCAGGACCAACTCATCAGGTTTAAAACGTACATGCGAAACGGCGCGACGTTCTGCTTTAGACTTCAACGTGGCCTCCGCCAGAACCAATTTTTCGTTATGGGATAATTTTTCCGCGGCTGCGGGATGGCGAACGCTTTGTGGGAGCAGTTTCAGTTTTTCTTCACCAAATTCTAACTCCGTCGGTGAGAAACCTGTCGATTCGTGAACCACCTCGTTCAGAAATTTCTGAAACAAGATTATGTCTACGGCCCATTTACTATGACGCTCGTGGCAGTATGTCCGCAAAATCCTACCAATCTCCCGCATGCAACGTTCGGAGGGATTCCCCATTGGGTGTCGTACGGAAATGAAAATCAACTTTATTCCAAAACCTAATAAAGTTGTTTTCCACAATTTCGAAGTGAACTGAGTGGCGTTGTCGTGTAAGATGCGCAACGGAACACCATGCAATGGAAAATACTGTTTAACCAGCCTATTTAGCATGGCCCTCGCTGTCGCCTTTTTCAAAGGGTATAATGTGACATACTTCGTGAAGACATTTAATGTTACTAAAAAAAAAAGTGGCCCCTCCACGACTTCGCACTAGCGGGCCTAGCACATCAATGGCCAATAAATCGTCTTTCGATTTGGAAATGATTTGCATTTGTGGGGGGTTAGGTAGAATATAAATTTTTGCTTATTGGCATATATCGCAAGTTTTTACATATTTCTTTATGGTACCATGCATATTTTGAAAATAAACTTCGTTCCGCAAAGCCATCCAAACCTTGTAAACGCCAAAATGACCGAGAGTAATATGGTATCCCAAGACTAAATCTTTTACTAATTTTTGAGGAATGCACAGAACAACTTCATTCAGAGAATTACCCCTTTTGTACAATAAATTTCTGCTGTAGTTCAGAGTCCACGGCAAGATTATTCCGAATTTTATTCCAATAACCATCCTGACTTTGAAGTTCAGCTACGCTTTCCAAAGAATTCTTTAGTGATTTTGGAAGTAGCAAACTTAATAACTGGAAACATTTATCCGATGGGGTTGGCAAACGCACGCATGCGGACCGTGACAATGCATCTACCTGTCCATTTTCGCGACCCGGAACATGAACAATTTTCATCTGGTATTCTTGCAAAGCCAACGCCCAGCGCGTAATCCTTGGTGAGAGAAGACGACAAGTATTGAGGTAAGTGAGTGTCCGACTATCGGTATACAGGGTGAACTCCCGGAAAAGAAGGTAATTTTTCCACCTCTGGATACACCAAAGAGCCGCAAGGACTTCTTTTTCCTTCGAACTATAGTTCCTTTCTTGGTCAAGCAATAAACGCCTCGCCCATGCGACAACCCTTTTCTCACCGTCTATTATTTGAAAAAGTTGCTTAGCAATGCCGTAATCGCTAGCGTCAGTTGTCACATGCCATGACAAAGACGTATCGGGGTGATAAAGCAAGGTTGCCTGTTCCAATTCTTTTTTCAAGCCCTGGAAAGATTGTTCCTGTAAATCACCCCATTTCCAAGAAGAGGACTTTTTCAGCAAGCGCGCGTAAGCGGTTCGGAAAGCTCAGCGAATCTAGGAGAAAAAGAACTGTCGTAATTACAAAGTCCCAGAAATTTTTGGATTTCTTTGGTATTTTTGGGTCGTTGGTAATCTGAAATCGCTTGGATTCTTTCAGGATCAGGACGCGTACCTAGGGGATTAACGATATAACCCAAAAAAGGCATCTCCACCTGAAAAAAACAACATTTTTCCCTTTTGATTGTCAAACCTACTTCCTTCAACCTAAAAAAGACTTTTTCCAAAAGGAACAAGGGCTCCTGGAAAGATGAAGACATAACCAGCAAATCATCCATGTAAGTGAGTAAGAATCCGCTAAATTCTTCTCCAAAAATTATAGAGACCGCCCTGGTGAAGGAGCTGACCGCCGTAGAAATCCCGAAAGGAAGGACGCAAAATTGATAAACTTTTTGTCCCCCATGAAACCGGTATATTTACGATCTTCCTTTCTCAAAGGTAACTGCCAATAGGAGTGGGAGAGATCAATTTTCGAATCGTGTAACAATCACACAGCTAGAATAAATATCCAATGTAGGTAACTAACTTATATTTATAGTAAAAAACAGCGACATCGATAAATTAATTGTATCATTACCCACCTAGAATAAATATGCAGGCACAGGTTTCCACAATACCATAAGTATTATTTAATAGCATCAAAAACCAAAGCAAAATCAGTTTAGCTGTGAGACCAGAGGAATCAACGTATTCAAGTTCGTATTCGTATGGAAAGTCAAACAAAATCTATTTAGCGATCTACCGAAGTTCAAATGGCAAATAAAAACCGCCGGGTGGTTTTCATATGCATTCCAGTAAAATGTGAAATATATCGATATGGATAGATATACCCGGTGAGCCAGAATTGATGATTGATGAGTAAATCGGAAGGAATATACCAAGTCCCATTTAGGTTTTGCTACTAGCACTGAACTTACAAGTACCGTTGTGACCTAAGATGGGCTGATCTTCTAGATTATCATTCTCGGTTTCTCTAAAAACTACCCATAACATGTTCCTTGGAATTTTTGAAAATATTTGAAAATTCTGTTCTTCAATGGATTGGTGAATCTCAAGGGTTTTCAACTGACCCCCTGCTCCATTAAAAAAATTGGGTGAATGACTGTCACCTTGAGGGGGGTGCAGGAGGGGTGATTTTTTTATGTAACAGAGTGTCTTTTCGATAACATAACTTGATATTTTTCTTAAAAAATAACGTAGAAAATTAATGTATCCGTTACTTCAGGACCTCACTTTATAAAATATCGTAATCATGTTTCCGACTTATAGCTTTTTTTTCTAGTCTTGAAATCAGTTTTTCTTCCTATATGCCAATTCCCATAAACGAGAAAATGAACAAAATTTCTATTGCACATTATTTCGTTCACGAGAAAGTTTGCCGGAAAACGAAAAAATTTTCACAAAATTTTCCGTCCGGAAAATATACTTCAACAGCTGACGGGTTTAAGGGAAAATTTTTTCGGGTTCTTAACGATTTCAAATTTCATTCTGTTGATTGCCATAAGCGAGAAAATGCATCAATTTTTTCACAAGTTCGCGCCCCAATTTCAACCCTTTAAGCACGCTTTGGTTCTTCACTATTGAATTGTTATACCTATTCATGTGTTAAAATGCCATAACGAGAAAATAAAAAAAAAAAACAATATTATTTCTGCAAAAGGAAAATGAATTTTTTAAATGCCTAGCACACAACCGATCGCTAAATTTTCAATTTTTGGGCTCAACACTGACATAATTTCCAGTGGTTGAAATCCCAGAAGAGAGAAAATGAGTCAGCAAAATCTGTCGTTATCTGACGGTCTATATGGGGTATAATTCAAAATTTTTAAAATTCATATTCCAAACAGAGAGAGTCATCAAGGAACAAAACACATTTTTATCAGCTAGGATAGACTAAAACTATTATGTCTTGCAGAAATATAACTTGTTGGTTCTGGAATAATAAAGCTAGAATAAAAATCCCGAAAAATGACTGTTTTTACTATTCCCCGTATACACCCTAATGTACTTCCATTAATAAGATCACAATTGGACATGTCAACGAGTTTCGATGAGAACATTTTCATCCTGAATTTGTCTCATTTCGACTAAGAAAACAGTCTTTTTCTACTACCTCACTAGAAAACTTTATTTTCGACCCCTAAAGAAGGGAGGAAAATGGTACTTTTCCTCCCACCGGGAGGAAAATTGTACTTTTCCTCTCGATTTATCAGGAAGAAGATGAATTGAAATCAATTTTGCCTCTTCAGCGAGATCTTTTGGCAGGTCGTCTTCGCCAGAACTCATTTTCAAAACTTAGAAGCAACTTAAAAGGGTAAACAACGTGACAGCTTATGACAACTGTTATGTTTGTATTACCAAACAACGCCATAGCAACAAATCGTTGTCAACACGATGACGACGACGCAAAGCTTACTTTATATTTTGTCATAAAGCCGCATTATATAGTTCCACAACTTTCTGCAGTTGTTCTTATAAGTATGCACGCATTGTAATTTTTAGGACGTTATAAAAATGACGACCTTTAAAGGTAGTAGAAAAACTATAAACATACCTCAGGAGGAAAATGCTTTTCCTCCCTTGGTATGTGAATAGCTATTTTCTTTGTCAATCTTACCAAAGTACGACGTTTTTACGAACTTTGGCCGCTTGTATCTCAGAAACAGCACATACAAAATCATTTAAATTCACTCGTTTTTCTAAAGACCCGTCCTAGTATAACATAATGAATGTTCAGCCAATTTGACCGAGAGCCAATTTCCCATATGTTTTCGTGCCGGCTCCTTTGTTTATAAATAAAAGTGATATTACTGATTATAATTTTCATCGCCTGCCATTTTGATTACGTTACCAAAACCGAAGGTATCGCCATGAATATTATTCATTCATTGGATGAGAATGACCAAAAAATTATATCCCATAATATCTTCATGAATACTGCCACTGAGACCCGTTTATATACGAGACGCTCCTCAACTAAAATGTGCTGATGAGATTCATAAAATTTCTACAGTTGGGAATTCGATAATCGGGAAATCTTAGCGCGTACAACTTCTGAGCTTCAAGTCTGTTGTGAGTTTGATCACCCAGTAGTTTAAATATGAATAACAGAAGTTCTCCCATGTAACTAGGCAACAACAGCTTTCCTTAGGCCCTTCGAATCGTTTCCAGTATCCAGACCATAAACAAAATGGATGTCAGCCAGATCTTCAAGTGAATATGGTTCATTTTTCACTTTGATGTTGAAGAAATTAAAAAACATATGTATATAAACAAATATACGATGAGACATAAACCAACTTTCAAATAATGTCAAATGTTTCAAATGCTTCAAATGAATCTAGCGAATTACAAAAACTAACTTCAGTTTTTTTCTCATGCCGGCTGCAGATACGTAAAAATTAATAGACAAAAATATCCGTAAACAGAACAAATAATTCATTTTATAATTATCCAGCGGCGCACTACAGAAAAGTTTATGGAGCGAAAAAGGGCGTGGCCCAAGAAAAAATATCAACCGATACATTATTACAGTCACAAGATTAACGTTGGTAGATTATTTAATGTTTGAGGAAACATGTCTCACCTGACCCAATGCGAATTATTTGTGATAACAGTCCTCCAACGATTCCAGCATCTTCTATTATCTTACAGAATACATCTACCATTAGTGAGAAAAACGGCCCAAAGAATGGCACCTGATTCACTATCCAGCGAATATTTACCATTTTTTCCACAGTGAAGAAAAAGTTCTGGATGGCTGTGACCATAGGTTGTATATTTGAATTACCGTTCATAGCACCTACGATGCTTGTGAGAAGATCTATAGTCACTTGAATGAAGTCTGGTATTCCTGAAAGATGGATTCACATTCATTAACGAATATTAGACTAGTGCTGATGGACGCCAAAAAAACATAAAAGCGGGAAAAAATACAGCAAAGGCTCTACAACTTTTGTATCAAATATTTTTCTACATTAGGTACCTCAAATTTTCCGATATCAGAAATTTTCTCTTGCAAAAATTAATTTTCTTCACGAAATTTGTTGGAAGTATAACTAATTAAGTTTCAAGTATGCTGTAGTTTTTTGTATCGAAATACAGATTTTTCCACAAATTACGAAAAAAATCACCTCATTTTCAACTGTAAAGTCTCACCAGTAAAGTTCGTCTTTTTAAGCTTTCCAGCCGCCATTTTTTCCGTTGTAGCGTCTCTAATTAATTATTTTTTAACTTAAATTATTCTTAAATTCATGAATACTTGGAATTGAATTTTGATGATTTTTGCTTTTCCATAATAATCAAGAAACAAATGAATTTCTTTTAAGAACAATTCTTAAAATCATAAACAAATTCAACTCCTGAACATTTGTCATATTTTAGTGTTCTCTATTACTTCAGTATCAATACTATATACAGAGTGGGCCATTCAAACCAAACAGCGGCTCTGTAAGTCGGCAGAACCGAGATATAAAAACGCTCGGACACGTCAACAACATTTTCGAGGGGGACATCGTTCGCGATTAAATTCACCCGAAATACATTCCATACCTCGGAGCTATGACCGCCACCCCTAAATTTTTAAATGGCAACATATGGCACGTGATACCTCATTTGAAAGGTATTTTATTTCTCAATATCAAACAACAAAAATTAATGAAATCTATCGATTCGTTTTCGAGATATAGGAACTTGAAGTTGGGAAATCACTTTTTATTCACTCAATCAATAAAAATAAGATCTAACAATGCAACAGTTTAAAGATAATTATCGTTGTCAAGGAATTAAATGATCTAACTGTTCACCAACAAATAACATGCAATTCCGTTTTAAATTTTTATGTCCTCCTCAATTACTTGATTAAAAAAATGTAAGGGTCTTGAGAATCGATAAGAAGACGTTTTCTCGAATTCGACTACAATACGCGTAGAACAAAAACATGTGTCAGATACTTTTTTTCTCCAAATCGCTGGACGTCTATCAGTGTCAAACTGATCGTTGATTGAATGACATTAGAGTGAATTACTTGATTAATGCTACTGAATATCTTTCCTCAATAATGGTGTATACGATCGCGGAAAGAGTTGAAATAATAAAATTTTTTTTAAGAATGATGAGTGCGGTAACCGTACAGCTAATTTGTTCAATGAAACGCATCCAGATAAACTTGTTGTAGAAAATACGTTCTAGAATTAGTGCAAAAATTTCGTCAAACTGGATCAGTAGCCAACTAGAAACGACACCCAATACGTGAATTTCCGGTGAGAAATGAACCTGTTGAAGTTGAGTTTTTAGGACAAGTTCATGCAGACCCAACATTGTGCACAAGGAAATAGGCTAGTGTTACCAATATCAGTAGAACCAGTATCCGCCGAATCCTGAAACATCATAAATAACACCCCTACAAAATACATTTGGTACAACAATTGAATGAAGATGATTTTGATAGGCAACAGGAAGTTTGTGAAATTATGACTACGAAAATAGATGCTGATCAGAATTTCCTTTTCAACATCTGCTTTTCTGATGAGTCTACATTCTTTTTGAATTCGACTGTGAATCGTCATAATTGTCGTTATTGGTCAGGTGCCGATCTACATGTTTTCCACGAAGTCCATACTCAAACTCCCCAAAAACTCAATGTCTGGGCCGGTATTTTTGGGGACCGTTTGATTGGACCAGTATTTCTCGACGGTACCTGACAGGAGAAACTTATTTGGAATTATTGAATCAATTTGTTTATCCACAATTAGTAGATATCATTGAAACTGACGATCGTTACCATGAAGACCACTTGAAATTTCAACAAGACGGGGTACCTTAACATTATGCACAGCCTGTTAGGGCGTTTTTGGATAGAATTTTTCCTGGAAGTTGGATTGGAAGAAGAGGCGCTATAGAGTGGCCAGCCAGATCTCCAGATTTAACCTCACTCGACTTTTTCCTGTGGGGTTGAAAAATTGCTATTTCCGTCAACCGATTGTACCTCGGAAGTCTTCGAGAGACTTGTATGAGCTAGGGAAGACGCAGCTCTTACCTTTTAACGTGTGATGCCATGCACGAGACCGATGACCATGCGAGGCTTTGAACCCTCGACCCCTCGCTCCAAAAGCGAACGTTCTACCAGCACGGCAACCACAAAATCTATGCAACCTAACCAGAATCTCTGGAAGTTTTACGACGTAGAATTATTGAAGAATGCCGTCTAGTCGAATAACGCCAGAAATGCTATGAAATGTGAGGTCTTATTTTGAACAGAACTTGTACTATTGTATGGAAATGGGTGGTAGACAGTTTGAACATTTAATTCATTAACAATAATAAAATTATTGCGACAGTTGCTTTATCAGATATTGTTTTTATTGATTGAGTGAATAAAAAGTGATTTCCCAACTTCAAGTTTCTATATTTCGAAAACGAATCGATAGAATTAATTTATTTATGTTGTTTGATATTAAGAAGGAAAATACCTTCCAAATGAGGTATCACTTGCCATTTGTTGCCATTTAAAAATTTTGGGGTGGCGGTCACAGCTCCGAGGGATGGAATGTATTTCGGGTGAATTTCATCGCGAACGATGTTCACCTCGAAAACGTTGTTGACGTGTCCGAGCGTTTTTATATAACTCGGTTCTGCCGACCTACAGAGCCGCTGTTTCGTTTTCAATGGCCCACTCTGTATAAGTCATATAATGGTTTTTATCAGATGTCTCATACATTATGTTGAATGAACTCAACCGATACGTACTACAGAAATTGATCATACTCATGACTATATTCAATTATTTTGAAAAAAACTGCATGACCGTGAATATATCAACTGAATGATGATAACTTTGGAGATTGCACATACACATATTTTTAATATACTTTTTCAAATATTGCCTCAAATAATAAATATGAAAATTTGACATATTTCAAAATTTACTTGTGAATACATCTTTGTCCATATACGAGGATGTATTGATATCTAGTTAGCCTAGACCAGTTCCCTGCATGAACAAAATATTGCGTTACCGTAGCAACGAACATTAACTTATTAGAAGTGTCAGTGTAAAGTTTGACGTCAAAAAGGTAAACCAGAGTTACGCAATAAATTAAAAGAAAAAAATTGTCCACCGAAATTGTGAAAATCGAAAAATTGGAGTATCGAGCCATCATCAAGTACCTGTATTTAAAAGGGTTAAGAGGTAAGCAGATTTAGGAAGATATGCTTAATACCCTTGGTGATCAATGTCCTTCGTATGCGACCGTGAAAAATTGGACTGCAAGCTTCAAAAGAGGTAAATTTTCCATTAAAGATGATGACTGATTGGGAAGGCCAGTTTCTGTGTCAGTCCCCTAAAATATCGATGAAGTTTATGACATCATTTTAACAGACCGTCAAATTGGGCTAAAACGGATATCTGAAGCACTGAATATTTCATACGAACGCGTTCATCATATAGTTCACGTTGATTTGGACATGAGAAAAATTGTTGCAAAATGGATCCAGCGTGCAAGGGTAGTAGCATCGCGTTCGATCTGTGCTCGATTTGAAAACGATGTAGACTTCTTAAACCGAATTGTTACTATGGATGAGACTTGGGTACACTTCTAGGATCCAGAAACAAAGCAACAATCGATGGAATGGCGACACTCCGGTTCTCCAAGACCTAAGAAGTTTTGTATCCAAAAATCTGCTGGAAAAGTTCTTGCTTCAGTTTTTTGGGACTGCCATGGAGTAATCATGATTGATTTTTAGGATAAGGGTAGAACAATAACTGGAGATTACTGTTCGACATTACTGACCACTCTACGGAAAAAAATTAAAGAGAAAAGACGCGGAAAGCTATCCAAAGGTGTTTTCTTTTTGCAGGACAACGCCCCTGCACACATATCTCATGTTGCCATGCAAAAAATTCGTGAAATAGGGTTTGAATTACTAGAACACCCCCCTCATTCACCAGATTTGGCTCCATCCGACTATCATCTCTTTCCTCAACTGAAAAAAAGTTTAAAAGGTCGTAAATTTTCTTCCAACGAGGAGGTAATAAAAGCTGTGGAGGTCTGGTTTGCAGAGCAAGAAGAAATATTTTTTTTGAAAGGTCTAGAGACGTTGCAGGTTCGCTGTAATAGATGTATCCAATTAAGAGGCGAATATGTTGAGTAATAAAATATTTTGAAATTGAAATTTGAAACTACGTCTTTTTGCATATTTTGCCAGATGTAAGTTATATGCCCTAAAAAAATAAAAAAAAAAATTTTTGACCATTAATTCATCTCTTGAGTGATGATTATTTTGAAAATCTAAAAATCCGAGGTATTTCACAATGAAGGCTGTGTTTCGAAAAATAACAGCTTCGGACTGACGCGAAGGGAAGCATAGCTGACTTTGATCTGTACGCATAATAGTATTTTGTAGGTGGGGATATTCCATACACAAAATTCATTGTAAGAAATATAACTTTTCAACTTTCAGTTTTGGCCAGGTTTCTGAAAATTCTCAACACTGTGCAGCCAGCGGTAGAAATTACAATCGGGGTATTATCAGCAAAAGTCAAAGAAAAACTCAGTCATGGTTTATTTAAGCTTCAATTCCATCGATATTACATTTTTACCTGTCATTCCATTATCGACTCTCTCTTCTAGATCCGTTATGGTTGGAATCTGGTAATCTACCGCATCTAGAATTAAAATTGAAAAAATTGTCAGTATTTGTCAATTTCATTATTGATTTTGCTGCGATTCCATTCGAAAATATTATTTTTTCTACTACCTCACTAGAAAACTTTATTTTCGACCCCTAAAGAAGGGAGGAAAATGGTACTTTACCTCCCGCCGGGAGGATAATAGTACTTTTTCTCTCGATTTATCAGGAAGATCTTTTGGCAGGTCGTCTTCGCTAGAACTCATTTTCAAAACTTAGAAGCAAACTTAAAAGGGTAAACAACGTGACAGCTTATGACAACTGTTATTTTTGTATTACCAAACAACGCCATAGCAACAAATCGTTGCCAAACGATGACGACGACACAACGCTTACCTAATATTTTGTTATATAGCCGCATTATATAGTTCCACAATTTTCTGCAGTTGTTCTTATAAGTATGCACGCATTATAATTTTTAGGACGTTATAAAAATGACGACCTTAAAGTAGTAGAAAAAACTATATACATACCTCAGGAGGAAAATGCTTTTCCTCCCGCGGATATTAATGCCCTCCGCTTCGCGTCGGGAATCAAACTATCCGCGGGAGGAAAAGCATGATTTTCCTCCCTTGGTATGTAAATAGCTATTTTCATACGAGGGTTGCCTCTTATATTTCGGGATTGAACAACTCTAGTGTTGCAATATGTCATGTGACAGCTCTCGTAAAGTTTCACATTCTTTAGATTATGCGTGCTCAGAACGTTGACATACGAGCACTATTTGTGTTGTTTACTTTAATTTGAAAGATTCATCTCTGCCAGAAAATGGAATTGAATCGTGAACATTTTGGTGCGATTATTTATTACAACTTTCTATGTGGATTAACTCAGCAACAGTGCATCGATGAACTTAATTCAATTTTTGGCGATGAAGCTCCATCAAGGACCAGTGTTTATTGATGGTATGGTGAATTCAATCGAGGTCGAATTTCGTGAAGGTCATCCAAAATCAGTTGTTGTTCCGAAAACCATTGATTCTGTGCGCGAATTGGTATTGAAAGATCGTCATGTGACCTATCGTGAGATTGAGACAACCTTAGGTATTAGTGGGACCAGCATACATTTAATATTGCATGAACATTTGACTGTCAAAAAAAATTGTTCGCGTTGGATCCCACACAATTTTTCAATCGTTCAAAAAAAGGCTTGTGTCGATTGGTCGAAATAAATGCTCAAAAAATACGATCGAGGTGCTCAGAAACACGTCTATGACATCATGACAGGTGACGAATCGTGGATTTACGCGTATGAGCCCGAAAGTAAACAGCAGTCGACTGTATAGGTGTTTCAAGATGAGCCAAAGCCAACAAAAGTGGTTCGCGCACGAAGCACTTCCATTCAAATGGTCGCCTGTTTTTTTTTCGGAAAAACTGTACATGTCGCAACCGTACCACTAGAACAACGCAAAACAATCAATTCTGAGTGGTACACAACTATTTGTTTGCCAGTTGTCTTCCGAAAAATTGAGGAAAACCAATTGCCGAAGACGGATCATTATTCACAACGACAATGCGAGCTCGCACACATCGGCTCAAACAACCGCATTTTTGAGCAGTCAGAACGTCGATTTGATGAGTCATCCGCCGTATAGTCCTGACTTGGCACCGAATGACTTCTTTCTATTCTCGTTTGTAAAAAATAAACTGAGAGGTCAACTTTGTTCGACACCTGCAGAAGCGGTTGATGCGTTCAGAATGCATGTTTCGGAGATACCTCAGAGTGGCAAACGTGGCAAACGCAAGTGTATAATCTTCATGGAGATTATTTTGAAAAACGATAAAACGATTTTTGATCTCGAAATATCAAAGGCAACCCTCGTAAAAAAACAGACAACTTCATTTTGAAAACACTTCATTTAACACTTTGATATTTTTCTTTAACTCAAATCAGGTCTAAAATCAAAATTACTTGCTAATCAAAACCAACTCTAAATTCCTCCGATTTATTTATTTATTTTAGATATAACTTCCAGTCAGAACAGGTTCAGGTATAAGAAAGTCTGAATGTACGTCAATGATCAAATACAGTAAACAAATTCTAATAGACTATCAAATGAAACAAATAATTCATAAAGTTTCGTAATACTTTAATGAACATCATTTCAATAGTAAAATGCCTTTAAAATTTTTGAAAAATGAAATTATAGTTTTTGAATTTTTCATTTGTTCTGGTAATTTATTAAATGTTCCTAAATTACCCGGTAGGTATCGAAAATTACCCGCTCAGTCCGTGTATCTATAGTAACGATTGTTAAAATGTACATTTGTCATTTTGACAGGAACATACATTTTTATTTTAACTCCGGAAATATCCGAATTACACTCGTGCATCAAAATAAACCTGATAATTTTCCTCTTTCGGAGTCTGGCTCTTTCGACAAAATATGAAAATAAACTCATGCAGTTTTTAGACAACATGCTTTCATGGAAAATTATCGGTAATTTTGAAGCACTTGTGTAATTACTCCCGAAAAACATTCCATTCAGGGCCAGTCTTTTCAGTTCCAGTTAAACTCCAGATTAATTAACTAATGGTTAGAATGTGACCCTTCAAACGTCATTTAAAGATTGTCACCATCTAAACTATTAGTTATCTGGAGTTCAACTAAAACTGAAAAGACTGGACCTAAAAGTTTCATCATTGATGATAGAGAGTTATTGCAAACTGAAATAAGTTTACTTAATTACAAGAAACTTTAATTGAAGTATCCTGTCTTGTGATTTGTAATTCTGTTTCGTAATGGTGTTATTGCAACAACCTCCTTTCTTGATGCTTTTAGTTAAACTTTATTTTGACAATGAGTGCGTCAAATTTCAAATGTTTTGATCTATCCACCCCAATCACCATCTCATAACATCATTGGTCTGATATCATTTGTATGTAGTGCAGAATAGTCTACAAAGAAAATTATTACGTAAATCTTGAAAGCTTTTTATATTTTTCATAATTCTATACTGCTATTTTGATTTAACGGTATTCAGATGACCATTGAAAAGTTAATGATGATTCCATTAGGATATTTTAACGGCCCGCGGCCGTTAACAAATCACTTGTTCAAATATTTATTTTCAAAACATCATTCTGCTTACAATAACAATAATTATAATAATAGATAATATCTATTTATGAATTTGAAAAGTTATTTGACACTTGCTATTATTTGAAATTTCTATTCCATCGATGAGAGATTTACCATCTATAGCACCAGTATTTGAATTTGTTGTCCGTGTGGCCTCAATACTATGAAATAGTTTTCTCGTTATCTTCATTCCCTTTGAAACTGAATTTTCAATATAAATACGACTCCGCCACCGCAGAGAAGTTCCAACCTCCAAGTTCTTTTACCGATAGTAGATCGCCACCATTTTCTACAAGCATAGTACCCGAGGATCTGCGAAACGAATGCCCTGCAATTTTCTTCGGAACAGCTCCAATCATGGACTTATAAATTATTGTACTGGACCAAGCTGTTTACATCTTGGTTTGAAGTCGTGTATGGCCACAATCTGTAGTCGTGATATTGAGTTGGGCGTTGTCACATCGCGTAGGTAATAAGTCTTCATTATAGACAAAATTGTGTCACTATACGTATTCCATTCGATTACAATCGAAGAATGAAGAATGGTGATGGTGACATTATCACGCAACTCAAACCTGTATTACTTACAAGTTTAAAAATCCAAACTATCGAAAAAAAGCATTACTTGCGTCTTCAAATGATTGTGAAGAAATTATTGTATCTGGACGTTTGTCAACGCTGTCGAATATCAATGTTTATGTTTTCCACAAAGTAAACTTCTGACAGTTCTGTCATGTTCCGTCATTGATTTTTTTGTGGGATTATTGCTGAAATAGTGGTTTTGAACTCATTCGTGAAATATAATGGCAGTACAATAGTAAGAGAATCATAATGGTGCAATCTTGTTGGGTTTGCAAACAATCCATGTGTTCGAACCCGAATATCAGATTCCATTCGTAAGTACCATAGGCGTTACAGTGGGTATCAATCTGTTCTCGCCGAATAAAATGAAATTAATACGTGAATTCAAACCTTTACAGGTGGAGATAATGAAATAGATACCTCACGAAACATTTAACTTCATTAGTTTTTTGGATGATGCATTAAAACAAAAAGGTTGCCAAAAAGTCCAAGAAATGTCTATTGAAATTTTAATTTATCTTTAGGTTTTCAGCTGATGTCACAGTAAAAGCGGCTTGGTTGAAAGAGTTGGGGATGAAATGTTCAACTGAATGTGTTCCAAAGTCTGTTAGAATTTGTTCCATTTATTTCAAAGACGCAGCATTCGAGATTAACCCAAGTGGAAGAATATTTTTGAAGAAAATGGTTCTTCCTTTATTATATGATGAATGGTATATCCCAAGAAATTCAGCTGCTTCACTTCAGGGTAATTATTATCAGCCGTCAGAATTATTATTTTCTATGAGTTATTTCAAATAATAACAGAGATATGTATAAAAAAAACAATATATTACATATTTTCAGATTGAACGATTTCAGCAAAAAAAAATCGTCAACTGGTTTCACTAAAACAGCCCCAGGTACAGATTCTGAAGAAATTGTTGATAACTCAAGTCCCCCACTGGAGAGGTGAGGACAAATTGAGAATAGTAAAAATTGTTAACAAATTTCGCAACTCAGTTTTCATCCACTTCAGGTTGTTTGGCTTTGAAATACTGACGATCTGGCAGATAATATTATTCAGGTCAATTTCATATTTTCTGGTTTGAAAAACAGGACAGAATCCCGTGATTTTTCAGTGTCAAATCAATGTAAAAGCAATTCTTGTATATTAATATATTTATTTTGGCTATCTCGGAAACAGCTTTAAAGATTTGGGTCAAAATTTGTATTCAGTTAAGGCTTTAGTTTTTAAGTTCCTCTATACAGGCGATTTTCCTGGAGAAACTCGATTCCACTAATAATAACAATAATGATGTGAATTTTTAAATTCTATTTTCACCCATTTCCAATTATCATAATCTGAAATTTGGCCACATATCAAGGACCGACGATAATACAAGAATTTCCTACTATTATTGTAATGAAAATAATGATAATAATAATAATTGGAATTTCAAATTCAACTTTCACCGTTTATTAATCCTCCGAATTATCTAAAAATTTTCAAAAATTTCCAGAACCAACGACAATACAAGAATTTTATGATAATTACGCACCTAATAATAATAATAATAATGGTGAGAATTTTCGAATTTGATTTCAACCGTCCGTATGATCTGAAATTGGGCATACACATAAACCGATTGCAATACAAGGACTTAATTATAAAAGTTTTATGATAATTATAATGATAATGACGTGAATTTTTCATTCAATATCCACCCACTTCTAATCATCCGAAAATTTTGGTACAATTACCAAGGACTGATGATAATATAAGAATTTTATTATATCAATGTTTTATTGATAATAATAATAATAATAATGAGAAATTCTAAACTCGATTTCCACCCACTTCCAATCCTCTGAATAATCTTAAATTTAGCACACACATCAAGAACTGACGACAATACAAGAATTCCATAATATCAATAATAGTGATGAGAATTTTCAAATGCTTCTTTACATCAGTACACGTACTTTGTCACTGCAAGGGCTCTAAACGATTTCGAAGGGCACACACAATATGTCTGAAATGGTCGCAGTGTAAAGACTTTTAGCGCGGAAGCCAAAAATGAATCTAAGCTAATCTAATCTAGTAAAGAAATCTTCAAGCAAAGCTTAAGGGAACACAACTTGATGTCATGCAGGGCAGCAACAAGGCCTTCATTGACTGCAGAACTTTGCAGATCACGGCTTGATTTTGCTCGTGCACATCCTCATTGGCGGGAAGCTGAATGATGTCGAGTGCTCTTCACTGATGAGTCAATATTCTGTTCCATGACCAATAACATACAAATGAGGGTCTACAGACGTTTAGGAGAACGCTACAATCGATGTAACACTCTGTAAATCATTGCTTTTGGCGGAGGATCGGTAATGATGTGGAGTTGTATGAATTTGGAGGCACGTATGAAACTGGTAGTCATTTATGAAGCGAATTTGACAACAGTATGTTTCCGAAATTCCTGAACACCATGTTGTATGTTCTTTTGGTCCATTCATTGGTGAAGAATTCATACGATTGCTCGACCATACGAGACCACACGGCCAGCCAGTATTTCCGGGCGATCTTGCTCGCGAGAAGTCCTGATACGAACCCCATCGAAAATATGTTCTTGGGAGACGAATTAGAGCCCTGCAGCAGCCTAAAGTTACTTTGAATGAGCTGAGGGACAGTTTAGTAAATTTGGGAGACATAATTGAATAAGGACTCTGATATTGAGTATACCAGGCGGTTATCATTGCTCGAGGAGGGAACTCAAGAAATTAGCAAATCATTTCAGAGTAGAAAACAAATTCTACATTTTTATTTTATTGTTGTTTTTGTGAAACTCTATACGTACTTGATTTTTGATATCTTCTAGAAAAAAATGTTAGTTTGATTATCTGTATTGTGAATTTTGTTTGCATATTGTCGTAAATACATTAAAATTTCGTATTTCTGAATTTGAATAATATGCGCTGAAAATTTCTTTGGAATATTTATTCTTTACAGTAATCATTTATTTTAATATGTATAAGACCATGTATTTATTGAATATATGAATTACCATGTTTTAGTAAATGCATTTTTATTCTTTTTTTTTTCAGTCGACTGTCTCCAGCTTTCCATTAATTGAAAACGAAAGTCTCAAAAGTCTCATTTTTTTTTTGAAAAATTTGTTAACCTAATTTTCTAAGGATCGATACTATGTGTCAGTGAAGTTTTTTATGACATCAGGTATGTCAAATGAGTTTTTCTATCTCACGATGTCCCATCGGATGTATATTCTAACACTTTCCTCGATATTTTCATCATTATTTCAAATTCAGCATTTTTTTCTTGTGATTGAACCATATTTTCAGCAAATACGTGCGCTCCTGTCTGTTGTGGGAAGGTCACAGTCTAATGCTACCTTCTCTCTTCCCCGCAGCCTACGCGCCTAAAAACAGAGCGACTTCAAATCCCTCCGTGTCGTAGGTATGGCAATGCTAAATCCATCTGTATTTATACGATATTATACGTCCATGGCTCCAAAGTATGATTGCCCACAACTTGTTTTACACATTCTCCATTCCTATAACCAATGAAAAATCGCCGATTTTCCAAATCTGAAAGCTGCAAATCTACGTATATTTGGTATAAACCATAGGCATCAATAGGAAGTCTTCTTTGGGAATGACAAATACCCTGTTCTTTTTATTTCAAGTATACCTCAATTTAACCAAAACTCTGGTACTGGTGCTTTCAAAATCACAATCAGCTGAACAAAAATACCTCACATCAATACAACCTTTTCAAGCAACCATGTATGATAATCTGCCTCCAACAAAAACTTAGTTACTTCTTCTTCAGACAAAATTGCTTCCTTTGGTGTATATCCATCAGACTTTCGTCTCAAGAACAAAAATTATTTTCCAAATCTAAAAATACCATTTCTTTAGGTAATACTCCAATATGGTGTACGATTTAAAATAACTAACCTTGAAATGTCAATGTTGTCATACATTTTCAAAGCAAGTTTCAACATTGAAATCAACACTCGCTGCACATGATTCTCCCAATATTTCTAAAGAAATTTGATTTTGTTCCTCAATTTCTTCAATCTCATCCATGGTCGTTGTTAAAGCGAACTCGCGAACACAAAAAACTGACGTTGTTTATAATATTGTTGTGATATTGTTAAGCTTTCATGACAATACGATTACAATATTCAACCTCATCCGTAGTTTGCTACATATCGGCCTTGAAACGTTAACAACTATTTCTCTCATGATTACCTACTTTGAACTCACGATTTTCCCACACAAAAGCTACTAATATATTTTGTAGTTCACTGCAAGTTTATAGGTTACGAGTTATGATTCACAAAAATTTGGCAGATATATCAAAATAATTACTTATTTATTTATTTATTTATTACACGGGAAGAAATACCCATGTACAATACAATACAGTATAAAACACTAAGGAAAATATGTAAAAATATAAAAAAAATTATAACTACGTATTTCTAACAGTTTTGCACAGTAACTAGACAACAACAAAACAAATTAAAATGAAATGAGCAATCAAAGCTATAGAACTTGAACTACATAGTAGCTCTCTTCATTTGCCAAAGCGATGATGAGAAAATATCTATAGCCCTTGGTGAACATTTGCCTGTCGCAGTAATCTAATCATCCCTATGTTTGCACCATAATTCGATCGATGTGCAACCAAAGAAAATGTGCTATATTCACGTAGTGCCCTAGGAGGTACATATATTTTCACTTCTTCTAATAATTCAGGAGCATCTATCGGACCGTTCAATATTTTATAAATAAACAAGGTGTCAGACCCTTGCCTTCTGTGGTTCAGAGGACTCAAATTCATTACTGACAGCATGTTGGTATAAGATTAAGGAATGTTCAGCCTAAAAGAGCAGTTAGCGAAGTGGTCGAGGTGTTAAGAGGGGTTTAACCTTATTAGTGACTATTAGTAAAACAAGGAACGGAAGAAAATAAAATACTCGGAGCTCGCTGAATAAACTCGATATTTTTTTTCACCATCCGATTTTCGAATGTTGGATCTAGGCATCTCTCGAAGTACTTTTTCAAATAAATAAAACAAAAACGTTGAAAAAATAGGCAGAACATTGACCATATTCACTAACCTTTATCTCAGGATCTATTTTTTTTTTTCGAAAAAGTAATTCGTGAGATGCCTCACTTATACATTTATCTATGTTCAAAAAAAATTTGGAATGATCCATTTAAAATTACATCGTAAAAGCGTTTTCTATTGAACCCCTGCAGACTCAATTTTCGAGCATTTATCTTCGCTGATTCGAGCGCCCTCGCATAACTATGCTCTTTTACATGGATACTATGGATAACTGAATGAATTGTAGATTCATTCATGAGTAGAGAAATTATTCTGAAGCTATTCCAGGAATTTTAGCACTGGAGATAAAACAATAGAGGTTGTAAATGGGTTTATTGAAGTTGCAAAAATGCCGAATTAGGTAGCCTATATAAGAATAATGAAGTGATATATTATCAAATTTTAATTCTTATATATGTCATAATTCAATTTAACTTGAACATTTGCTTCCTGGAAATGGACAAATAATAAGTAATAAGGAGCAGATACGATTTGTTGATGGATCGTGATTACGTTCCAGGTCACTCACACAGTTACTGAGAACTGGATGAGTTTTGCAATTTGCAAGCGGCTGGCGAGCGACTGGCGGCAAGTCACAAAGGGACCAATTATCCCGAAATGAGTGTCACAGAGAAGGGAGGAGGCTACCGTTAGAGTTTAGTTTGCTCTTGTATTGTGATAGTGACACTTATTGTATTTTTCAATATTTGTTAATCAAGCAACATTATGCCAAATTCGAATTATCGAACTGGTGATAAATACCGTGAACGACTCTTTCTAAGAAAATTATTAGTTGTAATACCACAAGAGAGTGAGAATAAAGTGAAAATAATTAGACAGATAATTCGAAAATTTGTTGCCAGGCAATAGACACGAGATCCCGAAGGGCTCGAGTGGCTATTGCCAATTGCAACAAGTTTGAGAATCCATTATTTTTATTTATTTGATGTTCCTCATTTATGAAAATCAACAAGGAATAACTTTTTCTCTTATAACTTTGAATCAGGATTGTCTTGAGAATTACTTTGGTCAAATCAGAAACGCTAGAAATCCCACTGCCATTAAGTTCACTAGAGTATTTAAAAAATTATTTGCTATAGGGTATTTTCATGATGCAGAAGGCAGCAATTGTATGGAAGGTAGTAGCGATATTTTGTTCACTATAACATCGGACTCGTTTAAAAAAATCGAATGTTTTCAAGAAAAAAAATACGAAAATATATCACCAATTAGGGTCAACCGATTACAGGAATTTGATATCAGAGGAAGGCAATGGTGTATGTTGGTGGATATTTTTTACGAAAATGTCTCTTCAAACATTCTTGTGATATTTGTTTACAATATTGTTCAATGTCCCAAAGAGACAAGTCCACGATATTATGTGAGCTAAAAGCTTACAAAGCTAGCGGTGAGCTATTTGGTGGCTTAACAGTCCCCACAAATGATTTTTCACAATACCTAATAGGCTTAGAAAATATATTTGTTGCAAATTTCAATATTAATTGTATTCAACATGTTGTAGGACAGATATTTTTAAACGAATATTCTAATGTAAAATTTTCTCACCCATGTAGTAATTTTCCCCATGATTATTTGGTTTCTTTATATACTAGAGTGCGAATATTTACACATTAAAATTCGCAAACAGGCAAATAAGATCCCGATGTTCAAATAAAGAATATCCAAAATAACAAATTTTGCAAAACTTGTAAATATTTTAGATTACTGAAAACGTCTTTTTTTGAGTATCCCATATTTTTACCTGTCTGCAATTGAAGACATGTAATATCAGATATTTTCTGTTAGGTAGTACAAAAAAAGATTTTTCAATTTTTCTCAGTAGAATTTCATATACAGGGCCCTGCAACTGCGCTCCGGTGGTCCATAGCTTCTATACAGCGCAACTTAAGAATTTCTTTCGAAGGCAAGCATGTTTTCTTCCTGAAAGAGTTTCTTTAGAAAATATTCCGAAGTATACGAGGTTCCCCAGAAAAGTGCACCACACCAAACTCATGTTTTTTGTAATGGAATACCCTATATTTCTTCACATGGTTGAATAGAGATTACTTTGGCCATTCAAAAAATATATGGTCACGTATGTTCATCAACGTTATTTCCGGAGATATATCGATATCACTTCAAAAAACATAAGTTTTTCAACACTCTGTAACTCCTCGTGGAAAAATAATTCTAAAAACTTATGGGAGTCGAAATGACTCAAATATGGTCTAGTTTCTGTAACATGACACACAGTTGAAATTTTATTACTTTTTGTGTACCGGATAAATCGAAACGCAAATTGAAAGATATCTTGTTTTTTTCAAATGGAAACCCATTCATTCAAGTTCAGTATTGGGAAGGCCATAAAATTTCCTTTCAAATGATATATCACACTTGGTATTTACTTAACTTTGTAAATAAAGTAAATTTCCAATTGAAAAAAAAAACAAGATATCAGAGTGTTGAATGCCTTACGTTTTTTGAAGTAATATCGATATATCTCCGCTAATAACGTTGATGAACATAAGTGATCTCATATTTTTTGAATGGTCAAAATAATCTCTATTCAACCATGTTATGAAATATAGGGTGTTCCATTACAAAAAACATAAGTTTGGTTTGGTGCACTTTTCTGGGCCACCTTGTATACTTCGTAATATTTTTCGAAAATACTCTCTCAAGAAGGAAACATTTTTAAGTTGCGCCGTTTAGAAGCTATGGACCACCGGAGCGCAGTTGCAGGACCCTGTATAATCGTATAAAATCTGATTCGTTTCAATTAAAGATCAAAGGCCAATATTTATACAAAAATATAACCATCAAATATAATGGATACTCAACGCCCGACCCTCGTAGACATACTTTCCAGTAAACATATTGTTCACACTGTAGACTGACCCCCGTATCAGAGGTTTCTGCAGGTGTCCGTATGATTTACGACCGCTCACAAAAAGAGCGGCATTTTTCGACCACATCAAAGGAGTTACCAGACTTATTAGTACATTTATGGACGATGGCAGGGTTGTATAAATAAAATGTTATGAGCAGCTGCATTTGTGGAATATGCTGATGGCGCGGTCAAGGCCAATTTTACTATAACGTAAATGGGCAATGAGCTGGAGTGAGACGCTATTAGATTTCTTTTAATATTGGACTCCGCCTCCATCAGTCGAGATTCCTACTTCCCCCTTTACACCGCAAATTTACTTTGACCTTTTTCAGAAGGTAAACCTCTTCTTAAAGCGTTTGGCTTCCACCCAGACGGTCCGTTCGATTCCCGGTCGTGTATCACTGAGCTGAAGTGGTTCGGATTCCATTTTTATTTAAACTGTAGGTCCCGGATCTCCCTTGCTCGCACAAGCTCTGCTTTTGAGGGGTTTTTCTCCGAAAACCTGGGAGTTTCGTAAAAACAAATTTTCGTAAAAACATAAAAAATCTGCGTTGAACTCTTTCACATTTTTCGATGTGGACTTGAGCATAAGGGCTCCAAATAATCGAAGCATATTCAAGATGAGATCTAACCAATGAAAGGAATAAGATTTTCACTGTACTCATATGAACGAAATCTCTAGAATATCTCTTTATGAAACCCAACTGCTTGAGTGCTCTATTACAGATGTACTCAATATGCGAAGAAAATGAGAGGTTAGATTGGAAAATGACTCCAAGATCTTTGATCGAGGTAACTTTCTCAATCACAGTGTTATCAAAACTATAGTTGAAGGTTATCTCTTGCACTGTGCCATGGAAACTGATAATTTTACATTTCGAAGGATTCATGCTAATTTTATTCACCAAACAACCATGTGAAAAAACATTCAAGCTTTTTTGCAGTACAAGACAATCATCTGGATTTTGTATGACATGAAATATTTTGATATCATCATGAGGAATTTACAATCGGATATTTCTTTGACAATGTCATGAATGAATATACTGAACAGTAAAGGCCCTAGGTGGGAGCCTTGTGGCACGCCCGAAGTGGCAGTGTATTCATCGGAAATGCACCCGTTCAACTTGACACTTAGGAGGCGATCTGATAAATATGTTTTTCTCCGATTGGCAGCAAATATTAATTTTGCTGACACATATCAATCAGCAAAGTATTACTTTTCCTGCCTGGGCAGCAAAGTACCCATTTTGCTGCCGCAACTTCAAGTATCTTCCTATATCTACGCCATTTTTAACATTCATAGTTGCCTTCAACATGGAATATACAGACCAAAGGGTAGAACTCTTCATTGTTTGAGATAATCCAGCAAAATAAGCAAGTAATACATTCTCCGAAAAAGTCTTCGCATTTTTCTCCATGCAATAATCCATAAATCGTTTATAATTTCCTTCATATTTCATCCGAGACTTCTCCGGCAACAAATTCAACTCTATATTTTTTGCCACCTCCCTCAGTTCTGGAGGAGTAAGTACTTCCAGGTCGCTATCACTGTCCATTATATAATAATTTAAATATACCGATATTTTTTCGCACAACTGTCAGAAATTTCATCAATTGTCAAACTATTATTATTATGGACATTTCCATAGCAACCAACCATTCCAACAACTGTGATTTCTATCAAATTTCATTTTAATTGAACACTACAGGAAAAATAAAGATATTGTGGGAATTGTAATAATTTATATCATTATGAACAATCGGAGAAAAAAGTATATGTTCAACTCGGCAGCAAAGTAGATTGACTGCCTAAGCAGAATTCCTAGCCTCGCTACGCTCGGCTATGAATTCAGCCTCGGCAGTCAATCTACTACTTTGCTGCCTAGTTAAACAAATAAATATTTCAACCAGTCCAGAAGAGAACCACGAATGCCAATATACGATAACTTCTGGATGAGAATAGCATGATCGACTTTATCGAAAGCCTTAGATAGATATGTATAAACAGAATCAACCTGTAGGCGATAAAGACGATTTGAGTAATAGTTTCTTCCTTTATTTAAATTATTAAATATGGGATGCCTGTATTTTAATAAGAGAAATGTGTAAAGGGTATATTTATTATATGTTAAATAAAGGAAAACTTTATTGAAGTATAATCACAATGCAGGTTGCAATAACTCTGTATTAACATGGATTTTCATCAAGTATCGGCTGCTACATCGTTTAAAAAGAATTATTGGAATTGACCAATAATTGTAGTTGGGGCTCCCTCTATTATATTCCGTATCTCAATTTCATCAAAAACCAACGTATTTTACTTACTTAGATCATGTTGCTTCGAAGGTGCCCCAAATGTGGAACTTACTCCGAGAAAAATTACTAAGAGTACCAGTTTCATTCTTGTAAGAAGTTTTAAATGTGAAACAAAATAGTTTGGAATCTACCTTTTATAGTAATGATAAAGAGAATTAATGAATATATTTACTTGTTCGTTATCAATAGTAATAATGATCCAAGTTTAATGCTGGGTAACTATTGAAAACTGGAAATGTAAAAGCGATACAGTGTTTTTGTGCTGTTTGGCATAATGACAGCGATTCTTATGACTTATTTCTATTTCTTGTAATCATAATTTTTTCCACCATCTAATACTAACCAGCTTCTTAAGTTTTCCTCTATTTATACAGAGTTCTGCAAACAATGGTGCGGTGCTCTATATCTCCATTTACGAAACAGATAGAAATATCTTTTCTTAATAATTTTACCTTATGGCTTGAGCTCGACAAATTGAAAACATGATGTTCATTTTTTTCTGGGCGAGTCTCAACTTGTTTTTTTGTATGGTAACCTGTATTTTTTATCTCTTTTTCAGATTCCACTTGAAAAATACAAGGTCCTTTATTTTTATCGTTATTTACGAAATTAATAATGTTTTTCGTGAATTTTAGCACAATATTCGCCCGTCACTTGAAATTATAGAGTTGAACCAAGTCTCTTCAAAACTAATTTGTGGTCAAATATTGAACGTTGGTGACTGTCTCAAACGATATATCTAAAATCGACCTGTAATATACGGGGTGAGAAAAGCAGCCTGCCACACATTGTATGTAAAAAATTTTAAAATCTTCCTTTTTCTCAAATGGAAAACCCTGTGTATTATCTATTCAAAAAAAGCGACAACAGAGGAACTTTTATTGAGTATTGCATGGTTGAATTCAGTACCTAGTTTACCTTATAAAAAAGCTTTTTCTTCGAAAATGGCAATTCTTACTATTTCTGCGCCGTAAACTCAATAAGTGATTTTTTTTAACACGAAATCCATTCAAGATTGTTAAAATTGTTATTTCCATCAACCCATTGCACCCCTACGCACAACCCTTGGAAGTCTTCGAGAGACTTGTGTGAGCTAGCTTTTAACGTGTGATGCCGTGCCATTGTGCCTATGTATCACATTTTTCTAAATGCAAATCCTGTTTTCTCCGTTCGATGTGAATTTTACAACACAAAGATCATTGAAAAAAGTTTTGAACATTACTAATTAAGCAATTTATTTCATATACACAAATTAAACTCAGCGCTTAAGGTACAGGTAGTTATTTAAATTGTCAACTGGTAAACTCTAATAGGGACCTTGCACGATAATACTGTCAATTTTAAATAATATTGACAATATTATTGATTAGTAGTAATTTGGGCCCAATTTTGCACTCTAATGTAACTTTCCGGAAAAAAGGGTGGTTCCAACGCTGCTGGAGTGCAGTGTATTTCACGTAGGATGACCCTCTTTGTGCAGTGAATTCATATTATGGTTCTACGTCAAAAATTACGGAAGATACGAGGTTGTTTTCATGAGAAGTGTATATCATTCATTAATAAGTTGAAAAGCATTGGTCCAGAATCTGACCCTTGGGGTACTCCAGTGGATACCATTATCACCTGTGAATTATATTCAGTCTCTGAAATATCACTTATAATTACACGAGAGCTTTTTTTTGTCGAAGTAAACTTGACATGAATTATTATATTTTTTTTCTTTGTGTTGTAGCATCGACTGCTATGGTCATTCACCATGTGTTCTGGAGAGCCCTTGTTACTAACTCCATGCGCCACTTTAGGAGCAGCACTGTTAATTTTTAACGCAACAGTGAATCGTGGAGGATTATTCCCAGCCGACACGAGCCTCAATCATTTAGACTTTCACATCTGAAAATGAAAAGTGATCGCACCGTCTGAGAATCGAACCTGCAACCTCTCGGTTACCAAGCGAGCGCTCTACCACTGCGCTAATCCCCGCCCTCTTGAAATGTATTATTGAGAATTTTGTTGCCTGGCAATTTAACTAAAAAAACTACCCTGCACAAATTACGAGTCCGTAGGACGAGTAATTTTTTCTGGCAGTTTTTTGACAAAATTCGAATTTTAAATGTCAAGTTTACTTCGACAAAAAAAAAGCTAGAGTGTAATTCGGTAAGACAATTTAATGAATATGTGAATCAATAAATTAAAAAATAAGATGTAAATTAGTTTATTTAATTTAACGGAAAAGTACAATTGTTAAAAACACAATTATTAAAAAAAGCTTGACTTTCAGAACTTTCTTGTCTTTTGTTGATAGTTTGCTGCATGCTAGTATTTTGAGCGGTGGTAGTAACTGTTTCCTGGACGGTAGTACGAATGGAACCAATGATTTTTTTATGATGTTCTTCATCTAACTGAAGCTAGGCTTTTAATGACGATGGGTTGCTATGTCCCGTAATTTTCACAAGTTTTTGTTCACCTATACCACTCCTGGACAATTCAGTTACGGCGGCAGCTCGATTAGAATGGTTCGTAATTTTCACCGGCTTGACATCAAGTCCAATATTTTTCGCCGAGGATTTGGTCCATTTAGATATTTCATTCATCCCAATAGGAGAATTCTTATACCATCCTTTCGAATTTGTTTTTGCCAGAAAGGATTGGAGTTAATAAAAAATTCACATGTGATATGGTTTCCCCGTCTTCCCACAATTTGTTTAAACAATTTTACTGGACATATACAATCTTCTTCAGTAAGTATTTGCTACCAACCATTTACTGTCTGCCAACTTCTGATTTCCACCTTGTGCTGTCTTCGAAAATACTGGGTTATATTCAACTCTTCCGGTCTCTCTTCCACGGTTGTCTGTCTCGATTTGAAAATTGAATATCTTGCAATTTGCTGCTTCTCTACCTCTCCAAGCCAATTCATAGGTAGCAAATATGATAGAAAGGCCTACAGGTTCTTCTTCACTCCAGAACTAGCAGTGCCATTTAAAAATTTCTTGTTTTGTGAACTCACCTTCCTTTTTTCTGGGATTGCTTGCAAAATTTTGCATTTTGTGTCGCGTGCATTTCTCGCTTTCTCAAGCTGTATGTCCGTGAACGGATTGAAAATTCTTTTATATTCTTTGAAGTACTTCTCTTGTAACATTTTTGCTGAAGTGTTCCAAATCGTTTTGATTTCACTCTATAGTCTTCTCCATTGTTCTTATTCATGTTGAATGCCCAGTCACATAAAATAGAAGCTAACTTTTCAGTGGAAGTTTCTGCAATGCGTTCATATTTTTTTTCCAAACAGAACATCACAAATTGTCGCCAAATTGACGTAGTTGAATTCACATTATTGCGAGGCACATTATTATTTCTCGAAGACTGTCCAAATCGCGACATTTCCACAAATAAGATACTTTTCTGACAACGCAAGTTTGAGAAAAATTGACATAACGTCATCAAAAATTTGTTAACACTGCTGGTTGTCATGCTTTCAAAAGTTAGGTTCCGTTTTCTCGCTGGAAAAGTTAGGGCAAACTTTTTTTGCTGTCATAAGGTGCATTTAGTCAACATCATTTTAAAATTGTGCTTAAATATATGTTAAAAACGAAAGTTGAATCTGTTAAATCAAATGGCACCATTTACACAACAATATTGAGTTTATGCTGAAAACATGTCACTTTGAAAATCCCAAATTTATAAGAATCTTACTTTTACGAAAACAGTATTGTCCATAATTCACGTGTACCTAAAGTTTCATGTCATAAAATGTACCTATCATTCTCAAATGTATGCCTAAATCTAAAACTCGGGTAATATTAGTTCTGATACAAAATGATTTTCAAGGTTATGTTTATGTCAGTGCTTATGCTGAAGTTACGTTTATGTTGACTAAATGCACCTTTAATGACAAAACACAGTGACATATGGAATTTTTAGTGCATAAATTAATTTTTCTCTCATATTTGTATTAGGATCTGTTTATGAAATGATTTTGGAAAATAAGACTTTATAATTTTTTTTGTTTCAGTTTTGTGTGAACTAGTTTTTCAATTCTATATTTAAATTCCAATACCAAATTTATTTTTGTTTTTTGACTATGAAAATATCTTCCAGAGTTGGCGAGTTTTATATGCCAATCAGGTATAAGTGAATTATCATTTAATCTTTTAATTTTTATGTCAAGAAAGGGTATGTTCCTATTATTTTCTTTTTCAACGTTGAATTGTAATTTTGTATTATAATTGTTGAAAAATGTGTCAATTTCTTTTGATTTGTTGTCTGAAAAACTCTTTAAAGAATGGTACCTCAACTTGAAGTTTGGGTAAACAAACATCTGAGAGATCATCCATGACATATTATTGTGCAGTTATTGTAGATATTGTAGCTCCCATTGGAGTTCGAAGAATTTGTTCGAAAAACTGCCCGTTGAAAGAAAAATAAATTATATTATTTTTAGAAACTTAGCTTGGGAAAAGTTACATTTTGCATTTATTTTAGACCACCTCTCATATACTTTAATCCAGATCTGATTTGGAATCATTGTACTTAAAGGTTTTTTCCCGTCAATTAAATAAATAAATAATTATTACTATTATTGGATGTTATCGTGGAGAGCTTGCCCATAACTGGTGCTAATTTTTTGTGTCATAGGAGATATTGGTGAATTACTCATGTGACAAAGGATTCATTGTTGATTATTATTGTTATTTTTCTGTTGGAATGACGTACTACGTGGGTGTGAAATATGTTTACATACGAGTTCATTCAATATTGCATTCTTTATTTTCCAAACGACAAATAAACTTTTCCAAAATAATAATATAAAATTGAAAATATAAAATATATACACAAGTCAGGGATCACAATGGTATTCAATTAGTCCTCTTCGAGTAAGAATCATCATCGACTCATATCGCAGGAGGCTGAGCGGTAGGTTGTGGCGCAGCTTCGGTCGGAATTTGCTCAGAAGGCTTTTCAACTGGACTCTCAGGAGCCTTTGCAGCAATCAATTTAGGTTGCGTCGCCTGAAAACTGCTGACTGGAGCAGCAGATTGAGGAACTGATTGAACTGGTAAGCTCTTTCCAGACCTGGCTTCGGACTGAGGAACTACAGGTGCTTGAGGTAAATGGTCACCAAATGCTTGGTATCCATTTTCATCAGCAATGTATCTGAAATGGAACAATGAATTATTGACGGTATTGAAATTCCAATACTGTTATGCAATACAAAACCGAGCAATGTAAAGGTCTCATTTTTCAAATTATGGAAAGGGTTGAATTTTTTCATTTGAATTTTTTTTCACAACCAGTGGGCCTACAGAAGTCGTTATATGCTTTAATTGAAGTAAAATAAATTTAGAACAGCTTTAATTCCAAAAATTTTCGTCGTGAGATGAATTTTTTACAAAAACTTTTGCTTAGAAGTTGGCCAAATCTTCAAATTTCCCGTTTCTAGAAACCCGCACGAAACCTTATGGGAAATTAACTCTTTGTCAAATTGGCTGAAATTTTATTATGTTATAGTGGGAAGGGTCGTTGAAAAATGTGTGAGTATAAATGATTTTGTATGTGTCGTTTCTGAGATATAAGCGGCCAATGTTCGTAAAAACGGCGTAGTTGGATAGGACTTACAAAGATGAAAACTGTTTTGTCGGTCGAAATTATACAAATACGGGATGAAGCACCATTCCTGAAGATATCGTAGTTTTGGTCTATTCTAGGCGTTACAAATGTGTTTTGTTTCCTGCTTGAAATATGAATTTTAAAAAATTTGGATTATACTGAATACAACTGACAGATCATTTTTGACAACAAACTGGTACTGTTGGTTGAAAAGAAGTAGGGTTACTTCCTGATGAATTATATTGTTCAATATCACCATTCATTTAGATACAGGGTGAGTTAAATTTTTTTTGGGTCATTTACAATGTTTTTATTGAATATCAAAAAAATTGTTCCATTAATATTGACCTAATTTTATTCACACTATTCTGAAAATGTTTGAACTATTACTTATGAAAGGTTTGTCAATTTACGTACGTTAAGACAAAGTTTACGATATTACGATATATGGTATTGATACTATTGATTAAACAAAAATCTAGGGAACCTTTTGGTACATTGAATTCTACAACATAACTTTCTGAACTCAATTGTTGAAATGCGATAATTTGGAAAGTCACTACCTTTTCCATCCTGTAGCTATAGAATCTTATGGAGTGTTCGGTTCTGGTGCAATGTTTTTCATGAGAGAAATTAGTAAGAAGATTTATCAAGTAACGAATGATAAAAGGTCCACCAGCTTTCTCATTCAACGAGTTAGTATCGCCATTCAAAGAGGAAATGCAGCATCAGTCTTGGGAACCATTCTTGTCGGTCATCGATTGGATGAATTTTTCATCAATCCAACAAACAGGAAAAGCCGCTTTGATGATGAATCGACATCTCCAAAGCTCATACGATCTATCATATCCCCATCCAACTCAATATCCAACAGTCATAACTCTAATACCTCATCATACCGATCTAGTGACACGGGCAATCATTGCATCATAGACTTTTCCAAAGACGATAGGAGTGGCGAACGCAGCACAAACAGCTTCAACACCAACTTGCCCATAGGACATAGTACTGTCAAAACTCTCGGTCTTGATAGGTGGAAAAATATGGTTAACACATGTTTCATGAACAGTGTTATCCAGTGTTTATTACTATACTATAACACGAACACTATAACACTAGATGGTTATTGGAGTATTTGAAAAGATACGCCTACACAAGAGATATAAACACTAACATATCTAGGAAGGGAGCTTCATTCAAAGCATTTGCCGATGTGATCACGGAACTTTGGTCGAATGATTCGTCTGGTAGAGTTGTTAATACAGTCTCCTTGAAAAGTCAAAGAATCTCTCCTCGTTTCATCGGTTTTGCCAAGGAAGATGCTCAAGAGTTCTTACGATTCCCGTTAGAGGGTCTACATGAGTAACGGAAAAGCCAAACCCCATTGTGACAGAGATATATGAGAAATTGAGTGACAGGGAGAAGGCTGAAGAGTCAAGGTAAAGATATTTAAGGACGAAAAATTCCAAAACTGTAGATACCTTCGTTGGTTTGTTAAAATTTACATTGAAATGTACTTATTGTGATCAATGTTCAATCTCCTTCGATCCGTTCTGGGACCTTTCTTTACCAATACCTCAAAGAACAGGGATATTAGGACTATCACAATGTTTGGATTCCTTCAGAAAGAAAGAAACTTTGTATGGTGACGAGAAGCCAACATGTGCGAAGTGCAAGGAGCGAAGGAAGTGATTGAAATCTTCATCAATTTAAAAATTCCCGAAATTTGTTTGTATTCCATTTGTAACGGTTTTCTTCAACAGAAAGATTTCTACGAAAACTTGATGTTACCAATGATTTTCTTTTAGAGAGATTGGATATGATTATTTATACAGAAGAAAACGTAACCCCTCGTCGCTATTTATAGTCTATATGCATTGTCTGATCATAGTAGGACTACTTATAGTGGACACTACATGGCCTACTGTAGTAGATATCCTTATGCGAGCACGTGGCAATTTCATCTAGATCCCTCGTGAGCGGAGATGTCCATGTTTCTATGAGCAGGAAGGCACTAAATCGTTCCTTTCACATCGTACTCAGTTGTATGTTATGTTTCATTTGTATTTTTATCGTTATAAATCTCCATAGTTATTTATTATTCTTTAATATCATAAACTATACTCAACAACAAGATTGAACTTATGAGTACATGCAAAATCAAGAAAAAATTATAAATCACGATTTCAAACTGAAAACATAAATAACATTATTGTAATTGTTACAGTTGTGTTCAAAATACAATACTCTGACTCTTAAAAAAACAATAAATAACGACTTTAAACCTCTAACACAATTGATATTAGGAATATTGTTTTCGATAGGACAATTTGCCTAATCTAAAACTTTGCCTATTATTTCCTATAAGATTAATACTTCTCTCCTCGTTTCTTGATTACTAGCGTATCCTGGGAACCAAAGGACGATGCAAATATAGGAACAGCTTCCTACTGATCTCGCTTTACCTTTGAAGGTAGCCTCCAACATGCTCATCTGCATATCCATGAGAATAGTATACTAGGTGAAAACCATAGTTCATACTTTATGGCATTCCTGAATCAGGTCGCTATGCGTCAGTGTAATAGTCTAGGTTTCAAGATTACAGGCACTGTATTCTACTACACATTGGGAGTTGTATTTTTTTTCGTAAATACGATGTCATTTTATACAGTAGTCTCAAAATTATTTTTCACTTCCCTCACTTTTTTTGCCTAATTTGCGATGATTTGTCAGTAGGCTTGACGTTTTGGTGATAACAATTGATTTCGAAAAGCTATGTAATAGAATTTAATATATCAAAAGGTTCCTAAAGTTTTGTTCAATCGATAGTAACAACCCATAAATCGTAAACTTTAAAGACATACATAGCTGACAAAAAATTCATATGTAATAATAAACATTTTCTAAATAGTGTGAGTAATATAAAGTTCAAATTGAAAGAACTGTTTTGGATATATTCAATAATAACTTTGTAAATGACCGAATAAAAATGTAACGCACCCTTTATCTGAATGGAAGGTAGAATTGAACAAGTGAATCCATCAGAAAGTCAATCAACAGTACCGTTTTTTTTATCAAAATTATCAGTCAATTCTTTTCGGGGTAAAATCCAAAATAAAAAATAAAACTCTTCTTTCAAACAGAAAAGTTATCAAGAAACAAAATAAATGTTGCCTATAGAATAGATGAAACTATGATATAACTTGCTGGTTCTGGAATAGGGCTAGAAAAATAGTCCTGAAAAACAATTTTTTGACTTTGGCCCGTATACACCCTGATGTACTATCATCAATGAGATTATATGTTAACAAGTTCCAATGAATACATTTTGATCCTGAATTTGTCTTATTTCGACTAATAAAACAGTTTTTTGTTTGTCAATCATACTAACTTTGGCTGCTGATGATTCGGAAACGTTTGGGATCGTGATGACTATATTGATGAGCCAGGGCACAGCCCTCCTGCTCTTTAATCTGATTCATCTGATTTATGTTGAGTCTCACGTCTCACCGAATTTTGAAATGAGGACTTTATCAGACTCCAAGAATCTGGTTTTGAACACCACCTAATAACGAGGATTTGAGAGTGAAGAAACTATCACTCAGCTTTCTCTGAGTGTTGAGAGTTCAAGCCTCGGAGAAGCGTGGTCTTTTGAAACGGGTGGGTTCGTTAATAGCGTAGTCAACTGCGACCCTCATAAACAGATTTCCATGCGTTTCAGCGCAATCAAATACACGCTGATTACGTGCCTGGATACTCTGTAGCATGGAAGGCAACTTCAGGTCATCGCGGATTCGAGCGTACGACCCATGAAGCATTCATTATAATCCGTAGGATTTTGTTCTGGACCCGCTCCAGACGCAAAAAATGTAAGGGGGCTGCGTGGCCCCAAGCAGCTGATGCATACATCAGGACAGGCTTGATTGTCGAGTTGTAAAGAAGCACTTTGTTCTTTAGACTAAGTTTCGTGCTCAATCTAGAGTGCACTTTGGCTCCCAACTCAGTGATATATGGGCCCCAGGTGAGTCCACGATCGATAGTGAGGCTGAGGTACTTGACCCGCGCTTGCCATTCAATACCCCTTCCTGAGATTGTCAGTTCTGTCTCCGGTAGATTTTGTCTCCTCCCCAAGGAGATCACCTGCGTCTTCGCGGGGTTTACTCGTATCTTCTAGTCCAGGAACCATTGTTCGTGTCATACTCGGTCAAAGGCATTAGCTAGGTCTAGAATAAGTAGATACACCGCGTGTTTCTTATTCAACTCAGTGATGGTATCCTCTACCATCCTCAAGGCCTGCAGCTTCGTAGAGTTAGCCGATCTAAAACCAAACTGTTCGTTGGGCAGAACATTTCGATCAATAACTTCGCCATTGAGCCTTTCCAGGAAGACTCGCTAACTGAGTTTTTCCATCGAACTTAGGAGACTGATGGGCCGATGATTTTGCGGTAACATCGGGTCTTGACGACGACGGCATGTTTCCACCTCTTGGGGAAGTACCTGAAGTGCATCGAGTTATTCACAATGTTTCTAATCTGGTTATCCGGTTATCCGAGAGCTTCTTCAGCATCAGACTGGTAATAGAATCCACTCCCGGAGCTTTTCTCATCTTCCGCAGACAACTTCCCTCAACTTCCCTGGGGATTAGGATCATCATCCAGCCATAAAACGACTGGATTATGATCCGAATCTAGCTCGTACAGAGGATAAATCTCCAAAGTCCAGGGAACATTTCTGACCAGCGCAATGTCCAGTATATCCGGCCTGAACCGGCCGTAATGCGTTGGCACACCAGGACTCACTACATGATGATCATGCCTGTTCATGTATGCCCAGAGTGCCGTCCCATTGCGATTTGACACCTGGCTGCATTACACGTGTTTCGCGTTAAAATCCCTGAGGTCGACGTTATGTCGCACCGCAAAATCTTCAAGATCCAGCTTCTTATTTCTGAAACCATTGCAATTCCAGAAAACAACTGGGCCTTGTTAGGTGCACAGCCATTAAGCGACTGAATCCACAGCGGTGCTGGGCACAAACATATGTTGTAGGCCCGGAAACTGAGTGAACATCTTATTCATCTGTTTCAGTGCGGCAAAGATGTCTGTTGCTCCACCAAAAGGACTAGGGGAGGGTTTCTTCCTGCCCAAAACCCCTGCATAAGATGTCTTCACATGGACAGCGCCTGTACCTGCAGTTATCGGTGTCGGACCTTGGCAGACATTCATTGCCTTTCTGGCACTAGAGGGTGCCTCCCTTCCCGTCCCATTCGTGTTACCACTCCTGGGTTTGGGCAAGCTGGGACATCCCCTATAACTGGCCGTGTGTTGACCTCCACAGTTGCAGCATTTCGCTTGCTCTGTGCGCAACTTGGCGCCTTCGAAAGTTAGATGCTTACCTGCGCATTTAACGCATACTGGAACTGCATGCCAGAAACGTTGGTACTTGTGACATTGTCCGACTGAACCCTTGGGCCTTTGGGGTCCACCGAGATCTTGATGTTCAGAACATCCGTTAAGCGACCGAAATCACAGCGGTGCTGGTAACAAACATATGTTGTAGGCCTGGAAACTGAGGAACAGCTTCTTCATCTGTTCCAGTGTAGAAAAGATGTCTGTTGCTCCACCAGACGAAGTAGGGAAGGGTTTCTTGCTACTCAAAACCCCTGCATAAGGTGTCACCACACGGACAGCGCCGGAACTTGCAGCTATCGGTTTCGGCCTTTGCCAACATTCGTTGCCTCTCTGGCACTAGAGGGTGCCCCTTTCCATCCCATTCGTGTTACCACTCCTGGGTTTGGGAAAGTTGGGACATCCACTATAACTGGCCGTGTGTTGACCTACACAGTTGCAGCACTTCGTTCGCTATGTGCGCGGTTTGGCGCATTCGAAAGTTAGATGCATACCTGCGCATTTAACGCATGCCAGAAAAGGTGGCACTTGTGACATTGTTCGACTGAACTCCTGGGACGTTGAGATCTTGATGTTCAGAACATCCGTTAAGCGACCGAAACCACAGCTGGGCACAAACATATGTTGTAGGCCCGGAAACTGAGTGAACAGCTTCTTCATCTATTTCAGTGCGGCAAAGATGCCTGTTGCTCCACCAGACGGACTAAGGAAGGGTTTCTTGTTGGCCAAAACCCTTGCATAATATGTCCTCACACGGACAGCGCCGGAACCTGCAGCTATCGGTGTCGGGCTTTGGACGACATTCGTTGCCTTTCTGGCAATAGAGGGTGTCCCCCTTTCCGTCCTATTCGTGTTACTACTCCTGGGTTTGGGGAAGCTGGGACTTCATCTCTAACTGGCGTGTGTGGTCCATCACAGTTGAAGTACTTGGCTCGTTCTGTGTGCGGCTTGGCGCAATTACGAGTTAAATGCGTCCCTGCGCATTCAAAGCACGTAGGAACTGCCATGCAGTTCCTTATTTGGGCATGTCCAAATCGCTGACAGCGATGGCACTGTCCGACCGGTGCTCTGTTTACTGAGGTTCTGCAGAGACTCTAAGATTGTGAAGGTCTATCACCTGGTATATGACCCTCTCATTTTTTGGGACTTGCACAAGTACCAGAGGAATCGGTTTCTGGTATGGTCTCTGGGTGGAAATCCTTCCTTAGCAAATCGTCTTCAATATACTCCTTTGAGAGATGCTCAGGGACGCCCCTAAAGACGAGCCAGAGTGGTTTCTCATCAGGAAAGTTATATGTGTGGTGGGGGATTTTGTTCTCCACCAACATATGTGATAGCTCACGATATTCTCTTTGCTTTGGAGAACGAGATCTTTTCATCAACGCACTTTCGATTCACAGTGACCCAACAATCTTTCTGTCGGATTGTCATCGGAGGGATGCTGACTTTCTTCGGGACATTCGGAGTGTCATCATCGTTAATAACTGGAGCAGGCCTGCGTCTCCCTGTATATCAACTGGCTCATTCCCGGGCGCAGGAATGTTTCCAGGCCCCGGCACAATTGAAGCACGCGAGTTCTCATCGTCGGACTCCATTCGGAGTGCGTTATTATCGTCATGATCACGCTCGGACATCTTCGATTTTCTGAAGATTTTGATGTTACGGAACCTCTCGAAAAGGGCAGCTTGCGAACGAGAACTCTCTCTGATCTAATGGTATCTTCCCTGGGGCTAAGAACGAGGGTAGAAGTTTCCTCGTTCATAACTCGAGCCAATTCTTCGGGTTTGAATTTAAAGCGGATTTAGAGGTGCTTCAGCAGCCCCAAAATCTCACGCCTGTCGGCTTTATGGAGAAATTCAGTTACTGATTCCAGCATCATGAACAGCAGAGTCACAAAATATTAGCAAACGAAAGCAAAAAGTAATGAAAAACTCACTGTCACAATTTCTCAAAGTGACAATTATAACTCTTACAACAAAATCGTTCCCCACGACCAGCAGGCAAACCAGCTGCCAGAGGAATCTTCTCAACGTTATAGGGAATTTTTTATAATGCAATAACAGTAACAGGAAACAATTATTTCAGGAATCTTTCGCCAAAAATTCGAATTCTAGTCAAATCTTGTAAATCGTCAAAATAGGCAATGTCTATGCGCACGACTGACTGATCATGACGCTTCGGAAACGACACAATATGAAAATTAAATAAACTCACATATAATATAATATAATAAAATTTCAGCCAATTCGACCGCGAGCCAATTTCCCATATGTTTTCGTGCTGGGTTCTTGGATCTACATTCAAAACGGCATAAATAATTTTTCCGCATTCGAATATGCTTTTGAATTATTGAATAAAACTTTGTTTTTGGTAATTTTAACCTTCCACAGTCTGAAAATAAACAAATGTTAAATCAAAAATATTTGTATAAGTGTAGAAGGGCAATGGTTAATTTGCCCCGACAAGTTACTGCGTTTAGGAGACTGTTTTCTTGAAAACAGTTATTTAATTTTGTCAGAAACGTATCGTATTCTGCATTTGCATGTATGAAGACAACATAAAAATTCAAATTTACCAAAACTACTTCTCTTTTTCGAAAACGTTGACGTTTCGGAGACTATCAGCCGTATGCATAGTCAATCGCCAGCGACTCGCCTGAGTTTCGCCGTTCTCTACACAAGGATTATAATGCACAATCGAGCTCCAAAAAAGTGACAACCACGCGATAAGTCACATTTTGGCGAAACGCTGGCGATGTACCACTTTTCTGGCGCTCGACTGTGCATTATAGTTCTTGTGTAGCGAGCGGCGAAACTCTGGCGAGTCGTCGAAATTGACTATGCATACGGCTGTATATCTGCCTTCGTTATCAAAACTCGAAATATTAAAACTGGCTGAAAATTCTATTTCAATCAGTTTGGAGATCAAAAGTTTTGTTTTGACAAAGTCAAATAAAATCTGCCAAGACATTCTTCAAGATGACATTTGCTATCTCGATACATACATGGTGACTGGTATCAATCAATCACCATTGTATTATTTCTCAACTCTTCCCTGAGTAGAGGTAACCATGTGCTATCCATTTCGACTGAGTTGGCTGAAAAACAGTTCATCAATAATAGAATAATAGAACTTTCTCTTTTCTTGATTTCAGTCTCTGATTAAAGTTTTGGTGTCATTCAATTTCATCACTTGATCGCCATCTGATATGAGAATATGTTCGGTTAATTTGGAACCAGTTATTTTCCGATTTCTTCTATAATTGTTATGTTTTTCCTTACGCACAGTCAATGGTCCTAATGTTTCACCTATATAACTTCCACCATACGAACAAGGTATGTTGTAAACACAATTTTTGGAACACTCATCAGCATTTTTTGGTTCTGTGTGTGAAAGTATTGATCTTAGTGAATTGTTTGTTTAAATGTTGCTTGGCCAATTCATTTTATCCTTTCAGACGAAGGTATTATGTTGGTTGTTGAATGCATATTGGGTTGAAGTATTTCTGGTGGTTCTGTGTTGTTTGGTTGTTTGGTGTATTACTGTTTCCAGTTTTATGTATAGTTTTTTCTACGAATTGATCTGAATAGGCGTTTTACTTGAGAATAGACTTTATAGATTCAATTCTTCATCCAGATCCTGGTTCGAGTTGCTAACAATGTGTGCTCTATTGTAAATACATTTCACAATTTCCTTCTCCACGCTAATGTGATGGTTAGAGGTACAGTGGAGATATCTGTTGGTGTGTTTTCTTTCGTTAAACAGTGATATTGACTTGAGATGTTGATTTTTTTCATCAAAACATCTAAGAAAGATTATCTTTTTCTGTTTCTAATGTGAATTTTATTGTCGGTTCTTGTTTATTAATATAATCTCAAAATATATTCAAGTCATCTCTTTCGTTATTCCAAATTGCAAACACCTCATCAACATACCTCCATTATAACTGGGACTATTCTGGTAAGTTTCTATGAAACGTTCTTCAAAATATTCCATGAAAATATTACTCAAAACTGGCGATAATGGAGAACTCATAGCCATAACAAATTATTGTTGATAGAAATCATTTTTTTCACAGCAGAATTTTAGGAATTCTATAATAGAATTGATATTTATTTTTATTATGTTATTCAATGATATATCTTTGTCCAATTTAGTTTTGACGATTTTAGTTTTTTCAATTGGTACATGTGTGAACAAACTCTCAACATCAGACTGTGGAAGGTTAAAATTCCCAAAAAGGTATGTCAAGAAATACTTTTGAAATTATAAGCGAAAAACTGAAATAAGTGAGAAACTTTCGTTGTTTTTGCGAATATCTCAAAACGCACCAGGACATTTTGTTGGCTAACTTCATAGAAAACGATGATAAAACCGACTACTGGATTTTTTGCCAGGAGTAACTATTTCTTGAAACCGTTTTCCTGATGGAATTTCTGTTTTGTGTTTAATTACTAACCTCAAGTTGACGACATTTCCTTCGCCGTCTGTATAAGAAACGGTTCCTTCGATGACTTGAATCTTTTCAGAAGCATTTTGACCGTCCTTTACATATCCTTTTTCTTCCACTTTGATGCCGTTGCCAGTTTCGTAGCTGAAATGTTGAAACAATTGTAATCTTGATTATGTTTAATACAATAGTTATTTATGATAAAAGTTCGTGAAGTAGGAATTTTTGTAAGAGCGTGAAATGTGTTGAATGTGGCAAAAATTGCTATTTGTGTAGTAAGAGCGCAAAGTGATTGATTGCCTCTCGACAAAGAGAGTTACCGCGCGACGCGAAGCAAGCGCGGTAATCTTTGGAGAGCGGCAATAACACTTTGTGCTCGAAATACACACATGATTTTTTCTACAAACGCAGCTCTTAGATATAAAAACGAACGACACCTCATTTAACATAGGCACATTTTACTTAAGAGAAAATTCACACTCAATAAACTCAACAAATGTATAAGCTATCCAAATCTCCAATATTTTACATCTCTAACATGCGTTAAAATAAAAAGATAATGATAATAATCTGTTTGGTAAAAACTTTCCAATTGATTTTAAACTAACTTCAAATTTGGCTTAGATCAGGATATCAATGGAATATTATTGTATTATTGTTAATAATACAATAATAATAATTAAAACAACAGAAAGATCATGTCGAGAATCGAATTTCCCTCACAAAATCTAACATTGAACCAATAATAATATTAATGTTTATGTGTTGGGTACATATTTTGAAATTGATATTTAACCAACTGTTATTACAGTCCCAAACAGGATGAAAACGCAATATAATTCAATAACATGTTGATAACGATAATAATGTTTACCTGTACGGTACAAATGTTCCTATCGATTTCAAACCAACTCCATACAGCTCAAAACTGGATGATAGTGAGATTTCGTTGCACAATTTGTTAGTAATAGTAACATAATAATAATAATAATAATAATAACAATATTTGTGTGTGACGTTAAAATTTTGCAATTGATTTTAAACCAATTCCAGACAGCTCAGAACTGAATGGCAATGCAATGTTATTGCATATAAAAATAATAATGTTTGTCTGTTCGGCACAAATTCTGCAATTACTTTTGAAATAATTTCCCAGTTGGGTAACTGCCTTAAACAAGAGACGATAAAGCAGAAAATAATTTTCCAAGTTAATGTTATTTTTATAATACTACCGGCGGATTTATGCACACCGCTTTTTCATTAATCTGTAACTTTCATCAACTGTCATTAAACTTAAATTTACTTCAAGAATTATGATTCCTTTATGCGCTCGCTTTATTCATTATCGGGCTTTTTCGAAACAAAAAGTAAAGTTGTGCTACTTACATTTTTTTTGACACTTTTTTGAGACCCTAATCTGGGATTTATCATACAAAAATTAATATTGATGTACTGAATTAATTAGCATGCCGTCGTCGTACATGTTCATAGTTTTAAAAGTCTCAATGTTATTATTTATAGACTTAACAATGAGTACTTTGCGCTTTTTATTCAATTTTGACAGGTTTTTATAATTTGCGAAGATTATGTTCTAAGTTTTATCTGTATTTTACTTTTCCCTAAGAGATAAAACTTGTTTAAAATAGGTAAAAAAAGATGAAAGTTAATCTGGATGCATGAATGGTTTCATGAAAATTCATAAATTCAACATCTTAGTGAAAGGGCTTAATGAAAGTGAAGATACAAATTAAAGAAAAAACGGTGTGCATAAATGCGCCTTACGTTTTATAGTAATATAAATTATTCTCGCTCCATACATATTCCTAACCCCATACAGATTGTTCCCAAAATTTGTGATTAATGACTATGAAAATAATTCTAAAATGAAAAATTATAAGTTGTGTACCTGAATCGGAAGCTACCATCGGGGTTAGCTTCATCAGTTTGGTTCACAATTGGGATGGGGGGTGTTTCAACAGCTTTGGCTGCCTGAAGCGGTATTGGGACCGGCTGCTCTTGAGGTCTTGATAGCGCCGGGGCCAAGAGAGTGGATAAGGCAACCTAGAAATAAGTACATGAATATTTTAAAATTAATACTGTCGAACCATTAATCATCTATTCATATTATCTTGTTCATTCAGTAGGTAAAGTTCATTTACCATGTTAATTAGGAGAATGGATTGATATTGCATATAAGGTATTTAATTTTCATCACAATTTCATCATCTATGAAAATAGTTATTTATACTACAAGAATATAAGAGACTTCTTTTTGCATGCGCGCGCATGTACATGATTTTTTCCAATAAGTATTTTCGTTTTTTGATATGAAAAACAAAATACCCTTTATTAATGATTCTCATCACTGGAACCATTAAAGGTAGAGAGAGGCGGTTGGGTTCAACATGTGGCAAATCTACCACTCATATTTTTGAAATTATAAGCCAAAACCAATAAAAAGTGAACTTTTTGCTGGTTTTTGGAAATATCTCAAAACGCATAACGTCGTTGATACTGCAATACTGGCTAAGCCGCGAAACGTTTATTGTACAGGAGACTGTAAAATGATTATAAGTACTACATAATAATTTCTACAGGCGATTCTTTTGGAATTTCTACTTCCAAACTAATCGTTTCTCTATACAGAATGTTCCTTAAAGTCATGCTAATATTCTAGGGGTTGATTCATTTAAAAAAAATCCAATGAACGTAAGTCCTAAAAGTCTTAACTTCTGAAAATCAGTTTTTTAAAATGTACTGAGATAATATTGTAGATATCCTTATAAAATTTGGAACATGTCTTCTATGCATCAAGGTGCATTTTGTGGCGTCCGTACAGGTTTTGTACCGAATATTTTTGGAGAAAAAAATACTACGCCACTCCTTTCTCCGAAAACAAAAATTACTTTCGAGATTCTCATTCGTTTTTGAGCAAGTTTGATTTTGTGGATTTTCTTTGTCCGACACATGGTTTTCGCTTAAAAAAATTAAAATCGTTTTACTTCAAGATCAATTCCTCAAAAATCTGATGCGGTGTGGAAATGTTTGTACATAGACTGGAAGCAAATGAAGAAATCATATTTAGCGCCCGCCAGGTTCTGTTCCCAGCTCTTCTGGTGCGATCTTTTTTCAATTTAAGAAGTCTGAATGATTGAGGCTCGTGTCGCCTGGGAATAATCCTCCACGATTCACTGTTGCGTTAATAATTAACAGTGCTGCTCCTAAGGTGGCGTAAGGAGTTAGTTACAAGGCCTATCCAGAACACAAGGCTAATGACCATAGCAGTCGATGCCAAAACACCAAAGAAAAGAAAAAGAGTTCATGTTTGTTCCAAAATGAATGAGAATCCAAAAATATGGATTTCAGCTTGTTATATTGATGATAATAACACTGATTATAAAAATTGTTGAAAATGGCCACCTTCACTCAATAGGCATGCTTCCGCCCGTCTGGGCATGAAAAAACGCACCGTTCAAATATTCCTGGCGTAATCCGTATAGTTTCACGCTATTCGCTCTCTTAAATCTTCCAAAGTATAAACGGGAATTCTATGCACTACAGTTTTAAGGTGCCCCATGAAAAGAAATCTTAACTTTCTAGATCAGGGGGCCTTGCTGGCCATTGCTGAGGCCCTCCGCGACCTATCCAACGATTATGATAAACTGTTTTTAAATGGTTTCGGACAATTACACTGAAATGAGCCATCGTGCATGTACCATATTCGATTCCTTAACGCAATTGGCACATCTTCAAGCAACCCTCTTAGTTCTTCTTCGAGAAATTATAAATAAGACCGACCATCAAGGCGTCCAGGGAGGGAAAATGGGCATATTAGAAAATCACCAATATTTCCTTCCCATACATCAACCGAAAATTGGTGTTGAAAATGGGTTTCGGTTATGCCATGGGGGTTTTCTATTCCTTCCGCCCACACATGATTGTTATTGAAATTTTGAACTATCATTCCGAAAAAAAAATTGCTTCGTCTGTGAACAAAACTGCGGATTTAGTGCAATATACTCTGAAAATACCACTGACAGAAGTTCACACGATGTGGAAAATTTTTGGGGAGTAATGCCTGTACTTTTGAAATATGGCATGGGTATAACAAAAAATCAACCGAAATACGCCAAACAATTTGGTGACAAATATTCAGAGTTCTAGCGATCTTTCTCGTACTTCGATTTCTTGCAGCAGTATTTGGAAAGGTACGGCTATAAGGTAAGGACCGATTAGGATATCTTTCCTAATAAATGCGTCTGGCTTCTTTTGCATTACCATCGGCGAGGCCATATACACATAACGCATTGCCGCCATTTCCGCATTCGTGTACTTCACCATATCTACTGATATTCAGAAAAACAGCGGTCAAGCAAAATAACTTCAATAACACACTTAAAAATCAAATAAATTACGCGCTGTGATGCTTTTTAACACCGACAACTTACGTTAAGTCTACAGCTATTGTTTTCATCGACGTTTGTAAAAACGTCATATATTCCAGGATAACTAGATTTTCATTTTCAAAAATTATTATTCAGTACTGCGAATTCAAGCTATTTTAATTCAATTATTTCAATCAAGAACAGAACATCTGACAAGAAGGATATATTTTTTTGGAATCTCATTGATTTATTTTGAAACAAATCTTATCTCTTAATTTGCTTTCAGTCTTGAAGGAACACTTTGTATAGATCATGAGAAAATATGACGAAAGCCACGGAATAATTACGATAGCTCAGTGAAGTTCAGAGGAGAATATTTTTTCATCTTTTGGTTTGTATGGAAAACAATCATATAATGTCCAGAGAACCAAGAGAAAGTAGGTATTTTTTTAATTTCTTATGCTATATTCAATAATAAAATCCGGACAAAAAGCAGAATTTTCGAAAAATACTTTCGAGAAAACTGTTTGTTGCTTTCAAACACCACTAGAGCTTGCTTAAAATGACATTTGATTGGTTCCTATTACATGAGGGAAATTGTCTTGGAAGAACCTTCCACTGCAATGGGTTCTCAAATTTTACTTTTCGTTGAATGGGGAATGAATATTGAATTCGAAAGGTCAATTTCTATGATACTGCTACTAGTGGAACCATCGATGCTATTTTAGAAAAGAATCGGCAATGGAAATATGTATGAAATAGAGGCAGATCGCTGATTTTTGGCGGTTTTCCAGAGAAGCAAGCGATTTTGTCAGCGAGGCGTCACCGATTACACAACCAGCACTTTTTTGGATAGAATCTAAAAGCAGGGGTGGGATTGTGAACACTGGATAAGAGAGCTGTCACGAAACGTAGGCTAGAACGATAGATGTTCTCGATTCGAAACGTAGGTAATCGAAATTATGAAATTTCTTTGAATAGAGATAGAATGGAATTGTATCTACCATATATACCATTGATATCGACCCAAGTTGCAATATATTCTGACTTGTATTGGATTTCATAATTGCTAAAATCTGACATATGTCAAACTTTTTTGGATTGACGTGGCCTTTACTTGATGGAAATTCATAGTATATGACACTAAGGTAAACACGATTAAATTTCCACAGATTTATTGTCTTCGCGACATGTTTCGATGCACTGTATCTTTTTCAAGCGAATGTAATACATTAAATTATTCTACCTTGAACATTACTTAAATACCCTTCTTAACAATTGAGGTAATTAGGAGCTACCTATGATAAAAATAAAATTGACAATACAATGTAGGTAGATACCTTGAAATCTCAAAACATATCTACTACTTAATTAGTTGAAAAGGTTCAACAAAGGGGAACTATTAAGGTCCAATTGATCATTTAGTGAACAATTCGAATTTTTCAATTTATTAATTTCCAAGAATTCTAAATAATTAAGTCTAATACCTTTATTTTCAACATGAAGGATTTCAAAGTTTTCATCGAAGTCATGGTCTTCTTCCAAAATATGATTGGCTTATGTTGAATGTGTTTTATTATTTACATAATTCATACGGTGCTCACGTACACGGCTTTTGAATGGTCTACCAGTCTGGCCTACATATACTTTGGAACAAGAACCACAATTCAATTTATAAACTCCTGATTTTTTAGATTTTTGTGTTTTATCTTTATTATTTTTAATAAACCTTCCCAACGTGTTATCTGTTCTGAATGCTACTCTTAAATTTTGTTTTTTCAAAAATGACGCTATTTTTTCTGAAACGGGCCCTGAATAAGTTAATGTTCTGTAATTATTGTCAAGGTTCCTCATAGTGGGGTACACTTCTTGGATAGCCTTTTTATGTAATTTTTTAGCAAGAATATTCTCTATTAATTTGACTTGATATCCATTGTTAACTGCTATCTGTTTTATAATATTTAATTCTTTGTAGAAGTTTTCTTCAGAAAGAGGAATATTAACTAATCTATGTATCATACTATGGTATGCTGATATTTTATGTATATATGGATGTATCGAATTATTATGAATGGTGATGTCAGTATGGGAAGGTTTATGAAAAATAGAAAAATGGTGTTTGTTGTTGGTTTTACCTATTGTCAGATCTAAAAAATTTAATGATTTTTCTACTTCTATTTCTATTGTGAATTTAATGTTTGGGTGAATAGTGTTAATATATTTATGAAAGGTGTCTAACTGTCTGTTGGTTTAAAAGGTACCAACAGACAGTTAGACACCTTTCATAAATATATTAACACTATTCACCCAAACATTAAATTCACAATAGAAATAGAAGTAGAAAAATCATTAAATTTTTTAGATCTGACAATAGGCAAAACCAACAACAAACACCATTTTTCTATTTTTCATAAACCTTCCCATACTGACATCACCATTCATAATAATCCGATACATCCATATATACATAAAATATCAGCATACCATAGTATGATACATAGATTAGTTAATATTCCTCTTTCTGAAGAAAACTTCTGCAAAGAATTAAATATTATAAAACAGATAGCAGTTAACAATGGATATCAAGTCAAATTAATAGAGAATATTCTTGCTAAAAAATTACATAGAAAGGCTATCCAAGAAGTGTACCCCACTATGAGGAACCTTGACAATAATTACAGAACATTAACTTATTCAGGGCCCGTTTCAGAAAAAAATAGCGTCATTTTTGAAAAAACAAAATTTAAGAGTAGCATTCAGAACAGATAACACGTTGGGAAGGTTTATTAAAAATAATAAAGATAAAACACAAAAATCTAAAAATTCAGGAGTTTATAAATTGAATTGTGGTTCTTGTTCCAAAGTATGTAGGCCAGACTGGTAGACCATTCAAAAGCCGTGTACGTGAGCACCGTATGAATTATGTAAATAATAAAACACATTCAACATATGCCAATCATATTTTGGAAGAAGACCATGACTTCGATGAAAACTTTGAAATCCTTCATGTTGAAAATAAAGGTATTATACTTAATTATTTAGAATTCTTGGAAATTAATAAATTGAAAAATTCGAATTGTTTACTAAATGATCAATTGGACCTTAATAGTTCCCCTTTGTTGAACCTTTTCAACTAATTAAGTAGTAGATATGTTTTGAGATTTTCAGGTATCTACCTACATTGTATTGTCAATTTTATTTTCATCATAGGTAGCTCCTAATTACCTCAATTGTTAAGAAGGGTATTTAAGTAATGTTCAAGGTAGAATAATTTAATGTATTACATTCGCTTGAAAAAGATACAGTGTATCGAAACATCTCGCGAAGACAATAAATCTGTGGAAATTTAATCGTGTTTACCTTAGTGTCATATGTCAAACTCACTACGGATCGAGTGTTCGTAATTGGACCCCACTTGGACTTATCGGCTTTCTAGAAAATTTCTATATTTCATTACTTATTGTGTTTACTTTGAACATTTTTCACTTCGGTTTTGAGTAATTTCCTGACAATTTCGAACCGTTCCAGTGAAATCTCGAAAGTAGCTGAACAAATTTCAAGAACTTCATAATAAAAATCGGGATTTAAGCACCGTGAACGCAGTACTCACCAACAATAGGTACATTTTTTTCTTAAGATGTCACTGGTACCAAGGAGCTGAGTTCAACTGAATTTAAAAGTAATTGATTAGCTATTTATATGTGCATATTCGCCGAAAAATCCACGGTAAATGTGCTAAATGATTTAGCCTCGTTTTCCTGTCAAAATCAACTGAATGGTGTTAGGCAAATATTATTACATCGATGATTATTTATTGAAAGTTGGGAGAAAATAGCGTAATAATTTCATTGTCACTGTATATTTTAATGACCCTTTCTTATATTATCTTTTAGTCATTCAGTTGCTATATTGTGTGGATTGAGACACGTGCACACACCTCTTCTTGAAGATTAAAATCGTGAAATTCGGTAATTGTAAACACGCTTTAATTTTCATACAACCACCCACAAGTGGAATTTGCATATTTTATCAAATGCTGTAAGTTGCAAATGTGGGCAGGGTACAAAACTCTATGAAAATTAGTTTCAGCAAAATTCAGTGATTTTTTTGACATTTTGTTTGGTGCAAAACCCTAAACAGTTTTAATAAGTTATAGGAGAGTCGTATGATTAGGAAAGCCACTAGATGGCGGCAAAGTTGAATAATTCGACGCATTTTTATTGTACGAATTTCATCAAATACTCAGAAGTACTCACATGTAGGTATACAGTGAATGCCAAAACTCAATAAATTGAGTAATTACAAGTAGTGAAGGGGATGAAATAATAAAAAAGTTGAAAATCAAAATGCTCAAATGAATAACAATGAGTTACTCAATTCAATAACATAAATAAAAATACAACAGACTGGTACCTCATTCTCATAGTTTCCGAAGAATATCGTTGAAAATTATAAAATCGGAAAGTCATTCGTTGAAGAACTTGCAGGAAAGTGAGACTTTCCATTCTGGAAAGACATGCATTTCTTCTCGAAATTGAGAAGATTTGAAAGGTTTATGAAGTGGAGGAATGCACTCGTATGCATACACATGAATGACAATAAAGTAATATATATTATTATTTCAGGGTGTCCAAAATCGAAAAACACATTTGAAAGTATAAAACCTAACTTACTTATCTGTGCGTCTCTCCAGAAAAGTAGCTTGACTATCGGCAGGATTTTAGTAACAAGTTGAATAAAAACTGTTTTTTCATTGGGTGTAGCCTTTTGTTTCAAATGATTGATTCTCAGGATTCCTAGATTAATGTTTTTTTTATTAAAGATCAGTATTCTGAATAGTTTTGGAAAATAAGAGTTTTCGAGTAGAATAATGTATAAGACTTAATTTTTTTTTAGTTTTGTGTGAGCTAGTTTCTCAATTCTATTTTTTAATCCCAATACCAAATTTATTTTTTTTTGTCTATGGAAATATCTTCCAGAGCTAGTAGGTTCTATTTGCCAATCAGTATAAGTAAATTTTCATTTAAACTTATTGTTTTCATGTTGAGAAAAGGTATGGTCCAATTATTCTCTATTTCAAGGGTGAATTGTAATTATGTGTTATAATTGTTAAAAATTGTGAGAATTTTATTGGATTTGTTCTCGGGTTTGGGGAATATTATGTCATCAACAAACTTTTTCGAGAAAGGTACCTTAAATTGAAGTTCAGATGAACAATCATCTAAGAGATATCGTGCAAATTTTTTTCTGGCATCGACTGCTATGGTCATTAGCCACGTGTTCTGGATAGGCCTTGTTACTAACTCCATGCGCCACCTTAGGAGCAGCACTGTTAATTGGAACGCAACAGTGAATCGTGCAGGACTCACCCCAGTCCAGCCACGTGATTTGAATAATTTAATCGGTAAAATTAAATTAAAAAATCCCAGCCGCAACTGGGGCTCGAACTCCGGACCTTTCGACCCAAAATCGGACGCTCTAACCACTGCGCCACGCCCCGACATTATTGTGCAATTATTGGAGAGATTGTAGCTCCCATTTGAGTTCCAAGAATTTGTTTCAAAAACTGTCCATTGCATGAAAAATAGCAGTTTGGAAAAAGTTACATTTTACTTTGATATCAGACCACCTTGATAAGTTGGGTACGAAATATATTCACATACAGATTCAGAAAAGTTAACACTGATTCTAGTTCAACATAATACATTTGACTATGGTTCAGATACATTGTTATTGTTTGAGTTGAAATGAAAGAGGTAAGTGTAAATTGAGCCTAGATTATCAATGTCTTTCTTTTTGTTCACAGCATTAGGTCCCTTCATAATTTCAACCATTTCTAGAAAAAGTCTTTTCGTATAATTGATCTCAAATTGTAATACTTTGCTATCATAAAAGTCAAATTTTTGGCATGAATGTAAAAATCAAATCAAAATATCGATATTTTTCGTAATTATATGGTTTTACGTAGCTGCCAGAGTATAATAATTATTATTATCTCAATATTACTTGTAATCAATTAATCCTCAGTACCTTCCGAACATATAATCACAAGCTACGATATAACAAAATTAACTGTCCACCATATACTTCTTTCATCATCCGTGTGTTCTGGATAGGCCTTGTTACTAACTCCATTCGCCACCTTAGGAGCAGCACTGTTACCGCTATAATTCAAACTCAGTTTACAATATTTATATTTTTAGAGACCACAGTATATCCTGGAATGTATAATGATTACTAATTTTGTAACCAATGTTCTGTTGAAGAAACTTTACTAGAAAACTCTATACTCTCCAAAAAATATAAAGGTCATCTGATTTACTACGGACTGATTGAATATTGAGCAATAATTTGATTACAGACATTTTTTTTCTGCTTTTTACAGCCGTATGCACCGAAGTAGTTTAAACGAGATTAAAAATTAAGCTCGATTAACTCCAATTTTTTGTAAGCACCGTATCCAAATACGCATTAATCGCGATTAACTTTAATCCAATGATTTTCGAGGTTTAAGCTTAGCAAACGCACGTGCGACTGTTGGGTTCGTTGTTAATGTAGAATGTAGGTACCTTTGTATTCCTCAATCAAAAAAGGAAAAATGGAAGTTGAAATGAAATATTTTTAGAGGATGACGGAGACACTACTGATGTTATTAATTTTGGATTTTCTAGAAGATAATATGATCGGGCGGAATACTTCCATATGACATGGACAATATGTTTTTTTATGGAAGTTCAAACTTCGAAAGGAAACAACTCTTCTGGTTCTTCAGCAAAGTCAGAAGGAACTGCAGTGTTACATAACATCGCCTCAGATATGAATGAAGGGATTTCTGATCCCCCTGAAAATCTAGCAGAGCACGAATCGGAACAGATGGTCCAAGAATTGGGGGATATACCCAATATGTATGATATGAGCAATCGTATGGAAGGCCAAAGGATTCGTAGAGAGAATTCATTCAATAATTATTTTGCTTGTTTGTAAATATTCCATAGTTCGATTATATATTTGGCTAAATTCTGCTGTGCACTTATGAATACCTAATCGTGAAAGGTTTTGTAGTAACACAAAATCTTTCACAAAATGTGAAAAATTGTTCTTCTTCATGCTATCTTCGAATCTGAAAGTCACACATTTTTACTCTTATGGAAATAAAAGAGTGGTTAATGAATACATCATGAAGAAATTATTTTCCACTAGAGCTGAAAATCGGTAAAGTACTTCCCATTCACAAAAAAGGTGATTGCTCGGAAGCGAAAAACTTCCGACAAATTTCCATCTTACCATCTTTCTCGAAGATATTCGAATATGCCATTTACACACAACTTGTTGAATTCCTAGAAATGAATGATATTTTGAGTCCGCATCAATTTGGCTTCAGAAGGGGTAAATCAACCTCTGATGCAATCAACTCTCTCACAAATTACATAAAAGATGCATTCGAAAATAAAGAAAAATATATTGGTGTATTCACTGATCTCACTTCGGCGTTTGATTGTGTGAATCATCAAATCCTCATCGACAAACTAAATTTTTATGGTATGAGAGGGGTGTGCCTAAATATGATAGAATCATACTTGAACGAGAGATTTCAAGTGGTAGAATGTGGAGAATCTCGTAGTCAAAAAATGCAATTGATAAGAGGGGTTCCTCAGGGCTCCATATTGGGACCACTTCTCTTTATTATATATATTAATGATTTACCATATTTCATGAATTCATCTGATATTAAAACTACGATGTATGCCGATGATGCAACATTGAGCAGAGCATTGGACGAACTTGAAACTCCTCAACATATTTTAAATAATGTCCTAGACAAAGCACGACATTGGTTTGCATCAAATGAACTGATTTTAAATGAACAAAAAACAGAAGTACTTACTTTTGAAACAAGAAACTCAAACCAAGATGAAAAAACAGCAGTTAAATTTTTAGGGGTTTATATTGACACAAATTTATCATGGGTAGAACATATAAATAACATATGTACTAGGCTGAGTATGTCAACATACGCAATTAGAATAATTAAAAGGTCTGTCAACCAGAACGCAGCTCTTACTACATACCATTCTCTATTTCACTCAGTTCTAAGATATGGAATATTATCCTGGGGCAGTGCATCAAAATGTCATCTTGAAAAAGTGTTCATTCTGCAGAAATCTGCTGTAAGAAGTATAACTTCTGCCAGGATTGATGAAACTTGCCGTCCAATATTTAAAAATCTTAAAATAATGACACTGTATTCAGTTATTGTTTATGGAAACCTACTACATATTCGATTAAATATAAATAATCATACCTCTCGTACAGACATTCACCAATATGATACTAGAAATAAATCAGACCTTGTTACGAAAGCAAATATACTGAAAAGGACAGACAATATCGGCCTTAAGCTATACAATACTCTGCCACTAAATTTTCGCAATCTGTCAACTAAAAGATTTAAGTACTTTCTGAAGCTTTTCTTAACTGAAAATCCTCTGTATGACATTCATGAATTTTATGGAATCGTCCAAATGAATAGAGATGCCTTCAAAGTGGCCACCTAAATAATATGTTTCCAGTTGATTTCAATATGTATATGTATGTGTGTGTGTGTGTGTGTATATATGTGTATATATGTGTGTGTATATATATGTATATATATGTATATATATATATATATATATATATATATATATATTTGTGTGTGTGTGTATATATATTTCTATTTCAATGTAAATCTTGTGAATTTACCACATATGTTATTGTACTGAACATCTTGATGTGTATGTATTCGTATTTTATTATTTTATTCTTAAATTCCAACATATTGTAACCTAATTTCAGATGTGTTCATTTGTTTTAATGTGTATGTATTCGTATTTTATTTATTTTTTTAAATTTATGACTACCACTCGATTGTGAAATTTTAAGATGTATGTCGCCTGATTTCAGTTCATGATTTCAATTGTGATATTTTGTTTTGACATGTCTATAAACCTTGTGTTTCTCAAGACTAATAAAGATATTATATTATATTATATTATATAAATAACTGTATTCCACTGTAAAATTAGAACATTAAATCATTTATACATTTTCTTAATGTAATAAAAAACAAAGAAAAACTGGCAGATTTAATTTCAGAAATATTGACTAATTTTTTAGTTGTATCTGATTTGGATAGCTAGAAACATGCTTTTTTGGTTTGTTCAAGTTTCTTCAACATCATCTTCCCTAATTTTTGGCTTCGTTTCTCAGAAGTCTCTGCTACCTTTCATGGTAAACGTAAGTTTATCGGGCTTTTTCTCGAAACAAAAAGAAAAGTGAGTCTTATAATTTGTATAAATCAAAACGTTTCAACTGTTTCTATCCGCAGAATTCTTCTGGTGAGAAAGAAAATTGGTGTTACTTACATCTCCTGATCACAAAACCGAAATAATTTCGTAATGGTCTCTAAAACTTTACGAGTTATGACTTCAACAATATTCCAACACAATTTTTTTGTTGAAAAATAACACACTTTTTATATACTCCAATCAACTCAGATTTCACAATTACAATCACCAAAACCGAACGTTTTACAAATAAAATAAACCTTCTTGTATTACTATACTCAACCTCACTTTTCATAGAGGCTCATTCTTGAAACAAATTGGTGGTTATGTATGGGTACTTTACAAGGTTGATTTTTTCTGTGAAATGTTGGATTTTGGTGCTTCTAATTGTGAAATACGTGTTGATTAGGATCTCAAAAAGGTATCAACCAAAAGAAGGAGGAATTTTTGTGCGATTTTTTACAAAAAAAATCGTGTTAAAAAATGGTCGATTATCAAGATTCAAAAGGTCATAACTTGAAAAGTATCAAAGACCCCTACGAAATTTTCTCAGATTCGTGTTCAGAGAACTACGTAAGTAACAATACTTTTTCTGTTTCTGGAAAAAGCCTGATATACTTACTTTTAGGTAGGTACCCTTTTTATCTGCCATTTTTTTCCATAACTCTTTTTCCTCTGCAGTACGATAGCATGGACCAGGACCACTTGCATTGTATTCGTTTTCGATATTTTTCCATGCATTTTTCTTATCATCGTCGCATATTCCTCAATTTCTAAATTAACCAAACACTGTTTCTCCAATATAGATAAATTTCGAACTCTTTTTACCTTCATACCGTTCGCTCATTTTTGTTATCAGATTCTTATAACTTTCAAAATTATTTTGAGTTTGCGCGATTCTCTGGAGATGTCAAAGTTTGATAAGATGTTATTAAAAACGTCAAGTTGTACAGATTTTTGCAATGATGCCAAACTGTTGTTTGGATTAAGTAATCCGCACTTTTCATATATCGGAGAATATAACTCAACCCAAGACCACTTAATCCGGTTTAGTTGATCTGGATTAAACGCGAAAACGGTGCATATGGGCGTTAGTGGTCGAAAAAAATTTGGTTTCTTATACATTGTCTTATTTTGTTGGTTCTCTAAATTTGATTTTTCAACCGAGTGGTCAGATGAATTTGCTGGATAGGAATATTCGAATTCAGAATCTACCAACATAATTGGATTCAAGTCAATATGATTTCAATTTAATTTAGGCCTGTTTTTTTCAGGAATAAACTCGTATAAGACATTTATCATATAAAACTTTGATGTGCAATCATTTTCATCATTAAAGTTAATCTTCTTTACGATAGAAGGGGAATACTCATTAAGTTTTGCAGAATATTCTTCTAACCTATAATTGAATTGTTTCATCTGATAATCATAAATATCAGTATAAGTTCCGAAAGGAAATGAAGTTGAATCTATGTTGGTATAATACTATATTATATACTACTCTCTCTTTGAAAGAGTCGTTATTCATTTATCATGAAATCAATAGCACCAGCCAATTTTATAACAAGATCATTAGAATTGAAATTTTTTGTCAAAGTTATTGGATTTTCGAAGTAGCACCTGGTTTTATTATTGATTCTACTGATGCATTATATAATTTATCTCTCATCCTTTCTCTAGGGAATGTTTTCCATATTTTTATTTGTTCTGTTTGTTCCAACTGTTCTTTTTCATTTCGTCTTTTTAGTTTTTGAAAATTTATTTAAAGTTTTTACAGGTTCATTGTTATACAAAATGTTTTCCCTATTTAGTGTTTCTATTGACGTTAACATATTTTTCAAATCTAATTTTAATTCTCCATAAATATTTTCTAAAACTGACTGATTTTCTATTAGTATCAAATTGTCTTCTGAAATAGTATCTATTACATTTTGAACAATATTGATCTGAGACTTCAAAATATTAATATGATTCTTCAAAATTAAATTTTCCTCTTTGAGAGCTTTCATTTCCACTTTTTGTGACATAGTGATGATGAACAATGCGTTGAAACCAAGCTGGTATCTCAATTCCTTGATTTCATTCAACTGATCACTGATCAATTGATTTTTTTGTTCAATAATCTTTTCAACTAAAAATTTTCAAATTAAAATTAATGTGCACCTTTATAAGAAGGTTTATAATTAATCTGAATAAATTTCATTATCACACTGTAGAATTCCTACTGCAGCAAAATGTCAAAGATTATCCGTGACACTTATAACGACTCAATGCCAATAGCTATATTCTCATGTGAATAAATATTCAAATACCTGCTGTATCGTTAAAATAATACTTCAGAAGTTGAAGAGGGCAACTTATAATAATAAACATGTCTAGTAAACAACAATTCTAGTCGATTTTATTCTTCAATGCATTCGAACGATGCTTTTTACAATAGTCAGATTTTCTAACTAAATAGGGTGTCAGCTCTTTAAATAACTTGAGCTTGAATTGGTTATAATTTGTATATTTTTACTGCCAAACATTTTCTCGAAAAAATGCAACAAACATGATTTCCGCAAAAAAATAATTTTCTCAATATCAATTTTTTGGTGTTACTTGGCATCTGTGAAAATTTCGTGAAAATCGGCTTTTTGTCTATATTTGAAACTTTTTCCATCGAATGAATTATATTGCTGTACGTATTGCTATACATGAATTAAATGATAAACAGAGCTATTGAGAGAAAGAGAGAGATTACTTCAAACGATTCTCAAGGCCTATTTTTCGGAGATAATTGGGTTTATAAATACTCTGCATGAGGTAGCTGAATTATTGTGAGGTTGAAACAAATAACTAAACAAAAAATGTTCCAACGAATGATTCGTTGAAAATGGGGTAGTCCTCCATCATATTGATATCATATTGTTTGACCTACCAATAGAAGTACTTCTTCAAGTAGCCCAGGTGAAACATCTTCAAGAAACACTCGTTAGTTCTGCCCATTCAAACGGGAAGAAAGAAGATATGGTCCAACGATACGATTTTCGAAAATTTCCACCCAATTATTACCTGAAATCTCTTTGTTAGGAGCTTTTTCGAAATATTCCATGAGAATTTTGTTCATCCTATGAATGGCTGTTCCTAATTTTACGGGAAGAGTAACTTAATTTCGGTATTTTCATCAAAGGACCACACACGTTTATTATGGAAAATGGCTTTCCGTGAATTTTTCCGAATTTTTGGTATGGTGTAGATCTGGATGCACTGATCAAAAGTGTCCATTTCCAAAAACTCCAAAAATGGACAGTTTTCGAGATATGGCTCTATCAATGTAATTTTTTTTGCATTTTTTGGAATTTGACACATAATCAGTTCACTTTCATTCTTAGGAAAAACTGAGTTTCAATGATTTCACTGCAGGAATCGATTAAAAAATAATTCTTTCTTCGTTTCAGATACTGCCATTTGAAGAAATTATTATACACTGCTCGTCACTGACGATGTAACTGGACTATTATTTTCAATTTCTATAGACCAATTTTTGTAGAAACAAACATTTCTGAATTGCTCAAGGTATCACAGAGTAACATATATTCAATACCTTTCGATACGGGCACTAGAAAAATAATATTCGATACACACTATAGGAACTGAATCTAAGATACTTTTTTTTTAAATAGTTTCCTAGTAGTCAAAGAATTAGAGGTAAATGCAAAATGAGCATATAGAAAATCGTTCATAATGCTGGCTGACGACATAAATACTCGTATCGAATGCAGTTTGTTTATACCGAGTGTTAAATATCAATAGAAACAACGGAATACATACCCAATAATCATTTCTAATCGCTAATCTAACCGTTAGGGCAAACGGATCCGTGAAAATGTCTGAATATTTGATATGATGTGGATTTCGATGCACTGATCAAGTGTCTATTGCTACAGACTACAAAAATGGACAGTTTTCAAGATATGGCCGTATCAATATCTGATTTTTTTCGTTTTCTAGATTATGGCCCATAATCGCTTAGCTCTTATACCCAACAAAAACGGAATTCTATCGATTTCTGCGCAGGAATTGACTGAAAAATTTCAGATACATTCATTTGGAGAAATTAGCATACACTGCTCGTCACTGGCGATGTAGCTTGGCTATTATTTTCAACTTTTGTTTTTCCGTGTTCGTAGAAACAAAAACTCTTGAATTGTTCTAGTTCTAACAAACATACTTATATCCAACACAACTCAATTGTGGCTTTTGAAAAAATAATATGCTATACACACTCTAAATATGATTTGAATTTTTTTTTAAATATTCTCCTGGCCATCAGGAAAATAGTGGAAAATGCACAATGAGAAACTACAAAATCGTATTTATAATGTACGCTGAAGAGATGAATGCAGTTTGTTTTTACCGAGTGTTGAATATCAATAGCACCAAGGAAATACATACCCAAAAATCATTACTACTGTTATTATTACTTGAACCGTTGAGGCAAACGGATTCGTAAAAATGTCTGAATTTTTTATTCGGCATAGGCAATAGCTTTTTCAGTTGAACAATTTATGAGTGGGAGGTCAACAATAGTTGACATTTCATAAGAAAAAGATTGAATTTGTTAATGGACAGTTCCTTAACCGTGTCCACTTCATCAACCATATTGATTCTTCACAAAAATTATATCGATAGGTGTTGATAATAGCAATTTTCCATGACCTGACTGTGGTTCATAAATAAGTTCTATATCTTCATGTTCTGTGGTAGTAAAAGGGTTCTATGAAAGACATATGTCAAATGTCGATGACCCCTACTCTGATCTTAGTTGAAGTTAGCTCAAGAATCTGTACCAAGCGTTTTAGAGAGTATATTAAAGTATTACACAATTAACTATCTATCAATCTCACTTTCATCAAACAGTTGTTGCCTCAAGCTGAAGGAATACTTTCAACAATAGGTCAGCGTACATTATAAATACGATTTTCTAGTTTCTCATTTTGCATTTTCCACTATTTTCCTGATGGCCAGGAGAATATTTCAAAAAATATTCAAATAATATTTAGAGTATGTATCGCATATTATTTTTTCAAATGCCACAATTGAATTGTGTTGGATATAAGTATGTTTGTTAGAACTAGAACAATTCAAGATTTTTTGTTTCTACGAACACGGAAATACAAAAGTTGAAAATAATAGCCAAGCTACATCGCCAGTGACGAGCAGTGTATGCTAATTTCTCCAAATGAATGTATCTGAAATGAAATACAACTGTTTTTCAGTCAATTCCTGCGCAGAAATCGATAGAATTCCGTTTTTGTTCGGTATAAGAGCTAAGCGATTATGGGCCACAATCTAGAAAACGAAAAAAAATCAGATATTGATACGGCCATATCTTGAAAACAGGTCAATTTTTGTTGTAGTCTGTAGCAATAGACACTTGATCAATGCATCGAAATCCACATCATATCAAATATTCAGACATTTTCACGGATCCGTTTGCCTTAACGGTTCGATTAGCGATTAGAAATGATTATTGGGTATGTATTCCGTTGTTTCTATTGATATTTAACACTCGGTATAAACAAACTGCATTCGATACGAGTATTTATGTCGTCAGCTAACATCATGAACGATTTTCTATATGCTCAATTTGCATTTACCTCTATTTCTTTGACGACTAGGAAACTATTTAAAAAAAAAAGTATCTCAGATTCAGTTCCTATAGTGTGTATCGAATATTATTTTTCTAGTGCCCCTATCGAAAGGTATTGATCATATGTCACTCTGTGATACTTTGAGCAATTCAGAAGTTTGTGTATCTGAAACGAAGAAAGAATTATTTTTTAATCGATTCCTGCAGTGAAATCATTGAAACTCGGTTTTTCCTAAGTATGAGAGTGAACTGATTATGTGTCAAATTCCAAAAAATGCAAAAAAATTACATTGATAGAGCCATATCTCGATAACTGTCCATTTTCGGAGTTTTTGGAAATGGACACTTTTGATCAGTGCATCCAGATCTACACCATACCAAAAATTCGGAAAGATTCACGGAAAGCCATTTTCCATAATAAACGTGCGTGGTCCTTTATCATTATTCAAGAAGAAATAAACTACCCAAAATTTTCTTCTTGAATTGTATTCGCATCAAAGGTTCCAAAATATTCATTCATTTGAAATTTATTATTAGTTAGTTGCTCCAAAGAGTTCCGCAATATCAGAACAAAATAGTGAAGTTCTTTGTGGCATTGCCAAATTGGAAAGCATCTGAGTAGATACAGAAATTTGGCTATGGATAAACAATGTCGTAAGAAGTAAATAGGCTATGTGGGATGGAAGATCGTTGAGGCGGGATCACATGATTTTGTTTTCTGTATAAGGCAACCTGATATATAGTCTGCAGTAAGGGGTACTCCCAATAAAGTCCAATCCTTTGTCTCACATATCACGTATGCAAGAATTATCCACTTTGAGGGGTTTCGGGGCCAGTTGTATAGGTCCATTTAAACTGCGGATGGACTAACCAATGGTTTAGAATGTGACGACCATTAATTGAATGCTGTTGTAAGGATTCACACTCTAACCACTAGCAAGTCGATCATGGTGTGCGCTGTGGTGTACAAACATTCTAATGCATCTAATGCCGGCGGGTGATATTGTTTCACGACTTTGGCCACCGTGATGCTCTAAGTAGATTTCCAACTGATGAACTAACGTCATATATCGCCATCTATCAACGAAAAATACCACTTGATCATGAGTTGTAAATTATAGAGTTGCGAATTCACGCAGTTTCCTGTATTGACCTCGAAACATGAACAATGGACAGGGTAGGTTTCTTTTTACAAGCTTCGGGATTTTTACTGTTAGTAATGAGGTCACTTCGTACCTATTCTGGAATAATTCACAACAGTAGTTGTCATTGGTTTCATTTGAGAACGTCAAGAAGTGGTGTACACTGTAGTGCACACTGTGAACAGAAGGGTATAGGAAAGTGTGTTAACCGTTTATTGAAAGTTCGCGTGATTCTGCAAATATGAGTAGGAAAAATAGAGTAATATATCTAGAACTCGTTGATGCACTAGCAGAAGGCCTTTCAGATATTGAGTATCTGAGTGATCAGAGTGATGATGGTTGGGAAGTTGATACGGATGTTTTCGATGGTATGTATAATACATTTTGCATTCATAAATTATCACAAACATATCTCCGTAGATTTATCAGATAATGAAGTTGATCTGGAAGGGCCCTGCGATACGGCATTCCAACTATCAGAAGCGAGTAAACTGAACCAGGGTAATGAAAAAAAATCAACTGCTTCAAATATTACCCGAATTGATGAGGAACCTCAACCGGGACCAAGTGGAATAAACCAGGAAAACCGACCTGGACCAAGTAGAATGAACCGGGAAAATCAACCTGGAAAAAGTAGGATGAAGAAAGGAGATGAAAAAGAAGCAGCTGCTTCAAAAATTTCACGAGTTGATGCATTCTTCAAGGAAAATGACCTCACCAAAAAGTCCAATATTAGTTGGCGTACAGGAATTACGTTTATAACACAATGGTATAAAAAATCTGTTGAAGACATAGTTGAATTACAGAGTCCAGCACATTTCTTCTCTCAATATTTTACCGAAGATCTTTTTGACATCATGACTGAAAAAACCAATCTATATGCTGTTCAGCAACAATCAAAATTTTCAACAACTAATAAAGATGAGTTGAAATCGTTCATTGGTATGCATATAATGATGGGCAATCTTCATTACCCGAGGATAAAATGTTACTGGGAACCGAAATTACCTGTTCCAATTATTTCTGAAACTATGCAAGTGAATAGATTCTACAAGCTTAGACAACATGTTCATTTTGTGAATTATGAAGATCATAACCCTAACAATCATGATAGGTTCTGGAAAGTGAGAAAATTGTTTGACACGATCAGGAGGAAATGTTCCTTTCAAAGGGAATATAAATGTGAAACAATATGTGAAAGGTAAACCTTGCCCATGGGGAATAAAATTTTTTGCATTATGTGGTACTAGTGGTATGATATATGATTTTGTATTGTACCAAGGATCTACTACAGATTTGAATCCTGAACACATGGAAGTATTTGGACTAGGAGCATCCGTGATCTTGAAACTCTGTGAAAGAATTTCTGAAGAAAATGTCCAACTCTATTTCGACAATTATTTTTCTAATTACAATGTTTTGCAATTTTTGAGGCAGAAACGAATATATGCAATATGTATAGCACGATCAGATCGATTTGTGAAACCGCCCTTCACAAGTGATAAAAGTATGAAAGAGAAAGGCCGTGGTACTTCCGAAGAAATTTTGAGTAATGAAGGTGAAGTAATAATGACCAAATGGTTTGACAACAAACCAGTAATACTTGCGTCTAATTATATGAGCATAGGCAACCCTGACATATGTAAGAGGTGGAATAAAACTGCAAAAGAATATATGCATGTTCCAAGACCAGAGGTTGTAAAGCAGTACAATTTGAACATGGGAGGAGTAGACAAGGCTGATTTTCTGATAACTATACCATAGGACGTTCATTCGTTCAAAGAAGTGGACTTTGAGAATGATGACACATGCTATCGACTTAGCATGTGTCAATTCTTGGTCTGAGTATAGAGCTAATACAACAGCTCTCTGTGTACCAAAGAAACAGATATTGGACCTTTTTCACTTCAGGACGTATGTAACAGAATCCTTGATTTTGGCTGGTAAAATGAAAAACAAAAAAGAGAAAGACCCAGCTTATCTCAGGATTCTCCACCGAATGCACCTAGAAAGAAAACACCTGAAATGTGACCAATTCTAGAAGTTCGTCTTGACGGATGTGGCCATCTTCCTGAATTTGATGAATGGGGTTTTGCTTCTAGATGCAAGTTTCCAAGCTGCAAAAGCCGGACACATATTATGTGTTCCAAGTGTAAAATACATATGTGTATTACAAAAACACATAATTGCTTTTTACTTTTCCACTCTCGATGATGATTTGAAAATAAATTCCTTTTGATTCGTTTGATTATTTTATTTTTACTGATATTCAATAAAAACTTTATATGTATATATATATATAAATATATATATATATATATATATATATATATATATATATATATATATATATTGTTATGAAATTAGATCAACTAAATAGAAAAATACAATTTCAAAATAAAAATTTTATTATCTCAAAATTTCATCAGAAAGCCCAAGCAAATACTTATTTTTTTTTTACTCAATATCTTTCATATTATAGAAAACTTCATAATTATAACAAAATTTTATCAGAAAAACTTTTTACCGAACCAAACGACACAGAAATACTGACAAAACATGAAAGTAATCGTAAGACGACGGACAGTACATGACCTTTTCAAGAATGCCATTTTTCAAAGCACTAAAATTAAAATAATAAATTTTTAACAACAGTTAACTCATTAGAATCAAGAAACAAATCCAAATTCAATTTACAATTTTGAAAAACAATGATTTTCAAATAAATTTTGGAAAAACTTGCTATTTAAAATAAAATCACTTTGTATATCATATTTGAGTTATTTGACACTGTAAAACAGAAAGTACGTTGGAATTGAGATGTCAAAAAATGACTTGTCATGGGAGTAACATTTCAAAAATTCAGAAAAATAAAGAAAATGTAGAAAACTAGCCAAATTGTTGACAATCATAGATAAGAATTTATGATATAATGTTGTTCATTATTAGTATAAGGCATATTAAAAAGAAAGTGAAAATTAGTGCGGCGAATCGCGAAAGTGGATCCAGTATGTTCGAAAATTTCAAGAAAAATCACCTAGGAACGAGGAAGAAAGGACAATGAGAGGAATCAACAAGGTAGCAGAAAGGAAGCGGTGGAAATTATCTTTGGGAGAGAAGAAAAATTATAAAATACACAAGTAAAACCCAAGACTGTGCCAGAAAACCTTTACGAACGCTGTCAAACGAATATTGACTAAAAAGGTAAAGCAAAACCACTTACCATAAACCCTGTGTATATAGAAAATCCTTGAACTGAAAAGCAGCTACAGGAATGGTCCTTCCGCAGCCAAATTAAGGTAGATTTTCGAACTTTTCATAAGAACAACAGTTTTCCACCAACAAAGTGCACCATAACCTGATTTTCTACACTCCCGAACTTTTATTCCTTCAATCACAAACAATTTCATCCCAATAGTGCACCAAAACTTTTAACCCTCCAGAACTTTATTCAATTAGTATATAGTAATTAGTAAAGTAGTCTTTTTTATTATTTCTTGACCTACACACGGCCGAAACCAAGGTGAAGGCAAGTAGAGAGCAAGAAAATAATGAAAAGAAGTAGGCATCGCAGTTTGGAAGTATCTAAATTTGCGATCACGTTAATTTAATCTGAATATTATTGATATTCTGCATTTTGCATTGCAGATTTTCTGTCACATTAGAAATAAGTTAGCTAATGGTTAGGGGTAGGTAGAGTAAGAGCTGACTACAATAATTTTGATGGTATTTGCATTTTCTCTGACATATTTCAATTTAATAAAGAAAGTGATTTTGATTTGCATAATACATTTATTTAGTGGAAGTTCATTACAATTGCATTTGTTTGATACATTTCAAAATTTTCCTTTTCCTGAATTCTACCCTGAGATGAGGAGTTTTTCATGTGGCGTACCGATTTGAAGCAGCTAGGGACCTGAAAAAGTAAGAAAAAGGTAAAATCTACAAGAAAGAGTAAGTATTTAGCAAGGGCAATCTGAAATTTCAATATTGTATACTACAATTTATCCACGAAAGTGATTTTTCTGATCTAATTTCTACAACTAACAAATCTCAAATCTGAACAATAACAATAATACTGTTTATTATTATTTTCAACTATAGTAGATAATTTATTAACAAAAAAATTCATAAAAATACAATTTTATTTTATATCATTATTATTGCTAGGCAAAATACAACATTTCATTTCAATATAAGTCATTTCCAAAATTATATTTCATTTTCTACATTTCTACTTTTCTAACATTATCTACTTTTTCTACAAAATCATAAAATACAAAAATAAAAACAAAATATAAAAATCATTATTATATTGCAATATATATATATATATATATATATACTGTCTCTTTTCTGGTATACCCCTTCAATCATGCTGTACACTACAGTGTACATATAACAAAAAAATGTGATGAGTTGAGAGTTTGCAATCTACACCATAAATCTTAAAATAATTCATAATGCTTATATCCCCAAAATCAGATTTTTTCAATGAAATTTGAAAATTCTTGAGCGAAAGGGTTAAACTGAACGTTTACGACCGGCCCTAAATCTGGTTGTCTGGTAAATAAGCCAGTCATTGGGGATCAAAAATAGGGCTTACCTGGAAATAAGTCCGAAAGTTTTGAAACTTTGCAGGTTTGTAGGTTTGGATGTCCAGAACTAAAATTCACAAAATGCACAATCCGACACATGCCGCCGGCGCCGCCATCTCATCAAGATGGCGCCCAGAAAGTTTTTTTGCAAATATCTCCAAAACTATGCGTTTTTCGAATAAATATGTTGTGAGCAAAATTGAAGAGGAAAAAATTTCCTGCAAGAAAATGCTTACAGCATATTTTTGTTAAAGTAAGCCGTTTAGGCTCAAGAGCTGATTGAATGACAACATATTCTGTTCATTTTCGATGGCAATCCCACAACCGCAGATGTTTTATCGGCCATATGCATAGTCAATTCCAGCGACTCGCCAGAGTTTCGCCCGCCTCTCGCTACACAAGAACTATAATGCACAGTCGAGCTCCAAAAAAGTGGTACATCGCCAGCGTTTCGCCAAAATGTGACTTACCGCGTAGTTGTCACTTTTTTGGAGATCGACTGTGCATTATAATCCTTGTGTAGAGAACGGCAAAACTCTGGCGAGTCGCTGGCGATTGACTATGCATACGGCTGTATGTCTCCCACAGTCAAATTTCTTGTCAAACGATGTCAACAAAGATCGTCTAATATCCATCTTGAAACGGAAATTTGAAGAAGCTCAGTTCACCGTAATTCAGGGTACAGAAGATGCAGACACACTGGTGATAAATACAGCTATCAAGATGCCATCTTCATATGAATACGCCATTGTTGTTGGGGAGGATGTCGACTTTATTGTTCTGTTGACAGCACTGTGCAAGACTTATGATAATGTTTACCTCCTAAAGCCTGGGAGAGGAAAAACGTTCCAAATTATTCATTCGTCGCAAAGTTTCAAAGGAACCGAAGTAGTGAAGGATAACATCTTGTTCCTTCACGCAATAAGTGGGTGTGATACGACGTCGGCCTTATTTAACCAAGGAAAGATGGAGTTTTTAACAACATTAGAAAAGCAATGAGTTACAAGGTCATTTTCAAGTTTTGAATAAACATTCCACCGCTGATCAAGATGCCTTTGCCGGTGAGAAATTTCTCCCTGCACTCTATATGGATGCAAAGACACAAATGATATCAATCTTGATAAATATCGATACCAGTGTTTTGTGAAGTTGGTAATATAAAGTAAATTTAATTTGGCATCCTGGCAGCGTTTATTGAGAACATTCTTACAGTTTCAACTATGGTGTGGCTGTCCGAAAGTAGTTGAACAATGGGGTTGGAAGAAAACACAAACTGGCTTTACTCCAGTAACTACGTCAAAAGATCTTGCTTCCAAAGCACTAACTTGCTTTTTTATCATGTAAGTGCAAGGCGGCTTGTGGTAGAGCCTGCGGATGCAGGAAAGCAGGACTGAGATGTTCAATGATTTGCGGAGTCTGCAATGGGAAGACTTGTGATATCATCCAAGTAATAATGGACGAATCCGATGGAGAAGACCTCCATTCGCTGCTTGATGATTCTTTATCGAGCGCAGAAGGAGAATCCGACGAGTTGAAGGAAATTGACATCGAATCGGAAGCTGAGGTAACCATTTTCTTCGTTGAAGATATGGAAATCAACGAGCCAGGTCCGTCTGGCCTTTGCCAAAGATAATTTTAGTACCTAAGGGGATTAGGCCTAAAGGAGAAACCACGTTGAAAGAAACGCGCCATGTAATTTTGTGGAAACAAGTACAGCATTTTAAATCGAAATTAATTGATCATAAATTATTAACATGGATTAATTCATGAATGAATCGATTATTTGAATAAAAAATATTCCAATGTCTCGTGATCAACATTTATAAAGTCTTAGGATATTAGATTTCGGAACCTCCACTACACATATTATTTCCGAAATTCACTTCTACAGAAAACTTACTCAAAATTTTCAATTTGTCGATGGCATTTGTGCCTTAATGGTTAACTTTAGCAAAAAAATTAGTAGGAATGTATTTTATAGGCAATTTTCTCAACATAGTTTCCCGAAAAACGCATAGTTTCGGAGATATTTGCAAAAACCGTTTTTGGGCGCCATCTTGGCAAGATGGTGGCGCCGGCACATGTCTTGGATTGTGCATTTCGTGAATTTTTGTTCTAGATCCCCAATTCTATAAACCTACAAAGTTTCAAAACTTCCGGACTTATGTTCAGGTAAAAATCCCCAATGACTGGCCTAAAAGGTCACCTTCCATTGGTTCCTTTATGTCTTGAATATTTTTTCCACAACAATAGGAAAGGGTAATATCAATCGCAAATAATTTCAAATGACCTTTTAAATTGAAGATATCGAATTTATATAGATGAAAAACAAAACATGCCCAAGGATTGACCATTGGGGTACACCTCAAGAGGTACTTCTCCTCGAGGAGGTTGAGCATACCATATAAATAAATTGCTCTCTTGCTCTCTTGCAATTTTAAAATAAGGCACAAACATCGCCTCTGATACCAATTTGTCTTAGTTTAACATATAAAATATGACTCACTAAATTGTTATTAGGTAGTCAATATCGAATATAATATGCATTTTATTTTCCTTTAATTTTTGGCATGCTTTCTCCTCACGTAATGGAAGACTTCGATTCAGGAATAATATGCAATCTGCATAAAATTCCAATACTTGTTCGTTATTGATTTCTAGCTTTTAATTGATTTATCGGCATTTACGACTCTGGTGTGATGAAAGCAATATACTATTTGCGGTTTCGCGACTAACTATAATAGCTCATGAATTATGCTCTTCTCACAGTCTTTGTTGAATTGATGATTGCTTCATGTGCAATTAAAAATTTATTTTGTGTTCAGATAAAACTTGGCAAAGGCACGCACATCAATCTTTTCCGTTTTTGTTCCCATGTCACGGAAAATACTTTTATCGGAGAACCGAATGCAACACGAATTATAGAAAATGTTTCTCTTTCAATAAGTACTTTTTTTCTAATTAAGTATTTCCCAAGAAAATAATATATCCTTTGTAAGTTGTAACGCTCAAAGTAATTTATGATTATTCGAAAAACGATGATAACACTAAGTCTGTGTTGAAGTGAGAGAGATTCACTATGTTGACAAAATATGCAGGTTGGCTCACGAGGTTTTGGCCAGTATATTTGAACTTCGATAATGAAATTTGGCAGGCATAAGCCGTGGGTAATATAACACAGTTTAAGCAAGCAGCCACTTTGTTACAACACTACAATTCGGGTAACGTGGTATAATTTTTAGAATATTTGATGAGCCACCCTGTATATTCTCCTACATCTGGATGTGTATTTCCAAGACAGATGAATTGGGAGAAATGGTACTATACTTTGACCGGCTCGTTCAACAGATATAACTCTGTTAGATTTTTTTTCATTGGGGATATTTAAAAATATTAGCATATGTTACAGCTCCTACCGAATTTTATTCACATCTTCAGGGAACTATAACTAATTATTCATGTCAATTTTAAATTTTGATGTTTTTGAATTTTACTCATATCTATAGTGAGGTTAGTTAACTTGTTCTTAATTCATTAAATAGTGAGATCACATTTAGAAATTGTTAATAAGTTGAATGAAAAGGGCCTTACGAATATAAATAACAGAAAATTTCAAAATTTCAGTCGAAGACAAAAGATTTGTTGATTATATACAAGGGATATACATCAGGTGTCAATAGAAAAGAAATCTGTAATCTTCAAGTCAATGTTACCAACTGCAATCTTGTACCAACTGTTGAAAATTGATGTATACGACTGTTGTTTCGTAAATTAGGAAAAAAGTTACACTTCCAGTTGAGTAGTTATCGAAATATTATTGTTTATTGGAAGAGTGTGGTCCAACTACAGTGGAATAAATCTCACTTAAATGATTTATATCAGTTCTTTCATTCATACATTTTTTGTCTTGAGATATGAAGGCCATTTCCAAAAAAGTTCTCTTAGTCATAAGTGTCTCTTCAGCTGATATTTTTGTTAAATTAAAATTCATTCGATGGTCAAATTTGTTTACGTGATCAGCCAGAGCACATCTTTCAGGATGAAGTCTACAATCACTTTTATGTGAGGAAATTCTACTTTTTAGGCATCTCAAAGTCTGGCCAATATAATTTTTATCACAGTCCTGACAAGGAATGCTATACACTACATTTGAAGTAGAAGTTAATAGAATTTTATCTTTTACTTTTGAATAAATTGATCTAATTGGTAAATTAGTTTTATTTGCAATGCTAATATTGCACACTGAATGAAGATGCCTGGACAATCTTGGTGTGATATCTTTTATATATGGGAGTGGAGTAAATGTAGCAACATTGCCATTAGTGGGTATGTTAAGATTGTTGTATAATATCTGTTTCAATATTTAATGGTTTGCTGAACAGAATACTTCTCAGTAAGCTAGGTGGATAAGCATTGTCTGAAAGGAGTTTAAAATAGAATATCTAGGTTTTTTTTATAAATGGATTTGTCTTAGATTTTGAGCACTCTAGTTTCCATCTGTTTCACAGGATTTATTTTCATTGAACGCTTGTGATAAGACTCGAAGTTAATATATCTACCAGAACTTCATGGTTTCCTGTACCAGTCTATAAGTATTTTGTTACTAGGATTACGTATGAATCTTGTATTTGAGAAAGATACGGAACAATCATCATCCTCAGTTTCTATTGAAAACTGGCTACATGGGTCAAAGCTGTTAAAAGTATTGGGAATCTCAGTAATGCCATCTTTTGGTAAAGCGACAATGATATGAACATATTTTTTGATGAAAAAAAGATTGAATGATAGAACTGGAATTACTGTGTCCAACACATCATCTTTTACGTATGAAGCTAATATACGGGAGATTGAAGCTCCCTCGAGAACCAAAACTTTGTTTTTGAATTTTGTTGTTGAAATAGAAATATGTGTTATCGAACAGGAAAGTTGAAATTTTTATGAATGTTTCTTCATTAATGTTACAATGATTGCTAATACGATTCCACTTTTTATGAATTGATCTTCGACAAACTTCGAAGTATACATTACTAGAAAGAGAAACCACATCAAGACTTGCCATAACATAGTAATTAGGTATGTTTGTCTTATTACATTTATTGATTACTTCAAAACAGTCTTGTATATAGTAATCATTGTCAGAATCATATGCTTCAGTTAAAATATCTGTTAGAAGTGAGGCAATGGCTTCTGTTGGAGCACCAATACATGAAACCATAGGTTTCATCGATAAAGTAGGTTTATGTATTTTTGGTAATGGATAGAATTTTGGAGAAATATCATTATAGCATGTGAGTTTCTTTTTTGTGGTACCATCAATTTGATTTGTGTCTTTGGGTAGTTAAAAAAATTCATTAGCTTTTCTTTGTATAGTAGTCTTAGAATCTTTTGCTGATTCAATATAGGAATTACTCTTCATAATAGTAAAACTTTATTCAATAATATAAAAATATAAAAATATAAAAACAACAACAAAAATTAATTGGCGCTCCGGAGCGACTTGATTGATTCCAGTGGCGCATTTGCTCTTTCAGCTGCAGGAAAACCCGGAAAAACCTGCAGCACCACATCATCTGAAGATCTTGATCTGCCAATGTCCTCTTTCTAATAAAATAAAATGTAGGGTGTCTCCAGAGGCTCCAATAAACCCAAGATATCGTCAGAGCATTTAGAAACAAAACTATCTCAAACTTAAACCAGTCCGTTCCATCTTTCGCCAATGCGTAATGATGGCCACATTCAACGCCGGAACCACAGTGAACAATGACTGCATGAAGATTATAATTGTGGTCTGCTAGATTGAGGTGTTCATCTATTATCAATCTTCGTATAAGTTTGGTGCCTCCGCCAGAGGTTGAGTCATGTTTGAAGAGCATCAGTGTTATTATCAGATTGACTGGTGCCTCAGTTATACTCGTTGTCTTATAATTATCAGTCAATTTGGCGCATATTGGGCAATACAGTTGATCATCACCAGTTAAAAGTTCTATTTTCATATAATGAAACAGCAAGCTCCGCACGGACTGGCTATCAGACATATCAGGAAATGCTAGTTGAAGCTCCAGAAAGTCACATACGTTTTTACTGTCTCTCAAACATGTACCACAACATAAACTAGTGAGGATTTTTCCAGCGAAAGATCTAGAAACACAAGACGAGATAAGCTGTACGGAACCATTTGATCCAGAACGTTCGAGATTACTGATTTTGTCATTTTCCTGTTCACGAAGAGTATTCAATAAGAATCCCAAGAATTCGGAACAATCCTCTTGTTGTCCTAACGAGTATCTAGTAGACTTCATAGACTCCAGGAAATCGATTGGTGGGATAGATGATAAATTCTTACGAAACTGCAATTGCATAAACAGGGATTTGAGATTGGTGAATAAGTAGGAAAAGTTCTCGTTCATTGTTAAAATCTCGTTCTTGAAATTCTTCGTCATGAATAATACTTGTAAAATGCTATTCATGTAGTGTTTCCCAAATTATCTAATCCAATCTCATTAACAAGATCCTCAGGACAACTCTCCACTGATTCGTATGGAAGCTGGTCAGACTCTGCATCGCATCCACTTCGTAAGCTACAATCAATCCGTCCAAGTGAAGAAGGGTTTCGTAGAGGGATTAATTCGGCTCTTGCTCGATGAAGCTCCTCCGCTGAAAAGGAACCAGAACCTCGAGGAATGCAATTCATATATGGGGTACAGGAATGACTCCTGTCCATTGACCGCACTGAAAAAGAAGAAGGTGGATCAATCACTTGCGAATTAACCTTGATAGGAGACTAATGACGATACACTGCTCTCGGCTTTTCTCGAATAGATTTTAGTTCCGTATTGAAATGAGGGCAATGCATGATCACATGAAAATTATGAGATGGAGGAATAGTTCCAAAAACCGAAGCAGCATTACCACGTTGAATAGCAATACTAATTCTTTCTAAAAAAAGTGGTAGAACTGTAATCTTTCGTTGCGTGACCCAATCTCCTTCCAAGTTCATGAACAAATAACAGAGATTCCGGACCATAAACACCAAAAGTTTCAACCGCTACTGGATGAAACAAATAAGTGTTACCAAGATTTTGGTATTTTTTTCGTTTCAATTTTTCGCCAGACAAAGCTGCAGTTCCAGCAGACTTCGAACTTTCGGCTAGATGGGAAGCCGCGACCGTGTCAACACAAGTTTTACCGTATTTCCAGGGTATGAGAGACATACCATCTGGTCTCTTACCATCATCTCGACTTGTACCTCAGGGTTCCAAAATTGCAGGAACATCCGCTGGCACCATGGCATGCTTCAATATGTCGTTCACCTGGTAATGTCGAGATGCACGTCCTGCACTTCTCCAGCAACTTAAGCCGTGCACACCTTTCTCATCAACTACACCACCACAAACACAAGTATGAGGCACACAAATAGATGAACCCATCCTAAGACCTACTGCTATTCTGAAAAATTCATTGTCTAATAGCGTTCCAAGAGATGCAACAGGTAAAGCATTCAGCCAAGCACCCGACTCCTTGATCATTACTGCTTTCAGACGAGCCTTATCGTATACACTTGTAGATTTCAGAAGTTTATCAGTAATAATGTTCAGAAGAGGTCGGTCCCATATCTTTTGTATATTCTTTTTATCTGTAGGAGGATCAATATTAGTTGCGGCATGCCAAAGTGATTCACCTTCAGCATAAGAATCGTCTTTGATATTCAGAAATATAGAAGGAAGGATGGCATCGATAAGAACAGATACACTATTGACTGACGACAAAAAAGCTGGTGAAGCTAAGGAAGGAGCCGAACGTAGCCCTAGTCCGGCAAGGTTTACAGGAAGCGTTGCTTGGAGCCATGAATCATTATGGAAATAATTATTTGTAATATATTCCATCGTGTTACGGAGTAAATTATCAAATTCGTCGAGCTCTAACTGACTTGACCAAGTGGGGGAACATCTGAGGGCGTACATGAGTTTTGGAATTGCCAAACAATTCTTCAAAAGAAAAAATGCGACGTTTTTGGGAAGTTCATTCAATCTAGTTGTCAGCAATTGGAGTGATTCCCGTTTTCCTCGAAGATGTTCTGAAAGTGAATCTTTAGAAAGAGGCGCACCCAGGAGACTCCACTCAGACTTATTCAAAATTCTTATACCAGGAGCCAATTTCAAAATAATGGATTCGGAAATATTATTCGAAGTTGAAAGAAAAATCAGCTCGCATTTATCAAAATTCAGTTCAAGTCCAAGACATTTTGAATAATCAATGATTTTTTCTAAATCCTTTGAAACAATGTTTTCATCGCCAGCGATTGAGCCATCGTCCAAATACCAACAATTGAATTCAGATGATAAACTTCTAGTGAGTTCGTCGATGGTCAGACAAAAAAGAGCAGTACCCAAGGGATCACCTTGTTGAACACCTCTTTCAGACAGAATCAGATGTTCTCCAAATCTCAAATAGGAAGCTGATATATAACACTGACTTAAGAAGGGATATAATCCTGGAAACGAATCTTTAACCTTCCGAAGCATGATGTTCCTATCAATCGTGTTGAAGGCATTTTTGAAATCTATTTTGAGGAAATTTTTTAAATCGGGATTTGGATGAAAGTTAATATATCTACGAGCAGCATAAGCAACGGCTTCACATCCACCTGTAGTGGGCGTAACATCGATCCTAGTTCATCCTTGATCCCCATACAACAGAGTTTAGCTACCAAACGACGATAAAAGGTACCAACAGCAATCGGTCTTACTCCTCAATCCTTTTTCCGAAGAGCACACAGTGATGCACCAAAAAGTATAGGACAAATTTCTGGAGAAACCCTACCAGTTAAAATAAAGTTACATAACCACCAGCAGAACCAGAACGAAAAGATTTCATTGCTTCCGAAACTTCATGTTCTGAAAATTGGAACACTGGGAACTCTGAAAAATCGTTTGTTGGTTGCGAGTCCAGAGAATTCGTGAAGGAATATGGTCGAGGGTGTTTTGGTCGAAGAACTGAAAGTATGGATTCATCGTATTCAGCCAACGTATCACTGGAGCTCAAGATTTTCATAGCTGACCTGATATCACCATCAGCTATTTTACTCAAAACAAGCTTAGAAAAGTTTTGGTTATATTTCCTTTTACCGATCTGAGATGGAATGACATTGCACTTGGAATTAAGAAGTGATGTCTTTCTTTATAAGAGATGTGAGAGATGTAAGCAAAAGTTAATAAATTTTCCCAGCTTGTTGGAGAGTTGGTATGTAAACAATCATCCATTATTTCACAGAGAGCAGAGGCAGAGCAATTTCTAGCAGATTTGGGAATCCTTTTCATAATGTGACTGGATCGTTTCAATAAGGACAATTTTTCCTGAAATGTAGTGTTAGATGACACATCTTTAGTAGAATCAGGCAACAGAACAAAATTGACAGGTTGTGTGAGAGCTGATTCATTCAAACTGGATTTTGTATTCGGAACTTTATGAACTTTACCATTATGAATTTTGAGACCTTTTGTTGTTTTGAAAGATTTTTCACAAATATTACAGAATTTGCTATCAATAGAAAGAGGAACATCGTTAGCAGACATTGGATATAATGAAATACAGCTACGAAATGATCCACAAAGAATAGAATGATTACAAGCAAGTACTAATCCACTTGAATTGTATGTTTTCTTTTCGCCAGGATTTGACAAACTAATTTTGATAATTATTTAATTTGAAAGATCAAGATATTGTTTTTTTTCCAGAATGACTGTCACATCATCTTTGTCTGATTGAATCAAAATCAGATTCGGATTGTCTTTTAGAAACTCTTTTGATTTCAAAAGTTAACTTCTAAAAATAGAAGAATGCTGATTTGATTGTATATTGTTTGTTATGATATTAGTTGCACTTGCAATAGTGTTATTTCTCTGATATTCGTCACTGACAGATGAAGTGATGTTGTCAACATCAGCCAAAACCTCTTGATGGAAATGTCTTTTATAATTAACGGTTCCACACTGAACCTAAAGCAAAAAATTGCAAAGCATCTTCAGGAATGATGGTGTTAGAAATATTGGAAATCCAGTTTGGTTTTGTTTTGAATTTTGTTTGGAAATAATTGTTTTTTAGGTTATTAATTTTATTAATAATTCTACTTTTACATTGTGGAACAGTTGTTCTTAATTATTTACAGAGATAATTTTTAAAGAGAAGTTCACCTGTAAGAGAAATAATATCACCCTTAGTTGTCGCTAGAGAACACTCTAAATTTTTGATCAAAGTATGATTTGTAGAAATCTCAATATTCAGTAATTTTATTCCTAACCTGTAATTCTGTTGCCTGATATTCGTATGAGCCTCTTGTCTAAGAAGTAGGTTCTCGAAAGGTCTAATCGTTGATGTTATGTGTTTTGGAAGAATTCCTAACTTCTTGCATTGTTATAGAAAACAGCATCTATTATATTCTTTGGCCAATTTCATCTTGTTCTTGAACCACAGCTTCAATTTCTGTACTGCTATGACACCATAGGTTATCAGGATGTTACGGTAGAACCCCATATCCGTAGAATAGAGAATGGATAGTCGTTGCTGACTAGTCAGAAATGAAACCAGTTGATATTGGGGATAGCAGCAAGTCCAAAGTGTAGTGTAGTTACTCTTTTATAGAGGTTATTCCAAGCTTTCGTAAATATAATTTACATCTTCATGGAACTACAAAGAATTATTCATGTCAATTTTACATTTTGATATTTTTAAAATTTACTCACATCTATAGTGAGGTTGGTTGACATGTTCCTAATTCACAAAATAGTGACATCACATTCAAAAATTGTAAATAAGTTTAAAAAAGGGTCTATACGAATATAAATCACAGGAAATGTCAAAATTTCAGTCGAAAACAAAAGACTTGTTTAATATAGGGATATACATCAGATAACATTAGAAAATAAATCTGTAATCAAGACAATGTTACCAACTACAATCTTGTAACAACTGTTAAAAATTGATGTATACCACTGTTGTTTTGTAAATCAGGAAAAAAATACATTACCAATTGAGTAGTTATGGAAATATTATTATTTATTGGAAGAGTGTGGTCCAACGACAGTAAAAATGAATAAATCTCACTTAAATGATTTATATCAGTTCTTTATTCATACAGTTTTTATCTTGAGATATAAAGGCCATTTCCAAAAAAGTTCTCTTAGTCATATACGTCTCTTTAGCTAATTTTTTGTCAAATTATAATTCATTCGATGGTCAAATTTGTTTACGTGATCAGCAAGAGCATATCTTCCAGGATGAAGTCTACACAATCACTTTAATGTGAGGAAATTCTACTTTTCAGGCATCCAGAAGTCTGGCCAATTTAATTTTTTCACAGACCTGACAAGGAATACTATACACTACATTTGAAGTAGAAGTTAATGGGATTTTATCTTTTACTTTGGAATAAATTGATCTAATTGGTAAAATAGTTATATTTGCAATTTTAATATTACACACTAAATGAAGAAACCAGGAAAATCTTGGTGTAAGATCTTTTATATATGAAAGTGAAGTAAATGTAGAAATTGTAGGATTAGCAACTTTGCCATTAGTGGATATGTTAAGAATGTTAGATAGAATATCTGTTTCAATATTTAATGGTGAGCTGAACAGAATACTTCTCATTAAGCTAGGTGGATAAGCATTGTCTGAAGAAAGTTTGAAAAGAATATCTAGATTTTTTTTTATTAATGGACTTTTCTGAGATTTTGAGCAGTATAGCTTTAATCTGTTTCACATGGTTTATTTTCATTGAACGCGTGTGATAAGACTCGATGTTAATATATTTACTAGAACTGCATGGTTTCCCGTACCATTCTATAAGTATTTTGTTATTAGGATTACGTATGAATCTTGTATCTAAGAAAGGTACGGAACAATCATCATCCTCAGTTTCTATTGTAATCTGGATATATGGGTCAAAGCTGTTGAAAGTACTGATAATCTCAATAATGCCATCTTTTGGTAAAGCGACAATGATATCATCAACATATATTTTGACGACAAAAAGATAAAATTATATAACTGGAATTACTGTGTCCAACACATCATCCATTACATATGAAGCTAATATAGGGGACATTGAGGCTCCCATTGGGGTACCAAAACTTTGTTTATAAATTGTGTTATTGAACAGGAAAGTAGAAATTTTCATGAATGTTTCTTCATTAATGTTACAATGACTGCTAATACGATTCCATTTTATATGAATTGTTCTTCGACAAACTTCTAAGTATACATTTATTACTAAAAAGAGACACCGCATCAAGACTTGTCAAAACATGGTCATTAGGTATGTTTGTGTTATTGAATTCATAATTAACTTCAAAAGAGTCTTGTATATAGTATTCATTGTCAGAATAATATGCTTTAGTTAAAATACCTTTGAGAAGTGATGGCATCTGTTGGAGCACCAATACATGGAAGTATAGGTCTCATCGATAAAGTAGGTTTATGTATTTCTGGTAATGAAGAGAATTTTAGCATGTGAGTTTTTTTTTTATGACATCATTTTGATTTGTGTCTTTAAGTAGTCTCAAAAATTCATTAGCTTTCCTTCGTATAGTAGTCGTAGGATCTTTCGCTAATTTAATATAGGAATTACTGTTGATAATCATTTCTTTTGAAAGATTATGATATTGTGTTTTTCCATACTGTCACATTACTTTTGTGTAATTGAATCAAAATCTGATTCGGATTGTCTTTTAGAAACTGTTGTTTGTTGTAATATTAGTTTCTCTTGCCATAGTGATATTTCTCTGATATTCGTCACCAATAGATGGAGTGATGTAGTCAACATCAGCCAAAAAACTATTGATGGAAATGTCTTTTTTAATTAACGACTCCACACTGAACTTTGGTACTGAGGCAAAAAATTGCAAAATATCTTCAGGAATGATGGTGTTAGAAATATTAGAAATCCAGTTAATTTTATTAATATCTCCACTTTTTACATTGTGGAACAGTTCGTTATATGTTCTTAATTGTTTACTGAGAAAATTTTAGATAAGTTCACTTGTAAGAGAAATAATATCACTCCTAGTTGTCGCTAGAGAACACTCTGAATTTTTTGATCAAAGTATGATTTGTAGAAATCTCAATATTAAGTAACTTTATTCCTAACCTGTGATTCTGTTGCCTGATATTCATATGAGACTCTTGTCTAAGAAGTAAGTTCTCAATAGGTATAATCGTTGATGTTATGTGTTTTGGAGGAATTCCTAACTTTGCATTGTAATAGAAAACAGCGTCTAATATATTCTTTGGCCAATTTCATCTTGTTCTAGGACCAAAACTTCAATTTCTGCACTACTTTGTCACCATAGGTTATCAGCATGTTACGATAGAACCCCATATCTGTAAAATAGAGAATGGATAGTCGCTGCTGACTAGTTAGAAATTAAACCAGTTGATATTGGGGATAGCAGCTAATCAAAAATGAACTCTTTTATCCAGGTTATTCCTAACTTCCGTAAATTTCATTTACATCTTCAGGAAACTACAAAGAATTATTCATGTCAATTTTACATTTTGATGTTCTTGAATTTTCCTTTTTTCTATAGTGAGGTTGGTTGACATGTTCTTTTAAACTAAAAGAAGGATTGTCGTTGACTAGTCAAGAGTATAACTGTTCGTGGGGTCTGCAGCAATGTAAAAGGAAACTCTTTTAAGTTTTTCCAGGCTTTCGGAATCGTTTCATTCCATCATCAGGGATACTACAAATGGAAATATGTAAATTATAAATTATGAGTACTCACATCTTACTTGAGGATGCTTACATATATGTTCATGAAAAGTTATGGGATACATTTTCAAAACCAAATAGATTTTTAGCTAACTAACACATCAGAACTGCAGTATTTTCGAAAGTTCTTTATAAAAATACAGAAATGAACGAAAAGACAAATTAGTTGTAAATAGAGACAAACCTCATTTATTTATTTCCAAATATGACAGTTATTAATTTGTCAAGTGACATTATTTTGTTCCGACAAATAAATTCCAGAGTAGGTTGGAATTCCTACGTTCGGTTACTCTGATTTTCTGGATTTTTATGTCAAGTCGAAGTAAAACAGAATATATTTCACTCAAACAGCTTATATCTGTTCTTTTATTGATGAAATCATTCTCTTGAGAGATAAAGGCCATTTCTAAGAAAGATCATTTTGAAAGATGTGATTCTCTTGCAAGAACAGTTGTTAAAGGGTAGTTCATTCGGTGGTCAAGGTCATTGACATGTTTTGCTAAAGCACATCTTCCAGGATGTAGTCTACTATCACTTTTATGAGAAGTGATTCTGTAATTTAATAATCTTTTTGTTTGGACAATGCAATTTTTATCACAATCAAGACAAGGGATACTATAAACAACATTTGAAAGTGAGGAAATATCAATTTTCATAATTTCAAATAGTTGAAAAATTCTGGTCAGTTTAGGTGTTATTCCTTTGATGTAAGGTAATGAAGCATAAAAAATTGAATCTTGATCCATATCTGCAACTGGTTGTTCATTATGAGAAATCATATTTTGTCTTACACTATTATCAACTTCTGTTAAAAATGAGATAAACAAAATGTTCTTAACTAAAGATGGTGGATATACATTTTTTATGAAAAGTTCTTGAAGTATTTTCAAATTTTCATTATGAAAAGATATATCAGAAATTTTGAGCAGTCAGTCTGTCTTTCATTTGTTTCAACAAATTCACTTTCATCGAAAATTTGTGATAAGAAAAGAAATTCAAATACCTTCCTGAACTGCATGGTTTTCTATAACAATCAATTAATATTGTGTAATCAACCGATTGTGTGAGTTTTGTACCCAGAAAAGGTACTGAGAGATATGAATCTTCTGTTTCGATTGTGAATTGTATATGAATGGGTCGTAACTATTGAAAGTATCCAAAATTTCGGTTATATCATTTTCAGGTAATGCTAATATTATATCATCCACATATTATTTGATGAAAAATGGGTTAAAAGAGAGGACTGCAGGTATCACTGTGTCTAGCAACTCATCCATAACATAAGCTGCAAGAATTCGTGAGATTGAAGATCACATTGGAGTTCCAAAAGTTTGAATGAAATATTTTCCATCAAATGAAAAATAGTTATTTTCAAAAAGAAATCTTATTAAGTTGGAAAAACAATATTGTTAAATAGTGCATTGACTGCTGATACGATCCCAATTTTGATCTATTGCTCTAAGGCAAGTATCAAGATAAACATTACTGAAAAGAGAGACAACATCCAAACTAGCTAGAACATAGTTGTCTGGTAATTTGATTTTATTGAATTTTTCTGAGAATTCAAAGGAATCTTTCATCTGAATCTTAAGCATTTGACAAAATGTAAGTTAAAAATGAAGCAATTCGTTCTGTTGTAGAATCTATGAAAAGCTATTAGTAGGTCTCACTAGCTATAGTGATATTTCTTTCATTGGTATCACTGATAGAAGGAGCGATATGATCTACACCTGCTGAAATGTTTTTTTATTGGAATGTCATTATTTATTACTGGTTCGATACTAAATTTTTTGTCCCTATGATGAAAATTGTGAAATGTCTTCAGGAATAACTGAATTTGAAGAATTTTTTATCTAATTTGGATTTTTTTGAAATTTTATTCTATTTTCACTTACCCTTAAATCATTGAATTTATCAATGTTCTTTGTTTTTACTTCATGAAAAAATCTATTATACAGAAAGAATCAATACACTTGTATAAAAAAATAATTTCTCCTTTCAATATTATTAATGAATTTTCTAATTCAAAATTTGGTTGGTTGCAATTTCAATACAAATAATTTGAACTCCTAACATGTGAATTCGTTCAGAAATGTCTGTATGGGCATTTTGGCGATACAGTTGTCTATCATCGCTCGGTGCTCGGTTCTCAAGTGATGATTGAATAGGTTCTGCACGGACGCTAGCTCTAATTCAAAAAGTTACTGAAGTTTCTGCTCTTCATTCCGCATCCGCTGCAACACACAACTAAGAATTTTCCCTCCAAAAGGTGTTCGTACTGAAAAATCGATAGTATACGATTCAACAACATCAGGACTATCTCGTGAATTGATCAAACTATTCTCCTGCTCAAAAAGTGTTCTCCACAGGTATCCCAAAAATTGGCATCTGTCTTGTTGTCCTGATGAAAAACTAGTTGGCCCCAAAGACTTCATGAAATCAACTGGAGAAATGGAAACCATTTGAGCAAATTAAAGTTGGTCGAACAATTGCTTCAGCTCAAAAAATAACTGGGAATTATCATTATTATTGGTTAATATTTGGTCCCTAAAACACTCCGTCATAAATAGCGCTTGTAAAACGCTATTCATGTAGCAAGTATTTCCCAAATTGTTAAATCCAACTTAACTCCTATGATTTTTAGATTACCTAATCAGAATTTCTCTTTTTGTATTCACAGAAAAGATAGTTTTTCTTCAATTAGTATACTTTGAGGATTCATTACTTTTTTCGTAATATTACTCCTATTCAATTTCCTTATTTTTCTTCCTATTCTCAACTTTTCAGAAACTGATTTTTTTCAGGTTCTTGCTCGTGTAGGAAGTCCAATCATCTTCGTGCAAAGTTTCTACTGCACTAGTGGTGTTTTGGTAGATGTCGATGTTCGTTTTTTCAAGTGAACCTGGTTCGGATACATGATTGTGTCCTTCAAGTGGAGCATCTGTCATCACCTCATGTATTTCTACATTTTGAGGTTCCTTTGCGAAGGGTCGGTCTGAATCATAATTATTATTAAGCCCTGTCAACTGCTCCCCAAGAATATCTTTGACTGCAACATCAACTATGCTTTCCACTGGTGGTTTGTAGGTTCCTCCTCCTGTTTTTAGAACCAGTTTTTGCTTCTCTGCCCATTTTTGTTTTGTTCTCTTCTGGATGTTATTATACTTTTTTTCGAGATCTAAAATCATTTTTTAAACTGCAACTGTTGAATTCATTTTCAATTATTTTCCAAGACTTTTTTTCCATGACACACAATTGCTTTTTTTGCATTCGATAACCTTGATATACTTCTCAACAAATGCTATCAGAAGTTGTTCTTGTCCAAGGGTGAAATTGGCGCAACCTGGATATTTATTTGCAGTTTTGTCATTGAATGTTTCCATCGCATCCTGTAAAAATTGATGTCTTCTGAGATGATACAGATGAACGAAATGTATTTCAGCAAATTTCATTCCACATGATGAAACTCACCTCTATATCAAAAACCAACTTTTATTCCAATTCTACCGGAACCTGGCAAATCGAACAAACGGCGGATAACGTTAAAATTATGAAATATCCAACGTCAGTAACGTCTAATTTCCATCACAAATTTCCATTTTTCTGAAATCGTTCAAGAATGCCCTCTTTCTCGGAGCAACTTCAGGCCTCAAAATACGCTAATCTAGTATTTTAGTCCGTTGCTAAGCAACCAACTATCCCGGACCGTTTTCGGACCTAAACGGTACGGGAAAGTAATTTTTCGGCAACCATCCGGGAAGTGTTCACTTCCCGGACACTTTTTCTTTGGTAAAGTAGCACTTCCCGGCCTAGAACGGGAAGTACGTACTTCCCGGACTAGGCCGGGAAGTGCTCGAATTTTAATACAAATATTAATATAAATAAGATTTAGAATGTTTCTGTTGGTACCTATCTTCTGTTCGAATTTCAATATATAATACAAATAAGAACTGAAATGTTCGAAATATTCAAATTTGGAATTGTTTCATCCGGTTAACAGATGGGTGAAAGTCGACCTCTCTTCGTCTCTCAGACTAAATGCGTCTCATTGATTTGTTATTCTACATGATTGCCGAAAAAATAGTGTACGCAACACGTCCGAAAACAGTTTTTTTGGACTCGCTAACGCTCGTCCTAGAATTTGGTCTACTCGTCCAAAAAAACAGTACTTTCCGGACTTGTTACGTAAATTACTACCCAAGTAACAATTTTAGTTTTGTGATAGCCCTCAGAAGGTTCTGAAGACCATAACAATCACAGCATCGATAAAACTGTTTTGCTGTAATGACATCCATAAAACATCCTTAAAGCTGCTATAAATCTACGAGGGCTCACTCCTATGAAGGTTCTCAGGGCAATTTTGAAATGCAAGCATAAAACCTGCTTGCCTTATCCGCAGGATTCTTAATAACCTCCTGAGGATCATTATAAAACCAAATCATGAGGCTGTTATAAACCTGTATGTCATTAAAAAAATCTATTTGGCATCGAAATATTTTTTTTGAATGAAATTGGGTTAGAAAATATTCCATAAATAACTACAGCCAAAACGGGCTTGAATTAATCTAATTTTTCAGTTGCGGAAAATATGGCGACTATTTTACAGGCAAAAATATAATGAATGGCGTCCTGGCAGTGATATATGAAGAATATACAGTGTGTTACACTTCTCATGGAAACACCCTCGTATCTTCCGTAATTTTTGACGAAGAATCATGAAATTTTCAGGATCGATAGATACACTAGAAATAAACTCGCTGCACAAAAAGGGTCAACCTACGTGATATACACTGCATGCCAGTAGCGATGGAACCACCCATTTTTACGGTAAAACATACTAGGGGGCAAAATTCGCTCAAAATTCTTTCAGATTCGTGATCAGCACCCCCAAATTACTATAAATACACCTGTATCCTGAAAAATTTTCAGTCCTGAAAAATTCAAATTTGTTTCACTTCTCATGGAAACGCCCTCGTATCTTCCGTAATTTTTGACGAAGAATCATGAAATTTTCAGGATCGATAGATACACTAGAAATGAACTCACTGCACAAAAAGGGTCAACCTACGTGATATACACTGCACGCTAGCACCGATGGAACCACCCATTTTCCAACCGTAAAAATGGGTGGTTCCATCGCTGCTGGCGTGCAGTGTATATCACGTAGGTTGGCCCTTTTTGTGCAATGAGTTCATTTCTAGTGTATCTATCGATCCTGAAAATTTCATGATTCTGCGTCAAAAATTACGGAAGATACGAGGGTGTTTCCATGAGAAGTGTAACACACTGTATAGGTACTCAACAACGTAAAATGTCGAATATCATCTGCGAATGAAATTTTTTTCACAAAATGACTGTTAGGTGGTAAATCTGCAACGCGCCTCAATAACAACGCGAAATTATGAAAATAAACAAAATACCACATAAAATTAAAAAATTGTTTTGACTCATATCTTTCCCGGAATGATTTGTACTATATATAAATACAAATGAATACCAATAATTGTGTATTTTCTTTCCGTCATACACACCAAATTGCAAGAAACATGAATTGAAATCAGGCTCTCTTTAGTTGTTCCCTCTGGTTGTAATAAAATATGGCTACCCTACCTTTAGTCTATTTAGCTGCACATATTGCCGTCATAAAGTAGTTTCTCCTCAAAATAAACCATTTTAAAATAATTTTATCCTAAAAAAGGACGTTTGGTATTATTTAATCCAATTTCCAAAATATTTCAACTGTCAATTGTCAATCCCGCCTGACATTCGACTTTTCGTGATCAACGTGGTCAGTATACTAAGTGTCTATACTCTCGTGATAAGTATTTGGTGTCTAAGTATTGTGAAACGTTTAATTACTATTTATTTTTTCCAGTTATCTTTACCCAATGCGATTTATTTATTACCGGTTAGGGGGAGCTACTATAGCATTTAAGTAGAAATAGTTTCATGCGTTGATTTTATAGCGGTTCTCGAGAGTACATCTCAAAACCTTAATAAAACCTCATCGTAAGTTTTATTACAGAACCATTGCATGGACTTGAGGAGTGCTTTAAAACCATCACAAAACTAAGTTTCTATGTGGATTATTTAAATACCAAAAAGATTTATCGTGTATGTGTATAAGCCATTGTAAAACCATCATAAAAACAAATATACTTAAATGCTGAATGGTATTATCTTATAGCCTTCAGGAGTGTTTTGAAACTGATTCATAAATCTGTTTGCTCTGGTAGCGTATTAGGAATAATATATGACCTGCATAAATCAAATTGGACATTACCTAACCTTCATAAAACTTTCATAAAACTAGGATAAATCCAAATAACATTTAAATTGTTACTTGGGTATTCCCGTATCGAAAACGATACGAAATTTTTTTTGCCGGTTTGTTTACATTTTAGACAGTTATTGAATTCACGCAAACAATAGGTAGAATTCCTTAGTTTTTGATAATGCTGATTGCGATTTCAGAAAAAAAAAGTATGTGTACCTCGTAGTAAAAGCACATTCCCAGACTTCAATGCTTGTTGGCCTCGGCTTAACGCCTCGGGCAACAATTTACATTGTCGTCCGGGAATGTATTGCTTTTACTACTAGATACACAATATCCTATTTCCATATACCAACCTAATAATATTAATACTAACTGATGGTTACTTGACCACCACGAATTTTGTATTTGAGAAACGCTTCGGGTATTGACTACTAGTTAACTAGAAGGTACTTGTTTAAGTCACCACAAAGATCACCACACATTGTGAAACTGGCCCATGTCGCATTCGACAAAATATCTCCATCACTTTTCAGTGCATATTCGAGAAAGGAGATGGACATATTTTGTCGCATGTGACACAGGGTAGTAGACATTTGAGAATAGGGCCCTTGGAGTCTCATAACAAAGACAGGGCTGAATAGAGAACCCTAAAAGATTCCAAGGGCACACGCAATAGATCTGGAAATTTCGCGGTATACAGGCTTGTAGCAGGGACGATCCAAATGTAATCGAATCCCGATAAAACAAATCGAATAGATGAACTCAAACATTCCAACTTATGAAAATTGTTGTTGTTCAAAAATTGTCATTCAGATGACGATTTAATTTTGTCACAAGTCTGAAAAAATTAAAGCGTGTATCTGTGTGTTGAATGAACAACAATATTGATCAATTTGAACAATATTGACGACTTTTTTTGGTGGAATCCATGTTGCTTCATAAAATTCATACCGACATCAACATACTGGGTAGTATTCATAAAAGATAGCAAATGCTTTTACTACAGGTTTGTCTCCGTCATAACTCAACAAAATGAATACGTCTGTTTCAAGAAATCGAAGTAAAAGCATTTGTTCAATGTTTATGCATACAACTCAACTGATGAGAACATTCTTCAAACGACAATCTAACCCGAACCCAACTTACTACCATTATAATAATGTCGAAACAGGATAATGGAATACCACTGAATAAAATAAAGATATATCTTTTCGCATGTTGATGAAAAATACCTTCATACATCACACATGCATTTGTTCAATAAAATATTCCACGGTGCTAGTAAACAATATCAATTGTTAGTTTGATGTGGGAGACATTGCATGATGCCATCTGCAAATGTTGTAATACCGACTTGAAGGTGCATTTGTAGGGGGAAGTAATCACATTAGAGTCGCATAGGTATATATGGGACTATAAATACTAGACGTCGCCTTATACGGTGATAAGTTGATTATATAATTAGTGATCAAAAATGAATTGGTTGCGGGTAAGTTTCGAGACGTTGAGTAAACCTAAATCTACTATGATTTCAACTGATGCCAAAAGATATTTTGTCATTGTGTTTCAATTTCTCTAGAAAAATAACCACGAAATAATATTTTTTTGTTAAATTGATAATATCACCAACCTTGTGACGTGACAATTTAAAAAGTTTTCAATTTTTTCCATCTTTCAATTGAAGAATCAGAAAATGCACAGTCCCAAAAAAAGACCCAATTCTCGTGCAGAAAGTTGAATTTTCAAAATGTACACTTTACATTTACAAGGTACCAGCTCTTTCACATATTTGATGATCAGCACATAATCGACGAGAAATATCATGTTGAGAGTGATTTGAACTCATCGAAATTAGTTTTTGAGAAGTTGAATTAACGAAAGAGATACTTGTCTTGTATTTTATTAACTTCTATGACCTGAAGCAGCATACCAATATTTTCAATTTAAACGTTCGTAAAGATGAATATGATCCTGCACTGAACATTGAGGTGAAAGTTCCGGAAACCACGCCAGTGACAAATTAAAACAAAAGCGTCAAGAACTATATAACTTCAAAAAGGCTAATTTTTCATTGCTCTATGTTCATTTGTACGGAGCTGACTGTACATTCTCAAATAATATTTCAGAGGTTGATACAGCTCTGCATGAATGTGACTTAAAACTGTTAATTTTTGTCCTTTACGTATCGTCTTTGCATTTTTTTTTTCGTATTCCCATATAGACCGGGATCCCACGCCTATTTTCAAAAATGATTAATAACAGGCTTAATCTTTCTGAGTAGCTTCATTTTGCCGAGACGTATAAGTTTTTCCTATACGAAAATTCTCGATAGTGGTAGCTAATAAAATGCGCAAGCGTAAATCATGTCGATTTGGTGAGTGTAAAAAAGTCAATAATAACAGTTACTTTTTCAGTCGAACCTCGAGATAATTGGATAAAGTACTCGAAAAAACTTTTGTCCTACAAAATGGATGGTAGGACTGAAGAGTCCTCCACTCCCAACATGTACCAATGACGTGGTCATAAAAATTCATTAATAATCATCGGATATTTTTGCCGTGGCATGGTTAATATTTATATAATTGAATGGTCAAATTGTCCTACAAATTGAATGGTAGGTATTCACAGTCCTACGCTCCGAAATTATCAATTCCATGGTAAATAAAAATTTTTAATAACAGGCTGAATCTTCGTGAGTAGCTTCTTTCTATTGAGACACCTAACTTTTCCCTCTACGAAAATACTCGAAAGTGGTAGAAAAAGTCATTAATAACAGTTTTTCAGTTGAACATAGAGATAATTCGATAAAGTACTCGAAAAAACTGTTGTCCTACAAAATGGATGGTAGGACTGAAGAGTTCCCCACTCCCAACATGTACCAATGACGTGGTCATAAGAAATCATCAGTACCTAGCGAACTTTTCCACCGTTGCTTGCTTTATATTTGTATAATTAAATGATCACATTGTCCTAGGTATTTTTTCCCAGTCTTACGTGCAAAAGCCGTAGTATACAGGGTGCTCCATTATCATGAGAAATACGCGTATCGTAATTAACAGCTGAATTTGTTAAAACAGTGGCTACTACAATTGATGAAAAAAACTGGAAGCCACATTTAAAACAATAAAGTTGACGATGGAATTTAATGAACAGAACGTCGCATTGGAAATTGGTAAAATTGTTTGAAAAAAATTGTTAAAATTGTTATTTCCGTCATCCGATTGCACCCCTACGCGCATTCCTCGGAAGTCTTCGAGAGACTTGTATGAGATTACAACAAATATGAAACAGCATTGAAAGTTCCTCTGACATTTTTTGAAAGTACACTGAAGGGAATTGTATGACCAAATAATGATGATGTTTTTTCTTAAAAAAAGCGTCGAGAAAAATACATATTGTAAAACATAGCTGAATATGTTATGAAATAATCGATGAAAAAAACTGGAGGTCGTATTTAAAAAAATTAAGTTGATGATGGAAACTAATAAACTAAACTTCGCATTGAAAATTGTTTTATATCATATTATAACAGATATGAAACATTATTGAAAGTTCCCTTAACTTTTTCTTATATCATTCGAAATGGAGGCGGTAGAGCCATAAAACGAAATTCGACAATTTTAGTTTTTGGCGAATATCTCAATAACAAATACTGATATTCAAGATCTGAAAAAACCTTACTATTGCTTTCCAAAATAGGAAACTTTTGTCCATTTTAACTGACCTTGTAGTTCTCTCTGTTTCCGAGATAGCAATGGTATGTCATCAGCTAAAAAGACGGCCTTGTATATATAATGTTGAACCCCTTACTACTTCAAACACCCCATCTGCTTAGCTGTATTATATTTTGATCGATCAGCTTCCATTCTGATTGATCGTCAATGATAAACTCAATCAACTTATACACTCGTATGCGTATTTATCCACAGGAGAATTGATTATATTATTGACTACCTTGTAGAAAAACAGTTTCGTTTTTTCTGTATTACGAAACATATGTCTCACTAATGTCAGTAATGACCAGTCGCTTACTAGCTCAATGTTGGATATGAATGGTATATTGATATTTTTTTATCCTTTCCAATTTTTCCAAAAACTCAAACTTCATGATGTGTCGCCCTCTAGCACCGAATCTGGTCATACGATCGAGTAGGGCCAATGGAGACTTTTACTCAGAGTAGCTTCAGCTACAACATACCAAAAATTCAGCCATTTTCACAGTAAGACTTTTTTTTATTAAATGTGTGCGCGGTCCTTTGATGATAGCTGCATAAATTGTTGTTTAAAATTATTTTTTCCGTTAACCAGATGTCGTTCCTTTACGAACCACAGCACTCAAAAGACGAAACTTGTGAGATCCAAGGATTAACGAATTCTTACTTTTTACGTGCTATTCCATTTTCTCGGGCCATCAGAGAAATATAAGCAGTCACTAGGCTTCGAACCCACGACCGGCGACCAGTGTGGATAGAAGATCGGTACTTTAACTTCTTGGCCAGTTGACCACCGTAAAATATAACATCTCTTTCGAACTCGACTTTTTGAGGCCTCTGGAGATACCATACATCCTATTTTACCGTAGAGCAGAGTTTCACAATTCGTCTGACCTCTTTGAAAGTTTTCAATTATAAATTTCAGCTCTTCAGACGACGATGTGGTGTTGCAGGTTTTTCCGGGTTTCCCTGCATCTGTTAAAGTGAATGCGACATCATTTAAGCCGCCCCGGAGGGTAGATTTATTATTTCAATGTTTTTACTTTGTTACTGTTGTTTTCAATATGTTTATAAAAATTATGAGACCTAAACAAAATTTCCCACTTTTTTCATAAACTTTTCACGTAAATAATGATATTTTTGAATTGAACAAACAATTATACATTGAAAGTAACATTACTTTACGAATAAAAGTACATTAAATTACCTAAACCACAATTTCAAAATAATTAGTTATTTTGAATAATTTTTGTAGGACTAGCGATACATACCCGTTTTTTTGTAGGGCACTGTATTATTTAGGTGAAGAATACACTAACCTTTCATGTGTTATCATTGTCCTACAGTTATTAATACATTATTGACAATTTCGGAGCTACCATTCAATTTGTAGGACAATATGACCATTCAATTGAACAAATATTAACCAAGCAACGGTAAAAAAATCCGCTGGTTATTAATGAATTTTTATGACTACGTCATTGGTACATGTTGGGAGTGGGGGACTCTTCAGTCCTACCATTGTTTATATAGAAGATAGTCAACCTTATGTGATTATAATTGAATCAAAATGGATGCGACATGTACATGGCGATAGTGAGCTCGCATCCAAGTCATGTCGTAACTTCAGTGATCTGGCCTCCAAGTCATGTCGTAACTTCATTGAAACAATGGGACAGCATTAAAATCAGGGTTTTTTGAAGGAACCTGCCTCAAAATTACATCAAATATCCATGTTTGTAACTAATCACGCTAGATGTCACTCGCGTTTGGATCCAATACCTTTTCCACATGCATTGACTATGTTCTATTTAAACAATGGTACTACCATCCATTTTGTAAGACAAAAGTTTTTTCGAGTACTTCATTGAATTATCTGGAGGTTCAACTGAAAAACTAAGTGTTGTTAATGACTTTTTTGCTCTCACCAAATCGACATGATTGACGCCTGCGCATTTTATTAGCTACCACTTTCGAGAATTTTCGTAGAGGGAAAAATTGGGCTTCTCAATAGAAATAAGCTACTCACGAAGATTCAGCTAATAATAATTACTAATAATTTTTTTTACCATGGAATTGACAATTTCGGAGCGTAGGAATGGGAACACCTACCATTCAATTTGTAGGATACTATGATCATTCAATTAAACAAATATCAACCAAGCAACAGTAAAAAAATCCGCTGGTTATTAATGATTTTTTAATACCACGTTGGGAGTGGGGGACTCTTCAGTCCTACCATCTATTTTGTAGGACAAAAGTTTTATCGGTTACTTCATCGAATTATTTCGAGGTTCAACTGAAAAACTAACTGTTATTAATGACTTTTTTGCACTCACCAAATCGATATGATTGACGCCTGCGCATTTTATTAGATACCACTATCAAGAATTTTCGTAGAGGAAAAAGTTGAGCGTCTCGGCAAAATGAAGCTACCCAGGAAAATTCAGCCTGTCATTAATCATTTTTGAAAATAGGAGTGGGATCCCGGTCTAAAACTGTTATTTTGATTTAACGATATTCAGATGACAATTGAAAAGTCAATGTTAACAGCCTCCGTCCGTTAAGATTTTTCAAAGGCCGGCGGCCGTTAGGAAATCACTTGTTCAATTTTTTTTTCAAAACTTTTTTCTGCATACAATAACAATAATTATAATAATACCGATAACTATTTATCAATTTGAAAAGCAATTTGACAATTGCTAGTATTTGAAATTTCTATTCCATCAATGAGAGATTTACCATCTATGGCACCAGTATTGGAACCCGTTGTCGGTGTGGCCTCATTACTATGAAATAGTTGTCTCGTTATCTTCATTCTCTTCGAAACTGAATTTTAATATACGACTCCGCCACCATAGAGGAGTTTCAACCACCAAGTTTTTTTACCGATAGTAGATCTCCATCTTCCACAAGCATAGTAGCCGAGGATCTGCGAAACGAGTGCCCTGCGTAGAGCTGAAGATTTTCCAATTTTGAGAATGTTTCAATTTTCTTTGAAACAGCTCCAGTAGTATGAATGCCCACAACTTGTTTCACACATTTACCACTCCTATAACCAATGAAGAATCGCAGATTTTCCAAATTTGAAGGCCGCAAATCTACATATTTTTGGTATTAGCCATAGGCATCAAAAGGAAGTCCTTCTTTGGGAATGACAAATACCCTGTTCTTCTTGTTTTTAGTATACCTCAATGTAACCAAAACTCTGGGAATGGTGCTTTCAAAATCATCCACAGTCAGCTTAACAAGTTGGTCAGGTCTACAGGGACCAAAAATACCACACATATTTATATAACCTTTTCAAGCAATCATGTATGATCATCGGCCTCAACAAAACTTAGTTACTTCTTCTTCAGACAAAATTTTTGCTTTCTTTGGTGTGCATCCGTCAAGAACAAAAATAATTTTCCAAATCGGAAAATACCATTCCTTTACGTAATACTCTAATATGATGTACGATTTAAAATAACCAACCTTTAAATGTCAATGTTGTCATAAACTTTCAAAGCAAGTTTCAACATTGAAATCTTGGTCCACAGAGAGTTAGGAAAATGAACCTCTGATTTTCCGTTCGTATTTGCTAATAATACATCTTCATAAACTATCTTTACATTCTTGCTTTTACATCACTCTTCAACATTTTTTCGGCAGTAAATCAACATTCGCTGCACATGAATGGTCGTTGTTAAAGCGAACTCACGAACACAAAAAAACTGACGTTGTTTATAATATTGTTGTGATATTGTTAAGCTGTTCCATGACAACACGATGTTGGGATTTTTCTGTAGAATTACGAGGTACGTGGTTTGTTCTTTCCTCGGAATGAAAATGAAATCTTTCAGCGGTATTAGGTACGAAAAGTCTTGAACGACACACGGCCGATCCGCAAATAACGAATTCAGTTATTTGCGCCTCGGATTACAATATTAAACCTCATCCGTTATTTGTTACATATCGGCCTTGTAACGGTAATCTCAATATTAAGAAATTTGATTCCTAACCTGTAATTCTGTTGCCTAATATTCGTATGCACACCCAGCAATAGAGCATAAAATAAATGAGTTTTTTACAAAAATAATAGTAGGAAACCGACTATGCCATCACATGGAAGACAGTTCGTAGTAATATTGAGTTATGTTTTCGACTCGCAACTGTCATTTGATAATTTGTAATAAATAATTAAATAACAAAAAATTTGTTTTTTTAAATTGTTTTGCTTATAAAATAAAAAGCAATAAAGCAATCTGGTTGCTCCAATTGAAAGAATTGTAGATAATTGAAATACGAACAAAATGGAATGTTCTACCAGCAGGTCGGATCAATAGTGACGGAGAAAAACTGAAAAAAAGGAAAATTTTCCGATTTTTTGAAAAATTCATAACACCACCATTTTTCAAGAAGTAGGATTGGCCTTTCTCATGAAAGTATTGAATCATGTGTACTTTATATGTTTACAAAAACAGGCGATTTCTGATCGTTAGTTTTGGCACAATTGCAAATAATTTTATTCAATTTCTCAAACAGATTATAAAAGTACAAGTACAGTACTACAAAATGTATATTCTCATTTTTTGCTACAATGGTGCAAAATGGGTGAAAAATGCATGCAAACATGACTGAAAACGGCTGAGATCGCATAACAGAATATAACTACGGACTGTCTTCCATGTGATGGTAGAGCCGGTTTTCTACTAGTATTTCAATTAGGAAATAATATTCTATTGATTGGCCTAAGAAGTAGATTCTCAATACACGTTAAAAGGTAAGGGCTGCGTCTTCCCTAGCTCACACAAGTCTCTCGAAGACTTCCGAGGGTTGCGCGTAGTAGTGCAATCGGTTGACGGAAATAACAATTTTAACAACAATAGGTCTAATCGTTGATGTTGTGTTTTGGAAGAATTCCCAACTTCTTGCATTGTAATAGAAACCAGCGTCTATTATATTCTTTGGCAAATTTCAATTGGACCACAACTTCAATTTCTGCACTGCTATGTCACCATAGGTTGTCAGGATGTTACGATAGAACCCTGTATCTGTAGAATAGAGAATGGATAGTCGTTGCTGACTAGTTAGAAATAAAACCAGTTGATATTGGGGATAGCAGCAAGTCAAAAGTGTACTCTTTTATAGAGGTTATTCCAAGCTTTCGTAAACTTTATTTACATCTGCAGGGAAGTAAACGAATTATTCATGTCAATTTTACATTTTGATGATTTTGAATTTTACTCACTTCTATAGTGAGGTTAGTTGACATGTTCTTAATTCATTGAATTGAAAGGAGGATAGTCGCTGCATAGTCGAAAGTAAAACTGTTCGTGGTATACAAGTATACAAGTATACATTAATAAAAGGAGGATAGTAGCTGAGTAGTTAAGAGTATAATTATTCGTAGGGTCTGCAGCAATGTAAAAGGAAACACTTTTAAGTTTTTCCAAGATTTCGGAATCGTTTTATTCCATCATCAGGGAGACTACAAATGGAAATGTCATTTAAGGATTGTAAATTCAAAATTATTAGTATTAACTTCTTACTTAAGGATGCTTACATATATGTTCATAAAAAGTTATATGATACATTTTTGAAAGAAATTGATTTTTAGCTCACTAACACATCAGAACTGCAGTATTTTCGAATGATTTTTATAAAAATACATAAATGAACGAAATGACAAATTAGTTTTAAATAGAGACTTACTTCATTCGTTTATTTTCAAATTTGTTAGTTATTATTTGACAAATGACATTATTTTGTTCATAGACAAATAAAGTTCAGTGTAGGTTGGAATCCCTACGTTCGGTGACTCTGATTTCCTGGTGTTTTATGTCGAGTGAAAGTAAAAAAGAATAAATTTTACTCAAATGGTATTTGTTCTTTAATTGTTTTGAGAGATAAAGGCCATTACTAAGAAAGATCTTTTTGAAAGACTTGATTCTCTTGCAAAAACAGTTTTTAATGGGTAGTTCATTCGGAGATCAAAGTCATTGACATGTTCTGCCAAAGCACAAATTTCAGGATGTAGTCTACTATCTTTTTGTTTGGCCAATGTAATTTTTATCACAATCAAGAGAAGGGATACTATAAACAACATTTGAATGTGAGAAAATATCAATTTTGAATATATTTGTCTTATTGAAATATCTGTTCTATTTGCAATTTTGATATTTTCAAATGGTTGAAAAATTCTTGTCAGTTTATGTGTTATTTCTTTGATGTAAGGCAATGAAGCATAAAATATTGAATCTTGATTCATATCTGCAACAGGTTGTTCATTATGAGAAATTATATTTTGTCTTACACTATCATCAACTTCTGTTAAAAATGAGATGAACAAAATGTTTTCAACTAAAGATGGTGGATGTGAATTTTGTATGATAAGTATTTTCAAATTTTTATTATGAAAAGATATTTCAGAAAATTTGACTACTCTGTCTTTCATTCGTTTCAACAAATTCACTTTCATCGAAAATTTTTGATAAGGAAAGTAATTTAAATACCTTCCTGAACTGCATGGTTTTCTATACCAATCAATTGATATTGTATTATCAACCGATCGTTTAAGTTTTGTATCCAGAAAAGGTACTGAGAGGTAACTATTGGAAGAAACCAAAATTACGGTTATACCATTTTTAGGTAATGCTAATATTATATCATCCACATATTTTTTGATGAAAAATAAGTTAAAAGAAAGAACTGTATCTAGCAATTCATCCATAATATAAGCTGCAAGATTTGGTGAGAATGAAGATTCGATTGGAGTTCCAAAAGTCTGTCTGAAATATTTTACATTAAATGAAAAATAGTTATTTTCAAAAAGAAATCTTATTATGTTGGAAAAACAATCTTTTTCAATAGTGCATTGACAGCTGATACGATCCCAATTTTAATCTATTGCACTAAAACAATTATCGAGACAAATATTACTGAATAGAGAGACAACATCCAAGATGTCTGGTAATTTGATTTTATTGAATATTTCCGAGAAATCAAAGGAATCTTTGATAGAGTAAATGTTATCTGAATCATAAGCATTAGAGAAAATGTTGGTTAAAAATGAAGCAATTTGTTCTGTTGGAGAACCTATGCAAGCTATTATAGGTCTCACTAATAAATTTGGTTTGTGAATTTTTGAGTAAAATTTTGGATTGATGTCATCATGACTATTAAGCTTTTTTTAACAGTGTCATCTATTTTATTATATAATGCAGGAATTATGACAGCATTTTTCTTCAATACTAAGGTTTGTTTTTGACAGGAAATGAGGCTTATGGAAACAAAAAAGTATACTCTTAATCTGCTTTTGATTGAGAGCTTTCAATCAATATCTGAAGAGAAAATTACAAATATTGGGGCTACATATTATGTTATTGTACTTACAGCATAGTGAGATTTACAAATGAACTGTTTTTAACATCGACAGAAGTGGGTTTTTGATATCAGTCAATATTACTATTTTTATATATGAAGTTTTTGATATACTTATGTTAACTACTGAAAAACATGTGTATCAATTGCCAGTAAACATAAATGTTAAATAGAAATATTTCTTTACTTCTTTTCTCGCTTCCAATTCAGTTGAAGAACAAACAATAAATTCCTTTGAAGATAATCACGAAGAGGTAGCTCATCAATATTCAATTGCTGTATTATAAGTGTTTATGGGGAATTTGTGACTTTTTATCTCAATTGTCATTCATTATAACTCTTGAGGAATAAAAACGTATGTGATAATTATTTGTTAACAATTGATCAGAAGAACTTTCGATTATTTCTTTGGCCTTCGTTGCATGTAATTACATGAAAATTGCTTCCTGATTCTTCACTTTTGTCGTTGAAATCCAAAACATGAATTTATGCAAAATGTTGAAACAAACAACTGTTTCATGCGAGGTTTTACATAATTATTACATCTCAGTTATATTTTCATGTTTCACTTCGAGAATAATTATCAAATTTTGATTTCTGTTCATAACTATATCTTTAGCAAGTGCATATCGCGGATAGTTTTTAAATAAAATTTTCCAGGATCATTGAAGGCCTGGTGGTCAATAATGAAATTCTAATAAACCCTGTTGAATGGAAAATTGTCAATAACTTGAACGTTGTTTGTTGGAATTGACCAAAATAGACACTTCATGAATTATATTCAAATAATGTGAAATTATCATAGTTCTCTTGATTTCTGCGAATTATTGGAGAGAATATTTGAAAGAGTATATAAAAAATATGTGTATATGCAATCTTCATAGTTATCATCATTCAATTGATATACTTATTCATGACCATGCAGTTTTTATCGTTTAATTTGATAAAAAATTTAACACAATCGAAATTTGTTAGGCGAACGTTTAACGTGAAATGTGTTAATTTTGATACATCGTATAGTTTCGAGTATGTGATCGATTTTTGAAGTACGTATTGGTTTTGTTCATTCAACATATTGCATGAGACTTCAAATTCAAAAATTCAAAATTCAAAAATTTATTCAGTCTCTCTTCCGATACATTGTTTAAGAAACACATTATAAGGGCAGCAGATGGAGGAGAAAAGAGATAAATAAGATACATCTTACGAAACAAAATAATCTGCCTTTGTGTAAGGGATATACAAACTAATTGACATGAAACGAATAGTATATAGGTAATTAATATAGAATATATAACATAATAAAATAAATAAAATCAGTGTATAACTAAATTATACCTGTTAACATAAGTACAAGTTTACAAAAACAAATAAATATGTAATATATAGTTATAAGTAACAAAATATGTTTGGGTAGTAATTCAGTTTAGGTCCCTATTTGTCTATTTATTTCTGCTCGAGGAGTATGGATAATAATTGACTTTATTTGATTCTTGAACTTATTGAAGTTCAATTCGCATCTTAACTCATCAGGTAAGAGACTGTATAGTTTTGGCCCTAGATAAGCGTAATTTTTTTGGCCAACTGTTTTGTGCATTAGTGGTATGACAATTCTGTGATTTCGACGAGTAGCATATTGATGGCTAAACGTGATAAGTTCATTTTTATTTTTATATTGTACGACGATAATGTTCATATAATATAGCTGTCTGAGATCAAATATCTGAGATTCTGAGTAAAGAAGGTCGCTAGGGTAGTCATATCTTTTCTGCAGGATGCATCGTAGGAATCTTTTTTGGACAACCTCAAGAGGTTGTAGATAGGTTCTGGATACTAGACATCTGATGAAAACCATTATATGACTCATACGAGGATGTACTGAAATCTAGTTAGCCTAGACCAGTTTCCTGCATAAACAAAATATTGCGTTACAATAGCAACGAACAATAACTTATTAGAAGAGTCAGTGTAAAGTTTGAAGTCAAAAAAGTAAACCAGAGTTACGCAATGAATTAAAAGAAAAAATATATCCACCGAAATTGTGAAAATCGAAAAATTGGAGTATCGAGCCATCATCAAGTACCTGTATTTAAAAGGGTTAAGAGGTAAGCAGATTTACGAAGATATGGTGATCAATGTCCTTCGTATGCGACCGTGAAAAATTGGACTGCAAGCTTCAAAAGAGGTGAATTTTCCATTGAAGATGATGTCCGATCGGGAAGGCCAGTTTCTGTGTCAGTTTCCGAAAATATCGATGCAGTTCATGACATGATTTTAACAGACCGTCGAATTGGGCTAAAATGAATATCTGAAGCAGTGATTATTTCATACGAACGTGTTCATCATATAGTTCACGGCAATTTGGACATGAGAAAAATTGCTGCAAAATGGATCCCCAAATGTTTGAATGTTGACCAAAAGCGTGCAAGGGTAGTAGCATCGCGTTCGATCTGTGCTCGATTTGAAAACGATGTAGACTTCTTAAATCAAATGGATGAGACTTGTGTACATTTCTACGATCCAGAAACAAAGCAACAATCGATGGAATGGCGACACTTCGGTTCTCCAAGACCTAAGAAGTTTCGTGTCCAAAACTCTGCTGGAAAAGTTCTTGCTTCAGTTTTTTGGGATTGCCATAGAGTACTCATGATTGATTTTTTGGATAACGGTAGAACAATAACTGGAGATTACTATTCGACATTACTGACCAATCTACGGAAAAAAATTAAAGAGAAAAGACGCGGAAAGCTATCCAAAGGTGTTTTGTTTTTGCAGGACAACGCCCCTGCACACAAATCTCATGTTGCCATGCAAAAAATTCGTGATTTAGGGTTTGAATTACTAGAACACCACCATTATTCACAATTTATCCTCGTATTTGTGAATTTGAATGTTTACCAGGTATCTTATGATTATGGAGGAAAATATTTTGTAGACAGAAGCGTATTATAAGACTAATATTATTTTGATTTTACATTTGGTAATACTTGCAGGCAGGTGTTTGCTCACAACTGTATTCTTACATTACCATCTGTTTACATCAAAAAGACTGCTACACACTAAGCAAACCCTGACTAGACTCTCAAAAAATTCTGATTATCACGGTTACTTCACATGAAATGAAAGTAACCTCTTAATATCAAAACAGCTTGCCCAAGCTTGAAGTATCTGCAAACTATGCTGGGAGTGGGCTCTATAACCACATACCCCTAACCTTACTCACCCCAACAAGTATCAGTCGATTCGTTCGAAGTGGGTTCATTCTCTGCTGTTTCGTTTTCGCTTCCGGTGGAAAAATTTATTATGTATATCGTTGTGACACTATTTTTGTAGGAAGGGGCGGTAAGAACGACATTTCTCAGAGGACGGAGGGGCATACTACCCCCTGCCTCCAAGTGGCGCCACCACTTAGGTCTCAAGTGACCACAGTTTCGACTCTATTGTATCACAGAGAGTTGGGAGACCCACTATATTTGTCGACACATTCGTCACAATGAGTTTCAAAAGTTCGATATGAAGATGTTCCCTCCCAATCCCTAATTTCAAATACCCAGTAACTTTTCTATAGTTTTCATTAAGTATGGGGAAAATCTCTGCAGTAGTTCCCTAGTTCTACTGTTTGTAACAGTCCGTTTCAATAATTTGGATAATTCCGTTATATCACAGAACACGTAGAACATAATCAGTATACCTCTACCAGTAGAACGATCTGTAAAAGGAAACATTCTCAATTGAAAGTTGAACCTAAATATGACTCCCCTGGAAATGAAAGAAAAAACTACGATGAATTGAAGTAACTTTTTTTTAATATATATACGGGGTGACCCAGGGGTGTGTTCATGGTCCATAACTTTTTTTCTATGCAAGCAATCTACTTGATTTTTTTTTCAATCGATATGTTCAACAATGAGTACATTTTGAAAATATTTTCATTAATATACAAGATGTTTCAAAATGAAATACACAACTACGTTCAATTTTTTTTAATAGCAACCTCCTTTTTTATTCCATTTTTGGATTCGCCACTAAATTTTCAACATAACGCACCCTGGTTTTATATACCTATTTGCAATAGTTTTTGACTTATGCCAATTTGTGTCAAAATAGCGTCGTGCATGCACCCACAGAAAAATTCGTAACTTCAGAACCTTTCAAGATAACTCAACCTACTTTTTCCCAGACTATTCCTCAAGCTTCAGAGCATCTTTTGAAATACTGGCTAACTTGAAGTCAATGTTCCATCGCCTACTACGATGTTTCTCAAATGACAGTTTACAAATGGCAATAACTCGATTTTTTCAAATGCAACACCCTGTATTTTATTACACCATTACATGGCATTTTCTAAGAGCTTTTCGTCAATATAGCATTTGTGTGGTCTACTTTGTGTAGTTTGCTTAATATGTTGAAAATAAGAAATGTGGGTGATTTTTGAGGAATCTAGTAGGCTGCTTTCGTAAAATTTGACATCCTTGTACTGTCAATAATTGTACACGTAAAATTGTTGAAAATGAATTATACTCGCGAAGAATTAGTGAATATGGTCTACTGTATTGGCGAAGCTGACAGATATCCTTTATTAGCAAGCAAAATCTACCATGAAAAATATCCGGAAGCAAGAACTCCACGGGTGTCTTCATTCCAAAAGTTAAGAGATCGGTTAGAACTCAGTGGTAGTGTATCTTATACTCAAAAGGAAATTGTTGGTGGTCGAATTGATGAGGAAAATGAGTTGCAAGTTTTATTGATGCTACAGGAAAATCCTCACGTAAGCACTAGGGAAATAGCAGCGGAAACGGATATTTCACAAAGTAGTGTGAACAGAAGAATATTGAAACATATTAAGTTCCACCCTTTTCATCTGAACCTACATCAAGAATTGTATGGTGATGATTTTGCCAATATAGTTGCGTTCTGTATGCAAATGAATGGCATGATTGATGAGGATTATAATACTTTAAACAAAATTCTGTTTTCTGATGAAGCAACTTTCAAGAACAACGGTTCGGTCAACAAACACTAGAATTATTTTCTTTGTAATGTACTCCTGTTGTATAACAATTTCAAAAACATATTCTCTCCATAATTTTAAGAATGTGTCAAATTTTACGAAAGCAGCCTCCTAGATCCTCAAAAATCATCCACATTTCTTATTTTCAACATATTTCGCAAACTACACAAAGTAGATCCCACAAATGCTATATTGAGGAAAAGCTCATAGAAAATGCCATGTAATGGTGTAATAAAATACAGGGTGCATTTGAAAAAATCGAGTTATTGCCATTTGTAAATCGTCATTTGAAAAAAATCGTAGTAGGCGATGGAACATTGACTTCAAGTTCGCCAGCAATTCAAAAGATGCTCTGAAGCTTGAGGAATAGTCTGGGAAACAGTAGGTTGAGTTATCTTGAAAGGTTCTGAAGTTATGAATTTTTCTGTGGGTCCATGCACGACGCGATTTTGACACATAAATTGGCATAAGTCAAAAACTATTGCAGATAGGTAATGTGAAACCAGGGTGCGTTATGTTGACAATTTAGTGGCGAATCCAAAAATGGAATAAAAAAGGAGGGTTGCCATTAAAAAAATTGAACGTAGTCGTGTATTTTATTTTGAAACATCTTGTATATCGATGAACATATTTTCAGAGTGTGCTCATTGTTGAACCTATCGATTGAAAAAAATATCAAGTCGATTGCTTGCATAGAAAAAAAGTTATGGACCATGCACACACCCCTGGGTCACCCTGTATATAGATAAAAACTACTTCCCCATCTAAAGCCAGGCTGGAAACTGAACTACATCTGATAGATATTGTGAAAAGACCCTATATAACCTGAGAGAAAAAAATCTGAAAGTGAAAATTTGCATTTTCATTCAGATAGTTGAAAGTTTCTGTAATATTTTTTGTAATATCTAACAGAAAACAACTACTTTCCGGGTAAAAGCCACGCTGGACATTGAACTACATACATCTACGAGTATCATCTGATAGATTTGTGAAAACAACCTAAATTGAAAGAAAAAATCTGAGAGTGAAAATTTGCATTTTCGTTAATTTGATTATTTCTCAAATGTCCAGTTTTCATTGGCTATTCATATCTATAAATGAGATAAGGGCGAATGGGTAAAAATTTGGTTTACTGGAAATCTGTTATGATAAGAAATTGAACATCGCGATTGTGGGCCCTCAGCCAATTGTAATGGTACTATTTTTGTTTTGCGGAAATGCTCTGTTACCAAGTTGACCTCTTCAGATTACTGGAAATCTGATATGAAAAAACATTTGAACGTCTTGACCCTCAGCCTATTCTAATAGTACTATTTTTGTCTTACGGAAATGCGTCGTTGCCAAGTTTTGGACACTTGGGATTACTGGAAATATGATATGGAAAAAACAATAGAACATTTTGAGCATTTCGAATGGTATCAGTTTGGTTTTCGGAAATGCGCTGTTGCCAAGTTAGTCACTTCGGATTACTGGAAATCTGATATGGAGATGGATCGGAGTGGACATTATTCTATTCAGTCAGGTGGTTTCTGCTATGACATTTTGAGTTACCGGAAATGTGTTGATGCCAAGTTATTGACACAGGAAATCATTCAGAGCAATACAAGTTGCTGGTAATCCGATCACTAATTGATATGAAAAGGTGAAATCGCAGCAGATGCTCGCTGCGCTTGCATTTTATAAATTACCAAAAGGAAGAGACACGCCTTTGGCTATTCAAGTTGCTGGTAATTCGGTCACTGATTAGTATGAAATTATTAAATCACAGCAGATGCTCGCTGCGCTCGCAGAAGGATGAGACACGCTATAACTTTTGTTTCCGTGGAAATTTAGTTAATGTCAAACTCCTGACCATTTATAGTCCGTGAGCTGTATTATGATAATTTGTGACTGAGAATCCAGAACTTGAGCATTTCAACGTTGTTTCGCATCATTTAGTTATTTCAAGAATTTCTAACGTATATCATCTGAACTTAAAGTAAAATAAACTAAATGAAATAAAATGGTTTTTTGGACCATGCGTCATCAGATTTCCAAAAGTATTTTCAAAAAATGTATCATACAAATCAATAAGAAACTTGAGCAAAATTTCCTCAAATCTTTTCTTAATAATTTCCAGCGCCCATGAGTTGCGCATTTCTGCAAGGTTTGAATTCCATAGCGCCTTCATCTGATTTAATAGTATGGTATCCGCTTAGAACTATTCTCACATTAGATTTTTAGTTATCCAAAGAGACCAAAACTTGGCGACGGTGCATTTCCTCAAAACAAAAATAGTATCATTAGAAAAGGTTAAGGGCCCATAATTGACAAGTTCAACTGTTTCTTTCATATTGGATTTCCAGTAATCCGAAGTGGTTAACTTGGCAACACGGCATTTCCACAAAACAAAAATGGTACCATTACAATTGACGGGTGCGTTGCGTTGTGTCCACATCTCATTACACCCACATTTCGTTGCACCCACATTTCGTTTCTCCCACATTTCTTTATACCTACATTGCGTTGTACCCACAGCTTCCGAACATAGCCGAATCAAGCGCTGTTGCCAAATAATGAGTCATTTCGTTACACCCACATTCAATGAAGTTGCGTTATACCCAAATTTCGTTAGGCCTACATCTCATTACACCCAAATAGTTAACATGGCAACAGCGCATTTCCGCAAAACAAAAATAGTACCATTATAATGGGTTGAGGGTCTATAATCGAAACCTTCAACTGTTTTTTTCAACTTGGCAACAGGGCATTTCCGCAAAACAAAAATGGTACCATAATAATTGACTGAGGGTCCACAATCGCGATGTTGACTTGTTTTTTCTATATCAGATTTCCAGTAAACCAAAGTTCCGGAGAATGTTATTCAGAAGTATCACAGAAAATCGTTCATTTCAATAATGCATGAATTGCTCCTCTTTCGCTAGGCCTCCAAAACATTTTGGTCGACAAAATTCTATTACACTATCTAAGATCATCAGGGAGGTCGGAAGAATTGGAAATTATACTCTTCAGAAGTAATGATGGAATTGTTGGACTATCTAAACCCAAAAAAAAAATTGAATATGTTTATAATCACACTTGATGTACTACTACATTGATTACAGTGATATATTAAACAATATTCATATTTAGTAGATTTAACATATAAATCTTCTCTCAACTTTTGTTAATGAGATTTTTTTTCTTTGACAATAAAGTATGTTTATTTTCTTAAATTTTTCCCAGGTAAATCTCGTATACTGTGGGCAGAGAACCGATGTCATTCCATATTTTTTTTTAGGTTAGTTTACTATGCATAGGCATCTGCTTCGCCCGTGGGGCTCCTCAAGGTGGAACAGCTTCTGGACCAGAAATTAAAATTATTAGTCAGACCAATGAAATTGCACCAGACGGTGGTTATAAATGGAGGTGAGTAATGTAAATAATTATAAACAAATATTTTCGATTATTCATCATTGTTATATGAAATATTATTCGTCCCTACCGAGAATAAACAAAACGATGGTGCAGGAACTACTCGATTTGACCTCATGGAAGGAGTGAATGTTTTCCATAAATTTCCTTGGGTCTTTTCGTAAAAATCTGTCAACTATGCATGAAGTATTATAGACCGGGGGATAGTGACAGATTTTGGGACACGATTTTATTCAGTATGCCTTTTGGAGGACAGTTTTGTCCGTATATCCTCATGATAATGGTGCATGAATCAAAGAATCGTCGTAGGTTCTTCATATTAAAAAATAATAATAATATTTTCGAAAAATTATGTGTTTCGGTACGATTCCAATCAGGCTGCCATGTGTTTTGTAATAAAATAATAGACGGAAAATACTCGAAAAACCATTGGCATAGCATTAGGATAGGCGGAGAATTCCTTTTTTCAAATACAATTTCACGTGACCATACCAGCCATTCGGACCCACCCTAACGGCCTGCCAATGGTTTTTCGAGTATTTTAGTTTTATTATTTCATCACGAAACACATGGCAGCCTGATTAAAATCGTACCCGAATAATAATTATAGTTATTATTATTATTATTCAATATGAAGAACCTACGACGACCCTTTGATTCATGCATTATTATCATGGGGATATATGGACAATACTGTCCTCCAAAAGGCATACTGACTCAAATCGTGTCCCAAAATCTGTCACTATCCCCCGGTCAATGAATTATAAAATGAATCAGATAAGTGACATTAACACGTTGACTGTCATGTCGGTCTATGAGACAGAGGAAAAATTATTCTGATGAGCCTCCTCGGTCTCATAGACCGAGGTTGAGGTTGATACACAAGGCCAACTTGGTCTATGGGACCGAGCCAATTGAACTGTTGTTGAAGCCATCGGTCTAAATTATTGTCGATAATATCGCGAAAACAGACCGCTTCAGTAACAAGTTTGCGTTGCAAATTGTTCTCATTCGACGCACAGACCGAGTCGGCGTGGCAGACAAATCACTAAAAACATCGAATTTTTGGAAGATGATTACTGTCTCAATTTCCGAAAAATTCAACGATATACTATCTTCTGTAGGCTGTACCTACATAGAGTCCATAATGGTTTCTGGGACAAAATTTTCGATTTTGCTTCAGCTCTGATACCAAAAATGGAAAAATGAGCACGGCAGTCAACGTGTTAATGGCACGAATTGAAATCATTCAAAGTCGAGTAATTGCAGTGTATCTTCTCCCAAAAAGTAGTATCGGTAATACGATTCCAGATATATTTGTCCCATTATTCCACATCAAGCTGTTCAAATTTATTGAAATGAGGGTACCATTCAGATCCGCACTTATACTTGTTATTTCGAGTGCATGTGGTGAAAAACATCCGGTAATCCGGAAAAATTCAGATGGTTGAAAAGGGAACTGAATTCTCTTTTTAATGATGTTTCACTTGACCCCTCTCATGCCATTCGAAGATTTTAAATTGATGTGCACCCTCTAGCAAGCAATCACAATGACTTTTATTTCAAAAAGTAGTATGTGTGATAAGCATTCAAAACCGTTTTTGTTACATGTTTGTACGTCAAACGAAAAGTTAACCGGGGAAGGGATACTAAAAAACGCCGCACTGTATATTATTTATTATTACAAGCTTTCACTCAACTACCAATGTTTGTATGTTAGTTTCTGAAGGTCAAAACTTGCGCAACTGCATTTTAAAACAGTTAACCCCAACCGATAGAGCTGATATTTTGCTTACACGTTTAGATTGGATGACAATGCATGGTTAAGGTTTCCACAAACCAACGCGGGAACGGGATGAATGCGAGACTAAATTCGATAGTGGGATATGTAAAAATACAAACCGGTGTGATTATTCGTATTCGGAAATGCAGACAAGCAGCGAAATATATCTGGTTTGCTACGTTCACTGTTTTTCTAGCAATTCGCACGGTTTCTATGTTTCGTTCCCGCTCCCGCTACCACGTTCCCTCTTTGGTTTGACGGAACCTTTTGCTAAGTGACTCCCAAAGATGACGGAATAATTATTCGTTATGTACCCACGCGATATGGGTATCAATTGAAAAGGTTTGCTGAGAATAACATGAAAAATAAAATGACGTCACACTAAATACATGGCGAAGGCATCAAGGTGGCTTACAAAATTTTCGTATCCACCATTATAATAAGGGTATCAAATGAAAGGGTTTGCTGAAAAGGATACAAAAAATAAAATGACGCCACTCTACATTCTATATGGGGACCCATATATCATTCACCATGACATGGTTACTGGGCTGAAGGTTGGATTCCGATTGAAGAACTGTGCTTAAATAACAGGCAGACGACCATGCAACAATGACGCATTGAATGAAACGAACAGTCTAAGAAACATGTTCAGCAAAAACTAAAAAATAAATCAATGGCACAATAGTTATTTCTTTTACTAGGCATAAAAGCACAAGATTCAATGCCGCGGCTGGTGTTTCATAGCCGAGCGTAGCGAGGCTATGAAACCAGCCAAGGCATTAAATCTGCTTTTCTGCCGTGTGAAACATATAATTTTTTCTTCAAATTTGTTCCAATTCCACGCAAAATCGACTTTTTCATATTTAAATTGCGTTTCATTATCAATATCCAAATAACTAAATTATTTTATCAAAGGTAACTGGGCCCTGCGTTACTATGTTTACCGCTGATGACGTTTGTTGAATATGTTTGTTTACTGTTTACTTTGTCATTGTCAATTTTGAAAAGTTGTCATGTTAGAAATGGATTTACTGAGATAAGAGACCAGGTGCGAGATGTGGAATTTAACCTTTTACCAGAAAAATCAAGAACTGTATATGAACTCACATACAGCAGATTCATGGAATATAGACAGAAAAAAAAATAGGATATTTCTTTGAAAATGTGCTGATTGTCTATTTTTCCGATCTTTCAAAGAAATTGAACGAACTTTTTCTGCCTAGGCAGTAAAAGTGGACTTTTTCTGCCTAGGCATTAAAAGTACATCTTCTAAGCCTGCCAAGTATAATTAAAAGGCCGCTTTTAATGTCATTTGGAGAAAAAAACATTTTTGAAACAATATTGTTTTCAAATGCTGTACAAGGAAGAAAATAAACTTTATAGTTAATCAGTTCCATCAATTTATTACATTGATAATCAATATGATATTGTTAGCAATCGAACTGACAACAGTGCAAATAAAAGATGCCTGAGTGATAAACGCCTGCTCGTGATTATTGTTTATTTCTTGTATTTCATATATTTGGTTTTGTTATCGAGAAGTGTTTATTGTAAATAAATTGTTTGGTTACTACAGTTGTTAACAATATAATTTCAATAATAATATTCTTTATTAGCCAATTTGATGACTCGACATATTACGAAATGCTACAGTCTATAAATGATCAGTATGAAACTGTTCTACCTTATAAACCTGTTGAAAAAAAATTGAAATAAACTTTAAGAACAAAAACAAAAATACAACAAATACCAAACTTTCCACCCATTTCTTTTTTGATAATTTTTTTCCTGTGATATAGAAAAGAGTAAAGAAAAATACATAAATTTTGTCCTTCATCGGATTTGTTCATTGAATAATGAATGAAAAACTATTTTTTTCGCTTGTGGTTTGCTGTTCCTTTTAGATCTGATGAAAGATTATTATATACTTTCTGGAGATTTGATAAGAAGAGCTTCTCTGAAATAAATTGGAATTATGACGAGGGATTGAGATATTATCTTTTCTTCATAAATTGATGTTATGAATATCAGTTCTGAATCTGATTTTGTCGACTAGATAAGGCGGAGTTCCTTGAGTTATTATTTTGTGATTGAGAGAGACAGTGTAATTATCTTCAATTATTCACGTTGAGCCAGCGGACCTGCGAGAGTGTATGCGAAATTCTGTCGAACTTTCGTATGCCAAAAATCAATCTCAAAAAAGAGTTTTGGATTTTCTGAATGTAAGAGCTGTCTAGGACAGCAAAGCAGGGCCCATAAACGTAATCACAATAGTAAGCATGAGATAAGACAAGAGACTGTCAAAGTACAGTTTTGAGTTGCAGAGTAATCATATGTCTAATGGAGAGTAACATTTTAAGTTGTAATAATCAAGCCAAAATTTTCTACTTTCTTAGATAGCAGGTCTAGCTATGTTACTTGTAAGATTGATCAAGGTGAAAGCTTGACACAAGATTTACCTGTGTAAATGAACAAGACTACAATATGCAACTTGATCTTGAGACAAATAATTCTAGGAAAAAATTATGTAATCTATAAAATAAAATTTCACAGGTATACGGTTTCAGATATATCATATAAATTATATAAAGTAATAAATTGATGGGTTTTATTCAATTTAAAGTTTACTTTCCTCTTGTTACAGCATTTAAATAATAGCTCAGTTTTAAAACTGTTTTTTACCATTAATAGTATTTTGGTTTCCATGAAAAGGGAAATCATGTAATGCTCAGAGAACATCGTCAGAGCTGAGTGAAAGTAAGTAAGAATTGGTGCTCTTCTTGAATGTTTGCAGGCTATGTGCCTGCACCATGTCATGGTATGCCCGCACTATATCATCGCTGTATGCCTGCGCCAATTCATAATTCAGCAGGTGTTGAACTATATATCTTGGAAACATTTCGAGGTAAAGTAATTGGGCGTAATAAGGAATAACCCTGGCCACCCGGGTCGCCAGATCTTACCCCTCTTGATTTTTTCTATTGGGGGTATTTCGAGCAAATATATGGTCTGCGCTGGTATTGTTTCTGCTCGAGATATCAACCACCTGGAAACAGTTATTCAAAATTGTGTATTGATAATTATCTCTCCTCAGTTTCCAACAAATGCTTTTAACGAAGTTTCCATGCATTTGCATTTGCATTGAGCGCGATAAAAACAAACCGAAATGTTATAAATAATATCCAACAAATATTTATTATGACATAATTGTTCCTTTTTATGACTACAATTATTTTCATAGCATAAAGTACCAACAGCAACCTGATTGATTTGTAATTCAAATTGAATCGAGTATCATTTCGGACAAACATTTTTGAAGATTGAATTAGCTACAACTTTATGTTTATTGATTTGGAAATGGATTCGATAGATCATAACTAGAGCCTATTTTCATCAAGTATGGCAATAATTTTAGCATATTTGTATTTTTTTTTGAAAATGTCCAATTAGCAACATTTCAAAACAAGAAAAATCTCTCCAGCAGATGAGTGTATACGACCCAACTGGCCTCTTCAGATTTTACTAAATTTGTATCAGCCGAAAAATTGCAAGGTTGAGATAACGTGAAAAAATTCAAAGTAGTTGAAACTGGTCCAATTTGGTAGATGGATAGGAAACAGAAAAGCTAACAACTTTTTCATATAATACCTTTCGAAATATTGAGGAATAACCTAAAGGTTGGTAATTTTTAGAAAAATTATCTACAATTTGACATGTGTAGCCGATCGATAGGAAACATCGTAAAAGTCAATTGGGGTTATTCTCAAAGCAAAAATTATTCATGAACTCTAAATATGCATTAGCTGAATAATAAAAAAATATCCCATTTGATGCGAACGCTGTATGAAGATCAATCACGAACTGAAATGATAATAATGCATTATTCAATTCATCTTCGATTATTGTTCGTGTTTTAGATACATCATGCATATTATCTCAGACTATCATCTCGTGGTGGATATTCTAAATGCACAGGCTAACTTATAGTTTCTCGATAAAAATGTGTCCTTTAACATAATCACAATGCATAGAGAAAGCGCAACCTTACATCGTCGGATGTTTATCTGCAGTTGCTAATGCATTCTTATTCAACAAATGCAAAACATAATTTCATTATCAGATGAAAGGATTATCTTCATAAATATCGTGCAAATGTTGACATTCAAGGAGAGGGATTTTTCCTTGAATGCATCCGTAATTGTGGGAATGTTGAAATGGCATTTTTCGAGGCATTCTGATATTTTGTTATTATAAATAGGCGAGATCATCATTACAAAATTACATACAATTTTGCTTATATGCCAACCATAGCAGTTAGTAGAGTTCAGGTGTTACTGTACGGATCAAATTTTGAAATATGAAAGTATGAGAAATAGCACCTAACCTAATCATTTTTCAAAATTCAAAATTAATTCATATTATTTAGCCTAGAGTAAAAAGTCCCATATTTCATATTCATTTATTAGAATCTTATAATCTATGATTACAGTTATTGAAATAAAGTATTTCCTGCAAATTCAAAGTTCAATGAGAGTCATTAACCAGCATCAGGTATTGGGTTACATTCCGGTGCAACAACACTCGATGGCTTGAATGCTGATTATGCAATAGTCAGCGATAATTTTAACATAAATTCGAATGTTTCCTTTGATTGAGGCTTTTTTCATTTTGAGAGGTCTGGGTGATAAGACAGACCGTCAAAGAGTTTTTTTGAATTTTCCACGTTTGAAGCATCATGGACAGCTTGACACGTTTCATCCCCTTGGTGGTATTCTTAATGTAAGTAAATTTATTTGTACATACCATTTTTATTGTTCACTATATTTTTACTGGTTCACTTCACTTGTGTTCTGTAGCACAGGGTGATATTTGTTCACATGGCTCTAACTAGATTTTAAATAAATAACTAATTTCACTTCACTGTTTTATTCACTATACCAGGGTGGTCCCAATATAGTTGGTCAATGATTTAACCTCTCGCAAGCCAAGCAAATAGGTAATTGGGTACCCTAGACACCTAGGGGGCCAGGGGTTCTTCAAACCCGATCGTGACAATATGTCTGTCCATGTGGTAAAACATGAATGAACATGTTTTAAAGAGAAACATTCTCAGTTGAAAATTGAATCAATACATGACTCCTCTGGAAATGGAAAAACCCTACGATAAAATTGATGTTACTTTTTTTTAATATCAACAGAAAACAACTACTTCCCCGGCAAAAGCCACGCTGGACATTGAACTATATCTGATAGATATTGAGAAAGACCATATATAACTTGAGAGAAAAATTCTGAAAGTGAAAATTTGCATTTTCATTCAGATAGTTGATTATTTATTAAATGTCCAGTTTCCATTGATGGAAAACAGCGACTAAATTCCAACTTTCAGTCGCAGATGACTCCACAACTGACTTTAAGAACATCCTGTTCATATTTTCAATGAAATCAACATGAATGAACACTTTTGTATAGTTTGTCAAAGTCTTTTAAATTGATTATTTGGTCACAAGTGAAAACATTATTCTCGGGGGTGAATAAGAGTATAAGAGATCGTCTAATTATAAATAAATATATCTGTAATTGCATGAAAATTATATTGTCAGTGGTAATATAATAAGATGTATGATCATTACCGATAATTTTTTGGAATATTTATGAATTGCAATCCCAAAGCTGAAAATACAACGAGTCCGCAGGACGAGTTGTATTTTCTTGCATTGGGATTACCAATGAATTGATATTCCAAAAAATTAGATTTTTTTTATAAAACAGCATAATATTGGGCGACATTAGCAACAATGGAACAAGTGACAACTTTGTTAACGGATTCAAAAATAAATAGTCTAATCTGCGAAAGGGGTGTGCTTTCAACGCCCCCTAGCAACAAATCTATTCATTTTTTTGGGTTGGCGCAATGATAATATTGGTTGAGAATTAGATGGTCTGAATCATATCAAAAATTCAAAAAAATTCCACCAGGACTCAAATTCCATAAGGAGTTTGCGGGTTCTTTGACGTTTATAATTTAGATCATTATTTTCAATTGACAGTAAAACAAAAACTGAGCAGGTTTATCATCGTGACAATTTCCCTCATATTATATAAACCAACCAAATGCCATCATTTTTTGAATTCAAACCAATGAGAAAAGGACTTTTCGAAAACACTGTCGCCAGCCCGTGGTATTTTCAAATCGGTGTTTCGCTTCTTCCTTATTTATACGTTTCCATAGTTACAACAATTTCTGTGAATAGAGAAACGTCTAGTCCAGGAGCCCGGTAAAAATTTGGTCAGTCATTTCCTCTCAAGCGATATTTAGTGGAATGCATCAGAGAGTTGTATTATAAAGATTCGTGAACGTCAGCTGCGATACCGTTGGTGGGGGGGGGGGGGATGATCAGCACAGTAGCTTCCTACGCACGAAGAAAAAAAATATATTCAATTATGCCCTCCTTCCCGGAAACATGTTAAATTGACGCAATCCGAATATAAGGTAAAATTTTATTGTAGAGGAAATCATAGAAGATACAATTTTTTTTGTGTTCGACCAACCAGCTGTCGTATAATACACCATGCTATAGTCAGCTGATTTCTTTCTTTCTTCAAGATATTGCTTTAGCGATAATTTAACATGTTTTCAGGTAGGAAAACAAAATTGAATTCATTTCTTTTTCTTTGTGCGTGGGAGGCTACCACCGCTCATCCCCCACGCGGAACCGCAGCTGACGTTCACGAAGCTTTATAATATTGTCGCGACTAGGGCTACTAGGGTAGCATCCTGAGCCGTATAAGGGGTTGCTTCCCTTATACAAAATGCGACTTGGGGGGTAGCTACAGGTGGTAGCTATAGTAAATCAAGGGGTAGTAACAGAACATAAATATTTATTATACAACAGGGATACTGGGGAAAGTTATATACACATTATAAAGTAAGGGACATTGAATAATATAATGGGGAACAAATACAACTCTTACCTAAAACCATCACTTAACCAATACTTACAGCTAAGGCCAAAAGGGCCTAGCCTATAAGGCTAACAGAGCGCTAGGGCTCTCTCATCTACAGGAGTCTAATACTAACTCTCTCATCAATCTATTCCTTTTGTATTTATATAAGGAAATATGTTTTGTTCATTCGGTCAACGATTTTAGCTCGTCACGCGACTTCGCTAATTTCAATGCCGGTCACATATGACAATGAACTTCTATATCGTGAACGAATTAATAAACAATAAGATGAATGGATCAATGCACTAAAATAATTCAAATTCAACATTTACGACATATTCCCACCTTCTAAGAAAGCTGGACCCCAGCTTTAAAATACAAACACGATCCTACGAAACCTTTATACAAAGTAAGTGTCCTATTCTAATAATACTGAAATAATTACAAAAAATATATTTTTCTGGATCATATTACGTGGTACACACACCGCAACGGGATCTGGTCCTGTTGATACCATAAGTTTCTTCAGCTCTGGCATTTCTACAGTATTCCGTATCCGGTAACACAGCTCGAAACAGAACGGGACTGCATCGTTTGGTACCCTGGGTACTGGCTGTCGACAAACATTCATCGGTGGGACTGGCAGCTACGGTAGGCGTTACCAGCGCTACCACATTCTGGGACTGCAAGTATTCGGAATCACAGCATCTGGAACATCCTTCGGGGCAGTTTCAGGAATATCAACGGCAAATGTCTGGTGTCTCTTCTAGGCACCACTGGTTCAGGAAGCTGAGTCGGCTTGGAAGTTTTCGACCTGGATAATCTTCTGGAATCCTTGACAAACTCACGTTTCTCCATCCTCTATTTATGACTTCAGGAGGAAGCATCTGGATTACTCAGTTCGTCCAGTGCTTCACTCCTTTGTACAGCCTCTCCATCTTGATTTGCTGTCGACCTTTGAAACTTTTCATTCCCGATACTTCCTGGAATTCTCACCGAACTCACGTTCAGAATCCTCATTCAACTTCTGGGGAAGGAAACATCTGGATTACTCAGTTCGTCCAGTGTTTCAACCCTTTTTGAACCATTTTGAATATCGCAGCTTCTCACTTTCAGTTATTGCCAGCCATGTTGGGTGTCCAAATTCTATTCTCGAAATGCCAGACTGTACCTTTGCACCGAAAAAAAACATTTTTCAAATGCATCCTTCTTCAGGACGTATTACTCTAAAATTCTGTATAAAAATCCTATTATAGTAAAAATTATTGAAAATATTGGAAACCTTCTATTAAATGATAATACACGAAATTACCGAACATCAACAGTATACCTGAGTCGGAACAAAGTCAGATAAACTCATTTTGATTTTTTCGGTTTTGTATACCTTTTCCTCAGTTCGGTATGAAATTCCTGTGGCAGGAAAAATTCATAAAAGTAGCAAAATTTTGCTCATTTCTATAACATACGGGAACAAATTTCATTAAATTAGGCCTAGCTCAAATTAGTTTTGAATATTTCTACCCAATATTCATGAAAATAGCTAACTTCTATAATGTCAGTAATACACTATAGAAAAAAATGTTTGCTCTATATAAAAAAAGGTATTACTCAAGATTCACTCATTTCTATGTTCACATTTATATTTTCCTGGCTGAGAGGAAGATACCGTGAAACATTTTGTACAAAATTCTGAATAGGGTTAATTAAGACGAATCAACCTCCAGAACGAGCAAAGCTCATCCATCATAGTCCTTAGGCTATGGTTGGGGTGAAAAGGGGCAAGGTGGGGTTAATTATGGAGAATTAACCCCCCAGGACGAGCAAGGTGCTTTCACCATAGTCCTGGACTATGGTTGGAGTAATTATGGGGCTGGGATTATGATGAATCAACCCCCCCGGGACTAGCAAGGCACCTCCACCATATGTCGCGACTAGGGCTACTAGGGTAGCAGCCTGAGCCGTATAAGGGGTTGTTTCCCTTATACTAAATGCGACTTGGGGTGTAGCTACAGATGGTAGCTATTGAAACTCAAGGAGTAGCAAAGGAATATCCACATTTATTATAGAACAACAGGGATACTGGGGAAAGTTATATACACATTGTAACATAAGGGACATTCAATAATATAATGGGGAACAAATACAACTCTTACCTAAAACCATCACTTAACCAATACTTACAGCTAAGGCCAAAAGGGCCTAGCCTATAAGGCTAACAGAGCGCTAGGGCTCTCTCATCTACAGGAGTCTATTACTAACTCTCTCATCAATCTATTCCTTTTGTATTTATATAAGGAAATATGTTTTGTTCATTCGGTCAACGATTTTAGCTCGTCACGCGACTTCGCTAATTTCAATGTCGGTCACATATGACAATGAACTTCTATATCGTGAACGAATTAATAAACAATAAGATGAATGGATCAATGCACTAAAATAATTCAAATTCAACATTTACGACAATATAACTCTCTGATGCATTCCACTAATTTTCGCCTGAGAGGAACTTGGTAATGGAAATCTGTCACCGGCTCCCGGACTAGTCAGTTTGACGGTTCAACTCTTCAACTGACATTAATGACACATGATGTATGGAATATTCAGTGCTTCAGATATCCGTTTTAGCCCAATTCGACGGTCTGTTAAAATCATGTCATGAACTGCATCGATATTTTCGGGGACTGACACAGAAACTGGCCTTCCCGATCGGTCATCACCTTCAATAGAAAATTTACCTCTTTTGAAGCTTGCAGTCCAATTTTTCACGGTCGCATACGAAGGTCATTGATCACCAAGGGTATTTAGCACATCTTCGTAAATCTGCTTACCTCTTAACCCTTTTAAATACAGGTATTTGATGATGGCTCGATACTTCAATTATTCGATTTTCACAATTTCGGTGGAAACATTTTTTCTTTCAATTTATTGCGTAACTCTGGTTTACTTTTTTGACGTCAAACTTTACACTGACACTTCTAATGAGTTATTGTTCGTTGCTATGGTAACGAAATATTTTGTTTATGCAGGGAACTGGTCTAGGCTAACTAGATATCAATACATCCTTGTACATATTCTGGAAAATTATGCAACGATTATATGTAATGTTTTTTAACCAGATTTTGTTCCTATATCATTTACGTTTTCTATACTCAAATTTTCTTGTCGAATGTTTATATCGCTTGAAGTTTCTATTCCTGAAGGACCATGACATCAGGTTGTTGATTAAACTAGCATTATGTTCCTCGTTGATGAGCTTTTTTGCCAGGACAACCGATTTAGCAAATTTTGACAAATCACTAACTTAATCGATTTGAATGATTCGTGATCTTGTTTGTCAGAGTAACAAGCAATATTTTTTCAGCTGATTGTTCGGTACATTTTCCAATCTCATTTACTTCATTATTCACATTTAACCAAATATAAGAATTTTTTCGACATGGCATTTTGGGAATTTCAACCTTCCACAGTCTGAAAATGGAAAAACTGTTAATTAAAGGAAATCTGTACAAGTGTAGAAGGGCAATGATCAATTTGCCCCGATAAGATACAGCGTTTAGAAGACTGCTGTCTTGAAAACAGTTATTTAATTTTGTCAATCTGGAAAAATCATATAAAGTTTAAATCAACTAAAAATACTTATTATACTTATAATACTATGTCTCAAAAAATTTTTACATTTCGGAGACTATATCTGCCTTCGTTATAAAAACTCGCTGAAAATCTATTTTTATTAGTGGAGATGAAAAGATATGTTTTTGACAAAGTCAAATGTAATCTGTCAAGACATCATTTATGATGACATTTGCTATCTCGATACATATATGGTGTCTGGTATCAATCAATCACCATTCTGTTATTTCTCAACTCTTTCCTGAGAAGATGTGCTGTCCATTTTAACTGAGTTGGATGAAAAGCAGTTCGTCGATAATAGAATATAGGCATAGAAACCAGTTATTTTCCGATTTCTAATTTATGCTAGATATGTGAGATAACTAAAAGCCAGGGTGAATTTCGTGAACTGTATCCCCATTGATTCATATTTACCATTCTGGGATTTTCAAATTTGCGGCCAAAAGTTTACGATAAAGCGAATGCAATTTATAAACAGCTCAAGTTGCATTCATTCCTACACGTCATGCTCTCATACAGCTTTCCTTCTCTTCAAGAAAGTAATTCTTTCTTCTGAAATAATTGCTAAGGCATAGCGGACGTCAAAACGGTAACCGTTAAAATGTTGATACATCATACGGGCTTCAGCGATGTACGTTACAGTAGCCGATATGTACGACCAGAACGTCTTACCATTCAACATAATGGAAGTAATACAGCATAGGGCTGAATACTTAGAATTAACTTTAAATGTACTTTTCATAATTTTTTCTCCCTTATTTAATTTATGTAAACATTAATTGAATGGTATCTTGATTACAAAAGACATACATTTTTGAAAAATATTTTATTTTTGGTTTCATTATTTTACAGAAATTTTTCCGACTGAAGCGTCAAATTTCAATATATGAGGGTTAAACTACCACCTACTTTCAATTTAGGAAAAAAAACATCAAAATTGGTATAGTTTCGACCGGTTCCGAGATAACTAACACATTTTTTTTGCCTAACGTTCCTCCACTTATTTGTTGTGAAAAATGTTATTCAAACTGCAAACCTAACTTGAGTTAGAAATATGTAATCGTTCTCTCGTTTTTGTGTACTGTTCACTATAAATCATATTATGGTTCTTTTGGCATGGATAACCAATGGAACTCTCAATGGGTCTCAAGGAATGTGTTGGTTTGTGTATTTTCGGTAGTCCACAAAAATTTGGGGGTTCACTGTGTTGGGAAAATAGGTCTGTGCGCTCTGTTTTTGTGAGCATATCTTTGTATTTTGCCAGTGTTGATAAATCTCTCTATGGATAAAGTTTTTTTAAAAACATTTTTCTCTGAAAAAGTGGCGTCCTCGTTTATCATTTCATAAGTCGTGTTAGAGATCATTGGGGTCAGCTCGTCTTCATAATTGTTTGTGTTCGAGATAATTGTGGCTTCACCTTCATCATTTGGATGAATTTTAATTTGATCATCTGATTCCATCCATCTGATTGCCTTCATGGCAGTGACCATTTCATGGGCTGGTATAATTTCGGGAGTAACAGCGAAGTTCAATCCCATTTTTAGTTATTGTGCTTGTTTCTTTTCTAACATTTTTTCGAATTTTTCTTTTTATTTTTTTTGTTTCGATTGAATTCGTGAAAGTAATTACGAATACAGTAACTCATATAAGACAAGTAATTTTGGATAATATTTTGATTCATGAATTGTTCTATGCTACTGATTGAATATTCCAAATTCACCTCGTTCTTCCTGTGAAATTGAATTCTTTGTCTTACCGTTTCGTAGCCTATCATTTCAATTGCTCTTTTGCATTGTTGGCTATCATATGGCATTTTTTAAATAATACCTTCAGGAAAGATTCAATTGTCTCGTAATCGACATGGAAAGGTTGAACTATTTTAAGAACTTGAGAATTTCTTGCATGGATTTTTGAATTTCTCGAAATCCCTAACACATTGCGGCCCATACCGTCCTTGTGAGTACCAATTCATTGAAAGTTTGATTTTGTAGAGGAAATACGCTTCTTGATATGGCGCTTTATTATTATTATTATTAAGTTGAACAGTAGGTACGGGCTCACATCGTCAAAGTCTCCTCTTCTGTCAACAGTTGAGTCTGGAGTTGGGATTGAAAGTACCCAAAAAAGCTCAAAAGTAACGGAGCAGTAATTACAAAAATTACGTCTCAATTTAGAATTCCGCTGACCGGCAAATGTTTCCACAATTTTGGAATTAGGAGTAGACATATATTTTGTCCAGGAAATGGAAGCTTTCTGATTATCATTCATGATAACCATATAGTTTTGTGATGGATGATTCTCTACACTCGTCTTGTTTCAATCTTCATGTAAGCCTATCAGAAGGTGTCTTAGAAATTCTTCCGAATCTGCTGGGACGCTATGATTGAAGAAGGATAGATGGACGAAATGTGAAGTATCCACCATTTTCTGAGATGAGTCAGGACTCCAGATAATTTTCAGCAAAGATTTCACTAGATTTCCTTTCATTCCTGATGCAGCAGTATTTAAATCCTCCATACAAAAACCATGCTTGAAAAATTCCAACAGAGCCTTCGTATTCGATAGACACCGGATTATGCTATTCATGAAACTGGTATTTCCTATATTCTCAAATCCTCTTAGGCCAAATGTAGAAATAGAGTCGTCTCTTGTTGTTATGGCATGCTCACTACTAAGAATCCAAAGGCTCATTGTTTTTGTAACTCGAAGGTGATAGAGAACCTGATATTGATATTTTGGAAAGTACTTAGTAATTAATTTTGATACTGACATGTATCTTGTTGGGAAATTGGGTAGATGGAATATTTCATCCAGTGGATACGATGGATAAATTGTACCCATTACAGAAGGAGCATTGTCCTTTTGAATTGCTATGCTAATTCATTGCATCGAAAATGACGTTAAACGTTTATCCTTTGTAATGTGGCCCAAGCTCCTTCCAGTTTCATGAAGACAGAGATTCATGACCAAAGACTCCAAATGTTTCGACAACTATTGGAAGGAAACGATAATTATGTTCAAGGATTTGAAATTTCTTCCTTTGAAATGATTTGCTGGATATTGCTGCAGCACCTGCGGACTTAGAACTGAGACACAGCTCGTGGGACTTCTCTTGTGCTGCACCACAGGTTTGCCATATTTCCAAGGTATCAGAGTCATACCATCAGGACATTTACCATAATCTCGGCTAGTACCAACACCAACACCAACACAGCTGGAAAACCTGCCGATGCCAGAGAACATTTAATGATGTCATTGACTTGATAATGTCTGGAAGAACGACCTGCACTCAAACCATGAGTTCCTTTTTGGTTCACTTCCCTACCACATAATATACATTCATGAGGAACATTCATGAGGATAACAAATTCGAGTTTCATCTTCTCTAGGTGAAGGCTAAGTTATATTGAGACTAAGTTACGTCGTGCATGAATTCGCCATTACTGTTTGTCAACCGGTCATGGTGACAGTTCTCATATAACAAACTCTTCCTCCAAAATCCTCAGGGATAATTCCATAGAAATATATATTATATACTTACTCTAGAATGCTAATCCCCATGTCAGAAGTGTTGTAAAAAGTTCAGACTAGTCCGCAATGCACATGCGCGTCATCAGTGATTTTTGTAACAGGCCCGGTTTTAGTAAAATATTATGGTACTTGTGAAGATTAACAAACGTTAATTCTGAATCTCGGAGAATAAGGTTGGAAATCTCATTGTACTTATTCCTGTTATTTGTATTTAGCCGATTTGAATACATAGTTTCACATATTTAGGATCCCGAATATTCAGCAAAGGCCATCAGAAAGTAGAGTACGGTTATTATTATTATTTATCGTTCTGAAGCGACTGATTTTTGTTATCACATTCACTTTTCAGCTGTAGTTAATCAACAAAAACCTACGGAACCACCCCAAATCGCCGGTGCGAATTTCAAGGAAGCACTGGATTGGAAAATAAATTGAAAGCACAAAAAACTATAAACATTCATTTCATTTGAAGAGATTAACTTGCTATTTCAACTAGTATTTCTGGTTGTATTACCTTAGTGCATTTTCCACAATGGGGGTGCATGAAAAAGTGAGGCCAGACGCATTTTTCCCACCATCAAAGAAAAGCACTTCCATATTGACATTAATTTTCTGAGGCGATTCTATGTATGTTTAGTACTTTTTGTAGGAATTTCGAATTCATAATATAAGCGGTGTAGCAGAAAGTTGTATCACTCGCCATGCATGCTTATGCAGTATTGGTACTGCACTAGGTTTAAAATTATTCTATTGTCGTTTTCACATGAATCTTCATGAGGAAAATGCATGCCACAAATTACAATTTTCTCACTCAAATGTCCTGCAGGGGTCTCTTCTTGAGAACAATAACCAAAAATCATTATCTACCAAAAATGATTTATTTCAGGCATTTTTCCTCTACACAACACGAAACAGTTCATTGTTTGTTTGTAAGGAACAAAGAACAAGGAACAAGAATAATGCAAATTCACGAATGATGAAAGAATAACCAACGATAACAAACACCACAGAAAACGACAAGAGAAAATCTGAAATTCTAAAAACCGTCTCTGATCTCTGACAAGAGTGACATATCTTAGTGACAAGTCTTCCTGTTGATGAGAAAGCACTGTTGCAAGGTCATTATAATTACAGTAGCATAGGGTACATTATTGTTTTAAATAAGTTTCTTTCGCGCCTAAAATTCGGAGTAATCTATCTCTAAAAGTTTCTTAACGGTTTTAAAAAGTCCTAAATGCGCTGTCAAACTTCTCTCTTTCAAATGACATGTTTTTCATTGCCTTATAACAAAAAACTCTGATTAGAACACCAAATTATTTTCAAATATGGCAACGATCTACCCAAACTACACTGATGACGCGCATGCGCACATCGTAAACGGGTCGCATACGCGGCATGTTTTTTGCCGTGAAAATTGGCGGGATTAGCATTCTAGAGTAAGTATATAATATATATTTCTTTGGATAATTCCCGTTGGCCCAGAGGATTATTTATCGTGGAAAATGACTCTTTCTTTGTCATGTGGTTATATTTTCGTGGGTTGAGAACTACGAGTGGGTAAGTGTAAATAAGTGATTTCGAGAAAAACTCAAATGAATGTAATGTAAGACACTTTCTGTTCAACACAACTTCTAGATTACCTCCTGGACCCCAATTCTCGTGTTCAGGAGATCGGAACGCTCCCATCACAGGATGTGACTGTTCACATCGCCTGCAATGTTCTCGCGCTAGAAATCGGCATTTTCGAACGCATGTGATCACAGCCTCTCGAGAGAACCGTTGACACAACGTTGCCAGACGATTTTTGGTAGAAGCCTTACAGTTTCAGTGGTTGAAGGAAGAAGAGTTACAGAATAACCTATTTTGTAAATCAAATTAAATAATTATGTGTTGTGTATTATATTATTATCCACTGAGCTGAACTCTAGCTTCTTGAATAGTACTAATTTCATAAAAAACCGTATCTTCATAGGTACCTTGTGCGCAAATTTTTTAACCCCTGAAGATTGTTTGAAAGTTTTACCCAGTTATTTGAAATTTATAGTTGTTTTGCATCTGTCACTTCTAGAATGCAGCGAAAATGCTTGATTGACTTATACCAGAAATTGTTTTTATCCCATTTCTGATAACTTCCTGAAGCATAAAATCTCAAAGTTACAAGCACCTCCAACAACAATAGTTATTTGTTTTACTAGGCATAAAAGCACAAGATTTAATGCCGCGGCTGGTGTTTCATAGCAGAGCGTAGCGAGGCTATGAAACCAGCCAAGGCATTAAATCTGCTTTTCTGCCGTGTGAAACATATAATTTTTTCTTCAAATTTGTTCCAATTCCACGCAAAATCGACTTTTTCATATTTAAATTGCGTTTCATTATCAATATCCAAATAACTAAATTATTTTATCAAAGGTAACTGGGCCCTGCGTTACTATGTTTACCTCTGATGACGTTTGTTGAATATGTTTGTTTACTGGAAGATGTATAGAAACCGTGGTGTTATCACTGATTCGCTTTTGTTCCAACAAAGTTGTTGAGACTGTAATTGCACTGATACCGTTGGCTTCATTCGTCGATGGATGGCGTATAAGTCGAAAATAACCGAGTTTCCAACATTCCGAAGTACTGAGTCATAATTATTTGATTAAAATTTGAATGTTTAGAAATTATGGTTAATGAATATCACAACATATAAAATTGAATGTTGAAAATCACATAACATGACACTTGTCCAAGTGTCATCGTGAATCTGTAATTTTGCCGCCATCTGTGTGCTAAAGAGGTGAAACGGTATCAACGCAGTAAAAATATCACGAATCAAGTAGGCCGTACCTTAACACTTTTGTATGTCGGTTTCACAGCTATAAGAGATCACACCAGGGTTTCTATGTATCTTGGTTTACTGTTTACTTCGTCATGGTCAATTTTGAAAATTGTCATGTTAGAAATGGATTTACTGCAAAGTGAGGATGAATTGATGCAATTAACACCACCTGAGATGAGAGACCAGGCGCGAGATGTGGAATTTAACCTTTTAGCGGAAAAATCAAGAACTGTATATGAACTCACATACAGCAGATTCATGGAATATAGACAGAAGAAAAATATAGGATCTTTCTCTGAAAATGTGCTGATTGTCTATTTTTCCGATCTTTCAAAGAAATTGAATGAACTGTTTCTGCCTAGGCAGTAAAAGTCTTATCTTACATTGGAGATTGTTGATAACAACTTCAAATACTGCACCTGTTCCTTCTAAAGGATTCATTGATACACGAAAAACTAGGAGAACTGAACAGTAATCACCAAATGCTATGTCAAAATCAAGTCCAATATGCCAAAAATCAAGGTCAAAAATTAAAAGTCAGTTGTTCATTCTCAGGAAAATCAAGCGATCTCCCACAAAATAGCAGGAGAATCACGTTCCCCAGCTTTCACGCGAAGTGGATGATCACATGTGTTCGAGAATACGCTTTGATGAGTTTCAGGAGAACTGTGCCTACTTTTCTCAGGAGAACGATGTTCTCCAGTTTCGAGAATAGACCCCCTGTAGTATTCTAGTCGTAGTATGTTGTAAATACAATAAAGTAATATCATTTTGTTTACGTATCCGAATTTCGACAATTTGGTAGATACCTAAGTAGTACTCAGCTCACGTTTTGATGTTTTATATACCAGATCCTTCGCCAAAAGTTCGAAAATTCGCTTTTCCCTGTCAGAGCAATTATGGTAGGCTGTGACTAACTAGAATCGGTAGTAATTTTTCTATCAAAAAATCCATCTGTACATATTCGTTTGTGTTTTCTCTCATTTTTGTACAGTTTTCGCTATGACTAATCCATATTTATTATTGTTATTACAAGAAGTCAATAATTGCATCCTTTCCAGTTTGCCCTGAATAAGCATTCAAACAAAGCTAAGCATTCTTACTGATAAAAATCATCTTCAAAATTTTATGTTTGACCTCCCGCCCACTATCCCCAAAGAAGATATATAAATGAGTTTTTCTTGTTGTAGTTATGACACAGAAAATGGAATCAAAGCAGATGAAACCGGAACCCTGAAAAAAACCAGCGACCCTGAAAATCCTGAAGTAATCGTTGCTCAAGGCGCCTACTCCTACACCGACAAAGAAGGAAATCAGATATCCCTAACCTACACCGCAGATGACGATGGTGGGTTCCAGCCCCAAGGAGCTCATCTCCCAACTCCTCCTCCCATCCCACCGAACATCCAGAAGGCTCTGGACTGGATAGCATCACAACCTTCCACAACTGAAAGGGCTGGAAAACGATAATTGATCTCCCAAAGACGACTCTGCTCATTGCTGAAAAATTGTTGACTGTACAAATTCACCGTTCTGTGATATATTGAAATCAATACCTTTTGATGTTCTTGCAGCAATAATTGTACACGGCAAACCTATTATTACGACTCAGCCCATGTCAAATATACCAGAAGAAATGGAATATAGTCGTTGCAAATGATATACGAGAAATAATTCTGGTATTTTGAGAATTTCATAGTTATGTTATATAGTATTGTTCCGAGAATAAATGCTTATGATCTGCAACTCATAATATTGTTTGCTTCCATGCTTATATCAACCCTATTACAACCAGTCAATCAAATACTTCGTCTGATGAACATTATTCTTATTGTCAAAGTCCTTTACAAATGGAATAGAAGGAAACAATAATTATTAGGTACCTAAGTATACAGTGAGCTCGTAAAGGTTAGAATGAATTCATTAAAAGCTTGATATGGCCATTTAGTTGTGCATTTTTTGGTCTACTCATATTTTTGATGACGTCTTCCTGTTCGAGTTATGACGTCATCATCATTTTTTTCCAAATGGTAAAACCCTATTTTGATAATACCTTCAAAGAGAACGCATTTTTCTGTGTATGAAGTCATATTTTTTCTCATGTTACATAACCGTATGTTCGAGAAATAAAAGATATTCCATTCATAATAATGTAATATTAGGTCTGTTAACGTAAACTTTTGACTTGAGGTAGCTATCCCCACAAGAATATCTAGAGGGATGAAGTCTGGAGATCTAGCTGGCCAATATAAAAATCCTCGTCAGCGATCGAAATCATTCATTTTTTTCAGACATTTTAAAACAGACGTTTGACACATTGATTGCTCCAATGACACTGACTGTGAATTTGTTTTTAAAATTTGACTCAACCATAATAGTTAGTTATCAAATAGTTGTGGTATAAATGAGTTATCGACATCGTGACCCGTTTAAGGGAAAAGCAATGCATAGAGATTTTGATGATCTTAGGTTATGGAGATAAGACTCGTACGCAAGCTGAGGTTTGTAACTTATTTATCAATAAATGTCCCGATAGGCTTATCACACGTTCGATTATGAGCAAAGTCGAAGCAAAATTTAGAAATTTTGACAATGTCTGTAATAATTATACGAAAGGTCGTTCAGGCGTTACGGAACAGACCTAATATTACATTATTATGAATGAAATATCTTTTAATTATCGAACATACGGTTATCTAACATAAGAAAATATACGATATCCATACACAGAAAAATGCGTTATTTTCAAAAGTATTGTCAAAATAGGGTAATGCCATTTAAAAAAAAAATTAATTACGTTATAACAGTGATGACGTAACCAAAAAATGCGCAAAGGAAAAATGAAATCATCGTGTCTAAGCTTATTTTCCCTAATGGCTATATCAAGCATTCAATGAATTTGTTTCATCCTTTACGTGTTAAACATGTACAGAAAAAATCAATAATATAAATGAGGCTCACAAAAATAAAGTAAAAGTGGAAAATTTTCACCGTGCTGGTCAACAACGAACCTGAACAAATACAAAAAATTAAAATATAAAAAATACAATGAATAACACATGATAGAAAATTGCTTTTCATGAATATATAGAACTGGTAATTCAATAAAACAAATCAAAATTGAATCCTTAATAGCTAAGATAGAATGACAAATTTGAATTTCACAACACTAAAATTTCTCACAAAAGAATTCATCTAATGAGTAGAAAGAATTCAACAGAAGATGATATTTTGCAGAATTTCTTAATTCTTTCATTATCTATGATTTTTATCTCGTTAGGTAGGTGATTATACTATTTTCTATCATTAGAAATTATAGAGTTTTTTACCTGTGTATATGTTGTAATTGGTAATGTCATATTGAATGTTTGCATAGTGTTATTATTATGAACTTCATTTTGACATTTGCTGTGAATGTGACATCAGCCTTGTGAAATAAAAATGCACGGTAGTGGTGAAATTGTAATGAAGACTGTTCAGTCTCCTTCGATCCGTTTCGGGATCTTTCCCTCTCAATTCCACGAAGAGCAGGTCAACACAATGTTTGGATTCATTCAAAAGGAAAGGAACTTTGGATGGTGATGAGAAGCCGACATGTGCGAAGTGCAAAAAGAGAAGGAAGTGCACGAAATCCCTATCAATTCATAAATTACCGAAAATTTCGGTAATCCATTTGGAATCATTTTCTTCAAAAGAAAGATTCTGAGGAAAATGGAATGTCACCATTGATTTTCCTTCAGAGGGATTGGATATGAGTAATTGAGCAGCAGTAGACATAACTCATTGTCGCTATAGTCTATATGCATTGTATAATCATAGTGGAACTTCCTATATAGCGGAAACCACACAGCCTACTGAAGACATCCGTATTCGAGCACGTGGCATGAATATAATGATATGTGACCCCAATTTCATCTAGATCCCTTGTGAGCGTAGATGCCTCTGTTCTTTTTTATGCGCAGGAAGGCACTAAATTGCTGTTTTCAGATCATACTTACTTTTATTTTATCTTTCATTTGTGTTTTCATCGTTATTGTCAACTATTGTTAATAATAAATTAATTGAATAAATGTTGACTACAAAATCCCCAAAAACAAATTCCATATCTTAGATGTGAGTCAACTAATGAACACTTTTTGTGAAGTTCCCATGAAGTGGCTCTAACTGCAAAACATTTTGTTGCTAATTTTCTTGTGAGCTTTTCAATGTGATAATCATATTTCAATTTATCATCAATATGGAAACCCAGAAATGTTGTGTCTGATCTATAACTGATTACTTCGTTTCCTAGATGGAGTTCTTGAAGATTACATTTGAAAGTAAGTATGTTAGATTTTTGAAATATTGAAAGATAGCTTATTAGCACACACCAATCTTTCACTTCACCAACATTATTATCAATCATTTGATGCAGTTTTGAGTAATTTTTATCATTCCAAAGTATTGTGATGTCATCTGAGAATTGAGTGATTGTCTGGAAATATTATTTAAAGTTAGATCATTCATGTAAATGGAAAAAAGTGTTGGTCCCAGGACTGAGCCCTGAGGTACTCCCCTTTAACTTCTAGTTTGTGCTATATGCTACCTTGAAGAGATACGCTTTGAGTTCGTCCAGGTGAATATGATTCAAACAATTGGATAACTACATTTTGAACCCATATATCGTCAATTTTCGCAACAATATTTTGTATTTAACACAGTCGAATGCCTTTTTCAGGTCACAAAAAACCGCTGCAGCAACATCTCATTCATTTTCATATAAGCATTTTGTAGAAGGTTATAAATCGATCATTCGTTCCTTTTTCTTTTAGAAGTCCAAATCGAGTAGGATTGATGGTATTGTGCTTATTCAGAAAAGCCATTATTCTTTTTTTTTCACAAGTTTCTTTATTATTTCTATCATATAATTATAGGATATACGGTGGTGAATTATCATCAAAATTGAATTCTACCTCACCAGACTTAGTTGATACGAGCTTAATAAATCTTCCAAGTTTTTCAGCAAAAGAACAAATTCTCTGATAATAATAATAATAATTATGATGGGTATAGAGGTCCCCGACACTAGATGCACAGCGTGTCGAGGTGCAGCTGAGAATAATGTAGGTATTTGTTATCAGCTTGTCTAGCATACATGCGGTCTCAGCCTACATCCAGACATAATTTTATAACTCACATTATAAATTAATTTTCAAGAAGTAGTTACTTTCCTTCATCGTAGATATCTGCTGAATTCACCCCATTACAAAAAAAGCCTGAAAATTTCAATGATATCATATCCATAAACAATCTCCATACACTTTCTAAAGTGATTGAAGCAATCATGGTTCAAGTTCAAATTATTCAGCATCTCACTGATAATGACATTCTACTGCAACAATCTGGGTTTAGAAGTGGATATAGGTGTGATACTGTACTTGCTGGTGTTTTCGACGGTATCCTTAGGGATAAACATGGAAGTGAAATATTTTTTTGAATTCATTAGATTATTCAAAAGCGTTTGATATGACAAAACATAAAACTTTGTTAGCTTTGTTACACTTTCCATGTTATGGCTTCATATGTTTATATATAGCCTTTCGCGACACATAAATTCATTTATATATTTATATATTGGTGAAGGTTTTCATTTGGAAAGCAGTCAGGAATGACCAATTCAATGAATATTCTTCGTTTTTTAGAGCTTTCGAAAATGTTTATTTTCTTACCAAGATTTCTCTACAATAACAGATGTTATTAATATTAAAATAACCACAGTGAAAAATATATACTTGCTAACATGAAATTGCTAAAAATTGTCACCAAGAGAAAAATATGAAGTTTTCATTTTGCTAGAAAAAGATACATATGACAGTGTCACTCAACAGAATGTGAATCAATATACAGGTTGAATTAAATGAATATTCAAGGAGGACGGGTTCTTCAATTCACTATGTTTGTGATGAATATAAGTGTAGATTGAACTCAGATCAATAATATCCGTTCTTTTATTGATGGTGTTAGTTTTTTTGTTGTTGATATGAACCATTTCCAGAAAACCTTTTTTTTGTTAGGACAGTCTCAAAATCTGAAATTTCCGTATTACTATAATCAATACGATGATCTCATCAATAAAATGACTGGCTAGTGCTCACGATTTTATATTCCTTCTACAATCGCTTTAATGACCTGTCCCGGGTCTTTCAACAGTTGTTGTGTTGACCAATGTACACTTTGTCACAATCCAAGGACCTGATATAGCGTGAGTTAAATTGAGTATTTGGAACATATTCAGTGAAAAAATTCACCGTTATCCCGTACCCAGCTAACCGCTGCTTTATTTCTGGTCTTCGTTGCCCAATTGTACTGAAAGTACCGATCAAGTTTGTTGTGGAATCCGACCCTGCTGGCTCGCCAACATGGAAATTTGGCACTGGTTCTGCATCTTCTGATGATGGTGCCATAACCATATCTTCCGCTATACCCAAGGATGGAATCTTCTCTAAAAGTTGTGTTTATCCGAGTTTGTTGTGTTTACGTGGTAGCCACCCATGTTCTGGACTCCTGTTATTGAGAGCGCTGGTATATCTAACCGCGTGTTTCTTTTCCAATTTTGTCAGTTTACGTACAGATCTCGTTCACGTACGTGCAGAACGGCTGAGGAACGTTGAGCTAGAGCTTTTTGCAAATCCTTCTCCTGGCCCGTAGAGACTGTATCACCCTGTTGAGCTTTCACTCCGCGATTAAGTTCGTTGTGAATTCCGACTCTGCTAGTGCCATAACCATATCTCCGGCTATGACTAAGGATGGAATCTTCTCTAATGAGTTGTTCATATTCGAGATTATTGTTTTTGCGTGATAGCCACCGATGTTCTGGACTACTGTGGATGGGAGCGCTGGTATATCTAACCTCATTTTTCTTCTCATTTCATCCCTGTACCTACCGATTTTGTTCAGATATGTGAAAGGTGGATGAGGAACGTTGAGCTGTTCTTCAGCTGGACTTTCCACAAATCCTTCTCCTGGCTCGTCAAGACTCCATCACCCTGTATAGCTTTCACTTCGTGATCAAGTTTGTGAAATCCAACTCTGACGGCTTGCCAATATGGAAATCGGCACTGGTTTCGCATCTTCTGATGCTAGTGCCATAACCATATCTCCGCCTATTCCTAAGGATGGAATCTCTTTAGATAATTTGTGTGTATTTGAGTTTATTGTGTACTAGCTATCACTTCGCGATCATGTTTGTTGTGAAAGCCGACCCTGCTGGCTTGCTAACTTGGAAATTTGGCACTGGTTCTTCTGCGTCTCCTTATGCTATTGCCATAACCGTATCTCCTGCTACGCCTGAGGATGGAGTCTCATCGAATAGTTCTTGTGTATCTGAGTTTATTGGTTACTAGCTATCACTTCGCGATCAAGTTTATTGTGAAATCCTACTCTGCTGGCTTGCCAGCATGGAAATTTGGTACTGGTTTTGCATCTTCTGATGCTAGTGCCATAACCATATCTCCGGCTATGCCTAAGGATGGAATCACCCCGAATAACTTGTGTGTATCCGAGTTAATTGTGTTTGCGTGGTATCGACCCATATTCTGGACTACTGTGAATGGGAGCGCTGGTATATCTAACCCCATTTCTCTTCCTATTCTGTCCGTGTACCTACCGATCTTGTTCAGGTATGTGGAGAGTGGCTGAGGAACGTTGAACTGTTCGTCAGCTGCACTTTCCGCAAATATCACCTGTATCAGCCTGTATAGAAACGATCAAACTTGCTGTGGAATTCGACCCTGCTGGCTTGCCAACATGGAAATTCAGCATCTTCTGATGCCAGTGTCATAAACATATCTCCGGCTGTGCTTAAGGATGGAATCTCTTCGAATGAGTTTTGTGTATCCGAGTTTCATGTCTGGCAATAGACTCAACAGAAATTGAACTTCGGCATCATCATTTGCTGAAGGAGGTCTATACGGTGCTCGCTTTTTTTCAAAATATTCGAATGCAGACTTTTTAAGTTACGTGATTCTGAGTAGTTTTAGTTTTTTTCGTTATAGTCTTGTACCGATGATTTCGGTAAAGTTCTTTTTTGTTTTCCTTGGTTTGAAATGAGAGAATCAAGATATATTGCTGATAAAATTACCTCTGATCCATCCTGTTGGACTTCTTCAATGATCAACTGTTCTTCATCTCCTACTGTCAATTCAAAAAACTTTTGAAGAAGGGTCTCGATGCTGACGTACCAAAACCAAACTGTAAGAGACGTAGTAAACAACCAATATCTTCCTTAATTTTCATGCACCAAAGTTTTGCTACTTATCTGCGATAAATAGTACCAACAGCAATTGGACGTCTACCTCCATCTTTTTTTCGAAGTGCACTGAAAGAAGCACCAAAAAGTAAAGGACATATTTCTAAATTAACCTTGCCTGTCAAAATAAAATGGAAGGAAGGCATGTGATTTGGATAATTTGTCTCTACCGGAAAACTACCCACAATATCGGCTAGAGAGCTGCGTGCACATTAGTTAAAATAAGTAGTTAATAAGTTACCTTAGGTAAAAGTAGTATCCATCCAAAATGTTTACGATATGAAGATGTTAACAATTTTGAATTAATAAGAAGAATTGAAAAGACTCGCTATTCCATTCCTCGAGTATAAAGCAACAGATTAATTTTAAGTTCGCAAGTAATATAAATTAACAAGATACCAATAGACATTTTGTATTCGGATATAGGTACAGTGTTGAATCTGAAAATTATTTTTATAATGTCACATCATAGGGATATTCGATTTCAGCCTCAATCAGGTTTAGTATATAGAGAGCTGTATGTTTGGTCGCAATAAATCGCGGAAAAAATGTAAGTTCGTCAAACATGCAAATGATGTACCCTCACGTACAATTTTATTCAAATTCTAGGTCGTCATCATCTAATATTGTACGTGACATTTTATTTCAAACCTGATACAATCAGATACCCACGAAAATGAAATCACATTAGCAAAATCCAGGAAAAAGTGCTCGAAAATCTTTAAACATCAAGGAAATAGGAACTTATTTCGTGTAAAAAAGTGAGGTTAGGTCGTTAAGTAGAACCTAAGCAAACCAAAATCGTAATGTAAGGTCCACTTAAGTCATAAGGTAAACTTAAGTTGAACCGGTGCAAATAGCTGTCAGTCACGTTCATAATCTGAGAAAGATGAAAATGTTTGATAGGTAAGTGTGATTTAAATGTATTTTGAGTTGAGAGTAAATCATTTCCCTTAGCTTTCAAATATTTAATAATTTTTATTTTCCTGAAATGTTTTCAGAAGGTTCCACTGCATTTGCCACAATATTAATTGAACATTTATTTGAAAACTGTCAATTTTACTTTCACAAAGCTGGATTGTTCAAGGCGGGAGTCCAAATGTATTGAATTTATCTTCTTCCAATGAATTGATCAAGGCAAATAGTTTATTTCCAATGGTGAGGTTTTGGGTTTGAACTTGAGTGGGCCCGTATTAGGCCCTCCACTGCGGCCAATGGCCTATTGTGGCTCACCCTATGGTTATATTTCTCTCAGTATATCCAATCTCTCAACGAAATTGAGGAATGTATTGTATCGTCAAATATTGAGAATCTGGTTCTGGCCGCTGCAGGGCATGTACACAGAATGTATTTAGCCGTTTCATCATCTTCCATGCATTGCCGGCACTCTGCATCTTGTGCATGTCCGATTTTATGCATGTGATGTTTGAGTTTGCAGTGGCCAGTAAGCAAACCTACTATAACTCTGAGATGCGCTCTACTGAGTTCCAGCAGTTTGTCAGAATCCTGTCTTTTCCTTGTAAAAGCAATAAGTGCTTTGGAATCGGCTAGGCTCGGTAGGCTACGCCAATACTCGAGTCTTTTATCCTCTGCCCAAACACTGTTATGACATTCTTGGCAGTGCTATATGCTAAACCGATTACTGGTTCTGGTCCAGTGAAAGTTGTTTCTCTCCCCCCTTCCGCTAGGGCGTCCGCTATTTTGTTTCCTTCTAGGCCTGTGTGACCCGGTATCCAGACTAGGGTAACGTTGTTGCGTTGCGTAGTCGGTTTAAGGTGTCTCTGCAGTTCCATACTGCTCTAGATTTAAAGCAGTAGGATTCAAGCGCATTCGTTGCTGTGTGTGGTGCGTGTGTGGTGTCGATTTTCCAGCTCCCTTACACAAATTTCAATGGCATAGACCTCTGCCTGAAATATGGTAGCTAGTTTACCCATACTGAATGATCGTTTCACCACTGTGTTCATTCCTATCTAATGGTATTATCTTCTTTATTTGCTTGTGTTTCGTTAAAATTGCGAAGAGCTCAGATGACGGGATTCAATACAACCCTATTTTTAGTTACCTTTCTCAATTGGTATCTGTGAATTGACCGACTAAGCAACTTGGCAGGTATGCTGGAATTCAATAACAATATAAACACTACTTGTGGCCCCACAGTTTATCCTTTAGAAATAAAGATATGTCTGGGGGCACTGGGCTCTTGAACTATATATATTACATCGAAATTTTCAACTCTTTCCAAGTTATTAATGGAATATCGAGTTTTCCCGGGAATTTTCTCCCACTTTCCATAGGTGCTCGCAATCTCAAAGTACTGCTCGTGTGCCAAAAATCATGTCTATTGGTTTTAGTGTCAGGTTGAAATCCCTGGTTCTTGGGCTAATATTATATTGCATTTATGTTTTACATGAATCTATTCAATATAGCAAACAAAATCATTGCTAACAATATCACTGAAGGCGCGTCATTATCAAGCACAGCCGCCCTGCTTTGGTCTGGAAAGTCATCATGATTGCTTCGGTTCGCCGCACTGTTTATGATACATGTAGATATATTTTTAAACGCTATTTTGAACTTTTTATGGGCTTCAGCATCATGGAATTCTTGACAGTAGTCGTATATTTCTCCCATTTTTTTAATGGAATGCCATACAAATGACCAATCATCACCAACCTCACCTGGAATTTTCTCAAGAGCTTTGCTAACATTATGTGCGACCTGAAAGTGAAGAAAGAGAATGTTTACAGAGATGAGAAAGTCCGTAGTTAAAATGTACGTGTATATTCAATCGTAAATACACATTGACATAATTGACAACTTAATCTTCAGAAGCAATATACTGATTATCATTCAGAAGATTTCATATTCATCCCAAATTTATATTGACGATATTATAGACTTCATTCACTACTTTTTTGTGAAATATACTATTATAATATTATAATTTATGAACTTGTTAAAATATTATTAATATGGTATTTATATTACTTTAATTTTTATTTAATTCAATTCATTCCAATTTAATTTATTTACTTCATTTTAATTTATATAATTTATTTTATATTATTTCATTTTAATATAAATTCATTAATTTTATTTTATTTTTATTTATCTAATTTTATTTTATTTATTTGTATTTATGTCAAAGAAGTTTCAAATATATCGAAATAAATTTATTACCTGGACTATTTTTATCAACTGCTATTCAGTCAGACGCCATAAAAAAAACATACATGAAACTCTCAAAATCTCAGTAGGGTTCTAGGCTATTATAAGAACTTGATGTAAATGAAAATAATGGTGAAAACTAATTTTGATGAAATTTGAAATTCGAATTTAGATTCCAAACAAATTAATAAAATGATTGCCAAACAATAGTAATTTTTTCTATAATATCTATCTTATAAAATCCCTAAGCGAAGGACACCCACCTCATGCTTTTTTTATTTTCTATATTTATGATTCTATAATGGTTGTTCTAGCAGTTGATTTTATCTGCCTATATCAAATCAAGAATTTCAAAGTTCACTAATCAAGTTCGATTTTGACAATCATATGACAGTTCCAAGAAAAACCTTTCAAATTGATCGAAATATGCTAATCCACGAAAGCAGATGTTGAAAACCGCAATTCTGATGAATACTGGTTATCAGGAAATTGTATTGAACTCCAAAACTAATTTATTCCTTCAGACATCTATTTGTAGTTTTTGTTTGTGTTAGATATAACCTGGGATGATATTGTATAGTTTCTTGTACTTAATTTCTTCTTGAATCCTTTGTAAAACTTTATCCTTTTCTCTTACTGAAAAATGTCTTACTTGTTTACAAAAACAAAAAACCATCTTCCAATTTTCAGCCTGAAAATGTCCCGCCGGGAATTTTTCGCTGTAATTGATCGAAAATGTCCCGCTTCATATGGGATTTTTAATGGAAATATTTGGTAATTTTGAAGCACTTGTGTAATTACTCCCGATAACCAAACCATTGACTTGAAATGAGTGAGCACATTTTCAGGTTTAAATATTGATGCCAATTTGAAATTAGATAATCACATCAATTTTGTGATCGAAAGTTTATCTCCAAATTGCTGTGCTACTAGAACCATCTCTAATTCTCCCCACTTCAGTTCATCTAAAAATTACTATTTTGCACTTTGTGAACCCCACTTACGTTATGGAACCAGTTACTGGGGTGCACGATCCCAGAACTGTACTAACCCTTTTTCTAAACTCCAAAAGAGAGCTCTCAGATACATTTGTTGATCGGAGATTCCGAAGGCCACTGATTGTATTTGAATAATCGCATAGTTTCTACAAGCTTAGAGAATATTTTCGTCAATACTTACACTGATAGTACAGTTGATCACTTTCTCAGTAGATCCAGTGCACTTTTTCAGTGGACCCGTTGCTGCTTTAACTTCTTTCTGAACTCTTTGGAGCTCACTGCAAATATATTGAGTGACATTAAATATTGGAAGCGCGTTTCCTGATACGCAATGCGCAACTTCCAATAGACCATGAGGAACCGCTTTTAGGCCATCTCTGTTGTCGATTATGCAGTCTATTATGAGTTGAAGATCGGGATTTGTCGCTGGAAAAAACATTTATTTTACAACCATTTGAATTACTTCAATACATGGAATAATTCAAGTAACATTATTTCGAAAATTCACTAGGTAGAGTGCGTTTTATATTGCCAACCATGGCCATATATCTTAGCAAACGCCACCAATAGTTTTGGGTGATCCTGTGAGTGATATGTTTTCAAATTAGAGAATAATTATTATCGCTATGACATTTAACGCTGACTAGTTGAGAATATAACTAATAGTAGGGCTTGCAGCAAGTGTCCAAACTTTCGGAATGCTTTGTTCCATCATCAGGAACATTAGGAATGGAAATGTCCATATGAGATATCAAAAGTTCATAATTATTATATCGTCCTTTCTGCCGGTCACCTAAGTTATATCCAGACTTGGATATTATTAAAACACTTTGCTTGTTAATGTTAAATTCACTGGAGGTTTATTCAGATAAATTACACTTGTTAATTTCCAGAAGCGGAAGGGCTGCTTAACAGCCGTAGTCCTGGTACAAGCTCAGCTTATGATGACTCAGTAGTAAATTTAGAATCAGATTCTGCTGTTCAAGTAGAAAATGACTCTTTTTTAGAATTCAGAACTGCAGAAAATGGATTTCGCTGATGCTGTTGAACATTCAGTCGGTAAAAAACAAAACAGATGAACTGTATGTATTTTTAGATAGCCAAAATTTACCTGATATAGTTTTACTAACTGAGCACTGGCTCGAAATGGAAGAACCTCTGCACGTGCCTAATTACATTACTATTGCAAAATAGTCAAGGCAGAATAGCCATCATGGTGGCACATTGATCCTCATTCATACGGATTTCATTGAAAGAAACGATTTTATCGAGATAAACAAATATAATATTATGTTGATTGAGAAGGAATTTGAATTTTCGTGTATATATAGTAAAAATAAAAATTTATTCATTATTTGTTTGTACCGTTCACCACTATCCAGTGAAAACAATTTTTTAGAAAGATTGGAAATTTTGCTAGGACAGATTCCTTGTAAAGCGTCTGTGATACTCACTGGAGATTTCAAAATAAACTTTAGGGACAAAACTTCAATCTCTACAAAATCGTTATAGAATGTATTAATTAGTTTCAATTTAGAGATGCATGTTGAATTGCCAACCCGTCACTCAAAATTTTCTAGTTCAATTATAGATTATGTTTGTTCTAACATGAAAAATATCGAATGCGACGTCATCAATGCAGGCCTTTCGGATCATGAAGCAGTCTTATGTAAGATATCTCAAATATTTGAAATACCCAACAGAACACAACGTATTGGAAGAATATTTAGTAGACAAAACTTTGATAAATTCAAGAATGATTGTAATGATCTCGACTGGAATGAAGCAATGACATGCAACGACCCTTTAACTAAATATCATTCGATGCTTTCTTATTTATTCAATAAGAGCTTTCCGCTCAATAGAATTAAGACTAAAGCCAAAAAACCTTGGTTAACAAAAGGTATTAAAGTATCTGCAAAAAATCTTCGATCCCTTCATTTAATTAAAAAAATTGCCAGTGATAACGAAAACTTTATTTCCTGTTATAACAAGTATAGGTCCATTTATAGAAGAACCTTGAGAGCTGCTAAACAACTACACTATAGGAACAAAATAGAAAATGCAAGACATAAGCAAAAAGAAAGCTGGGTCAATGACTTGAGAAGTAAAAACAGCTCCGTTCCAGTAAAAACAAATTTAGAATGTAACGATATCAATGAATATTATTGCTCAATAGCAGAAACTATTTCCAAACAGATTCACTCTCCAACCGATCCATTGAGTTATTTGAAACATATCTCTGTTTCGGAGTCTTTCTTTTTCGCGCCTACAGACATCGTAGAGATAAAGCAAATTTTCAATGAAATAAAAAATAAAAATGCATCTGGGTGGGATGACTTATCGTTACAAATATTTTCATATCTCTCTGAGTTCGCCCTTGAGGTACTAGTTGAGGCTGTAAATTTTTCATTTCTCACAGGAGTTTTTCCATCATGTTTGAAAAACGCTATAGTCATTCCATTACATAAGGGGGGTGATACTGATAATCCTGCAAACTTCAGACCCATCTCAATGTTACCCACACTTTCGAATATAATAGAAAAACTCGTGAAAAAAAGAATAATGGCTTTTCTGAATAAGCACAATTCTATTAACCCTACTCAATTTGGATTTCAAAGAGAAAAAGGCACAAATGATGCAATTTTCAACCTTTTACAAAATGTTTATTTGAAAATGAATGATAAAGAAGTTGCTGCAGCGGTTTTTTGTGACTTGACAAAGGCCTTCGACTGCGTTAATCACAAAATATTGTTGCAAAAATTAGAGGTATATGGGTTCAGGAAGGTAGTTATCCAGTGGTTTGAGTCATATTTATCTGGAAGAACTCAAAGCGTATCTCTTCAAGGCAGCTTATCGCACAAACTAGAAGTTAAATGGGGAGTACCTCAGGGGTCAGTTCTGGGACCAACACTGTTTTTAATTTATATAAATGATCTAACCTCAATTAATATTTCCGGAGAGTTCACCCAATTCGCAGATGACACCACAATACTATGGCATGATAAAGATGACTCAAAACTGTATCAAATGGTGGAGAATGATATTGGTGAAGTGAAAAATTGGTGTGATGCTAATAAGCTCTCCTTCAACATATCCAAAACTAACATTCTCACTTTTAAATGTAATCTTCCAGAAATTCATTTAGGAAATCAAGTGATAAGTTGTAGGTCAGACACAAAATTTCTGGGTTTACATATTGATGATAAACTGAAATTTGAAGATCACATTGAAAGACTCAGACGAAAACTATCATCAGGATGTTTTGCAGTAAGAACCACTTCATGGGAACTTGGGGAAGATATGGCAAAGAGTGTGTATTATGCATTAGTTGACTCACATCTAAGATATGGAATTTGTTTTTGGGGATCATGTAGTCAATATCTTTTTAATACGGTTTTTGTTTTGCAAAAAAGAGCAGTTAGGTATATGTGCAGAGCTAAATTCCAGGATTCTTGCAAGCCACTTTTCATTAAACATAAAATTTTACCACTACCGTGCATTTTTATTTTAGAAGCAGTATGTCTCATTCACAGTAACTTTAAAAACGAAATCCATACGATTACCCATTATAACACCAGACAGCCACTAAATATAAAATTACCAATTCTAACATTGTCTCAGGTTATAAATTCTATAATTTATAATGGTAAAAAATTATTTAATCATCTACCCAACAAGATTAAAATCATAGACAATAGAAGAATATTTAAAAATTCTGTAAAAAATCTTCTTCTGGCAAAGGCTTTCTACTCATTAGATGAATTCTACTGTGAGAAGCTTTAGTGCTATGAAATTCAACTTCGTCATCCCTTCTTAGCTATTTTATATTATGATAATTGTTCTAAGGTTTATTTTGTACTGACATTTTCCTAATTTTTTGTATATATTTTCTTATATTTTTCATAATCTTATATTTATACATTTTTTTTGTTGACGATGGAAATTTTCTATAAATTTTTATTCTAATTACCTGTGTGCCAATTATGATGTATTTTTATTTATTATTCAATTTGTACTGGTATTTTTATATTTTTAATTGTTTGTAGTTGACCATTACGGTGAAAATATCGTACCAATTCTATTTTATTTACTTTTGCGCATGTATGGTATGTATGCGTATATGTATGTCTATGTATGTATGTGTGTATATATATATATGTATATATATATATATATATATATATATATATATATATATATATATATATATTGTATTTATATGTAGAAACACAATAATTATTGTTAGGTATTTTCTTTTATGTGACTTTGTCAATAAGAATTATGTTCTTCAGACAATAAAGTATATTTGATTTGATTTGATTCTTGAGTATTATACATATATGTTCATACAAAATGTAAGAAAGTATACAGTTACACAGTTATTCTGGTTATAGTCATCATTATGAATTTTTCTCTTATGTGACGAAATTCATTTGTCATTCAAAATGTTCCTCCTTAACTTGGTATTGAAGTTATTATTCTAATGTCCTGTTCTTCCTTGTTGATGGTTCATCAAATTTATTACATTCTGTACTCCGTTGGTAGTATGATTGGTTATATGAAACAAAATGGTCAATTTTGCAGATGTCATTGGGATATATATGTTTGGCGAACATTCAGGAGATTCAGTGTAGCAACTGAACCCAAATGACAATTTGTGAGAAGCGTTCCATCTTCGTTTATTATTCGAAGTACCTGAAAGCGATGCATCTCCGTGCTCAAATCACAGAGAAGTATTCTTATATACCACCTAAATGACATAATGTGGAATAATCAGAGGTAGTTGGAGTAAATTAAAAGTAAAAAATAACGATTGGAAAATTAAGCTGGTTTACAAAATAACCGAGAGGAAATGTTACGGTTCTGTGTTCTAACCACAGAGCAATAAAGTTGTGACCGAAAGTACGTGAAAATAACGTGCAGTGAAAATAGTTCAACTGATAACTGTCATTCGCAATATGCGTGTTGCATACATTATTGGAACTTCATCTCGGCTCGAATTAGGGCAAGGTAAAATTGGAAAAAAGTTGTACATGTCAATGACCAAGTAATAATTTTGATACATTACTATCATTATTGTTATTATTATGATTGAACATATTTAATATATATGCACCGTGTTAATTATTGCTATCATTGAATGCACAATTTTAACAAATATTTCACCTATTTGCAGCACTAGGAGGAAAAGTCAATTTTCGAAGGAGGTATTAGAAAAAAGTTAATTTTTATATGTTGCTCATCCTAAGTTTGAACTGAAAAATGAAGTAGAAATAGTGTTAATAGAATATGATGATGTTGACTGACACTGAGAATTTTTTGACATTGAAATTTTGTTCGGGTCAGTTGTTAATGGAGTTAGTCATGTCGAGCCGAGTGATGGGTTGTTTTTGTTATGAATCTTATCAATTTCAAGAATGTTACAATAAAAAAAATAATCAAATTTATTCATGGTTTGTTCAGTTTCTTGAGACCATGCCAATTCTAAGAAATTTCTTTTGAAATAATTTTTTTCAGAACCTATTATTTGTAATGTTGTCGTAATCGGGACTGGGGTTCGAAGAAATGTAATGGCTAGCAAGAGCACATGAATCTTTTTTCATTCTAATGACACTACGATGTGAAGTGATGCGCCGTTTTAAGTCTCTATAGGTATTATCAATGTAACCCAACAAACAATCTTTGCAAGGAATTTCGTATACAACATCTTACAGGAAAGAGTGATATCTTGGAGTTTACTACAGAGATTGACAACTTTTTTGATAGGACAATTGAAGGGTCTAGTGCGAAAAGGGTATAAGTGCCAAATAATGTTTTCTGTGTAATGAGGGTCTAAAGTTGATTGTTGATACATAATTCAGCAGAAATAGTACAATAATAGAAAGACTGTAATGAGCCAGAATAGGATGATTATTCCTTTGTATATGAATGTAAAGTTTGATATTTCTATAGTTTCTGGAGTTTGATGTACTTATACCGTTTTAGCACTATGATAAGCTCCACGAAGTCTTAAAAAAATAAGCAATTTTCGTGGAAACTTTTTTATTTCTTTTTTTTAAATCGTGAACAGAAAAGAAAATCGCAAACATTATTGTATTACACATCATAGTCCGACTCCAAGTCACCATTGACCTCATAGTCTTCATCCTCCTGGTCGAGATCATCTTCAATAGTATTCACGCTTGCTTCGTTATTATTTTCTTTGCTTTTCTTCCTCCCCGCCTTGTTTGTTTTTGGCCCGTGTTTAATATTGACGTAAAAGTCATGATGGACAGGAGGTATATAGTCCAAAAGAGTCTGTAAGTTTTTCCACTTTTCAGTTGTAATTTTCAGTGGAATTGAATGCATCTGCTGAAAAACTTCATCAAACGAAAAGTTAGGTCTTCCAGATTTTCCTGAGGAGCAGACACCAATCGAAAATGGAAACGTATCATCAAGAGTTGGCTTGAAACCAAAAGAAAAAGTTGTTGCATTGGCGTCGTACTTAAAATGGCAGATTTGTTGGAACTTAATTGAAATTTTGTTAGTATCTTTCTTTGGATTAATGATACGTTTATCTAAATCTTCGAACGAGTAGAAGTCTTTTTGTGTCATTTTGTGGACCGTAAAATTCTTTGAAGATGTCCTAATAACATTTATCCAATCGTCTGGAATAAAAACTTGTGGATTTTTCCTTTTGTTTTTTTCTATTACGGCGAAATCTCGATCGCATTCCATATAGGTATGCCCCGGTTCCAGAAATTTATGATGAATTTCCTGTATGTGACATGTTTTCACCAAAAACATAAATAGTTTACATAAATATCTATTTTTATTCTGACCCCCACATGAATCACTATATGCGATGATTTTTTTTATGTTCGGGGGTTGCGATTTGATAAACTGTAACAGGCAAGACCCTATCTGTTGGGAACCCCTTTCAGACACTGTCTCATTCCAAATATACATGTCAGCTTTCCCCGTGATCAAATTGTGAATGCAGAAATTGTAGGTCCAAAGTTGCCTGAGATAAAATACTTTTGATGTCTGTAGCAGAGGGGTGGGTAAGGTCTGTTGTAAGTCGAAACATATTACCAGAGTATCTGTTGAAGACTTGTAGGTTTCAATGTCAGCATTTTTGCAATCAACGCCTTTTTGGGCTTTTCGCTGATGAACTTCCAGAGAAACTTTGCTCGAATTCACTATCCTTTCATCGTTGGAATGTTTGATTAAATTTTGAAGACTATCACATTTTGAGCAGGTATCAGTGTGTGGCTTATGGAATCTCAGATTGAATTGTGTATTGAAAATGTGTCGATAGTAGGAGAGTTTAACTACAGATATGTTGTTATTCTGAGTGCATGATTCCTTATACAGTGAATACATTTTGGTAATATTCAAATCCGTTGATAAGTATTTTGTGTTGGCATTGTCCTTTCTGGAGTAATGACTTTTGTATCTTGGAAAGCTCTTGATATGCTGGATCACTTCATTTCGAGTGTGTTCATTAATTTTGTTCACACTAGGGGCTTTCCCCCTGAGGTCAGGTTTGCAAATACCTAAGCGTCCAGATTTTTCACAAACTGTTGTGAATCGTCTATTGGTGATGTCGAAAGTCTTGATGAAGAAATTTTTGCAAACCCGTTTATTCATAATCATTATTCTTGTACTGAAAGATCTTTTTTTCCCATTTGTTGCTTTTTGTCTCTTGACATCATCCTTTTTTATGCAAGAAGCTAGATAGGCTGTTTGCAAGTCATAACTTGGAATTTTGTAAAATTCATCAAACAGCCTCTGCCTGTCTCTTTCACAAATGGTAGTATTACACTTATACCTACATACATGATCATATTGTCTCAGTCTTTTTCTCTCATGCATAACATTTTTATGACCAATGTATTCTTTTCCCGCAGTTCGCAATTTTTTACGTTGATTTCTTTTCCAGTTGTCTTCGTGTCTCAGCTTTTTTCTTGTTTTGACCGGTTTTGTATGTCCAGATGTGGAACTTTCACCTACTTCTTCATTTTCCGTATCAGATTGGTTACCACCCTCTTCTGGATTATACTCAGCATCCTCATCAGTTTGATAAGGGTCTGATTCTACATCATACTCTGGAAAAATAACATAACCTAAAATCCTGAATTTTATCATATTTAAAACAAACCTACCATCAATTTCATCCATACTTCACTGAATAATTAGCACAACGAATAAACTGTGGCACAAATCTACTGAACTGATGGAATAACTGGACTGAATACTATTTTGTACGAAAATGATGCAATAAACAAGACTATCTTATGTGACATGTACAGAATAGGAGCCGTGATAACCCAACAATATCGCATTAAAAGCTAGTGCAAAACCGGTATAAGTGTACTTAAACCGTTTTTGCAGGAAACAATTTCACAAACTCTGTGAGTGAGTATATCTACTGGCCCATAGATGGCAGTCGCGCTTAGTTTAAACACTTCTATCGTTTATGCACGGACAGAACTTGGTCTTAGGTATGCAAATCTGTAATAATACCTAAAATCAAAATTTTGCAGTTATACCCTTTTTGCACTAGGCCCTTCAATTGTACGCTGTTATGCAAAAATGAACCAAGCGACAAAAATTTAGTTTTGAGATATGGACCAATAGACCACGGATTGATAGCTACATGTTACACAAGAATAAATCTACGCATGGATAAGAACTCGAAGACCTACTAAAACTTGATATTCGTCTTGTATAGGAAATCTATCAAACATTTATACAATTTCCTGCTGTTTGAGGCTAAGATCGACATGACATTGAAGGAATCCGGCATATTTAAACTTTAAAGCTTGTCATATAGTTCATTCGACTGATAGGAATATTTGGATGATGCGAAAAATATATGATCCAAGTCTCCTTCTTGATCACAATGATGACAATTTTTCCCGGGAATTATACGAGGATATATTGAAAAATTCTTAGCCTACAAAATATTTTATTACTCAACATATTCTCCTCTTAATTGGATACATTTATTTCAGCGAACCTGCAACGTCTCTAGACCTTTCAAAAAAAATGTTTCTTCTTGCTCTGCAAACCAGACCTCCACAGCTTTTATTACCTCGAAGAAAATTAACGACCTTTTAAACCTTTTTTCAGTTGAGGAAAGAGATTATAGTCGGACGGAGCTAAATCTGGTGAATAAGGGGGGTGTTCTAGTAATTCAAACCCTAAATCACGATTTTTTTCCCGTAGAGTGGTCAGTAATGTCGAATAGTAATCTCCAGTTATAGTTCTACTCTTATCCAAAAAATCAATCATGATTACTCCATGGCAATCCCAAAAAACTGAAGCAAGAACTTTTCCAGCAGATTTTTGGAGACAAAACTTCTTAGGTCTTGGAGAACCGGAGTGTCGCTATTCCATCGAATGTTGCTTTGTTTCTGGATCGTAGAAATGTACCCAAGTCTCATCCATAGTAACAATTGGGTTTAAGAAGTCTACATCGTTTTCAAATCGAGCACAGATCGAACGCGATGCTACTACCCTTGCAAGCTTTTGGTCATCATTCAAACATTTGGGGATCCATTTTGCAGCAATTCTTCTCATATCCAAATTGACGTGAACTATATGATGAACGCGTTCGTATGAAATATTCAGTGCTTCAGATATCCTCTTCAATGGAAAATCTTTAATGGAAAATTTACCTCTTTTGAAGCTTGCAGTCCAATTTTTCACGGTCTCATACGAAGGACATTGATCACCAAGGTTATTAGGCATATCTTCGTAAATCTGATTACCTCTTAACCCTTTTAAATACAGGTACTTGATGATGGCTGGATACTCCAATTTTTCGATTTTCACAATTTCGGTGGACATATTTTTTCTTTTATTGTATTGTGTATCTCTGGTTTACGTCAAACTTTACACTGACACTTCTAATAAGTTATTGTTCGTTGCTATGGTCACGCAATATTTTGTTTATGCAGGGAACTGGTCTAGGCTAACTAGATATCAATACATCCTCGTATTCCTCCGAAATAGTTGTTGTGGGTACACAAATGAGCATTCATACCTAAATGTTACTCAAGATAAGTGATTTAATAATAACACAGGTCTACAACTAATTTGGTGCCGGGGATTTTAGACCTGATTTTGAGTATGTCTTACATGGCGATATCAAAAATGTAATCGGTTTTTTTCTGTCAACTCTGTTCCCGAGATAAAAAAATACACTTTTCACAAAAAAAAAAAATTATTGACATTAAACATCAAGAAATTGCCTTTTGAGTAATTTTCTCGAATGAAACTGACTTGAGCAATCTCGCATGATTCCCCAGCAATAGTCGGCCATCATATGAGTGTCCCACATTCCTTGGTATCTCTTCTCCATCGTTTTCATGTCTTGGTTGAAATGTTCCCGTTGTTCTTCACTCAGATCTCCTAAATTGTGTTGGAATTGATCTAGATGACTATTAAGATAGTGTTATTTTATACTCATATTACAGCCTAAATCTTTGAATTGAATTAGCATTTCCTCTACTAATTCTATATAGTTGTCAGCCTTATGATTTCCGAGGAAACTTTGTGCGACTGCTACAAAAGATTTCCACGCAAGCCTTTCCACATCACTCATAGATGTCTCAAAATTAGTGGTGTCTTTCATCAATTGACGCATTTGAGGTCCATCTAAGATACCTGCTTTTATTTTTTCAGTACTTAATCCAAGAAATTTCTGTGAAATAAACTGATAACATTGACCATTGCTGTCGTGAGCCTTAACAAATTGCTTCATTAGCCCTAATTTTATATGCAATGGCGGAAAAATTAGTTTTTCTTTCGAAATTAAGGGATCATTTATGACATTTCTTTCACCAACAATGAGAGCATCTCTCATACGCCAATTTTATTGAGTCCAATGACGTGATTTGGCTCGACTGTCCCTGATACAAATAAAGCATAGGTATTTAGTATAACCACTCTGTTGGCCCAATAAAAAATTAACCATCTTCAAGTCTACGCAGATCACCCAGTTACGTTCAATATATTTAATTTTCTGAAAGAGAATTGAAATAACCTCATATTCTTCTTTTACACATGTTGAGTGAGCAATTGGAACGAGAGCATATTTATTTCCATTATGTAAAAGAACTGCTTTGAGACTTCGTTTACTACTGTCAATAAAGATATGCCATTCAGTGGGCTGATATGTTATCAAACCCAAAAGTTAGCAAACCATTCACATTACAGCAATACACAAAATTTTCATCAGATGAAAAAAACTGCAATAAGTTTCGTTCTCTCGTGCGATATGTAGAAACTCGAACGACTGAGAAGAGGTAATTTTTTTCTTTCAATCTTGATGCTAGTAACTCAGCACGCTCCTTAGAAAGATCTGAGTCTCTGATGAGGTCATTGAGCTCATTTTGCGAAAATGGCTTAGGATTTGATGTTTCTTCGCAGTATTCGAAGTCATCATCTACTTGAGAATACATCGGTATTTCAGCTTGATCCTCCTGAGAATGCTGCACTTCCTGGTGACAAGCTGGTATTGAAACACTTTCTGAATGAGGAATAGGTCTTTGTGCTGAAGGAATATTGGGGTATTTCCATTTATGCCGATTACTTTTGTTGATGCCCACTATATTAGTCATACAAAAGTAACGCCATATCATAGGCACTTCAAACTTCAAAGACTTACTTTCTTCATATTTTGCATACTCTATGAGGTACCCACACTTTATCTTGGTGTCGAATTTCAATACCGAAGTTAGTAAAATACAAACGACTCACAGTGTTTGTAATCGATTTACGCTGATGTTTCATTCTGCATTCACCACAAACATAACAAAATGTATCAGGATTGTTAGCACATCTGGACGTACTAGCCATTATTGAAATAAATCAATTTATTTATAGGTTTTGATGTAACAGTGACAGTTTGAGAACAAGACTTAACAAAACAATCGAAATGTAGTAGTAGGTAAACTAGAGCTGATGACTTGAAATGACTTATGTCAATATATTGTATATTACCCATTTTATCAGCCATAGACACAAACAGAGCTGCACCAAAAACAATTTTTTTTGTAGGCCTGTGTAATTGGCCTCTGTAAAGTCACAAGTTACTGAATTAGGTTTCAGCATCCATGGGTCTCCTCTAATTGCTTCTTCTTCCGAGCCCAGAACAGTTGAATTCAGCCGCTCAATTCAACTTTTGAACTTCGTGAGCATCTTAGGACGTTTCAAAAACCTCTCTGCCGTTTTTTTGAACTAACCGTCTGTTGGTGGACGTACGGAGTCGGGGGGAGTGGGTGCTCGTCACAAAGTGAACTTTTTATTTGACACCCCGCTTGTTAGTAGGGTAGGTAGGTTTGTCTCAAAATATTTCATATTTCATGATCGATTGAGATGCAGAAACCGCGTGTCAGTTTGACATTCTTGTAATTATGCAACAGGTTGTAGTAGATAACTGGAATTTTCGACACGTACTCACCTTGTTTGATGGAGTCCATTTCGCTTTCGATTTTATCCCAGATGGAATCTATCTCTGAACTGGAATAGTTGACGAATTGTTCGAGTATTGGTAATAAGTTATTATTCAAATATTTTGATTCATTTTTGATGAAAGCAAGAGTATTGTCTACGAATGTTTCGGTTGTTCTTATCCACTCCACAAGATATCCAATCGGAGATACACCCAAGGTCTGTGCCTGAAACTGATATAGGAGTTTATCCACTCAGGTGCTTAAAATACGGCCACCCTGAAATGTTAACAAAGTTTGATCTTGAATATCTTTTTTATTTTCAGTCCGATTTTGAGTTTTTTTGATAAATGGAAGAAAATTTATCCTAGATCAATTCACATCAAATAGATTTCCTAATAAGGTCCGAATTATAAACATAATACGAGGGAAAACGAAGTAATGTTTCTATCATCTAAGTTTAAGGCACCCTATGGTGAAATACAGCTTTTGAATTATGTATGCAAGCTTGGTTCATTTTTGAGTTATTGAATGAAGCATTGCATTTTCTCTACATATTTGTCATACTCAATGATCAAGATTGCCATGAACAATTGTTCCACTTTGTTCATTATTTGACGTTGTTATTGTCATAACGTCAGTTTGAGAAAACTTTCATTAGTTGTATCAATGGTTTTGAGTAAAGGAAACTGTGCTGAAGCCAAAACTCTTTTAGAAGAGGGACGAAATTATCAATATGTTGCTAGAAGATTAAATGTTAGCCGTTACTCGAACAGAAAAACAGGTATGATGGTTTGACTGCCTTGTACATAACATCAGTGCAAACAAAAAATCAACTTCGTGAAGTCAGGGGCACCGAAATAAGTAAGTGGACAATACGTCGCCGATTAAGCAAAACTGGGTTGAAGGCCTGTAGACCAGCTAGTGGTCCAAGATTGCTCAGACGTCTTCTGGTGGCAAGATTAGCGAATGCAAGTCAACATCTCATGTGGAATGATGCCGAGTGGCAAAACGTTATATTGATGGATGAATAACGATTTTGTGTGCATTCTCCGGATGGTAAAAAGTGCGTTTAGAGGCAAACGGGTGAAAGATTTAAGGAGTGTACTTCAAGATCCCGTCTCAGAAATGGAGGAGGATCGGTATTGGTATGGGCCGGAATATCAATGAAAGGTTATACTGATCTGGTTTTTGTTGAAGATGGAGCACGAAAATACATCAATGATATTTTAGTTAACTACGTTGTTCCATATTCTCACTTTATAGGAGACAACTTCCTTCTTATGCAAGATAATGCAAGACCACATTCCATCAGTTGTGTTACAAAATACGTTATTGAAGTTGGGATAGAGAAATTATATTGGCCAGCAAGCTCCCCTGATGCATATCCTATTGAGCATGTATGGGACTAACTAGGTAGATGTGTGAGAAGGCAACACCCGATATTAAAAAATTTGTAGAGTGTTTTGTTTTCAACCATTCGCTACCTATGTTATCGTTAAGTTGTAAATTCTTCCATATTGAAGAATAAAGATCACGCAGAGCAAATGCATTGCTTTATTCAATGATTCATAAATTTGAAAGGAATCGTGATATCAAAATGAATGAAGAAGCAATTAGGGAATGAACCAAGCTTGCATACAGGATAGTTTTGAGTGTCATCTAAGTATGATTTCAACGCCCCCTAGCATCAAAACTATTCATTTTTGGGGTTTGTCATATTAAAAATTCAGATAAATCCACCAAATCTTTTTCGTTTTTTGCCCTTTGGGTGGAGGGGGGATGGTAATAAAAAACTGCTACTTCCCTTAGTCAGGCATATTCAAACATTCGAAGATACATTCAAAGGCACTCGAGAAAAGTTTTTTTTGCGTTTCGTAATAGGAGTTGGGGAGAAGAGGAGGGATGAGATTTTTTTTTATAAAACAGCACAATATTGTACAACATTTGCAACATTAAAACGTGTAAAAATATTGTTTCGGATTCAAAAATAACTAGTCCAATCTGCGCAAGGATTTCAACGCCCCGTAGCAGCAAAACTGTTAATTTCTTTGGGTTGGCGCAATGGTAAAATGGACCATACCCAAAATTCGTCCACCAGGAACCAAATTCCATAAGGAGTTTGCGGGGTTCTATTCTTCCACTTATGAAAAAAAAAGTTATTCAAGATCAAAATTTCAAACATCTGAAGGTTGCCGTTTTTCTTGCACCTGAGTGTATAAATATAAGCACTCAATTTCAGATGCATTTACGAATAAAAATACTGGAGTGTAAAAGTAGTATGCACTTCTGATATGTGCCTTCTCTCTCACAAGTCTTGATAATCTGACAATGGGATATACCAAGCCATTTTCTTCAGAATGGCTCTAAGTGGATGATAGCTTCTCACAGCCAAACAGATCCGTGAATATGTCTGCATTCTTGATATCTGATAGTACTTTCCAGCATGAATGTACAAGTTCAGGTGTCGAAAGCAAATTATGAGTGGATCTTTCGATATTTACCCCCGAATGAATACTATCCATTCATATGATCGTTGGCAAAATAAATGAAAATCAATCAAAAACAATGTTAGAGTAAGAGTAAGTTTTTCCTGGAATCATTGAAAAATAAGATTTCAACTTGTATACAATTTTATACGAGCGGAACCACTGTATATCGTATTTTTTTAAATCTTTGGATCTACAGATGATTTGCACGAGCTTGCTGTTGACGTACCTCAACTCAAGATGTTTTATTATGTTGCGTAATTTTTTTTTTTCAGATATTTTGTCAGTTACATTTGTTTTTGCTTTCCATTAGAGCCATTTTCGCCTCGTACCATAGGTTTTGCATATCACGTAGTGTTTGGAAAATAATTGAGCGAGAAAATTGTGTTACCCTCATAGTTCTACTTGAACATCTCAACAAACTACGGACAGCAGGAAATATATTTTTCATCCTCTGTTTATTTTCAGCATTGCAAATTCAGTTGAGATTTTCAAGCAGAAAGTCAAGAGTTTATTGGTTCCAACTTCAATCATTTCACAATAATTACTACAATTATTCGATATAACATGGCACTGTGGTAGAGCTCATTCATAATGGAAACTTGACAGCACAAATGAAAACTCAAATACTATAGTAAAATAATACTTGTCAGTTGTCTTACCTGAAGAAAGAGCAGACAATACACCACACTCAACCTTAGAATTGCCATTATGAACTCCCTTTTCGGTGGGTTGAAAATTGTTTGAAGTATATTTGGATGGTTAGACGTCCACCTGATTGAGATACACCATTTTCACATGCGATGCAATACATATCTACGATTGATTTTGATAAGATGAGATGAATTGAATAGTTCATGAGAGATAAAATTCATTCATGAGATCAAATCATGACAATAACAAACATAAGTTCATTCAAATGAGTATATTTGATTGTCTCCATCAAGCTGTTGTTTTGTTCCTATTGGTTTCCACGAGAAGGAAAATCCTCTAATATTTAGAAAACATCATGAGAGCCGAGGGAAAGTAGAAAGGAATTGGTATTATTCTTGAATTTATACTGAAAGGAGAATGGTGTTCTGTTTGTGATCTCAAGGTTTTTATCTAAATGATAATAACTTCCTCAAGAACATTTTATTCACAGGTGAAGCTGCATTTACAACAAATGGGGTAGTTTCATCTCAAAATTGTAGAAAAATTGAATATACGGTGCGGAATTCAAACACCAGAATTATCTGACCATTTTTCTTTGATGGAACGATGAATGCTGAAACAGTTCTGACTTTCTTGAATAACCAATTATAGGACATTTTCGAAGAAATCCCCATAAATGTTCGTACAGCTATCATTTTCCATTTGGATGGTGCTTCCATCCATAATGCTGGTAATTTACGAAGATGGTAGAACCAAAAATTTCCACTGATGGATTGGTCCCAATAGTCCGTTAATTCATTGGCCGCCGCGTTCGCCTGATCTCAGCCCTCTGGATTTTCACTTTTGGGGAAATATCAAACAGAAGGGTCATAAAAGTAGACCAAGGACTGAAGAAGAGTTGCGACGAAAATTGTGGCAGTTTGCAGACGAATATCACCAGGAGAACTGCGAAGAGTTGGACAGAACTTGCGCAGAATATACGAAAAATGTATTGAAATTGAAGGGGGATATATAGAACATACAAGGATTGAGAATTATTGGTGTCTCAGTTTTTCATCTGCTTGTTTGATACATATTCCATTTCTTCATGTTTGATTTCAAATTTTGTTAGTATTTAAAAATTAATAATTTGTTTGAAAATAATGTCTTTTTATCAACAATCATTAAACAGATCGTCTGAATCCGACTCTTTGCCTCAATTCATTCCTATTGACACGGAATTTTTTATACAGAGTGACTTGAAAGATTTCCTTTTTCGAAAATTGTAACAGGTATAGAAAACACCCTGTAAAAGATATCATGTTGCAATTTTGCATGCAGCTATTCAAGACTGATCCGAATCGAATGCCCCAACTAAAATTTGGCTAAATGAATCCCTAATACTTTTTCTCGATTTTTGGCATGTATTCTGTGATCGTAGTAGATCGTAAAAAGGTGACTTATGAAACTTTTTCACCTGAGAAGATAGAGCATATCGAGAAGTTAATAGTGGAATAAAAAAAATCGATTATCTGAAATCCACAGAAATACAGGGGTGGAGCTTAGTAAAATGCAACACACTGTATAAAACCTTGAACAGTCTCCCAGCATACAGTCAATTAGAAATTGTTTCGGTAAACTTCCCCATAAAAATTCAATTTAGGAAAAAAAGTGTTTAATGTCGAAACAGGAGTGAATCCCAATAACAAGACATTTCATTTATATCAATAGGCAAAAATTGTCAGTATTATATACAAACACACAGATATAAAATACAAATAATTTTAATAAAAAAACTAATAGGTATGCTCAATCCAAAAATTCAAATTATGCAAAACGTTTGGAAATATTGAACAACTCAAGTGTCTGTTTAATGCATCGGTACATCCTCACTTGAATTGAGGAATCATTGCATAGTGGGGTTCATCGAATTACCTGACGAATTAAACTAAAGTAACTCAAAAATGGACACACAAAATTATGTTAAACCTCATCAATATCCAATCAAATTGCTATAAAATTTGAGTGGCATGCATGACTTGAAGAAAATATATTCAATGAAAATAGCTCTAACTGTTACATAAAATGTAACATATAATTATTCATAACAATTTATCATCATTTATATGGCATTATTTTACTTCAAATTATACTATCTTGATTGAACTCTAACTGTATCTTCCCTCTCTGATCTGGACGTCTATTTATAACCAAGGAGGTCTCTTTCGGGATTGTTCTCGAGAAGTAGAGTTGTTCGCTAGCTGTTCGCCTTCTCGGGCTTTCGACCTGGGACCCTATGTTCGAGTTCGCGCGATAAATTTCGATCCTGATATTTGCATCGCGAAAAATTTGCATGCGATGCTCTTCTCGTTCGATACGCTATTCTTGAACCGAATGCGATACAGAGTTGGTCGGTTTCGAAGGGTGAGAGGGAAGTCTTAGCTTGAGTCTCGCATTCAACCAATAGCTTATAGGTATTTAAATCACATGACGTGGCACGTCACGTTGACAACTGTTCTGCTTATATTTCTTGTGTTGTTTTCTATCAACTCATCAGTGTGTTTCTCTCCACTTGAAGTTGTCCAAAGTAAACAGAAATATATTATTATGATTATACTCCTTAATATGTTCAGTTCCAGCCGCCGCAGAGTAAACACGCATTTACCACCTGTGCTTCAATCAGCTCTTTTTCGCTTCCTAGTGTATATTAAACGAATGAAATTTCTGTGAAAAACAGCTAGGATACATATGTATATGTGTGTATGGATATATGTATGTGTGTGCATGTATGACTCTACCTATGGTGTTTTTTTATTAGTATATTTCTTTTTTGGTACTTTAGGTTATTTCTATATATTTTTTCACCGCTACTACTGGTGGTAACTGTATTTCCCTTTATTTTATAGTTTTTTTTGTTTACTTTAATTACCTTCATCATGTACTGTACTCCTTGTTATGAAACTGAATGTTTCTATAACAATAAAGATTCAATTCAATACTCCTTAATATGCTTCACTAAAGGTAAGGTTACATATTTCTGGTGGATTTCACAAAACAAGCTCTGCTTAGGTGAAATTCTCCTAATATGAAACCTACTTCTTGCATTTGAATACCATATAAATATTATATTCACTTGATATTTAGGTGACTTACTATTCTTTAATGTTTTTCAAAATATATGTTAAAAAAAATCATAAATCCAGACATCCTTATCATGATGCAATGTATGCAATGTAAATTATAAATACTGGGTATATTAATTAGGTACAATCACTGTCAAAATGCGCATCTGTCTGAATAAACTACTTACTTACTAATCAATCGATTAAAAATATCTGGTTGATTTAGGGTCAGTTTTTTCAAACAACATTTAAAGAATGTCATTCACTATCTAAACTATTAGTTAGTTATCTGGAGTTTAACTCAAACATGAAAAACGGGCCTTTAAAGCATTAATTACTTCATCAAGGCACATTGAAACATGACTGACTGAATGCTACGTGTATATTAGAAGCTGAGTCTAGCACTTGCGAGGAATCCAAGACTCATTAAAACATTCATATAAGCATATGTTTTATTATAAATCATATTCATATACCTGTCTATGTAGACTGAAGACTTTTGTCTCAATATTTATAGCTGCGACACTACTTCCCTCCTCTATATAGGGAGACACTTGTCGAATCACCTCAAGAATTAATTCTTTTGATAAACGAAGCATTCTAACGAATTGTCTATCTCAAAGTTTCAATGCAATTAATTGAGGGTAGAAGGGCCTTCGCTGTTCTGCTGCTCCCGCAGCATCGTCTACTACTTCTGCAATAGCGATCTTTGCAATTTCATCAAAATATTTGTCATTTCGTAATATCACGAGTAAAACGTAAACAATGAATTATTATGAAGGTTAGGATTTGAGTCAATTATTCCGATCGATAATTTTTGCCGCATGCTAAATATCCGCTCGTTGTTTTATGGTCGATAATTATCGCTAGTGATATTCGAACATACCATTTTTGGGGTATCCTTCGATAAAGAGCAAAAATCGCATGCGATATTGCATCAAGTGAACTCAAACATAGGGTCCCTGTTCTTGAAATGCCAACTAGCACACCAAAGCGATAACTGAGACACTCCGCTAACGTGTGGCTCGGCCGTGGATATTTCGCAAGCGTTCAGGTCCAGCTTCAGTTCGTTACAATATTATGAAATATTAATGACTCAACAGTATTGAAACAAGAACCAGAAACGACAATGGTAATTGATTGTTCAGTGTTAAAGACCTTCAATATAAGTTCTTTTTTCATTAGACCTTCAATGTAAGTTCTTTTTTCATTGTTCTGTAATTTTTACTAATTTCAACCATTTAAAGAAAAAATCGTTTTTGATAACTTTTCTTTATCGAAATTTAGAATAGTGAATTGAATTTCAAAATGTGTAAATTTAAATTCATAGTGAATTGAATTTCAGAATATAGTTATCTGATTCGATTTCATTGAATTAAAATGAATCTTTTGTGGAATAAATGTTTCCTGAATCAAAAGCATCAGACAAAATAATAGTGAAAAATCACAAATTGTTCTGTTTAAGAACATATGCAAGCTATCGTAGATCTCACTGATAAATTCGTTTTGTGAATTTTAGGTAGAGAGTAGAATTTGGGAGAAATTCCACTATAACTAGTCAGCTTTTTTCAACATTGTCATTTATTTGGTTATTATCTCTGAGAGATTTGATGTAATTATTATATTTTCTTTGTATGAGAGAGGTTCATTCATTACTTAATTCAACATAGGAACTACTTTTGTTATTAATATCATTAGATAAATCTTATCGTTGATTCTCCATGATGACACTTACGTTAACTTTATTTGATTGAGCCAGAAACAAATTTAGATTTTCAGTTAAAAATTTCATAGATTTGTTGTGAAGTTTACGAAACATATTCATTCTTTTTATCATCAGAATTAAGTAAATGATTTGCTAAAGTAATGTTCCTTTTACTAGTCAGTGATGAGAAGTGGTGATATAGTCTACCTCTGCTGATTCAATATTAAATTTTGTTCCCAACAGTATTGAAACAAGAACCAGAAACTACAAAGGTAATTGATTGTTTGTTCAATGTTGAAAAGACCATGAATTTTCTATTTTCAAGAGGTAGGTATAAACTTGACTGAGACCTTCAACGTCAGTTTTTTTGTTCACTGTTCAGTAATTTTCAATAATAATTTTCTTCTACTGAAATTCAGAATAGTGAATTGACTTTCAGAATGTGTAAATTTAAATTCAGAGTAGTGAATTGAATTTCAGAATTTGTATATTCAGATTCAGAAAAGGTAATTTGTTATTCAGGAACAGTAATTTTTGAATCGGAAAACATCATTTGGGTTCCAAAAATATATAATTTGCTAATCTTCTATATGTATGTAGAGAAATAATCCACTGAGACATGAAAAGTTATGATACACGACTATGTATAATACATGACGAAGATATCTTTAAGTAGAAAGTTTTTCACAGCCGTTTTTCCACAGGAACATAGAACCCCCCATCAAGTAATAAACTTCATATATTAATAATAAACTTCATCTAATGTCTACGGATATCTTAATACGAAAGAATTACATTCATAATTGGGAAAAATTAGCACCTTATACTTTCATATCCTCAAATTCAATAGCAGCTGCATGAAATGTTGTTTCATGCTGTGCTGCCCTTGCGCAATCCCCTCTTACTATTGAATTCTTTGCCTGATCGACAATCTCTTCCAAATGTACCAGCCTTTGTTCACCAACTCCAGGAGATGAAACTTTAGGTATAAGGTAATAAGGCCCACTTAACTTTTGCAATTTTTTTTATCCTTTATATTTTATTCAAAAAAATCCAAAACTTGATGAGTTGATTGCTTGTGGTGTTAACATCAATATTCGTCTTCTTCAATACCTCAGTAACCAAAATAAGACAAATTTCAAAAACTTGCTGTCGGGCCTTATTAACCGCCTATTAGGGTAATAAAGCCCATAGTAAGTTATGCAGAATTTTGTTCATTTATTTTATATATAAATATATACAGATCATTTATATTAATCACCTTCTTGCGAACTTACAATCTGTGCAGCCTAAAACTGCACATTCACCTAGTGTTATTAATGACGAACTGAAGTCCACGATCTTTTAATAAAGCTTTACCACTCGGATGATGAAACTAACCATGTTGATAGATTTGAAAAAAAATTCCAGTCTTCAAGGAAAACGACAATGGGCCTTATTTACCGCCGGGCCTTAATCCCCAAAACTACCTTACAAACGTACGATTTAGTTGATTTCACTCTCGACCATATGCTTTCAATCGGATTTAACATTGGTGAAAATCGTTGCAATCGGAGCAGAGTGGCTTCTTTTGTCTCAAAAACTGCTTCTAGTCTTGCATGTCATGAATCATTGTCACACACCGTCACCACATCTGACAGCTGATTGCCCAGTTCCCGCTAGTACTCCAACAATATCTCAACCCAATAACTGCTGAATTAGCTGTGAACGATTCTCTTCGGTGTTCCATAGCTACAACACCAGCTGCCAAAATTGCTCCTATGAGGTAAGTATCGGAATAAGTTCTGAAAGGCAATGAAGTTAAAATTATGTTTGAATTACAATATTTTAGTATATCTTTGAATAGTGGATATTTATTTGATTTGAAATCATTAGTATGCGCCAATTTTATAACAAAATCATCAGAATTGAATTTTTTTGTCAAATCAAGTAAATTTTCGATTACCCTATAATATGTAGTACCTGGTTTGATTATTGAGTGTACTCATGGATTAGATAATTTATCCGTCAAGTTCCCTCCAATACACTGTACATATTCATCACATAATATAAAAATTCTGTTAGGCCTCACTTGAATATTTTCCTCAATTCTATACATCAATTTATTATTAACTGCTTCATATTCACTTATGATTGTTTTGGTCCCTGTTTCCCTGATTATCAATAAATTCATTTTCCTTTTCAATAATCTTTTTCAACTGAAAAGTTTCAAATTTAAAAGTTGTTGACTTTTATAAGAAGGTTCATAATCAATCTGAATGAATTTCATTATCACACTGTAGAATTCCTACTACAGCAAAATGTCAAAGTTTATCCGTGACACTTATAACTACACAATGTCAATAGCAATATTCTTATGTGACAATATTCAAATACCTGCTGTTTCCTTAAAATGATACTTGCAAAGTTGAAGAGGGCAACTTATAATAATAAATATATCCAGCAAACAGATATTCTATTCGAGTTTCCTCTTCAAAATTCAAATAGTGTTTTATTTGACAAACGTGGCTTTTTACAATACGACGGTTTTGTTAAAAATGCATTGGTTCCACTGATGGGGTAGCCACCTTCCCCCTAAAAGATAATGCCATTCCTTGAATCCTTTGAACATACATTTCGTCGCTTTTGCCTTCTACACTCCATTTTTTGGTAATTTTTCCTCTTTGGCAACGATGTACCAAATTATATTTCTCCAAATTGCAAACATCTGCACAACTGGGACATTGAACTGATTTCAAAAATACTCCCAATTCATTAATGCCAATCTGTTGTTTACCAAATTGCCAAATTCATGAAATTTCATAGTTTTTCTATATCATTCTTTTACAATAAATATGGTACAAAATGGCGTACATAAAACAATTTAATATATAAATGAAGGGGAAGGGGAAGGGAAAATTCTTAAGAAGAATATGTCAAGTTTTTGTGTAAAATATTCAGTTCTGGTGCTTGTAAATGTGAATTATAGATAGAATAGATAGATAAAAAGACATTGTCAACAAAAAGAAGAAGGCATTTTGTGGGAATTTGGACTGAAAAATTCGTGTTTGAAATTGGACAATTTTTTTGTAGAAGAAGCCCAATGAACTTACCTTTACCATGACAGAAAACAAGTAGACGAAATCGCTAAAAAGTTTATCAATTCTTTCGGAATTCGTTCTTCCATCATCAGGGAAATTACAGATGGAAATGTCCATATAAGATATCAAAAGTTGTTTATGGGGGCATCATTCTTTTTTCTCTTTCTCAGAAGTCAAAGAATTGTTTGGAACTGACATGAGAATATGAGTGGGTGTGTTCGGTTTCAGTATAAGTTAGTATCAGTTATTAGTTGTTCAGTTCGTTGGTGTCTAATGTCAAGTGAAAGTAAGAGGGAATGATTCTCACTCAAATGGTTGATATCCGTTCTTTTATTGAAACAATCATTCTCTTTAGAGATGAGAGCCATTTCTAGGAAAGATCTTTTTGAAAATTGAGGTTCACTTATAAGTATTGTTGTTGAATGATAATTCATAAATTATTCATCGAAATTATTGACATGACTTGCCACAGCTTCCAGGGTGTAGTCTACTATCACTTTTATGTGAAATGATTCTATCTTAGAGTAATCTTTTTAGTTATCCAATATATATTTTATTACAGAGACAACAAGGGATATTGATATATTTCACTCTATAGTATATTTGCCTTACTGAAATTACTGTTCTATTAGCAATTTTTATAATTTCGAAAGGTTGGAAAATTCTGAATAATTTAGGAATCATTTCTTTGATGTATGTTATCTATGTTTAAAATGTTTTTAACTAAAGTTGGTGGATAAGAATTTTTTATAAGAAAATCTTGAAGAATTTTCAAATTTTTATTGTAGAACAATGTATCAGAAATTTTGAGCACTCTATATTTCATTTGTTTCAACAAATTCATTTTCACCAAAAAGAATTTCAAATGCGTTCCCGAACTATTTGGTTTTCTATACCAATCAATAAGTACTATGTTCTCAATTATTGTTCGTATGAGATTTGTATCAAAAAAATGTAGGTACTGGGAATCTGAATCTTCTATTTCGGTGGTGATTTAAATAAAAGGGTTGTAGCTATTAAAAGTATCCAAAATCTCAGACCATTCTTTGGCAGTGATACTATTATATCGTACGTATTTTTTACGAAAAATAATTTGAAAGATAGAACTGGGAGGTGAAATTGAAGATCCCGTTGGTGTGCCAAAAGTTTGATTAAAATAGTTTTCAGTGAAAAAAGGAATCTTTCTCAATAACACAGTTACTGCTGATGTGATCCCAATTTTGTTGTATTGTGAATTTTAGATAGATTGTAGAATTTGGTAGAAATGCCACTATAACTAGTCAGCTTTTATCTTCAACATTGTCATTTATTTGGTTATTATCTTTGAGAGTTTTCATCAAAAAATAATTATATTTTCTTTGTATGAGAGATGTTGGATCATTATTCAATTCATCATAGGAAGTACTGTTATCAATATCATTAGATAAATTTAAATATTGTTGTTTTTCCATGATGACATTTACATAACCTTGATCTGATTGGGTTAGAATCGAATTTTGATTTTCATTTAAGAATTGTTTACATTCGTTGTTAAGTTTACGAATCGTATCATATTCCTTATCATCAGAATTAAGTACATGATTAGCTATAGTGATTTTCCTTATACTTATGTCAGTGATAAGAGGTGGCGACATAGTCTACATCTGCTAAACATTTTTAATTTTGTTTGACAATTGGTTCAATACTAAATTTTGAACCAATGACAAGAATTGTAAAATTCCTTCAGGACTGTATTTGAAATATTCTTAATCCGATTTGGATTTGCTTTTAATCTTGTTCTGGTTTCATTCTCTTTCAAACCATTCAGTTTCCTAATGTTTTTGATTTTGACTTTATGAAATAACCTGTTATATTGAATGAGTTGTTTGCTATACAAATTTTGAACGATTATTTCATTGGTAATTGAAATAATATTGCAATGACAATGAAGAATTTTTGGGTTTTTTGATCAAAATTTGATTATTTGAAATTTTAATACTAATAATAATAATACCTGAGCGAAATCACAGGTTACGAATACAACTCAATTGTTTTGAAATTTTATCTAATGAAATTTTGATTAACAAATGGAAAATTCTTTATTGTCTTTGAAAACAGACTTTTTTTTACTAATGAAACAGTCTTCCTAAATTTTCATTTCAAAAAGTCAAAATGAAATACATTAATAAATTGAATTATATCGTAACAGATTGAAATGGGTAACTTTCAAAAAATTTCAACTCAAAGAGAACTATGAATTTTTCCACTTATAAATTTTCGAAGGAACACCCCAGACGGAATTATCAGGTGATTCTCCAAACAATCAATCTTGTCATATGGTTAACCTGCTAGCTGAGTACTTCTTAACCGTTCAACATCTCCAGTTATTATGTAATTAATGTTGTACGGACTCCAAATTATTGACTAATGTCCCAAATTCCTCCCCATCAAATGATCATGGTGGTGGTCGGCTGGTAGAGCGTTCGTCTCTCAAGCATAGGGTCGTGGATAAGATTCCCAGCATGGTCACCGATCTTGTGCATAGGATCACAAGTTAAAAGGTAAGGGCTGCGTCATTTCTAGTTCGCACAAGTCTCACGAAGACTTCTGAAGGGGTGCAGCAGGTTGACGTAAATAACAATTTGACAAGTAGAAGGTGATAGTATATTGAACTTATGTTTTACATGAACTCATTCAATATCGCAACCAAAACCATTGCCAACAATATCACAGGTGGAACTTCATCACCAAGCAAAGCCGCCCTGCTTTGGTCTGGAAAGTCATCATGATTGCTTTGGTTCGCTGCACTGTTTACTATACATGTAGATATATTTTCAAATACTTTTATGTATTTTTTATGAGCGTCTGCAACATTGAATTCTTGACAGTAGTCGTATGATTCTTCTAAACTTTCTATGGAATGCACTAGAAATGACCAATCTTCACCAACCTCAGTTGGAAGTTTTTCAAGAGCTTTGCTAACATTATGTGCGACCTGAAAATGAAGAAAGATAATAATTTCAGAGATGGGAAAGTTCAACAAATACGCGTGTTTGTTCAGTCGTGAATATAGATTGACATGATTGACAAATTATTGGTCAGTGGTAATATTCTGTTCATTCAAATGATTTCATATTCATCTCTAAAATATATTGACAATATCATATACTTCATTCATCACTTTTTTGAGGGGCATACCTATTTGTTTGGAAATAATATTGAATAGTTTTTCAACAATGTTCAATCTGTCAAATTTTTCATAAACAACAAAACAATAGCTTCCCTGATCACAAAAAATATCCGTGAAGTATGAATACAGAGTGAAGAACAGGTTGCCACAGTTACTTCATTTGCCTTGTGTTTGCCCCTTACCCTGCCTCCAGGAGACAGTGTCTTTTTATATACTTTCCTGGGAGGTTTCTCTCCTTGATTAAATTTTCAATCCCCTGAAGAAATCTGTTGTGAGATCTCGTTGACTTCAACGCAAGTTCTTTTAGGTATACTAGAAGCAGTCTTCTTTTGTTGAACTTTAACAAAGCCAGCATCATCATCATTAAGTACTTTTCCCCAATCATTGGGTTTTACATTAAAGTGGATAATAAGGTGCTTCAGAAGCCGAAGCAATTCCTTCCTATCCGCGATTTCAATGTATTGAGAATGCCTCAAACATCATGAACAACTTATGAACTAATATAAGCGAACTCAAGTGCGTCATTCACAGTGTGCTCGAAGTTTGCTACAGCTTCTTCCAACTCGGCAGAGGTTTGGAGTCTCTCTGGGGCGACATGCTCCAATAACTGCCATGGAGGACTCCTGGTTCGTTGACTTATGCAGACAACTTTCCTGGGAAGACGACCGGGATATGATCTGACGAAAGTTCAGAAAGAAGATGAATCTCCCAGGTCCAGGGGACATTCCTGACTAACACGATGTCTAGCACATCAGGCCTGAATGGACCATCCATGTGTAAGCTCACCAGGACTCACAGCATGGTGACTATATCTGTCCACGTGCGTCCAGAGCGCCATCGCATGGCGGTTTGACACCTGGCTCCATGACGCGCACTTGGCGTTGAGATCCCCAGCGATGATCGTCAGAATGTTGGATTCCATCAGCAGATAATCCAGAGTATCATCCTGTATCAAATTGAGCGGGGGGAAAGATATGTAGAAACTACTACACTGCTTGTCTCAATCTCAACTCCCACCACCTCCATACCGTGGTTTCGGTCGCAGTAAATGCCGTGTTGTGTGGCATGAAGAGAGCGCTCAACCAGGATGGTAACACCCCCTCTCCGCCGTCCAATATGGTCCTTGCGGAAGACTCGGTAGTGGGTATAATAATGGGCTCATTGTTAAGATGTGTTTCCTGAAGTAACATGGCGTCGACCATAACCATGAAATCTTCCAGATTCCATTTCTTAGCTTTGACACCGTAACAGTTCCAAGAGACGAGCTGCAAGGAGCTGGGCCTTGTTTGGGGCTCAGCCATTTACTTGGCGACAGGGATCCCCAACACGGCTGTGTTGTAACCCTAGAAACTGAGCAAAAAGTTTCTTCATTTTGTCCAAGGCAGCAAAGATGACTAGCACCCTTGGACTCTGCTGAGGCTGGGTTCTCCTTAGGCTTCTCGCCCAGAGCTCCTGCATATGAGGTCTTCGCACGGATTGTTCTGGAACCAACTCGTCACGTGGTGCCTGTATGGCCGCCGCTAGTTGCCTTCCAGTCTGAGAATGGAGCCCCTGTTTCCGTCCCTCCAGTGTTGCCACTCTTGAGTTTCAAGAAACTGGGACATCCCTAATAACTGGCCGTGTGTTGAACCCCACAGTTGCAGCCTTTTGCTTGTTATCCGCGGCTTGGCGCAATCGCAAGTCAAATGCTTACTTTTGCATTTAACGCATGCTGGTACTGCCATGCAGTTCCTCTGGGCGTGCCCGAAACGTTGGCACCTGAGGCATTGTCTGACCGAACCCCTGGGTCGTTGAGGTTCCGTCGAGATCTTTATGTTCAAGACATCAATCATTTGATGAATGCCTCTTTGATTCTTTGGTACCAGAACGAGTAACAGTTTATGTCTGTTGTAGAGGTGTGCCACCGTCTCAGGGTGGAAACCCCTCTTAGGCAAATCATCCTCTATGTCCGAGCATTTCATGAATTCAGGATGACCCTGAGCGGCTTTTCTTCAACTAATAAATGTGATAGTGCACGGTAGTCGTTTACTGTGGCGGGCTGGATTTTTAAACCAACCTGTATGTTTTTGACCACGACCCAGCAGTCTTTCTACCTAATGGTAATAGAGGAAATAACCTCCTTTTTTGAAGAATCATTAGTATCATCATCATTAGTATCATCTTTAGTGGGAGTTGGCCCCCTGATGGTAAAAGCTACTGGGGGTGGTCTGAAACCTGCCTCGACAATTGTCCTGGCGTCTTCATCATCATTGTTGATTGCAACTGGTAACTTCCTCATCGATGGAAGTTTCCATCGCTGTGCCATCAGGGTTGATGTAATTCCCCCATTTTCTTTGCTTGCTTGGTAGAGGCTCGCGATAAAGCGAGTTTTCTAACGCACTTTCTCTTAACTAGCGGAAGAGGAGGGAATTGGCTTTTATCATGACATTTGTCCTTATTGAGCGCAACTGAAGAGGAGCCGCTGTCCTGCGACTTCCTCGCCAGAACCTCGAGCCCTACATCGAATCTAGCAATGAGATCCCGCTTCATGCATCATGAACAGTTCTACAAGCGATTAAACAAACGAAAGCAAAGGAAAGACTAACGAGTTTGGGTACTGCCAGACTGACAGTGTCGACTATAACAACGGAACCTTCCCCACAACCAGCAGGCAAATCCAACGGCTTGGGAAGTCTTCTTAAAGTGTTCAGGGTCTTCTTATTGCCTGATTTCTACAGCTTGGCACAATTGATTGATGATTTTTTCACCAAAAATTCGCAAATTCGGATGAGCGATTTGTCAAATAAACATCTTGGCTATTGTCGAGTAAGAGCCTTGCCGTTTTTACTATTTGAATACTGGTTTTCCGTAGGACTGATGACTAACAGAAATAATATTCATAACGGTACCAGAATCCTAAGATTATACGCCGCCTAGAATTATAACAAAACCCTACATCACAGAGCACCATCATAACTCTTGGTCTCAATAGGTTGGAATATATTGGTAATAGTTACTTCATGAATAGTGTTATTCAGTGTTCATCGAACACAAGATGGTTATTGGAGTATTTGAAAAGAGTTGCCTTCACAAGGTATATAAACACTAACATATCCAGGGAAAGAGCTTTAATCAAAGCATTTACCGAAGTGATCAAGGAACTTTGGTCAGATGATTCGTTTGGTAGAGTTGTTAATACGGTCTCATTGAAGAGTCAAATCCAAATAGTCGCTCCTTGTTTCATCGGTTTTGCCCAGAAAGACGCTCAGAGTTCTAACGATTCCTGTTAGAAGTTCTACATGAAGACGTCAATAGAGTAACGGAAAAGCCAATACCCACAATGAGAGAAATAGATAAGAAATCAAGTGACAGTGCGAAGGCTCAAGATTCATGGTCGACAATTCCAAAATTGTAGACATCTTCGTTGGCCAGATAAATCTACATTGATGTGTACTTATTGTGGTCACTTCGATCCGTTTTGGGATAATTTCCATTCAATACCACAGAGAACAGGCGAATTGAAACTATCACAATGTTTGGATTCAATCAAAACGGAAGAAACTTTGGATAGTGTAGAGAAGCTGACATGTGCGGAGTGCAAAGATAGACGGAAGTGCACCAAATCTGTCAATTTATATATTCCCGAGAATTGTAATAATCCATTTGAAACGGTTTCCTTCAACAGAAAGATTCAGAGGAAAATTAAATGTTACCATTGATTTTCCTTCAGAGAGTTTAGATATGAGTAATTATAAGGAGAAAACGTAACACCTTGTCGCTATAGTCTTGATGCATTGTCTTATCATAGTGGAACCACCTATAGCGGACACTACACAGCCTACTGTAGACATCCGTATGCGAACAGGTGGCATGAATATGAAGATTAACATGTGAACCCAGTTTGATCTAGATCCCTAGTGAGCGGAGATGTTCTCTTCTATGAGCAGGAAGGCACTTAATCGCTTGTTTCATATCATACTTTGTATTATTTTATGTTTCATTTGTATTTTAATTGTTATTGAATTTCTATATATTGAAAACTATTCACACAACTTCGTCAGTGGTGGGGAGGATCAGTTCATGGAAAGACGTGGCCTTTTGAAACGGGTATGGTCGTCGATAGTATAGTCGGCTGAATGATGGCGTTGTTCCCATTTTGGTCCATGCTGTTATGAGCATTTGGCTGGAAAACAGGTTCTAACCCGACAACAGTGCGTTCATCACCACTGTCGTTTGCTTCTCTTCCTATTTTGGAGGGCTTTTCCTTATCACGAGCAGGATCGACATTAACATCATCGTCAGTATTTATATCATTTCCGGGGTTTTGTTTTACTGCATCACCCTGTACGCAAGCGTTTCCTCCCGCATCATAAACAACTTTACAAATAATAATCTGAACTTACTCACAATTTTTCCACCTTCTGTCACACTGACAGTTCACTTATCACAAAAGAGGTTCCTCCTAACCAGCATGCCAATCCGGCGACTCAGAGAATATTTTCTTGAGTCGCAGTGCTCTTCTAATAACTTGGTTTCGCAACTGGTTCGAATTAATTTTGGTTCATTCACCAAAAGTTCGTACAAATTCGCAGGTGCTGTCACCAGAAAATGTAGTGTCTACTGGCTCGAATAGACGTCCCAGAAGACGACGAACGCAATCAAGTTTGGGAACATCTTGGCTATTGTCGAGTATTGTCGAGCCTAGCTCTATGTACTCTTAAAATACTATCTTTCCGTAGAAGGACAGCTGACTCAACGAAAAAATATTCCAAGGATTCTTTGCCGCCTAGACTTTTGAAAAAACCCTACATCACGGGTTACCTTAATGCTAAATGTGAACTATTCACACAGCTTCGTCAGTGGTGGGGAAGATCAGACCACGGAAAGACGTGGCCTCTTGAAACGGGTAGGGGTAGGCAACATCAAGTCGTCGCGGATCCGAGCGTTGCGCACAAACCATGGGGCATTTGTGATCATCCGCAGGTTTTTGCTCTGGACCCGTTCCAGAGCAGAAATATGGGTGGGGGCTGCTTGACCCCAGGCGGCTGAAGCGTACAGCATGACAGACCTGATCATTGAGGTGTAAAGGAGCACTTTGTTCCTTAAACTGACTTTACTCCTCCTGTTAAGATAAAGCATACCTGATCTAAGGTGCAATTTAGCTCTAAGCTCGGCTATGTGTGGGCCCCAAGTGAGACCACGGTCAATGGTCAGGCCAAGGTACTTGACCCGCGCGCGCCATTCAATCTCCCTTCCCGAGATTTTGATTCCTCTTTCTGGATACTGACGTCTCCCCAAGGAGATCATCTGCGTCTTCGCTGGGTTGACCCGTATCTTTCAGTCCAGAAACCATCGCTCAAGACTATCCACTGCGGTCTGCAGATAGGCAATCCCAAGCTCCGGGCTCATGGAACTGGCGAGCAACGTGGTATCATCGGCGTACAGTGAGATCTTCACGTGCTCCGTTCATGGTATGTCGCTTGTATAAATATTGTACAACATCGGAGAGAGAATTGCTCCCTGAGGGACCTCTGCCTGAATGTTCCTCGTGTCCGAGAGAACATTTTTGGCCTTAACTTGAAATGTCCTATCCTTTAAAAAGGAGCCTAGCCATTTTATCAGTCCTCGAGGGAAACTGAGGAGGTGCATCTTGTATAAAAGACCCTCGTGCTAGACACGGTCGAAGGCCTTCGCAACACCAAGGAGAATAAGATACACAGAGAGCCTCTTGTTCAACTCACTGATGGCGTCCTCTACCATCCTCAAGGACTGAAGCTCCGTAGAGAGACCCGATCTGAAGCCAAATTGCTCGTTGGGAAGGACATTCCTGTCAATAACCTCATCGTTCAGCCTTTCCAGCACAATTCGCTCAGCGAGTTTCCCCTCCGAGCAAAGAAGACTAATGGGACGATAATTCTGGGGTCTTGACCGCTCTTCGGAATCATGACAACGATGGCATGCTTCCACCTTCCGGGGAAGTTCCTAAGTCGCAATGAGTTGTTGATTATATGTTTTAAAGAAGTAATCTGGCAATCCAGAAGCTTCTTCAAAATCACATTCGAAATTGAATCCACTCCCGGAGCCTTCTTCCTATTGAAACCTCGTTTGTGCGCCTTAAGCTCTTCCTCAGAAGCCGGGCGAATGACATCATCGTCATCCTCTCGAAGGATTCGTCTAACCCTCCTTTCCACAAAATCATCCCTGTCCAAGTCATCCTCCTCACTCGTGTTGGGGACGAACTGACGCTCCATTGTGTCCGCAAAGGCAGTGGCCTTGTCGACAGAAGTGAAGCACATTCCGCGCTCGCCGTGAATAGGTGGAAGATCATCCGTCCGGTTCTTTCGTCTTTTGACAATTCACCAAAGCTCATTGTCTCCAGATTCAAGTCCGGAAAGAGTCTTGTTCCACCTTTGATTCCTGTAATCCAGAATCGCGAATTTAACCTCAGTAGCCTTGTGGCTGGCTCTTACCCTGTCTCCAGGGAACAGTGTCCTCTGATACGTCCTTCTGAGACGATTACCTTCTCTTATGAGGTTTTTAATCCTCGGAGGGATTTCATTGTAGGAACTCAAAGGACCCTGCTGACTGGTCGTGGAGGCCGCAAAAGCGTCATTCACAGCGTGCTCGAAGTTTTCCACAGCTTCTTTCAACTCGGCAGAGGTCTGGAGTCTCTCAGGGGCGACATATGCCCCTTCAAGAACTGCCGTGAAGGTCTCCCAATTCGTAAACTTACGCAGACAACTTCCTTGGGGATTTCGATCATCTTCCAGCCATAAGATGACCCAGTTATGATCCGACGAAAGTTCAGAAAGTGGATACATCTCCCAAGTCCAGGGAACGTTCCTGACAAGCGCGATGTCTAGCACATCCGGCCTGAACGGACCGTAATGTGTAGGCTCACCAGAACTCACAACATGATAATCATGTCTGTCCACGTGCGTCCAGAGCGCCATCCCATTGCGGTTTGACACCCGGCTCCATGACGCGTGCTTGGCGTTGAAATCCCCAGCGACGATCGTAGGGACGTTTGATTCCATCAACAGTGAATTCAGAGTATCTTCCTGTATCTGATTGTTGGGGGGATTATAAGCAGAGACTATTCTAAGGGCACCCCTGCTCGTTTCAACCTCTATTCCCACCACTTCCATGCCGTGGTTACGATCGCGGTAAATGCCACACCTCATCCATGTCTCCCAATACAATCCCGTCTGAAGAATCTGTAATTTGGGACAGTAACTGGCTCATTGCTTAGGTGGGTTTCTTGAAGAAGCATGATGTCCACGTTGTGGTGCACCATGAATTCTTCAAGATCCAGCTTCTTATTTCTGAAACCGTTACAGTTCCAGAAAACGATATTCAAGGAACTGGGCCTTGTTAGGGGCGCAGCCATTTACTTGGCGGTCGTAATCGCGGTATTGCTTGGCACAAACATGTGCTGCAGACTGGGAAACTGCGTGAACAGTTTCTTCATTTGGTCTAAGGCGGCAAAGATATCGCTTGCTCCGCTAGACACATCTGAGGGAGGGATAGCCGCTGGTTTTGGTCCCAGAGCCCCTGCAAAAGAGATTCCCGTGCGGACAGCGCCAGAACCCACTGGTTTCGTTGCCGCGACATGGCCGGCATTGGTGGAGTTTCTGGCAGGAGGGCCCCTGCCACCAGAAGCATTAGCATTTCTGCTGAATAACTTGGGGTAACCTGGGCACCCCCTGTAACTGGCCGCGTGGGCTCCCCCGCAGTTGAAACACTTGGCCACTTCAATGCGTGGCTTGATGCAGTCACGTGTCAAGTACCTCCCAGCGCAATTTACGCAGGCTGGAATTGCCATGCAGTTCCTCTGGGCGTGACCAAACCTTTGGCATCGGTGGCATTGACCAACCGCGCCCCTGGGTTTTTGGGACTCCACCGATACTTTGTGGTTCACAATATCGGTCATCTCATAGATGATTCTCTATGTTTTCGGTGCAAGTACCTAAACCAGGGGCATCGGCTTGTGGTGTCTGTTGTTCAACCTGGCCACGGTTTCGGGATGGAACCCCCTCCTCAGAAGGTCATCCTCAAGATCTTGGTTCTTGATGAATTCGGGGACGCCTCTCAAGATCACCCTGAGAGGTTTATCGTCTGGGAAATTGTAGTTGTGGTGGGGAACGTTGCCCTCCACCCTGGACCCTGATGCCGTCCTGAGTATTCTTTGCCTCTGTGAAGGCAATTTTCTTTTCAGTGCACTTGCGATTCACCGTAATCCAGCAGTCCTTCTGCCGGATGGTTATTGTCGGGATCATTGATTTCTTTGGTTGAGGAACATTGTTCCCGTTTTGGACTGTGCCGTCGTGGGCACTTGGCTGGTTAGAAGACTCTAACCCGACAACAGTGTGCTCGTCGCCACTGTCGTTCGCATCTCTGGACCGCTTTGGAGCGGGTTTATCTTGAATTTGGGCAGAAACTGGGGCTGTTTCATGATTCATATCAACATCACTTACGTTTTGACTTTCAGCTTCACCCTACCCTGTATGCTGCGGCTTGACGTAGAGGGGGTGCTGGAGGAAGCAATCTTCCTTACACAGACTCTTTTCACCCTAGAAACGGGTGGAAGAGCCGGGAAAGACTCATTATAGCCTGGGAAAAAATTGTCGTTAGACGGCGTAAATGACGACTTCCCGTCGTCGTGTACATTCTTCCCGAACTCTTCGGGTTTGACATCAAATCTAATTACCAAGTATTTACGCAAAGCAACTTGTTAGGTTTTATCGCTATTTGAAAGGAATTCCTCAATGGATTCCAGCATCATAAATAACTACGCAAAAATTTACTAACGAAAGCTACAAAAACTTACTGTTTCCTGACAGCTGTCACGCTGACAGTACAAACTTCTCACAACGAATCGTTCCCCACAACCAGCAGGCAAACCAGCGGCCAGGGGATACTTCTTTTCGTGAAAGGGATCTTCTAATGCTTCGATTGCAGTGGCAGCATATAATTGATTCGAAGTTTTTTCACCAGAAAATTCAATCTCTGTCAGGAGCGGGTTGTCAACGTTGTGACGCCGTGACTGACAACGCAATCAAGATCGGATCGTATTCAATGAACTGATAGGCGCTCTATTAGACTCCGCCCAACAACATCAAAGTCGGTCGTAGCATTCCAGAGAACGATCTCTAAAATTCTTTGAGGGTCGACCTTTACAAATAATATCACCCTAAGTGGGCACAGAGTAATCGCAAAACTTGTGAGTACAATCATTTATTGTGAAACAGGCTTGAAATTACGAAGAATATCACATGTTTTGACATATTCTTGAGAGGAGATGAACTTTATCTTCGAATAGAAAAGTTGCTCATACTTTCGCTACTTATCAATAATGGTAAAAATTTATCATAAAATGGTGGTTTACTTTTGGTGTCACCGCGCAAAATTACCCACTGCTCTTCAAAGAGTTAAGGAGCTGTGTCTTGTTACGAGCACATCCATTCACTTGGACTCTGAAATCACTGCTGTGCTGGGTACAAACGTCTGTTATAGCCCAGAAAGCTGCGTGGAGAGACTTTTATCTGATCCAGGGCAGCGAAGATATCCTTGAGTATCTGTCCCAGAGCCCCCGCAAATTCTGATGTTGACGATATGGTGATCTGGTTAATAGTTCTCTCACTCTTGGGCACCAATACAAGCACTAAAAGCATGGGTGTTTATGCCTGTTAAAGAGATGTGCCGCAGTTCCCTCAGTGAATCGTTTTCAAGATCCTCAATTTTCATAAATTCTGGAACTACCCTCAGTATCACCCTGAGAGGTTGAACTCCGGAAAGTTATAAGTGTGATGAGGAACCTCACCCTCCACCAGTAGATGAATCAACTCACGATAATCCTTCTCAGTGGAGGAGTGGACTCTGATGCCATCTTGTATATTTTTTGCTTTAGTGAACGAAGTAATGGTATCAGATGGCTCTTTTTTTTGTTTATTACGACCCAGCAATCCTTCTACCGGATCGTAATGGGCGGAATGAACTTTTCTGAACATTTTCAGGGTTACTTTTGGATGTGGAGTTACTTCCAGGCGCAGAAGCAGCATGAACATCGGAACATCCTGATCCATTGCATAATTTTTATCATTGTTCTCCTTTGAAATGCCTTCGGATGAGATCGGGTATCTTCGTTTTTCCGAAGAACGGAAGCAGATATAGTCTCTGAAATCTCAACGATTTTTGAAGAGGAGTAATCCAATCCTGTGAGGTTTTGAGGATCGGTTGTAGCAGCACCAAAGCATGCTAGTAGTTGAAATCAAGACAAACAAGAAAAAAAGTTGTTTAACATAAATCCGGCGGAGGAACCCAAAAAATTGTTAAAAAATGAAAATTTATGTTATCGCAAAAAGACTGGCAAAATGTATCCCCAAACTGCTATGCCACTCGAACCATCTCTAATTCTCTCGACTTCAGTTCATCAAGAAATGTCTATTTCACACTTTGAGAATCCCACTCACGTTTTAATAATAATAATACTTCCTCTTAAACACTCGAAGAGTGTACTCAAAGGCATAGCCTGTGCTGGTAGAGGACAGCTATCATCATTATTTGCAGTGGCGCTCCGGGTGGAAAAACCTGGAAAACCTACAGCATCAACCCGGGTGGTCGGTGCACACCAGAGGTCGGGATTGGTATCTAGACAACCATTATCGCACATTCTTAATAAATTGTAATAATAATAATAAGTTATCAGGATCCCAGAACTACTCTAACTCTATTTCTAAACTTTAAAAGAAGGCTCTCCGCAGGCTACTAATTGTTTCTGAATAATCGTACAGTTTCGACAAGCTTAAAGAATATTTGCGTCAATACTCACATTAACAGTACAGTTCAATACTTTCTCAATAGATCCAGTGCACCTTTTTAGTTGACCCGCTGCTGCTTTAACTTCTTTCTGAACTCTTTGGAGGCCACTGCAAATAAATTGAGTGACATTTGTTATTGGAACCGTATTTCCTGATACGCAACGCGCAACTTCTGAGAAAAGACCAAGAGGAACCGCTTTGATACTATCTCTGTTGACTATTATGCAGTCTATTATGAGTTGAAGATCGGGATCTGTCGCTGAAAAAAAACATTTTGAAGATCTACAATGAATTTTACTGTGATTTCATTACCTAGATCATTTCAACTCTCAGAAATTTATACTCTTGCGAAGAAGCAGTTGATGAGATCGTGTAACATTTTTACAACAATTTTAATTCAAGTAACAATATTTCTTGAAATTCACTCGGTGGAGGGCGTTTTATATTGTCAATCATGGGCATGTCGCTTGAGGGTCTTCATCCCTAAAAATGGGGAGTCGGAAACGATTTTTTTCTGAGTGGTGAAGAGTTGTATGATTGTATGAAGATAAAAATAATGAAAAAAATATTCTTTGAGCTTTAAATGAATGAAAAGGATATATTCCTCCATTTTTGGACATTTTTGTTCAGTTCCACCATTAAAATGAACAATTTTTTTGGTGTTGTTTCATTTCAGTGTCGAAGTCTGTCATTCACTCAATTAAACGACTTTATCATTTTTCTCAAAATGGGTTTCATTGCTCTATTCCATTTGAAATGAGAAATATCCAGCTTAATCAAAGTCAACTAATAAAGGTTTGGTTCAGCCGTCGACCAGTGGAAACTAGTTATTACTTACAATTCTGGATTCAGAAATGGAACTGAATTTCTTTTAAATGACATGCTCCTCAGGTTGCTCCTCCCACACGACTGGTGAGGAAAAAAGAGAGTATCATATTGCCAGTATAACATCTGGCACATGGTCGGATCGGGAATGGGAAAAATAAAACCCATTCGGGCCGATCGAAACTATGGAATATTATAACTTTTACAATTAATAGCTTTTTTCAACAAGATATGTTCATCACTTGGAGGGAAAATACTCCATAACATTTTCATATTAGGAAAAACCAAGAGGCGGCTCCAGAGTGTTAGACGAATTTCGTGATTTCTGATACGATTCTATTCAAAATTGGTTTATAGAAGCTTTTGGGTTTGGGATGTCATAATTTTTTTTGATAATTCAATGTAGCGGCTCCAAAATAGCAAACGAAATTTCTGATTCTTGGTCTGATTCTATTTTGAGTTGGTATAGGTATAGGGTTTTTTGTGGTCGGAGATCATGATTTTATTGTCAATGTTTTATAATCAGAAATGACAGCTAGAAAACGGTGGACGAATTGTCCGATTCCGTTCAAAATTAAAATGTAAGGGTTCTTTGTATCGGTGATTTTGACTTTTTTTGTCGAATTAAAAAAATTTAGATGGCGGCCCCGAGATTCAAGGTCAGATTCTATTCAAAATTCGTATCTGGAATGAAATAGGAGTTTTTCGAAACTAAATAATTCAATATGACTTATTTTACGAATGATCTAAAGAAAATATTCGTTTTCAGTTCATTTGAATGAAATCTGGTCTTAAAAACATTTTTTCATTTATATTCATCAGGAAATACAGTCTCTATTTCGTCAGGGCTATTTAGCGAAAATTTCGAAGTTAGTGGCATATTTTTACGCATATTACTAAATAACTTATTCTTATGACTCCCATATCGGCAACTCCGTTTTATATTGGTTTATTTGACCCGCTCGGCGTTTTGATGTTCCTTTGAAGTTGAAAATCTACAGCGGACTTTTCTTGAATGTTCCAATGGGGCAGCGCGGCGAGGCAAACAAACGAAACATTGACTTAATACCAGGTGATTGTTACGGCTTTGGTTGTTTCTTTGGCGGCATTTATATCAAGAATCGTAATCATTAGAATGATTCTATGTTGAAGAAGAATCACAATTATTATTATCAAATTCAAGGATAACTCAAGATAACCATAAGAAAATATTGCGATTTAGTTATATACCTATACGAGAAATGATTTCAATGTAAAAAGAATACACAGAAATGTTTGTGTCTGGGAATCAATAATGCTTCCAAAGCTGAAAGCATTTTATGTAAACTGCATTCTACCTGAAATTTTGGACGGGAATGAAAATTAGGGATATATGCTTCTAATGTTGTTGAAGGTAGAGGAAGAAATGTAAAAAAAGAAAGAAATAGCATTTTTTTTCAATATTCTGGTATATTAGAATAAAACATCTAGCTAAAACATTGTTTAATTTATTTTTACCAGTTGTGTTAATTCAGATCGGTTGAATTGAATGTTTCACGGGTGATAGAGTCTTATATTATTTTACCCTTTATATGGAGCACCGAATAATTTTATTCGGACCTGTATCTTACGAGAATTGCCAAGTTAGAAGTGAGGCGGAGTTTGTATTTCTTCCATCGGAAGAACACGCACTACCATCTGGCGATATACGTTTATTATTTAGGAGGCTAAAGACCATTAACAAACGCAACTAATAGTTTTGGGTGATTCTATGATAACTGCATTTTCAGATTGACATATGACACTAAACAGATTGATCAGAACAATCGGCACTATAAATGTGTTACCAACATTAGTATATCATTGGAATTTTTACTTCTTTGTATATAATCATCACAATCAATAATTTTTTTTCCCTCAATTATGTAACTATAATTTGAAAGGAATTGAATCATTCAAAGCAAAGATCCTTCAATTGTTCCGTTTAAATGGTATTTTTGGCGCTAAAAATTTCAGGCTGGACGATGTGCTCTGAACAGACGAAGCGAATCAAGTTTGACGACCGTCTGCAATCATGAGGCTAATATTTCTGCCGTACTACGGCAAGCCGCTATAATTTTCACAATCGAGAGCAGTGTGTCCATAGGCCAACCAAGGATCCCTATAATCAGAACCACTATTTTGAAAAATGGTTTAGGTGAAGCCTGCGTACTTCAAAGAGTAAATCTCAATATTCAGGACAGTTTTTGCTCCTCGTTTTGAACGACGTTTATTTCGCCAGGAGCCAAAAACTTTTTGACGAAAATCGATGATCGTGGTGTGCTACATCTGGCCTATTGAGTGGGTGAGGAATGGTCAGCTCCATCCATTTCAAGGATTTTTTAGGAGATACGAAGAAAAGAAAAATTTATTGTCAGTTTCTCAAACATCAGCTACTAGGATATATTGAAAAATTCTTAGCCTACTATTGAACGAAACAAAATTTCATTGCCAAAATATTTTATTACCCAACATATTCTCCTCTTAATTGGATACATTTATTACAGCTAACCTGCAACGTCTCTAGACCTTTCAAAAAAATGTTTCTTCTTGCTCTGCAAACCAGACCTCCACAGCTTTTATTACCTCCTCGTTGGAAGAAAATTTACGACCTTTTAAACTTTTTTTCAGTTGAGGAGAGATATGATAGTCTGACGTAGCCAAATCTGGTGAATAAGGGGGTTGTTCTAGTAATTCAAACCCTAAATCACGAATTTTTTGCATGGCAACATGAGATTTGTGTGCAGGAGCGTTGTCCTGCAAAAACAAAACACCTTTGGATAGCTTTCCGCGTCTTTTCTCTTTAATTTTTCCCGTAGAGTGGTTAGTAATGTCGAATAGTAATCTCCAGTTATTGTTTCACCCTTATCCAAAAAATCAATCATGATAACTCCATGGCAATCCCAAAAAACTGAAGCAAGAACTTTTCCAGCAGATTTTTGGGCACGAATCTTCTTAGGTCTTGGAGAACCGGAGTGTCGTCATTCCATCGATTGTTGCTTTGTTTCTGGATCGTAGAAATGTACCCAAGTCTCATCCATAGTAACAATTCGGTTTAAGAAGTCTACATCGTTTTCAAATCGAGCACAGATCGAACGCGATGCTACTACCCTTTCACGCTTTTGGTCAACATTCAAACATTTGGGGATCCATTTTGCAGCAATTTTTCTCATGTCCAAATTGACGTGAACTATATGATGAACGCGTTCGTATGAAATATTCAGTGCTTCAGATATCCGTCTTAGCCCAATTCGACGGTCTGTTAAAATCTTGTCAAGAACTGCATCGACATTTTTGGGAACTGACACAGAAACTGGCCTTCCCGAGCGGTCATCATCTTCAATTAAAAATTTACCTCTTCTGAAGCTTGCAGTCCAATTTTTCACGGTCGCATACGAAGGACATTGATCATCAAGGGTATCAAGCATATCTTCGTAAATCTGCTTACCTCTTAACCCTTTTAAATACAGGTACTTGATGATGGCTTGATACTCCAATTTTTCGATTTCCACAATTTCGGTGGACATATTTTTTCTTTTAATTTATTGCGTAACTCTGGTTTACTTTTTTGACGTCAAACTTACACTGACACTTCTTATAAGTTATCGTTCGTTGCTATGGTAACGCAATATTTTGTTTATGCAGGGAACTGGTCTAGGCTAACTAGATATCAATACATCCTCGTATATTGTCCCTTATAATTTGATGATAAAATATGAGTGTGACGATGGCACCAAATTTTTGGAATGTAACAAATATGCAGAATGAGTCTGTGATACAAAAAATTGAACTGGTCTTTGGTATATTCTGAGGTTTGACAGCTTTGGAAGTGAGTTGTTAGAAATTATTATCGAAATGATTTAGTTAGGAGTTTTCACTTTTGTTCATCTCATGGCAAAACTTAAAAATCAACACACAGTAGAAGCGAGTGCGAGAGATTATGACTAGAAACTTGAATGAAGTAGTTGAAAAATAAATTGAAAATGAAAAAGTTTCTGAATTTTGTTAAGAGATTATATCTCGAATATTAGGGACTGTCGTAAGTTACCTTCATTAATATGTTGATATTGTTTCTATAATTCGATACTTTTTAGGAATTTGAGCGTTACCAGTCAGTGGAACCAAAACAATAAAATTCATATTGACTGAAACTGCAAATTGGCCTATTATTAATCTGTGTTCAAGCGAATCTATCTTCTACATGAGTCGATGCAAAACTGCAACTGGGTCATTAGGGCCTGTTGTTCAGTGAAATATAATCTGCAGTTTTAAGTGAATCTTGGTTTATCGAGTTGTTTATTGCATAGTTAGAACTTAAATCGGATTGATTCTAGGTTTCGCTAAACCATCAAAATCGGTGGATTAACTCCCGAATGCACCGTATGTACTCAATCTGGATCAACTAATTTTTCAGCAAATAATTGAGATAAAATTATACTTGATTTCATGGGAGAGACATAACAATCGATTAGAATTCTAAAGTACACGGTATGCACCGTGCGCTCAACAAAGGTTTAACATAACTGACTTACTGACTGTCTAAACAACATTAGAACTGATATGTGATATAATATGATTGTAAGAATATAATCAGAAATCACTTCACAAAAATACTCATGACGATGAAATTATTGATGATGAAGACATTATTGAATTGGTGAATATCCTAGCTCTTATTAGGACATCTCGTACTCATAAATCACGTGAGAATCATTTCGAGAAATGATCAAATAATTTGTATTCAGGTTCAGATTACCAAAAGATATTGTGAGGATTATTGTAAACATAGTTTATCATGAATTCGTTGATAAAACTAATTGGTAAGTGCATTATGCAATTTGATACTATCAGGAATTTTGGTGATGATTCCATTACTGGAAATTATTTTCTGGTTATACACCAAAGATTACAATGGCACATCCCATTACAGGATTTTCCTTTGCGTGGGAACCAGGATGTAAAAAAAGGATATTCACAAATCTATCTGGAACGAATCATCGAATCTACTTTGAAAGAACAAACGATAATTTGCTTAAGAATTTCATATTATATTACCGTTTGAGTCTTCAATGATTCCATTTTCTACCAAGTCTTTCAAAAAATGACAGAAAAGTAGGAAACTAAGAAAGGAAAATGTTTGGTTATAATTGACATGAATTAGTAAAATCTCCCTCTTTTTTGTGGAATAGTTCAGATGAACTGCAAAATCTTGGTTTTCTTTAACCATGGTCGCACTTTTGCTGAACAACACATTTGACGGTAATATAGGAATCGATTCCAATCCAAGTTCAATAAATCTTTAGATTTTACGATGGACTGAACAACCAGCCCTAGTCACCAGACTTATGGGTGCTAAGATGCCTGACACGCAAGCAATGAAACGTGGAAGGAGCCTAGAGGATAGTGTGCGGAAAGCTGTTGAGAAGACATCACAGAAATAGAATGCCATTGTGAGTCTGAAATGCTCAAATGGTACTAGAAGATGGCCTATTGTAAACAAATATTCAGCCCAATTTCAGCTATAGTTATTTTGGTTAGAGAGGTGTAAAGGAACCGTCTGCTGGCCATGAAATATCATTTTTAGTGTTGCCCCAAGTCACCTGGATGTAGTTGTTGAATTTCTCCAGATCAAGGTCAAGGAGGGGAGGACTTTAACCCGCTAACGAGGTCAAGGTCCAGAGTTATGACGAAAAAAACAAAAATCGCGGTTTTTGAGCATCTAATGACGTTTCGAAAAGCCCTCCACCATTGTCGGATCCAACCATCTGATGGACGTACGTTGAGGAAGGGGGGTCGTCACAAAGCGGACTTTTCATTTGACGCCACACTTGTTAGGGTAGGTTTCGAAATAACTGTGATCGGTTAAGATGTAAAAGCAGCGTATCAGTTTGACATTATGTTAACTGTCAATCTGACACTATTTGTTATTATGCAACAAGCTGTAGTAGGAAACTGGAATTTTCGAAATATACTCACTTTGATTGATGGAGTTCAGTTCACTTTCGATATTATTCCAGATGGAATCTATCACAGAACTGGTATAGTTGACGAATTGATCGAGTGCTGGTTCTAAGTTCTTATTCAAATATTTTGATTCATTTTTTATGAAAACAAGAGCACTGTCGACGAACTTTTCGGTTGCTGTTATCCACTCCACAAGATACTGGATCGGTGTTTTACCCAAAGTTTGTGCCTGAAACTGATACAGGAGTTTATTCAACTATAAGCACTCAATTTTATATATATATATATATATATATATATATATATATATATATATCTGAAAATAAAAAGACTGGTACAGCGAAGTGGCTTCCACCCAGACGGTCCGGGTTCGATCCCCGGTCGTGTGTCACTGAGCTGAAGTGGTTCGGATTCCACTTTTATTCAAATTGTAGGTCCCGGATCTCTCTTGCTCGCACAAGCTCTGCTTTTGAGGAGTTTTCTCTGAAAACCTGGAACTTTCGTAAAAACAAATTTTATAAAACAAAAAAATAACCACTCAGTTTTATATATATCTAAAAATAAATAGACTGGAGTGTGAAAGTAATGAGTGGAAGTCAAAATTAATGGGTACATGGCCAAGTTTCAGGCTATCAAAATTCCTTGGTAACACCTCAACTATGTTTCAAGCAGAATATATGTCAGATATTCAAGCAGTCAGTACTGAAAACTTTGAAGGGATTCTCTTGTGAGTCTAAGCTGATTTGAGACTGCAAACAATCCCTTCGACAAAGGGCAGAAAACAACCAGGTCACTTTGATGTGTGTGCGAGGTCAAGGTATTAGAGGCAAAAATAACATTAAAACCTGAGCAAAAGAAAAATATGTTGAGAATTTTACAGAAAAGGTATTACAAACCTATTTCCTGAAGCTCAGTTACATAAGGCCTTCAACTTTGTGGAGTAAATTTGATGCTCCACAACAAGACCTACCTGAACAAAAACGTAAATATTAGCGAATTTTCAAACCTAATTTCATTTTTAAAAGGGGTAGTTTCCGGATATAGTCCAAAGAAATCGGTTGAACAGAAGATTGAACAGAAAAGCGAAATATCAAAAAGAATCTCAGGTCAGAAAGATACGCCAATTGTAATTGAAAGAAGTTCAAGCAGAAACGGAAGCTAACAGTATTGCTAGTTCTAGCAATTTATTCATTCCAACAGTTGTCCTACTAACTAGTGAGTAGGTACTTGCATTAGTCTTAGAGAAAAGAAGCTGGATAAAATTCTGATGAATACAAAAAATTGTCAATTTCAAAGTGCTTCCACAAAAAAAACCTGTCCATAATACAAGCCTGACATCACAAATGAATTAAACTTCATCGCCAAAAGTGAAAAAAAACTTGTCAATTGTCTTACCTGAAGAAAGAGCAGACTATACATTACACTCAACCTTAGAATTGCCATTCTGAACTCCTTTTTTTACGAGCTAGGTTGAAAATTGTTTGACATATGTTGGATACTCAGAGGGTCTTGATGTCGGTTTAATGTCCTCCTGATTGAGAGACATTATTTGCACAAGCGATGCAAAACATATCTATGATTGATCTTGATAAGATATGAAGAATTGAATATTTCATAGTTCATGATAGATAAAATTAATTCTTGAGTTGAACTCATTACAAAAACAAAGATAATTTCATTCAAATAACCATATTTGACTATCTTTCATAGCTAAAATAAATCGAATCAGATCAATACAATCCATTCAGTTTCCATTCTTCTGTTTACGTTTACCTACATATTAACCAAACCATACCATTGCATAACTCTGTGCGGGGTTGATATTGATAACTCATTATGAGAATGATAATAACAATAAATAAAATTAGGCGAACAATTATTTTTGAAAACAATTTATCATTCAGATGCAATTGAAATTCAGAAACACCACAACAACTTCAATAGAACTGAAGAAGGACTATAATTGAACAAAGTTTGGCTTCCAGTTCTCAAAAATTCTCAATTAGCTCCCTACCCACAAAATAACGGTACGAACGATTCTATGATGTCAGCTAACGCTATGGACCAATCAGATGTAAGAACGTCAAATCACAGGTATTTATTGAGACAACGTATAACAAATGTCAAGCATTTGACAGCGAATCAAGAATTCAGAAACTTGAAAATATCTTTCGAAAATGCTAAACAATCGTGTTGAAACATCTAGATCTACTATAAACATACGTCGGCCTTACAACCCGAAACCACCATGTAAATAATATCTTCAGTTGTGTGAGTAACAGATTAAAAATTGCCGACCAAGTTTTCTCTTGGATTTTTTAATTTTGACAATGGAATCATAATATCCGACCTTAAAAACCGTCACATACCAATTTTCAATAGACTCGGACTAAAATCACAAAACTCGGCCATCTTGATACTACGAATTTTTACAAAAAAAATCTCTTACCCCGAAAATTCCCATATAGCAATTTGAAACAGAATCTAACCCTTATCACAAAGCTCGTTCGCCATCTTGGAAAACCGTTACATTAGATAGATGTGCCATATATTGACCATTTGAGGATTGTGTCTTTGATATCGCATTCTTGAGAAAGTTAACGATGTTCCGGAAACTTTTGCAAACCTGCTTAATGTCGTTGATATCCTTTGTTATTTCAGAATTAATTATGACCGTTACTGGGTTAGGCATATTTTCGATAATATTGACTGACACCTTTTCGCCTGCTGTCTTAAGCCGAGCTGCCGCCTGGCTGACCTAGCTTTTTCAGATGTTCTTTATTTTTTTTTACTTTTCTTTATTTTATTTTTTTCGAAAATCCGCAGGAACGCGTACAGCCTAAACGGAGGGTCGCATCAAAAAAAGTGACTCTGTCAAATCTTTTTAGAAAAATTCAAAAAATACCGAAAAAGAGTCAAAAATGGTCCTGTACAGTATCATAATTTTTTGTTTTTTTTTTTATTTTAATTTTCCAATTTTTTTAAAAAAATTTTCATTTTCGAAAATCCGCGAACACGCGCACAGCCTAAACGGGGAGTCGCATCAAAAAAAGTTGTTCTTTCTAATCTTCCTAGAATGAGCTCCCATGGTCAATTATTTCACCCCCTCAAATCCAATTTTTTTTTGCTCCACCACCCCCCACCTCCAAAAAAAAAGTCGAAAACGGTCCCTACAATGAGATAATTTTTGTTTTTTTTATTTTTTTTTTCTGTTTTTTTTCCTATTTTTTTTTGCCCCTCACCCCTCTCCCTCGAAAAAAAAAGTGAGAAACAGGGACATACAATACCATATTTTTATTTTTTTTTAATATCTTTTTTTCAAATTTTTTTAATTTTTTTAATTTTTTTTAGGGTGGGGAGGCTAGCGCCCCCCCCCCAACACCTATTTTCTTCAAAAAAATTTTCTGCGTACGTAGGCACCAGTTTTTTTTCCGAAATTTTCAAAATCGGAACGCCCTCTCTCTATAACTGCCCAAAAGGTTTCCCAATAGGTCTTCATGTGTCGGAGGTACAGAATTCACCCCCCCTTTTTTTCCATTTTGGATTTTTGATACGACGACGAATAAACTCAGCTCACGCTACCCGTAGTTTTCTTTTGTTATTTTGGAATTTCTAAGAATGGGATTCCATATTCGGTTGAGGTTCACAGCTTCTTCTTTTCTGTTGAAATTCTCCGTGTGTTTGTGGATCTCTATTGCCCCCCGTACAAGTCGGCTGTGGTATTCCTGGTTGGGGGCAAGAAGTTTTACGTCCTCAAACAGAATCTTGTGGTGTCCTTCACTGAACGCGTGTTCTGCCACTGCCGACTTGTCCGTTTGGCCTAATCTGCAGTTCCTCTGATGTTCCTTCAGCCTTGTTCCTATGGATCTTTTTGTGGTTCCAATGCATACCTTTCTGCAAGTGCATGGTATGCAATATACCCCCGCTGCAGATAGTGGGTCTCTTTTGTCTTTTGCCGACCTAAGTTTTTGTTGTATTTTCTTGGTGGGTTTGATCTCTCTAATCTGTTTTGCAAACTCTCGAAAAATTCTCTAAAAAATTGCACGATTGATTCAGTTTTTGACCTAGTTAACATTCTGATGTTCCCTTCTTTGACTTATATTTGTACTAGTTTTTGGATATTGATTTCTGAAAACCTTAAAAGTACACCCAAACATGGTTTTGTAAGAATTTGGGTTACTTGGATACTTGGATACTTAGTTCACCCTCTGATTCTTCCCAATCTGTTTGCTTTCTTCTTCTTTTAATCTTTACCAATCTAGCCAGGCTTTCTTCACGTTCTCTTTTTCCTCGTCACAGATGGAACTATTTCAATGGGTTTCCCCAAACTGCTTGATTATTGCTGCCATTTTCCAGCCAGGAGTTGAATGTCTCTTTGAATGGTTTTAATATTTGAATTAAATCTGTTAACACCTGCCAAATTTCAAATTAATCAGAGAACTAGAAGTGGCTCAAGTATAACTTGCAAGATATGATTCGCAAGTTATTCATTTCTAAGATACAGAGTGTCAAAGTTTAATTCTTATATTTGTTTTTTGTGAATAAATTTCAAAATGAGTGTAATATTCGAGTGAAGTTTGGTATCTGGGTATCAACTAAAAAATCAAATTTTATGGTAATTGTGAAAAAACTAATTTCTAAATGAATTTATTTAAAATTTAAAAATCTTGTCATTCAAAATCACTTGCATCGATTATTTCAAATCTCAATAACTCCAAAACAGTTGCTCGCAGTGACCTCACCAAGAATATATTTTTTACACAAACTGAATAATAAATATTCCCAGATACCAAACTTTATCCAAATATCAAAGTTATTTTGAAATTATTCACAAAAAATAACAAAAAGAATTCAACTTTTACACTCTGTATCTCAGAAACGAATAACTTGCAGTATTTGTTTATAGGAAGCTTTCTTCTTATTTTGACGTCAGCAACACGCTTTTGATTTTTCTACACGTACTTAAGAAACACCCTGTATGTGTGCTACTGCATAATAAACTGAACTCAAATCAAATGAGTTACGAACTTGTTCTATGCAGTAAGAATTAGAAAAGTAAGCAAAATATTCCTTCAAAATCAGCGAGACATTTTTTTTATGAAAATTATCAAATAACAATTAATATCCTTACCTTTGTTGCGAGATGAATGTTTTCAGGAGCTGAAAAACAGAAACACAGATCAAATTCATTCATATCATTGTACAGAATGAATAAATAAAGTATTTTGATTAAGTATTGGAGAAAAAAACTGCATACTGCTGCAAATTATAAAAACAATTATCTGGTAAAAATATTTGCAACCCACTTTTGAAAACTCTGTATGTATTTCAAGTGGCTGGGAAAATGATGCCTATCGAAGTAAAAATTCCCGAGCCGTAAACAGGAATTTGGTTTGAATTTTTAGGCAATAAATCATTTTTATTTCTGGTATCATGCCTTTGTAAATTGCATTTTTTTTGTTAATTTGATTGTCTAACTAATCATTACTTACTCTGAGCTATTGAATTGCAGTAGATAATGCAGGTCAGTCAACATTTCATTTGTTTACCATGAGTATAAATATTCTTTGAAAATAAACATGGGGATTTTAATATTTTATTATCGCTACGCTGTACACAGCTTCAATCTAAATGGGTTTATGACCTCTCAGAGGGGAATCACCATTTTTATTCTTCATTGGCTGATATACTTGAATTTCGCGCATGTTGAGCTGAACAGTTCTTACAGTGTAGATCATTCGTTTCTTTGTTAGTTGTGGATAGTCAGAAATGAATTTGAAGGTCCTTTTTCCAATTATATTGTATCTATATTATGTCGAAGGTAAGTCTAAACTAAACAAATCAAAACTATCATAGGACACCTAGAAAATATTCAAATATAAATACCAGACTGAATTATTGAGACATACTTTAACATTTGGAATGGTTTAAACTTGTCCCCATCGATCAGTGGAGTGAAAAAAAAGTTATTTTCAAAAAGAATTCTGCATGGCCTAAAACCCAAAATGAAGTGAGCAGTTATAATTTTTGTGTATTTTTTTGAGAGGGTTGTCGAAAAATGTAAATTCTTCTCAAGAGTAAAGTAACTTTATTTTTCACTATATCTTTTTCGAAAGAAGTTGATCCTAATTGAAAACTTCAGTCAGATATCTAATATTATCCATGAGCAATGAAAAAACGATTCCTAATTATTTTTGGGAATACATTTATAAATTATAATTCAATTTTGCATATCATAATACATTTACTGTGTTGAAAAACATGTCAACTTCTCATTCCATTAGTAAATTATCTAACAATTTGATATTGCATTAGAATAATTACTGCAAGCATTTCGTAGAAATTTATTTTACAAATGAAAAGTTAAACAGAAGATAATAATAATTATAATAATAATAATAAAGGTCTTTATTTTCATCAACAAGATAAACATAGAATACATTTTTGAGTAATGTCAGCACAGCACTCCAGGTTGATAGAAAAATTCCGAAGATCAGGTGACAGCACAATCGGTGGTTGCAGATAGCACTGTCTCTGTTTTTCATCTCAACCGAGTTAACAAGTTGACTAAAAATAGCTATTCATGATACAAGTTCGTAAAGTAGGAGTTTTTTGTATGAAGTTTGTTGAATGAGGCGCAGCGGAGTTCAACAAACACGCGAGTACAAAATAGTTATTTTTGTATCTAGTGCGCGAAATGCTACTTTGGTGATCAAGAACTGATTTTTTTTAACGAGGCGCAGCCGAGTTAAAAAAAATAGTCAAGATTACCAAAGTATTTCGCGCATGAGATGCAAACAAAATTTTTTCTACAAACGTCTAAAATAAGTAATAACTATGAAAAATAGTATTAAACTGGCTTAAATAATTTTTCCAAATCAAGTAATTACTGTAACTATGGAAAAAAATGGCATTTGTTGACAATTATTTCAAAGTGACAGTTCTTGATAATTATTTTGGAGTGACTTTTTATTCGCGTCAATTTCGTGCGTGATATTTATTATTGTAAAAGAGAAAGCCTTAATTACTGTTCTACATTAATAAATAAACGATTTCTTGTTTTTTGCTTGATTGAGGAGTTGAGGACCATATAGGTTACAATATGAAAATCCCATATAGTTTACATTCAGTGTGCGAAATATATTTCGCACATTACTTCGCGCACGGTGTCATGGTAACGAATGAAAATGAAAAAAAGTGCCACTTCGCATACTGTTGTCAATGCGCGAACCTGTCATTTTTTGACGTTTGTAGAAAAAAGCCTTTTACGAAACTGTTTCATACAAAGTTTTTATATTGCCAAATTGTAGCAATTATATCATTAATTTGAATGTTTAATGATATGAATTGTCGTATTATCAAATAAAGACTTATATTTGACGCAAAATACTGTATTTTCAAAAATGCACAAATGTATGAACAGTGTGTGAAAAATTAATTAACGCACAGTTGATGATTTTACGAACAGGTGATTTTTTTACGCTCTTGTGCGAAAAAGTATCACTTTACGCACTGTCAGCAGTAAACACTTTGCTCTAAGAAGCCCCATATTAAATAATTTAGGGACGTTAAGTCTGGAGATCTGGCCATTCAAAAAATATCGGAGTATCTATGTATAAATAGTTGAATGATTTCATATCATCGACTATCTCACAAAAACTGGAGCGTAAATTTCTAAAGATGGCGCCAGGGGCCAATCAACTTTATTATTTTAAATATCCAGGGAGATTGTGTGATACATTATTATCAAGACCTTTCAATTATCTCTACAACGCTGTCTTATTTTTTGAATTATTTTGACAGGGCTAAGGTTACGATTTTTTCAATATTTATGAAAATGTTCCACTGCTTCTTCCGACACTTATTGAAGAGTATATGTTGATGAATCTTTCACATATCGTCAATTATGTCAGGGGTAAAAGAATTGAGTCTGCATGCTTCCGACACTTCGGTAAAAAAAATCACAACTCCAGTATCAATAATTTGAACAAAGTTTGAAAAGTGTACCAGAGAGTATCAAATAGACTGATCACAATATTTTGTTTCTTAGATCTAGATATTCACTTCTATTGCATTGCCTTGCAAAAATTTTAATTTTTTTTCAAAAGGGCAACTCAAAACAAACACAACCACTCGATCATTCCAATTTTTTTCACCATATACTTCGACTCAGAATGGGAAGGCCAATCAAAATATTTAAAAAATGTAGAGTTCTCTTTGAATAATGAAGTTGGGATGGACCATTGGGTTACTCTGTATAAACAGGAGACTGAAATTCACTTAGTTTGAACGGTCGTTATCGATTATAGAAGGGTACCAAATTTCAACTTTATATCAATTCTGACGATTGAAGTACTCATTATACAGGCCCTGTGTAAAAATTATACTTGAACAAGACATTTCATTCTGTGTTTGGATGAGACATATTAGAGAGATTCCAATAGATACAAATTTGTCATTAAATTTCCTGTGTTGTATCATTAATAATCTAAGATCCGAACCTAAATCAAACTTCGAGCTGATAATAGAATCATTTTATAATAAGTTTCGTATATTAGAAAATTTATTAAAAAATGAGTTGTCTAAAAAAATCCTGGACAGAATATTTTTAATTACTTTTTGAAAAACGATTTTTCATAAAATTTTGCAAATAAAATTAAATAGTGGACTTAAGTATGAAACATGTAGAATGTGCAGACATACGGTTGTCTATTATTTACATGGACGAACTACTGGGTTACCAGGTATAAACAGGCATGTCGATACCAGTTACTTTCACTTGATGTGATAATACAAAAAAATTTATATCAGCATAAGCGCTGTTTTATTGTAAACACGTTAATATAGGGTTGTCTGCGAAAAATTTGGTCCTAATATAGGTTTGCGAATTTTAAAGATTTAAATTTCAACGCGAATGACGATGCCGTTGATGTTGACGCTCCCTGAAACAATAAAATTCATTTTATAAAAAGAAATTCACTGAAAAAAAAAATTGTTTTCAGTGTAAACAATAAATTGATCAAGAATTCATTGAATATTTCTTTAATTTTTATCATCTTAAATAAAAAACCGTTCATGAATTGTGGTGGATCTATATATTTTTTTTAGGTTTAAAAAATATTTTATTTCTTTTTGTTGGCCCCAATTCAAATAATTACTAAAATATTTCCCTACCTCATCATCCAAATCCATAGAAGTGTGAGATGTGACATATGCACCATTATCTTCACCCTCGGTAACCGCTTCACTAGAATGGACACAAGAATCTAGGCTTTCTGTGCCTTCGTCAGCTATTGAAGTATTGACATGTTCCTAGAAGTAAATTTTTATATTTAATGTTAATGTTTGAAATTTCATTGTTATAAAAAGCTTTATTTGCATCAATAAAAAATTTTTGTCTTATTTTCTTCAGGAAAATTTAAAAAAATAATAAAAACCGTAGAAGGTAGAAACTGAAAAATAAAAAAAAACAGGCGAGAGGTCCTTTAGAAAAATTATTTTTCAATTATTTGATAAAAACGAATTCAACGAACGTTAAAATTGTGCTATTTCGAATTCTATTAGATAATAACTGAAAGAATCATATATTATGTACTTACTGAATACTCTGTGAGAAAATTTTTAAATTCTTCATTTTATATATTTCCTAAAACAGTTACTTTTTTGTAACACGTGGTATGGTAACCAACAAAATCGAGTACTACTTCTGTTAATTCAACTTCATGATATTTAAATTTCTTTTTTTACGAAAAGCTAGCTTTAACGAACAATTTTTAAAAGTTTCATCAGTAAAATCACTTAAAGCATCTTCCGAGCCACACAGAAAACACTTTTTAGCCATGTTTTATCACTACAATAAAGAATAACACAAGAAGAAACGACGTACTGTTTATAATATGGAGGCTAGTACGGGTACCTCTCCTCTCCATAGTTTACGTACCGAGCATGAGCACCGATCGGTCCTCTATTATTACACGGTATACTCACCTCAGATCTCTCTGTCACTCATTTCCACACGCGTTGAAATTTAAATATTTAAAATTCGCAAACCTCTATTAGGACCAAATTTTTCGCAGACAACCCTATATCAACGTGTTCACAGTAAAACAGCGCTTATGTTGATATAAATTTTTTTCTATTATCACATCAAGTGAAAGTAACTAGTATCGACATACCTGTTCAAACCTAGCAACCCAGTAGTTCGTCCACGTAAATAATAGGACAACCCTATGTCTGCATATTCTACATGTTTCCTACTTTAAGTCCAGTATAAAATTTTCTTATTACCTTGATGTTGCAAAATTCAATGAAAAATCGTTTTTCAAAAAAATAATAAAAAATATTCTGTCCAGTATTTTTTTTGACAACCCATTTTTGATATATTTTCTAATATACGACATTTATTATAAAATAAGTTTGATTCTATTATCAGCTCGGTGAAGGTCGATTTAGATTCGGATCTTCTACTATAACACATTCTTTTCCAGGAACATGTCCCAATATTGTCAGTAGGCAGAATTGGGGAGCAAAATCGCCTACAAGTAGAAAAAGTTTGAGACAGAATCCACCTCCTTTTGTAGTTGTTCACCACTCGGAGACTCCTGCATGCCAAACTTCGGAAGCATGTAAGCGACGCATTAAAAATATACAAAATGATCATATGACGAATAGAGGCTGGGAAGACATAGGATACAACTTTCTGGTGAGTATAAGCAATACTGATATTGTTCAGCAGATATGTCACTCATTGGCAATTAATACATATTTCTTATCGACAAAATACGGTCTACCAATTTTTTTCGACTTCAATATCCAGTCTGGTATCCAAATAAGGTTATAAAACTAATTGAAAATTGAATCAATACATGACTCCTCTTTAAAACATGAATCCCTTCCAAGAGAGATTACCTTGTACGATGGAAAATGGCGACTACATTCCAACTTTCAGTCGCAGATGATTCCACAACTGACTTTATCAACATCCTGTTCATATTTTCAATGAAATCAACTTGTTTTGAAAGTTTATGACAACATTGACATTCCAAAGTTGGTTATTTCAAATGGAACACCATATTAGAGTAATACCTACAGAAATGGTATTTCCAGATTTGGAAAATTATTTTCGTTCTTGAGACGAAAGTCTGATGGATACACCAAAGGAAGCAAAAATTTTATCTGAAGAAGTAACTAAGTTTTTGTTGGAGGCAGATGATCATACATGGATGCTTGAAAAGGTTGTATTAATGTGTGGATTTTTTTGCGCCTATTTATAGACGCCGAACTTGTTAAGCTGACTGTGGATGATTTTGAAAGCACCAGTACCAGAGTTTTGGTGACATTGAGGTATACTGAAAACAAAAAGAACAGGGTGTTTGTCATTCTCAAAGAAGGACTTCCTTTTGATGCCAATGATTTATACCAAAAATACGTAGATTTGCGGCTTTCAAATTTGGATAATCGGCAATTTTTCATTGGTTATAGGAATGGTAAATGTGTAAAACATACTATTGGAGCTGTTCCAAAGAAAATTGCAACATTCTTAAAACTGGAAAATCCTCAGCTCTACACAGGGCACTCGTTTCGCAGATCTTCGGCTACTATGCTTGTAGAAAATGGTGGCGATCTACTATCGGTAAAAAAACTTGGAGGTTGGAACTCATTTGCGGTGGCGGAGTCGTATATTGAAAATTCAGTTTCAAAGGGTATAAAGATAACGAGACAACTATTTCATATACTAATGAGGCGACACCAACAACAAGTTCAAATACTGGTGCTTTAGATGGTAAATCTCTCATCAATGAAATTGGAAGAATCCACCTCATCCGTCTAGCTACTCTCCGAGTACAGCATCGTCGCAAATCCAGCAACACCGGAACTCTTCTTACTGGATCAGTCAGGAACAGTACGAATTCTTTTTGTTAATTGTTGATGTTCACCAACGGCGTCTCATACGCCTATGCGAGGCTGTAGATTTGTAGGGAAGCCACAACCTGGCCAAAAATACTATCGAAAAACGTCGTCATCAATGAAAGTCGTAGCTCATAGCTAGAATAAAACTCGGGTGAACCATCCGAGTACTACTACTCGGGCAGAACACTGTCCGGGATCTCTTGTGGCACCCGGACGACAGACCACCATGCACCCCCTAATGTTGATGCCCAGAAGGATGAACGCCCCAGCACTCGTACGTACTCGAAAGCTCACCCCCCTATCCACCACCCCCGCTCGTTAAAGCGGTTCCTCATCCTGATGATTGGCGATCAGCAGAATAAAATCTAATTGTTTGATATGGAGAGATCGGCCAATTCTCTTTGGGCTCTCTTTGGGCTCTCTTTGGGCTCTCTTGTGGCACCCGGACGACTCAATTCGGAAGTCAAATTCACTTCAAGTTGGACATTTACTCCGGTCAATGCTGGGGCAGAGCCGCTGGTGGTGCGCTCCGCTCCTAGATATAGTCTCGTGTGCAAAAATTTTATTTTCGTATTTCTGGCCGAGAATGACACTGGCCTGAAACGACCATAGTGCGTCGGCTCATCAGGATCCACAACATGGTAGTCATGTCTCCACGACACGTGCTTGGCGTTCAAATCCCCAGCAACGACCATCGAAATGTTGAATTCCATTAGCAGGAAATCCAGCGTATCATCCTATATGAGATTGCTCGGAGGATTGTAAGCGGAGATCACTCTAAGAGGGTCCCTACTCGTTTCAACTCCCAGCACTTCCTTGCCGTGCTTTCGTTCACGATAAATGCCGACTTGTGTGACGCAAAGACATCGTTTTGCCAAAATAGCAACACCTCCACGTTTTCCAATATGGTCCTTTCGGAAGAACTTGTAATTGGAAACTGCAACGGGCTCTCCGTTAATAATGGAGTCTCTTGAAGGAGAACGAGGTCAACATTATGTCGCACCGTAAATTCTTCCAAGTCTAAATTCTTATTTATGAAACCATTACAAGCCCAAAGTACAATTTTCAAAGAGCTGGGCCTTGTTGTGGGCACAGCCATTCATTCCGTGGCCAGAAGCGATCCAGTTCTGGATACAAATATGTGTTGTAACCCAGGAAACTCGCTGAGGAGTTTCTTCGTTTGGCAAAGGGTGGCAAAAATGTCTTTTTGCACTTATTGGCGTCTGAAGAGGACTTCTCGCTCAAAGCCCCTGCATAAGATTCTCGCACGAACAGTACCGGAACCAGCCAGTCTCGCAGTGGAGGAAGATGCACCCCTTCCAGTACCTCCCATGTTGCCACTTTCAGGCTTAGGGAAGCTAGGGCACCCCCTGTAGCTGGCCGTGTGGGAACCTCCACAGTTGCAGCATTTGGCGACTTCAGTGCGCGGTTCAACGCAGTCGCGGGTTAGATGCTTACCCGCACACTTAACACATATGAGAACTGTCAAGCAGTTCTTTTGAGCTTGCGCGAAGCGTTGACACTTATGGCACTGTCCAACCGATCCTCTTGGTATTTGGGGCGTGGCCGAGATCTTGATATTAAGAATATCTGTGATCTGATAGATCGCGCGTTCACATTTTGGCACGAGCACCAAGACCAGAGTTATTGGTCCTCTGTTGCCATTGTACATACGTGCCACCCTTGGGGATGAAACCCTTTTGCAGAGGATCATCTTCCAAGTCTTCAGTCTTCATGTATTCGGGAACGCCCCTAAGGACGAAACTGAGTGGTTCTTCATCCGGGAAATTGTATGTATGATGTTGGACTTCATTCTCCACCAGGATATGGGTGGGCTCACGGTAGTCCTGAGGAGTGACCGGTTCAACTCTGATTCCATCTTGCACGTTCTGTGCCTTTGAGAAGTTCTTATCTCCGCATTTTCTATTAACCAATACCCAACTCTCTTTCTGCCGAATCGTGATCGGCGGAACGGCTGACTTCTTCTGCTCAGGAGCAGGAACATCGTTTTCACGGTTATCGGCCTGTTTGCTTGTTGAAGCGACAGGCTCAGACCTCTCTGCACCGTTTTGGTTTAGAAGGTTTTCCCTGTTCACGGGAAGAGTCTGCACTATTATCGTTATTCATGTCAAAGTCTTCAGGGTTTTGCTTTTCAGTTCGACCCTGTACGCAGTAATTAGACACAGAAGATGCACTAGACGAAGCGATGTTCTTAACGCACACTCTCTTGACTCTATTTGAAGAAGGGGGAATCGGGAAATTCTCATGATATGATGGGGAAAAATTGTTTTTAGACGGCGTAAATGAGGACTTGCCGTCATCGTGGATAATTTTTCAGATGTCTTCGGGTTTTACGTCGAAGCAAATCTCTAAATGTTTTAGCAATGCAACTAATTCTTTTCTGTCTCCATTGACGACAAATTCTTCAATGGATTCAAGCATCATGAACAACTTGAAGCGATAAGAACGAAAGAAAGCAACTTAATTTACAATTTTTGATAGCTGTTACACTGACAGTACCGACTTCTCACAACAAATCTTCCCCATAACCAGCAGGCAAAACCAGCAGACAAAACCAGCGGTCTAAGGAGTCTTCTTTTTGTAAAAGGGGGCTTCTCATAGTCTGGTAATTTCAGCTGGATGTAATTGTTCGTGGATTTTTACACCAGAAATTCTCAATATCCTCATGAGCGAATCGTTAATAATCGCAGTGACTAATGTCACGACTGACTGAAACACTCCGCGAAACACTTCTTTCACAGAAATGCCTCACAGCCGTACGGGGCGGGGCCTACAGGAATTGTTATCGAGATATACTCCACAATTTTTTCGCAGTTGGTGACATGATGCAATTTCGGCGAAAAGTACCTATTGGAGTTAACATGAAACAAAACCATGGGCGTAATAAAGTAATTTGATTTACAATTGTTGGGAACACAACATTTTTGATATCCATCTGCCATAGTAAAGTTCAGAAGAAATTCCAAAAATTCCTAGGCTTCAAAATCAATGGAGTTTATCCCCCAATAGGTTGTAATTATCTTGATTTATACAAAGATTTGATTTTGTATCAAGAATAACATCTAGACGCAACTTTAATTTTTATGCAGAAGAACTCAAGCAAATCTAATGTCAAAACTGCCAATAAATTTAATGTGTATTAATGCAAACAAACTTTCTAGCGCTTATTCCTTCTTTTCTTGCAGTATTTGCTAACTAAATACTAATTCTCGTCCATATCTTCGAGTTTATAAAATTCAAATAGGACTTGTGATGTCATCCATATTAGAAGTTGGTGCTACTAATGGGAAACTGTTGGGCAATAAATGCTATTATTATTATTATAAATTATTATTATCATTATCTCTGAAATATTTTAATTCCACTTTTGAAAATACTTTTTCAGTATTCGTAGTAATCTTCTGAGAGGAAACAATATTTTACAGGTTGGTCATGGTGATCAGACAATGCTGTAACTAACACTTCACTCTCCTCATCCTCGAAGTATACGAAAAAGTTATCAATAAGAGTTGCAGTCTCTTCGTCATCCTTGTTGCCCCAAGAACTGTTTGATGAAAATTATAGAAAAAAAGCAACTTAAAATCCAATGGAAAAGATCAGTGTTGAAATCTCCGCATTTAAACTTTTTTTATGTAACTGCTTGTTGACACCTCACCTGTACACTGAATACATAAGGAAAGCCAAAAGAAAAAAAATATAAATAGATTTTTTTTCCAGATTGGTGGTGATGGAAATATCTATGAAGGCAGAGGGTGGGGAATTCATGGCTCACATGTTCCCAAATATAATGGAAAAAGCATTGGAATTTGTCTCATCGGAAATTTCCAAAGTGAGTATTTTGGAATCGTAGAGTCTCTAGAGAAATTTTCATGCAGATTCATCAATTTTCTTGTAGATCACTTCTTTATTTTTGTTGAATGGGGTTAATCGATTACGAAGTTATAGTAAATTTTGTTTCTGAAACATAAAAGTCCCCTTCCCCCTTTTATCTTTTGGATGGTTATACTCATAATGCCGATGACACCTCATGTTTATTAATGGACAAAAATCTCGAAAACCTCGCAAAAAAGGCAACACAGGTGACACATGAAATGTTGACCTGGTGTAACAGTAATAAGCTATACCTAAACACAAAAAAAACATTGTCGGTGCAGTTTAGTAACCGCTTCAAACCAAACAGAAGCGTTTTAATAAAACTCAATAACAAATCAGTTCCTGTACATTCTGATACTAAGTTCCTTGGTGTGGAAATTGATTGTAACCTGTCATTTGGTAATCATATCTCCCAAACTGTGAAGAACCTGAACAAAATGTGTTATGCCATACGTAAACTAAACGATTCCGTGGACTTTGCTGTGTTGAAAACCTAATACTTTGCTCATGCTCAATCAATCTTAACCTATGGCTTGATTTTTTGGGAAGTATCCCAATTGGCTGATAGAGTTTTCTTGGCACAAAAGCGTGTAATACGGTGTATACTGAAAACATACTTTTTAGAACCGTGCAGACCACTTTTCAAAAAACTCGGTGTACTACCACTTCCCTCTCTTTACATATATAGGCTACTTATTTTTGTTAAAAGTAACCCAAATCTATTCATGACAAATGTAAATGGACGTACTAATAGTGATAGAGTGCTACGTTATTCCAGCACACAGTACAGCCCTATTCGAAAGGGGGACAGAGTATAGGGGAATAAAAATTTTCAATTCCTCACCTGTCAACCTCCAATCAATTAAGGGTATAAATTTATTTAAACATAAAATTAAGGAATATTTACTTGAACATTGCTTCTACACTGTTGAAGAGTACCTTAGTTGCACCATGTTAATGTAAATAACGTTTGTGCTGTTTGTTGTTTGATACTGAAATTTTTTTTACTTAATTTACTCAAATTGTTTTTAATAGATACTGACCATGTCAATGTCCAAAATGACAACAATAAATATTATTATTATTATTAATAATGAAAATTGGAGGGTGGAAACAAACGGTTGTGGCTTTCCACTTGTCGCAAACGGTGTCGTAATGATCATAGATGACGTTAGGTTAAGTTTGAAAGGTATTGAAAATACCAAATTTCACATTTAATTAATGAAGTACTGACGAACTGTTCTTATACTAAGTGTTCAACATGTGCCCCATGTACTTCCTGGCAGTGATACAGCATATTGCTGAACTCTTGTCGTACTTGTTCAAATGTGTCAGCGGAAATTATCCTACATTCTTCAACAATTCGTTGTTACAGAATGTCGATACTGTCAGGTGATGCAGCGAAAACTTTAGATTTCACAGAAAAAATCTAATGGTGTGAGGTCTGGTAAACAAGCTGGCCATTCCATCGAACCTTGTCGTCCAATCCATCTACCACTATATTCCACATCTAGGTAACGTCTTACTGCACCATAAAAGTGTGCGGAAGCACCATCTTGCTGGAACGTTATTTTTAAGTTGCCGAATTCATCTGGATTATCCTCCAGAATTTCAATAATTAACGGGTCAATTGCGTTTTGTAACATCTCGATGTACGATTCACCGGTTAAGTTAGCATATTGTTTTCCAATCCGATCATTCACTTTTTCTGGAAATTGAGTACGTTTTTCACGGAAAATGTGAGGATTTGTGCAACTCCAATACCTCACATTTTGTGTGTTAACATTTCCATTGAGAAGAAAAGTACTTCCGTCGCAGAAACAAACTGTTTTTGTATAGTCTGGTTGTTGGTTAATACGATACGACATTATTTCAAATATCCGGTCGGGGTCATCATCTGAAAGTTGGTGCCCTATTTCTAATTTGTATGGGTTAAATTTGTTTTCAGCCAACACCCTATGTACTCTTCTTTGACTGATTTTACAGATAAACGCTACTTGGACCATAGAAGAAGTAGGGTTTCCATTTTATTTCTGCAATTATTCAAGTTTTTTGTAATCACCAGTTGTTGGTCGACTATCAGATTGTTTTGTATCTTGAACACTACCTGATGCTTCAAACTTTCGAAATAGCTTCCTCAAATGAGACCTTGATATAGAGCGATCTGGAAACCTCTCAATAAAAAGATGTTCCGCTGCATGGAAATTCCCTAATATCACACCATGTCCCAGGGACGTCCCTATTTGGTACAAATCTTGTTCGAATGTCCGGGACTTCAAATCATTGTCCTTGGGACGTTCGATTCAGTGTATTTTCATGAATTTTCCCAACGGAATTCCAATGATGTCCCAATCGGTACAACATATAAAACGTCTCTGCGAGGACGTCTTTGGGATGTCCTGGGTCGAAATCAAAATATATCAAAACGCCAGCTAAGCGATTGTCAGAAGCCTAAAATAGAGAAGTTTCGACTGATTCAGAAGTATCTGATGTTTCCAAAACCGAATTGAATTACTCTGAGAGAGTGCTGAGCTTACTAAGTACACCAGTAATCCACAACAATATCATAATCTCTGTCCTGAAAAAGATGCCAATTCTGCACGTCCTAAGGACGTCCCAGATGTACTTCCGATTGATGTAATTCGGGGACGTCCAATTAACATCCCAGGCGGATGTACACTGAATATCATTATAGAACGTCCAATTTTGGTAAGAAATTGAGACATTGGTGCTTTCCACGGATGTCCAATGGACGTCCGCAGTACCAATTCTGTAGGTCCTAAGGACGTCCTGAACGTCCTGAGAGGATGTCTTATGGATTACCATCGGACTTCTTGGTGCTATTAGGATTGTTCCTACATTTACCAATTATTGAGACAGCTGCTACTTTGCCGGCTACATTACGTACCATTTTGCCAACTCTTAAACGTCTCGTTAAACAATAATTAAAGAAAATATTCAAGGTATAATGACTGTTGTAGAAACTGAGCAAATTAAAAACAACTAGACAATTAAACTTCAACTTTTTTCACTTTCAACCTAAGGCGGGACTTTAGAATTTTCAATAAATCAATTGAATGCGAAACTATAATTTTAGTATTCATTTAATTTATTCACCAAGATCAGCCTCAATGCAAACAAATTCAGTGTGACTGAATAGGTATTTTCGAAACCTTTCAAACGGGATGTTACTTGCCACAAGGACCCTCTTGTAATTATTGGTCTCAGAGATCCTGTAGCATCATCTATGACTATTTCGTCACCGTTTACCACTAATTGAGAAGCCTAGATTCGTTCATTTTCACTATCCAAATTTCATTATTATAAGTAGAACCATTCAAAAGATAAGAGAGGGGAAGATATGTTAATGGTTTTTCTGATGTTTCAGGCACGAGTCCTCCATCTGCTCAGTTGCAAGCCCTAAGAAGTCTAATCAAATGTGGGAAAGATAGTAGCAAAATTGCCACTGATTACCACTTAATCGGCCACAGACAAGGGAAGCCTACCGATTGCCCGGGAGATGCTTTGTACGAAGAAGTGAAGAAAATGACAAACTGGGATCCACAACCAAACTGATAAAGATACATACATACTATAAAACGAATATAAGATAAATCCTAAGTTGACTACACATATTTCGTTCATTATCAAGTATTCAAATTTCATTGATATAGATAACCTGGTTATCGGTTTGGGCATTGTTTAAAATAAAATTGTGTGATAATGAATAAACTTATTACTTGCCCTCTGCCATTTAATCTTTCTGATGAAAAGATATTTTTATTTTACACTATACCAGGTGTACCGAAAGGTCGCTCGCACCTATAGCTCTTTTGTTTTTGAAGATAATGGAATTAAATTTGGAGAATTTGTATACGACAAAACATTTTTTGACAAATAACTAAACTTCATGTATATTTTCACTTATTTTGTCTCCATATGACATTCTCTCACTTGTCACTTTTTGTAAAGAATTCTTATTTTTATTGAAATTAATTTTCAATTTATAGGGTTATTATTTCGGGAAAAATGCAGCTCCACTGTTTTCGGTCAAAACATTTTTATGAGATATATTCAATCACTAGGGGAATTTTATTAGACTATTTCACAAAGTGAAAGGTAAGAAATCTGAAATTTGGCAGAATTAGAAGAAATTAGCAAAAAAGTTAAGAAGTTGGTCTGAGAAATTAATGAATTTCAATAAACAGTAAACATTGATTAATTAGATTATTTTTTTCACTTGTCAAAATGTGACGTTTTTGGCACTTCAGCCAATAATAGCAGGTTATTTTAGCCAATCATTCGGTTTTATACTGATAAAACTGCCTGGTCCTTGATAAAACGGTGTTTACCTTTGAACTGTCAAAACTATAAGGTTTACCGCGTCGATTCTATTGAACTGGCTTATACGAGGTTGAAATATAAATGATCATGAATAAAAGTTAACTTATTATTAATAGTCATTAACTTTTTCAGCATAATAAGAACATAAACGACACATTTCAATAAACACTAAAACTTCAAACACGTAAATAATTCATGAACATAACCAAGTTTATGACAGATATCTCAAACGACGACTTACGTTACTAGTTACGAGTTATGTCGTGGACAAAATTAGGCAATTGCCTGCCCGCTTGTAGACCGATTCAAATACTTAAGTTTTCCTGAACTCGAATGAAGATGGCGTATGATTGATTATTGTTGAATTCAGTTTGTTTTTTGAGGTTTGAGACGAAACCGTTGTATGAAGATCTTCATACAACGATATAACGAATAATTTTTAGTTCGTTCTTGCGCGATTTTGAATTCATAACAAGAAATTTTTAATTATCAACCTTGTACAATGAGAGGAGTGACGCCATCTCCTGGTATAGTCAGAAAGCATCAGTAAGGTTTGCTTTAAACTATCATAATTTCTAGATATCTATATCATATGCACCGCGTAAGCATCATACCTCTTCTGGATCGTAGAATGCCTACATCGTTATTTGATATTTGAAATTTGGTGAAATTTTCACCCATTCAAAAGTTTATTTGAAAATGAGTGCGAATCGATTTGGCCAAGAAAATATCGAAAAATTGATACAGAATTTCACTCCACTGTGAAGACAAAAAAATCCATATGGAATCAGTTTGAACAGTTTTGCAATTTCAGAAACTATAACTTGAAAGTGATACGACTACTCAAGGAATTGCAGAAATGCTTGAAGACTGGGGAACGAATATGAAGAAATCTAATGGCGAAGACTACAGAGAATATTCGCTGAAAACTATTTGGAATATAACTGCCAAACAGATACAAGAGAAATATTATTCTGAATACAAAATCAGCTTCAATCCGTTTCAGGATATTGAATTTAAAAAAGGAAGAGATGTAAGAAATGCATAAAGGTAGGAGTTTCAAAGATGTGTGGACAAAAGCAAACAGAGTGCTGTCGCACTAGAGGAAGAAGAATACACGAGAATAATCGATTCTTGTGATGAAAAAATGCCATTAGGACTACAATGAAGTTTTTTCACATAATTCCTTGCGAATTAGCCTGGCGTGGAGGTGAAGGTATTAATTGACTCCTTCATTATTTCAGAAAAGAAATTAATGATGCAGGTGAAGAAACTGGACGATCGGAATATGATCCGATATTCAGTAAAACTTGCCAGGGTGGTAATAAAAAGTGCACAGACACCAAATGGTTGACACCTAACATTGAACACCCCAATCGATGCCCCATAAGACTATATAACGAGCTGATTCCACAACGTGGTCAAAATATAACCACCGATAGACTTCTTCTTACCCCAAATCCTTTCTGGAAAAAGCCGAATGTTGCATGGTATAAAAATTCAGTAGTGGGCCAGAATGAAATAGGCAAATGGTTAAAAAAATCAGCAGAAAAATGTGGTCTCGACAGCAAAAAACGAAATCGTTTAAGCCGCTTGACTCTAGTTTCTCATATGGCAAAGAAAGGTTTTCAGGAACAAGAAGCTATTAAGATAGCAGGCCATGTCACAGCATCTTCGCTGAAGCCTCATCTACACATTGATGCAGAGCATCATAAAAATATTTTGGAAAAATTTTGGAAAAACAACAGCATCATGCATTGCTAGTACATCGACTGCCGCATGCTCAACATCAAGCAATGTGATATCAACCAATGACTTGGAAGGGACATAAAGTGTTTCTGCCATTCCATTTACAAAAACTGTGTTTTCAACAATTGTACATTTTCTAGTAATTAAATTTCCTTATTTCCTCCTCATGTTAATGAAATACTAATGAATTAAATTGTTCTTCCTTTGATTTGTTCAATAAATAATCTCTCCAAATACAACTCGTTCTTCAAATTTAATGAGATACATTTTCATTTTCAAAACACTCAAAACTTTTTTATTTTGAGGCAAAAGCATCCAATCAAACCGAATTAGATAAAATCACTCGTCCTACGGACTCATGATTTTATCAATCGGTTTGTTTTCATACTTTTGCCAAATGAAAAAGTTTTCGTAGAAAATAAAAATTTATCGATAAAATTTGAAGGACTGGTATTACCTTTGATAAAATTTATCCCATATCTGCTCATTTTCAAATGCGTGCACTGCGCGATTACTTGTATTTAACATTAAGGTCTCTTTTATGCACGCGTTTTTTGTCGCTTGTCGAGGGGCGACAGAAAACGCGGCGTTTTTATACTTATGAAACAAAAATAGAACAAAGGTCAAGCGTTTCGTGTCGCGTGTCACTTTCAAATTTGATCTTAGAGGACATCACACCACAACACCAGTGTTAAAATGAATCCGTGTGTTACGTATTTTATAAACAACCGTATTATTGAAAAAAGACGCCGGAGACGTTGGGATGTGCATCCAATTAATAGTGCAAGACTCCTCAGAATCGCTTATTATACATTTCATGAAGAATTAGGACTCGACACGGAGAAATTCTTTAATTATTACCGTATGTCGACAGGCTCCTTTGATGAGCTATGTGAAATTATTACAGATCTATATGATACTCAAGAAAACCGTGAAAATAAGTCTGCTTACAAATATAGAGATACTTTCGCCAACTATTTTAGGAGTCCTGCAGGGACTGTTTCATGGCAGGACACCAAATTATAATTATACTTTTACGATTCAAGAATTACGTACTTTCGGTTTTATAGCATTACTCATAACTATTATGTAACTCGTTATGTAGTATGAACTAATGGATACTGCTGATAAATAAATAAATATATCTCAGGTTATCTCAGCTGTATAGCGCCGAAAAAAAATCAATCCCTTGGAGCTTTTTAACCCACAGAAAGTTATGTTTATCGTTATCCAATACAAGTTTTAGGCACTAAGAGTATAATCAATCTTGTTTTAATATAACCTACGATTTTTGAGAAAATTCGCCATTTTGAAGAAAGTGCCGCCATCTTGACTCGTAACGTAACCGGGTATGGTCTGGCAGACCGCTACCATTTTTATTAACTACTATTTGAACATCTGTTCACAAATTTCTAGTCTTGTTAAAACTACTTATCTAGTCAAATTGGCCGCTACCTTTTAGACTATAAATACAACCCTAGCGAATAGACTAATAAAATATATGCTTACCAAGTTCCTGCTTTTCTATTTCAGTTTTTTAACTGAATTCTGGAATAATAATGTCGCAAATTTCCCTCCTTGCATCTCTTTTGATTTGCCTGTTTTTGTACTCTTCTGATGAGGAATCCCACAAACATGGTTTTTCATTTATTGCGTCAATAAAAAACTCCACGTCTAGACTTTCCATGGCTCTTCTTCACAAATCAACATAACTCTGCAAACTGACTGACTGAACTGAACTGGCAAAATGAATATGACAAATATTTGACAGCAGCGATAATAAAACGCTGTGCATAAAGCACCAATTGAAATCAATGTACTTTAAAAACGCCTGTCGCGACGCATTTTGTAATTCCACGCGACAGGATTTGGGAACGCCGCGTCACAGGCGGCGAGCGACTGAATGATGTCGATGCATAAAAGCGCACATTGAACAACGTGCTTTTAGAAAACGCCGCGTTTTCTGTCGCCCCGCGACAAGCGACAAAAAACGCGTGCATAAGGCCTCTTTTATGCACGCGTTTTTTGTCGCTTGTCGCGGGGCGACAGAAAACGCGGCGTTTTCTAAAGGTACGTCCTTAAGAGCCCTTTTATGCAGGCGTTTTGTATCGCTGGACGTACGACGGTAAAATAACGTCGCGTTTTTTAGTTCGTGTTTATGCAGACGTTTCCGACAAAGTTTTCGAGAATTCAGTTGTGTTTGATCAAAAGACAGTGGTGCCCATACGTCAACAGAAATAATTTGCTCGAGAAATGGATCCAATAATTATGTACTATTTGCATAAAAAAAGTGTAACAAAAAGAAAGAAGAGAAGATGGGACGTTCTATCAATGCTACGAGATATGTGGATGGAGCATTTCGCAATTTATATGGCAAACTAAGAGAGGATGGAGATAAATTTTTCAATTATTTCAGGATGTCCGTAACATCGTTTGATGAGCTAGTAATGAAATTTCGAAATACTGTTGTAGCTAGACCAGATTTGTTACAAGGATTAGCATTTTCTCCAGAGGAACTGCTGGTAATAACGTTAAGGTGAGTAGGTACATAATATGCATGTAATTTTATTTTTGCTTGCCTGTTACACGACGTTTTAGTACTTTTTGCCAAATTTCACTGCAATGAAAAATGAATGGTTCTACTAACTGTCCAATTCAATGTTTTTATTCGCTATAAATGAGAGAAATAAAATCTAATTGCAAAACGAATGTATTTTCTTTATATACTAATATTATATAAAGAAAAAAAAAGTATTACTGAAAATCTAAATCCAAAATCACTTCAGAAGCTTCCGATATATAAGAAGATTGACTAAGAACTGAGTCTTGTGACTCCATTAAATCTGGACTCAGGGTGTTTCTATATTCTTGACCCACAATCCGTCTTTGTGTGATTGGAGTCATCACGGGTTGCGGCTCATAAAAATGCTCAGTTTGAATGTTCGCTCCTGACATCATCGGTATTGCCGGATTACTCGGTGAAGCAGAAGCCGTACATGGATAAGCATTTACACTTCTGTGGTGGACAAATTGTGGTACTTGTGAGGGAAAACTCACTTGCCGATGAACTTGCTGCGTGGGTGGAGCAACATGTTGATTAGTAAACGAAAATGTAGGGGAGGTTTGAACGTACTGCATTACAGTTTTCATTACATCCAAACGAAAAGAAAGTTTTTGATTTATCGGAATATTTTTTACAAAGGACACCAGAGATTGAAAAAACTCCAAATCATCGCAGCGACGTTCCTGATTTTGATTGGTGGCATTTTGAAAGCTGTCAATATAATTTTCAATTTTCTTTTCTAGAGTATTTTTATGTTTCCTATGTTGCGTACTAGGAGAACAAACTGAAGGCTTCTGCTCTGGCAGCTTCTTCTGATTTCCATTTCTTCCTGTAGGGTTCTGATCTGTGTTATTTTCAAGCTCGGTCACTTCGGGCTGTATAGAAGATTCGGTTTCAGGAAGAGCCTTTGCTTCCTTTAAAAATAGCAGTTGTGCTGCATATACATATGTTTTCATAATAGTCCGGCCTTGGCCTGATTTTGTTTTTTGGGCTCGGAGACTGCGAACGTAGGCATCCCGAACATGCTTCCACTTTTTCTGTAGATCCGTTCCTAAAACCAAAATAAATCACATCACTAATAGGTATCTGTATTCTTGATAATATCATTATTTGGATTTTTTGAATTTTTTGTTAATGTAACTGAAAAACCATCCAATTGAAACATTTACTTCTTTTAAAATAAAAACCATAGAAATTTTGTACTTAGTACGAAACATTTTCTCTTGGTAATGGCATATAAAATTAAAACCAAAAAGTTGACAAAATATTTTATTAATGATAACTGTATATTTTTTGCAGATATTTGGGATCAGGATGTTCTTATTCGGACTTACATTATACGTTTAGGATTGGAGTAACTACCGCGAGCATTATTATCCCAAAAACATGTCACGCCTCATGGAGTTCATTATGTGGTGATGTATTTCCCACGTTTTCTGAGGAATATTGGCTCCAAATTTCCAAACAGTTTCAAACACAAGCCCATTTTGCCCACTGCTTGGGAGCTATCGATGGAAAGCATATACGAATAATAAAGCCGGAACATTCAGGATCTCAATTTTATAATTACAAGAATTTTTTTTCCGTAGTCTTATTAGCTGTGGCTGACAGTAATTATAGATTTCAATACATTGATGTAGGATCATTCGGAAAAGATTCGGATTCTGCAATATATGAGAACTCTCCTTTTTTTCGACTATTAGAAGCTGGTTCATTGCAAATACCAAAACCTAACACAATAACCGCAAATGACAGACCACTCCCTTATGTTTTTGTTGGCGATGAAGCTTTCTCGATTTCTACCAACATGATGCGTCCATATCCGGGGAAGTACTTAAATAAAACTCAAAGAATATTTAATTATCGACTGTCAGTAGCTAGAAGATATGTTGAATATGCATTCGGTATTCCCTGCAATAAATGGAGGATATTCCACAGACCACTCAACTTACAATATGCAAACTGTATTACTGTAATAAAAACATGTTGTGCATTACATAATTATGTTCGCAATAGGGATGGTGTGCAATTTCAAGATACCTTGGAAATTTCTGGACTACATGATTCTGATGAAGACACCTCTACACTAATACGGGGCAGGAAAGCTAGTTACACGTACCGAGATGCCTTTGCAGATTTTTTTTGTAGTCCGGAAGGCTCTGTCCCTTGGCAAGATAGTAAAATATAAGTAACTTTTGTACATCATTATACGTAAACATGAAATAACATGTAAAAAACTATTGGTACCTATTATAATATCACTTACATATTACATTCCAATTGGTTGTTGCTTTCACAATGAAAATGTAAATTTTGTAAATAAAATAAAACATAAGTGTAAACTTCATGAATTCTAATTTCAGATAATTCTGTCATTGAAATGTTTCGAAGTTTGTCTAGGAAACAATATTATTTTCCATTACAAAGGAATTATTGATTATTCGAGAAATCGATGAAATACTATACTTCAAACCCCTGTATAATTCAAACCATGGCATTCGCGAGGTAAGCACTGTGGAACTCTTTGATCAAGAATGACTCATCTAGATTATGTCAGAAAATAAAAGAAATTCACGGATGATTTTAGAAATCATTTCGAAACTATTCCGAAACATCCCTTCTCCATATTTTTCGTGCAGAGTCCTTTGTAGATGTAGGACTTGTTTCATTTGATTGTAATAAAAATGTAATTGTTTACATATTGCTAATGTTTCTGAACCTATTTCAATAAAAATTAACAGTAGCACTTACCTATCTGGCTTTTACTCTTTCCATCCATTCCGTCAAAATTTTGATACAGCATTTGACATATTTCGATCCACAGCCTTTTTTTTACATTTTTATCCTTATATTCCTCTGAGGATGTATCCCAAAGCGCTGGTCTTTCCTTCACTGCATCAATCAACATTTCAGTGCCCACGCTTTCTTCCATTTTACACAAATTAAAAATATCCAAAATACCTGTACCTACTACAATGGTCAACTGACAGCAGGTAACTGACGTTTGCATAAATGCTCTCATTAGGTACAATGTATTTCAATGCATCCTAGCGACAAATCGAACGCCGCGTTCTCTAGATCACGACGGCATGTTATACAAAACGTCGCGACAGAAAAACGCGACGACAGTGCATAAATAGAGATATTTGCTTCAATGGTTTTAGAAACTGGACGGTATTTTACCGTCGTACGTTCAGCGATACAAAACGCTTGCATAAAAGGGCTCTAAATGTGCGCTTTTATGCATCGACGTCAATCAGCCGCTAGCCGCCTGTGTCGCGACGTTTCCAAATCCTGTCGCGTGGAATTACAAACCGCGTAGCGACAAGCGTTTCAAAGTACATTGATTTCAATTTGTGCTTTTATGCATCGCGTTTTATTAACGTCATTGTCAACATTTCCCCTGGTTCAAACGCAAATCGCCGGAACAACTCAAAATTTGTAAATAAACAGGTTTTTAGCTTTTCACTAGCTCATCAACTGAGCCTGTCGACATTCGGTAATAATTAAAGAATTTATCCTTGTCGAGTCTTAGTTCTTCATGAAATATATATAAAATGCGCCTCTGAGGAGTCTTACTATTAATTGAATGCACATCCCAACGTCTCCGGCGTCTTTTTTCAATAATATGATTGTATATAAAATACATAACACACGGATTCATTTTAACACTGCCGCTGTGGTGTGATGTCCACTAATGATCAAATTTGAAAGTGGCACCTTTGTTCCATTTTTGTTTCAAATAAACACGTCGCGTTTTCTGTCGCCCTGCGACAAGCGACAAAAAACGCGAGCATAAAAGAGGCTTAACTGTCACATACTAAAATCTGAAAATACCGAACTTGACTGGCCAATCAAAGTCAAGAGTCAAGTTTGGTATTATCGATAATCCAAACTTGAATAGAGCTCCTGATTGGTTCATTTGACAAGTGCGTGAAATACTGATATAACAAAGTCATTAATGTATATTGAAATAAATGTACTTAACAGTAAATAGAAAACTATTGTGTACGTAGGCATGGAGATATGGTAATAGTTTTTGAATATATGATTTTGTTTCATTATGTTACTCACGGGTTTCTAGATAGATTTAACTATCATTTTAATATCAAAAAGACGCTTCTAACGGTACAGGCTATGCTTTTGGGTAGACTATTCGAGTGTTTATGAAGGAGTATTAATATTACTATCATATTAGTTCTTCAAGGAAGTTTGGTTGAAACTCAATAGTGTTCCGTATCAAATCAATCGTAATGAATTCTTCTTTTTTCCTTATCCAATCCACCATGTTCCCATTCGAAAACAATGAATAAAACAAAGTACCCCGCACAATTCTTATGGGTTTCTGGGTCCCGGTGGAATTGGCTGAAACTATAGTATGTTATTCTCTTCATTATCCTGATCAAAATTTCCCATGGGCCCAACTCGATCCTATTACTACATTTCGGGATATAGCCCCTCAAAGATATGATTTTTTACCTATGAGTTATGTACGACAAAACATATTTATGTGTATCTGTGTCCCGTAATGTGTTTTCAGTATGAATTGTACATTCAGAATTATTTCCTTGGATGAATACTGAAATTACTTGAAAACGAACAACAGGGTGTTGACTGAATTCATAACAAGTTATTGTCAGAGACACACTGTAATTTCGTTGAATTTCATGATTATTATCTGAAAATATCTCTGTATCATTCTCCATTATTTTTTGTTACATATAGTAGGTAAAAACAAATATGTCAGATTGGAAATGTTACTTATTATTATTGTACTTTCGAAAACATTGTATTTGGGCGTTCCCTGAAGGAATAAATTACGTTTGGTATAGTTTTGCGTATTTTACTTCCGAACCAGTGACCAAGAGAGCGGTGGGTAGCTTTTCGTCTGGGTCACGACAGTTATTGTCCAGAATTAAATCAACACCCTGTTGCCCGTATTCAAGTAATTTAAGTATTCATTAAAAGAAATGATTGTGAAGCTACAACTTTTATTGGAAAATTTATTCTTAGGCACAGATACACAAAAATATGTTTTGTCGCACTCACACTCATAGGTACAAAATCATATCTTTGAGGGGCTGTATTCGGAAAACTAGTAGTAGGATCGAGTTGGGTCTATGGGAACATTTGATCACGATAATGAAGAGAATAACATACTACAGTTTCAGCTAATTCCACCAAGACCCAGAAACCCATAAGAATGGTACGGAGTCCTTCAAAAATGAAATTTTTGACAGTGCGTAAACTAGGCTTTTACGCACTGTTCACAGTGCGTAAATTGATACTTTTAAGCACAAGTGCGTAAAAAAATCATCTGTGCGTAAAATCATCAACTATGTGTGAAGTAATGTTTCACGCACTGTTGATACTTTCTTCAAAAATACAGTATTTTGCATCAGATTGTACTTGGAAGTTATCATTTGATGATAAGACGGACATTGATAACTTCATAAGATAAGAAATCATTCAACAATTGCTACAATTTGTAAATATAACTGTCGTAGAAAAAAATTTGTATGGTACATTTTCGTGAAGAGTATTTTGTACTCGCGTGTTTTGTTGAACTCGGCTTCGCCTCATTCAACAAACTTCACGTTCATACAAAAATGTCCTACGAACTTGTATCGTCAATAACTATAGTTTTCCCAAAATTTTATGATCGAAATCAGTGATGCGTACGTATTCATGGCCCTCTAGATTTCAAAAATAGATTTAAAATAAAAATGAATTGTTTACAAAAAGTGGCAAGTAATGCATTTTTGTGTTAAGAATGTCCTAAGAAGACGAAAGAAGTGAAAATATACCAGGTGCCCCATTTGAAAATCGTCAGTCTATGTTACTTCCTGGCTTCTGTTTTGAATTATCTGCCAATACACTTTCATTTTTATATCTTCGTAACTGAGAACTACTGTAGGATTCATTACAAAACTTTTTCTATTTGTTGTTCTCTTATGTTTGGAATTACTTGCTAACATATTCTTGTTTAACTTTGTAATTCATTAGGTTAGGTTACTTTATGTTAAATACCGGTAGGTAAGCGAGCATAAACACTAGGTTAGAAGGTCGAGTGTTAGAACAGTACTTCACTCTGTCAGCTTTTACAATTTTTTTTTGAGGTGATTTATTTACACAAAATGTATTTGATTCGAGGAATACATTGGACAACTATAATTCTAAACATTTTTTGGGTGGGATTTAATGCTCGTGGACATTGATTATTTTGTTCAACTTTTCTTGGAGTTGAGGTTCTGGATAATAGCTCTCTGGAGAGATGGTGGTAAATGATTTCCTTTTGGGATGAATCCATTCTCATCTGCCGTATATTCAACGTTATATATGGTGTTGTCGGGTCCTGTGTATTTATAGAAGCCCTGTGTTCTTAAGATTTCTTCTTTGGTGCCTTTGTTATGAACTTTGGCATTTTCCTCCCCAACAATTTTATTCTCAGTTTCGTACCTGAAAAATATAAATTATATAAACATCAATAACGACTTCGGTGTTGATGAGATACATTTCTTGAGTTCGTGCTGAAATTGACATGAAATCAATAGGTACATGATGGTGTTCTCATTTCTCAAGGCTATATAACTCGTCTCTTCTAAATTCAATGTCTTTAATTTATGATCTTGCCAGTTCTAGATCATTTAAGAATCCTTACTTGTTTTATGACCGATGACATACCCGCTACTTGATAGTTGAAACAAGCCGTGCAGGTATATATTGAAAACAATGGGACCCAGAATAGTGCCTTGCGGCACACCAAACTGGTTTTTAACGCCAATGACTTTTAGAGTTTTCATCCAAAGCAGCATAAATTTTTTTGAAAAAGCTATACAATTGCGTTTTCAGTTGATGTTTTTTTCCTGATCATAATCCATCCCTGTAGCAAAAATGTTACTAAAACCTGACACTAAAACTAGTAGATATCAACTTTGGTACACGGGCAGTTTTTGAAGAGTACTTTGAAAAAAAAATTGTTCTGCACGCGAGCACCTAGGGAAAGTGGGGAAAATTCCCGGGAAATTTCGGAAAATCGGTATTCCATTAAAAACTTTGATATAATATGTGGAAACAAACTTGTAGGGCGTGAAAATCTTCACAAAAAAAGCATCGACATGTTTTTTTATAAAAATGTTCCATTTTTGAGAAACTTGGCCCTGAAGTGTGGTTTCTCGATAATGTACCACTGGATCGAAGTGGGCGATGCGCATAATCAAGTAATTGGGCTGTAACTGTGTGATTTCGTGTTTTGAGTGGACTGAATTCAGATTGGCACGGCAATTGTTTGTTATAAAGTTCAGTTGCTAGTTACAAACGATTGATGGTTCTGAATTTTGTTGCAATCATTTAACGAAACCGATCTTATTCTCTAAATGTATTGCAATAATAATAAAGAATATCTTATTAACTATCATCAGACATCAATTGAAATAAATTTGTGAATTGTCGGGAAAAAATTTAATTATATGAAGCGAATGAAGCTTATAAGAACTTGGAATTTTCAAACTGAAAATATTTTGGATATTTCTTTTTGTTGAGTTCTGCTTATCCAGGTTTTCACCACAAAAAAGCAATGTTGATGGAAATCAAATTCACCAGCACTTCTTCTTAGTTTCTTTTCGGGTGGACTATATGAAAAATTTGGCCTGACTAGGGTCAATGAGAATGTACCAAATCCAGATACGGTAATTAACGAACAGAACTAGCTAAATCAGAATAAATACAATCTTCGCAGACGGAATCTCCAGTCATCTGAGATTATTCATGATGTATAAACTCTGCTATTTCTTTTTCATCTATTGTGAGTTACATTAACAAATTTGTTTTAAAATGGCGGTTCTAGGAGGGGTGCTATAGTTGAAGAACGACCAGAAGAACATCTACTACCTGGTCACCAAGAAGCATTACTTAAATAAACCGTCCTATGAAATTGTCTGGAAAAGTCTCACCAAACTGAGAGATACGATGGTGGATCAAAGTCTTGTGTAATCCCTGAGTCATGACAACACCTCAAAAGAGTGTCTGATGTTATCGGTTTGGAATGCCAGTTGGCATTTCGAGAACAGTTCGAGAGCCATCTAAAGTCGAACCGTGAAGAAAAATACAGGAACCTTCTGGAAGAACTCTGCAGCAATGTAAGAAACCACATCAGCCGAAGGAAGGCGTAGTAAGAGTGAAATATACAGAGTTGGCTTAGCAGTATTAGTCTATATAAATGTGACTTTGTTGAAATAAATTAATTAGTTATTTATAGTTGAAATAAATTAATTATTCATTTACAGTCGAAATAAATTACATGGATAGAGTTAAGACTATTTTTATGACAATGTTAATCCATTTCCATTGAGTGTGTTGTTATGACAAAAATATAATGAAATATGGCATGACTGAAGAACTTTTAAATGTGTTTCAATAAACTATGAACAAAAAAATGCCAGCAAATATTTTACTGCAGTTTCTCAAGATGATGGCACTGGCGTGGTTGATTAATGACCGTATAATTTAATCTGCAACCTGATATGTCACGCAGTTATTTTATGGTGCAAATCCTTTCCGTATTACAAAGCATTCCACGATTATTGCACCGTGAGTTGAACATATTTTGTTCTTGCACGATCTGTCCGACGCATTTCTGGGTACTCTTCTGATAATATTATGGAATTTATTCGGTCGTGATTTTATCATAGGTGGCTATTATTTTGTCGGCATCATAGATCATGATAAATTAAATGATGACTGTATTCACTGGTGAATTTATTGAGTATTATTATAACCTTCAGAGAAAAACACTATGAAAGTATTGATGATTATACCAATTTGAAATGAGTGATGTATTAATGAAATGAAAGCACACTTACTCCCAATGAAAACCATCCTTATCGACATCACTTGCTAATCGAATTATTTTCCATTTGCCATCATTATATTTTTGATTAGTTGGAACTGGTCTGGAAATGGTGTTGGGTCTTATGAAACTGGTTTCGATAGACGTAGCAGATCCTAGATTCCCTCTGATGTTGAATGGATTTTGATTTTGGTAGTTGCCTGAAAATTGATAATTTGAGAAAACTTAGTTCATATTGAATTAGTTAATTGAATTAACCCTTTTTGGGGCAAAAGAGTGGCGTTTGAAATACTGCCATGAAATTCTGTTCTGACTGACGTTTCAGTTGACACGTCTAGAAGAGTACTTCGACCACGCCACTGAAGATGACTGCCGCAGTTGCAGTTGAAACGTTTGGAGATTTAAACCAAAGAAGACCACGGCAAAACCCGGAAACCAACCAAAACATTGACGCCAGCCGTGAAAGCCTACATTCCTACAAAAATTTAGTACTTTATCACGTATACTTTTTGCCTATTGGCAAAGGCATAATATTTTCCAGTTTCACAGCCCCCTATCAAGCAGCAGCCGAAATGGATAGTCGAAGCCATCGAGATCTGTAATGCAGAGTCCTGAGCATCTATTAATACAAGCGGGACACAAATCACCCAATGAGCATTGGGTGGGAAACTTGTCTCCCAATGCCCGATACAGGGGTAAGTTTTGGTTAAGTTGACAACACAACACAATCAGAAGTTGTGCGAAGAAGGCACTAAATGTCTATAATAGCAAAACATTGCTCGTTCTATTCACTAGGAGACACGAGAACCTATGTGCAATGAAATGAGCAGCAATGAAAAGCATCTGAAGATTTTGGAACACATGTCCCTAGAAGCCATGTCTACACCAACAGATGACAAACCAGTTAGATACGACTGCGAAATGCAGTTTCCAGTGGTCACTGTGTTTGCAATGTGTGCTCCAGATTAGAATAGCACTTTAAGAAACAATCTGATGACAGTGACCATTTTTCTCGATTTGCAAAGGACTTTCGAAACTATTGACAGAAACAGATTATTGAAGAAATTGAAATATGTTTGAATTGTAGATGCACTATTACAATGGATTGCAGACGAAAGTTCAGAAAGAGGATAAATCTACTAGGTCCACGGGACATTTCTGACTAACGCGATGTCTAGCACATTCGGCATGAACCAACCAGGACTCACAACATGGTAATCATGTCTTTCCATGTGTGTTCAGAATGCCATCCTATTGCGGTTTGACACCCTGCTCCATGACAAGTGCTTGGCGTTGAGATCCACAGCGATGATCGTAGGAAAGTTAGTTTCCATCAACAGAGAATCCAGAGTACCATCCTTCATCTGATTGTTCGGGGGATTATAAGCAGAACATGAGCAGTATTTTGGACCTCCTGATTCATTTCATCATCAATTTGCGGCTCTTCTCGTCGGTATTCTTAAAAAATCGACGCACTCTCTATTAGGTCTACTATTAGTTGAAATGAGAGGGGATATTCATCCCTAAAACTGAGTAGGAAGCTTGATGAAGTATCGTCCGTCATAACCTTTCCGAAATCTTCAGTTTTAAAGTCAAATTTTATCAATATTCGTAATCTTCGCCACCTACATAGTGGGATTGACTTCTCTGATATATTGAATAACTGATTCTTTCGCCAAATATTCTATTTGTAGTCTAGAGCTTGTTAGTAATATAGCAGTGGCTACTAACACGCTGTGACGACTTTGTGAGAGCCTTCATATCCACTGAATACTGAAAGAAATTCTTGAGTTCTTCGTTTTGGTGAGGAATGAGGTCATCAACAAATATTTTCATGAAGGGAAATTCTAAATCAAAATTTTGAAAACATTGATCTAAAAGATCATCTAAGACATAGCTCAATGATATTGGGATATTGGAGATATGCTAGAGCCCATATATTCGTTTACCATTTTCCCGTTTATGTCTCGCTCAGAGTTCCTACACTTACCAGGGCATTATATGTTACAACCATACTTTGAAACTGTTTGGTGAAATTGAAAGTTTTCAGGTATTTAAAACGAAATTGTTTGACTTTCTGAGTAATAATGCATTTTATTCATTAGAAGAGTTTTTGAAATTTCAGTACTGATTATTAACTTTTTAACTTGTATTTTATATACCTATATATTTTCAGGACTGAACAACACTGATCTATGTTTTTACTTTTCGTGTCTCATATATATGTTTTTTTTTATTATGTGACTAATGTACTTTTGTAATTATTTATTTAGCATTTCTACCTGACTGGTCTGATAAGTCTTTATACTGTATTGTGTAAAGCTATATAGATGAATAAATTTATCTATCTATCTATGTACTTCAAAAGTGATACAACTCGAATTAGTTAATTTTTCAGAAACCGCAGAAAACTGTTGTCTCTAATGATAATGATTTCACAGATTTTAGAGTATTGACGATAACTTTAAATCATAAAAAGTTCTCTTTGAAGGTAATTTAATTCACTATTGAGGCATGGGTGGAAGAAAGTTCATCGGACATTTTCATTATAATAATTCAAAATCTCATTCTTTTGACTTGAACATGTGCGAAGGTGTACCAAAATTTTCATCATAGAATTTTCCTTCAAATACCAACTAGGAAGAATAGAAAGTAAATTCAAACACACTAATGAAAGAGAAGGCTATGATTGGAAAAAATACTCCATTTACTTGTAATACTTTTCTTCACTGACTCCAGTGGAAAATTTGTGAAAAGAAATTAAAACTTATGATAACATAAATATCTGGTAAATTCATATCATACTGAATTGAGAAGAATCCTCCAGTCTACTATATGGATTATTAATATCATGAGCGTTGGTCAAAATCTCAGTTGTTATATATTTAGCAACTTCACTATTTGGTGAATCTATAGATAGGTGATAGGTGACATCTTGGTGCATTTGAGTTGCTAATTGTGTGTTGCCATGTAGATGTCTCTCTTTAGTTTTTTGTAATAATTTTCATCATTTAGTAATATGTGACTCTTCTCTTTTTATCAATTGCTGTACATAACGACTACGACATTACCTTTATCGCTATTAACTGAACAAATTTCTGGATGTTCTTTGAGGAAAGATTTACATTTTTGAAAAACTGGTGAGTTGACCTTAAGTTTCTTTGTTTTCATGTGAGTAATTGGTGATTATGTTAGTGAATTGTATTCTATATAGATTTTTCTCTTCGTCATTGAAATCATAAATGGTGTCCTCTAAAGTAGCCAAGAGAGAATCTAACTCAAGATATTCAATAATTGTGCAAATATTGAATTTAGGACCAAAGGATAAAAATTGTTGAATTTCTAGAGGAATCTGTAGGGGAACGTGGGGTAGATTCAACCACGGGGCACATTCAACCAGTCGCCATAATTCACTTGCGTTTCAAACTTCCCGCTCGTGAATAATACTGCGAATTGGTTTCAACCGACCGATATTTCGTGTGTACTTTAGTTGCTCTGTGGAAGTTTCTGGTTAAGATAAAAAATAAAGTGCAATATTTGTGATACCAAGGTAAATTTTTACTATTTTTTTATTTTATATTAACATTAACATATTTAATAAACTATAAATATCAAATGTGTTATTAGCTCTCAATAATGTACAGTATTAATGTTGCAAGGCTGTTCTAACCTCAAATTGAAACGTTTGGAAATAAATAATGATGAATCGCATCAAATACAGGAGGGGAACTCTCAACCAGCTATATATGGGGCACATTCAACCGGTGGTTGAATGTGCCCCATATATCCAAAACAAAAAATCCATTCTGATCAGTGTGTATTTTCTACATTTCAGATGGTGCGTGTTTATAAAAAGAAGACAAATAGAGCTAATATAAGTGAGAATGATATGGAATGTGCTGTGAAACAGATTCTCAGAAAAAACATGTCTGAAAGACAAGAAAGACAATTTAATGTGAAACGTGGAACATTGCATTCAAGAATACAAAAATTGAAACAGAAATATACGCCACTAGAATTATCTAAAATATATGAATATGATGAATCTGGCAATGAAAGTATAGATGATCACTCAAATGTATATTCAAGCAAATATATCGTATGGCAAGTTTTTTCTAACAAACAAGAAGCACAATTAGTTAGTTACATCAAAACATTTTCAAATATGAATTACGGTTTAACATATTTGCAAATTCGAATATTGGCATTTGAGTACGCCAGTGCCTTACCTAATTGTAAATATCCAAATAAATGGAATGAGACAAAGAAAGCTGGAATTGATTGGCTAAGAGCATTCATGCGAAGAAATAAAAACCAGATCTCATTGAGAAAGCCTGAAAATACTAGCTTGGCAAGAGCCACAGGATTCAATAAAACAAGCGTTGCTGTTATTAAAAATACACACTTTCAAACTAGAGCAAATTTTTAATTTAGATGAAACAGGGGTAACGACTGTGATGAAGCCTGTAAAAGTGGTTTCCACTAAGGGTAAAAAACAAGTCAGTCTAGCAGCTTCTGCTGAAAGAGGGGAATTGATAACTTTGGTTTGCATAATCAATACTGCATTACCTCCTGTTTACGTATTTCCTAGAATACGACATCCAGAAGAGTATTTAATCAATGCGCCTACATCCAGCATTGCTTTAGGAAATCGAAGTGGTTGGATGACTTTCGATCCATTTCCTAAAGTTCTGGAGCATATTCAAAGACAAACAAACTGCTCAATTGAAAGTAAAATTCTCATTATGTTGGATAATCATGAATCCCATATCTCAATTGAATCAATAAATTTCTGTCGAAAACATGGCATAGTCATGTTATCATTCCCCCCCCCCCCCCATACTTCACATAAACTCCAGCCATTGGATGTAGGGCTTTACGGACCTTTTAAATACTGTTCCGTTGCTGCTAATGACTGGATGACTTCAAATCCAGGGAAGCCTATCACCATAAAGCAAGTTGCTCAGTTGACCAAGATTGCCTATCAAGCTGCTTTCACACAAAAGAACATTACCAAAGGGTTTGAAAAACCAGGACTTTGGCCAGTAAATACTTTAGCATTTAAAGAAGAAGATTTTCAAGCAAGTTATGTGAATTTATATAATAATGATGGCCAATCCGTCTATGATTCCGCTGTTAGTAACAATGAAATTATAGATGACTAGTCTGTTGACGATGAGAGAACAGATCGATCTTCAAATAATGCTGGCATACCATCAAGTTCCAGTGCTCCAATGAAATCTGTAAGGTTATCGAGTATCATTACTTCCAATCAAGGTAAATTTTATTATATCTTCAAAAATATTATGTTTTGAATTATTTTTTTACTTTAGGTGAATCATCGAAATCGTTCACTGGAGCTGTTACACCAGAATCTGTAAGACCATATCCTAGACCATGCATAGAGAGAAAAAAGAAAGAAAATAAAAAGAGCAGGAAAGGAAAATCTAGAATAAACACAGATACTCCAGAGAAAAATCGATTGAACAAGAAAAGGAGTATCGGAGGAAAAAAAAAGAAGAAATACAAAAACGAATGGTTATGAGACAAGTTTATTCTGAACAAAATAAGAAGGACAAAACTGCAAGTGAAAATACTCGACGACCAAGCACAACTAGTACTGAAACAGACCAGTCGTTGGTATTGGAATCGGATGATTTGAGTGATCAGTTCAGCGAAGATATCGCGATGGATCTTTTGGAAGACGACGATGTTATAAATAAAAACGATTTCTTACTGATCTTTCCATCCAAAACTAACGTCGTTCATTACGTAGGAGTGGTAACAGAAATTATCAACCTTAATGAATATATAGTAAGAGGTACCAAGTGATAAGTTTTATTATCCAGCTGTGGAAGATACATCATTTGTTGATCGCAGCGATATAGTATTGAAGCTGACAGCACCTGAAGCACCTAAAACGGCCAGAACATCATTATTTTCATTAAAAATAGATTTTTTCCACTTATCATGAGAATTAGATAAGTATAAATGTGACTTATATAGTTTATAAACTGAGTAAATATCTGTAAAACTACCAGAAGAATTATTTATTGATTTACATAACATCGTTTGAAAATACCCCACATCTTGGTTGAAAGTACCCCACTATAGGGGCAGATTCAACCGTTTGGTGATGTTAATTCAAAATGAAAATAACTAATGAATGATTCTTTCAAGACCAACTGCCCAATGGCAACTGATAAACAGGGGACTGACGTCCACGGTGTAGTAGGCAAACCCATCTTATTATTCATATTTCATTACACTATAGCTGATTCCATCTGAAATGGTTGAACCTGCCCCACTTTCCCCTACATCAGTTAAATTTTGGAAGCGCTTTGTTTGAATTTTATTTTACTCATTTCATTCAATTTCAGTTCGTCGAATTTACGATTGTTACGATTTTTTATTTCATAGAATCTTCTATTATACTTGATATTCAACCTACGCTCAAATTCTCTGAGGTTTTGAGAAAAAGAATGGTCGAAACGGACTCTCAAATCAGTTAATTCTCTAGAAAACTGCGTGATATCACAATTCGTTTTACTGATCTAGATTCAGTATTAATATCCTCAAATTGAAAGTCACACTTTGAATTCGATTTCCAATGTGTCCTCGATCATAATGTAGAAGACTGTTTATGTTTTCAATCCCGGCAATGATGTGCCTCGGAAAAATGTTATGCTGCCTGCATTTCAGTATAAATATCCTTCTGTTTCTCAATGATGCCAATTTGTTGTTGAGTTTGTTCAATTTTTTCAAATTCTTAACGTTGCATATCGTGGAAAAATCCCATTCCGTTATTCATGATTCAATAAACTCGTGACTGTGAAAATATGTCTTTAAAATATTTGAGTTGCAGTCAGTTGACCAGAAATATTATATTATATTAATTTTTTAAGTCAAGTTTTCGATTTTTTTGTTGTTTCTCAAGACTTCAACTACTGTGTATGAATATATGGAAATCAAACAGTTGAGTAATACTTAATAACGTGGATTCAAAGGAAATTTTCATCAATTGATGAACATGAAAGACACTTCAAATAAAAGACAGAATAGTAATTTTCCTAACAAGTGCGGAAAGTGATGCTTTCCCGCACGCGACTGCCGTTAACCCGAACGACGCGGAGCGGTGTTCGGGTAAGCAGTCGAGTGCGGGAAAGACACTTTCCGCATGAGTTAGGAACAATACTTTTTCTACAAGCGTAGGAAACAAATTAATTTTTTCAATTATTTATTCATGCAAATGGAAACAACTAACAAGAGTAACATTTTCTATCCACTAATTATTCGTAATATTGATTGTAAATGTACAATTTGATGCATTATGTAAATTTATAGCGGAAGCCAGCATATTTTTTGAAGATGGCTGATTTCCTGAAGAAGAAGGTAACTCGGGCAATACATTATCGAAAGAAATCGAATGTGCAGGCACAGGCATCAAATCGTCGCCGATCGATATAGACGTGGATGGTTCTAAAATGCACCCGGAAGACGATGTAGTGTTCAAATTGAGAATTTTGTTGGACATTTCTTTTTTTCGATTGGTGGAGTCTTCTAAATACCCCTCTGCAACTGAAGTCGATTTCCATCCTCCTAGGAGTTTGATATTAGTTATACCCACACCACAGTCAGCAAAAGTGGCTGAGGAACGCCTGAAGCTGTGACCAGTGTAAAGCTCTGGATTTTGAAGGCGCAGATATACTGCTATTTCGGAGGGTATCTTTCCTATTGTATTGATTCCTACACATTGCACAGTACATTTTCCACTTTTGTAATACAAGAATAAACGACGGTGAGGAGTCTCTTTTGGACGTAAATGTAATTTCTGTATACGTTCAAAAAATAACCATCATTTACGTCTTCAGATATCACGAAGGATCTAGAGGAATGATTTTTGGAATCCTTGATATTAACAATTATCAGGTTTTCTTTGTCGTCTATGTCGTCAATGGTGAGTTTTGTCAGCTCTTCTCGTCTGCAAGCACCAGCTAATCCAAAAATTGCTACTAACCTAATCATGAGGTATATGTCATCGGGTGCTTCAGTCATAAATTTTGAAACGTCTTCTTGAGTGAAGATTTTGGCCTTTTTCGGTCGAAAACCGACATTCTGTCTTTTAAGCTGGATTTATAAACTTGCCGTTCGCCGTTGGAGTTGGCGTTCGCGCTGGCGTTCCCAATTAAAAGTACAGAAATACGTAAGATCATTTATATCTACCGTCGGCGTTGCCGTTCGCCGTTGGGCTGACGTTCAAGTTAAATGCATTTTAAGTCGGACGCCAGCGCGAACGCCAACTCCAACGGCGAACGGCAAGTTTATAAATCCAGCTTTAATGAATGCAATTATTTTGTAAAATTTGCTAATATCCATATTTTGCTATACTTTGAATACACTCTTCAACATTGAGTATCTTGCCCATAAAGTGTTCGACTTCCATGTTTTAGACATTTCTAGAAAATAAGCCAAGAATACTTCTTCTTTATTTGGTGTTTTCACTTTCTTATTGTTGCACCATTCAATAAAACTCGTGTATTGATTCTCATACCTTTGTTTAGATTTCGTTGGCAATAACTCTAAGTTCGCATCTGTAGCTGCTTGCACGATTTCTTGTGGAAGTTCTTCATCAGATGAATAATCCATTGTGGCAATTTCACTGAATCGAAAATTTTATATAATTAACGCTTTGTCTGTCACTCTGACAATTACAAACAAATTTGTGTATTGATCGGCATGACAATATCAATTGTTACCTACTCGTTATCAGATCAATCAAAGCCTATATATAGGGTGATTTTCATAACAATACATTTTTATTTATCAATATTTGTTCATTTTTTCAATAAATAGTGCAAAATGATGGATGATTTTGAACAAACCCACTTAGTATTGCAACAAAAAAGCTTGAACTTTCATATTTTGTCACCCACCACTTATATTTTACGAGGATATCATATAAATGTTTTTCCCGCACTAGTGTGGGAAAAAATTTCCCGCACTAGTGTGGGAAAACTTTTCCCGCACAACTGTGGGAAAATGACACTTTCCAAACTGAATTGCGTGCGGGTAGAGGGTGAATCACGCACGCTTGTAGGAAAAGGCAGTAACAGAAAGATTAATGGTATACGTAGGGTAAAAAGAATATAGAAAATGTGAGAGTGAGAGTAATAAAATTCAAAAAAAATGTTCAGGGAGGACGAACATCTGTTAATTTGATTGTGTTCTCTGATATCGTCTTGGATTTCCAAAAGAGAAACACACTTATTCCCATGGAAATGCTGAGAAAAATATTTGAATACTATACCAGTCGGCTTAATCGTAGTGCCATAATGGGGCACTGTTGAGCTGTTGGATGGTATTGAAAAAGAGCAAAGAGAGGAGAAGAGGTTGTGTACGAAGTTCAAAAGTGGAGCAAAAATTTTTATTCGGGATAGATCAGGGTAGGTGCTGAGAAAAAATCAAGAATATTTCTTGGCAGACTTTGTTGTTGATATGAAGAATGTGTGTGGGTAGCTCCACCAACTGTCTAGTCCATTTGTTGAATGAAAACAGCGGAATGCTAAGAGTATCTTGAGTGTCCTGTTATAATAAAATAATGTTGCAATTGGATTATAGTGATGTAACAGATATTTTTCATAAGACAGATATTTTTCATAAGACCATACACGGACAATATTTATTCATTTCAAATCAATCAATAAAACAAGCAGTTGGTAGTCTGGTTCTAGAAGAACATAACATTCGAAATTTCATTACTAATTCAGACTATCGATGTCCTATTATTTAGGAGAAGGAACTTTCAAAACGGACAATACAACCGTTTCTGTTGATTTTTCAGTATATAACTCAGATTGTTTTTCCTTTATATAAATTAATAAAGTAAAATGTGTTTTCATCTCACCCCTGGAAGTTCTATATTGCCCCTTTCCATCATTAGAGAATCTACCAGTACCATCATCACGGTATGAGCCACTGTTGTCAGGAATATATCTCCCAGAGTAATCAGGAATATATCTTCCTTCATCATCAGGGTAGTACTGGCCGTCATCCTGGGCTTTGCTCAAGGAAACACCGAAGATTAATAGCAATACCTGCAAAATAGTCGGTCATAAGTTTTCAGTGACATTGAGAGGCTATGACATACTGACAGATGAATAAGATGATTCTTATTATTCACGAAAACATGAAATGACATATTTTAACCCTCACTTTCATATACACCTACGTCGTAGGCTTATCATGGCAAATATCTATCAGAAAACAACTACTCTCCTGGCAAAGACCACGACAGGCATTGAATTTTAGCTAACTGATACTTGTGCAACGTTCTCCAATGCAACAGAGGACGCAATTGCGAGCTGAATTCTGTATTGACTCGGACAGGGAAACAGCTGCCTTAGTTGACCTATCCCTGCACTGATGAGAAGCAAAACCTCAATACTAGTATGCAGGTGGTCCTTCTGTCTGAATCAAAAAAACATGTGCTAGTTGGTTACTGTTTTGTGAAAATGACGTCTGCCGCTGAAAATGGTTGATATTTTGTAATGTGCAGAGGCTGTCAAATATATCAAAAAATCTTCATCAACATCATCACAGGTTATCGCATTTTTCTTTGTCGTAGTTTTACTGAATTTGGTACTAACCAAAGTTTGAAAAGAAAATTTTGGTAGACGGTCGCATTCAAACCGCAGACGGGGGTTGAAAAGTTGAAAAACATTAAATGACTGCTTTGAGATTATGAAAAGTACCTATTTGGATAGAAGATTTACAAAATTTCTTGCAATTGATATTCACTACAGTAACCCTTCCTATATTACAAATTGTATTTTCGACTTTCATCCAAAAACGCCGTCAACTTCCCAATAAGTTACCCTAAAATTTTTTTACAAAATATTTATTATCAATTGGCAGACGGTCGCATTCAACGGACAGACACTCTTAATTATTGCTGTCAATATATAAAAGTATGCGTTAAATAATTATCTAAATCAACTTCGGGAGTGTAGAGTTCCTCAAGCATAAATCCCATATGAAAAATGAGCTATTGCATTTTCATTTCATTTTGAAGACTTAATGAAAAAAAAAAATCTAAATAAAAATTCAAGTAAAAATAAATTCAGATAACCAAGTGGTTGAAGCGACATTGTTTCAAACACTTTGGCTGCCAGTCGGCGATGGTTCAAACCATGGCGATTGCAGAAATTTTTCTGATGGCCCGAGAAAGTGCAAAGGAATCATACGTAAAAAGGTAAGACCTCGGTAATCCTTGGCTCGCACAAGTTTCGACTTCTGAGGGCAGCCGTTCGTAAGGAGACGACAGCTGATAAACGGAAAAAACAATTTTACCAATTTTTTTTTATAATTCGCCTCCCCTCGTCTCTCTGGCTCTGCTACTACTCGACCGCTTACTCGGGCCTGGTCGTTTTCGGACATGTTTGCAACCATTTTTCACTCATTTCGCAGCATTGTAGCGCAAAGTGAGAATATAAGTTTTGTGGTAGTACGCTGCAAGACAGTGCACAAAAAAAATTCAAATTGAAATTTTGCCAAAACTAATTGTACGACAGCGCCTGTTTTGTGCACATATAAAGTAGGTACACATGATTCAATAATTTCATGAGAAGAGCCAATTCTACAACTTGAAAAATGTCAGAGATATGAATTTTAAAGAAAATCTCAAAATTTTCCATTACTGATGGGGTCCTAAAAAAATTCATTTCGTTCGTATTTCAATTTTCTAGAATTTTTCTCTTCCAGTTTACTGTATTAGTTTTCATATTCTGAGCAAAACACTAAAACACGTTTTTTGTATTCAAATGTTATAACAAATTAATAAATGACAGTTGCAACTCCAAAACATAACAGAATAACAGACTGTAACTACGGACTATTTTTCATGTTGGCTAGTCGGTTTTCTACTGGTATATTTGTTACGGAAAAATCCTCCTTGATTGGCCTAGAGTAGTGATAGAGATGAATAGTATATCGAGTTCGCATTTTTATTTTCATATTCATAATATTATTCATTTATTTCTATTGCTTGCCTTATTTTTATCTCTTGGAGTTTGCAGTGGAAGTTGATGTTGTTATTGAACAGCTCTCTAGAGACTATAATGTTAAAAAGATTATTCGCAATGATATTCATAACTTTCTATACAAAATTAAACGTAGTAAACAACACTTTAAGATTCATCCTCATAAATATTTTCATTTTATTCTAAAGAAAATCAAAATTAAAATCAAAAACCATAACCTCATATTCTCAAAAGCAGACAAAGGTAATTGTTTAGTCATTTTAAACAAGTTAGATAACATTGATAAAGTAGAAAATTTTCTTTCTGATCATAATTTCAAACTTTTATCATCAAATCCTTTCAATATTTTCATTAGAAAATTGAAAACTCAGTTAAATATTCATAAAGATTTTTTCATTGAACATTCAGCCCCTTATTCTCTCATTAGCAGCAACCCAGTCATTCCTCGCTTGTATGGACTTCCAAAGATCCACAAGATCGACATACCAATAAGACCAGTAGTTAGCTTCACTAACACTCCGGTCTCAATTTTAGCTTCATTTATTTACAGGCTTATAAAAGACTTGACACACTTCACTCCAAAATATGCAGTAAGTAACTCTTTAGATTTAATTAACAAATTGAATAATTTAAATTTACCTCAAGATAGCTTAATAATTTCCTTTGATGTAAGTAATCTTTTCACTTCAGTTCCGAAATTAGAAACCTTACCACTTGTAAGTGAGGCCTTAAGCCTTGCTCAAGTTGATGCCAATTCTATAGCCTACATTTTGACCTTGTTAAACTTTTGCCTTTCACAGGACTTTTTTGTTTTTAATGATAAATGCTACAAACGACCAGATGGACTTGCCATGGGTAGTTGTTTATCTCCTTTTTTAGCAGATATTTTCATGAATAATTTAGAAAACAAATTCATTATCACTGCAAATAACCCAGAAATTTTACATTGGTTTAGATATGTTGATGACTGTTTGGTATTTGTGAATGGCGACATTGACATTGTCAACAATCTTCTGACAAAAATAAACCAAGTACACCCAAGTATCAAATTCACACTTGAATTAGAATCAAATAATAAATTAAATTTCTTAGACTTCACAATCCATAAAATTAACAATCTTTTAAATTTTAGCATATTCAGAAAACCCACACAAACCGATCACGTTATACCTAGCTTCTCCAACCACCCCCATCAACATAAAATGGCAGCTTTCAATTGTTACATTCATAGACTTTTGAATATGCCCCTTTCTACAGTTAGTTATCAAAATGAATTGAATATCATTAAACAAATAGCTTCAAATAACAATTATAACCCAAATATTATTAATAGTTTGATCCAAAAAATCAAAAACAAAAAAGAATTTAATGATGCCTACCCCAAAGTAGATTCAATAGCACAATTTGTTTCACTTCCTTTCTTAAATGACAATATTTCTAATAAAATATCTGGTTGCATCAAAAGCAACATAGACAACATCAAAATTTCTTTCAAAACTAACCATAGCCTCAACAGATACCTGGTCAACACAAAAGATAAAATTGATAAACTTTCAAAAAGTGGCATATACAAGTTAAACTGTGTTGATTGTGATGCAGCCTACATTGGAAGAACTTGCAGACCTTTGAAAGCCCGTATAACCGAACATTTAAATCCCAACAAAATTTCAGCCTTTGGTCAACATTTGAGGTTTAACAACCACAACTTTAGTCCAAATAGGAATTCAAAAATTTTACAGGAGGTGAGTTCCAAAAATTACAATAGATTAGATTTTATTGAAGATTTACATATTAACAAGGAATTACTGAATAATGACCTTTGTCTCAACACTCAAGTTAATTTAAACAGAGCTTACATTCCTCTTCATAGACGTTTAAAGTAAGAAACTTTTCATAAATTCAAACTTTACCTATTTATTTGCTCTTGAACTCTTTCTCAATGATGATATGGCTTGAACCTGTTTTGCAGTTTGCCTAGTTCCCTCCCTCTCGACTTTCCTTTCAATTCTCAGAATATAATCTATTGCTTTCAATTTGAAACTTATAATTTCAACTTCAGGTTCCATTTTTCTATAACTTGGGTTTTTGCATGTGCCGTGTCAAGTTCTCATTAGACTTTTTCTTGGCTCAGTAATTTCCTTGGTTTTGATTAATAGAATTACTGAATTGATTAAATATGAAATAATTTGAAAATTTCTTGAATCTTTTCTGTTTGTAGTATCTCTTGGTTTTCTTTTTGGCGCCTTGGGATTGGGAAGGTTCTCATTAGACCTGTCCCATGATCTTGAGCATAGAATTTGGTTTCCCAAATTCCCAAGAGACTGTGTCTTAAGCCTGGTTTTGTGCACATCGGGTCGTAGTTCTCATTAGACTTTTCTCCCGGTTTGTCATATTTCCTTGGGTTTGGATCAACAGAACTATAAATAGATTCACAGATCAATTTTTGGAAAATTTCTTAAAAATTTTCTGGTATGGGCTCATCATTTTGGTCATCCTCTTTGTTACTATTGAGATTGGGAAAGTTCTCATTAGACTTATCTCATGATCTTATGTTCCAATCTGGTTTCCCAGGATGTTGAACTAATAATAATAATTTATCAATTTCAAAACACAAATCAATATTTTTATTATAGTTCATTTTTTACACATTTTTATACCATAACTTCATTGTCATTGTCAACTTTCGACACAATGTCATTTTTCATTTAGTTAGACAGTAGACTAAGCTTCAGCAGACATGTGATACTCTGCCTGTTGAAACTTTCTTAAATCTTTTATGATTATGTTAATGGTGCCTCTTGTTTTTGGGCTACCTTTTTGACGCTTCGGGAAGTGCGAAGGTTGTCATTAGACCTGTCCCATGATCCTGAGCTAAGAATTGGTTTCACAAATTCCCGAGGGACTGTTTCTTGAACCTGGTTCTGTGCACATCGGATTGAGGTTCTCATTAAACTTTTCTTCCGGTTTGTCACAATTCCTTAGGTTTAGATTAACAGAACTATAAATAGATTTACAGATCAATTTGACTATTTGGTCATTATTCAATTTTCAAAACACAGATCAGGGTTTCTAGAAGTTAACGTTCTAAGCCAAACGTCATTGTCATTGTCAACTTTTGACACAATGTAAATTTCATTCATTCAGTTCAACAGCAGACTAAGCTCCAACAGACATGTGTTACTCTGCCTGTTGAAACTTTTATCCAGGTGAATCCTGGAATAAGGACTTTTTTTAAATCTTATTAATATGATGTCCCGTTTTTAAATTTTACATGGTCCTCTGGACACATGATATTTTTATGGTCTGGCTCTTGTACACCTGACGAGTAAGTAAGTAACTTTTCAATTTTCAAAATTCTTTTTATCAAAATTTCCTAAATTCAATTCAATGTCACTTACTTACAGGTACGCACTGATGATGACTTTATAGTCGAAAGCGCTCTGCTATGATTTTATAAATAAATTTCTGCACGAAATACAACTTTTCTTCATTCAATTATTTTTTATAGCTATATTTTTTATTTTGACTTCTATTTTCATTAGATGCTCAAAATTAATTAAATATTCGAAAGCTCAGTTTTCACATGTAATTTTTGCTCAAGGAACTCTGTATCTATACTCCCAGGGTTGTTTTGCATAATTATATTACTTGTTAATACTTTTATTCATTCATAGCAATTAAGGCCGTGTGTCCTTTGGACGTGACTGTCTGCTGAAGTTTTTTTATACATCTTCATTACTTACACAATAATAAATAATGTATCAAAAAAAAAATTATTATAACTTGTGGGGGAGTTGATGGCGTTTTTTGACATATTATGTGATAGCGCTTATTTCAAAAAGATAATATTCAATTTAAGAAAAGTTACAAGTGGAAAGAGAGTTATTGCAACATCTACCGTGAAGTTACTTCAATAAACTTTTTCTTCATTTGACATGAATGCAGGCGCATTCAATTTATCCGTTACTAAATACAAATACAAAATAGATTATCAATCGAACAAGTTGAAGAGATCTCCTCAATAACACAATGTCTAGGTACAATAGATAATGATTAAATTGAATTTAGAATTTTCGGATTCGAATTATCAAATTCGATGATGACGTTCGAAATTTGACGTACTTTTTGGAATAAAGTTTAAGTATCTTGGACGAAAGCTGTTGCAATAATACCATTATCAAACACAATTGAAAATTACATTACAGGATACTTTATTCAAAGTTTCTTGTAATCAAGTAAACTCATTTCACTTTGCAATAACTCTTTATACAGGGTGTCCGGTAAACCTTGTACAATATTGAAACTGGTGATAGACCAGGTCATGACTGTTCCGAATATCGGAATTTCACCTTCGAGATAATGAGCATTTTCTAAATTTCACCGTTTTCGAGGTAATGGGCATTTTAAGAATTTGTGGGAAATCGCTACCTCACCTTGGATTTTTGAGTACCATGTCTACAAATTGAGACCAATTAAAATATCTTTGCTGCTGAAAATTATTGATAAGTGATGCTTTCAACAAACAGTTTATCAGAAAACGATACAGTTTTTCAGGAAATGAGGGTAAAATGTCAGATTTGAGTTTCACCAATTATTTTAACAACAGTTTGACATTATTGCTTGAAAAAAACATAACCAACTGGAAGTGGATATTCATAACAAAAGAGTGCTCATTTTGTCCAGACTCTACCATGGTATAAAACATGCGATAATTAATTTTTGGAAGGAGTAGAATTTCGATTATATTAGAGTGTGGTGTTATTCTAAAATCACCTCCATTAGACTTTGTCAGTCTTCTATTTTTATCCGATCAAGATGAAATGATCAAATAATTATGAGTAATAACGAATCAACTGCTTAGAAGCCTTCAATGAGATGTAAAGAAGTAAATACTAATTCAACGTTTTTTTGAATCAACATACATTATAACCACAATAACGATTATTCAACATCGCACTGAATAATATAGCAAACATGTTATTTTCCATCCACTCGTACGCAGAGACGACATATTTTCAAGAAGAACGTTTTCAAATGCGCTATAGGTTATAGCCCCCAAATCAGCGATTATCTGAGAGGCATTGTGCAATCGGATATCGTTCTGCATAAAGCGCTGCTGCAGCAATAGCACTACGTCCACATTCACCATAAATGTAGTGCATATGCGCATATTCTCGGGGAGTATAACGTGTGTACGGCATGACAAAGAAATAAATACCATGAAACAATCGGAATAATTTAAAATAGCTACGACAGAAGTCACAATTTCTTCAAACAAAATGTGACAGGCACCTACTATATTTTTTCAATTCTATTCACAGAAGATCCGTTCATGTACAATTCTGTATTTTATTTTTCCATTAGGAAACTATTGCTCCTACGGACACAACACAGTAGTTAGAAAATTGTTTAATTTTCGAAAAGCATTCACTTCCTACAAAATTGTGCACTCATTTGGTTACATCCAGTACATCTGTCGGTCTCTGAAACTTAGTTGGAATCTGGATGTTGGACAATTGCGATATTTATCACAAGAATTCGTATCAATCGGTACCAAGTCGGATAATCGACATTTCATTTCGATAATTTTATTAGGCTTAATTACATGAAAAGTTAATTTTATTGACATACTATTTAATGCTCCCAAGCAGTCTATTCTTCATTATTATTAATCATTACCACATTTTATTTTGATAAAATCAAAATGAAAAAAAATATTTGGGCGTAAGTATAAAAGTTGATGGAAGTCTAGAATAAAACCACGCCTAATTCAATGGAAATCACTTCCTTCAAATGATTATGGTTTGTTTTATACCATTGTAGAGTCTGGACAAAATGATCATTCTTTTGAAATGAAAGTCCACTTCCAATTGGTTACGTTTCTTTCAGACAATTATGTCAAACTTTTTTTAAAAAAATTGATGAAACTTAAATCAATCATTTTACTCTCATTTCTTGACATTTTTTTCTGTACGTCAAAAAGCATCACTCATCAGTAATCTTCAGCAGCAAATATATTTGAATTTGTCTCAATTTGTATACATGGCACTCAAACATCCAAAGTGAGGTAGCGATTTTCCAGAAATTCTTAAAATGCCCATTATCTCGAAAACGGTGATATTTTTACCGAAGTGAAATTCCTATATTCTGAACTGTCATGACCTGGTCTATCACGAGTTTCAATATTGTACAAGGTTTTCCGGACACCCTGTATAATCAATTGTAGGAAATTTTGCATTTCTTTGATCCAAATCGGTACTTTCTATAAGCTCAAATTTGCAGTTGGAGTCAAGACATTTTTTGTAACTTTTCAACTTCAAACCCCCGCCTGCGGTTTGAATGCTATCGTCTGCCAAAATTTTCTTTCTAAACATTGATAAATAACATATTTAGTAAAACTTTGACACAAAAATAACGGCAATAACCTGTGGGGAAGTTGATGGCATTTTTTCATATGATTGACAGCGACTGCTCCAAAATAGCGACCATTTCCAGCAGCAGGCGCTTACGATTTCAATTCAGTTAAGATCTTAGGCCCTTCTCATAAAATATTCATTTTGGTAGTAATTGGGTAGTTATGAGCTATTTTTAAAGTGAACGCTCACTCCAGTTTCCCAAAAATGCGATTTCAAGTTCAATTGACAATATTCCACAGGTAATCGTTTTGTTGCCGTCAGGTTGTCAAGTGACAAATTCATATTTTTTCAATTCAATTAATTGAAAAAATACCATGGGTTAAAAATCGAGCCTGTTGCAAATGTTGAAATGTGTATTTTTATCCAAAAAATAAATGATAACATTTCACGTATTCCGAAAGCCAAATAACTTACGCAAAAATGGTTGTTCTACTTGAATCTACTTACCGACGGAGTAGAATTCTTAAAAGACTTTGCGGAGATCATTTCCAGGAAGGTGAAATATAAAAAATTCAAATGAGCCAGTAAAATTCAAAATTTGAGAAAATACCCATTATGTGTAGAGGAAGATATCCCACATCACACCGAACCCATGGATGAATCTGTTGACAGTTGTCTTTCTGAAGATAGTTATAATTGTGCAGAGTTACTGGATAATTGACACAGAGTGGGTCTCAAATTGGGAGAAGACGATATGTGCCAAATTTGGATCCATAATTAAACGTAAGGCGCCAGTCAATAAAAAGTTTCTTCCTGAAATTTAGCCTGAATGACAATTATTATCAACAACCATGAAAGCTGTATTGGTTATTGAGAATGCGGCTGGAGCTCAATATAAAACAAATTGCAGGTTTCAAATCCCAGGAATCCCTTTCTTGGCAATGTCCCACGACAGAGTTATTTTTGACACCAGTACCAACATCTACAATTTGTTGAAAGAAAAACGTACATTGTGAAATGAGGTGTAGAACAGGGCTACCTCCATTTCTTGAGAACAGTACAATGTGGTCTCTAACGGGACCACATTGTTGTGTGCTGGGTTTTGGATCTTGTACCAGTATTATTAACAAGATTTTATTTTGACTATTTCACATCCAATTATGAGCTTCATGCAGTCATCGTTCGATGTGGTTCAGGAAGACTTCTGAGGGTTGCGCTTAGGGGTGCAATCGGTTGACGGAAATAACAAAACAATTTTAACAATTGATTCTGGCCGCACAATTTTTCCAGTTTACAATATTTTTGTACTTCATAAATAATGTGATCTATGAGTAGAACTCAAGGCATACCGATATCGATGTTTGTCTAAAAAATTAGGATATCCCCAGATATCCCAAATATCAAAACAGTAAACGATCCTTCGGAATTGACTGATGACAATTATAATTGACTTGAATCAGTGTTTTCAACATTCAAAAACAAAATTTATTACAAACCTGACAGCGAAAAAACGATCACCGATATTGCCAATTATCTCGAGACTTGAAAAACCTTTTTACTTAAAATTTTCAGTATTCCCTGAAAAAATTATGTAGTTCAATTAAACAGGAAAAAATTGTATTTTCGATCCTACTGAATGATCTCGTTGCCGACATGAAAAATTAAAAATTGAAGTCGATTTGACCGTTTTCGAAATAACACACAATTTTTATGCCTACCACTCCTCTACTAATTGTGCTAGTAAATTCATGAACGATCTCTAGAATAAGTATTTGTCTGCCCGTACAGTAAGATAGTTATGACTTACCGACACTTTCATTCTGCTTTGTTTCACTGAATGTCATGAACTGTTATGTGGCTCGAGATTCTTCACTTATATCTGTGTAATATAGGGTTCGAATGGGCTAGGGATGGATGCGTTATTTATAACGGTCAATGTCATTGCTCAAAGAAATCTTCCCACCTGAGTAACTATTCAATCAAACTGTAGGAGCGATGTGTGGGTAAGTATCAATTCATCGAAGTTACTGAGGCATTTCATTATATCACAGCTGGCGATCGATTTAAAAATAATGCATTTCCTTCGATTGTATAAGTAGAGTGATTTGAATGCAACTGAGATTTTTTATAGATTTCGTTTCGTATTTGTCCTAGAAACCTTGATTGCTATCATATAATAGATAATGATAATGAACATTCAGAAGAATGCACCGATTTGCAATGAGATAATGATGGAGAGCAAGAAAAAGATCAGACAGTCTGGATATGCTTTATTGTTCTTGAAGACAAAGCGTACGAGTACAAATAAATTGAAAATATAAAACTGTTACATAGATTTAGAAGAATTTATTAATAATTGAAAAATACCGAATCCAAATATAAAACGTATAAAATGAATTGAAGAAGAAAATCTGAATAAAGTCTGTTACTCATCGTTATGGCGCATTCGTTGTTTCAGTTTACGAAAAAGGCGGAAAAACCGAGTGGTAAACATCTAGCTGAAATGTGTAAAATACTCAAAATATTTACCTAAAAGGCTCGAGACTCAAGATTTGTACTGTAACGACTCAACATCAAATTCAAGTGACGCAAATACTCAAGATTGGAAATGTAAGACTGAACGCCAAATTCTATCCACTGAAAGACTCAAGAATGTGACTGAAATCCGGAATATTTATTTCCATTTTGGATTCGATAAATTTCTTTAATTCGAAAAACGAGGAAAAGAGAATGAAAACTTACAAACTTAAATGGAAAATGAAAAGTATCAAAAGAAAGTATGTTAATTGATCATCTACAGGGTGTGCTGCTAGTACGTGGTCGGAATATTACAGCTTTATTAATGGATTTATAAAAAAAAAGGTTCAGATAAAAGTTGTAGATTTACACTATTTTCAAAGTATAAATATAAAGTATATGAAATATAATCCATCTATACGTTATTGTTTATATGCAGGAGAATTCGAAAATTCTCCTTGGAATTCAGTTTTCAGGTCAAAGAAACTCGAAGATTGTTTCTATGTATTGTTGAAATTATTATTAGTCAGGTAGATATAGGTATGGATATTGTACAAGAGATGGTTTTGAACAATTTGGAGGCTGCAATGGCTGAAGCATGACACAATTTTTTGCAAGACCAAAATTGATTCCACAATTCAAGTGAACGACAGTTTGTGAAACACTTCAGATTTAGGAAGGACACTTTTCAGGAGTTACTGTTAGAAATCAATGATAAAAGCTGCAACCTCTCTGTCGAGTTTTCGCAATGAAAAAATAAACTAAACTTTCAATAGTCCATGCAGATGCGAAATTATAGACCGCTGTTTTTTTTTTCAATTCATTCATCGGTTCATTTTGTTATATTTTTTGCGTCCTTTTTCTCTTTATTTGCATGATTTTTCAGATTTTGCTAACTCTACGATAGGAAAATTTTGCTTCACACTTTTATGTATGATTCCACCCACAAACCATCTTTCTCAAACCCCAGTTTTATGTTTCCCAGGAATAGCATTCAATTTAATGGCAATACTATCCCACCTTTCTTTTGCGATATTATGAGTAAAAGTTTTCGTAAATTTACCAATTCTTAGTCTGCATCATTTTCTGCAGTGCTTATGAATCTTATTTTGACGTCTATTTCCAGGAAGTTATAACAAAACCTAGCAAAAATCATATCAAACGTCAAAATCAAATGTGTGTCCCCAAAAATCCTATTTTTTAATTGATCAAACAAAATTCTTCTATGATTGCATACAAGACATACGTCTCAAAACTAAGCTCCTAGGAAATGACTTCCTACGGTTTCAAAAATAGCGGTTCTCTTGTTTCATTGTTTCACGTGGGAATTCAATCTAGAGATTTCAAAAATTGGGTCCCAGTCCGATATTGATCTGTTTGCTCGCAGAATTTTGGAAGACGAGTACGATTAATTTGAAACTATGAGGTTGTGTTCATCATCATCAAAAATAATGATTTGATTTTCTGATATAAAAAATAATTGCTTTTCTATATTTGTTATTGCAATATCCAAAACGTTCGAATTTCAAATTTGAATATTCTTTTTCTACATTCATGCCAAAAGCAAAACTTTATTGAACTATATTCAGTGGAAAAAGGAGTTCTTTATTGCACTAGTACAATAAAGTTTTTATTGCACTCATCAGTCATTCTACTTCAACGTTCTGTCATCATAACAAACATAAACGTTTAAACCTACTACATATTTAGCAGATTTGTGAGATTGGCAATAGGTACTTCACTACGAAATATTCATATTGAAAATTGCACCAATTGTTCATTCACTTTCAACATTGAGGGTAAAAATAAAGTTTGAGTTAAATTGTTCGTAACGTATTAGTTCCTGTTTCAATGCAAATCGATATTAATAATAAAGTATTCAAGTTGCGCTTTTCATTTTCCTACACCTAGTGGTCGAGGTGTTAAAGCGTTTGGCTTCCACCCAGACGGTCCGGGTTCGATCCCCGGTCGTGTATCACTGAGCTGAAGTGGTTCGGATTCCACTTTTATTTAAACTGTAGGTCCCGGAGCTCCCTTGCTCGCACAAGCTCTGCTTTTGAGGGGTTTTCTCCGAAAACCTGGGAGTTTCGTAAAAACAAACAAACAAACAAACCTCAATAAATCATTTTTTGCTTTTTGCATGAAGTAGAAAAAATGTTGTATGCAACTCGTGCAAAAATTGTTTATTGCACTCGACGTGTTGTCCAACTCGGCCTAACGGCCTCGTCGGACAATTTCACGTCGAGTGCAATAAACATTCACTTTTTGCACTTGTTGCATAAATAACTATTACGAAAAAAACAATACAAATTTGGATGTGGTTATTGGTTAACATATCTTCAGTTTCGTTCGTTTATTACCAATCAATTTGTGGCCACGTGACTAAAATCTGCTCAACTCAGACATAATAATACCGAACGCGCCTAATGAATAAGAATATTGCTTCGTTGCTTAGTTCGTTCTTTCGAAGGATAATATTTGTGATTTCAATCAGTATTTCATGAACTTGGTTTCATAGTCATGTTCCGAATGTTTCTGAGTGGATATTTACAAAAAACACTGCTATCATGTCACGTTGCTGCTGGGTGTTGCTTAGTTGTGAAAACCTATGTGAATAACTCTTTCCTATGGTTGTGGTTGCCATATACATGGTTCTGGTAGCTAAAAAACTTACAGTTGAACTCCACCAACTAAAATCTTCATTGATAATGAGGTCAGAGGACACACATCAGCACATTACAAGATGTAGTCGGAAGACTTACATCAGCAGCAGGACATGTTTCGAAGGATTAATCCTTCATCTTCAGCGAAAAAAGTTTCAAAGTTCTACAAAAAATAGAAATATTACATTATTGAGAATAACAGTAATAGAATTTGAACATACCATATGTGGTGGAAAAAACAACTATGAAAATATAGAAAATTATTAAAAATAGTGTTGTCAACATGACGTTATCCGCAACATGAGCGAGTCCCTAACTATTAGGGGTTGTAATTTGACATAGCAAAATAAATCATTTTATATTAATGATAAATTGTCAAACTGTGACCATGCACGTGTTCTTAACACAAAACGAAAGGGTTATGTAAAAATGAAAGTAAAATTTGAAGTTTGAGGTTGACATCTGTCATCCGTCGAGTGAGACGTCACGACTTAAAGTGTCAGAGTGACTGTCCTGTCATAGTTGCTTTTTTCCACCACATATGGTATGTTGAAATTTTATTACTGTTATTGTCAATAGTGTAATATTTCTCTTTTCTGTCGATCCTAACTTTCGCTGAAGATAAAGGATCAATCCTTCGAAACAAGTTCTGCTGCTAATGTAAGTCTTCCTACTACATCGCGTAATGTGTGTCCTCTGATGACTACACCTTCATTAGTAATAAAGATTTTATTCGGAGGAGTTCTACTGTAAGTTTTTTACCTACCCAGTATCATCTCACCTCCACTGTATGTTATGGATCGTCTCCGTTGGATATACATGGTTGTTCTGTTATTCGACCTGAAACATAATAGCTGAAGCATTTGATTTATCGAAAGTTTTTTCTTCAGGATGGATAGGGACCTATTAGCGCAACATTTTGAAAATATTTTCATGGTGTGCCATAAGAACACGAAAAGTATAAGTTGTTATTTTTTAAATGGAATGCATTGTACATGTTTTTACGATCAAAATGAAGGAAAGTTTCATTGAGGTTCAATTTACCTAAAACTTATGGTTCTTGAAATATCTCTTATTTAGTGAAAATGTAGTATCAGCTTTAATGCTTTATCCTTGTTAAAATGAATCAATATATTAGAGATTTCAAAGTAAAAACCATCGAAACATCATCTGCAGAAACAACTGATGAACTTAACACCTTTGTTGAAGAAAGCAAGTAGTAGTAGTAGTTCTTTGGGGAGGCCGCTACCGCAGCCAGGCAAGTAGGCCCTCATGGACCCTTTTTGCCATCCCCTGTTCTACACTTATCTACGTTCATCCTCCTAATTTTTCTTTTAGAACCTTTGTGACCTCCTAATGAAGGTCAGTATGTCCGACCATTCCAAATTGATTAGTTCCTCTTCTTGGAGTTTGTCAACTCCGAAGGTTCCAAATCTTAGCCTCCCGTATGCCTCACACTCGCCGAGGAAGTGAGATGAAGTTTCTTCATCTTCTTCGCATTTTTGGCAAGTGGGACTGTCTTCTATGCCTATGAGTGATAGGTGTCTGCCTAACTTGTTGTGTCCTGTTAGTATTCCTATAAGGAGGCGTAGCGCTTGGCAATTTCTGCCTAAGAGCCATGTCGTCCTTGACTTATTGGAGCCGGCCACGAAGTCTTTTGACTGCCTGCAGCCGGTGTTATCCCTCCAAAGTTTATTCAGCTCTTCTTCTGCCCATTCGTCGAGGGCTGAAGAAGTTTGGCTTCTTGCGATGCCTAGTACAGGCTCCGGTCCAAAGAACGGCGTTGCGGATCCGGATCTGGCAAGTCCGTCTGCCACCTCGTTTCCGCGCACCCCTTTGTGTCCCGGGACCCATACCAGCTGAACTTCCTTCGTTTCAGCTAGCTTCTCGAGCGCATCTCCACATTCCTGTACAAGCGCTGAGCTTGGTTTAGGATGGCAGACGGCTCTGAGCGCTGCCTGACTATCCGAACAGATATAAATTGACTATCCGAACAGATATAAATTCTCTGTTCGGATCCATCTTTCACCTCTTCTCTCATAGCTACGGATAGAATGGCGAACACTTCAGCTTGAAAAACTGTTGTATATCTGCCCAAAGCGTAGCGCTCTCGTACTTCTCTTCCCTCCAGGTAGATTCCGGCACCCGAAGCCTGTTTGTCAGTTAGACGCGAACCGTCCGTATAACATATTAGGCTTCCTGTGCTAAACTCCACCGTGTTTCCTTCCCATTGTTCTCTGCTCGGAATAGTAAGCGTAAACTCTCTATTCCATCGCAGTCTGTCTTGTGCGCTTTTCACTCTGAGGGCAGAGATAGGGATCTCCTGTTCCGCCCACTTCGCGATTTCCGCATGACCTATCATCGCTCCTTCGTTCACCCAGACTCCCGAGTCTGGCATCCTCAAATGGGCTGCCATTGCCTCCTTCTTGATCCAGACTGGAAGCGGTGGCAGCCTCAGCAGTACCTCCAACACTGCGGTTGGAGTCGTTCTCATTGCTCCCGTTATTACCAAACAGGCCAACCTCTGAACCTTGGTGAGTTTTCGGCCTATTGTGCTACCCTGTGCGCCTGGCCACCACACGGCTGACCCATAATGGATTTTTGGTCTTACGACTGCCGTGTACAGCCAGCGAATGATCTCTGGATTGGTGCCCCAATTACTTCCTACAATTCTCCGCAGTTGCCATAGGATTGCTACCGACTTTTGAATAACCCTGTCTACGTGCGGTCTCCATGAAAGTTTGGAGTCCATGACCACTCCCAGGTATTTGACCTGCTGAACTAGCTCCAGCTCTTGCCCAAACATGATAGGTGGCCTGAATCCATCTTTTTTCCTCCGTTTAGTGAACAGGATCATCTCTGTTTTTGTCGGGTTCACTGAGAGTCCTGCATCACCGCACCATCTCTCAATTATTCTGCAGGCAGCCTGCATACGGTCGCAGACGACTCCGATGAATCGTCCGCTGATTAGGACAACTCCATCGTCCGCGTATGCCTGCGCCTCGAAACCTTCATCTGTGAGGTTACCCAGGAGTTCATCCATTACTAGGCACCACAGATGGGGAGAGAGGCAGCTCCCCTGAGGGCAGCCCCCCCCCCCCCACCACGGATTCCAGTCTGATGTCTCCTCGGGATACCTCGACCTTTCTTCTCGTAAGCGACGATACAACCCAGAAGAAAGCAAAGAAGCCTTCAATATTCTTCACACCAATATTCGAAGTATAAATAAAAATTTAGATCAATTCAAAGTGACCCTCAGTCAAATAAAATCTTCAATTCATTGCATTGTCCTATCAGAAACTGGGAAAATCCATGATACCGCCTTATTCAAATTGGATGGATACCAAAACATTTATAATGAAGGTATTGTGAATCAGAACGATGGTGTAATGGTTTATGTGTTGAAGGAAGTTCCATTTGAATTTTCTATTGCAAGAATTGGGATTGTCAAAGCATTAGAAATAAAACTGAAAGTAGGCGATAAAAACATATTGATCACTACAATTTACCGGTCCCCCTCTACCTGTGTGCATAATTTCAACCACCATTTAGATTCTTATCTCAAAAACATTCGGAATGAGTACGAACTGCATATCCTTGTTGGTGATATGAATATTAACATCTTAGATGAGGAAGAAGACCATGTAGAAAATTACCTAAACATTGTTGGCGAATATGGATTCACATCAGCCATCAATAAACCTACCAGAGCTCAAGGAAATTCACAAACTTGCATTGATCACTTCTTTATAAAGGACAAAACTGAATTAATACATTTTTTGGATTGACGTGGCCTTCATGTTGAAAATAAAGGTATTATACTCAATTATTTAGAATTCTTGGAAATTAATAAATTGAAAAATTCGAATTGTTTACTAAATGATTAATTGAACCTTAATAGTTCCCCTTTGTTAAACCTTTTCAACTAATTAAGTAGTAGATATGTTTTGAGATTTACAGGTACCTTCCTACATTGTATTGTCAATTTTATTTTTATTATAGGTAGCTCCTAATTACCTCAATTGTTAAGAAGGGTATTTAAGTAATGTTCAAGGTAGAATAATTTAATGTATAACATTCGCTTGAAAAAGATACAGTGTATCGAAACATGTCGCGAAGACAATAAATCTGTGGAAATTTAATCGTGTTTACCTTAGTGTCATGAATTAATACATATAACTCCTGTTATCTTCGAATCAGATATAACTGATCACTATTCCGTAGTTGTCCAATTGAAATCAGCTAATATGAAACAAAGTATAAGAAATAGGCAAACGAAAAAATTCTTCAATGAGAATAAATTTGTATCCAACATAGCAGAAGAAGATTGGCAGGATATTTATTCTTGTAATGACCTTGAGGCTTCTACAAACTTATTCGTGGAAAAAATCAAAATGAAAATACAAATTAGTACTAGCACAGTTGTGATACCTCCGATTCTTGGAAAGAAACAGGCATGGAAAACCAAGGGATTGGTAAACTCAATCACAACAAAAAACAAACTTTTTATTCTAATGAAAAAACATCCTACTGACGAAAACAAAAAACATTATAAAAAACTCAAAGAGATGATAAAAACTGCAAAACGAGACTATTACCAAAAACAAATATCAAAAAATAAGAATAACACAACCTGATTATGGACATGCGTGAGAGAAATTACTAAAACTCAACAAAAAACTAAGGATATAACTGAAATCAAAACTTGCGAGGGAAACATTACTACGAAAGAAGAAGAAATCGCGGAAGAATTCAATTGTTATTTCTCTGAAATTGGGAAGAATTTGGCAGATGACATAAAAACAACTCCATTGTGGAACCGGCTATACTAACTCATCTGCAGAATTCTTTTATCTTGGCTGAAACAAATGAGAATGGAATTAGGAATATTATCAATTCTCTAAAAAACAAAAAAGTGCCAGGTATAGATGGTATAACAACAAAAGCTCTAAAAGCGGTGTCCCATATAATTTCTAAACCACTGGCTTATTTAATTAACTGGTGCTTTCAATCAGGAATTTTTCCTGAAGTCCTCAAATCAGCCGTTGTTAAACCAATATATAAAAGTGGTGATACATTGGACTTGGGTAATTACCGACCTATTTCACTGTTGTCAACTTTAGCCAAGATAGTCGAGAAATTATTAAAAAATCGCATGATAAGCTATTTAGAGAAATATAAAATTATGTCTAGCAAGCAATTTGGTTTCACAGAAAATAAATCTAATGAGGATGCAATAGTTCACCTAGTGTCAGCAATAACAAAAAATATTGACACAAAAAAGCCTAGAAAGCATTTGATACAGTAAGTCACGAACAATTATTAAATGTACTGCAGAGTATTGGATTCGGTGGAACTTCTTACCAACTATTCAAAAGTTACCTTGCCGACAGAAAACAACTGGTAGCAATCGGCCACTCGAAGAGTTCTACCAAAACCGTTTCGTATGGAGTACCACAGGGAACCGTCCTTGGACCTATACTCTTCAATATCTATATAAATGATACAGCCATTTTGTACGAAGCACCTAGCTGGACTATACTGAAAGAAAAGAGTGAAAGAGACTTCATTAAAATCATTAGTTGGCTGAAAAACCGCCTTCTAACAATCAATTTTAATAAAACTCTATTTCTGCCATTTACTTCGTACTCCTGTTACCTACCAGATTACAATTCGCTTAACTTCTCCTTTGATAACTCATCAACCACAATTCTCTCTAAACCGTACATTAAATATCTGGGTGTATACATAGATCGCCACTTGAAATGGGATACGCAAATAAACAATATAGTGAAGAAACTTCGATTTACTCTTTATAAATTCAAATATCTTGTAAGAATCCTTGCCATAGATCAATTGAAGATGCTGTACTATGCACTGGCAGAGTCCCATATTAGATATGGGTTGATAGCATGGGGAGCTGCCACTAACAATTACATGTTTCGCCTGGAAAAAATTCAGAAGTGGATTCTGAAAATAATCTATAACAAGCCATATACCCACCCTACAAATCAGTTATACTTAGATACGAACATTTTTGATGCACGACAATTATATTTCTTAACGACTGTCACGAGACAACACATGTTCAAATCGGAACTCTCCTTCTCAAACCACAAATATGAAACAAGAAACAAAAACAATTCCGTCATTCCAAGACCTGAAAAAAATGCGCTTCAGAGATGTTTTGTATACCTAGCACCAAAGTTCTATAACACAATACCTCCAGAATTCAAATCCATAAATTCGATGAACCTATTCAAATCGAAACTGAAAAAATGGATGAGTAGTATATCTCGTCTTATGGTGCACCAGTTTGTTGACGTTAATAACACTTACCATTTTTGAAATATGTTAGCATCATTCGAATATTCCTAAATTGTCTTAGCACCTTAACTTATCTCTACCATATTTATTACCTGTAATCTTGTTAATCTGTTTATGTACATTTAGTGATGTTATTCTATTGTATTTTTTATTTGAGTGATTTATTTTACTATTTTATACTTGACTGTTCTACAATATTTTACAATTTTTATGAATTTGATGATGATATCACAGAAGGTATCAAGCTAAGGATGACACTTTCAAGGTCTAGCCTTTAGTGTTCACAGTGTTTATTCCTTCATTTGATTAATGTTTATTAAATTTGTATCTGTATTGTATCTGTATAGTATCTGTATCTGTATTAATTATTCGAATAAATATTATTATTATTATTATTATTATTATTATTATTATTATTATTATTATTATTATTATTATTATTATTATTATTATTATTATTATTATTATTATTATTATTATTATTATTATTATTATTATTATTATTATTATTATTATTATTATTATTATTATTATTATTATTATTATTATTATTATTATTATTATTATTATTATTATTATTATTATTATTATTATTATTATTATTATTATTATTATTATTATTATTATTATTATTATTATTATTATTATTATTATTATTATTATTATTATTATTATTATTATTATTATTTTTTTTTTTTTTTTTTTTTTCCTTAGGAGTGTACCAGTCAGGCCCTGTCTCCGGTGCTCCGACCCATCCGGAGGGCGCGCTGGTGTCGTTAACCCCAATAACCACTCCCTACGTCCGTAGGGTGAGTAATTATTGGGTCCGAGAATCGTGTGCTCTGAGTAGACGGAGCGAACCAAGTATAACGGCCTTCTGCATTCTTGCTGCTAAGATTTCTGCCATATTACGGCAAGCGGGTATTATTTTCAAGTTAGAGAGCAGTGTGTCCATCATTCCACCAAGGACTCCTATAATCAGAACCACCATTTTGACAGAATGGTCCGGATATAACCTGCGGAGTTCAAAGAGAAGATCTCGATATTTAGTCCGTTTTTCCTCCTCTTTTCGAACGATATTCATTTCGCCTGGAGCGGAAAACTCCATGACGAATATCGTTCTACTTTGGTGGTCGAGGAGGACAACATCAGGCTTATTGGCTTGTATTTGCCTGAGGGTGGGGAATGAGTAGTTCCAATAGATTCGGCATCTCTCATTCTCCACCACGGACTCAATATCCCCCGGAGCATAAGGCAACACCGGTGTCTCGTCTATACCGTACGAGTGTCGTAGGTGGTAGTACAACACTCGTAGCGCCGCGTTATGCCTGTGGATATAGGCTGAGACCGCATAAGATGGGCATGCTGATAGCAAATGCACTACGGTCTCAGGTGCCCCACGACATGCCCTGCATCGGGTGTCAGGGACGTCTATATCCATAACACGACTACGGTAGACAAGGGTGTTGAAGACACCATCCTGGCAGGCCATTATGAATCCCTCGGTCTCCGACTTTAGCTCACTCGACCTGAGGAAGGCAAAGGTCAAGCTTTTGGATAAGCCAAGGTCTTCGATGTTATGAAAGAAGACACCATGCATTGGCTTATCCATATGTAGCTGTAGCAGGACCTCTGTCTCCGCAGCTTTTATGTGAGCTTTTTGCTGAACGGGTCCCAACTCGGTGACAGAGTTTGGATTAGCCCGTTCAGTGTCGAAAACGAGACCGAGTTCATCGGCCGCACGGGTAGCTGCCTTAAAAAGGAATGCTCCAATCCCTGCTTTCTCATGGTCGCGGACCATACAGAGAAGGGGACCTGAACTCCTGATGACTTTACAGGCCCCATCCAGAACCATTCTGTTATGCAGACACTCCAAACTCAAAAGTCCACGGCCTCCCCGTTGTCTGGGAAAGTATAACCGTGGAACGGACGATTTAGGATGCAAGCTCCTATTGAGATGCATCATTTTGCGAGTCTTAACGTCAAGTTGTCTCAGCTCTTCCTTAGTCCACTTTATCACTCCGAAAGAGTAAAGAAGGATCGGAACGGCAAGCATATTAGTTGCAGCAACTTTGTTCTTCCCCGACAGTTCTGATGACCAGATCTGTCGGAGTTTATGCTGATACTTGCCGCGGAGAGAGTTTTTAACTGCAAATACCTCTTGGGAGCGGCGTTGTTCCACCCAAAGGTAGGTATAAGTCTCTCCGGCATCCAGATGATGTAGGATGCTTCCGTCTACGAGCTGGACATCCTCTCCATATTCCTCGCATCGTCCTCTTTTGAGATGAACCGTGGCACATTTGTCGATCCCAAATTCCATACCGATAGCATGCGTATATTCTTCCACCACCCTAAGGGACTGATGTAGGTCCCTTTCTCCAGAGGCATACAATTTGAGGTCATCCATGTAAAATAGATGGGTGACATTATGCCTCCGGTTGCTGGGGGTGCCGCAGTTGTACCCACGGGTATTCCTGAGTACAACGGACAATGGCAATAGTGAGATGCAGAAGAGAAGAGGGCTAAGGGAGTCTCCCTGAAACACACCTCTTCTAATGATGACCTGCTCTGTTTGGACTATGTCTCTACCAGATCTTATGGTGAAGCGAGTCCTCCAGAGCGGCATCAGTTGTCCAATGCATCCCACTATTTGACCGGGTACCTCAAGGCATCTGAGCAAATGCATGATTAACTCATGCGATGTTGTATCAAATGCCTTGCGGTAATCGATCCAGGCCATCGGAAAGGTTACGCTTATACTGCACGGAGTCCTGCGTGATACATCTATCGATGAGCAGGTTCTCCTTGCACCCGGCGACCCCTTTCTTTGACCCTCTTTGCTCATTTATCCGTTCATACACCGGATCAACTGCGGAGAGAATGCGCGTGTATACGATGCGCGTAAACACCTTATAACACGCATTCAAGCATGTTATCGGCCTGTAATTCTTTGGATCAGACAAATCTCCGTTTTTGGGGATGAGCACGGTTCGCCCCTCGACAAACCACTCCGGAATCTGCTGCTCCCCATCTAGCCATGAGTTGAAAACTCTGGCCAGATGGAGGTGGGTTGTTGGAAACTTTTTCCACCAATAGTTATTCAACCCATCAGGGCCTGGAGCAGCGAAATTCTTAGAGCCTTTTAGGGCCCCTCGTACTTCTTCCGTGGTTATCGGAATGCGCAGATCATTGAGCTCAGGCTGCCGAAGCCTCCTGCAAAATGCTTCGAACTGCGCTAGGGCTGGAGTATCCACGTTGAGTGGTTGCGGATACTCATAGATATTCTTCCAGAATGTTTCCACCCGATCTGCAGCCGGCGGGTTATCGACAACACGTGGAGGCTCTTGGAATAAGCGAGAAGGTTTATCGCGGAACTTTATGTTTTCCGCGATACCTCTCGCCCGCCTCACTAGTGACTTCTTTGCAGCCACTAGCATTCGTATCCTATCAAGGCAGTGCTGTTTGATGGTGAACAGCACACCTTGATTTAATGTGTGGTGAGCTCGTCTCAATTTTGCGGCAATTCGCCGCACTGCGAGCGTGAAAGGCCTATTGGCCGCCACGAAGTCCACCACACACTGGATACGAGACGCGTGTTGTCTCGCCGACTTGATCTTGGCTTCCATCTTGTGTACACGTCGTTCATGCCTCCCTACCAGAGCGGTGGTGTCCCTCCTCTCCGTTTGGGATAGAGCATGAGCGGCGTCGTACACGACAGAATTGATCTGCCAGATGTCAGCCTCTTCTGGAAGAACATCGCCAATCTCCGCATCCACCCGTGCCAGTTCTTGCGGCTTCAGGGGCTTTATATTGTGAAGCGCCCTGCGGGTTCTAATATTCTCCATCAGTGGAACAATGCGATTCTCCTCCACAGCCAAACCGACACGTGGCATATCTGCCACTTCGATAACTGGCTGAGGAGGAGCTCTAACGTAGCCTCGAGCCCGAAGATGGGATACATAATCCCTGAGATTTTGTGCGGAAAACGCTGCATGCTCTGGGTGTCTCTCACACCACAGAGCATGCATTCTCGCCATGTATCCTCTCCGGGCGGGCTCACTGCTCTCGTAGCAATGCAGAAGTCCGTCCCTTAATTCGTCCGTCCACTCAAAGCGTCCGTTGTTATCGCGGTCGTCATCGTTTGGCAAATCATCGTTGGCCCCTCCACCTTGCCTATGACCCCTAATCCGAGGGGGTCGGTTGTGGGGGCCTCTTCCTCGATCGTTCGGAACCGAGTGGTAGAGTTTACTGGGGGGTTAACCCAGTAAACCCACGGCCGACACCGGAGGGAAAGTTGCTTTTTCCCTCCCGGATGCGCATGAGCTGCCGGTCCGATTTTGCATCCTTTGCTCGGGTAGGTGGTGTCGCTACTCACCAGGGCCTTAGGTGTTGGTTGACCCCCCTGCCTAATTATTATTATTATTATTATTATTATTATTATTATTATTATTATTATTATTATTATTATTATTATTATTATTATTATTATTATTATTATTATTATTATTATTATTATTATTATTATTATTATTATTATTATTATTATTATTATTATTATTATTATTATTATTATTATTATTATTATTATTATTATTATTATTATTATTATTATTATTATTATTATTATTATTATTATTATTATTATTATTATTATTATTATTATTATTATTATTATATGCTTAAATTCTCAACTAGTAATTTCTTGTTTTTGAGTAAATTAATGCTAGAAGCTACAAACTGAATAACTTTCCAATAGCACTTGTGAAATATTTACTAACTCATACAAGGTGTGTGAAAATTAACGCAAAATAGTCACAATCTCTGAACGGTAATAACTTGTTAAATTTAGATGGAACGCCTGGTAATTTATGTCAACAGGGAATGATAATGATCGCCATATGATATAAAATATTGCTTGTTTCATATCCACCAATTTTTTTCTTTATAATTTAAATTGATACATAACATTTAAGTATCAAAAAATACACGCATTTATTATTAGATCTCGGAGTTTATTTTGATCAATTCTGATTCGTCAAAACGCCTTAGACGAGTTGATGAATAATAAATTTCTCAAAATCAGTTTGCAAAATGGAAATGTACAGTTTACTTGAAAACGTGAAGAGTTAGCTACAGGAATGTATACTAGTATTCGATAGACAATTGAATTCGATATATGCTGTTGATGTAAAATACAGGCCATTCTCAAATTAAACAAGTTATTTCCGTTCATAGATTGTGATTATTTTGCCTCAATTTTTACACACCTTGTATGAGTTAGTAAATATTTCACAAGTGTTATATGAATGTTGTTCAGTTATTAGCCTCCTAGCATTAATTTGGTTTAAAATAAGAAAACACTGGTTGAGAGTTTGAAAATGCTACATTTTTACAAAATAAGAGATATTTCAAAAACTATAAGGTTTAGGTGAGTCAAACTTAGATAAAACTTGCCTTTATTTTGATCGTAACACCCGGAAATAATATAATATACAGGGTATTTTATTAAAAATAACAACTTCTACACGTTTCCTGTGTTTGGCACACCATGTACATTATGGAAATATTTTCAAAATGTAGCGCTGATAGTTCCCTATCGATCCTATCCATCCTAAAGGAAACACATTTGAGAAATTGAATGCTTTTGCCATAATGCTTTATATCGAATAACGTAAATAACCCTGTAGATTGTATTCAATTTCTCGACTAGTTTGAAAAAGAAATCTAAATACATTCAGCAACAATAATAAACGATAAAATTAAGATATTCTATGAGCGGGACTCATAGAAATAGTTTCATTTAGTAATAATATGTTGTAATTGAATAGTTATATAAATAATGTAAATGAGTATTCAATATTTTCCTGTATGCTGTTAAATCAATGTTGCATGTTCTTCATTCTATGGAGAATAATTAAGATCCATAAACTATAACGATAAATTTCACATTATTACGATTTGGTATTTTAATATGCAGAGAAATTCAATAACTTCAATATACATGAAGGTGAGAAGACCTTGCTCTTACTGAACTGAATACCATGAGAAACATTAATAACCCATCCCATTTAACACTGTGATGTGAAATATCGCATCATTTTTATTCAAAGCCACTGTTGTGGAGATGATCTTTAGATTTTATTCTCAGTTGTATGAAATTCCTCCAGAATTTCACACTGCGAAACAGGATATAAGCCAAAAAACTTACGAGTTGAGTTGAGTGATTTTTATATTCATTTTATCAATTAGGATTTCATCATTAAAATTATTTTGTAATGACGACAGTTGTTCGAAACTCTTTGTTTCCTTCACCTAGCTGCAATCTTAGAGCAACCTTCGGAAGTCTTCCAGAGACTCGGGTGAGATAGGAAAGACGATGCTCTTACTTTTTAACTTGTGATGTCATGCATGAGACCGCTGACTGTGCTGGGATTTGAACCTATGATCTTATGGTTGAGAAGCGAATGCTCTACCATCACGACCACCACGACCCATAGTGCAGAATAAATATAGGGCCAGTGTAACAGGCTCCTCTGCACTTCACACATTGCAAGTCACTAGGTCTAACTGAATGTGACGAGTAGCTTCAAAAATAAGTTTAATGAATTGACGAATGAAATTGCTAGGATGAAATTAGTGCAGCAACTAAGAAGTGCTTTATTTCAAATAGGCAAGCCTAATATAAACATAATTGATATACTCTATATGCACATACTATGCATTATACAAAAAATGCATACTCAAATCTTTCCATTTTACCAAAATGGCAGGAAAACTACATCACACATATTTAATATAGGATACATTCTAACAAAGCCTTTTGTATCTAAATTATTCTTATTTTAGTTCAATTCAATTCGTCTTTATAAATAATATCAAATACCTCTTGAACCATGGACGTATAATTGGAGGGTCCAGTGGAAAAATGATGAGTTTCCACTTTTTAAAAAGTTGAGAAAATGTAAATGTAATGTGGGAGTCTCATCGTTTTTCCACAGTGCTGCCTACTTTCGACCGCAGTTTTAATGAAATCTCATTGTTTGTCCCCTGTAAGGTTTGTTATATTGATACTTCATGCTCGTTATGATTTCAAGAATTTGTAGATCAGGTTGAATATATTTATTTTATAAGTTCAAAGTAAAATAAATTGATTGATGTAGCCGTTACTACGTGGTAGGAAAAAATCACGAAAAATGAGAAATAAACTTTCTATGTTTTTATACCACTTCTATTTGTAACCAACGTTACTGCAGTTTCGTCCTATATAGACATTATCAAACAATACAATAATCTGAAATAATAATAACACTTCTTACATACCCTTAATTCTACCCGAGGCCTGTCTTAATGACTAACGGTCATTATTGACTTTTACCTGTACCTTGTTTATTTGCGACAATGTGACTGCGCTGCCTTAAAAACCGGTGAATAGACCAAATCCAGTTGATCATTCAGTAGGTTACATCCACAATATTTGTGTTTATGAATTTCTAGGGATTCTAAATAATTCAGTTTCCAACCGTTGCTTGCATAGTGCAAAATTTCCGTATCGTTCAGACTCGAAAATTTGTGGTTGCATTCCAAGGAATGGTTTGAAAACGTCGAATCATTTTTTCCTAGTCTAAAGGACCTTTCATGTTCAGCGTATCTTTTTGAAAAATTACGTCCACGTTGTCCCACATAAACACCGTTACACTCTGGACGCTTAAGCTTATAAACTCCAGATTTTTCCATTTTTGCTATTCTATCTTTGGCATTGAAAAGAAAATTAGACAACCTGGCATGCGGCCTGTATGCTACTTCTATATTATTCTTTCTAAAGAATCCCGCAATAGCCTCTGTTCTTCTCCCGAAGTACGTTAAAGTTACAAATTTCTTAGTTTCTGATTGTTTGACCTGGGGGTATATTAATTTGTGCGAAAATTTAAGACGATGTTTTCTGACTAACTTTTGAATTGTGGCCGCTTGGAAACCATTATTTTGTCCTATCTATATGATTGTTTTAATTTCTGTATCTAGATTATTAGCAGACAAAGGTAACGAGAACGCTCTATGTAACATTGAATTATATGCTGCTAATTTTTGACTATCGGGATGGAAAGAATCACTTGGGATTGTAATGTCCGTGTAGCTCGGTTTTCTGAATACATTGAACTATAATTTATTGTGATTATGTGTGATGGTTAGGTCTAAGAAATTAATTTGTCTCAATATCTCTGTCTCAAGTGTGAATTGTATGTTACTATTTAGATTATTTATAAATATCAGAAACTGGTTTAGCTGTCGTGTGGTACCTCTGAAACAGAATATCGTCAACATATCTATACCAAAAATGAATATGTTTTTTACCAAGTTCGGAATTTAGTATAGTGGTCTCCAAGTTGTTCATAAATATATGTGCTAAAAGTGGACTAAGGGGGGAACCCATTGGTAAACCTGAATCCTGTTTATAAAATTTGTTATTGAATTGCAAATAATTCTGATCTAGGCATACATCAAAAGCTGTCGAAATTTCAAAATAAGTAATATGGTCTACTTTGGCCTGATCTAATATATTTAAAATGAGAGATTTACATTCGTTATATGGTATGTTGGAGAACATACTTTTCACATCGAATGAAACTAAAATTGAATTATGTGGCGTGGTTTCGTTATTTATTCTTTCTACTAGACTTAGTGAGTTTTTAACGCTATGGTGTGGAATAAAATTGGTGATATTTTTGAACATCTTGTTGAGTCGTATTCCTAATTCTCTTACCGGACTGTCTATATATGAAACGACCGGTCTTATGGGGTTATCTTCTTTGTGTGTTTTAATTAGGCCATACAGCTTGGGACAGGAGGGGTTCATATTGGTAATTCTTCGTTTATCGAATTCGGTGAAAATGAGTTTCGTATTTGAAAGGAAATTTTTTAGATCATTTTAGCTATTTCTTGTTGGGTCTCTTTTAATGACAGTGAGATTTTCATTATAAATAACTGCTTCAACTTTCTGAATATTAGCTTCTCGTTCAAGTATAACGATTGCATTAGATTTATCTGCTTTTGTTAGAACTAGATCGTTTTCTCTTATCTTATTTTGGATATCTTTTATTGTGCCTGTTTCTCGATGGTTTGATAGTATAAATACATGCTTCTGAATTACTTCTTTGATTTTATATGTCCCTATATCTTTATTATCTGTCTGTTTTAACGCAATTGCCGTGTCTGTTATTAACGTATCCAAACTTTTACTGTTGATTATTGTCGGTGCAAATTTTGGGCCTTTAGACATTGTTAAAATTTCTTTTTTGTTGAACTCTACGTTGGTCAAATTAATGATTCGTTATGTATGGTTCCCATTGGGGGACGTTATTGCTTCTGTGTTAGTGCCACGAGTTTTCAAGATTGGGTTTGATATTTTTCGTATATGAAGAGTGTAACGGTGTGTATGTGGGACAATGTGGACGTAATTTTTCTAAAAGATATGCTGAACATGAAAGGTCCTTCAGACTAGGAAAAAATGATTCGACGTTTTCAAACCATTCCTTGGAATGCAACCACAAGTTTCCGAGTCTAAACGATATGGAAATTTTGCACTATGCAAGCAAGGGTTGGAAACTGAATTATTTGGAATCCCTAGAAATTCATAAACACAAATATTGTGGATGTAACCTACTGAATGATCAACTGGATTTGGTCTATTCACCGGTTTTTAAGGCAGCTCAGTCACATTGTCCCAAAATAACAAGGTCCAGGTAAAAGTCATTAATGACCGTTTGTCATTAAGGGCCGTTTGTTCTGTCCATGGTAAAATCGAAAGATTTATCAAACTTGGTTTGGAGTCGAATCCTAGATTACTGTCAAATGTGTTGTTCAGTAGAAATTCAACCATGGATAATGAAAACCAAGATTCTGCAGTTCATCTGAACTATTTCATGAAAAGTCAAAGTCGAAGTCAAAATATACTTCAATGTCAGAAGTTTTTCGACTTATCGACAAAGCTTTTCAAGTATGAATAAAAATGTAAATTGAAATATTTATGTATTATAGACTATAATGGTGATGGTCTCCCCCAAATGTGCTCCGGGGCTACTCAACAAATAGAAGGTGGCGTATTTTCTATTCCAACTGCAGAAAAAACCGGAATACCTCATGGTAACACCTGAGGTGACGAGGAGACACTGATACGAGAACGAACGCATGTACCTCAATGAGAATGAAAATTCAACACTTACGCTCATCATCACATCAATGAATAATAATAATAATAATAATGAATGCTGTTTATTGAATCAGAATTACATTCAATTCAAATGGCTATCGACCGAGGTCCTTCTGCCCAAAATGAAGAAGATTTTACTAATTCATGTCAAATATAACCAAACTCTTTCCACTCGTAGTTTCTTACTTTCCTGTGTTTTTTTGGAAAGCTTGGTGGAAAACGGAATCAATGAATGCGCCTTAATCAATAAAATAGATTCAAATTCATGAGCAGACCATCCTATGTGATGGATCTTTTAAGGTAGATATAATGATTCGTTCAAGATAGATATGTAAATAAGTCCTAGCTGGTTCCCACGAAAAGGAGAATCCTGTAATAGGATGTGCCATTGTAATCTTTGGTGTATGTAATGTCTACCAGAACAATAATTTTCAGTAATGGAATCATCACCAAAATACCTAATAGTATCAAATTACATATTGCACTTACCAATCAGTTTTATTAGCGATTTCATGAGAAACCATTTCACAATAATAATCCTCAAAATATATTTTGATAATCTAAACCTTAATACAAATTCTTCATGTAACCATTTCTCAAAATGATTTTCTCGTAATCTATAAGTACGAGGTGCCCTAATAGGAGCTAGGATATTCACGAATTATGTTATGTTATATCATAAGCATTTTTGTGAAAGTGACTTCCGATTATTTTTCCATACTATTTCATATTGCAGTTCTAATGATGTTATGTCAGTTAATTATGTCAAATTGAGTGTTTAATCCATCGATTTTGGTGGTTTAGCGAAACCTGGAATCAAACCATTATTAAAGTTCTAACTATGCACTGAACAACTCGATAAACCAAGATTCACATAAAACTGCAGATTATCTCTGACTGAACAACCGGCCCTAAGTCAGGCCTCGGGTAGAATTAAGGGTATTTAAGGAGTGTTATTCATTATTTCAGATTATTGTATTGTTTGATAATGTCCATATAGGACGAAACTGCAGTAACGTTGGTTACAAATAGAAGTGGTATAAAAACATAGAAAGTTTTATTTCTCATTTTTCGTGATGATTTCCTACCACGTAGTAACGGCTACATCCTTCAATTTATTGTAAATGTAATGTCTTATCGTTTTTCCACAGTGCTGCCTACTTTCGACCGCAGTTTTAATGAAATTTCGTTGTTTCTCCCCTGTAAGGTTTGTTATGTTGATACTTCATGCTAGTTATGATTTCAAGAATTTGTAGATCAGGTTGAATGTATTTATTTTATAAGTTCAAAGTAAAATATTGTAAAACAACTATATGGTATGAAATATAAAGTCAGACTGCCTCTCCAAAGGTTATTCTACCGGGCGTTGGGAAGAAAGCCTTGTCAGCGGAACTGCAGCGAGGATGCTGGAGTCACATTTAACAGGGACGTAACTAGTTGCATTTACAAGAGGCGTAACTCCTCCCCTCGAAGATGGAATAATATTTTTCATTTGTGAAAAATCGTTTTTCTTTCCATAGGTATGGCTGTGGAGGCTGGTTCAGGTTGCGGCAATGAAGTTTTGTTCCATATTGAGTGTTTATATTTGAACATTACAAACACACATATGAACAATACGACGGTAACGTACAGGGGGATCGTCTAGGCATGGTCCATAGGTGTGTTTACGGCCTGCTGGGATGTGATTTGGTTTGCCTCTTCTTGAAGTTCATGCAACTTGTCCAAGGAGATGTTTCGGATTTTTATTATTGGTATCGGCTCGATTTCGGCAACTTTGGTATTGGCATCTGTCGGCATCCTGAAGGGGTGGTGCCAATATTAAGTATTTGGAATACTCATTCCATCTTGGTGGCCCCAAGGAGAAGGTCGTTAGATTGACAGTAATAGGTCTCGTAGACATCCATACATGGCATAGAAAAATATTGAAAATACACCTCATTCATAGTCAGGTAGGATGCCAGTGGAATAAAGGTAGTTTGTTCAGAAGTTGGGATAGAGTGTAGATGGTGATGGGTATATTGATTTGAAAATACTAACAGGAACTTTATAACAAAAGCTATTTTGCTTTCTTTTTTAGGTACCCACATCTAAAAAATCATAGTATTCATGGACGTTATTAGATTCAGTGCCAAATACTAAATTTTCAGAAAGGTAGTGTTGTTTCAGAATTTTAACTAGAATTTCTGATTCGTGGATATTTATTATGCTTGGGTAATCTAGGTTCATTTTCAAGAATGTAATGGCATTCTTCAAATCTACTAGTAACTGCGATATAATAAGTAATGATGAGCTGATTTGATGAAGAGGTAATTTCGTTTCCCAGAGATGATCACAGTTGTATACAAATGTTGATAGATTAGATTATTTTGAGTTTCATCAACAGGAAAGATCTGAAACAAGGGATGTTTCAAGTTTGATTTATGAATCTTTTTACCGTCTGCTGTATTATTTTCATCAGATCTTATTCTGACGATTTTGAATTTGGGAATACATTTAATGCGCGGAGCTGTTCCCTTATAGACAATATCACCAGTTTGATACTCTATTGGTTCTTCTCGGTTTTTATTTCGATTTCCAATGTTTTTCTCTTTTTGTTTTGCAAGTCTTTCATTAAGTGCATTGTGATTCGCTACATATGCGCTTTGAATTCGATACTCTAAGTCGATATTGAAAGGATCTGAGTTTGAAATGTGACCTGTAGTAACATCTATAGGTCTCATTTTTGTAGCTGAGTGGATAGAGTTATTATAACCCAACATTGCATGGATCATTAGCTTTGTTATGTGTTTTTCTTCATGAATGCCTTGCAGCAATCGGATGTGTTCAGCAATTGTCGAATGAAATCGTTCAACTATCGAATTAAATTCATGATGGTCAGGTGTTCCGAAATGTATTTTAATTTTGTCAGTTCCAGTATGGTTTCATTTTCAAGTTCTGAACCGCTATCCGAAACTACCATTTCGAGAATACCGTGGTTACTGAAAAATATAATCAGTTTGTTTGCTATTTCGATACCGCTCTTATGAGTAAGAGAATAAGCCAGTGAGTATTTCGAAAAAGCATCCTCAATAGTCAAAAACTTTTGATTTTTCATCTGATAGATATTTATATGAATGATTTCAAATGGTTTACTGGTAGTTGGTGTGATAGAAAATTTTTGATTTGGGGGTTTTCTGTCATATTTATTTGTGTCATATACAGGGCATATCGGAATTTTGGGTCTAAATATTCTTTGATTAATGTAATAATATTTTGTTCTAGATTGTCCAAATATATCTGAGCAATAATTTTCCTTCTTCCAGGAAAGATTTGTACAATTTTTGGTAAGGCTGGAGAATGGAATACAGTTTCTATTTGGAGTTGGTTGTCATAGTTGTTTAGCGGATTTACCGAAATAGATATAGTCAGGACGGGGTTTTCTTTACTAGTATGGACGGTGTTGACATCGTCTAGTTCTAGTAAGTCAAGAAGTTCGCCAATATGTCTGATAATTGATTCTATTTCTTCGTTTCTGAGATTGGGATTTTCATTTCTACTACAAACAGAAAGTTGGAGTTCTCTGCCGATTGTTTCATCAGTTTCATTCCCGTGAATTTCAAAATGTTCTTCGGAATCATTATCTTTCATACGTGGAAATACTTGAAGGAAATGAGTTTTATTATTTCGTAGTTGTGTAACTTTAACCGTGTATAACATTACAAGTTTGATGTCATTATACGTGGGATTGAGAATCTCTACCGTCGCTAGGCTATTTTTAGCTGTGGCCTAAGTTTCTGCAATTTTGCAAGATAGTATTTCTTGACTCTGAATTATTATATCACCATTTTTATGATCAACTGGAGTTTCTGCTGAAATTCGGATTTGTTTTGGAATAACTTTTTCAAATAAAACAATAGGATTAGACTGATAATATTGAATATCAATTATTGAATTTGCCGTGATCATTTCGTTATTGACGAGATCTAAATTGGATTTCAATGGCTGTAGGTTATCTACACCTATTAATCCGTCAAAGACATTGTGAAATTTATACAGGAAGAATTTGAGTTTCCTGTTAGTTCTGAATTCTTCGAAAGCAGGGATTGAGAATCTCTACCGTCGCTAGGCTATTTTTAGCTGTGGCCAAAGTTTCTGCAATTTTGCAAGATAGTATTTCTTGACTCTGAATTATTATATCACCATTTTTATGATCAACTGGAGTTTATGCTGAAATTCGGATTTGTTTTGGAATAACTTTTTCAAATAAAACAATAGGATTAGACTGAAAATATTGAATACCAATTATTGAATTTGCCGTGATCATTTCGTTATTGACGAGATCTAAATTGGATTTCAATGGCTGTAGGTTATCTACACCTATTAATCCGTCAAAGACATTGTGAAATTTATACAGGAAGAATTTGAGTTTCCTGTTAGCTCTGAATTCTTCGAAAGCAGGGATATTCATCGAAAATTTATGCTGAGATGAATTGAAACAAGTAGACACAGTGAAAGGTTCTTCGAATATGAATGAACCGAAATATTTCTCGGCTAAATTTGGATTTAAAAATGATCTTGTCGAGCCTGTATCGACCAAAAGTTTTAGTGGTGGATATTTTATTTCAATAAAAGGCAATTTTCTTTCGTTTATGTTGTGTATCTCGAATTTCGTGATTTGGGAAAAATTTTCATGCTCGTGTTTACCTTCAAATAAATTTTCTAAATCATAACCTGCAAAATTGTCAAAAGAATCGGGATTGTATACTGGGTATGGATTATGTTCAGCATTGAACAACTCTTGGGAAGTGAAATTTCGGGCTTGACCATTATTTTGGAAATCATTATAACGTGGTTGTTCTTGTTGTGGTTTTAATGAACCGTAAGAAATTCCGCTCATTGGTGTTTGTCGGTAATTATTTTGTCTATTTGGGTTTTTCCAGACATTTAGTGAACGACCAAATACCTGCGTGTTTGTTGTTGTTGTGCACTGGGGTGCACTGGGGAAATTTGAAAGTTGGGGAACGTTACGTTTGAAGTTATGATTAAGATTGGGATTGAAGTTTGGGTTAAACTGATTAGGTTTTGGATAATTTTGGTGTACTGGGCGATGCATTGAGTTCGGATGATTGTTATGATTATTTTGAAATTTGAAAAGTGGATACCTGGGGTTCTGCAGATTGGATATATTAATTTCGTCGTTCATTATTGTCAAAGCTTGTGGTAAAGTTACAGGGTTTCGAGCTCTAACTCTAGCACTGAGAGGGTCCCTCAAGCCGGTGAGAAACACTCTCAAAGTTTGATCAGTAAATAAATTTCTATGATTTACTCTTTCGATTTCTGTTGGGATGTGTAAATCAATATGATTGCAAATTGTATTCAACATGTGAATGCAATTTGAATAGAACTGATGAGGAGCATCCTGTTCTTGTCTCAATGCCATTAAATTCTGTATCAATGTATTGAGATCTCTTTGATCACCAAAATTTTGAAGTAGGGTAGCACTTATTTCCCTCCAATTAGAAGCATTATAAATATTAACTGTTTCTTGAGCTGGGCCTTTCAATTTTGAAAATATAGTATTTGTTATCAAAATATTTTGGGAACAATTAGCGTTAACTTCAGAATGATCGTAATAAGTATCAATCATTTGTGAAACAATTTTTATAAACTTTGCTAAACCAGTTGGATTACCATCGTATTTCAGTATGGTTTTCAGTAGGTCAGAATTAATGACTGGAATTTGCACTGGGGGCATTTTGTAATTATTTAAAATTCAAATAAAATATGTTATAAAATATATAATATAATAGTTTATGTTATACTTGTTCGCCTATCTATTTCTATCCTAATTTGTGAGAAAAATATTTTCGGGAAAGGAACTCTGGGTATTCAGAGAAGTCTGACAATGAATGAAAATGTACTCACAATAAAATAACCAATACCATGCTGGTTGTACAGTTGTGGCTTCCTGGTCTGCTTCTTGATTCTCTTCTTAAAGTATGAACCTCTACTCCCCGATGGAAAGCTGGTTTGCGATTCTGAATTAGCAGTAGATACTGCAGAAGTGTATTTTCGATAAATTCACAACTTCCAGAATCCTACTCGACTGCGCAAGTTATGATTTCAAGAATTTATAGGTTTGAATATATTTATTTTATAAGTTCAATGTAAAATATTGTAAAAAACTATATGGTATGAAATATAAAGTCAAACTGCCTCTCCAAAGGTTATTCTACCGGGCGTTGGGAAGAAAGCCTCGTCAGCGGAACTGCGGCGAGGATGCTGGAGTCACATTTACCAGGGACCCTATGTCTTGAACAAACAAAGAGAAGTGGATTTTTTAATATTATTTGTCAGTTCCTTAGAAGTATTGATACCCTTGAAAAATAAAGAGTTCATAATGCAACGTGACTTTTGTCCTTGCGATGTGGAAATTAGTATTCGGTCTGGGATGAAGTATGATGATGTACTTCAATATTTATAATTGAAAGGTTATTAAAATATGATGGTTACAATTTACTTATTATCTTGAATAATGAAATCTTTGTTGGATAGAAAAGTCTTTGAGAAACTGTAAGCCTTCTTACTCTGGAAAGCATATCTTGTATAGGTGTAACGTTTCTGCATTTTTGTAATCGGTTCAATTTGTTCTAAATGAGAAGATATACCTAATAGTGAACCACAAAAATCGTAATGAGGTTTAATTAGGCAATTATAGCACATTCTGGCATATATTGATAATGAAGAGGACACTCTAGAGAAAAATGCGATTTCTTCGATATTTTGCTTAACACGTAGTCAGCATATTCATTCAGAAAAATTGTGTTATCTACGATAGAGCCTAGATAATTAATTTCATTTACAATCTCTGAATCATTTTCACTGGTTTCAATTTTTATTGGTCACCCTTCAATATTAATTTGTTTATGTTTTGTTGTAATGGTCATCGCCTTAGTTTCAGTGATATTCAGTATCAGTTTATTTCGTCTAAGGTATAACTCATACACATTTAAAAAAGTAAGGGCCCCAATACACTACCTTGCAGAACCTCAAGATTATTTTCTATCACTTGTGAGTAGCACATCTTAATCTTTGTCATCTGACTCCTAAAACTGAGGTTACTCCTCCCAAATTCAAGACTACATCACCAATTCACCAATGCCATAATAATAATATTTGGGCTTTTAGATCAATATATTTCTATCGATTGTCTCAAACGCCCTCTTTGAGTCCAAAAATGTATCAACAATGTAGTTATATTCATCAATTTTCTATTTCCGGTTTGTTATTGTATACTGTTGGGCAAATTCACAAGAATGTTTTTTCTGAAGCCTGACTGACAACCTAAGAATAACCAGTTTTCATCAAAGTGTTTGATGAATGCCGATATACTGCTAATTCCAATATTCTATTGTATTATTTATTTATGGTATTGGTATTAATGTGCTCGTTTTGAAGTGCTCTGGAAATTCTCCAGTTCCAAGAGACGTATTAATAAAGTTCAATATTACATGTCCCAAAGTGTTGGATGTCTATTCAGATATTGACAGTTTATTATCTCTGATTTATTATTGATCTTGATAGATTTTTAATACCTACAATTTCTTAATTTGACTTTTTTCGATCGGAGTTGTAGTTTTTAGTTATCAACAAAAAACCGCTATTCGCAACTTTGCCAATTTTTTAGGTTATGTTCGGTGATCACGATCGAGTCGCATGAAATAGTAACTCATGCTGAATTTCAATTTCCTATACGCTCATATTTTTATTTTTCGGATATTAACTGACTACTGACTTTCATTAATTCCACTCAATGTACAAGGAACTAATTTATATTCATGCCAAACACGTGAGTATTTAGAAATTAAACTAAAGTATATCAGTCAGTTCTTTATTTCAAACTATCAGTCAACATCTCAAACTTAGACTTGCGCACATCCGTGGTATTTCTATAGGACGGCAGCATAAGCACCATCTTGGTGTTTCTAAGAATCTGAATGAACATAACGACCTGAATCATCTGGGTTGTAGGCACCGCTGTTATCAGGCTGATATTGACCTCCATCATCGTTGTATGCACCAGAATTATCAGGTGTGTATTGTCCACTGCTATCCAGTTCTCCAGTTTGAGGGGCTACATTCCCGTTATAGTTAACAGCAACAGCGTCAGCAGCGACTCGGTTATATGGGAGTGGCTGGTATTGAGGGGAAGCAATGCTCAGGGCAACTAAACCAAGGAAAAACTGCAACAAAAATCGGACTGAATTTAATGATAGTTATATCGGAGTTAATTGAAAGCTAACTTGTTGTCGAGTAGTATACCGGATGACAACAAAATCATTAGCCAGAGTGTTATTCAGTTATTTTTTGAGTTAGACTGTTGACATTTCGACCGAAGATTTAGATTCCATTAAAAAGCTATTTGTGTATTTAGAGCGCGATGTGATTGATTGCCGCTCGACAAAGAGAATGTAACACACACACACACACACACACACACATGATTTTTTCTACAAACGCAGCTCCTCAGACATAAAAACGATAGACACTTCATTCAACATAGGCACATAATTTTACCTATGAGAAAATTTATATTCAATAGGATTCCCAAATGTATAAGCTATCCAAATATCCAATCATTTACATCTCTAACAAAGGAAAAGAAGGGAGAAAACTTGCCAAACGTCAACTTCGCGTTGAGGTCTAAAAGCGGTAAGCGGAAGCAGAAAAAGTCAATTGAATATCTCTGTAGGTTTCACCGAAAATAGACCTAGGTCGAGAATTTTAAATGTAATAGATATTTTTGAAAAAATATAATTTTCAGTGAGATATCACGAGAGGACTTTTGTTTTTGAAATGGTGGCGCAGGAGACATTTTTTCTAAAATTAGCATGGCGACAATGTGACGTCATCGATCTGCTTTTGTCAAGCAACCTAATAAAGTAGCAAATAAACGAAGCACTTTGATTAGTTTTTGATGGAACATGCAATAATTTCAATTAATGGCCATTATGGATTCCTTTTAGTAATTCTTTCAAATGACATTCTTTCTCTTGAATTTTCTCGAAAATTTCAAACAGAAATTGTCCTTTTTCAAAATTAACATCAAAGTATAATTCAGTATCAGATACATGCTTGATACACTACGCCTCTCGTTTTTATTTTCAATTAAAAATCATTGAAGGTTGTTTTTTTCATTACACCCAAATAAATAACTGTCTTAATTTAAGGTTTTAATAATTTAATTTTAAATAATTTTCGTATTTTAAACAATTACATTAAAAAAACTAGGTGGCAAAAAGAACTAATTCAATAAAATGTTTTATCCGATAACCACATTCTTGCTGACACAATAATTGAGTTCTTCTGATAATTTCAGTAAGTTTCTTAGTCGTTGTTCGGAAATGATGTTAATAACTGGTCTATTTCGATTTTCTAGTATCTCTAAAGTTGTGGAGGAGATGCATGTACTTTTTTTTCAGGGAACTTCATATGAATAAGTCCATTGGAGTCAAGTCGGACGATCCCGGCAGCCAGTGACTAAAGCGACAGTGTTTTAGTCACTGGCTGCCGGTCGGCGGTGGTTCAAACCATGGCGACTGCAGATTCTTTTCTGATGGCCCGAGAAAGTGCTGGGAATCGCACGTAAAAAGGTAAGACCTCGTTAATCCTTGGCTCGCACAAGTTTCGACTTTTGAGGGCTGCCGTTCGCAAGGGGACGACAGCTGGTTAACGGAAAAAACAATTTCAACAATCTGGCTGGCCACCACTCTCCCCAAATCGTTCAGTAAGTTGGTTCGTTACAGCTCTTGCATTATGGGCTGAAGCGCCATCTTATTTCAAAAAGACTGGTGGTCAAATTGAATATCGTTATAAAAGTAATTCAATTATATTTTAAATTATGTAAATTCTCATTATTTTCGTTAATACGTATTTTCACAATTTTGATCTCTTTACCATTTGAAATTTTCTAGTTGATGTACCCCCAGCGCCGTCTGTCGAGTAGTTGCAATGTTTTGTCTCAAAAAACAGTATCGATAATAACATTCAAAATATTTTTGTCCCATTGTTCCACATTCAACCATTCAAATGTATCGAAATAAGGGAACAATTCAGATCCGCACTTATATATACTTGATATTTCGAGTGCATATGGTAAAATAAACATTTACGGGATCCCAAAAAATCTAGATGCTTGAAAAGAGAATTGAGCTCTCTTTTCAACAACTTGTCACTCGAACCTCCACGCCATTTGAAATTTCAAAATGTATATGCCCCCCGCTCCCACTATCAAGAAATTACAATATCTTTTGAAATGGTTTTTGTTCTTCGTTTGTACGTCAAATCTTTCAAAAGTCAAGGGGGGAAGGCTAAAAAGCTGGACTGTGTATATTTCTATGTTCCTTGTGAGCCCAATCAATAGCGGTTTGAGTCATGAACAAACTACTACGATCTTCAGGCTGCTTTGATTGCGTGTCACATGAAATTCTGCTAGAATATTGCTAGATTATAACATGGAACATAATTTCGAAGCTTCATAGGGTTTTTCATAAAATGACTATTTGGTGCCCCTTTCGGATTATAAAATGGCATTGAGAATCATTGTTACTAGGGTTACCTAAATTTGAAAATTTCATATTATACAGTGTTTCCAACTTTGAGCAGCCACACCCTTTTATTTCATTGACAATAAAATAATTTAAAATATTCTTGTTTTCATGTTATAGTACTCAGAAATATCTACCTTCATGTTTATAAACCATTCGTTTATCCATTTTCTTCGGCTGAATACGACAAATAGAAAAATAAAAATTGGGGAAAACGTATTTTGGATTTTTTCATCACACTGACAAGAAAATTAGTTTCTGAATAGCCTAAAACCATGAAATATCATTGCTGAACCAATTGATTATACTGAGTGAAATTTATAGCTGGCTACATTATTAAATCTTTCGCCTCAGTAATATTTGCAAAATTACCAAAATTGCTCTTCTTGTCACACGAATTAATGAATACTTCAAAAAATAACCGAATATTACTTTTCCAGAGCAAACTATAATCACCTGAATAGTGAAAAATCAACCCTAATTTCTGGTATAGAACGCACCAAAACCCCGGATCATGATGCCTATATCATTAAAATATTCAGGTTATCTGTGCTAACAATATCATACACTCTTACTTAACCATAGATAACGGTGGGTTGATTCTATTACTCCATTCCATTATTACTGCAGAAAATAACAAAGTTGCATTTTTCTATGGCTAACATGACCAGCTGGAAAGTGAAAAATTGGGCAGAACAGATTGTGGACTATATTATCACTGAACTGACATCATATTCTGATTCAGAAATACTCTAAAAACCTTATATCTCAATTTCCGGTAAAATATAAAGTAACCCATAATATTCCTTGACATAGCTATTTGGGAATTTTAACCTGTCACTGCCCTAAAATGAAAAGTTATCAATTCAAGAAAATCTGTATGAGAGTAGAGAGGCAATGCATTAATTTGCCCTGATAAATTACTACATTTAGAAGAATAAAACTATTTGATTTTTTCAGTAACATATGGTATTTTCAATTTGCCTTCCTGAAAGAATTAAATTCGAATTATTTGAAGAAACCTCTTCTTTTAAAATTAATTGACGTTTGCGTCCGTTATGAAAACTCATTGAACTTTTTCTTTTCAGACTAGAAGGTTGAAATTATCCAAAAGTTATGTAAATAATCCAATGTCCTCCAATATGTTTTCTCAATCTTTAATTTTTCAGTTGGTCGTAGCGAGCCATGGGGAAAACCACACAGCGAAAAAATTTCAATTTGGGATATAATATTCGTTGGTGAGTCAATAACATCATATAATGAGAAAACCGTCTGAGTTTTCAATCCATTTCTGTTTACTTAAACTTGTCACATGTCGAACAGAATTTTTTGGAAAGTTACAGAAGTTTATTCAAATCAAATGAGAGATATATCATGAATTGAAAAAATTTATTGGAATGATACGTCTGTATAGAATGTAGCCAGAACACCGTATGTTTCATATAATGGAGACGTACAGCCACAAATATCTGATATTTGAAAAATTGGGACGATCACATTGCATTATTGATGGAACATTTCTTGACACTATGTGACAAAAAATATATTTTTTTTCAATCTTCCGAGCATTATGGATGAATGAGAGTTGTTGAACGGACAAGAAATTTTGGAAATTCTCCTAACATTATCAATTTCTATGGAAAAGAGTTGAAAATGATGGCAGCTTCAAATAACACCCTTCATATGCAAATTATTGAAGTATTGACATCTGGGAGTTTTGGATTAAACTGAACCAAAATGTTGGCATTGTGATAGAAAATCCATAATATGTTTTCCTAAATTTTTTCTCTCTGCAATTGGTCATAGTTATAAATAAATAATAAATGAATGAATAACTTTTCTTGTCAATGATTTGTAAATATAGTAGACAAATTGTCATCGCCAAAGTTTTGTTATTATAACATAAGCACTGGAACATAGATAGATAGATAGATAATTTATTCACCACTAAAATTTTAACATATACACAATTACAGAATTATATACATGAGAAAACTTACTGGTCTAATTAGCCTAGACCAGTTCCCTGCATAAACAAAATATTGCGTTACCATAGCAACGAACAATAACTTATCAGAAGTGTCAGTGTAAAGTTTGACGTCAAAAAAGTAAACCAGAGTTACGCCATAAATTAAAAGAAAAATATGTCCACCGAAATTGTGAAAATCGAAAAATTGGAGTATTGAGCCATCATCAAGTACCTGTATTTAAAAGGATTAAGAGGTAAGCAGATTTACGAAGATATGCTCAATACCCTTGGTGATCAATGTCCTTCATATGCGACCGTGAAAAATTGGACTGCAAGCTTCACAAGAGGTAAATTTTCCATTGAAGATGATGACCGATCGGGAAGGCCAGTTTCTGTGTCAGTCCCCGAAAATATCGATGCAGTTCATGACATGATTTTAACAGACCGTCGAATTGGGCTAAAACGGATATCTGAAGCACTGAATATTCCATACGAAGGCGTTCATCATATAGTTCACGTCAATTTGGACTTGAGAAAAATTGCTGCAAAATGGATCCCCAAATGTTTGAATGATGACCAAAAGCGTACAAGGGTAGTAGCATCGCGTTCGATCTGTGCTCGATTTGACCTAATTTTTACTATGGATGAGACTGGGTACATTTCTACTATCCAGAAACAATGCAACAATCGATGGAATGGCTACACTCCGGTTCTCCAAGACCTAAGAAGTTTCGTGTCCAAAAATCTGCTGGAAAAGTTCTTGCTTCAGTTTTTTGGGATTGCCATGGAGTAATCATGACTGATTTTTTTGATAAGGGTAGAACAATAACAGGAGATTACTATTCGACATTACAGACCACTCTACGGGAAAAATTTAAAGAGAAAAGACGCGGAAAGCTATCCATAGGTGTTTTGTTTTGGCAGGACAACGACCCTGCACACAAATCTCATGTTGCCATGCAAAAAATTCGTGATTTAGGGTTTGAATTACTAGAACCTTATTCACCAGATTTGGCTCCGTCCGACTATCATCTCTTTCCTCAACTAAAAAAAAAGTTTAAAGGTCGTGAATTTTCTTCCAACGAGGAGGTAATAAAAGCTGTGGAAGTCTGGTTTGCAGAGCAAGAAGAAATATTTTTCTTGAAAGGTCTAGAGACGTTGCAGGTTCGCTGTAATAAATGTATCCAATTAAGAGGAGAATATGTTGAGTAATAAAATATTTTGACATTGAAATTTTGTTTGGTTCTATAGTAGGCTAAGAATTTTTGAATATATCCTCGTACTGGACTAGTCACAGAAGAAAACACAAAGTTTTGGACTTGTTCACATTATCGGTTTAAAAGACATTGCACATGTATAAAAGAACACAGAGTAAAATTTAAAAATTGTCACTAATGTTACGCACATTGCACATAATAATAATAATAACAATAACATGTAAACAAAAAAAGATTTAGTAAAACAGCACTTGGTGAAATTTAAGAAATTTCGCTGACACTATCAGAGTTTAAAAAAAGAATGGTTCTAACCACTGAAAGCAAGAAATTAATTCATACTGTAGAAGCAAGTATTCAACAAGAACCAAAATACTTCATTTCTTTATAGAGCTCTCCTTTCATTGATCCCTATGAACGATTTCATCTTATTGAAGCATTAAATACCCAGATACTTTGGGGAATTCTGACTCACACTTAAGCGAGTGTAGGGGTGGTACAAAAACTTTGTGTAGCATAATTATGAATATCGGAATTTTTAGGAAATAGGTGTTTATTATCATATATGAATAAAACCAGCTATAATATGTAGAGACACTGTCTATAATATGTAGTTATACGAATATTCCATTGGGGTAATTGTAGGTATTTATGAGTATTAACAATCAATTGAAAAAAAAAATTAAAATAATTCCCAATGATATATGAGGTTGCGGCTGCACAAAGTGGGACACACTGTATAAACCGATATGGACATTGAGACCAAACAATTGAGATGTTTCATGCCTAATTGTGAATTTCTGATAGAAAGAAGGTACACAATTTCCAATGATCATCTGGAAATCAAACGAGAATATATTTTCAGGAGTAGAAATCATATTCTCAACATGGGTTGCAAATCTTTGAATTAATGCCTTGTATAATATTTTCTATCCTTTTTATCAAAATTTATTACTTTCAACTACTGTTCCATAATAATTACTAAATGATAACTCACCAGTGAAATCATGGTAACGATTTAGGAATTTCAACACAACAATTCGCCACGGTATCAACTATTGTATACAAGTTTCAAGTTTGGTGTTCCTTTTTATTAAACAGTCAAATTTTTTTATCAAATCCCTCCTACCCAAAACTAAACCGACTAAAATATTCAAATAATGAAAAAATTCAAATGAGCTGTTTTTTAATTCAATTAAATTCATATTTATGTTCTTTGAGGTAAATCAGCATATTTCAGAACTCTACTTTTCTAGACGAAGATACTCGTAAAAAATACTGACATAAATTATTACATTGTTGACATTAACATGAACTGGTTTGTTATATGCGCGACTATTTCCGGGAATTATTTTTTAAAACAATTCATTTTGTTAAGAAAGAACCATCGGTTTTTCTAACCGAACAAGTAACTCGGGCTTGTTCAATATGCTTATGGGAATAAGTAAATTGAGTAAAAAGAAAGAAAAATCAACCGTTACTGTTTCAGTACTAATCTGGAATGATTTTTTTCTGAAATCGTTCAAGAATGCCCACTTTCTCGGAGCAACTGCAGGCCTCAAAATACTCTAATCCAGTATTTTAGTCCGTTGCTAAGCAACGAATTTTCCCGGACCGTTTAATACTTTCCCGTATTGAAAACGATACGGGAAAGTACTTTGCCGGCCTAGGCCGTCAAAATCGGTCTTTGGTTTATAGTTGTCACTTTGACGCCTCGACCAACAATTTACATTGTCGTCCGGAAATGTATTGCTTTTACTACTAGATACACAATATACTATTCTTCTGCTTCAGGAAGTTATGATTTTCAGCACAAGTGCGTAAAAAAATCAACTGTGCGTAAAGTGATTTTTTACAAACTGTTCATACATTTATCAAAAAGTTGTCATCATTTGATAATACGTCGAAAATTGAAAACTCCACAGGATAAAACATTCAATAATTGCTACAATTTGTTAATATAACTATCGTTGAAAAAACTTTGTATACATTTTCGTAAGGAGCTTTTTTGTACTCGTGTTTTGTTGAACTAGGCTTCGCCTCATCCAACAAACTTATGTGCTCACAGAAAAAAGTCCTTCTTTACGAACTTGTATCATGAATAACTATTTCCACTACTACACCTTTTCAAGTAGTAAATCAGAAACGGTAATATTAATTTCGGAAAGCGTAAATTGTAATTCAGATTCAGGATTTTTTTTAATTTTTGGTATGATGTATTGCATGTAATTCTCAACCAATGTTACCATTGCGCCAACCCAAAAAAATTAACAGTTTTGCTGCTAGGGTTGAAATCACCCCTCGCGCGAATTAGACTATTTATTTTTGAACCTGGTAAAAATATTTTCACTAGTTTCATTGTTAATGTTGCACAAAATTGTGCTGTTTTATAAAAAAATTCTTACCCTCCCTTCTTCCCCCCAAATCCTATTACGAGACGAAAAAAAAATAATTCTCGAGAGCCTTTAAATGTATCATCAAATGTTTAAATATACCTGAAAAAGGGAAATAGCAGTTTTTTATGATTATTCCCCCTCCCCCCAAAAGGCACAAAACAAAAAAAATTCGGTGGATTTTTCTCAATTTTCAATATGATGCAGTTCAAGTTATTTTGAATAGAAATTAATTGGGTGACAAACCCCAAAAATGAATAGTTTTGATGCTAGGGGGCGTTGAAATCATACCTTGCTCAAAATAGATTATTCATTATTATAGACGGAAACAATATTTCTACATATTTTAATATCGATTATGCTGAACAATTCTGATTCTTCATAAAAAAATCTTAAACCTTCCCCTTACCCCCCACCCGTATTTTAAAACACGAAAAAAATTAATTCAGGCACCAACTCAAATTAAAATTGTTGATGTCTAATTTTTATTTATTTTCAAGACTTTCGCCCAATTAATTGATATTCAAATAACATGAACTACGCTAGAGAAATCCACCAATATTTTTTAAAGGGAAGGAGAGATGAAATTGAACAACTGTACGATTTCCTTAATTTGAGCTGATTTAAAAATTTATTTTGATAAAGCATTCACAAGTAGTCGAGCATTTTTTTTTCGTGTTTTAAAATATGTGTGGAGGTAAGGGGGAGGTTTTATCTTTTTTATGAAAAATGACACAATTATTCAGCATAATCTAAATCAAAATACGTAGAGATATTGTTTCCGCCTATAATAATGAATAGTCTATTCTGAGCAAGGTATGATTCCAACGCCCCCTAGCATCAAAACTATTAATTTTTGGGGTTTGTAACTCAAATAATTTCTATTCAAAATAACTTGAAATGCATCATATTAAAAATTCAGAAAAATCCACCGACATTTTTTCGTTTTGTGCCCTTTGGGAGGAGGGGGGATAATCATAAAAAACTGTTGTTTCCCTTATTCAGGCATACTTAAACATTCGACGATACATTTGAAGGCACTCGAAAAATATTTTTTTTTGCGTTTCGTATTAGGTGTTGGGGGGTAGGAAGGGGGGGGGGTAAATTTTTTCTTCATAAAACAGAACAACATTGTGCAACAATTCCAACAATGAAACTGGTGAAAATATTGTTATCGGATTCGAGAATAAATAGTCTAATCTGCGCAAGGGGTGATATCAACGCCCCCTTGCAGCAAAACTATTGATTTTTTTTGGGTTGGCGCAATGGTAACATTGGTTGAGAATTACATGGACTACATCATACCAAAAATTCAAAAAAATCCACCTGGACCCAAATTCCATGAGGAGTTTGCGGGGTCCTTTCAGAATGCGGGAAATGTAAATCAGAAAGATATTATATATTTCAGAAAGTATAAATTGAAATTCATAATAGTAAAGTTAATTTCAGACTGCGTGAATTGTAATTCCGAAAGGTAAATTGAATTTTAGAATGTGTAAATTGAAATTCAATTTACTATTCTGAATTTCATTAATAGTGAATTGAAATCAGAATAGTGAATTGAATTTCAGAATGTGTAAATTCAAACTCAGAAAAGGTAATTTGTGATTCAGAAACAATAATTTGTAAATCAGAAAACATCATCTGGATTCCAGAAATACATAATTTGGTAATCTCTTATAAGTCCTAGGTATGTGAAGAAATTATCTATTTAAATATGATTATCAATAAAACCGTTTCATCGCAATTCATGGATTGGCAATATTCACCCTGTTGGTGAAGTTTTCTATGTACATAATTCACAGATTGCCACCTCTGATTTACAAGTTACGCTTCCTGAATTTCAATTCACATTTCTGAATTTCAATTTACACATTCTGTTATTCAGTTTACCTTTCTGAATTACAATAAACACATTCTGAAATTCAATTCACTACTCAAAGTTTTAATTTACACATTCTGAAATTTAATTCACCTCTCTGAATTACGATGAACACAGTCTGATATTTAATTCACTATTCTGAATTTCAATTCACACATTATGATTTACATCTTGAAAAGATGTAGTATTATGGTATATCGTAATATGCTGTGTTCCAGTCGAGAAGATAAATTTCTCACCAAGTATGAGCTAATTTTTCATTATCTCCTATGAGGAAAAAAAATTCAAATTATTGACAATAGTGACATAAAAAATATGCTCCATTGCTATTGGCCATATTTAAAATTCACAGTGCAAGTGATATGAGGAAATGGTAATGCAATTTATGCATTAGCGTGCGGTGAAGTACACTTTACCGCCCGGTTTTACAGGCGTAAAGTGATACTGTAGCGCCCGCGGGCCTATTATGGCACGCGGGCCTTAAAGTTGGTAATGTTCTCAAATTGCTCATTTTAACACGCCAATTCAACGTTTGTTTGAAAGTGGTTTCACTTTGAGTAAGGTTATTCTGGACTTTCATTGTCTAAAAAAGAACAAAGAAAAATTCAATTCTCACGACGTTTCAACTGTTAAAATCTACAGTCGTTATCAAGTGTATGATCATACACTATCACGACCTATCACGAAACAATCAATTCAGTTCAATGAAGAAATACTCATTTAACAACATTTATTCATATTTTACATTTTCAGAGACATAAGCCTGGATATTAAAATTTTATATCAACAATGTGGGTGGTACAGTTACCTATATTAGGGATGGAATATTTACTCTTTTCTTGAATATAATTATTCCTTATGGAAAGCTGCATTACAAACATCCTCATCGCTATAATAAGTAGGTATTCATTGGGAATACTTTCAGTTTGAATATGAATTTGGAGACCAATTTGCAGTATATCGATAACGCACTTGTACTTTACTACACCTTTTCAAGATGTAAATCAGAATGTGTGAACTAAAATTCAGAATAGTGAATTGTATTTCAGAATGTGTTTTTTGTAATTCAGAAAGGTGAATTGAATTTCAAAATGTGTTGATTGAAATTCAGAATGGTGAACTGAATTTCAGAATGTGTTCCTTGTAATTCAGGAAGGTGAAATGAATTTCAGAATGTGTGAATTTAAATTCAGAATAGTGAATTGAATTTCAGAATGCGTGATTTGTAATTCAGAATTGTATATTGAATTTCAGAATGTGTAGATTGGAATTCAGAACAGTGAATTGGAATTCAGAATAAGTGAATGGGATTTTTTCACTTAATTTAATCAATTAAAATGATCAAAATCTCATGGCTGGACTAGGGTGATTCCTGCATGATTCACTGTTGCGTTCCAATTAACAGTGCTGCTCCTAAGGTGGCGTATGGAGTTAGTAACAAGGCCTATCCAGAACACGTGGCTAATGACCATAGCAGTCGATGCCGAAACACCAACGAAAAAAAAAAACAAAAAAAGAATTCTGAGATTTTCTCTATCTGTCAAATTTTGACGTTTCTTGACAATTAGATTATTGCTCCCATCAGATGCAATTTATTTTTTTACTAGGTGACTAAACCTCAGTAAATTGATTTTTTCGGAATTCCTGTTTTACATTTTAACCATAATAATAAGAAATGAAAAAATTTTTAAACCATTCAATTTCAATTAATCAGTATCTTTCACAAGTATCGTTCCGGTACTTTTGATTATCGAAGTTATACATATCGTATGAAACAGCCCATTATAATTGAATTCAGTTTTTGTGATTAGTGCTCAGCCACTAGTGCATGAAATTTTGTATATACCACTTGGGTAAAATGTCTTTATGGCCTTCAGCGTGTAATAACTCTTGTCTGACGCCATCGGTCCAGTATTCACGCCTCAGTCCATAAACGCCTACTTTACGCCCTTGATACATAAATAACTATTATTGAATTTTCATTCATTTGTTTTCATAGACTATACTTCTTTCAAATTGAATCCTTCCAAATACAAAAGGAATCTGAATAATTTCAATGTGAAAATGATTGAATGTTCTACAAAAAATAGTATATGAACCACGTCAGAGAAGATTTTTCTCAGCATCGCAACTGATAATGATGAAGCTAATAAAGCTGGGTTGAGAAATATCTCTAAATCTCTTCTTTACCGTGGTGTATAATACAGGGTGATTCAAAATTCGATGTAAATATTTCAAGGGCGTATTCTTGGGATCAAAATAAGACTTTTTCTTCAAATCAATGTGTCCTAAAATGCACCCCCTCCGAGATACAGTTTTAGTTAATCTCGTTTTTTTCCCTAAATTACAGGAGCTGTAGCTCGGAGGGGGTGCGTTTTAGGACACATGTTGATTTGAAGAAAAAGTCTTATTTTGATCCCAACAATACGTTTTCGAAATATTCACATCGAATTTTGAATAAATTAGCTAATACATGTTCTGTTAGTTTGATATTGTTTCGTTGATTACGATTTTCCGGCAAACGGTTGGTTGTACGACAAAAATGCAAGAGACCGAATTCTTAGTTTTTTTTATGGCCAATATGATTGTGCTATTCGAATTTGAAGTTTCTCTTTTTGAACATAAAAATTGGGCCAATAAAAGTGTGGACCCCCCTCCAACTTCCCCAAAACTTGGTTTACATAATTTTTGAAGCAAAAAAAGAATAGAGTGCCTAAAACAATAGGGGTATGCCAATTTTCAGAAGATTCGATTAGTTATTATAGTCACAGTTTTAGATAATCTTGTTTTTTTCCTAACTTACAGGGGCTGTAGCTCGGAGGGGGTGCATTTAAGGACACATATTGATTTGAAGAAAAAGTCTTATTTTGATCCCAACAATACGCCCTTGGAATATTTACATCGAATTTTAAATCACCCTGTATACTATTGAATAATGTTGATTTTGGATAACACCAATCTAAGGTACGCAGGGTAATTGAACTAAGGATAAATATTGATGGTTTACCACTTGCAAAGAGCTCACGTAGTCAGTTATATCGAATACTTTGCAAAATTATTGGTACTGATTTGATCGACATACTTGGAATCTATCATGGCAATGAAAGTGAAAAGCCAAAAAATTCAAATAAGAATTTGTAAGGGATGCAATAAATATTATCCATTTTGACATTCTTATGGAGGATATATTTCATAATGTTAATGTTAATGTGATGCACCTGCAAAATCTTTTGTTAAGTGTACAAAAACTCATACCGGATATTCGTCTTGTAGTAAATGTTATATAGAAAGTAATTATAGAATATTTCTCTCATATATAATATTTTGTTTAAGAGGAATGCAATTATCGAAAAATAACAAAGGTAATTGCACTTCAGAGCGATAATAGCACTGCAAAAACATCCTGTCACCATGAAACCACAAACAAAACTGCAAAATGCCAGATAAACTTCAAAAAGTAGAAAAATGTCGCATGTCTAACACAATTTCATTCATAGACTTTGTCATTACTATGATATTTCTCAGAAAAAAATAACCAGATAATTTTACATTCAAGCCCTCCTCCTTCGGACTCCGGCTCTCCCGCCAAAATTTGAAAATAAACTCGTGCAATTTTTCTGTAATTTTCATGCACTTTCCCGATGTCAGGGTTTATTTTCCTGGCACAAGAACGAGTTTTCGGACGGTAAAATTAATTTTCCAACTTTTACATTCAATTTGAACGCTATGCAGATATCTATAAACATCCAAACAAGTATTTCAGTAACTATGTGGCCATCTTCAGTTGGTTTGGGAAAGGGTTAATTGACTCTCTTATCATTTTTCTTTCAGATGTTCAAGCTCGGATCTTCGGGGTGGTAGCAAGTTACTCTGTCCACTGATCCACCACGGGTTAGGGAAATAATTCTGTAGACTGGCAAATCAACTAAGTGAGTAGTGTTTTTACGTACCTTGATTGCCTAATATCTGAAGAGTGGTCATCTGGTCAAGCTAGCAGGTAGGCATGTGAACATAGTACATACTAACACTAATCGTACACATTTCGTTCTTTTAAAAATAAGTAACGTTTGACGGCCCTGGGATCTTGCTCTATCAGATATTGCTCTTTCATCCAATTTGACAGATTATTGATGACTCGACTGTAAAGGCCATCCCGTCAAACTAGATATAGGGGCATTTGTGTTATTGGCCATCACTAGCAACAGAAAAATTATTACGAGCTATAAGAATTCTGAATTTTTTTCCATTTTCAATTTCATATTGCAATATCCACGTTTGAGAATGTGTGTCGTGTGTAGAAAAAAATCCAAGAGTATGGTCTAGGAAGAGACCAAGATTCTTTGTATTATCTTTAAAGGGCAGTCGCAGATTATCAAGAGGAATGTTTACGTTTTCAATGGGACGTGTTCTCTTGGCTATTCTGCCAAAACGCATGACAAATGACTCGGTTTACTGCAAGACAATTTTTGTTTTAAATCTCTTTTAGAGCTTTTAGGTCTTCATGGATTTGTTGACAGGCTATATGTCCATCTTAGATTTGTCTCCAAAGTGGAATGATGATGTGAGTCTAACTGGCTTTAGAGAATTGACGTTCGAATATCTGGTCAGCTTGATAATTTGTTGATCTGAGACTCCTGCTTTGGCAAGAGTAGAAAACTATAGGTGTGATCAGTAATTTTATTCTTCAGATCTGGACCAATTTTTTCTACAGAAATTCTGGTCTACTTTGAAATTCCGTTCACACTAATGGACATATTTTTGTACCATCCCTTTGCATTTCCATTTTTATAAAACGGATTTGGTGTAAGGAATAATCTGTCTGTTTGTTTCGTTTTTATAGGAGCTTTTTCAACAATCATACTGTATACACGTTCAGATTTGTTTGTAGTCAACCACTTACCACTGCACCTTTTATCTCCACCTTGAGATGATTCAGAAGAGACCGTGTTTACTCCACTCTGTCTTTCAATATTCTATTATTGTGTTTTTGGCTTCGAAATGACAAATTTTATACTGAGCACTTAATGCTATAGTACTTTGTTTTCTATTATATAGATTGCTCTGCAGTTGCTTACGTTTAGCACTTTTTAGAGTTTTCACGCTGTAAAAACAGTTTATTCATAGTTAAACTAAATTAATTATTCATTTATTTGAATATTGCAGAATAAACGTTTATTCATCAGAAACAAATGATGCATTCAAATTATTCAAATATACCTCATTAACAGTTAGTTCATATTCATGTCCAATAAACATAGGTCTCATTCATCAACAGGAAATAAAATAATATTTATAATAAATGAAGAGTATTAATTAATATTATATATTTCATTAACATTTAATTAACACATTTTTATTATTAATATGTTTGATTTATTGAAAATTAACATTTTTAAATAACAAACCTCAGCATTTATTCCAAATAAATAAGGAATATTTATTAAAGATATCGTTCATCATTATTAAACCAAATCGAAAAATCAATATGGAAGAAATTGGAATCATTATACCGTTTATACAAAATTACCTTAACATATATTTATTAATTCCACAAAACAGTTGTCTTTCAAAAACTTTTCCAGCTCCTGAACATGGTCCATTATGGTGAGAAACAACCTTGATGAACTGATGCGTTACTTGTAACTTCCAAAGCAGAATCTATGATTGTATTATGTTATTATATTGAACGTGATACATTTCTTGCAGTTTTTTTTGGTACGATATTCTACATTGTCTTTACCACACCTTCTCCATATTCCGTTTTGTCTTTCTTCCGCATATTAAGCCCCCAGTATTTCAATATTACAGCCAATTCATCAATTCTGGTATCTTCATTGAAAGAGAAAACTGTAGCAATTCAGAAAAATGGGTTTTCAAAGTGTTGACAGGTGTACTATTATGAATTGCCAAATCAATATTTTCACACTAAATATTACTGAAACGTAGATTTATTTTTGCTTAAGCTTTAAATACGAGACGTTTCAGAATCAAACGCTTCGTTGATGATTTTGGTTTTTATATATAAATTTGGTTACGCATCCCAACAATTCATTGAAGAAGCCTTTGCTGCGAATTTTGCATGTAAACATTTCAAATTCTGACTTCGTTGCCTTATGTCAAGATAATTGTTCAGAAATCCTATCGAACATGGAGTTCACTGATGAAAATCAATATTAGGTAGTTGATACGATTGAGAAATTATTGTTATTTTATAAACTGTTGCCAAGAATTGTAAGAATCCCTGAAAAACGACACAACGAAAACCAATATGGTGGACGAAAATTTAATCGCGATTAAAGAGCTCTTGTGAAATAATCACTTATTTAAACAAAATACAGGGTGTTATTTGAGTACGTGGCCAAACTTGAAGGGGTGATTCGTTGGATGATTCTAAGAAGAAAAGTTCATATAAACAGGTCCGGTAATGCTTCGTATTCAAGATACAGGGTGTCAAAATTTTTAAAAGAAAACGTTTTTGTCGTAAATATCTTAATAACCCTTCAACCGATTTTATTGAAATTTGGCAGTGTTATTGAAGGTCGTAAAGGGCGAATTTAACCCTAACTATATCAAAATTATCATGTCCAGTGGCGTCCCGGAAGGCACTGTAACCAATATTTTTGACAGAAAACATGTGCGCCACTGATTTTTTGCAATTTTTGTAATTGTTTCACATTGAGCAACTAAAATTAAAACATTTTTATATCTAGAATTTTTTTCGTATCTTGCTTTGTTTTTGAGAAAAAACATAAAAATCACTTCATTGCACGTCCCTGGTACAACACAATACAAAATTGTTTTTATAGGGTTTTTAATGATTACAGGTGAATCTGTTATGCTTAAAAATTATTTGTTTCATTTGGCCAGTGCGTGCATAGTGGTAACGCCGGAAATGACAAAGCAACATCAAACAAGAAACACCCTTTATTAAAACCACACTGAAACAAAAATGGTACCTAGGCAATTTGTTTCTGTAAGAATACATTCAATAATAACTAACACAAAACTTACAATAGTTGCTCAAAATATCTTCCTTCAACTTCAATGCAAGCATTAACTCGTCTTAACATCGATTCCCGAACACGTTGAAATATTTCCGGCGTATGTCTTATCTGATCACATGAATCCCGTATTCGTTGAATTAATTCTTCTTCAGTGTTGACTGGAGTTTTATAAACGAGGGACTTCAAATGTCCCCAAAGGAAAAATCCAAGGGATTTAAATCCGGTGACCTGGGCGGCCATGACTGTGGACCTGCGCGACCTCCATAAGTTTCATCCAGAAATTGACGTGCTACTATGCTGAAGTGAGGTGGAGCCCCATCGTGCATGAACCACATTGTTCCTCTTACTGCCAATGACAATACTCTTGACCATTTAATCTCGGGGGTAAAAAATGAGGTCCAATGAGATAATCGCCAACAATAACAACCCAGACATTCACGGAAAACTGCTGTTGATAATTATTTTCTATAACCGCATGGGGATTTTCTTCTGCCCAGATATGGTTGTTATGAAAGTTCATAATTGAATTGTGGGAAAAACACGCTTCATCGGTAAATAATATACTGGATAAAAATGTCGGAGATGCAACCTGTTGTTGCAAAAGCCACGTAGTATAAACAACTCGCTTGGGAAAATCCGCGGGAAATAACGCTTGAACACGCTGTATGTGGTAAGGATACAGTTGGTACTCTTTCAAAATCTTCCATACAGTAAAGTGAGAAATGTTTAACTGTTGTGCAATTTTGCGTGTGCTTGTATCGGGGCATCGCTCAACTTCAAGTTAAACTTCTTCCTCCAGCGCCACTGTTCTTACCGTTGCAGGTCTCCCAATAAGAGCAGCCGACCTTTGAAAGGTGTCTGATTCGCACAGCCTTTCATGTATACTCACAAATGTTTGCCTATTTGAAACATTTCGATGAGGATATCTTTCTTGATAAATGCGTCTAGCCGCTCTGGAATTGCCTTGGGCCATTCCATAGACAAAATGCATATCGGCCATTGCCGAGTTTGTAAACCGAACCATTTTCAGATATCAGTAACAAATTTTATATTTCAAAACTCTTGAAAACACTTCAAATAATTACTATCAAATAATTACGTATGTACCGTTTCAATTTGTGACAGTTATGAAGTTAAATTTGTTTGAACATTTGTTGTTCCTTCCATGGCCCTCTTACTTTAGTTTCAAAACAGTAATACATAACAACATTATTTGTTTCATCGAAAACAGGTAATATGAGCGAAAAAAATTAAAAGATGACTTCCATGTAATATTAATTGTTTAATCATAAATAAAAATGTCTTTATTGCATGTCCATGGACAACAATGAGACCATTTTGCAGCACGAGCCGAAGCCAAGAGCCGAAGGCAAGTGCTGCAATTCATACAAACATATTTTTTTTTCATTGCAACAATGCAAGATACGAAAAAAATTCTAGATATAAAGAAGTTGTAATTTCAGTTGCTCAATGTGAAACAAATACAAAAATTGCAAAAAAATCAGTGGCGCACATGTTTTCTGTCAAAAATATTGGTTACAGTGCCTTCCGGGACGCCACTGGACATGATAATTTTGATATAGTTAGAGTTAAATTCGCCCTTTACGATCTTCAATAACACTGCCAAATTTCAATAAAATCGGTTGAAGGGTTATTAAGATATTTACGACAAAAACGATTTCTTTTAAAAATTTTGACACCCTGTATCTTGAAAACGAAGCATTACCGGACTTATGTTTATATGAACTTTTCGTCTTAGAATCACTCAAAAAATCACCCCTTCAAGTTTGGCCACGTACTTATAAATAACACCCTGTATATTCGAAAAATGGTGGTGTCCGATTGGTCTATTTCATAATGAATGAAATAATCAATGTAAAATTACATAATGGACATAATCCTCAAAGAACGCCTATTAACAAATATCGATGTCGAAGGTAGGTTGTTGAGTTATACTAAGAATAACACATGGTACATTTTTTTACAAAACACAACAAAGCCTCTATGTACCATTTTTGGCATTTGCATATGGCATTGAGGCTTATTTTTTTCTGAACATAACTTATTACATAATTATTATGAATAAGACCAAAATTTCATTTGTACTATTTATTTACAAAATGGAGAATCAGATGTACAAAGTATTATATAGGTTTTCATCAAATGATTTGATGTTTGTACTTCTATTCAATCACTCTAGATTCTGAGATCAGAATAAATTCGACTTCATGAAGATACCGTTGGTACTTGGGGGATGTGATCTCCTCTAGGAACAAAACCATTTTCTGCATCGACTGTGTAGTCTACCTTATATTCCCTATTGTCGTCACCAATGTATTTATAGAAACCTTTAACGTCCATGTACTCGTTTTCTAGTCCTTTGTTTGCTAGGTGGCCTTCCTCTTCTGCTAAGATGCCATTTTCGGTTTCATATCTGAAAATGTTACGTGTTTGAGTGGTCACACGATTATTGAAATCAGTAGATTTTAATAGTGCTATACTACTAAAATTTACTGATTTAAATTACTGTTATATCACCTACAGCTGATATAACAGATGCACCCCAAGAAATCAGTTGGGTGTTTTACGAAGAAGCTTTTCATTATTTTCATAATTGTTCATCGATTACTTCTTCTTCGACTTAATATTCAACAAAAGAAAATGATTTATAGTACGATACATGGAGATTGAAACTGATTACAGATGTCAGAATCTCTGGTGATTCTTGATATCATTCAGAAGTCTGCCTCAAAAAATCTTCAACCGTTATACTTACACATAATGATAACCATCTTCCAATACTTCTTCGATTTTCCTTATGATGCCATAATTTTTGTTGTTGCCGTTATTGTATCCAGCAGTACTTTCCTTGAGGGGTGAGACAGCAACAGGCCTTGTAACGACTGGTTTGTAGCCAGAGACTGGTGAACCTGGGGATATGAAGTCATAAGTACACTAACATTTACTCATTTTATTATATAAATTAACAGAACGGGTTTATTGTCATTACGGAAGACTTTTCCAATGCCAAACTGAAAATGTTATGTAGTTTTTCTCTGGATGGGTTGTTTCGAATTGTCACATGCAGTTGAGTTTGAGTTGAAGACTTTCATTATTCATTTGTTCTTCATTGCTATTGTTGATAAAATCCCACGAATTCTTGAGAACTACAAAGGTTCAAAGTGGCTTCAAATATCAGACAATTTTTTTAAGTTGCAGCTTTATATTGACCAGTGGCTTAGCGGTCTACAGTGCGGCCTGTTAACTTTTGAATCGTTGACGTACGAACATGGAACAAAAACCATTTGGAATGGTATCACCAATACTACTCTTTGAAAGGAAAGTCATTGTGATTTCACCAGAGATGGGGAGGGGGCACATCAATAAGAAAATTTCGAATGGAAGGGGGGGTCAAGTGACACGTCGTTGAAGAGAAAATTCATTTCTCTCTTCAACCATCTAAATTTTTTAAGATTTCAGATACTACTTTTTGAGAGAATATACATTGCAATTACTCGACAGATGGCGCTGGGAGCACATTAACTTGAAAATTTCGAAAGACAAAGAGATCAAAATTGTGAAAATACGCATTAACGAAAATTTAAAAAAAAAATCACATTGAATTCCCTTTTCCACGATGTATAACTTAAACCCTCATGCTTTTTGAAATTTTTAAATTGATGTTCCTCCCTTGCCCTCTATCGGGCAATCACGTTGTCTTTCATTTCAGAAAATAGTATCGGTGATACTTTTCGAAACAGTTTTTCTTTCATATTTGTACGTCAAACTGTTCAAAAGTTTACAAGGGGAGGGGCTAAAATAAGCCGCACTGTATGTGTCGACCGTTAAAACTTCTGCTATCATTGGACCCGGTTCGTGTGCGGAGCCTGAAGATTTTTTCAGCTGTATGGGTATGAAGATTTTCCCGGATCATAAGCCATCAAGGATCAGTTATTCGCCTCGGAGCGCCACGGTAAATAATAATACTAGCTGTTCTCTACCAGCACAAACTATGCCTCAGGGTACACCCTACGAGTGTTTATGAGAGGAATTATTATATTAGTAATAAACGAGTGACTCTTAATAATAAACAATGTATCTCGAACAAATCACTGTTCTATCGAAAATTCCGTTTCGAGGCTTTACTAGATCAGTGGGTGATGTTCTGGTATATCGAAACATCAATTTATCCTTCTGACAGTTATTACATTTACAGCTTTATTGGAGAGTGAAATGTTTCGAGAAGTTGAAGAAATTATAGTATTTTTCTTAGAATAAAAAATCCGATTCAACAAATCGCTTAAATCTGCTTGGACTGAAATATCTGGGAAGTTGTTGATCTCAATTTAAGTTCACTGAAAAATAAATGAATAATTTGAAATCAACACTTTATACAGGGTCCTGCAACAAGGGCGTGGTTTTCTATATCTCCATTACGGTAAAGGATAGATGTATGATTTTATGAGCAAAATGATATTATTTTCTGAGCTGTACAAAATGAAAATAATGAAATTTACACAGGATGATCAGTTTGTTCTGGGCGGGTCTCACTTTGTTTTTTTAAATGGAATCCTGTATTTTTTATAAGTTTTTCGGTTTCTACATGGAAAATAAAAGATACTTTATTGAAGTTTTTCTTTCGAAAATATTGACGGTTTTTAGCATGACAGTTTCTTTTCCAAAATTGGTCACTCATTATATTGAAAATTATAAAGTTGTACAAAGTCCAATTGAAATTTGTTTCTGGTCGAATAGTGTACATACGTGACTGTCTCAAATGATATATCTAAAATTGATATGTGAAATACAGGGTGCGAAAAACAGCTTGCCAAACATTGTAAATGAAAATGTGCAAAATCCTCCTTATTTCAAATGGAACACCCGGTATATTATCGATCCGTAAGAAGCGCCAACGAAGGCTCTACAAATTTTATTGGAAATGTCCTATGGTTAAAATCAATAGTTTTGTCTTAAAACGCTTTTTTTTCGAAAAATGGATATTCTTCCCATTCGCCATAATTTTAAGGAATGTCCTTTTTTATTTACCATCTCTCAGATGAAACTCCAAAATACAAAAATTGTAGATATTGATCTCTACTCCCATATGCCGTTCACAGAATTTGAATAAGATGATTTCCCTCAAATCGGCGTATTTAAAAAGATTTGCCCTTAAATTGTTCATAACGCGATCGTGCAAAAACTACGCATCGGACAGAAACCGTCTTGCGCACAGTTGAATCACATGTTATTATCTATCAGTTTCCGCAATATTGTTTGTCCACCAGCAGATTTATTAAAATTACGAATTTTTTAAAAATGGTCTATTTTTCGACGTTTTCCCGGATTTTCTCCGTGGAAAATGCACCGATCCGGTCGTATGAAAATCCTTATTGTAGGTTTTATAAATTTCTACAAAAGTTCCATTGACTGTAAAACGATTCCTTGATCTTCCAAAAAATCGAAAAAGTTGTAATATTTTTCAGTATTTCTTGTTTAAAAAATTCCACAAAGCGATTTTGCTGTGGCGAAAAGCATGGATTTCTTTTACAAACTGCATCTTTCATTTTGTGTGAAAGGAGCCTTCTATGTTTATCTACAGCTTGGCCTAATATATGATTGCGGTAACCCAATTTTAAAAAGCAAGTCTATATGTTAGTGATGAGGTGTCTTTCAAACCACTATATAATTTAGAAAACATTATGAGAAACAAGAACATACAAAGTTTCCTAATGCCATTATTCTTTTCGACCTACCTCCTGTGTTACTTCCAACATATGCGCCACCGCCGCCACCTTGGTGTTTGTAAGAATCATCTGAATGTACATAACGACCTGCATCATCTGGGTTGTAAGCACCGCTGTTATCGGGATGATATTGACCGTCATTGTTGTTGTATGCACCAGAATTATCAGGTACATATTGACCACTGTTGTCCGCAATTCCAGTATAACGGGCTTCAGGTGAAGCTACTCGGAATGGCTGGTATTGAGGGGCAGCAGCGCCCAGGGCAACTAAACCAAGGAAAACCTACAACAAATATTGGACTCAGGACCGTTTGCATCAAGAAAAATTTATCATAATAATTAATCATAATATTAAATACCATGTCATCAAATTTGACGTTACGTTAAATAGCAGATGCCTTGTTGTAGACAAGTATTTATCGAGGGTTGCGCGTAGGGGTGTAATCGGTTGTCAGAAATAACATTTTTAACAAAACAACAATATGATCAGATATATCTCAATGGTCTGAAAAATGCTCATTCTGCATATTGTAAAATTACTCGACTCGACTCGACGATTTCACTCCACAAAATGAATTTTACGTGAATTACAGACATAATATAGTGAAAAGCACGAAAACATATTTCGGTTCCAGTTTAATTTGTTTATATATTTTTATATTTTAACCTTAAAATTGATTACATACTTGATGTCATTTGTGGCTGGAAATATTATGAACTCTTCTTCGTCAGAAATATTTGCAAAATTACCAAAATATCTTTCCTTTTAAGAAAATTCAGAAAAAGCAATTGATAGTGTGGAAACTAACCAAATATTAGTTTTCGAGGGCAAACTATGATTACCTGAACACTGACAATTTGGAAAAAATATTTAAAGAATTCTTAGATAAAAAACTTAATCCCAAATCTGGGTTCAAACTTCCCAAAACCCCTGATCTTAATGCTTGAATCGCTAAAATATATAGGGTATCATTTCTAGCTGAAAATGTTTTCAATTCCCATTCATCCATAAAGCTCGGTTGAATTTAGAAAAAAAGTAATCATCTGTCACTTTTCCATGGAACATATTATTATGGATTATTTTATCACAACATCAGATTCTGATTCAGAGTCAAGAATATATCCGAGTCAATAAATATATTGGGTATCAAATGTAAGTAGCAAAAAGCTCCTTAATATTTATCCTGAAACATTGTCTTATTTTGAAAATGATTGTCCGACATTGCAAATTCACATTAATTGATTATATTGGAATTTACAGACGACTCGAAAATTGAGATCTAGAGTTTTCTGAACCAGATTCTGATATTGGTTCAGTGATAAAAGAATCCATAGTATGTTTACCCCGTTTTTCATTATTCAGCTGGTCATAGTTAGCCATGGAAAAGTGATGCTTGTTTACTTTATGCAGTATTTATGAAACATTTCTGGTCACTTTGTTGAAAAAGAAATATTTTCGAAATTATCCGAGCATTATTGATGAATTAGAGTTGATATTGCCAGCAACAGATGACACCATATATATTTCAATGAGTCAAGCATTGAGATCTGGTATTATGTATTCCAAACTAGGAGTTGGCGATAATTTTCTGACAAAAAATTCTCTAATGTTTTTCACAATTTTTCATCTAGTCATAGTTAGCAACGGAAAAGTGGTATTTGGTTATTTTTGCAGTATTAATCGAACATTTCTCCTAAAATCATCGATGAAATAGATGTAAAAATGTTGCCAGCTACAGATGACACCCTGTATATTCAAATGATTGAAGCATTGGGATCTGGTAAAAAATTAAATTATTTTATTCTCTCTGAAATATAAGCGTGTGGTTGCTCAAAGTGAGACACACTGTATAAACAGATTTGAACGTACTGACTCAATTTCCATTGACCAATCAAGAATACAATTTCAGTAGTAGACTTCGATATTCTCAACATAGATTGAAAATCTTTGAATTAATGCAATGGAAAATATTCTATATCCTTTATAAAAACACACTGTAGAATGAAAAAATCAATCACTTTCAACAACTGTTCCATACTAATTACCGAATGATAACTCACCAGTGAAATCATGATTACGATGAAAGAAATCCAACACACCAAATCGCCACAGTGTCAACTTTTTTGTCCAAGTTGCAAGTTTGGGTTCCTTTTTATTAGATCGTCAACATTTTTTATCCATCCCTCCTACCCAAAACTTTACCGACTAAAATATTCAAAGAATGAAAAATTCAAATGAGCTGTTTTTGAATTCAATTAAGTTCATATTTTATGTTCTTTGTGGTAAATCAGCATATTTCATAAGTCTACTTTTCCAGACGAAGACACTTGTAAGAACCCTGACATAAATTATTTCATTGATGACATTAACATGAACTGGTTTGATATATGCTAGACTATTTTCGGAAAACAGTTTTTGACACAATTCATTTTGTGAGGAAAGATCAATAGTTTCAATATCCGAATGTGTAACTCGGATCTATTGACTTGCTTATGGAAATGCATTGTGTAAAAAAATCAACCATTAATTGTTTCAGTTTGAACTCGGAACAAAGAAATATCGCACATTTTCTGAATACCGTGACGCGATCAGATGTGCAATAATGAATCGCTTTTTTTTCAAAATGATCATGTAGGGGTGTAGCTATTTAGCCAAATCCTTTCAAAAATATTTTGCATTCTAGACCGTCAGATAACGACAGATTTTGCTGACTCATTTTCTCTTTTCTGGGATTTCAACCACTGAAAATTATGTCAGTGTTGAGCCCAAAAATGAAAATTTTGCGATCGGACGTGTGCTCTGGCATAGAAAATTCATTTTCCTTTTGCAGAAAAAATTGTTTTTGATTTTAACTTTCTCGTTTGTGGCATTTTAATACATGAATATCTAATATAGAAAAACTAAAGCCATAGGGTTTGCACATACTTAAAGGGTTGAAATAGGGGCACGATCTTGTAAAAAAATAGTTTGGTTGCTGATGCATTTTCTCGTTTCTGGCAATCGACAGAATAAAATTCAATATTGTTAGGAACCCTAAAAAAAATTCCCATAAGCCAGTCAGCTGTTGAGGTCAATTTTCAGGACAGAAAATTCTGTGAAAATTTCTTTCGTTTTCCGGCAAACTTTCTCGTGAACGTGAAGTCTAGTTCGAGCTTATCATATTATATAGCCGCGTTTTATTCACCACTAGAGTTCACATCTACTAGTAGAAGAAGTAGAGTATCTTAAAAACGCAATGTCAGGGTTTCCAATAGAAGTCAGATAATTCTTAAATTTCCTAAATATCTGTAAAAGGTTTGAAACTTAAAAATGATACATTCAATATGAATAATTGGCTTTCATTAACAACTACCACAGCTGAAATAGACAATGGAAGAAGGCACGAGTAGTATTATATATCTATTCGAAGATTAGATCTAGGCGGGAATATTTCAAGTGCAATAAACTTATCATATATGCGAATTCCTTGAATAATTTTCACTCAGGAAGCTTTTTCAGAATGTAAAAATCATTATGAAGAAGTGATTCCTAAACCTTCACACCTTCCACTTTCGATGCAGCTTTGAGTGAAGTAGCGAATAAGCCGGAATTATCTTTAAAAAATGATAGCATATTTGTAGGTTGTGAACAAATAGGAACTGAAAAATATTTCTTTGATATTTGTCTGGATAATTTTCTCAATTCATCATACATAAATCGATTTGACACAATGTTTCTATATCATCCCACCGATGTTTTTGAACTTTCGCTACTTTCATGGTCATCATCTACTTTTTTGGTATCCATTTGTATATTTGTTTAGGATATGATTTAAAAATGAAGATTCAACAGAGGTTTTCAATGAATTGAGAATCAATGTGAACCGACCATCTTTATTATATAAATAAAAGTCGTTGTACTACCTATACGTATTTGAACATTCCCATCTATCTTTACTCACGTCCATATAACACTCATATTCATTTTAACTAGAGGCTGTTCACTACCAAAATCGTTTTATTGTATGTCAATAAAGTTTTTGAGCTTTAAAATACAACCAAACTGAAATGTACAGAAATTAAAGTGCATAATAATATGTTTCAAACTACTTTCAATGTCAATAGTGTCAATATCTGCTACGATTTAGGAATTTTCATTTTTCAACCAATTATCTACTTTTGCTACCCTCAAATTTGATCGTAACGAAAGTGGAGAAAGTAGATATATTTGGTGTCAAAAAAACAGATGTGTCAAATTCTACTTCTACGAGAAGTGCATTTCTGCCTACAATAAAACGCACCATATGAAACCGAAAAACTTGCAGGAAAATCACAGGAATTTTTTTTCATTTTCTCGTTTAGGGAATTGGCATGTAGAAAGAAAAACTGATTTCAAGACCAGAAAAAAAAAACATAAGTCGGAAACATGATTACGATTAATTTTCTACGTTATTATTTTTAATACACTCTGTGACATAAAAAATCGCCCCTTCAAAGTGACAGCCACTCACCCAATTTTTTTAATGGATAAGGGGGTCAGTTGAAAGCGCTTGATGAGATTCACCAATCCATTGATGAACAGAATTTTTTGAGGATACAAATATTTTCAGAAATTCCAAGGAACCTAAGTTATGGGTAGTTTTTAGAGAAACCTAGAATGATAATCTAGAAGATCAGCCCATCTTAGGTCACAACGGTACTTGTAAGTCCAGTGCTAGGACATGAGAGACTTGCGCACACATATGCAGTGTGATATGGTTCCTTAGATACGCAAGATCCAATAAAATATTACGTTTCTTTCTGTTCACCATTTGAATTGTACCGAACTCACTGCAAATCGATTTCAGCATTGGTCCAGAACTGATTCGAATCTGGAAATGAGTTTTACATTTTTTTGACATAGAAGCAATTCATTATTCTGGAACTTTCACTTCTTTAGAGTGAACTAGGCCTTAAGGAGATGCCACTGTGAAAAAAAATGAGCTGGAAACTCTGCCTCTGAGGTGGTGGGGAAACAAACTGGTGTTTATTATTTTTTCCAATGTGGTTATTTTTTTTACTAGAATCCGACTTTAAAGTTTCACTTTTGAGCCCTAGGAACAGAAAATACCTGACATTGTAGAAAGTTGAAGTGTACCTAGATGTTGCTCACTGCTGGTGACAATGTTAAACCTCATCAATATAATGTATTTGATACGAAATGTCATGATTTCAAAATTATGTATTCGAACACAAAATTTCGGGATTTAATTTTTGGATAATTTTTTTATTGCCGAAAATGTTTCTCTTTGACAAACAATTTCTTTATTTGAAATGCGAATTTTGTTTTCTATATAATATATGAATGAAAGATACTTTTACGATATTCACTTTCGTTTAGTTCTGAAGTTATTCCGAAGATTGTCAATGAATTACTAATAAATATTTCACCACTTTTCCCATCTCCAAGAAATGATCTCTGGAATACCATTTCAAAATACCTACACTACTGGTCAATCCTATCTTGGCCACAGTGTTTATTAAACAAGTTAATGCAAACAGTTTCCATTGGCAACTTCAAACCACAAGTTAGGATTCTTGTTGTGTTTCTTACAAGTACATTTGGATTATTCAAGGGTGTGTTTTCACTTGATTTCAGTCAGAATTTCAATTTTTTCATCCTCATATTGGCAGCTCCATAAAAAAAATATCTGGTCATAGAAAGTGGATAAAAACTCTCAGCCGTATTGGTGTTTGCATATCAAGTACAGTGGTGATAGAAAACTCCTACCTCAACGGAGTTAAAGTTCAAAAAATGTTTGAAAAAGGTGGTTTTCGTGAATTTTTATAAGGTTGGCAGTTTTCATGACTGAATCACCCTGTATTCTTTAGAGTTTATGAATATATATTCTGGAAAAATCAAACACACATCTTACCTCAACCAAAAAATCCTGGGTGTCCACTTAAACTCCATTGTGAATAGTTTCTATAATTATGGATCACCCAGTATAAATTATGGGCACTTCAGTTTTTTCCAATGTAAAAACAAGGTATCTAGTAAAAAAGATCATTTTGCAAATGTTCTTGCTCTGGAACTGTCATATCTAATACTTTAAAAATTGGGCATGCATGCAGTTGCGGATAACCCTGTATTCATAATGATTTTTGTTCACGTTTGTCTATGGAATTGCTTCGTGGAAATGAAATAAAGTATTTCTCCAGAAGTTCATTTGATTCTGTTTGGAGATACGCTTGAAGTAAAAGTTGGTATTTCTCAACTTCAACATCCTGTATCTCAAAAACTAGTCATAGGATTGATTTGAGGGCATGGACACTTTTGATCAGTAGATTGAGTTCTACAATTTACCAAAAATTTGGAACATTTGACAAAACGCCAATTTCCATAAGAGAAGGGCGGGGTCATTTGATTTCGGAATTGGCAAATTCTGGGATGATCATGGAGAAACATTATTCAACATGCACAGCTATTTTATTACTGTTTATTTAATAATAACAATTAAAAGTTTTCCTCGATTTTTGTCTACTAAGTCATATTATTTACCGTATTGAAAAGAAGAGCCTAGCATTGAAATCCACTGGATTCGCGACATTTCCAAATTGTTCTTGTCAAAAGTTTGTTGAAACTCAACTCAATAAAATAAGAGAATGAAAATGGAAATTTAAAAATTTGCCGTTTAATCAACCCACCAACTCAATTTCAGAACTCTTATCAAAAGTTGGAATACACCAGGAAGTCTCGAAATATCACTGGTTAGAATTTTATAAATAAGAAAATAACAGGATAACAAAATTTGAAGAATATGTTGATGGAATTTTATGAAAATATCATTTTTATTCAATGATTTTTTTTATTATTATCTATTGATAGATTTCGATGAAATTCTGATCAGTGATATTTTGAGACTCCCTGAATCCAATGGTGTATTCCTAATTTTGGATAAGAGTAGATATTGAAATAGTGGGTTGATTAAACGGCATATTTTTTCAATTTAACTATCTCATAACTTTTTTATTGCTGGACGAATTTTTACAAAATTCAAAAATAAACCATTTGAAAATGTCTCGAATCCAGTGGTGTAGTCAGATTTTTTCCCAAAAAATCGCTAATAAATTTTTCAGTTATTTACCTCGAAAAAAAGAATAGTTGGCTTTTTTATAAGGCTGCTTCCATTTTAAATGGGCCACACTGTATAAAACATCGATATCATGTTTCCGACTTATTGCTTTTTTTTTGGTCTTGAAATACTATTTTCTTCTTACATGCCAATTCCCATCAACGAGAAAATGAAAAATTTTCCACTAATTTTTCAATTACAACTGTCGAGCACTCACTATATTTTTTATTTCAAAAAGTAGTATCGGTGAAACCCTCCAAACGGTTTTTTATTCATGTTTCTACGTCGAACCGTTCAAAAGTTAACAGGGGGGGGACTAAAAAAAGCCGCACTGTATATTCAAATGAGATTGAAACTCCATCAGCGATTAAAACAGTGGGAACAAAATGCCTTGCGTTCCTAGGACTGAGATTCATAAATTTCATTTCAGAATGCTCATGTTTCAGCAATTCTAATTCTCTAATATATTATAGGAATGAGGTTGTCATCACTATTAAGTTACCAGAGACAACTATGGCTATGGATAATAAACCTCATCAACTAAAAGAGCCAAGATAATTATATGTACACCAACTCATATTCTAACGATATATATTTTTATTTCAATGTTTTTATGTATGTAGTAATTATGTTGATATATAAATATATGTGTTTATGTGTTGCTTCCATATATGTGTATATAGATGAAGGCTTTTATTTGGGAAGCTGTCAAGGATGACCAATTCAATGAATATTCTTTGTTTTCTCAGTCGAGCTTTCGAAAATTTTCTTCATCAAGACTTCTCTACATAAAGAGTTAACATTTTGAAAAAAAAAAGATGTAGAAGACAGTGACAGTTGACTTTTCGACAGAATGTATATACAGATACAGGTGGAATAAAATTAATGTTCAAGGAGGACGGGTACTTGAATTCGATTCACTTTGTTTGTGAATTTGTGAAGAATATATAAGTATATATTGAACTCAGCTCATCATTATCAGTACTTTTATTAGTGTTAGATTTTTATTGTTAATATGAATCATTTCTAAAAATAGTCTCTTTGTTAGGACAGATTCAAAACTAAAATTTTGGTATTGTTTTAATCAATACGATTACAGCGAAATGGTCATGGTGTTAGGGCGTTTAGCTTCCACCCAGGCGGTCGGGGTTCGATCCCCGTTCACGTGTCACTGAGCTGAAGTGATTCGGAATCCACTTTTATTTAAACTGTAGGTCCCGGATCTCCCATGCTCGTACAAGTTCTGCTTTTGAGGGGTTTTCTCCGAAAACCTGGGAGTTTCGTAAAAACAAATTTTACAAAAATCCTCATCACACGATCTTATATTCCCTTTACGATCACTTTCATGGCCTGTTATTCGATCTTTCAACAGTTGTTTTGTTTGACCAATGTATATTTTGTCACAATCGATTTGGTATTTGATGAACAATATTAGAACGGAACTCCTTTAGAATCGGTGTTTTCAATTTTGAATGGAAATTGGAAATAGTTTTTATGTTTTAGAAAAATGACTCGATGTCTGCATTGAAGTAGAAACATTCTTCTGTTTTATTCTTTAGCTAACTTCATCTTTGTGTTTGACCATGATTTGAATTTGTTGACTGTTTGTATTCCAAATATAGTTCTTATATAGTTGTAAAACCCCATGTCTATAAAATGAAAGGAGGATAGTAGCTGAAAAGTTGAGAGTATGATTATTCGTAGGGTCTGCAGACATATAAAAGGAAACTCTTAAGTTTTTCTAAGCTTTCGGAATCATTTTATTCCATCATCAGGGGGATTGTGATGTTGTTCAGGAATGTCTGTATGAGCATTCTGTCGAAGTAGCAACTGCTGGACTGCTCTTGATGTCGTTGTGATATGTTTTGGGAGAATGACTCGTTGTCTGCATTGAAGTAGAAAAATTCTTCTGTTGTATTCTTTAGCTAAGTTCATCTTCGTGTTTCACCATGATTTGAATTTCTTGACTGTTTGTATTCCAAATGTAATTCTTATATAGTCTTAAAACCCCATGTCTATGAATTTGAAGGAAGATAGTCGCTGACTAGTTGAGAGTATAACAATTCGTAGGGTCTGCAGACTTGTGAAAGGAAACTCTTTTAAGTTTTTCCAAGCTTTCGTTTCATTCCATCTTCTAGGAGATTGTGATTCCGTTCAGTAATGTCTGTATGAGCATTCTGTCGAAGTATCAACTGCTGGACTGCTCTTGTTGTCGTTGTGATATGTTTTGGGAGAATGTCTCGTTGTCTGCATTGTAGTAGAAAAATTCTTCTGTTGTATTCTTTGGCTAATTTCATCTTTTTGTTCGACCATGATTTGAATTTCTTGACTGTTCGTATTCCAAATGTAATTCTTATATAGTCTTAAAACCCCATGTCTATAAATTTGAAGGAAGATAGTCGGTGACTAGTTGAGAGTATAACTATTCGTAGGGTCTGCAGACTTGTGAAAGGAAACTGTTTTAAGTTTTTCCAAGCTTCCGGAATCGTTTTATTCCATCATCAGGGAGATTGTGATTTCGTTTGGGAATGTCTGTATGAGCATTCGGTCGAAGGAGCAACTGCTGGACCACTCTTGTTGTCGTTGTGATATGTTTTGGGAGAATGACTCGTTGTCTGCATTGAAGTATTAAAATTCTTCTGTTGTATTCTTTAGCTAATTTCATCTTTGTGTTCGACCATGACTTGAATTTCTTGACTGTTTGTATTTCATATGTTATTCCTATATAGTCTTAAAACCCCATGTCTATAAATTTGAAGAAAGATAGTCGCTGACTAGTTGAGAGTAAAACTATTCGTAGGGTCTGCAGACTTGTGGAAGGAAATTCTTTTAAGTTTTCCAAGCTTTCGGAATGGTTTTATTCCATCATCAGGGAGATTGTGAGCATTCTGTCGAAGTAGCAACTGCTGGATAGCTCTTGTTGTCGTTGTGATATGTGTTGGGAGAATGACTCGTTGTCTGCATTGAAGTATAAAAATTCTTCTTTTGGATTCTTTAGCTAACTTCATCTTTGTGTTCGACCATGACTTGAATTTATTGACATGGGGTTTTAAGACTATATAAGAATTACATATTTGTATTTCAAATGTTATTCTTATATAGTCTTAAAACCACATGTCTATAAATTTGAAGAAAGATAGTCGCTGACTAGTTGAGAGTAAAACTATTCGTAGGGTCTGCAGACATGTAAAAGGAAACTCTTTTAAGTTTTTCCAAGGTTTCGGAATAGTTTTATTCCATCATCAGGGAGATTGTGATTTCGTTCACGAATGTCTGTCTGAGCATTCTGTCGAAGTAGCAACTACTGGACTGCTCTTGTTGTCGTTGTGATATGTTTTGGGAGAATGTTTCGTTGTCTGCATTGAAGTAGAAAAATTCTTCTGTTGTATTCTTTAGCTAACTTCATCATTTGAATTTCTTGACTGTTTGTATTCCAAATGTAATTCTTATATAGTCTTAAAACCCTATGTCTATAAATATTAAGGAAGATAGTCGCTGACTAGTTGAGAGTATAACTATTCTTAGGGTCTGCAGACTTGTGAAAGGAAACTCTTTTAAGTTTTTCCAAGCATTCGGAATCGTTTCATTCCATCATCAGGGAGATTATGATTCCGTTCAGGAATGTCTGTATGAGCATTCTGTCGAGGTAGCAACTGCTGGACTGCTCTTGTTGTCGTTGTGATATATTTTGGGAGAATTTCTCGTTGTCTGCATTGAAGTAGAAAAATTGTTCTGTTGTATTCTTTAGCTAGCTTCATCTTTGTGTTTGACCATGATTTGCATTTCTTGACTGTTTGTATTCCAAATGCAATTCTTATATAGTCGTGAAACACCATGTCTATAAATTTAAAGGAAGATAGTCGCTGACTACTTGAGGGTATAACTATTCGTAGGGTCTGCAGACTTGTGAATGGGGACTCTTTCAAGTTTTTCCAGGCTTTCGAGATCGTTTTATTCCATCATCAGGGAGATTGTGATTCCGTTCAGGAATGTCTGTATGAGCATGCTGTCGCAGTAGCAACTGCTGGACTGCTTTTGTTGTCGTTGTGATATGTTTTGGGAGAATGTCTCGTTGTCTGCATTGTAGTAGAAAAATGCTTCTGTTGTATTCTTTAGCTAATTTCATCTTTGTTTTCGACCATGATTTGAAGTTCTAGACTGTTTGTATTCCAAATGTTATTCTTATATAGTCTTAAAACCCCATGTCTATAAATTTGAAGGAAGATAGTCGCTGACTAGTTGAGAGTATAACTATTCGTAGGGTGTGCAGACTTGTGAATTTTTTTTAAGTTTTTCCAAGCTTTCGGAATCGTTTCATTCCATCATCAGGGAGATTGTGATTTCGTTCGGAAATGTCTGTATGAGCATTCTGTCGAAGTAGCAACTGCTGGACTGCTCTTGTTGTCGTTGTGATATGTTTTGGGAGAATGACTCGTTGTCTGCATTGAAGTTTAAAAATTCTTCTGTTGCATCCTTTAGCTAACTTCATCTTTGTGTTTGACCATGATTTGAATTTCTTGACTGTTTGTATTCCAAATGTAGTTCTTATATAGTCATAGAACCCCATGTCTATAAATTGAAAGGAGGATAGTCGCTGACTAGTTAAGAGTTTTTCTAAAATTCAGTCTTAAGATTCACATCTCACACATGAATAAATAAATGAAAAATCACACAGACAGCAAAAGCTTAGTGTTCCTTCACTTTGTTTGTTTGTGGCAGAAATACTATGTCCAATTCATCAATATGTTTATCAAATCTTTTGTAAGTATTTCCGGTGCGAATGAATTATGTATTTATATATGTATTATAACAGAATGTTACTTATGACATCTACAGTTTTATAGTTGAAACTTAATTTGACACGAACCAAGTAAACCAAAGTTAGATGTTTATCTACTCATTGACAGGCAGCCTACAATTCATTGTTCTGACCAACGCAATGTTCAATCAGGTTTCTAGTACGTTATGAGGAACGCAAGCAGAATCTAAGTGAAAATAGAGTATTTTTCGATTTGATTCCGAGAGTTCCAACCTTTGACAGCTGTTTTGGTCACCCACTCATTAGAAAGGATTTATGGAGTTCTCGAAATCAAAACGGATCCACTCAAAAATTAGTACCGTGAAGGCAAGACATATGTAACAGAAAGTTACTTGTGACATCTACAGTCACTAGTTAAAACTTAATTTGACAAAAATCTTGGTCAAATAGTTTTTCAGAACACACATGAATATCAAAGCACGTTTCTACACGGCGGTTAATTATTTACTTGGATTTGATGTATGATTACATTATAGCTTGGTTTGGAATCTGAAGCCCTATGTAAAACTTCAACTTTCTTGAAATATGATAGAAATTCCTTTTTCTGGATTCTCAAAATAAGCTATACTAACTTTCTCCCCTTCGATGGTTACTCAGTTTCGTTAACGGTAACTTATTTACTGATGCTGTCTTGGCTCTGCCCTTCGACATAGTAGCCCCACGAAGTTTGGTCCTGATGAAACGATTTGTGTGACAACACTAATAAACGACACTTCTGCCACATCCAAGTTTGGAGTAACACTCCATACATACTAAATTCATATATTATATCATTCGTGAATAATTCTACTAAGGGCCAGTTTTTCAAGTTCCAATTAACCTCCAGATTGATTAACTAATGGTTAGAATGTGATCCTTCCAACATCATTTGAAGAATGACATTCACCATCTAAACTATCAGTTAGTTATCTGGAGGTTAACTCTAACATGAAAAACTGGCCCTAATTCGGAATGAAAATGTCCCCAAAAACTTTCCATTTTCTTTCTAATGAATCAAATACTACTATCATGGCCCCTAAAACTATCAACAATATACGAGAATGTATTGATATCTAGTTAGCCTAGACCAGTTCCCTGCATAAACAAAATATTGCGTTACCATAGCAACGAACAATAACTTAGAAGTGTCAGTGTAATGTTTGACGTAAAAAAAGTAAATGCAATGAATTAAAAGAAAAAATATGTCCACCGAAATTGTGAAAATAGAAAAATTGGAGTATCATGATATCATCAAGTACCTGTATTTAAAAGGGTTAAGAGGTAAGCAGATTTATGAAGATATGCTTAATACACTTGGTGATCAATGTCCTTCGTATGCGACCATGCAAAATTGGACTGCAAGCTTCAAAAGAGTTAAATTTTCCATTGAAGATGATGACCGATCGGGAAGGCCAGTTTCTGTGTCAGTCCCCGAAAATATCGATGCAGTTCATGACATGATTTTAACAGACCATCGAATTGGGCTAAAACGGATATCTGAAGCACTGAATATTTCATACGAACGCGTTCATCATATAGTTCACGTAAATTTGGACATGAGAAAAATTTCTGCGAAATGGATACCCTAATGATTGAATGTTGACCAAAAGCGTGCAAGGGTAGTGGCATCGCGTTCGATCTGTGCTCGATTTGAAACCGATGTTGACTTCTTAAACCGAATTGTTACTATGGATGAGACTTGGGTAAATTTCTACGATCCAGAAACAAAGCAATAATCGATGGAATGGTGACACTCCGGTTCTCCAAGACCAAAGACGTTTCGTGTTCTAAAATCTGCTGGAAAAGTTCTTGCTTAAGTTTTTTGGGATTGCCATGGAGTATCATGATTGATTTTTTGGATAAGAGTAGAACAATAACTGTAGATTACTATTCGACATTTCTAACCACTTCACGGAAAAAAATTAAAGAGAAAAGACGCGGATAGCTATCCAAAGGTATTTTGTTATTGCAGGACAATGCCCCTGCACACAAATCTCATGCTGCCATGCAAAAAAATCGTGATTAGGGTTTGAATTCACCAGATTTGGCTCCGTCCGACTATAATCTCTTTCCTCAACTAAAAAAAGTTTAAAAGGTCGTAAATTTTCTTTCAACGAGGAGGTAATAAAAGCTGTGGAGGTCTGGTTTGCAAAGCAGGAAAAAATATTTTTTTGAAAGGTTTAGAGACGTTGCAGGTTCGCTGTAATAAATGTATCCAATTAAGAGGGGAATATGTTGAGAAATAAAATATTTTGCCTTTGAAATTTTGTTTGGATCTATAGTAGGCGAATTTTACAATATATCCTCGTATGTATGGAGAGTTATACCCGAATCGTCGTATTCCAAACATCCAAATGTTCAGACAATTAGAAAGAAATTTGAGAGACTGTGGTGCATTTGACAGAAATAAAACTAGAAAATGTGTTGTTACTGGAAGTATGAGGAACCAAATAAATGTTTTGGTTATGGAAATATTACCTTACAATGAATAACAAACTGGGAAAAACCTTTTCTTTTTAGTATTAGTCAGTTACGAACATATTTCTAATTAAGATTGTTCTTTACGAGAAATTGCACACGAATTAGGGATTAGGGAATTAGGGGGTCTGGTTTGCAGAGCAAGAAGAAACATTTTTGTTAAAGGTCTAGAGACGTTGCAGGTTCGCTGAAATAAATGTATCCAATTAATATCTGTTGAGTAATAAAATATTTTGTCATTGAAATTTTGTTTGGTTCTATAGTAGGCTAAGAATTTTTCAATATATCCATATAATATATCGATACAGTTCCGTTGTTTAATTGATTGAGTTTCCTAATTTTTACGTTCGGAGAAACTGTAGCATATTATCTTTCACTGTCACATTCGAAGGTTTAAACATGTCGTCACAACGATCGTAAACAATGTCTATTTTGAAAGCTCGTCTCACCATGTACAATTCGTGAAACTTTTTAAACAATTAAATGCGTTTGGCTTATTTGGTTACAAACAGGCCTTGACCAGATGTAGCTGTTCTTTAGAGTAACCTTATTTGGTCTGCGTCCACAATCAGTGACGCACTGAAATGGTTCACTTGTTACAAAATCAAATTCCTAACTCTATTTTCATTTGATGAGACTATGGCAATCCGTAAATTTCACATGTAAAATATTGTAACGAACTGAAGCCAGACCTGACCGCTTGCGAAAAAATGTCCGCTGAGTTATCTATCCTCTACCGTCGAGACAACACGTTAACGTAGTATGCCAATAGCACAGAACTATATCCCAGAAGTATATCTCTGGGATATAGTTCTGTGTCCAGTAGGCATTTCTCGAACATTTTAGAGATCCATCTGAAATCGAACCTCCCAATATGGAAGAAGATACAGGAGTATAGTGTAAAAAATCGAAGTGTACGCCATCTAACAATTACTCCAGCAACTACTGTTGAAATGAACAACAAACAATAGCCCTTTTTTTGCCACGTAAAACGACTTGTTCTAGTTTTCATGTTCTTATGATTAAATACACCTGAAAGTGCTTAGAATAGACTATTTGTAAACTGTAATATTTGGCTGTTTGGTGCTTTCGAATATAAACATGCAGAATATCTACTCATAAAACCATACCTTCGTATCTACCAAATCGCGGAAATTTTGGTCTGTTCTCCAGTGTTCCTCTTATTGCACTCCAGGTATCCTTTTTGAATTGCCGGAATTGATTCTCAAGAGAAATGTGACGTCATTTTCTCTCAATATGTTTACCTATCTCTACCTACCTACCTACCTATTGCTCGAAACTGAGAGAAAATTTCATATTTCTCTATAGAATCAATTCCGACAATTCAAAAATTGGGCACAGATATCAGTCTTCATAAATTTCCTCTTGGTGATAGAAAGCTGTGTGTTAGGTTGTTTTTTTTGTGGGGTTTAGGAATTTCATATTGATAATGCACCCAGTTCTGAAAAATGGATTTATTTATTGAAACAATTGTGGCTACGAATTTAATTACACACATTACATAAATCAGGAAATGGTTTCTTCCAGCGGAATTATCAAATATCAATAATCCAAAGAATTATTGGGTAGGCTTCAAAAATGCTGATATCATGAGCCAAAACACAATGGATTCTCTTTAACAATGCTAGAGCTTTTTTTCAAATCAAGCAAATCTCATTTTCAATAAACTCATAAAAATGAACTGATGAGTCAACACTTTGACTTGCAACTTCTCACACAGGCACGTTGCAAGTCAATGTACCCCATCTCAGTACTGTACATATAATAACACGTAACTTCTCTTACAGGCACGTTAGTAATTATTATATTTCCAATACAGTTCACAGACATGTAACTTCTCACACAGGCACGTTACAAGTCCTTCGTTTTTTGAAAATCCAACAAAAGCAGGCAACTCCTGACCAAGCCACGTTGCAAGCCGATAAACACTCAAATCAGCCTAATAATAGGTAACTTCACACACAGGCACGTTACAATCACCAGGCTGAAATGAATACAACGGTGATATGCAACTTCTCACACAGGCACGTTGCAAATCACCGAATGACATGTAACTTCTCACACAGGCACGTACAAGTCCTTGGTTTTTCGAAAATCCGACAAAAGCAGGCAACTCCTGACCAAGCCACGTTGCAAGCCAATAAACACTCAAATCAGCCTAATAATAGGTAACTTCACACACAGGCACGTTACAATCACCAGGCTGAAATGAATACAACGGTGATATGCAACTTCTCACACAGGCACGTTGCAAATCACCGAATGACATGTAACTTCTCACACAGGCACGTACAAGTACTTGGTTTTTCGAAAATCCAACAAAAGCAGGCAACTTCTCACTAAGGCACGTTGCAAGCCAATAAACACTCAAATCAGCCCAATAATAGGTAACTTCGCACACAGGCACGTTACAAATCATCAGGCTGAAATGAACGGTGATATGCAACTTCTCACACAGGCACGTTGCAAATCACCGAATGACATGTAACTCCACACACAGGCACGTTACAAGTCCTTGGTTTTTCGAAAATCCAACAAAAGCAGGCAACTTCTCAGAAAAGCACGTTGCAAGTCAATAAACACTCAAATCAGCCCAATAATAGGTAACTTCACACACAGGCACGTTACAAACCATCAGGCTGAAATGAATACAACGGTGATATGCAACTTCTCACACAGGCACGTTGCAAATCACCGAATGACATGTAACTTCTCACACAGGCATGTTACAAGTCCTTGAATTTTCGATAGCTAAACTGAATATATTCACTCAATTCCAATGTGCTGAGACTCATGTACAACCAATAAATACCCAAATAAAACCCCATTTCAAAACATTACTTTTGTAAACATCAATACAAATATCAACAAGTATTAAATATTCAGTATTGAAGGAAAGCTCCGTACCAATTATCGTAAGAGCAAATAACAAATTCTTCAAAATGTTTATGCTGCCACGAACGGAACTCCCACATGATTTTCTTTGTTTAATAATCAACAAGCAATGGAAAGTACATCCAAGAAAAATATAATGAAACATACTGATTCTAAATAACAACCTGCTTTTCTTTTATTGAAAGTAAACTCCAACAATTACTCACTCAAACAGGTATTATAGCCATTTGTCGAAGATAATTCCCAGCAATTTCAAATAAATTTAACTCCTACCTTTTATTCCTACCATAGGTATCACTTCAACACAAATGAATATATTCAAACAATCACCCCAGGAACAATGATTTCAGAAACTCAATACCAACTCTCGAGTCAACACCAACTTACTTCCCATTCCCATGCTATTTTTCTCGCCTCCCGCCAGCCAAACGTTTTTGTTGAAGATCCCTAAAAACCGGCATATGACGATGCGCGGCACATGACTAATATATACTGGACGTACCATCATAGGCTGGCGTTCGGCAATAGAAAACTCCTTACATGTGTCTCAAATGGAAGACGGTGCTCAAGATTGGAAAATCTATTACAAAAAATACGCAAGTTTGCAGTCTCCATTTCCAAGAACATAACTACTGTTTACATGGTAAATACCCACATCGTTTTATTGTTAACATTTTAACTCAGTAATGATGACTCATTACAGCTACACTTCGAACAGTTCGCAGAAAACTCAAAAAAGGAGTAATTCCGAGTCCATTATCGAAATATCGAAAGACTCTCTCAAAGGTTAACGGAAGTCAAAGAAAACAATCAAACATAAAATGTAAAAATAGGTTTAAGATATTCCTAATTCCAATAATGTAGTTGTAATCTATTCAAAGGTAATTTTAATTTTCATGTACGATACAAACCTTTTTACTACAGTTTGCCAAACACAGCTGAGATTGTGAAATTCCCATTTCTTGCGCGAACAAGCACGTGAATTTCACTGGATAGTCCGTCGTATGACTAATGCGCATCTTCACAATTGCGGCTATGTTTGCCAAGCTGTATTCATTTTGAATAGAGAGATTGCGAATAAGGTATTTGTTCGCCTTGTTCTTTGAGGAAAATTACTTCGCTCACAGAGATCTTATCATTCATATAAACGTGATTGGAGTTTCATATAAATTTAGGTTGAAAAAGTAAATCCATTGGAGAAATAATCTGGACACATACGAAGGACAAATTGAGATTAAAATTAATGAGGGGAGAATAAGGTCCACTTGTACGATTGGTATCTTCACCTAAAATTGATGAAGTCCTTTCATAAACACAAATAGGAATTATATCCAAAATACTATTGGATGAAATTAAAGATAATAGTCTACAAAATCCACCAAATTTAAAAATTCCAAAACAAAGCTCTCATAAAAAACACAGTTTTGTTACATTTCTATATGCTCTGCAGTTTGTTGATTACCGTCATCGGTAGACATATTGGATCATTCAACGACATTTAGCGGTTGCCTTTTCTTGCCTATACGAGAAGACATCTGCACTCTACATAAAAAACCGCATTAGCATAAAGCAGAGGGATGAGAGAGTGAAATATACAGAGTTGAATTAGCAGTCTATATAAATATGACTTTTTTTTAAATGCATTAATTGGTTTTTCACAGAAGAAATTAATTACGTAATAATAATATAATAATAATAATATTTATTCACATACATACATAAATTCATTCACAAACCATAGTACTTAAGTATGTATTTTCAGACATTCATGCACATGCATAAAACATAGAGATTTCTTACGAATAAATTCAAGTGACCCATCCCTACCTATAGTATTTTTACACAAACTTCAGATATATTTTCACAGTAGCAAATATGTGATACAATTTATCTAATGCATTAAATTTATAAAACTAGAAATGAAAAATTTACAAATACAATTCTACATCTATCATAACATTTGATAATTATTGTGGTGAGGGAAATAGTGGTGGAAATGTTCAATTGTTTTTCAGGTCTACGAGTTTTTGAATCTCTTGACGGGATTTATTCAGTAACCATATATAGAGCTTGGCTTTGAACATCATGAGGGAGTTTAGTTGTTTTAAAGAATTTGGGATTTCACTATATATTTTTGGTGCAAGATATAGGTGGCTTCTTTGACCTATTGTTTTCAATATTCGAAGTATGACAACAGACTGGTTCCTATACCTAGTTTGATACCTATGGTCTATCATTACCGACTTTGCAAAATTTTTACGCTGATACGTGGCAAGGGATAGAACAAAAATTTGTCTAATGTCGAGCACTTTTGCTTCTTTGTACAGGTCATCGCTGGGGTACCTATAATTTTTTTCCAATGTTATCTTTAGGATCCATTTCTGCATTGTTTCCAGATGTTCGTTACTCCTCCCCAAGCAATTATTCCATACAAAAAGTGAGTTTGTATTAATGCGAAATACATAATTTTCAAATGTTTAATTTCATATATTTGAATTTGCTCAGATAGTACCTCAATTTTTTTATGACATTTTCTAAATGAATGTTCCATTTTAGATTGGGATAGAGATGGATTCCCAAAAATTTTACTGATGTACTTGATGAGATTGTTAGTGTTTCTTCATTATATTGGATGTCAATCGATGTGTATTCAGGTAAGTTCGAATTATAACTAGTGAATGGAAGGTAAATTGTTTTCTTTAAGTTGATGGTGAGTAGTTTACTGTTGAAGAAGTCAAAAATAACGGGGAATGATCTTGTAATTTTTTCTTTCAGGTTAGCCCAGGAATCGTCTTTGAAAAAGATGACAGTATCGTCCGCAAAACTACTTATTTCCCCTTTTACAGGTAAGTCAAATATAGCATTCAAGTATATTTAAAAAAGTATAGGACCCAGTACTGTTCCTTGCGGGACACCAAAACGGACTTTTCACGTGTTACTTAGAGTATCATTGATTTTAACACATTGTTCTCCATCTTTTAAATAACTCTCCAAAAGTGTATAGGCAGTGCCCCTGAATCCATTATTTTCCAATGTCTCCAATAGGTCTGGATGGCTGACCGTGTCGAAAGCTTTTGCATCGACAACGATGCAAATTGCAGGTTCTTTTGAATCCATGGCAGCATATAATTTTGCAGTTAAATCTGCAATTGCATCCTGTGCCGATCTCCCCTTCATAAATCCATATTGTCGATTTGAGATGAGTTGGTATTTTTTAAGATTCTAGCTTTGATCAATTTTTCTAGGATTTTACTAAGTGTTGAAAGTAATGATATTGGCCTATAGTTCGATAATGCTGTCCTGACCCCAGATTTGAATAAGGGTTTGATTACAGCGATTTTAAAAGTTTTCGGAAATGTACCAGTTTGAATAACTTTATTTGCGATGAATGTTATCGGTTTTGCCAAATGTTCGCAACATTCTTTCATTGTTTCCACATTAATATCATCTATACCTGGAGCCTTATTCGATTTCAATTCCATTATTATTTTCATAACCTCTGGTTCTTCTACTTCAGAGAGGTAGATAGAGTTCTCAATCCTCGCTACATTAAATTTTCTAGTTGTTTTTTTAATTTTTTCAGCCAACTCGGCACCGATTTCAGTGAAGTATTTATTATATTCTTCAGCAATCATAGTATTATCTAGAATTTTAAGATCACCTATCATGATTTCTATGATATTTTCAGAGCTATAGCCCTGTATTTTTTTAACGCATTGCCACATATGTTTCGGGCTGTTCTGATTTCTAGCAATCTCTTTCTTATAGTAGTCAATTTTTGTTTTTTCAATAAGAATATTTAATGCATTTCTATATTGTTTGAATTCATTGAGAATAGTGATGTTGTCTCTGTTATTTTGTAACTTTTTGTATAGATAATTTTTTCTGTTGACTGATTTGACTAGACCATCTGTAATCCAAGGGTTCCTCTTGACTAGGTTACGTTTGGTTTTTACAAAATTACTACTTGTTTTTATATGATTTTGAAGCATTTCTGTAAAAATTTTCACCATATTGTCAACATCATTTTCTAAATATAATTCAGGCCAATTTTCAATATTCAATTTATTTTTCAAAACATGATAATTTATGTATCTTTTAGAATACCTATTTTCATTAATTTCTTTTGTTTCAGATAGTAGATCGTATTGAATGATTTGAGAGTAGTGATCAGTGACACAAGTTTTTATGTATATTATCGTAATTATTGTTTGTATTAATAAATATATGATCAATGCATGATTTGCTTTTACCTTGTACGCGTGTTTCTTCATTAATGAATGAAACGTAACCATGTTCTTGCAATATGTTCAGGTACTCATTACTAATTTAACTTTCTTCAAGAACATATCAATATTTATATCGCCAATGATCAGTTTTGAATCTGCTTGATACTTGTCCCTCTCAAGATATGTTTCAAGTGCTCTATTGAATGCAATAGGACAGTTGAAGGAGACCTATATATTGAAATTATTTTGAACGATTTCCCGCGGGTCGTGAAATACAATTCAATTGATTTGATATGGCCAATTTCTATTACGCTATAGTTGACGGCAAGATTTTTTTTTGTATAAACAACCACCACATCTGCCCTGTTCAGGTCTCCCCCTGAATAGATAATTTCAAAGCCAGGGATATTGAACATCTCTGGGTTATGTATTTTCCAAGACTCGGTCAATATAATTATATCAAACTTAGTTTCAAATGTTTCTAACATAACTTGCAATTCGTCAAAGTTTTTATGCAGACTCCTAATATTATTGTGAAAAATATTCAGACTGAAGTTTTTCCTCCTACTGATATGCTCATCACATTCCTGTATAGATTCAAAAACCCTTGTATTCACATGTATAACATTGAAGCTTTTGAAGTAATCATCCATGTTATATATTCAAAACACAAATATGTGCATTTACTCTGTAATAGTACAATAAACTATCCTGACAGCTATAAAAATTTACAATACAAAAGATACACGTGATACAGTACAATATATATACAGGGTGTCAATTTGAAAACTTCCCACCCTTAATAGCTTCCTTCCAGTAAACAATATGAGTAATCGAAAAAACAGGTCAATTTTATTGTCAAGGGGGACACTTTCACGGACTATTTGTAGCACTCGTGGTTCAACCCCCTAGGAGGGGTAGATGTTACCCTTAGAATTTTAAATGGGAAGGGGGGTCAAGTGGCACATCATTTTGATGGGCGTTCAATTCTTGTTCCAATGGTACCCTGACTTATTATTTTGTGATGAGCATTTTCCGAAAAATTGCGTTCTAAACTAACAGAAGTAATTATTAGAACGCCTATACTGAGATGCATTATTGTATTGAGTCCCTTTAATAAAAATGGTTAGAAGACTAGGTGGCACCGCTCCAACCCTTGAATGACAGGAATAAATTTATTACGCATGGGATTTTTTATTTGGTGGTTATTTTCCTTCTACACAATAAAATTTAATTTGCGAGAAAGACATTTCCAACATAAAATCTACTTACGCTTATCTTATTAGCTGTTCGAAATGTTGTCCATTTTGCTCTAAACAGTAATACAGTCTGTTTTCGAACTCCCCTCTAACATTACGGAAAACTTCACTAGGAATTGACCGGCATGCTGCTGTAATTCGTCGAAAATAATGAGGTGGAGCACCATCCTGCTGGAAATGTAACAGATCCTCCTGTAAAAGTTCATTACCTTCTGCATCAATTTGAGTTTCTAGCTCGTGAGTTATAAGAAGATCGATAGTCTCTTCAAGCATATCAAGGTACAGATTGCCAGTCAAGTTTTCTTCCAGAAATAATGGACCAAGAATGGCATTTCCAAGAATACCAGCCCAAACATTAACTTTTTGTGGGTGTTGTGTATGCCCTTCCCGAAAAATATGTGGGTTTCCGTCACTCCAATAGCGACAATTTTGTCTATTAACATTGCCATTCAGAAAAAATGAACACTCATCGCTGAAACAGATGTTTAACAGAAGATTAGGGATGGTATTGACTCGATGAGACATGATTTCACAAAACTCTATTCTTCTATCATAATCATCCTCGTGGAGCTCTTGAAGAATCTGCATTTTATATGGATGAAATTTATGCATTTTCAATGCTTTTCTTATAGTCTCGCGTGACATTCCCGTCTGTTCTGATACTGATCGTAAGGAGCTCGTGGGCTCTGCAGCAAATGTTCCCAAAACTTCAATTTGAGCTGCTTCATTTAGTACTCTGGGGTTATTTCTTTTTTTATTTGTCACTGAACCAGTTTCGTAAAACTTATTCACCAAATCAAGCACATACCGGTGACTTACATTACAATTTGGATGTCTTTCGTTAAAAAGACATGCCGCCCTTCGTGCGCACTTTCCAACTTCGCCATAAATTACAATCATTTCAATTCTGTCTTGAAGAATGTAAACCATTTTTACACTTTTAGACACTTATTAAAGTAATTCCTAAACAGCCCAACAGGTACAACGGTATTCACAATACTACCACATAGTTCAAATTTGCTAACCAATTTTTTGCCGGAAAACAGAAACTTTTTACAGCAGAAGTAGCAAAAAAGGAAGGCTATCTGTACAATTTCTGCGATGACACTTAAAAATTCAGCATTTAATAAACACAACTTTACTACCATCTACGTTTTACTATTAGACTACTTTTTTATGTAAAGTGTTTGGAGCTAATGGCTAATGTTACCCCTAATAAAGGGTTGGAACGGTACCACCTAATATTCTAACCAGTTCTGGCCAAACCATGCATCTCAGTATAGGCGTTCTAATAATTACTTCTGTTAGTTTAGAACGCAATTTTTCGGAAAATGCTCATCAAAAAATAATAAGTCAGGGTACCATTGGAACAAGAATTGAACGCCCATCAAAATGATGTGCCACTTGACCCCCCTTCCCATTTAAAATTCTAAGGGTAACATCTACCCATCCTAGGGGGTTGAACCACGAGGGCTACAAATAGTCCGTGAAAGTGTCCCCCTTGACAATAAAATTGACGTGTTTTTTCGATTACTCATATTGTTTATTGGAAGGAAGATATTAAGGGTGGGGAGTTTTCAAATTGACACCCTGTATATATATATATATATATATATATATATATATATATATATATATATATATATAGAAAAAAAGGATAGTCGCTGACTAGTTAAGAGTAAAACTGTTTGTAGGGCCTGCAGCGATGTAAAAGGAAACTCTTTAAGTTTTTCCAAGCTTTCGAGATCTTTTATTCCATCATCAGGGAGACTACAATTGGAAATGTCATATAAGGTTGTAAATTCAAAATTATAAGTACTCACATCTTATTTGAGGATGCTTACATATATGTTCATATAAGTTATTTATAAGAACCATTTTTTTTAACAAAAGATTAAGTTTCTGGTAATTACATATCAGAAATGAAGTATTTTCAGTTCTTTTTTTAAAAAATATACAAAACTGATAAACTGGACGAAATGACAAATTAGTTGTACATAGAGACATACTTCATTTGTTTATTTTCAAATGTGACAGTTATTAATTTGACAAGTGACATTACTTTGTTCCGACAAATAAACTTCAGTGTAGGTTAGAATTTCTGCGTTCGGTTACTCTGATTTCATGGTGTTTTATGTCAAGAGATAGTAAAAAAGAATAAATTTCACTCAAATGGCTTATAACTGTTCGTTTATTGATGGAGTTATTCTCTTGAGAGATAAAGGCCATTTCTAAGAAAGATCTTTTTGAAAGATGTGTTTCTCTTACAAGAACTTTTGTTGAAGAGTAGTTCATTCGGTGGTCAAGGTAATTGACATGTTTTGATAAAGCACATATTTCAGGATGTAGTGTACTATCACTTTTATGAGAAGTAATTCTATAATTTAGTAATCTTTTACTTAGGCCAAAGTAATTTTTTTCACAATCAAGACAAGGGATACAATAAACAACATTTGAAAGTGAGAAAATATCATTTTTGTCCTTTACTTTTGAATATATTTGTCTTATTGAAGTAACTGTTCTATTTGCAATTTTGATATTATCAAGTGGTTGTAAAATTCTGGTTAGTTTGGGTGTCATTTCCTTGATGTAAGGTAATGAATGGAGCATAGAAAATTGAATTTTGATTCAAATCTGCAACTGGTTGTTCATTATGAGAATTCATATGTTGTCTTACTCTATTATCAACTTCTGTTAAAAATGTGCTAAACAAGATGTTATTAACTAAAGATGGTGGATAATAAATTTGTATGAAAAGTTCTTGAAGTATTTTCAAATTTTTATTAATAAAAGATATATCAGAAATTTTGAGTACTCTGTCTTTCATTTGTTTCAACAAATTCACTTTCATCGAAAATTTGTGATAAGAAAAGAAATTCAAGTACCTTCCTGAACTGCATGGTTTTCTATACCAATCAATTAATATTGTGTTATCAATCGATCGTATAAGTTTTGTATCAAGGAAAGGTACTGAGAGATCTGAATCTTCTGTTTCGATTGTGAATTGTATGTATGGGTCATAACTATTGAAAGTATCCAAAATTTCAGTTATACCATTTTTAGGTAATGCTAAAATTATATCATCCACATATTTTTTGATGAAAAATAAGTTAAAAGAGAGGACTGGTAACACTGTGTCTAGCAATGCATCCATAACATAAGCTGCAAGAATTGGTGAGATTGAAGATCCCATTGGTGTTCCAAAAGTTTGTCTGTAATATTTTCCATTAAATGAAAAATAGTTATTTTCGAAAAGAAATGTTATTAAGTTGGAAAAACAATCTTTTTCAATAGTGCAATGACTGCTGATACGATCCCAATTTTTATCTATCGCTCTAAGGCAAGTATCAAGATAAACATTACTGAAAAGAGAGACAACATACAAACTGGCCAGAACATAGTTATCAGGTAATTTGATTTTATTGAATTTTTCTGAAAATTCAAAGGAATCTTTGATTGAGTAAATGTTATCTGAATCATAAGCATTAGTCAAAATATTAGTTAAAAAAGAAGCAATTTGTTTTGTTGGAGAACCTATGCAAGCTATTATCGGTCTCACTGATAAATTTGGTTTGTGAATTTTTGGTAAAGAGTAAAATTTTGGAGAAATGCCATCATAACTAGTAAGCTTTTTTTAACATTGTCATCTATTTGGTTTTTTTCTTTAAGAGATTTTATCAAATTATTATATTTTCTCTGTATTTTTGATGTTGGATCATTATTGAGCCCTACATAGGATGTACTATTATTAATGATATCATTAGATAAATCTAGATATTGTTGTTTTTCCATAACAACAGTAACATTACCTTTATCTGACTGAATAAGAATCAAATCTGGATTATCTTTCAAAAACTTTTTTGATTTGTTGTAATGTTTTCGAAAAATATAATTTTTTTTTTGGGATCATCATTAAGTACACAATTGGTAATAACATTAGTAGCTCCAGCTATTTCTTTCATTGGTATCACTAATAGAGAAAGTGATATGATCTAAATCTGCTTAAATGTTTTTTTTATAGGAATGTCTTTTTTTATAAAAAAAAAAAAAAAAAAATTGTTTTTTCCGTTAACCAGCTGTCGTCCCCTTACGAACGGCAGCCCTCAAAAGTCGAAACTTGTGCGAGCTAAGGATTAACGAGGTCTTACCTTTTTACGTGCGATTCCTAGCACTTTCTCGGGCCATCAGAAAAAAGTCTGCAGTCGCTATGGTTTGAACACCGCCGACCAGTAGCCAGTGACTAAAACAATGTCGCTTTAACCACTCGGCTACCTGGCCCAATACTAAATTTTGGTCCCAATGATAAAAATTGTGAAATTTCTTCAGGAATTACTGTATTTGATAAGTTTTTTATCCAATTTTGATTTGTTTTCAATTTTATTCTTTTTTCATTTACTCTTAAATCATTAAATTTATTGATGTTTTTTGTTTTTACTTCATGAAATAATCTATTATAGATAATGATTTGTTTACTATAAAAATTTTCAAAAATCAATTCATTTGTAGAAGAAATAATGTCTCTTTTCAAAATTATTAATGAATTTTCTAATTTTTTGATCAAAATTTGGTTTGTTGCGATTTCTATACAAATGAGTTGTACTCCTAACCTGTGATTTCGTTCAGGAATATCTGTATGCGCATTCTGCCGAAGTAGCAACTGCTGGACTGATTTTGTTGTCGAAGTGATATGTTTAGGGATAATGCTGCGTTGTCTGCATTGGAGTAGGAAAATCCTTCTGTTATATTCCTTAGCTAACTTCATCTTTGTTATCGACCATGATTTGAATTTCTTGACGGTTCTTGTTCCAAAGGTAGTTCTTATAAATTCTTAAAACCCCATGTCTATAAATTGAAAAAAAGGATAGTCGCTGACTAGTTAAGAGTAAAACTCTTTGTAGGGCCTGCAGCGATGTAAAAGGAAACTCTTTTAAGTTTTTTCAAGCTTTCGGAATCTTTTATTCCATTATAAGGGTGACTACAATTGAAAATGTCATATAAGATTGTAAATTCAAAATTATAAGTACTCACATCTTATTTGAGAATGCTTACTTATATGTTCATAAAAGTTATTTATAAGAACCATTTTTTTAACAAAAGATTAAGTTTCTGCTAATTACATATCAGAAATGCAGTATTTTTAGTTATTTTTTTAAAAAATATACAAAACTGATAAACTGGACGAAATGACAAATTAGTTGTACATAGATACATACTTCATTTGTTTATTTTCAAATGTGACAGTTATTATATTTGACAAGTGACATTACTTTGTTCCGACAAATATACTTCAGTGTAAGTTAGAATTTCTGCGTTCGGTTACTCTGATTTCATGGTGTTTTATGTCAAGAGAAAGTAAAATAGAATAAAGGACCCCGCACTTTCCTTATGGAAAATGGCTTTCGGTTAAATTCCCTGAATTTTTGGTATGATGTAGATCTTGACTCCCCAAGCAAAAGTGTCCATGGGCACAAAGAAATCGGCTGACTAGTTTTCGAGATACAGGGTGTCAAAGATGAAAAGTGAAGCTTTCTGCTCAGAATTTTTAACAACTCCGAGAATTGACAGAACGCCCATTTATTCATGGAATAACAATGTCATCTTGATCTCGTATCGATTATAATTTTACGTTTTGGGCTCTACAACAGGGTGAACAAAGAAAAATCCAATTCGATTTATTTTAAACCAACCAGGGTAAGTTCTTTCATGAGAATTAAAGATCCAATTGAGCCTGGACGAACTTCCTCAATCTCGATCGAAGTTTACTGACTTTATTTTTATATACAGGGTGGTTCGAAAATAGGGGTACGTCAACCCCTAGTTTTTTTAATCGAAAAGGGGAGAGCATGTCATATATATATATATATATATATCAAACATTCTTTAATGTTGAGAACGTCGCATACTCATTTCATATATATAGAGTGAGTAAAAAGATACAGTCCAAGTTTCTTGAAAAAATGCGGTTCTTTTCAATGAATACCCTGTATTTCGAAAAAGAATCGGTTAATTTTCTTGAATTTTTGATATAATGTACGATTTGAGGAGTCCGAGATATTGTCATCAATATTAGCATAGGTTTCCGGACTCGTTTGTCGGCTATATACTTTTGAATATACGGATTTTATTGTTACCCGATATACTCCATTGGAGTCCAAAATGGGCTATTTTCCAACAATTCATGTTGGAAAATATTCGGGCTAGATTAGTGCGGTACCTATTCCAAAAATGCAATACCTTATATACAGGGTGAATTAAATGTTTCTCATTTGAAAGCCCTGTTTCCGAAGAAACTACAGAAAATTGAAATGTATCAGAAGCAATAACCCTCTCAAGGTTGGAACTAATTCTACAGTATTTGAAAGCATTTCAATTCAGATGGAGAAATATTTTATGTGATTTCTGTGAAATGTGTATAGTTTATACAAAAAAAGAGATATTTTCCAATCAACCCGACGAAAACCTAGGAATGGGATATTTAGCATATAATCAACAAAATTCTACAAGAAAGTCCGCGATAGTAAATATTTCCTTTTTTTGGACGTTTATTCAATGAACTAATTTTGAAATGTATTTGAATATATTTCACACAAAAAATATGAATAAATATAATTAAAGAAACTTTCTGAAGACGAGCTTTTATTGAATTTCACTGAAAAGGAAAAAATAATATTTTTCTCTGATTGTTCATAATGATATAGGAGGATATTGTATTTGCAAATTATTACAATTTCCACAATCTCTTTATTTTTCCTGTAGTGTTCAATTAAAATAAAATTTGATAGAAATCGCAGTTGTTGGAATGGTTGGTTGCTATGGAAATGTCCATAATAATTATAGTTTGACAATTCATGAAATTTCTGAGAGTTGTGCGAAAAAATATCGGTATATTCAAATTATTATATAATGGACAGAGATAGCGACCTGGAAGTACTTACTCCTCCAGAAATAAGGGAGGTGGCAAAAAATATAGAGTCGAATTTGTTGCCGGAGAAGTCTCGGATGAAATATGAAGGAAATTATAAACGATTTATGGATTATTGCATGGAGAAAATGCTTGCTTATTTTGCTGGATTATCTCAAACAATGAATAGTTCTATCCTTTGGTCTGTATATTCCATGTTGAAGGCAACTATGAATGTTAAAAATGGCGTAGATATAGGAAGATACTTGAAGTTGCGGCAGCAAAGTAACCACTTTTCTGCCTAGGCAGCAAAGTACCCACTTTGCTGCCCAGACAGGAAAAGTAATACTTTGCTGATTGATATGTGTCAGCAAAATTAATATTTGCTGCCAATCGGATAAAAATATTATATGTTCAACTCGGCTTAGCTCGGCTTAGCCTCGGCAGTCAATCTACTACTTTGCTGCCTAGTTTAATAACCAAATAACTATTCTTCAAGGGTGCACGTTACTCTGTGACTGGCAGATTCAAAAACTTGTCGCTCAAGAATTCATATTTGTATTCAAACTGAAAGCATTGCAGAGCAAGCTTTTGAATCTCAGAATAGCGTGCAATGTAAGAAAATCTTGTCTTCAGAAAGTTTTCATTTATTAAATTTTTTTTATCATCCATGAAATCAACCAGCTTGAATAATTGAATTTTGACAAAATATTCGAAGTGTCTGACTCCACAAAATCCTTCATATCTTTTGAATACAATCGAATCATATATATCACAAAATTCGTTAGCTATTTCAAATACTTGAATTTTGTCACAAAAAACATGATCTCCAGCCCCAAAAACACATTCATTCCAATTTTTAATAAAATCAATTCATAAATCATAAAACTCGTCTGCCATCTTGAAGCCGCCATTTGGAATTATTGGATTTTCACAAAACAATTACGATCTCTAACCCCAAAAACCCCTACGATCCAATTTTGTATAGAATCGAATCATAATTCACACATCTTGTCCGCCATTTTGGACCCGCCATTTTGCCTTTTTTAATTTGGACCCAATTTGATTAATATTAGGCCATAAATTACAAAAATCCTTCACAATTTTGGACCCCATCTTGTTTTTTTATATAAATATGTCAAATTCAAGTTGATTGGACAAGTGGAAGTGGGTCAAACGATCGCCAGATTTGTCCCTGACAAACAGACTAACAGGAATCGAATAAATAGAAGCTTGTAGGTATAAAAAATACACTTTTCACATTTACTAGTCGAGAAAATGAAAAATTGTGTGAAATGTTCCTGCTTTATAATTCCTTTACCATGGTTATTATTGAAGATATATTGAAAACTTCTGTGCGGAGAATATATATTTATCACTTCGGAAAAGATTTATTTTGGAATATTGTTCACTGAAGAACAACCTTGCACGAGAGATTTTCCTAATTGAGTGTACTGTTTTTTTTTCAATGGTGTCAAGAAAAAACATCAACACCTCAATTGAGGTTTCCTTCATTCGAATGATTTTAATTAGGTGTTAAATGTTTAGGGTACACTTTTCGCAAGTACTTCTTTCGTCCTTTCTTGAAGGAGGCTCTGGAAACAAAATACGTTTCCAATGTTTACAGGTAAGAACTGTCAGTTTTCATCGATTGATAGGTGTGTTCAGGAGTGTTATTCATCGAGAACGTCTGAATCTTTCTCTAGTCGGAATATCAGTTCTTCATTCTTTCATTATGGCAATTCGTAGTAGATCCATGTGTTACGTGTGTGACAGACAATTTCCTAGTAGACAAATGTGTCGGATTCTTGGAGACAATAATTTTCCAGTTCAGGAGTTGGCTGTTGCTAGGCGAGATGCTGCAGGAAGGCCTCAAGAAGACATCAATGCCAACACTAGGCTGTGTTTCAATTGTAATTTGTTGATTCGAAATGAAATACAAGCCTTAGAAAACGACCCAGGTGTTCTCCGATTAAATGTATTAACTCAAACTTCGAGCAATACTTGTTTCATAATATGTGATTCTCGACACAACATTCAGCGGGTAACTAGAGATTGTAGAGTGAATATTTATGTTTCGACCGATATTTTTGTTCCTGATAATGTGAGGGTGTGCCCTCATCACCTGAATGAAAATGGATACCCTTTAGATGTTTTACATGCAGGCTTGAGGTACGTGAATAGACCATATATTCTGAATGGAATGCAGCTCCAGCAATTTATGGTAGGTCTGAGAGAGGCGGCAAAAAAACACACATCCAAAGATTTCGAGGACATCAATTCTTTTTCCAATGAAGAATTCATATCTCTTACTTCATTGAATAAAGTGCAATTCAACGAATTATATGAATTTTGTGATCCTATTGTGCGAGGAAATGTGAGATACATTACCAGAAAACATTTGTTAACCTTTCTCTTGAAATTGCGTCAGGGTATTTCTGATGATTTTCTCAAAGTGATCCCACCCGCCAGGACACCAGTCTCATTATATCTAATGTCAGGATTTCATTGACACAAAGATTTGTACCAAACAATTTGGGCTTTAATGCTATAACCAGAGAAAACTATTTCACAAGACACGTCACAGAATTTTTCAATGAACTCTATAACCCCAACCCTAACCAACCAAAAGCAATAGCTTATATCGATTGTACTTATAGTAAAATCGAAAAAAATTGTAATTTCAGAATTCTCAGGCAATCCTATTGTTTTCATAAAAAAGACCATATGGTGAAACCGGAAGTAATTGTTCAGACATCAAAAACAATGATGCCACTATATTGAACCAGGAGTTCGAGAGGGACATCGAAGGTATCAGGACCTGGTTTCAGGATGGGGATATTTTTATAGTGGACAGGGGTTATCGCGACTCAACACCATTATTCCAACAATTTGGTATTAATTATCATATGCCCCCATTTCTCACACGAGGTCATAGACAATTTACTACCGACGAAGCGAATAGTTCTAGGTTAATAACCAAAACTAGTTGGGTAGTGGAATCCAGAAATGGACATTTCAAATCAATTTTTAAATTCTTCAAAGGGACAATATCCACAACACATGTTGTGAACTTGGGTGACTTCTATCGCATAGCTGGTGCGTTGATAAATCGTTTTCATCGTCTGGTAACAATACCAGGGACCAATATTCAGTTTGCTAGACGAATGTTAGAGCGCTTTAATGATGTGAATGTCGTTCAAGCTAAACTTGAAGCCGAAAACCTACAAAATAGGATTGGTCGATGGTTGCAATTGGACCACACCCACGTTCGAAACTTTCCACGTCTGACGATAGAATATTTGAAGGATCTGACTATTGGGGTGTATCAGAGACAGCTATCTCCATCTTATATTCAGGAAAAACTCCAGAGGCAAGAACAAGATATATTGGAATTAGATGTTTTGGAACAAGAAAGACTTATAAGATTCCGGGCATTTTCTAGGTTTCGAAATGCGACAAAATATATGTTATGGATTGCCTACAACACAGAAGAAAATGACGACGATCCTTCCATTATGGGTTATTACTGTACCTGCAAATCTGGTTCAAGAACATTAGGAACTTGTGCACATGTTGCAAGTGTTTTGTGGTTCTTGGGATATGCAAGATACCAGCGTGACGTTCATTTTCCTTCGACGTGTCTTCTTGGATTCATTGCTGATGCTGCTCACAGAAGAGCTCCAGATGATGTTGGTATTCAAATCATAGAACAATGAAACCTTTCATTACAATAACTTTCTAACGTTTAGCAAAATAATAAGTATTTTTTAAGACATTTCATCTAGTTTTCTCTGAAAACGATAACATACTCCCATTTCAAATTGGGAACAGACTGCCAAAACTCAACTTTTTTCACAATACCAAGAAAATGGACAGCAGAAAAAAAGTCAATTCAATTATATTCCTCTCAATAACACTTAATCATCATAGAATACATTCGGAATATTAGAGAAACGTGTTTGGCGTATTTTCCCCATACATAGTGGAATAGGCCTACAGGAGATACCACTAAAAAAAACGCGCCTGCAACTCTACCTCTTGGGTGGTGTGGAAACGAGTTGATTCATATCGTATGATATGATAATCCAAAAAATTATATAAGATTCATCAATTTCTGTTGCCTTAGTTCCAACCACCCTCTTATATCGCGGGGTCTTTGAATCTGTTATAGAATAAGTTTACACCCCTAAAGAAATTATTTATTCCTTTTCAGTGCAACTCAATGAAATCTTTTATTAATAAAGTTTCTTCATTTATATTTATTCATATATTTTGTGAAAAATTATTCAAATACATTTCAAACTTGGTTCAAAGAAGAAATTACCACAAAACGTACATATTTCTTTTCGCGGACTTGTAGAATTTTGGGAGGTATAATAACTTCACCATTCATTTGTTCATTGAGTACTAAATATCCCAATTTTGTAGAAACCGCACATTTCACAGAAATCATATAAAATATTTCTCCATCTGAATTGAAATAGCTTTCATATACATTTCTGATACATTTCAATTTTCTCTAGTTTCTTCGGAAACAGGGCTTTCAAATGAAAAACATTCAATTCACCCTGTATATAAGGTATTGCATTTTTGGAATAGGTACCGCACTAATCTAGCCCGAATATTTTTCAACATGAATTGTTGGAAAATAGCCCATTTTGGACTCCAATGGAGTATATCGGGTTTCAATAAAATCAGTACATTCAAAAGTATATAGCCGACGAACGAGTCCGGAGACCTATGCTAATATTGATAACAATATCTCGGACTCCTCAAATCGTGCATTATATTAAAAATTCAAGAAAATTAACCGATTCTTTTTCGAAATACAGGGTATTCATTGAAAAAAACCGCATTTTTTCAAGAAACTTGGACTGTATCTTTTTACTCACTCTATATATATGAAATGAGTATGCGACGTTCTCAACATTAAAGAATGTTTGATATATATATGACATGCTCTCCCCTTTTCGATTAAAAAAACTAGGGGTTGACGTACCCCTATTTTCGAACCACCCTGTATATAAAAAAAATGTCAGTAAACTTCGATCGAGATTGAGGAAGTTCGTCCAGGCTCAATTGGATCTTTAATTCTCATGAAAGAACTTACCCTGGTTGGTTTAAAATTAACCGAATTTGATTTTTCTTTGTTCACCCTGTTGTAGAGCCCAAAACGTAAAATTATAATGGATACGAGATCAAGATGACATTGTACCATCATTCAGGCATGTTATTCCATGAATAAATGGGCGTTTTGTCAATTCTCGGAGTTGTTAAAAATTCTGAGCAGAAAGCTTCACTTTTCATCTTTGACACCCTGTATTTCGAAAACTAGTCAGCCGATTTCTTTGTGCCCATGGACACTTTTGCTTAGGGAGTCAAGATCTACATCATACCAAAAATTCAGGGAATTTAACCGAAAGCCATTTTCCATAAGTAAAGTGCGGGGTCCTTTCAGGCTATTTCTAAGAAAGACCTTATTGAAAGATGTGATTCTCTTGCAAGAACTTTTGTTGAAGAGTAGTTCATTCAGTGGTCAAGGTCATTGATATGTTTCGCTAAAGCACATCTTTCAGGATGTAGTCTACTATCACCTTTATGAGAAGTAATTCTATAATTTAGTAATCTTTTAGTTTGGCCAATGTAATTTTTTTCACAATCAAGACAAGGAATACTATAAACAACATTTGAAAGTGAGAAAATATCATTTTTGTCCTTTACTTTTGAATATATTTGTCTTATTGAAGTAACTGTTCTATTTGCAATTTTGATATTATCAAATGGTTGTAAAATTCTGGTTAGTTTGGGTGTTATTTCCTTGATATAAGGTAATGGAGCATAGAAAATTGAATTTTGATTCAAATCTGCAACTGGTTGTTCATTATGAGAATTCATATTTTGTCTTACTCTATTATCAACTTCTGTTAAAAATGAGCTAAACAAGATGTTATTAACTAAAGATGGTGGATAAGAATTTTTTATGAAAAGTTCTTGAATTATTTTCAAATTTTTTTTATGAAAAGATATATCAGAAATTTTGAGTACTCTGTCTTTCATTTGTTTCAACAAATTCACTTTCATCGAAAATTTGCGATAAGAAAAGAAATTCAAATACCTTCCTGAACTGCATGGTTTTCTATACCAATCAATTAATATTGTGTTATCAATCGATCGTATAAGTTTTGTATCAAGGAAAGGTACTGAGAGATCTGAATCTTCTGTTTCGATGGTGAATTGTATGTATGGGTCATAACTATTGAAAGTGTCCAAAATTTCAGTTATACCATTTTTACGTAATGCTAAAATTATATCATCCACATATTTTTTGATGAAAAATAAGTTAAAAGAGAGGACTGGTAACACTGTGTCTAGCAATTCATCCATTACATAAGCTGCAAGAATTGGTGAGATTGAAGATCCCATTGGTGTTCCAAAAGTTTGTCTGTAATATTTTCCATTAAATGAAAAATAGTTATTTTCGAAAAGAAATGTTATTAAGTTGGAAAAACAATCTCTTTCAATAGTGCAATGACTGCTGATACGATCCCAATTTTTATCTATCGCTCTAAGGCATGTATCAAGATAAACATTACTGAAAAGAGAGATTTATTCAGTTTTCTTTTGTGAGCTAGTGCTTATTTTTGCAATTTTCAACGTTTCCTGTTCCTTCAGTTCTTCTTCTTGTTTATCTTTCTTTTCCACACTTTGAAAAAATGTACTTTGGCTTTTTTACATAGACAGAGTAAAAGCTGTTTTCATTAAAATATTTATTTATTCCACATGCTGAAATATGCTTCATTATACAAAATGATTTCTGCTTTTTTAGTGGAAACTGAAGTTATCGTTGGACTATCAGATGAAAGCGAATGGGAACGAGCTGCAGGATGACGCAGAGTAGCCTTAGCTTCTCTTCCTAACCAGGTCTGCACTGATGCCAGAACCGTGAAACTAATATGCAGATTTCACGACTTTTTTACAAACACTTGCCAGTTGTTACAGGGAAAATTGCAAAGTTTGTTTTTGTAAAGCTTCACCAGGTCTTGGCTCAGTTGGCAACACTGAATCTCTAGGTGTTTTGTTTACCTGAGTCGTTGTCCAATTGTCCCAAGGAGTTGCTCCGAATAGCTCGTGGTAGTTCTTAGACTAATTTCACAGACCACGAACAAACAAGGAAACGCTTTGTCAGACAGTGGCAGTTTTCGACCGCTACCGTTTATTGATGTTCCGCCACAGTTTCATTGTTCCACTATTCATCTGTTGTTCAGTATTCCTTCTCTGTTCGTACCCTATCATTGGTATTTCCCGTTGATGGTATTCGTTCCAGCTGTACACGTACTCCGTACTACAACTGGTAAACTGGCCTTATTTGAGTAATTGATGACTTGTTTATTTAGTGGAAATTCATGATCACTTTAATGAAACGAAAGAAACACAATTTTGTCTTTTTTCCACTAGTTTTTTATATTTACGACCGGTTTCGGGCTTTATCCCATTATCAAGTATAAAAACTAACTAATACAATTGTACTCTTAAACCTAGTTATATAGGGAGTTTGCAGGTAAACTGGATGGAGAGGTAATTAAATGAAAATAAATGAAATCAAATGAACATGGGTGAAACGATATAAATTCAATACTAGAGGTTATGGAAATTACCTGGGTTGTCAAAATCACAAATTCAAAAGTGGAGACCTAAATACATCGAGTTGCTCGTTGAGGATTCTATATTTCGGGTTTTTAATTGATTTATTGATTTCCATGGCTTCCAACAGATTCATTTTCTTTCCTTTATTACATGTGTGTAGGATTTTGAGATTATCTTTATTTATCTTGTGTTTGGATTCTTGCAGATGTTCGTACATTGTGGATTTTTTGTCGAAACAGACGTGTTCACGGAGCCTTACGTCAAAATTTCTACCGGTCTGGCCTGTATATACTGCAGAGCATTCCCCACATTCTAATCTATATATCCCTGATTTTTTCATTCTATCTCGTTTAGGTTTTGCATTGAACAGAATTCTGCCTAAATTATTATTACTTATGAAAGCTGTTGAAATTTTGAATTTAGAAAAATTATTTTGAATGTTTTCTGAAATTTTACCTGAGTAATTAATGCTACCATATTTACGTGTATTGTGTTCTTCGATATTTGGGTATAGTTCACTCCTAACCGTTTTATGAGTTTTACCTGATATTAATTTCTCTATTAAAGAAACTGGTACTCGATTGTTTACCGCAATTTGTTTAATGATGTTTAGTTCATCCTGGAAATTCTTATCAGGTAAAGGGATTGCGAAAGCTCTGTGTATCATTGATCTAAAGGCGGACAATTTATGTGACATCGGACTGAAAGAATCAAAGGGAATTGTACAGTCTGTGAAGGTGTTTTTCCGGTAGATTTTAAATTGAAAACTATTACTAACCCTTGAAATACTTAAATCTAAGAAGTTAAGCTTCTTGTTTTGTTCAATTTCTACTGTGAATTTAACTTTGTTATGTAGATTATTTAGGAAGTTCAAAAATTGATCAATTTGTCTGTTGGCCTTATTGAGAAAATTAGGGCCAGTTTCACAGGTTCCAGTTAGAGTCCAGATTAATTAGATGGTTAGACTGTGAAGCTTCAAACGCCATTTAAAGAATGTCATTTGCCGTCAGAACTTTCATTTAGTTATTTGAAGGTTAACTGGAACCTGTGAAACTGGTCATTAACTATCAGATAAGCCTAGCTTGAGATTGTGGCCCCTAAGGCCTCACTGGTGGATTAATATTGATATTCTTGAACTATTCCACTATTCTCAATGATTTTTCTTGGTGGTGCCATATTTACATCAATTTCACTTCATTTTGTATTTTTTTTTTGTGTTTTGGCATCGACTGCTATGGTCATTAGCCGTGTGTTCTGGATAGGCCTTGTTACTCACTCCATACGCTACCTTAGGAGCAGCACTGTTAATTGGAACGCAACAGTGAATCGTGCAGGACTCACACCAGTGGAGCCACGAGATTTTGATAGTTTAATAGGTCTAATTAAATTGAAAAATCCCAGCCGCAACTGGGGCGCGTGTACCGAATTGTGCAAATACAGTGTGTGTAATATCAATCAATATATTTTTTCCACATTCATGCGAAATGCAAAACTTTATTGAACTATATTCAGTGGAAAAAGAAGTTCTTTATTGCACTAGTGCAATCAAGTTTTTATTGCACTCATCTGTCATTCTACTTCAACGTGCTGTCATCATGACAAACATAAACGTTTAAACCTACTACATATTTAGCAGATATTCTGTGAGATTGGCATTAGGTACTTCACTACGAAATATTCATATTGAAAATTGCACCAATTGTTCATTCACTTTCAACATTGAGGGTAAAAATAAAGTTTGAGTTAAATTGTTCGTAACGTATTAGTTCCTTATTCAGTGCAAATCGATATTAATAATAAAGTATTCAAGTTGTGCTTTTCATTTTCCTACACCTAGTGCCGCACCTCAATAAATAATTTTTTGCTTTTTGCATGAACGTAGAAAAAATGTTGTATGCAACTCTTGCAAAAATTGTTTATTGAACTCGACGTGAAATTGTCCGACGAGGCCGTTAGGCCGAGTTGGGTGCAATAAACAATCACTTTTTGCACTTGTTGCATAAATAACTATTATTAGTAAGGGACATGACTTTTTATTTTATTCTGGTCCAAGTCATCCAAGCATAAGGAAAGACAAAACCATATTTATTAATAATATTTATTTATTATTTTTATACTATTATAGGTATCTATTGCTTGATATTTCAGTAATTTAGTGCAGTGGGTTGTCCCATTCCATCAGGGTGGTTTCTGAGCTCCCGGCGTGAAACATCATAGCACATTCACTGCTATCCTTTCCTAAATTTCGCCCCTAACAAACTCCTATAGTGTAGGTTTGCGAAATGCTGGTTTTTCAAAAAACCGTTTTGATTTAATGAAATCATGGCCTTTTGCCAAGTGAGCTCAATTCCAGATGTGAAATATATATTGCACATGATGAAATTTCAAAAAAAAAATCGATTTCTTGGATCTGAACTTTCCGGATGCTATCTTCTTGGTGTGCCGGATGATTTCAAATCAAATCAAATGAACCATTATAAAAAAGACCCCTATTATTTATTATGAAATTATTCCACATCTACAATTCATCATCTTTCACATTATCAATAACATTTCTAACATCTCTAGACTTCTTCCGGCGGGAAATAGGAATAGGGGGAAAGAATGCACGGCATGTCGACATCTCTCTCCTCACTAATTGTTGGCAATCATCCAGAAAATAATGAGTATTATCGGTAGTTACTGATAAAATCTACGCCTCCTGCCAAGCTTATGCGTAGGTTATGGTTTGCATCCGTTGTAAATAGATTAGAGGCTAGAATTTTCAGAATTTTCATATATTTCACTGGTCTCAGAGGCATAAAATCGTCACCTAAAATCTGTCGCCATCCCCCAGTCTATTTAACTCATAGAAAACATCTAGTTGAATCCCAAGAGGGAGTCCAAAAGGCATAAATTAGAAAATCGTCATCTGACATCTGTCACCGTCTCCCAGTCTAATAGTAGAAACGGAATCATAACTAGCTAGCACGTAATGAAGAATTTGGGGAAAATGATTGTGTACTTCTTCTAAAATTATGTCATATCTTATGAGATTATGAATACATTCTTAAAATCAATTTTGAGATAAATTTTGTTAGATTATTTATTATTTTATTGAAAATACAACTCCCAATCAACTGGTGTAACGAAGATAATTAATACTACTCAGCTTATTGCATATATCCTCACGCTAGTAAAACCATCATCATCTGAATTGCTTGTGAGTGGAGAGATCAGCCGTATGCATAGTCAATCGCCAGCGACTCGCCAGAGTTTCGCCGTTCGCTACACAAGGATTATAATGCAGAGTCAAGCTCCAAAAAAGTGACAACTACGCGATAAGTCACATTTTGGCGAAACGCTGGCGATGTACCACTTTTTTGGAGCTCGATTGTGTATTATAGTACTGGTGTAGCGAGCGGCGAAACTCTGGCGAGTCGCTGGAATTGACTATGCATACGGCTGTTAATGTTCTAATCAATGAACTGAGGTGCACCAAGTTGCACCTTTGGAGGGTTGTTTATTTATTTTATTTTACTCTATCTCCTACATACTCATATTTGAACATTACCACTCCTACATAATAAATCAACTGAAGTTTGTTGAAGACCGAATCGTTTTCTGTATATTTTGTACAATATTCTGATCTGATCTCAGGGCTCTGATTTTTGTACTGTCGATGGTATGCTTGAAAGCAACAGAATATACTCGAATGGTACTGTGGCAACCAATGTGCAAGTGGGAAAATTAGTAATTACCTCAATGAAAATTCAAAATGAATGTGGTGGAATTACATAATTGACATGATTCTCAGAGAACGACTATAGACGATATCGAAGATAGGTTTTTGAGTTATACAACAACACCTTGCCAATGAATTCTATAACAAATGGTACAACAGTTTTGGACTTTGCACAAAATCTAATATTGTGACTTATATTTTACTGGCGATCATTTCGATTCCTTACTTAGAACTCTATGGAGTGCTTTAACTTAACTTATTAAACAATTATCGTGAGTAAAACCAAAATGTCATTTGTACATATATATATTTACAAAATGAAGAATGAACTTTACAAACTATTGTGTGGAGTTGTATTTAAAATGTTGATGTTTGTACTTCTATTCAATCACGCGATCTGAGTAAATTCGACTTCATGAAGATACCGTTGGTACTTGGGGAATATGAGCTCCTCTTGGAACAAAACCATTTTCTGCATCGACTGTGTATTCTACCTTATATTCGACGTTGTCGTCTCCAATATATTTATAGAAACCTTTAACGTCCATGTACTCGTTTTCTTGTCCTTTGTTTGCTAGGTGACCTTCCTCTTCTGCTAAGATTCCATTTTCGGTTTCATATCTGAAAATATCATGTGTTTGAGTTATCAAATAATTTCTGCTGCATTGGGACTGACTTCAATAACTGTAGTATCACCTACAACAGCTGATATAACATATGCATCCCAGAAATCAGTTAGGTGTTTTATAAAGAAGATTCTCATTATTTTCATACTTATTGATGGATAACTTCAACTTTGACTCAATATTCAAGAAAGGGAAATGAGTTTTAGCCGAATACAATACAAATATTTCGTCATAACATGGAACATAGAAATGAAATATATAAACGAAAACAAAAAATAATATCTAATGTGTGAAAAAGTGCTCTCCTGCTTATAAAAGAGTACTTATATGCCTTTCCACTCACAAGGGATTTTGAAGAAATCAGAGAAACATGAGAATCGTTGAACTCATGCCACGTGCCTATATATGGATATGGCAGGATAGATAGATCTGAAACTCTCAGTTTTCTAAATTCAATAGAGTTTGACGTTTGAGTGTGAAACTGAGCTAACTTGATAACTTCAGTTGTTAGAATCCTTACTGATTCTTGGTATCATTGTAATGAAGAAAATAATTCAGAAGACTGGGTAAACGTATTTCTTCGACTAAAAAAAATCTCAACTGTTATACTTACATATAATGATAACCATCTTCCAATACTTGTTCGATTTTTCTTATGATGCCATAATTTTTGTTGTTGCCGTTATTATTGTATGCAGCGGTACTTTCCTTGAGGGGTGAGACAGCAACAGGCCTTGTAACGACTGGTTTGTAGCCAGAGACTGGTTTGTATGCAGAGACTGGTTGGTATGCAGAGACTGGTGAACCTGGGGATATGAAGTCATAAGTACACTAATGATTTACTATCATCTTATATAATATTGAGAACGTTCTGGTGGATGGGTCGGATTTTGTAAACTTCTCAAATATTATTCTAAATCCTATTAACAGGTCTATTCTCTAAAAAGTCGTTGATTAACGATTGTAGTTTAATTTACGATTACGTCAATCTAAACGACAATTCAGAAATTCTTATTCTGCAAACAATGTCGTTACGGCTTCAATCGTTACCGAATGAATAACGACCAACCTGAATTCATGTTTTGTGATTGAATGATGGATGAAAACAAAATTTTGAAACTGCCTGTTTTGGTTATTTGACTATTTTATGGAAACTTGAATCAATTATGGAAATTGGTGGATATTACGGAATTGTGAAAAAAAGTGGTGAAACTATTATAAAGGCAACAATTTTCCGTATATTTGGATATATTGAAAAAAACTAGTGTTTTCGTACAAATAAGTATGAACCAAGTGAACCAGAAATTCTCAAAGAAACTTGGCAGCTCCTAACAGCCAAACTGAACTGCTCTGTTGGGAATTTTATATAAATAAAGGGGCCAAATAAACAACCAAAACCAAAACAACCAAAGATTCATCAAAAATTTCAACTAGAAGTTTTTGAAATTGAATTGTTCATCTTTTTACAAACAAATTAAAATATCTAACATCGGAACATCTTCGGGAATTTATGTTGGAAGTGATTGTTCATCAAAAAGGTCCTTTACGAAAGTGTTTCATAAAAAGTTTTTTCTTCGACAGTTATTATATTGCCATATTGTAGTAATTATATCATTAATTTGAATGTTTAATGATATGAATTGTCGTCGTATTATCAAATGAAGAATTCCGAGTTATATTTGATGCAAACTACTGTATTTTTCATGAATGCATAAATATATGAACAGTGTGTAAAAAATTACTTTTTCTTCGACCATTAAGAAAAATGAACATTTCAATAGCGTCCTCGATTAAGAAACCTACCACGTTGTATGTAACACCGATTTTCATTTCCCATGGGCTAGCTGTATCGAAATATTTCATTTCCTACGACTTTCATGAACTACTAGACTGTTATTATAGGTAGGTATTAACGAATTTTATGAACATAAATAATATCGAATCAATTTGTTTACGTCTATCTAATAATTTGACATTTCACATCAGTAGATAATTACAAAATTCGATTGAAAAAATTAAGTTATTAAAAATGATTAGCGATAGTGAGGATGATTTAACAATCAAATTAATAAATTTATATCTGAAGCTCCTGATAATGCATATCTTCTGACAAAGGTATGATTTTCTTTTCATAAAACCAGAATAATTTCAATAAAAAGATTGATTATAATCGCATTCTATATTTTTGAATAGTTGACAGATACTTTCTATTTAGCAGTTAATTTGAACAAATTATTATGTGGTCTAGTTACGACGAGTGTTGATTCAGATGACACATGGACTTTGGGTGGTGGGAGCGGGGGTTCAAATCCACGCAGCCACATTTTTTTTTAATTTTATGAAATCGATTAGTGTTTGATTTTTTCTGCATAAAGCTTTTTATTTCCAAGTTGTCAAAATTTGAAAATTTTGAATGTTATTTGTTTCACGACGTAGGTACGAGTACAAAAAGAAAAAATAGATGTTTCATTCAACGGGTGAAGAAAGAAAAAATTATCTAAACCATGTAAAAATGACGGCAGGAGAGTTTGATAAAAAGGATTATTGAAAATATTACAGATTTGTTAATAATTCAGATGGTCAGAGAAAAAGTATGGTGTAGAATGAGCATGAAATGACCCATTTCCCACGAGTAGGTATATGAAATTTTGTAGTACCTACTCGCTACGCTCGTACTACAAAATTTCATATACCTACTCGTGGGAAATGTATGTCATTTCATGCTCATTGTACAATATACTATTACGCACTGTCAGCAGTGCGTAAAAGCTTAGTTCACGCACTGTCGTAGAAAGAACTCATTTTCAGCTACACTTTATCTTGACCTACCTCCTGTGTTACCTCCAACATAAGCGCCACCGCCACCACCTTGGTGTTTGTAAGAATCATCTGAATGGGCATAACGACCTGCATCATCTGGGTTGTAGGCACCGCTGTTATCAGGATGATATTGACCGTCATTGTTGTTGTATGCACCAGAATTATCAGGTATATATTGACCACTGGTGTCCGCAACTCCAGTATAACGGGCTTCAGGTGAAGCTACTCGGAATGGCTGGTATTGAGGGGCAGCAGCGCCCAGGGCAACTAAACCAAGGAAAACCTACAACAAATATTAATAATAATACCAAGGTTTAATTCAAAAAAAAATAAATAAACAGTGACCTACAACAGGAAAATAAACATGAAAAATTACTGAAGCTTGAATGTGATAATAGTAATAATATAATAATGATAATAATAAGTTCATTCATCCTCATACTTTTTCACTCTGACTTTGAACATATTATTACGAAGAGGAAACAAAAATCTGTGGCATGAAAATTCTGTTTTGATGCCAACAAACACACGAAAGAAATAACAGAAAAGAAATAAACACAGAAAACTACAAGAAAATTAATCTGTGCATGGCATGAGATCTTTGTTCAAAAATTAAACGTTAACACCATTCAAATAAAAATATCCTTAAATTATGTTAAAATATCAAATACATAAATCTAAAAATGATCAAAACTAAACAATTAGAAATAAAATCAAAAGACTAGACAATTCAAAATTGAACCATAGGTATTATTATAATTATTAAAGCTTTGAACAACATAGAAACTTAAAATAATAAATTTTAAATGGTTATGGTAAAATTTTGGTACTGAAATCACATTAAAATAATTTAGCTTACATACGGTATCATCAGTATATCATGCAAGTCTATAACATGCTCTGCATGTAGCTATAAAGCTTTATAGCATTTCCAAGGGAATGGTGAAAAGCCAATGTTCAACCATTTTATTAAACATTTCATATGAGTTGATCGTTTAGAGTTCGGACGGTACCTCATTGAAAACTTTTGGCACAAAAAAAGTGTAAAATTTCTGCCCTATCATTTTTTCAATTTCAGTTATCAATGCTTTGGTTTTATGCATTGGGTTGTACGGATGATGAATAAGTACCAAAGGTGAAATATGTTTTCACTGCCTCAAGAGTATCGCAAAAACAAATATTTTACTGACATTCATTATCGACGTTTCTCTATACAGGCTACAGGATGGATATTTCCTCAGTTTTTTATACATAATTTCAAGAATGCACTTCAGATTTTTTTGTAGGTGATTGTGAGTGTTATTGAGGTCCCACCCCATGCAATGACTCCATAGTACAGAAACTTTCGACAAAAGCATGATACAGTATTTTCAGATATTTTATTTTAATGATGTCAAATATATTTTTAAATTTATAGACTATGGATCGCAACTTTTTTGTAAGAAAATTCTCTTGATCTTCCTATCTTAAATGGGAATCTATGTCTATCCCAAGGTAATTCAGCTTTTCGACTATTTTCAAATGTTTTCTTTCGTCATATTGTATTTCCAGTTCTTTAGTGGTACATTTGCAAAGTAGGATGTGAACGGCCAAAAATGTATTTTTTTTATAATTTATAATAATTGATTGTCAACATTCTATGTTGAATGATGATTTGAAAATCAACTTCAATGGTATTCAGAGTTTTTCAATAAGTTCCTTCGTAAAAAATGGCAGTGTCGTCCGCGAAACTCACAACTTACCGACACGTATCTTGTTCGAAAAGATCATTATGATCTTTATGCATCTTCCCTAGCTCACACAAGTCTCTCGAAGACTTCCGAGGGTTGCGCGTAGGGGTGCAATCGGTTGACGGAAATAACAATAACAAAAACAATACAGGAACTGAAAATAATTGGACAAAAAACAGTACCTTGAGGCACTCCATATTTTATCATTCGATAACTGCTCATAGTTCCATCGATATTAATGGATTGTTTTCTTTCATTCAAATAAATATGAAGTAATTTATGGCAACTCTTTGAATGTCAATTGTTCAGATTTCTCCTGAACTGATACATTCCACTTGTTACCTCATAATTCATTTTTGTATATAATTTATTTATAATCTCATATGCCCTTCTATCACTTATTTTTTGTTCCATGTCTCTTGTTGGTATTAGTGATTTTTTTGACAGTTGGTGGAATTGAATAATGTAATTGTTGCTTTTTGAAATAGACGCCAGTTTGTTATTAGTTGTCATGGTAACGTCTCTCTCTTGATAATAAGATGTATGAAAACCCTGGTGTGTCGAGTGATTCGATTTTGTTTTGATTTTTCAGAAGACAAATAAACAAATGAAATAGTTATACAAATCAGTAAAACGCAAAGTCGTCTTTACTGATTTGTATATCCATACCACTCCACTTTGAGATATAATGGACTTCTACCACAGGTTAAATGAAATAGTGGTCTGCTTCTTCAATCGGTCCCAGAGATGGCGCCTTTATAGAATTTTAGTCCTGTCAATATTCCAGGGATATGGTGATTGACGACTGTTGTCAATTTTATGGAATTTCAACAAACTTCAAATACTGTTCAAAAATGAATAGTTGTGACGGAATCTGAATTTCATAGTGCAATTTCCCTGTATTGATGACTATTATTAATGTGTTTGTCCATTTTGCTGCATATTTTCTTAGACATTCATTTATTCAATCAGACAGTGAAGAAGCTGCTGTGTTGGCGAAACATTGAGTAAAATTTGTGAATATCTAATCGTTTTCTGTGTAGTCTGTACAATAATAATTTGATCATGTTCCGTTTTTGTATCATTTGTAGGCAATCCAGAGAGACGAACAAAATAATTCATCTATATCCAGCACCGAAAGTGAGTACCACCATATTATGAAGATTATCACATAGTATATCTTGTATTATTAGAAAACATTTTGATGATAATAATGGCACGAATATATCTCACGGAATCCTGCCATTCATGATTATATTAGCAAAAGATTGACAGGTTCTAATGGTGAATTTTCATGAAGCTTAATTTCGATACTTGCAAATGAAATGCTTGGTTATTATTGTAGTTAATTGTATTTCAGTAAAGAATTATAAAAACAAGTCGAAAATGTAACAAATAAAACTGATTGGTGATAGTAATTTAGTAAATTTCAATAATTAGGTTTCTTTATACAGTTCATCCGTCGACAATACTTGAAAACTTCTGTGCTTGTAAATTTACCCTAACAGGAAAACCGACCGTGGCGGTACACGCAAATGCGGAATATTTGGGAAACAGGTCACGATTCCATTTGTTTTTCTTAATCAAGCTGGCGAATTGACTCCCGTTTTATCCCACAGTTTTGCAAGAATGAGTCGACACACCATGGTTTTTAGACATCTTACTTGATACTTTCGGCTTATGTCACAGCCATTATATAAAATTAATTTGATCTCGTTAGAAAATATCACTTATAGCTTTTAGTTATTGAAAAGTAATAGCTAAACCATAAGTAATTTACCCTAAGTTGATGTACTGCCTTGACTAATTGAAATAGTGCGCATATTTCCAGCTTATTTCATAGAAAACTATGAAGAGTGTTATCACAAAATTGATGAATTTAGTGCAACGTTTGTAAATTATATGGATTAGACTGTTTATTAAAGGAAGAAAAGTACATCAGGCTTTCAATAAAACTGGAATGTGAATTCCCAAGTAAATCCGTAATTGGAAGATCAATCCAATTACTCGTGTTGGATCTTTCATGTCATAGAACCCGAGATTCTTCACCAATATCTGTGAGCACCGACAGTAATTTTTAATGGTCAACGGTGTCGAATGCTTTTGCTAGATCAATGAATACACATAAAAATGGATTTTTTTCAATTGCTTAATTTATCAATTTATCAATCCTGGCAATTGCATCGGGCGTTGAATTACTCTTACAAAAACCGTTTTCTTTACAAAATATCATAACTTTCGTGAAATGAAATCAACTTTTTTGTGAAAATTTTTTCGAAAACTTTCACAATGATCAATGAAATAGGGCGGTGGTTTGTAACATCGAGTTCATCACTGCTTTTGAAGAGAGGTTTAATTACAGCTATTTTCAAGATGCCTGGAAATTTTCCGTCATTCATAGACTTATTTATTATATAAATTAATTTAGGTGCAATTTCTTCATTAATGTCTTTCAGAATTTCAGATTTTATATTGTCAATTTCGAGTGATCTGTTATTTTTCAAATTCAATATAATCTCCATAACTTCTGCTTTGCTCGTGTCCGTTGAAAAAATTTAATTTGGGTTATTTTTATGTCTGAGTAGTTTTGTTTCAATTTTGTCACTTACATGTTTCGACATTTTTTCACCAATATCAGTAGAGTGTTCACATAACTCATCAGATATTTTTCTATGATCATTTTTTGTTTTTCCAGTGGGATTTGTTATTTCTTTTATGTCTGTTTTTGATTTTTAAAAATGTCCTTAATACATTCTTATAGACTTTTACTCAGGTATTTATAAGGTTCAATTTTATTGTTACAGTAGAAACTTTTTGATTTTTTTATTGAAAAATTCGACCTATTGCTGTAGTTTCTAAATTGTTTTTTATTATGTTCTGAATAACCAATATTAATAACCTAATGCATGCATATAATTAAACGATATTAATACTAATTATCAATTATTAATTATTACTGTTAGTGCAAACATAGTATATTCACTGTTCCATACTAATTATCCTATGATAACTCACCAGTGATATCATGATTACGATGAAAGAAATGCAACACACCTAATCGCCACAGTGTTTGGTCTCTCATTTTATTAAGTCTTCAAAATTTTTTCCCCATCCCTCCTACTCCAAACTTTATCGACTAAAATATTCAAATAATGAAAAAATTCAAATGAGATGTTTTTGAATTCAATTAAATTCATATTCATGTTCTTTGTGGTAAATCAGCATATTTTATAACTCTACTTCTCCAGACGAAGGCACTCTTAAAAAACCCTGACATAAATTATTTCACTGATGACACTAACATGAATTGGTTTGATATATGCTCGACTATTTCAGATAAATATTTTTTTAAATTATTCATTTTATTAGGAAAGGATCACCATATTTACTATCCGATTGAGTAACTTAGGTTTGTTGACTATACTCATGGGAATGCATTGGAAAATCGACCACTGATTTGTCAGTACCTTTGTAGGATGAATTTGTTTTATTTGCTACATTCAATAAATTTCTCAATTTCAATCAATCAATTTTTATTCAGATCTGTAGTACAACAATACATATTATTAGAGAATTTGTATTTAGACCGCCTCGAATGGGGTTGAAAAGTACATCAATGTTTAATAAAATAGAGGGAAATTTACGAGTGGCTCCTGGGGAGAACATATGGAAAATTCGATTTTTCAGAAATAAAAGAAGAAGGATGTTGCCCATATTTTCACGCGAGCCGTGTTCACCTAATGATTAATTAATAGACTGGCTTCGGAATACCAAAGGCTTGAGTGTTGCATGTGGCTAAAGGGTTAAAATGAGGGCCTAATTTTGTAAGGAAAAATCGAGTTCTCAACAGATTTCCCCACACAAGTCCATCGATACTATGAAAACCTACATCGTCACTAGTCCGAAAAACATAATGGCTTGAATGGCGCGAATGGATAACAGCTATTTGCACCGGTTTTCCTCAATAACGAACTCAGCTAAGTGGAGGATCAGCTTTAGGTGCACCTTAAGGGGAAGATGGTTTGCACCGTTGACTCCTGGCCTGAACCTTACCAGAGTATTGGAAATGATGGGTAACAGCGCAAAAGTGATCACGTAATCAACGACGAGACGTTAAACAACACAAAGTTTTGAAAAATATACACCTTGCTGTCAGTTCTGTCTAATTTGAAAGGCTGGCAGGAGTATGGCATGTAATTTAGAAAATTTGTCTCTACCGGAAAAACTAGCAACAATATCGCCAAGAGAGCTGCGTGCACATCAGTTAAAATGCGTAGTTTATTAGCCACCTGACCTGACTTACCCTAGGTAAACAGGAAAGTATCTATCCAAAATGTTCACGACATAAAAATGTAGTTAACAATTTTGTATGAATAAGAAAAATTGAAAATACTCACCATTCCATTCCTCCAGTACAAAGCAACAGAATATTTTTCAGTTCGTAAGTAAAAAAAAAAAATAAATGAGAGTCCGTCATTAGGGTCTTCAAAAGTTTCATATAACACTCAAAAAGAAATCTTTATCAAAGTTCCAAGTATTATAGAAGTGTACCTAAATCATTGGAGAAGAAGTCACCAGTTCAATATCCTTAATAATCTTGAAATCATCGAAATAAGTTAAGAAATTTTTTTGACATTTGTTGAATGTCACATGGACAGTTTCAAAATAACTTCCAAAAAATAGTCCAGAGTGGAATGAACAGAATCTTGAAAATAGAAAAATTATGGACCGGAAGAAGAAAAGCGTGGATATTAATAGGAATGATTATTCCTATGGAAAAGACGACGTATCAAAAAAGTTGTTGTTGTTAAACAGAACGTAATCGTCGTCAAAAGAATACCAAAGTCAGCAAGGACGATTGCTGCTGATTCACTTGCTAATACAATTGATGAATGTATTCATGCAAATTCTCTGGAGGCATGAAAGAGTCTGCTGTGTTTTGCATATGCATCATTTTGCATTCCTTTATGTACGGGAATTCGTAAAGAATCCATCACATCTTTAATCGAAAGAAATATCAGAAACCCCAATACAGAAAATGTTCCTTCTAGAACTCAGTCATCATCTGAAATGATACAGAATCTTAGTAAATGCATTATTAATAAAGTTTCTGATGGTGATATCACTTCTGCAGTGCGCATTTTATCTTCGACTGACTCTGTTGCGGCGTTCGACGAGGACACCCTATCCATTCTCAGATCCAAACATTCGATTGATAAGTCAAATTCACAACTGCTTCATATGGAGAGTGAAAATTTAACTTCATTCCAAACTACAGAAATTGAAGTTTTAAATGCTGTTAGATCATTTCGTACAGGATCATCTGGTGGATTGGATTCTTTCAGACTTTCACATCTTCAAGATCTCTTATCCAAAAGCTCTGGGCCTGAAGGAGAAAAACTTTTGACTTCTTTAACTTCACTATGCTACTTTTTACTCGCTGGCGAAGTCAATTCGAAAGTGCTGCCAATCCTTTATGGAGCTTTATTGATAGCTTTGAAGAAAAAATGTGGTGGTATTAGACCCATTGCCGTTGGCACTTTTTTCCGACGTCTAGTGGCTAAATTGTCCTGTTCTGCTATAAAAGATACATTGGGTGATTTATTTCGACCTGTACAATTTGGCTTTGGAACTCCAGGAGGCTGTGAGGTAGTCGCTCATGCAGCTCGTCGCTTTTTGAATCAACATCCAAATTCTTCGTCTACAGTTTTTCTGAAAATAGATTTTCAGAATGCATTTAATATGATTTATAGAAGATCATTTTTAGAAAAAATCAAGGATACACTGCCTCACCTGTTCCATTTTATAAGACAATGCTACCAAAATACAACTTTCTTGAATTTCGGAAACAATGTCATCTTGTCTGAAAGGGGAGTTCAACAAGGAGATCCTCTGGGCCCTGCTCTTTTTTGCTTATCTATCGATAATTTAACGAAATCTATACAAACTGAATTCAACTGTTGGTACTTGGATGATGGTTCCATTGGTGGTAATCCAGATACAGTTTTTGAACAATTCAAGAATATAATAGCATATTCTGAAGAGATTGGACTACAAATCAATTTTGAAAAATGCGAATTGCATTTTTTAAGTTCAAAATTAAAATCTGTTGTAATTGAGAAATTCAGTAAGTTAGCTTCTAGAATAAAAATAGTTGACAGGAACGAATGGACCGTACTTGGTGCACCACTTTCAGAAGAGTCTCTGGCTGAATGTGTGAAACAAAAAACAAATTCCCTCAAGCTGATGGCTTCTCGAATAAAATGTCTTCCTTCTCATATTGGATATTTTTTTATTGAAGAACTCTCTGGCAATTCCCAAATTAATGTATACCCTAAGATGTAGCCCGACATGGCATTATCAAACCGAACTAGTTCACTTTGATTTAGTACTTCGTGAAATTCTGGAACAAATCACCAACAATAATTTTGAAGAAGATTCATGGATGCAAGCTTCGCTTCCGATAAATATGGTAGGCCTTAGTATTCGACACGCAGTTTTTATTGCTTTGCCAGCCTTTCATTCTTCCTTCAATAGTGTTCGGCATTTAATTGATTATGTTTTACCCAATTCCTTCTGTGATCTCAATGATTCATTTTATTCGGAAGGTGAAAGACTTTGGACTGAGAAATCGAATTTGTCGATACCTGATAGAAAGAGCAATCAAAGATCCTGGGATCTTCCTTTGATGCAAAAATTATCTGAGCAACTTATTGATGCAGCTAAAGACTCCTTAATAGAAGAGGCTCGTCACAAGGCAGTGACAACGAAGGAATCCGGCGCCTGGTTGAACGCACTTCCTGTTGCATCTATGGGAACCTTGCTAGATGACGAATGCTTCAGAATATCTGTTGGGATTCGCCTAAGTTGCTCGCTCTGTGTCAGCCATGCGGATTCGTTGTTGATGAAAAAGGCACCCACGGTCTAAGCTGTAAATTTAGTTCTGGACGCTTCTCCCGACATTATGCTGTTAACGATTTGATATAACGAGCTCTATCAACTGCAAATATTCCTTCTATTCTAGAACCTTTGGGAATATGCCGAAATGATGGAAAATGTCCTGATGGAAATACTCTAATTCCTTGGAGTCACGGAAAATCTTTGATATGAGACTTCACATGTGTTGATACTCTGGCTTTTTTTCATCTCGACTCGACTTCACGAACTGCTGGTGGTGTTGCAGAATCAGCAGAGAAGATGAAACGTAGAAAATATTTCACTTTGAATAATCAGTACATATTCTATCCAATCGCTGTTGAAACGTTTGGTACCTTTGGCTCCTCAGCCTCTGATTTCTTTAATGACATAGGTCAAAAGCTGATTACAGTGACAGGTGACGCCAGAGCGAGATCTTTCATGATACAAAGAATAAGCATTGCTATTCAAAGAGGAAATGCTGCATCAATTCTTGGCACTATCCCCTCATTCCAAATCTAGATTCTACCACATAATTCTTTCCATACATCTAAATTTTTCAACGAAACAGATACTTTTTCAGTTTCAAATAAGGAAATAAGTTCACAGCCAAATGATTTGTCATCTGTTGAAGAAAATGTATCAACTTCTCTAAAATTGAATAGATCCGGCATATCTTCCTCCAACTCACTATCCAGCAGTTTTAACTCAAGTTCATTACCTCGCCGCTCTAGTGACAGATACAATCACCGTATTGGAGTTTACTCAGAAGACGATAGCAGTGGCGAACGCAGCTCAAACAGCTACAACACCATCAGGCCTGTGGTACACGGTACTATCAAAACACTAGGCCTCAAAGGGTTGAAAAATATTGGAAACACCTGTTTTATGAACAGTGTTATCCAATGTTTATCAAACACGAGATGGTTATTAGAGTATTTGAGGAAGGATGCCTATACAAGAGAAATAAACACAAGTATCTCTAGTATGAAGGGAGCCTTAATCAAAGCCTTCGCAGAGGTGATAAAGGAGCTATGGTCAGAAGATTCTTCTGATCGAGTGGTAAATACAGTCTCTTTAAAGAGTCAAATACAAAGATTCGCACCTCGTTTCATTGGTTACTCCCAGCAAGATGCCCAGGACTTCTTGCGATACCTTCTGGAGGGTCTTCACGGAGATGTGAACAGAATAACGGAGAAGCCAAAACCCATTCTGACAGAGATAGACGAAAAGTTAAGTGACGGTGAGAAGGCGCAAGAATCTTGGTCGAGGTACTTAAGAATGGACAATTCCAAAATCGTTGATAATTTCTTTGGCCAGCTAAAGTACACATTGAAATGTACGTATTGCGGGCACTGTTCTGTAACCTTCGATCCGTTCTGAGACCTATCACTTCCAATACCGCAACGAACAGGCCAAATGAGATTATCATAGTGTTTAGATTCTTTTACGAGGGAAGAAATGTTGGATGGCGACGAGAAGCTGACATGTGCTAAATGCAAAGAGAGAAGGAAGTGTACCAAATCCCTATCAATTTACAAGTTCCCCAAAATTTTAGTGATACAATTAAAAAGGTTTTCTTCGATGGAACGTTTCAGAGGAAAAGTGAATGTAACCATCAATTTTCCTTTAGAGGGTTTGAATATGAGTAATTATGCGGCAGACAATGTAGCCCCTTTCCGCTACAGTCTGTACGCATTGTCAAATCATAGTGGGACTACCTACAGCGGGCACTACAATGCCTACTGGAGGCATCCGCACGCGGGCACGTTGCACGAATATAATGATTCTCGCGTGTCCCCTATTTCATCCAGATTCCTCGTGAGCGGAGAGGCTTATGTTCTGTTGTATGAACAAGAAGGCACTAAATCGCACCTTTGAGATCATATTTAGTTCTATTTTTATTGTAAAATTTTATATTATTGTGTTACTGTGTTTGATAAATAAAATAAAAATTTGACAAACAAAAAAAATATATTAATTGACGTTTTGTATTGAGAAATAGGTACAGTGTTGAACCTGAAAATTATTTTCCTACTTTCATATCATAGGAATATTCAATATCAGCCTCAATCAGGTTCAGTATATAGAGAGCTGTAGGTTCAGTCATCCTAAATAGAAGGAAAAATTCAAATACATCAGCAAAATCCAGAAAAAGTGCTCTTGAAATACTTTCAATGTCTAGAGAATAGGAAATATTGCTTGTAGGAAAAGTGAGGTTGAGTAGTTGAGTGGAACCTAATCCTGGATAATCTGAGGCTTATCTTGACTGAGGCTTATGTTGTCCTCAAATAGCGGTGCATATACCAAAATCGTGATGTAAGGTCCACTTAAGTCGTAAGGTTACCTTAAGTTGAACCGGTGCAAATAGCCGTAAGTAGATTTTGTCTTCGGAAAATTTAATGGAAATTCTCTTTGATTTTTCCATATGTTCTCCCCAGGAGCCATTCGTAATTTCCCTCCATTTTACTCAACATCGATGTACTTTTCAACCCTATTCGAAGCTTGTTTGCGAAAATGAGGCACCTAAATCTGTCACTATCTGACGGTCTAATTGTATTAATTCATCCTGAAAGGGAAATGACACCCAAGGTATTCATATGCCTGTATTGTGCTTTTTTACTGGTGGCGGAAATTTGATCGAAAACAAAATGATCGAAAAACATTTGATAGAAGTCTTTTGATCGAAAGTATGTTTGATAGAAATACATTAAATCGATTATGATAGAAAATACAATTGATAGAAACACCATTTGGTACAGAATACAATTGACATAATCACTATTTAATAGAAATTCATTTGATTTGACAGAAAATTTGATTTTATGACAGAAAATACAATTGGGGCATAATTGATAGAAAATACAGTTGAAAGAAACACTATTTGATAGTCAATACATTTGAAAGACACGACAATCGATCGAAATTGTTAAATTGTTAAAATTGTTATTTCCATCAGCCTGCTGCACCTTTAAAAGTCCCAGAGACACTTGTTCGAGCTAGGGAAGACGTAGCCATTACCTTTTAACGTGTGATGCCTTGCACCAGACCGGAGACCAACCGAACGCGCTACCATCACGACCACCACGGATCATGAACAAAATTAATTACAAGTGATCTTTAATAACCCAACAAAACGCCGAAATTAATATTATAATCTGAATGTTAGAGGCAACAACTTTTAAATATTGTAAAAAATAATCGTCGTTGTCTTCAAATTCTTCATGGAATCGTCTAACCACAACAGCCAGTTTATTTTTATCCTCATAGAACTTGTTCGGTCTTTCTGATATTAGCACCCCCACAAATTTGTTGTTGATGATTTAATTCCATCATACTCTGTTCTCGAGTCTATAAAGGACCCCGCAAACTCCTTGTGGAATTTGGGTCCTGGTGGATTTTTTTGAATTTTTGGTATGATGTAGTCCATGTAATTCTCAACCAATGTTACCATTGCGCCAACCCAAAAAAATGAAGTTTTGCTGCCAGGGGGCGTTGAAATCACCCCTTGCGCAGATTAGACTATTTATTTTTGAACCCGGTAACAATATTTTCACTTTTTTCATTGTTGCTAATGTTGCACAATATTGTACTGTTTTATAAAAACAATTCTTACTCCCTCCCCTTTTCCCCCCAACTCCTGTTACGGAACGCAAAATAAATATTTCTCGAGTGCATTCAAATGTATCGTCGAATGTTTGAAAATGCCTAAATAAGGGAAATAGCAGTTTTTTATGATTATCCCCCACCCGCCAAATGACACAAAACGAAAAATGTATTTAAATGCTGTCGAAAAGTCAACTGTCACTGTCTTTTACATCTTTTTCTTTCAAAAAGAAAACTCTTCATGTTCCTCTTGGTAATATTTTTTTTAATAATTTCATGTTAGTAAGTATCTATTTCTCAATGTATCTATTTCAATATTGATCACAATATGTATTATTGATAAAGAAAATAAACATTTTCGAAAGCTCGAAAAAACGAAGAATATTAATTGAATTGGTCATCCCTGACTGCTGCCCAAATAAAACCTCTTACCTAATAAAATAATATATAGATTTCAACCAAGAACAACTACAGTTGAGTCCCAAGAATCTTTTTTTTTTAAATCTTGTTCAATTCTGGTGTACCTGGCAATCTACCTTGAATTTCTATGAAAGAGTTCTCAAGATATGCTGGTTTGAAACGATCTGTAGATACTGTTTTAGAATCACCATTTACATCTATAGTGAAAAATTTTCATTTCGTTGAATGACCTTGAAAGGACCAGTGTACCTTGGCTGTAAAGCTTTGTGTAGAGAATCTGTTCTAATAAAAACATGTGTTGAGTTGTACAAATCTTGAGAGACAAATATCTTTTTGTTATACTGTTCTCTCGTAGAAGCTGGTTTGAGGTTCTTGATACACATTTTCAATCTAGTAACGAATGACAAATTATCTAAAGCAAGCTCGTTGGATGATTCGAAAAATTCATTTGGTAAATGAAGTGTTGTTCCATAAACCATTTCCGCAGATGAACATCCCAAATCATCTTTTATAACCGAACGAAACCCGAGTAAAACTAACGGTAAATAATCACTTGTAATCTCCCAAGTGCTTGAATTATTGCCGGAAATTTTTCGAGTACATGAATTTTTTGAAAATTACCCGAGTCGCGCAGCGACGAGGGTAATTTTCTTAAAAAATTCATGTATGAGATAAATTTCCTGCAATTAATTCAAGCACGCGGGGGATTCGGTAAGAAAATTTTACACCAAAATATATCCAACAATTCATAAGAAATAACTAACTATGGTTCACCTGAACTATTTATATGCATAGTACAAAAAAGATGCATGAAAATATTGATATGTAAAACACACTTAACAAAATTTCAATTTGATTTTTTTAAATTAATCAAAAAAAAAAGTAAAAATGTTCTTGCTCCACTGGGAATTGAACTAGTGACCACACGACCACGATGCGGACACTTTACCGACTCGCCACGGGGCCTTTGATTTACATGTAGACAACTGGTGTATTGAAATGATCCTGAAATTTGATTTCAGAATTTGCAAATTCTGCGATTATCGTGAAGAAAATATTCAGACACATTCGAAATATTTAATAAATACATAAATATGAAATATTATCTCATTTCAAATGAAAAATACAATTCCATTTGTACATCAAAGCAAAATATAAACTATCACCTGTCAAATATTTGACAGAAAAATGTCCACTTATTAATTTCGGCCAGGGTACCCAGGAGGATAAAAATTTCCGGAAATTTTTTGGGTTGCCATGGCATCTAAATAAGAACGAATGTTTTGGTTCTCTCTAAAAGTGAGGTGTGAAATTTTCAACCCAATTTTGAGATGCATCAGCATAACACCTCAAGGAAGATTTTAATGTTCGATGAAATCTTTCAACAATACCATTACTCATAGGATGATACGCACAAGTACGAATTCATTTGATTTCAAAAAAATTAGTCAAATTTCTGAGGAGAAATGATTCAAATTGTCTTCCTTGATCGGTTGTTATAATAGAACACCAAGCCTTGATACCCAACCTGATATTAAAGTAATTGCAACGGTTTCCTAAGAAATATCAGACAATGGAAATGCTTCAGGCCATCGGGAATATCTGTCAATACAAGTTAATAAATATTTGTATCCCCGAGAAGGCGGCAGAGGACCAACCAAATCAATATGAATGTGATCGAAACGCGTGTCTGGATCAGGAAATTTTTGAAAGGATGCCGATGTATGACGGTTTACTTTTGCTTTTTGACAATGAATGCATTTTTTCGTCCGATATCTAATATCTTTATTGATACCTGGCAAGACAAACCGTTGACTCATAAGTTTTTGTGTCGCACGAATACTAGGATGTGATAATGAATGAAAATTATCAAATATTTTTTTACGAAATGTTAAAGGTATAAAAGGCCTAGAATTTTAAGATGAAACATCACAATATAGGGTTAAATTATTAGTGTTTCCAGGTATAGGAATTTGTTTAAATCTGAGTGAATGTTCAGATTTTTTTAGTAGATTTAAAAATTTGGTATCATTTTTCTGATGTTCAGCAATAAGTTCATAATCCACGATTAATTCACTTTTGTTCAAGCAATTAACATAGAATCAAGATAGAGCGTCAGCCACTACATTTTTGGAACCTTTAATGTAACGAATGTCTGTAGTGAATTCCGATATATATATATATATATATATATATATATATTCCATATGTCGAATTTCCCTAGGATTATGGTTTTCCAAATTTCTGGTAAACAAGAACGTCAAAGGTTTATGCTCCGTGAGAACAAAAAATTCTCTACCTTCAACGAAATAACGGAAATGTTTTATTGCGAGAAAAATCGCTAACAGTTCTTTTCCGAAAGTACTGTATCTCGCCTCAGTTTTGGACAGTTTTTTTGAGAAAAATTAAACACCATGAGTTATTTATGTATTGCTGTAACACGACACCAATAGCACTGTCAGAAGCATCAACTGCTATGCTTGTCACTGCATTATGCTGTGGATAATGCAATAAAAGTTTATTTTTCGAGCAAAAGTTTAATATTCTCAAAAAATGAATCTGAAACTTCATCCCAAACTAAAATGTCAATCATTTAACCCCTTCTTTTTATTTGCAAGCATATTGTGAAATGGTTCTAGTATCTTCGCACAGTTAGGTATGAAACGATGATAGAAAGTAACGAGGCCTAAAAATTCTCGAAGTTCACGAACCGTATTAGGTTTAGAAAATTTTTTAATAGCATCTACTTTTCCTAACAGAGGTTGTATACCAGTGGAGTTGATTTTGTGCCCTAAAAAATAAAATTCCTCACATCCAAACTCGCATTTATCAACATTCAAAACAATTCCGTATTCCTCAAAACGTGGAAAATTTTCTTTCGAATGTTTTTCATGTTCTTCCACTGAAGAACTTGCAATGAGAACATCGTCTAAGTAGGCGTAACAAAAATCTAATCCACTAATGACGTTATCAATGAACCTTTGAAATGTTTGTGCTGCATTTCTCAAACCAAAACTCATTCAAGTAAATTCAAATACACCAAAGGGACTTATAACTGCGGTTTTAGGAATATCACAAGTTTCGACAGGTATTTGATGATATGCACGAACTAAATCAAGTTTCGAAAAAATTACACAATTTTGAAAATTTTAGTAGAATTCTTGTATATGTGGAACAGGATAGCGATCAGGAATGGTCACCTTGTTCAGAGCTCTGTAATCACTAACTGGTCTCCAGTAATGACCAACTACTGGAAGATGGGCGAATTATTCCTAGTTCTAACATGTGATCGAAATCTTGTTTTATGAGTTTCAATTTCTCAGGCGCTAACCTTCTTGCACGAGCATGAACTGGAGGACCGGTTGTTTCAATGCAATACGTAATATCATGTTTGGCATCAAAATAATTAATTTTACCATGAGTTAATGACGGAAAATCTTTAAGAATGTTTTGAAATATGCAATTTGAATCACTCTGTAGATAGAAAAGTTGATATAATGGAATATTTCACATTATACAACAAAACGTTGCCAGGCTGTGAATATCTCCAATGTGATCAAAAGTAAATATTACAGGACAGTCAAAAAATTGCTATCACTGTATATTAAAGTATATTGCTATTTTCTCATGATTCACAATATATCGCTATGTATATATCAAGTAACACTTTATTAACTGCTGTATTATTTTCAATGATTATCGGAAAAAGTGTCACTTTGGAGGTATTGCTTATTCCAGACTAGAACACATGGGGGACATTTCATCCCGTATAGAATTTTTATCAATCTTTGGTATTTCAAATTGAAGAAACATTAGAGGCAAGTTGATTTCATTGAAAATATGAACAGGATGTTCATAAAGTCAGTTGTGGAATCAGTCGCAGATGATTCCACAACTGACTTTATGAACATCCTGTTCATATTTTCAATGAAATCAACATGCCATACCCATGACAGGTTTTATGTCTGAAAAATATTTTCAAAGTTTCACCGCACGAGAAAAAGTCCAACAATTCCTCATTACAGTGTGAAATTGCTTCTGAAGAGTATGTTTTCCAATTCTTCCGACCTCGCTGATGATCTTAGAAGAGTGAAATAGATTTTTGTCGACCAAAATGTATTGGAGGCCTAGCGAAAGAGATGCAGTTATTCACGTATCAATGGAATGAGCGATTTTCTGTGAGTGATACTTCTGAATAACATTCTCGCTTATCTCATTCATAGATAAGAATCTCCAATGGAAACTAGACATTTAATAAATAATCAACTATCTGAATTAAAATGCAAATTTTCACTTTCAGATTTATTCTCTCAAGTTATATAGGGTCTTTCTCAATATCTATCAGATGTAGTTCAATGTCCAGCGTGGCTTTTGCCGGGGAAGTAGTTGTTTTCTCTTAGATATTACAAAAAAGTTACTTCAATTTTATCGTAGAGTTTTTTCCATTTCCAGAGGAATCATGTATTGATTCAATTTTCAATTGAGAATGTTTCTCTTTAAAAAATTAGAGGCAACTTAGTAAGTCAACTGCATATATGGCAAAAATATAAAATATCATTATTTTTGTGTTTTTTTATTGTAGAAATACCTCCCATGTGTTATTATAAATCTGTTATAAACACATGGGATATATTTCCACAGAAATGAAATACCTCATCCGTTACTGTTGTCACATGGGATTATTTTCCATCCTAATATTTGAATTCTGTTACATTGGAGAAACAAGTTTAACTTTTTCTACAGTTTTGCGATTTGAAATCACTTCGGATGTATCACGAACTCGCGAAGAATGCTGAAATGTTTTATATAATTCTTAATGTTTATTATCTCATTTAATATATTTTTGTTACATTGGAGGTATTCGCAGCCCGGCGACGAAAATATGTTTAGAACTGTCAACAAGTAATTTGAAATGTTGAAGAAAATCAATACCAAGAATAGGATATTTCACATCAGCATCGATAAAAATCCACTTGAAAAGGCGTTTCAATCCTAAATGTCTTTGAACAAGAGCCGTATGTTTTGATCTTGTTATTATTGGCTGCTTGATGTGTGAAATTTGATGCCTGTTTATTGAGACGGAATTTTGCTGGAAGAGCACTAATTTGACTACCAGTCAGTATGTATCAAATATCTCAAACCAGATGTCTTGTTCGTGACGAATAAAAGACGGCCAGGTGCACCAGCAATGTTGGCTTGATTTCCGAACAATCTGTGGTAATAATAATATCTGGATACCGAGGGGGATCAATTTCTTGATATGTTCCTAGTTGAGGAACGTTTTGTTTGGAAAAAGTGTGAAGATTTCATCAATTCACGTGAGTCTGCGATTTCTTTAGATAACTGTCATATATTTGCCTGACAGGAACAAGGTTTATCAACAGCATTCAAACTTAGATGTTCACTATTGGATTGAGAGAACGTAGGAGTTATTTCCATGATTTTATCAGCTAGCGCTGCTTGTGATTCTAATGATGACTCGTCTCCAAGGGTGGTCAAAATCATCTTAACATTTGTGGGAAGTCTTTGGATAAACATTTCTCGTAGTATTGATTTGTCAACAGAACTTGCCTGATTACCGAGGAATTGTTGCATTCTTCTCAATAGTTGGGACCGTTTCTGATCTCCTAACTCCTCAATGGATAAAAGTTTTTGAATTCGTTGTCCATAGGAAAATGAAGTTCTTTTTAATATAGCATCATTCAAAGTGACGTATGCATTGTCTGCCGGCGGATTCAATGGAATATCACGAACTTCAGTTGCAAGTACTGGAGATAATGTTAATAACAATATTTTTAATTTAGTTTTATCCGTTATTATTTTTCTGGTTGCAAAAATCGCTTCTATCTGAGCGAACCAGATTACAGGATCTTTGGGCCAGAATTCTGGAAGTTTCAAATTCATGACTGCCGAAACTTCGATCGATTCTTCCCGTGAATTGGTCATAGTTGAAGGTCGGGGTCACCAATTTATAGAGGATTTCTATATTTTTTTGAGAAATCTCGATAAGAATTGAAAAGACGTGAAAGTGATTTGTAGAACTTCAAATAATTTATTTATTTTATTTCTCCTGTATGTTACCATGATGACGATTGAAGATACATTCATGATGATGAATTGAACTAAAGTGTGTTAACATAATGTGAGATACTTCAACGTGTTATGTTAAGGCACATGCATTTTTATTGAGTTTTATATCAATTCTATGAAGTGTGATTCGGCTGTTTAAAATCCTAGAGTTTGTACCAACATAATTGAGGTCACAGTTATTACATTGTATTTTATAGGTTACATTGGATTTTTCTGAAGAATATGAGGAATCTTTTACCATTGTATGCAAATTTCCAATAGTTTTGATTTTTTTTTCGTTATATTAGTTTCGTTTCTGAACAGTTTTATTATACTTGTTGATGAATGTTCAATATTTGGAACTGATACATAAGTAGTATTTTCATTGATTCTATTCGTTTCAATTTTGACTGAAAATCCCCTTCATCCCTTTCCTCGATGAAGGTCAATGTGAAATTTCAGTTCTTCTAAAATAGGTTGAAAGGATTTTCTGGTAAGGCATTCTTCAACTAAATTATTTGAATAATCGTGAATAGTGTGTAAAAATTGGATATGTTCAATCTGAATCTTTAACATTGAAATCAGGTATGCCTCAGGGTTTCAGATAGCCGAGAGGTCAAGGCGACGTTGTTTCAATCATTTTGGCTGTCAGTCGGCGATGGTTCAAACCATGGCGACTGCAGAAATTTTTCTGATGGCCCCAGAAAGTGCTAGGAATCTCACGTAAAAAGGTAAGACCTCGTTAATCCTTGGCTCGCACAAGTTTCGACTTCTGAGGGCTGCCGCTCGGAACATTTCTGGGCCCGTTGCTTTTTTTCTATATACACTCTCAATTTGATCAAAGCTCTGAAGCTATCTGAGATTCAAGTCTATGCGGATGAAATTCAAATCTACTACAGTTTTTCTTCCCCATTAGTGGATTGTAATAAACTCACTTCAGGTTCATTTATACGAAGTGAAATGAAACGACTTCGTTAAAAAACTATCTATTCAGAATAATCAACATGATCTGACCGTGCTGGATACATGATGGTCAGACCTAATCTAAACACTATTTTGTCCTAGATATTATTACATGATTTTTTATGATAAAAAATAACATAAGATCGACACAGATCGAAGAGAGCTGTCCTGGCACGTTTTCGGTGTTTCAATTAGAATATTGTTTATTACTAACTTTGTTATTGTTCTACATTATTTACTATACCAGTACATATAAGCTTGTGAAATTATAACTCGGGAATCAGCAACTGGTTCAGCTTCTGTACACTACTCATTCATCGATTGTACAAAATCCAAATCATTGTTTGGTTCCGCATATAATCGAGCTTAAATCCACCTCATAAACGTTAAAATCAAAAATTATCCGTTAACTTTAGTTAATGAAGCAAAAAAATTTGACTCGTATCTAAGAATTGAAAAAAAATTTAACAAACTAATTCAAGGGGCATATACCTCACTAAAATTGATTTATTTTTTTCTGAAATCGTTCAAATAACATTTTGTGAAACATTAGTTTTGTAAACTTTTAAGTTTTAAAGAAAATCATATAAATTGGCTGAAATCGGATGGTTCAATATGCAACATTGAAGATTTCATCGTGCAACTTCATAGAAAAATTACATTCAGAACGGATGCACACAACTTGAGATCCATAAGTTTGTTGTCTCCACCAGTATTTTAAACGAAATATACAGACATTCTTTCAAATACCAAATTTGTAAGATGCGTAACTCCGTCCCTGAAACCTCATAACCTCAATAGCATGCTACTATGTATTGTCTTGAAACTTAATATAATCATATGTGTTAATATTTAAATTATCAGTTAATTAAAACTATGAATGTATATTTTATATATTTATAATATTCATAAACAAACTGATGGTAGGGCCAATTTATGCAACTTATTATCATAGTCATAATCACCAACACGGTCCTAGTCTTAGTTGCTGTCTTAGAAATTTTTATATTCATGCATCACAGTCATTAGTTCGAAAATAAAAAATTGATAGATAACAACACTGTCATTAGTGTCTTTTTATCACAAAGGAGGAGACTTTTTTCAATCATTTTGTTTTTTTCCGAATCACAATAAACAATAACAAGGATAACAAGTCAAAACGAATAAGTATTTATGTCATTTGAGAAATAACTATCGACGCTCATGCGCATTGTACATGTCGTCCTAATCATAAGCATAAAAATTGATAATTGACAACTTTGAGATCACGATTGATACTAAAACTGAAGAAATTGCATAAATGCCCCTACTGAAAGGAGTTTTTGATTAAGACTGCGACTGATTTGGACTATGATAATGACAACGATGCATAAATTGGCCCTAAGACACACATTCTAGTGTTAAATGGAAGATACTTTTCCTGGTGGAGTAAATGATTGCATCATTAAAGGAAAAGAATTTCATCCTTCATTCTCCAATTTCTTTAAAAATGTTTTTAGTTTATATTATGTACTGAGTGTGGAAAATAAGAAACGCGTATTAGTATCATTATTATTGTTGAAAGGCACGTTGAAGGCAGGCTCGGTGAATATGAAGTAAGCGGGGCATTAGTTTGGAAAAATGCCTTTCGGTTGGACTCAACTATTCCAATTGAAAAAAAAACTGGGGTTTACACATGTTGAATCATGTACAACAAGTAAAATGCTGGGCCTCACTTTGGATTAAAACTGACATGGACACCGCATATTGACACACTATGTGAGAAACTTCGTAGGAATTGTTATGCGCTAAGATTTATGGAGAACCACTGTGGTAAGGAAGTTTTGTTGAATCTTTATCATGCAACCATCAATTGTCACTTGCGTTATGGGATTCTGAACTGGGCTATGGGGTCTTCAGCTAACAGGGTGTTCATACTTCAAAAATATGCAATTCGAATCATTGCTAGTTTGGGATGGCAACAATCATGTAGAAGTGCTTTTAAAGAGCTTAAAATACTCACGGTTGCTGGTCTATATATCTATGAAATATGTGGCTACGTTCATAAAAACAGAACTGTGTTTTCCTCCCACCGACAAGTTCATGAATATCCAACTCGTTCGAAAAATTTACTAGTACCCAATGCACATCGAACCTCTCTCTATCAAAAAAGTCATCTTTATTTAGGACCAAAACTGTATAATAAGTTAGATGAATCAATTAAACTCTCACCAAACATAAATATTTTCAAATCTGCTCTGAAAAGGAGTCTTATCGATAAAAATTGCTACACCATCGAAGAATTTTTAAACTGTTTTTTAATTATGTGATTTTATTGTTGTTCTAGTGATTTTAATATGTGATTTTATTGTTGTTCTAGTATTATTTTTATTTATTTACTTATTCCGTCGTTGACATTCTAGGATGTATGTTTGTACTCATACATTCTAACAATCGTAGTATTAAAAACTCTCTTGACTTTTTCCTAGTCATTGTACACTTGTAATTGCTTTGCTCCTACGATGTACTTTTTAACTAGAGAAATAAATATATTATTATTATTATTATGTTTTCCAGCCAAAACCGCTCAATAGTTATTTTTGTATTGAGTGCGTAAAATGGGTGTTTTTTTAATAATAATAATAATAATAATGACCATAATAATAATAACTGATTTTATTGAATAGACATAAAAGAACATAACATTACACTATGACTAAATATGCCACACAAATGGCAGAGTCAACCATGAAAATGGCACATGGGAGTGTTAATTTTTGGCTGCAGGTAGAGGCCAAAAATGATCTCGAATGTGCCAGGAAAACACGTATTTTATACACGAAATACAAACAACATTTTTTGTACTACTGCGTATGTGAATTTACATCTTCTGAAATATATTAATAATAAATACTTCCAATACATCTTGACGTGGTTTTTTGTCCTGATGAGTTATCGCTTTCAAACGACTGTTGTTTCGAAAATATCATTCAATGTTTTCAGTAAAATCGTCTGAAAAAAATAAGTCCTGAATAACTAAATAATACTTCTCTATTTCATACGTGTTATCTTAAATGTTATCAATACTTCCAATACAAGTTCACAGCATCCAGTGGTCTTTCTGTATCGTTACTATAGAAACGGTTTGTTGGCACGCCGCGTGTTTGACTATTTGACTGTGTTTACTCGTAATCGCTTCAATTTCAGGTTATTTTCAAGAAGATGGATGTTGATTATGATAGTGGAATTGAAACCCCATCAGATATATCTTAGGAAGTAAATGCAATAGTATCTAATATAAGTAGAATTCTTCTGGACTTCCATTGTCTAGAAACAAAGAAAATAAATTATTTGCATGTGTTTGAGTCACGTTTCAACGTGAATGATGCGACAAGAAACATGTAAAAAATGTTGGTAAAATTCCGTTAACAAAGTGATACAATCTATCAAAAAATTTTTGATGGCTAGTAGCGCCCGGTTAACGGAATTTTACCAAAAGGTTTCTGAAAATGTGCTTATTTGCTATTTTGAGGAAAAATCAAAATTTATAAAACCTCCTACGTTATGGAGTGTCTACTCAATGTTGAAAAGTGCATTGAATATTAGGGAAAATATTGATATAAGGAAGTTTTCAAAGTTGGTCCCGCTCATTAAGAACAAAAGCGTCGGATACCAAGCAAAGAAATCTAAAGTTTTATCAAGAGATGATATCAATAAATTTATTCAAGATGCTGATAACGAAACAAATTTACTTCATAAGATACAGATAAAATCATAATTCTGTAGGATTAGTAGTAATTTCAATATTTTTTATTTGTAGGTTGTCCCAATTTTGGGTATCAGCGGTGCTTGTCGCCGTGAAGAATTATTACATATAACTATTGTTGCCATTGAAGATGCTGGATCTATATTTATTATTAAAATACCTGATACGAAGACAAATTGCGCAAGAACGTGTACTGTTTCAAATTCTGATCATATTGAGATATACCGCAAGTATAGAGCACTACGGCCCAAAAGTAAGAGATGATTTTTGAAATATTCGTGAGAAAAATGTATAACCAACATGTAGGGATAAATCAAATAGGAGAAATTCCCAGCTTGATTGCAAAATGGCTTCGAAAAGACATGTATAAGAGCTGCACAGCTCACTGTTTCAAGAGTAGCTCTGTAACTCTTTTGGCCAATGCAGGGGGCAAAATTACATCCATAAAACGTCACAGTGGCTGGATATCTTCCTCCGTAGCAGAAGCAAAATAGAAGATAGTTTGAATAACAAAATTGAGATTTCTAACAAAATTTTGAATTGTCCATCTTCTTCCAAACAAATTGAAATATCTGATAAAATTGTGGAATCAACTCTTCCAGAAATATCTAACGTTTCTGATCAGCAGCAGCATGGAACATCTTCGGAAATTTATGTTGGAAGTAATTGTTCAAACTTCACTATCAGTCAATCAATTTCCTCATAGCTATTTATCTAAAACATATTTTAAGTGTTGAATAAAAAATATGTGATTATTTGATATTTTTTTAAACAAATTATTTTTAGTTTTATTGCCTGGGGTACAGCTGCACCCCGCTCGGTCAGGTACATTTCTCTTTGCTGCAACAACCAACTTTGTCGAAAACATGTAATGGAAGGACAGGGATTCTTGAATTTATTTATGGTCATGGGGTTCGGAGAAAATCGGTATCATTTTATAGCGGCAATATGATGCCTGAAAATAGATATGCCTCTAGCCGCCTTCAGTCATGACTAGACAGGGGCGATGTTACTTATGCAACAGAAATAAGGACAGAAAACCAAGGAAGTTTTGTTCAAGTGTGATAAATTTGTATAGAACATTCAAAAAATAAAACAGTTTGTAATACGCGTGATCAATATATAACTTTATACGACCCTTTGGCAGTAGTATACTACGGCCTTGCTCCGTACCACACAGAGGGCCCAACTTCTTTATTTGAATCACGAAACAAAAACCAAAATGATCCTCATCAAAAATCAGGAGGAGAGCAACAAAAAAACTTGTAATAATAATAATATTTCTTTGTCAAAATGACAAAAACGTCGAAAAAAAGCCCTAACTTTTTTATTCGTAGAGATAGCAAAAAAGTTATTTGAAAAAAAATGATCTTAGTCGAAAAATAGGTGGGAATGAAGGAAAAATTGACGAAAAAAGACCAAACAAAAAGTCTGTCTGTCCGGAGTCCTTGGAGATATCGCTTTGAAATTTGAACTAGATCAAAAAAACAAAATTAGTATTTTTAAATTAATTTGTTTTTCCGATTGAAAAAATCTGGAAAATTTTTTGGCGTTTTTTTGTGTTTTTAAACTTCCTTCGATACAGGTCAGGCAAGTGATTTGATTCATTTCATATTTTTTGAAAATATCTTTCATATTCCGTGGTGTGCTGTATAGTTTTTGATAAAGATCGGAAAATGGAAACAGACTTTTCCGGGCGATTTTCCGAAAAAACAGACATTTTTCAAAGTCAAATTGCGACTAAACCAAATGACGAAACCAACATTTGAAATGCACTCGATAGAACTTTAACCAACGTACAAATCTCAATACACCGTTTTTCCAAAAACCGATTAGAAAATGGTGAAAATCCCTTAAATCTGAAAATAAAAATTTAAATTATTGAAAAAACAGAATATCTCACGAACGGTTGATACCATCACAATTTACCATGAAACCTTTTTTGACCACTTTGGGAAAATCTACAAAAAATGTTCGGAAATTTTTTCGAAAAAATCAATGGCCCAGGAAATATTCGAAAAAAAACGAAAAAATTGATATAATGACCGTACTAATGATAAAATTGAAATTCTTAAAATCGCCTCGAATACGTCTTTACGAAATCTACTGGCGCTCCAAATCATCTTTCTCTGACTCGATTAAAAAGTGGGAAAATGATGGAAAAACTGAAAAAAGTTCTAAAAGTGTGTATTTTGTGTCTAAAATCGCCAAAAACTTGAAAATGATAATAGATATCACATAAATGTATGGGTACACATTTGTTGTCTTTGAACAGTTCTACAAAAAAGTTTTCAAACTTTTTCCACATCGCGATAAATAAGCTCGTAAAAACCGAATTAACCTAAAAAATACCAGAATTTTCTTTTTGTGGGTTTTAAATCACCAAAAACTCGGAAACGAAATGAGATATAAAAAAAATGTATATAGACAATTTTATTGAACTCGGACGGATCTACAAAATATTTCGGAGGAATTTTTTCATATCTGAGAAAAAATATTTGACATGGGGGCTATGAAGAATTTTCCATTCTTTTCTTTATTTTCAAACGAAAAAAATTCGAATTTTTTTTCATATCTGGAAAAAAATATTTATATGTGGACTTCTGAAATTCGAATACGACGAGTGCCGTAACCGGTCGTAGTATCCAATTATTGATGGCTTTCAATGATAGTTTCAATCATGCCTAACAATTAGAGTAATTCATGGACAGGTAACATAAAGTCGTAGTATTCACGTTCCGGTCGTAGTATCAAAATTTGAGTCGTAGTATTTTCAACTTCCGAGCTCTAGGCGATGCGAGCACTCACTTACTAAGGGCCAGTTTCACCGGCTCCAGATAACTAACTAGTTTAGACATTCTTCAAATGGTGTTGGAAGGTTCACATTCTATCAATTAATCCGAAGCTTACCTGGAACCCATGGAACTAGCCCTAAGTATAATATAATTTTGTAATGATTTCTATTTTCGTTGCTATTTGTATTTGTTATGTGAGTAATAAAGCATGTAGCTATAAAAATTTATTTATTCTCAATAGACAAACTTTTATTGGATACATGATGATAATATGGGGTGAATATGCATCGCACTCGGTATTTAATGTAAATTTTTGAGGTCGGTATTATGAAGGTTTAATTAATTGAAACTAATGATTGTTTGGAACCATTTCCTGTATGAATTGTTTTTCGTATGGCTCGAAATTACTATTTTATGCTTGCTACCGTGTGTGGAAGTGAATAAGCATTCAGCTTTTTCAATTACAATACTTATATTTGAATTAGTTATGCATTTTATGAAAAACTTGTTTCTATCACGGATACGGTCAATGGTGAAAAAATAAGTACTCTTTTTTGCTACCCGAGCTTTCGCGAACGTTTATTCGCTTTTTTGAGGGCTGCAATATAAATACATGGACATTAAATGTATAAAATAAATAACAATGTGATAAACATACTGTGAACATGTATGTAATTAAAATGGAAAAACCAGAAATGAAGAAACTAGTCAGGAAAATGTGTATATTTATAGGGTATGTTCACATTTTCTCGAAAAAAATGCAAAAAAGCATGATAACTGCAAAAAAATTATTTTTTCAATATGTCGCTATTTTTAGGCATCTGTAAAAATTGGCCTTATGTACATAATCGGAATTTTTCTGGAAAATTCTATGAAACTGTCACACGAAGAATGCATGCCTGGGAGAACGAGGTACCTATTTTATCAATTCATCAGTGGGAGTGTCACTACTATAGTTGCTCATAATCGTGTTGAATCGAATGTAGCCACTAGCAAAACGCATCAATTCATTTTTCAAGGCCCCTTGTTGTTTCTGAACTCAGGTTAAAAGGTCACCATTAAGAATATTCATTATTGAATACCATCAACTGGAAGTGAAGTGTTTGTTATATTAATTGATAGGCCATTATCTTTTCGCGTTTATAGTTTAGATTAGTTCTCAAAGAAACGCCGAAGTATGTAAATATTCATTTGTCAGTTGTTTTCGTTGTGTGTGTTGAATCAGTATTTCCTGGTTACGGCCTTTTAAAAAAGAAAACTTTATTTGAAATATTACAATACGACACTTTGAACTTTAATGTAAAACTGTAATTAAATAATCATAGTTTGTGATTCGAAGACTGGGATTATTTGAATGGCGTCTCTTCTTGGGTTTTTGAATTTATAGGTTAGGAAACTGCATTATAGAACTGGAAACTGCGTATTTCCTGTTATTCATCGATGACCTTCAAACATGCTGAGGAATGTGCTTTGTCTACTGTGTAGAAGCTGATGCAATGTTTAATGACAGTCGTAATTCTGGGACAAAGGGCTCATTCAGGATTCGGATATAACAACTCTCCCTTGAAAATAAAGTTGATGCGATGCTGCAGCTAGTGATTCATTCTATTTCTTCTCTTTCCCATTCTTAAAAGTGAATACCTGGTCTTCTTCCTGACGGTGAAAACATTCAAAGGGATGAAAGAGTACTTTCAGTTCTTAGAAGTTGATAATTTTTTGATCACGATTCCAATTTTCACTGAACTTTTATTTTCGCACTTACAAATTATATAAAATAAAATTACACACCGCACTAATCTTATGGAAAGCCGGTTTGGGTGAAAATCGTAGTTAGGTGAAAATGATGTAGCCCATGCCATCCTGAACAAAAGTTACCATTGCGTCAACTGTCTGAATGCCGGCGTTTGGATTTTACAGGTGGTCAAAGATTGATATTTTGACGATTTTTCAAAAAATCTGGAATTTCATTTCCATCGTATCGACCTTTGTATATTCATAAATTCTCATCTCAGATATTTTGTCATTGAAATGTTTCGAAGTATGTGTAGTAAACAATATTATTTTCCGTTACAAAGGAATTATTATTGATTATTCCAGAAATCGATGAGATACTATACTTCAAACCCCTGTATCATTCAAACCGTTGTGTTCGCGAGTAGGCACTGTAGAACTTTTTGATCAATAACATCAGTAAATAAAAAAAAATACACGGATGATTTTAGAAATCATTTCAAAATTATTCCGAAACATCCCCTTTCCATATTTTTTTGATCATCGCCGCAACTTTATGTGGATTCTGATTAATGAGCACAGACGTTGATACATTTGTATATACATTAGCTACATACTTTCGAAAAATTATTCAAATATATTAGTGGAAGCTGACTATACAAAGGAGTACATTTTTCCGAAATTGAAAATATATTTTTAATCGCCCCGTATCTTCCAAATACTTAAAGTTGGATGGTTGGTTCAAATGCAAAATATGATCGCCTTCTCATGTACTGTAAGTAATATGAATTGCATATTGCTACGACCCTACTGAGGGTGGCCTAGTAGCAATGGTGGGTGGCTAAAACTTCATATCAGTTTAAGTATTTAAAGGTCTAAAGGGGAGGCCGCCAGCTAACAGTGAAGAAGGGCGTGGGTAAGATGGTGAAACGAGCGCCACCCGTTTTATCACCCCTTTAGGACTCACTTACGAATGTTACAAAATAAAACAAAACGGGAAATTATCCAAAGATAATAATTAAACTTCAATTACGTTTGAAACGATAATATAATATAATAATTGTTGAAATCTCATTCAGTTTTCGACTATCTACTAAAATTCCGCAATGCACAAAATCGCCCTTTATTCGTGAAAACACTGTCTAAGGCCAATCCGATTTCACTCTGGCAATTTGTCCGTGACACAGAGTTATATATGAAATTTAGAAGAAGAATGAAAAGTCAGTGCTGTCACTCTGGCGTATCTAGGTTAAGGATAGTTGTTTTGTTTACAATGATTGAAATGGAAATTACTATTATGAGATTATATACTAAAGATGTAGTTTCAATCAGCCCTTTATAATGGAGGTGACCAGAATCATTTACTTTAGATATAGCTATATCGTCAGCTCACAACAAATATTCTGGGTAAGGTTCTTAAGTTCCTATCAGGACAACTTGGATCGAGAAGCTTGCTGAGAGATATCTTTTATAAATTCATTAAATATATATTGCAGGTAGAAATAAACGTAAATATTTATGTCCTAAAACTAAATTATGTTGGGCGCAAGTCGCCAAGAATGTGCCTCTTGAAAAGAGCAACAGGTTATAAATGACACTTCTGGACTTTATAAGCAAGTAGGCACTGAATGTATGGAAATCAGATATTCCAGATATGTTATGAAAGGATCAATCTTATAACTAGGCTTATCTGTTGTGTCCTGTGGAAGTGCTGTATCCCTGAGGAAGTTCTGTATAGGTACTCTAGACACCCTGAGATTCCGATGTTACATTTCACTGTGGCAGTTAGAAGCTCCATGCATAATTATCATCAGTTAGTAAGCGGCTACTTATAACCTCTGCGGACTCAATCCAAATAAGTGCTTGCGGAAGCAAAATGCAAGTATAGAAGGGTACTTCGACACCCAGGTAAGGTACCGGAGAAAGATGGAAAGTTGAAGATGATAGCAAAAGCACAGAAGGAAGGTAAAACTATAACAAAACAAAAAAAGGCCTGAAACAAAATGATGCAGATGAGACTACGTTCTGTTGAACTATATCATTGAATAGAGTATTATTCATGTACAAACCTTCGGTGTAATGTGGCCTTATAGATGTCTGTTCCTGTCTTTCAGGATGTTTGAAATCAGTAGGATTTTACGTCTACAAAAATAATATCCAACAGGTATGTCGAGAGTTTTATCAGTATCTAAATACCAGGAATAAAACAATTTATCTCTTTGTAGATGCTAATCGTACTTAGTAAATCCGTAAAACGTGTTGCTAGAGCTAGATCTAAAATCCAACCAAGAATAGCAAAATGGCTAACAAAAGTACCACAAAAAATGGGTCAATCCATTTGGGCTTTTGCATAGAACAATGACAGGACCAAAGGGCTTAAGGCAAGTTTGTAACTAGTACATTTTTACTGCTCAACTAAATTGGAATCTTTTGAATGCTGAAGTTTAAATAATGGTGACAGGGGTTGATGAATGATTTTAATAATAATATCTAGTTCTGATGAAAGTATGATTTGGTTTATTTAAACAATAATTATTTTTATGTTTCAGAAAGAATATTGAGAAGAGAGGAAGAAGATATAATTTAGCAAAACATTGGAGGTTATATTTTGAACTTGTCACTTGATCAGATAAATAAACAATAACAGAAGGCATCACTCCGAAAGATAGGTTTCAGCTTCAAAGGTTCTAACTACCTGGTGAAGTGAAAACAATAGAAAATTCAATAAAAATGAGCAAGAAGTGAAGAACAACACAAAGCAAAGACCAAAGAGCAAAAGAAGAAAGAAGAAACTAAGAAGAGCGCACAATAGCTATCTGATAAAATGAACCCGTAACAACACTCCCCTTTCCTGATAAAAGTTTCTATGAAACTTTTAATGAGAATAAGTGAGAACGATTCCTACTTTCAATACTATTCAATATCAGGAGGATGTGCTTTCAGGTCCTTAGCATTCCATATGCCCACGGATCGGTTATTTTGATCTGATAATTCATAGGTCCATGGTGACACAACCCTAGTAATCTTTAGAGGTCCCACAAATTTAGGGGCTAATTTTGCGGTAAATTTCTTAGAAGCATCAGATAAAACGTAATTTTTCTTCCATACAAGCTGTCCAAGAATAAATTTTTCGTTTCGATGTCTGAGATTATAGGGTTTTCTACTCTTTTCATAAGCAGCTGAAAGCCGTTTTTGAACATCACAGAAAAGTTTTCGCAAGTCTGCCTTACGTTCTACTGTATCAAGGGTATCGCGTAACAGCGGTACAGGATCGGCAACCTCATTCAGATGTACTTCCCTTCCAAAATTAACGAGATTCGGCGTAACACCAGTTACTTCATGTTTTGCCGAACGCATCGCATACGCTACTTTGGCAAGGTACTTATCCCATTGAGCGTGGTTTTTTTCCACATAAGCCGTCAAAACAGTTTTAAGAACTCTGTGAGTTCTTTCCACAGGATTAGATTGGGGGTGGTAATTGGCCGTAAAACTTATTCGGATATTGTATTTCTCCATAACATTCTTGAAAAGGGTACTCCTAAACTGAGAGCCATTGTCAACAATAATCCTTTTGGGCGCTCCGTATATCAGAATAACGTGATCTTCCAACCATTTCAAAATATTCGGAGCAGTGGCTGTTCTAATAGGGAAGAATAGAACGAATTTGCTGAAGCAATCCAACACGGACAATATGTAAGAAAACCCAGAAGTGGATCTTGGAAGTGGACCCACCAGATCAACACTTACAAGTTCCCATGGCCTTGAAATGGTAGCCTGGGCAGACAACATTTGTCCAACTGGAGGTTTTTGTTCTGGTTTGGTCCCCAGACAAGTATGGCATCTCTTTACATACTTGGCCACGTCGGCTCGAAGTTTGGGCCAATAATAGCTCTGTGATATTCTCCCTACTGTTTTGGATACTCCAAGATGACCACAAGTTGGAGGATTATGATTTTTCTGAATTATGTCGTTACGACTTTCGCGAGGAACAAGTATTCTCCATTCACTTTCTGATAGGCCGGGATATGGTAACTTTACCTTCCGTAAAAGTTTGCCTTCTTGAATGGTCCACAATGGATACTTAACTGGATACATGGTGACCTTCTTGTACATTCCAGTATACCATTTGTCCGACGAAGGATCAGGCTCTACCAGTACCTCATCAAAGCAGTTAATAACAGGAACAGCTCTTGAAAGAGCATCCGGAACAAGGTGATCTTTTCCCTTTCTATGAATGACCTCAAAGTCATACTGCTGCATTCTCAGTGCCCAACGTGCTATTCTCCCAACTGGTTCCTTTATATTGAAAAGCCACTTAAGGCTCGCATGGTCGCTGATAACCGTGAACTTGGTGCCCTCAACGTACGGCCTCAATTTCTCGATTGCAAAAAGTACCGCTAAACATTCCTTTTCCGTAGTGGAATATTTACGCTCATTCTTAGTAAGGGACCGGCTGAGGTAACAAACTACTTTCTCTCCTTCTGGGTATCTCTGTGAGAGTATGGCTCCCAATCCATAATCCGAAGCGTCGGTCTCGACATAGAAAGGAAGGTTGAAGTCTGGACATGCAAGAATGGGTGCTGAGACCAACCGTTGTTTCACACTATTGAGGGATTTTTCACATTCGGAATCCCAAATGAAGGGTCGATTTTTTTGTGTGAGTTGAGTCATTGGGGCAACCACTGTAGAAAACGAAGGTATGAACCGCCGATACCAGGAAGCAAGACCTACAACTCTTCTAACCTCTGAAATATTACGAGGAGTGGGAATGTTGAGGATTGCTTCCACCTTGCCTGGATCAACTAAGAGACCCGAAGCATTCACAACATAGCCCAAATAATGTAATTCTGGTCGGCAAAAAATACATTTCTCTCTATTGAGAGTGAGTCCTGCTTTCCTCAAACGTTCCATAACTTCTCGAAGAACCTTCAAATGAAGTTCAAAGTCGGGCGTACAAATAATGACGTCATCCAAATACACAAAAAGGTAAGCTTCAAAATCAGCTCCAATGACTCTGTCTATCAACCTTTGGAATGTAGCTGGGGCCGAATGGAGTCCAAAAGGCATTCTTTTGAATTGGAATAAGCCTCGAGTTGGTACTGTGAATGCAGTCAAAGGACGAGAGCCCTCAGCCACTGGTATCTGCCAGTAAGCTGATTTGATGTCTAGAGTCGACAAGTACCTAGCGTCTCTAAGTCTATCAAGGATTGAGCTCACATATGGAATAGGGTATGCATCTGGGACACTAACAGCATTCAGTTTTTTGTAATTGACACAAAATCTCCATTGGCCGTCTCTCTTCTTAACCATAACAATCGGTGAAGACCAAGGTGAAGTGGACGGTTCGATGATGTCCTTAGATAGCATATCATCTAACTCCGTATTCACAATTCTTTGGAGTGCTGGAGATATTGGGTAGTACCGCTGTTTTATAGGTGCAGCTGTAGTATGTATCTCGTGTTCGACAAGATGCGTACAACCTAACCCAGTTTCCATTTGTGCAAAAGCCTCATAAATTGTATCGTCAAGCTTGTGGCGCTGTTCGAGGGAAAGTGAATCTGAGTCTTGTATTCCTGCAAGTTCAACTACATTATCAGGACCACTGGACCTAAATGTCCAATCACCTGCCCTTAGATCAGGAATAATGGCCATACTTGACCAAAAATCTATCCCTAAGATCAAGGTATGAGGGAGATCCGGCACAACCAGAACATTAATAACTCTAACGCGACCTTGAAGTTCAATTGGTAGTGAAAGTGAACCAAGGACTTCACAACTTTCTCCATTAGCTACCTTACATTCCTTTGGCTCCCCTTTCTCCAAATTACCAATATCCCTCAAAGCCTCCCAACCTGTTCTACCTAATACTGTCCTGGAAGCTCCGCTATCTAAAAGTCCTAAAAAGCGTCGACCAAGTATCGTTACATTCAAATAGGGGCGCTCATCGCCTCTGGCATGAGCTAAAACAAAATCTAAAATTACCTTATTACTATGAGAGACCATCATATCACCTTTATCAGGTTCCTCACGACACAGCTGGCCTATATCTGTCCCGCTGCATTCACGTTTTTTTGACAAGTTGGACACGAGGTTTTTGTCACGTTAGCATATCCACACTTGAAACAAAATAGTTTCTTTGGTTGATCACATTGTCTGAATCTATGTCCATTCTTACGACAATTCCAACAGAGCGTGTTTGATCGGTCTATAGCCTCCGTCCTTCCATGTTCGATGGATATATCCGACGAGATAGCTGATACAGTACTGATGGGTCTGCGATAGGCTAAATCCGGCTCAAGCAAACTCTTTAAATTCGAAGGTGGTGGACAAAATCTCTGGACTCGCCACTCCGTTTCCTCCACAGCACGAGCAAGATTGATGAGTTTATTCAGAGAACCAATATCATGTATAGACAGCTGAGTCTGGATGTTGGGTAGAAGGTTTCTTCTGATAATTTGGATGCGAGTGTCTTCCGAAGGTATATGGGGTAACTTCCTGAATAAATTTTCCATTACAGAAACAAAATTAATGACACGTTCCTGCGAACCTTGCGTCCGACGACGAATTTCATCCCACAGAGTCTGTTCATAGTCGTGTGGCTGAAAAGCGTCTCGCAGTTTCTGAACCAAATCGTCCCAAGAAGTGAACTGGTTCATGCGAAACCAAAGCAGGGCATCTTTCTTAAACAGTTCGGAAGATGATTGAAGTAGCCTTACTTTTGAAATACCCCTCGACACTCGAAGCTCTTCCAGTCTTTCCAAGAAACTGGTTACGCTCGAAATACCATCGTATTGAAGGTTCCATCGACTCACATCCAAAAAAGAATGTCCATACCCTCCTCCCAAAGACGTGTCCGGATTCATGCGGATATCTTGAATCGTTCTCTCGACAACAGGTAGGGTGGTGTCAGGATTGCGTAAGGGACTCATCTGCAGGTGTCTCAACTGGGTCGAAAAATCAACGGTTGAGTTAGCACGATTTGTGTTGTCCCAGTTCCTATCGGCGTCATTCGATATTTCTTCGGTTCGATCCCTGAACCTGACAGAATTTATCGAAGGTCGAGACGGAATAGGATCTCTATGAGTAAAAGGAAGTTGCCTTTGAGTATCAATACGACTCGGTTGGAGCCTACTTGATTCAAACACCCCACGCAATTCTGCTACTCTACTCTGGTTACTTCGACGCTCAGCAGCACTTGAGTGAAACACTTCTTGAGTTTGTGTTATCACACCACCGACTTGTTCGTCATTGCGATCGGCTACAAAGAAATTCTCATCTATAGTATCACTTGAATTGTTTACGATGGTCGGTTCTGTGTTCACTATTTGTGGAACTAGGGGAACCGATTCATTCAACAAAGGGGCTTCGAGAGGGACATTTTCAGACACAGTTCCTTCGATCACGTGATCAGCCTCCTCCAATAGCCGTTTACACCAGTCTGCGAGTGCACAACGTCTAGACGCTTGGGAAGCATCACATTTGATGCGACCCAACCGTAATTTCAAATGAAATAATCGCGAATATATTCTCTTATATTCATTATCTTTATTGTCCACATCAAATTCCTGAAGTGAAATAGCTAAATCACCCAATTTTCCTTCACAAAGTGATAGTTCATAATTTGGTTCCAAATTAACCTCAGTTGGGGTTGTCATTTCACCCTCACGTTCCATTCGCATAATTCGACGAAAATGACTACGTTTTTCCGCGACCGTGCCTGAAATTGGAAACCCTCTTATCTGTAACTCATAGGTAACTTCGTCACCTAAAAGTCTGTTAACCTCCATGATGTATCAAAGTAGTATTGAAAGAGACAGAGAAAAAAAACTGCAAAATTGTTGCACCCCTAACCGAACTTACCAAAGAAAAAAACAAACCCGAAAGAAATCTACCAAATTAACTTTCGGAAAAAATAAACAAACCAAAAGGTTCCCAATATTTGGCTTATACCATCAAATTCGGAAATGGGACAACATGTATATACATATCCAGTAAAACCCTCACTTCCGCACAACAACAACAATATACCCTTGCAAAGTTAGGCTATATCAAAACAAAGCGCTAAGAATGACCACTAGACTCGGCGACTGAATGAGACTTCTACAATATGACTCACCCTGTATAATAACAGTAAACATTTACTTGAAACAATAGGTGATAAATTGATATGACAGCGCTGGAAATTCTCAACAACCTTGAAAATACAAGAAACAACCTGAACAATTCGGGTTGCGTTCGGTTATTCGGTCGTTGAAAGTTAACACCAAATAAAAAACCTGCCAATCAACATAAACTACTGAAAATTAAACGTGGGCGCCAATTTGCTACGACCCTACTGAGGGTGGCCTAGTAGCAATGGTGGGTGGCTAAAACTTCATATCAGTTTAAGTATTTAAAGGTCTAAAGGGGAGGCCGCCAGCTAACAGTGAAGAAGGGCGTGGGTAAGATGGTGAAACGAGCGCCACCCGTTTTATCACCCCTTTAGGACTCACTTACGAATGTTACAAAATAAAACAAAACGGGAAATTATCCAAAGATAATAATTAAACTTCAATTACGTTTGAAACGATAATATAATATAATAATTGTTGAAATCTCATTCAGTTTTCGACTATCTACTAAAATTCCGCAATGCACAAAATCGCCCTTTATTCGTGAAAACACTGTCTAAGGCCAATCCGATTTCACTCTGGCAATTTGTCCGTGACACAGAGTTATATATGAAATTTAGAAGAAGAATGAAATGTCAGTGCTGTCACTCTGGCGTATCTAGGTTAAGGATAGTTGTTTTGTTTACAATGATTGAAATGGAAATTACTATTATGAGATTATATACTAAAGATGTAGTTTCAATCAGCCCTTTATAATGGAGGTGACCAGAATCATTTACTTTAGATATAGCTATATCGTCAGCTCACAACAAATATTCTGGGTAAGGTTCTTAAGTTCCTATCAGGACAACTTGGATCGAGAAGCTTGCTGAGAGATATCTTTTATAAATTCATTAAATATATATTGCAGGTAGAAATAAACGTAAATATTTATGTCCTAAAACTAAATTATGTTGGGCGCAAGTCGCCAAGAATGTGCCTCTTGAAAAGAGCAACAGGTTATAAATGACACTTCTGGACTTTATAAGCAAGTAGGCACTGAATGTATGGAAATCAGATATTCCAGATATGTTATGAAAGGATCAATCTTATAACTAGGCTTATCTGTTGTGTCCTGTGGAAGTGCTGTATCCCTGAGGAAGTTCTGTATAGGTACTCTAGACACCCTGAGATTCCGATGTTACATTTCACTGTGGCAGTTAGAAGCTCCATGCATAATTATCATCAGTTAGTAAGCGGCTACTTATAACCTCTGCGGACTCAATCCAAATAAGTGCTTGCGGAAGCAAAATGCAAGTATAGAAGGGTACTTCGACACCCAGGTAAGGTACCGGAGAAAGATGGAAAGTTGAAGATGATAGCAAAAGCACAGAAGGAAGGTAAAACTATAACAAAACAAAAAAAGGCCTGAAACAAAATGATGCAGATGAGACTACGTTCTGTTGAACTATATCATTGAATAGAGTATTATTCATGTACAAACCTTCGGTGTAATGTGGCCTTATAGATGTCTGTTCCTGTCTTTCAGGATGTTTGAAATCAGTAGGATTTTACGTCTACAAAAATAATATCCAACAGGTATGTCGAGAGTTTTATCAGTATCTAAATACCAGGAATAAAACAATTTATCTCTTTGTAGATGCTAATCGTACTTAGTAAATCCGTAAAACGTGTTGCTAGAGCTAGATCTAAAATCCAACCAAGAATAGCAAAATGGCTAACAAAAGTACCACAAAAAATGGGTCAATCCATTTGGGCTTTTGCATAGAACAATGACAGGACCAAAGGGCTTAAGGCAAGTTTGTAACTAGTACATTTTTACTGCTCAACTAAATTGGAATCTTTTGAATGCTGAAGTTTAAATAATGGTGACAGGGGTTGATGAATGATTTTAATAATAATATCTAGTTCTGATGAAAGTATGATTTGGTTTATTTAAACAATAATTATTTTTATGTTTCAGAAAGAATATTGAGAAGAGAGGAAGAAGATATAATTTAGCAAAACATTGGAGGTTATATTTTGAACTTGTCACTTGATCAGATAAATAAACAATAACAGAAGGCATCACTCCGAAAGATAGGTTTCAGCTTCAAAGGTTCTAACTACCTGGTGAAGTGAAAACAATAGAAAATTCAATAAAAATGAGCAAGAAGTGAAGAACAACACAAAGCAAAGACCAAAGAGCAAAAGAAGAAAGAAGAAACTAAGAAGAGCGCACAATAGCTATCTGATAAAATGAACCCGTAACAATATGGATCTGCATGAAAACGAATATTTTCTCGAAAAAAGTTGGATAAAAATTACCAAAATCAAGGTATACAGGGTCAACCTCTGTAAACCCGCCAGTTTTGATTCTAGAAACTTTTGTCATTTGAACTTTTTGATGCACATATTGTGCACATATTTTGCTCAAGTGATGGGTCTATATTGTGAAAATCTCAAACCTTGCAACATTTTTTTTCACAAAAGGTTTATTAATAATTTGGTGAAGCTTATATGAGTATGGATTTAATCATTGTTTAAATAGAACATAGTTAGTCAATGCCTGTGGAAAAGATATTGGACACAAACGCCAGTGTCATCTAGCGTGATTAGTTACAAACATGAATATTTGACGTCATTTTAATGCAGGTTTCTTCAAAAAACCCTGATTTTAATGCTTTTCCATTGTTTTAATCAAGTTACGACATGACTTGGAGGCCAGATCACTGAAGTTACGACATGACTTGGATGCGAGCTCACTATCGCCATCTATATGTCGCATCCATTTTGATCCAATTATAATCCCATAAGGTTGACTATCTTCTATATAAACAATGATTTAATGTTGAGCAATGTTAAAATTATCAAAATTTAACTTTCAGAAGAACAAATAAATATCAATTGGATCAGTTTGTAAAGCGCTTACTGGAAATTTAGATGCCAGAGACGGCGAATACTTCAATTAATGTATTAATAAAATATATAGGGATGAACACAAATTGAAAATTTACTCAAATATCAAATTTCATACCACGTTTGTAACAACGTAATTCAATATCACCATCCAACAACTGCAAGTAGATAAAAAGACAATTAATGGAGACCAAACGAATTGAAACCTCAATGTATAGTTTATGCGTAGTTGAATACCATTGAAATTTATTAAAATGATAGTTTCAAAACAATCACGTATGATAGACTTCATATTATCCAAACTTCAATTAATAAACCCAATTATTCAGAATCATCTCTTCAAGAAATTTCGCAAACAATTGAAGAGAATTATTCACCTTTACCCTCGAAAGTTTCAACAGTTTCTAAATATTTCGAATTATTGAATCACAAGCTTTTCAAGCAAATTCAATAATAATTTTGGTTTTGAAAATTCCTCCAGTCCAGTTGAACCCGAAACTTATAATGTTTACCGATTGTACCCCATTTCTATCATAGATAACAGAGCAGGGTTACACTATATAGCAAAAGATGATGATTCTATGTTGAAGGCTGATTTTCAAAACTTAGACAAATGTAAACCACTGTTCTATAATATACAAATATGCGAAAAAATTTTTTCATGATCAATTGATAGCAATGCAATTTACGAAGCTCAAATTTTAAGAACAGTACTGGAACTTTCTCTATTGTGTTCAATGGACTAGTTTAGTGATGTTGAAAATACTATATTTGACGCGGTGGAATTAAAATATAGATCAGAACTAGTAAATCAGTGATATTTTTGTTTTTAATCCATCAATAAATTACTGAGATATAGATTATTTAAATTTACTTATTTTAGCGCGGAATATCTTTGTTCTCTGACTCGTCTGTGACGTCATGCCAGATGTCTGAGATCGCCACACCACAAATAATCACGTATTAGATTCTTGGCAGCGCCACGGCACACATATGTGGTACTTTTTGGTCCAATTAAGTCACGCCTCATTAGTTTGCACCACTTCTTCCTTTTATTCATGTCATTTGGTACATGAAAATAGTTATTTGTTTAACTAGGCAGCAAAGTAGTAGATTGACTGCCGAGGCTGAATTCATAGCCGATCGTAGCGATCTAGGAATTCAGCTAAGGCAATCAATCTACTTTGCTGCTGAGTTGAACATATAATTTTTTCTCCGATTGTTCATAATGATAATATACAGGCTGATTCACGGTGGATGGCACATTAGACGTTTCTGGTGAACCAGACAACGGATCACTTTGAAAATTTAATGGAGGGCATATTCGGACATTCTCTAGCCAACTAAAATATTTTCGACGATGCGGTGTTGCCGCTTCTATTAGAAAGCAGTAGCAACTTTGATTTCTCAAATGGAACACTCTGTATATAATATTATTTTTGGAATCTCCAACAATTGCCCGACAACTTTTCTTGATATTTCTCTATACCTATCTGTTACCGTTTTCGAAATAAAAATTAATTTCAATTTTTTTCTTCGAAAATCATGACTTCTAAAAATGCCGATATCTTTTAGTTAAGAAGTACTATGATATCGAAATTTGGTTTGGAGTTAGGTGATACTTGGACACTTCCCACACGTCAGCCTAATCTCCGTTGCTTCAATACAGGGTGGTAAAAAAATACAGTTTTTTCGTTTGCTTGAAAAAGTTGCTGAAATTTGATTATTTCAAATGGAACACCCTGTATATTATTAAAAATTCGGAAAGCTGCTGAAATTTGCTTTCTTTCTATGTGTATCATACCTATACCTAACTAGTCAAGTTTCGGACTTATGAGCATTTATTTGTGAAAATGTCCCTTCAGAATGGTATTTCCATTCGGTATTTGGTAAGCAGGCCATGATTACTATTTGACAGTAGCGTTGTGACAGTCTCCTAATAATATCGACATTTTCGTCACTTCAGAAGTTGCAAATACCTTCAAAACGATGGAACAAAACTATTCAAACGAAGTTCTTATGAATTTGTTTATTATTTTTGGACAGTGTGACAAAATTATCAGCAGAACATGTAGAAAGTTCAATGAAATGTATCCGAATCTACCGCCAATGAACCTCAAGAAATATATACGAATTCAGAACAATTTTAATATGTTTGGATAAACTTTAAAAAAGCACCAAGAAACTTGAAATTGGAAATATTGATATGAATAATTATAAAAAAGTAAAACAATCATGTGGAATATTTCAAAATATGTTCGAATCGCTGGTCGTTCACTTCCAAGCACTTTAAAATGCGGTTGTTGACTGCTTTCGTGGTGGCAGATCTGATTTCATTGGGATCCAAATCTTCAAATGTTTGGGCAATCCTTTCTAACAATTCATCTCTCGAACGCACGGGTATTTTGTAAACTTTTTCTTTAAACATTCCCCACAAATAAAAATCTAATGGATTAAGATCGGGTGATCTCGCTGGCCAATTCCATGGTCCCAAGCGCCTTATCCACCGATCGTCAAAAAGTCTTTCCAGTTCTGCGCTCACTTCTCTTGTGCAATGTGCAGGAGCTCCGTCTAGTTGGTACCAACAGTTTCGATATTCTTCGAGTGGCAGATTATCCACGAAACTCTCTACAGTATTCTCCAAAATATTCAGGTAGCTTCTGGATGTTAATGACTCCTCGTATATCACGTACCTCAATTTGTTGTCCATCAACATGCAGCTAACATTAAAACTAAATTTTTCTTGAAATCCGGCTTCTTTAGTGACGTGAGGATTTTCACTGGACCAATAATGACGATTTTTTCTATTGAAAATTTCACACCTCACTTTTAGAGAGAACCAAAACATTCGTTATTGTTTAGATGCCATGGCAACCCAAAATATTTCCGGAAATTTTTATCCTCCTGGGTACCCTGGCCGAAATTAATAAGTGGAAATTTTTCTGTCAAATATTTGACAGGGGATAGTTTATATTTTGCTTTGATGTACAAATGGAATTGTATTTTTCATTTGAAATGAGATAATATTTCATATTTATGTATTTATTAAATATTTCGAATGTGTCTGAATATTTTCTTCACGATAATCGCAGAATTTGCAAATTCTGAAATCAAATTTCAGAAACACTTCAATACACCAGTTGTCTACACGTAAACCAAAGGCCCCGTGGCGAGTCGGTAAAGTGTCCGCCTCGTGGTCGCGTGGTCAGTGAAGCAAAAACATTTTTACTTTTTTTTTTATTAAAAAAAATCAAATTGAAATTTTGTTAAGTGTGTTTTACATATCTATATTTTCATGCATATTTTTTGTACTATGCATATAAATAGTTCAGGTGAAACCATCGTTAGTTATTTCTTATGAATTGTTGGATGATTTTCATTTCTCGGTGTGAAATTTTCTTACCGAATCTCCCTCGTGCTTGAATTAATTGCCTTAAATTTATCTCGTACATGAATTTTCAAAGAAAATTACCCTCGTCGCTTCGCGACTCGGGTAATTTTCAAAAAATTCATGTACTCGAAAAATTTCCGGCAATAATTCAAGCACTTGGGAGATTACAAGTGAAAATCCCTTCTCTCGAAAATTTCGATTCATCAGTCCAAATAATTTTATTTAAAAAAAGTGGATCTTCTTGAATGCGTGTCAACAACATTTCACAAAATTCTACTCTCTGTTGAGGGTCTTGAGGCTTAATTGCTTGAATTTTGGTGAATTTATAATCATGCATTTTATGTCTTCGCAAGATTCTTTGAACCGATGAATATTTTATACCCAAATCTTCTTCAGCACTTCTTATCGATGACTCGGGAAATGCGTGAAAATATGCTAAGACATTAATCTGGTTGTCTTCAGAAGTTACGGGTCGAGGCAAGTTTCTTGGTGCTTTTAAAGTTGATCCAAATGCATTGAAATTGTTCTGAATTCGTATAAATTTCTTGAGGTTCATTGGCGGTAGATTCGGATACATTTCATTGAACTTTCTACATGTTCTGCTGATAATTTTATCACACTGTCCAAAAATAATAAACAAATTCATAAGAACTTCGTTTGAATAGTTTTGTTCCATCGTTTTGAAGGTATTTGCAACTTCTGAAGTGACGAAAATGTCGATATTATTAGGAGAATGTCACAACGCTACTGTCAAATGTAATCATGGCCTGCTCACCAAATACCGAATGGAAATACCATTCTGAAGGGACATTTTCACAAATAAATGTCATAAGTCCGAAACTTGACTAGTTAGGTATAGGTATGATATACATAGAAAGAAAGCAAATTTCAGCAGCTTTCCGAATTTTCAATAATATACAGGGTGTTCCATTTAAAATAATCAAATTTCAGCAACTTTTTCAAGCAAACGAAAAAACTGTATTTTTTTACCACTCTGTATTGAAGTAACGGAGATTAGGCTGACGTGTGGGAAGTGTCCAAGTATCGCCTAACTCCAAACCAAATTTCGATATCATAGTACTTCTTACCTAAAAGATATCGACATTTTTAGAAGTCATGATTTTCGAAGAAAAAAATTGAAATTAATTTTTATTTCGAAAACGGTAACACATAGGTATAGGAAAATATCAAGAAAAGTTGTCGGGCAATTGTTGGAGATTCCAAAAATAATATTATATACAGAGTGTTCTATTTGAAAAATCAAAGTTGCTACTGCTTTCTAATAGAAGCGGCAACACCGCATTGTCGAAAATATTTTAGTTGGCTAGAGAATGTCCGAATATGCCCTCCATTAAATTCTCAAAGTGATCCGTTGTGTGGTTCACCAGAAACGTCTAATGTGCCATCCACCGTGAATCAGCCTGTATAGGAGGATATTGTATTTGCAAATTATTACAATTCCCACAATCTCTTTATTTTTCCTGTAGTGTTCAATTAAAATAAAATTCGATAGAAATCGAAGTTGTTGGAATGGTTGGTTGCTATGGAAATGTCCATAATAATTATAGTCTGACAATTCATGAAATTTCTGACAGTTGTGCGAAAAAATATCGGTATATTTAAATTATTATTTAATGGATAGTGATAGCGACCTGGAAGTACTTACTCCTCCAGAAATAAGGGAGGTGGCAAAAAATATAGAGTTGAATTTGTTGCCGGAGAAGTCTCGGATGAAATATGTAGGAAATTATAAACGATTTATGGATTATTGCATGGAGAAAAATGCGAAGACTTTTTCGGAGAATGTATGTTATGTAATAATTGCTAATAAATGTTTACGTCAAATGTTTTATTCCCATTGAGTATAATCACTTTGCTGCCTAGACAGGAAAAGTAATACTTTGCTGATTGATATGTGTCAGCAAAATTAATATTTGCTGCCAATCGGAGAAAAAACAATTTATTGGGGTTTTTAATTGTCGTGCGTTCACACATAGGCACAATACAATATTTGTAGGATATTTTTTAATTTCAGCCATCGTGTAATGAACAATACACGACACGAACGGCGCAAGTGAACAACTGATTGTGCCCGATAAAGGACCCCGCAAACTCCTTATGGAATTTGGGTCCCGGTGGAATTTTTTGAATTTTTGGTATGATGTAGTCCAAGTAATTCTCAACCAATGTTACCATTGCGCCAACCCAAAAAAATGAGCAGTTTTGCAGCTAGGGGGCGCAGACAAGATTATTTATTTTTGAGCCCGGTAACAATGTTTCCACTTGTTTCATTGTTGCCAATGTTGCACAATATCGTGCTGCTTTATAAAAAATTTCTTACCCCCTCCCCTTTTTCCCCCAACTCCTATTACGGAACGCAAAAAAATATTTCTCGAGTTCCTTCAAATGTATCGTCGAATGTTTAAATATGCCTAAATAAGGAAAATAGCAGTTTTTATGATTATCCCTCCACCCCCCAAATGACACAAAACGAAAAAAGTTAGGTGGATTTTTCTGAATTTTTGATATGATGCAGTTCAAGTTATTTTGAATAGAAATAAATCGGGTGACAAATCCCAAAAATGAACAGTTTTGATGCTACGGGGCGTTGAAATCATACCTTGCTCAGAATAGACTATTCATTATTATAGGCGGAAACAATATCTCTACTTATTTTTGTTTTATTTTATGCCGAACAATTGTGTAAACTTTCATAAATTGAAAATCTAAAACCTCCCCCTTACGCCCAACCCCTATTTCAAAACACGAAAAAAAATTATTCAGGCACCACCTCAAATTCAAATTGTGGATGTCTAATTTTTATTTATTTTCAAGATATTTGCCCAATTGATTGATATTCAAAAATCATGAACTACGCCCTACTAAGAAGTCAGCAAACTCCATATTTTTCTGAAGGGAGGGAAAGGTGATATTAAACAACTGTACGATTTCCTCAATTTGAGCTGATTAAAACATTTATTTTGATAAAGCATTTACAAGTAGTCGGGAGTACATTTTTTCGTGTTTTAAATTAAGGGTAGGGGGTAAGGGGGAGGTTTTAGATTTTCATTTCATGAAAAATTACAGAATTGATCAGCATAATCTAAAGTAAAATACGTAGAGCTATTATTTCCGCCTATAATAATGAATAGTCCATTCTGAGCAAGGTATGATTTCAACGCCCCCTAGCATCAAAACTATTCATTTTTGAAGTTTGTCACCCAATTTATTTCTATTCAAAATAACTTGAACTGCATCATATCAAAAATTCAGAAAAATCCACCGAAATTTTTTCGTTTCGTGTCATTTGGGGGGTGGGGGGATAATCATAAAATACTGCTATTTCCCTTATTTAGGCATATTTAAACATTCGACAATACATTTGAAGGCACTCGAGAAATATTTTTTGTGCGTTCCGTAATAGGAGTTGGGGGGTAAAGGGGAGGGGGTAAGAATATTTTTTATAAAACAGTAGAATATTGTGCAACATTAGCAACAATAAAAAAAGTGAAAATATTGTTACCGGGTTCAAAAATAAATAGTCTAATCTGCGCAAGGGGTGATTTCAACGCCCCCTAGCAGCAAAACTGTTTATTTTTTTGGGTTGGCGCAATGGTAACATTGGTTGAGAATTACATGGACTAGATCATACCAAAAATTCAGAAAAATCCACCGGGACCCAAATTCCATAAGGAGTTTGCGGGGTCCTTTGTAAGCACTCTGCGAATACCAGTCGCCTCGTTCATGTGAGATGACGTCACACACTAGAGCGCTGCGTACTATGAAATTATTCTTCCAAGCGCAACTTAGTCCCATAACTTTTTCATTTCTAGAGATATTTCAATGATTCTTTCACATTTTTGTTTCATTTCGCCTAAATTTTTAGAATCAATCCATAATTAAAAAATGAAAACTAGTCCATTTCCTTACCTTCAGAAAAGATTATAAGGTTTTCGGAACCTTAACAAATACTTGGTTAACAACTTTGTCAGTTTTTTTTAGCCTTTACTATAAATTATCAAAAACAAGGCACTGCATGTCACAAAAATAATAAAAACGAATTCAATGTTGAAACGAACCAAATTGTGATTCATTATTGGAAATACGTGGGTATACGCAGAATACTTTGTCACTCATGAGAAGAATATTACTTACGAAAGTTATCCAATTTTGATTCCTTACGAGTGTTGCAAAGACTTACCAAACAAAGATAAACTTTCAGAATTGAAACCGTCAAATTGTGCAAAATTTTAATCGATACCTACTCAGATCAATTTCACAAAATTATTAATGAACCTTTTATAAGAAAATATGTTTCATGGTTTTCGATTTACACAATTATAGTACTTGCCTTTGTGATTTCTCTTTATTTCGTACCCTTCATACCGCATTCTCTTCTAAAGTTCCGATATCAGAAAAGAGTACGGAAAAGAAACATGACCGATTTAAATATGCACCTAGCAAAAATGCCAGAATGGGGATCCAACAACTTGGCAGAATTCAATGCGAATGAAACCCAACCATATGTTTTTTTTTGTAGAAAGACCGATCTCACAGTGGCCAACGTAATTATATCAGAAGTGTCTATACCAATAACGTCTCCATTTCGATGCTCGATATTACCATGAAAAAACCAAGTGAGGTACTTTGCCCAAATTACCTCTCGAAAACTTTGTTTTCTATTTCGTGCCAAGAGCTGTTTGACTTCAGTTGATTATGATTCATAAGGCACATATACGATCTGTCCTGGAATACTGTTTCCATACATGAAGTGCAGCCCCCCAAAAACACACTGAAACTCTTTCACTTTTTTGAACACCGCAAAAAGGTTGGCGATCCGTCTCTATATTACAGGTAATTTCATGGAGGATGATCTTCTGAAATATCATCAATTGTTCCACCGTTACCGGTCTCATCGAGACTGACCCTTCGAGCTTAGTCTTCACATCCCTCCGTCGTCATTGAGACATGCAGAACATCTCTTTTCCAGGGCTCGTCCTCAACGGCGAAGCTTTGGAACTCACTGCCTTGAGAAGTGTCCCCTGAGGCAAACAGCCAGCAGAAATCCAAGTGGATCACCAATTCTCACCCAATTCCCCTTGGATCTCACTATCTTCTGCTCTTCGTGAGAACCAAATAAAGAAGGCGCAGAAATAGTCGTTTAGTGAAAATTTGAATTATGACATCTAGAAACTATCCACCTCTAAAAGTGGAAGAACCTTTGTACCCCTTCAATATTGCCGTATTGTAACGTTGTAAATGAAGTTCTCTTTTGAAAAACTAAAACCTGTTGATACCGATTAAACAAGTTTGCAGATCTGTAAGTTCAACTTCCTTATTTTGTATAACTTTGTTCCTTATTTCATTTGCTTATGGAAGTTGATCAACGAAGATTGTGGGGTTTCAGTGGGGGAGAAAAATACAAACACTTGATGGGCTCATTTATTGAAAGCATTTCAGGAATTATAATGTAAAAGAACAGAAGAAGCCTAAAAACCACTATTTTGAGAGGAAAGTATAGTACATAAGGGAATAATGCAATGCCTCCATCTTACATATCTTATTCACTGATGAAGAAATTGAAATGGAAACGATATTTTCAATATTTATTTTCCGGATCGTCCTTGTCCAATAACAACTGTAGGTCTGTATCCATCCTCAGTCGCTACAAATTTGACGCTGAAAGGAGTACCGTCCGGGAAAGTGAAGGAAAAATCCCCATCAACATTTAATGTTTGATCGTTATCTTTACCAGTGCCTGGTTTCAAAACTCCTGCCTCTGTTCTTTTTATGCCATTGCTTGTTTCAAAACTGAAAAGATACAGATATATAAGGAATTTTACAATATCACCAGCATCATGATCATCTTGCACATAGAGTTCAATCATTGTTTATATACAGTGACCGCCAAAAAGTATGTACCATATGGGAAAAATTTTTATTATTGGAGTATTGGAAAAAATATTCTGGGGAAAAGTTTGTGCATGTCCGATAACCTAAAAATCGATTTTGACACATGTCACGTGATCGCTAAAATTTCGGCAAAATGAAAAAAATTGCAATGCAAAGGCAAAAAAGGGGTAAGATGGCAAGATATCAAAAAAAGTTATTTGAAAAAGTCACTTAGAATTCAATTTAATACACATAAACGAAGTTGCAAGAGATAGTTCAAAAAAATTGAAAATAGCAATTTTTTTCCCATCTATTTAAAAATATTATTTTTTTTTCTTATGAATAGCTTGACTATACTGAAACATTTGCATTTTGATGATAATGACAAAACTTTCTCATTTTCTCCACACCAGAGGGCACTAAATTAAAAAAATTGTTTTTTGCCAGAACTCTCGCTGTTACATTGGTTCTTATCTTAACAGTTATATCAGAATTCCAAGACTATTGTGTTGATATGGCAATCTAGAAATACCATGTTTCCTGATTTTAATCAAGTTTCAATAATAATGCTGTATGAGCGTTTTACTTTGCACATAAACTTTAAGAATCTTTAATTTGACGCACTATTTTCAAGTTTATGTGCGAAGTGAAACGCTCATGCACGATTATCATCGGAACTTGATTATAATCTGGAAATTACCATGTTTTTGGAGTGTCATGTCATCACAATGGTCGTGGAATTCGGATATAACTGTTAGATACGAACCGATGTAACAGCAAGGGTTCTGACAAATTCCCATTTTTTCAATTCAATGCCCTCTGGTGTGGAGAAAATGAGAAAGTTTTGTCATTATCATTAAAATGCAAATGTTTCAGTATAGTCAAGCTATTCATAAGAAAAAAAATAATATTTTTAAATAGATGGGAAAATATTTTTAAAAAATTGCTATTTTCAATTTTTTTGAATTATCTCTTGAAACTTCGTTAATGTGTATAAAATTTAATTCTAAGTGACTTTTTCGAATAACTTTTTTTGATATCTTGCCATCTTCCCCCTTTTTTGCCTTTGCATTACAATTTTTTTCATTTTGCCGCCATTCTAGCGATCACATGACATGTGTCAAAATCGATTTTTAGGTTATCGGATATGCACAAACTTTTCCCCAGAATATTTTTTCCAATACTCCAATAATAAAAATTTTTCCCATATGGTACATACTTTTTGGCAGTCACTGTAGAACATAATTAGTCAACCTTATGGGATTATAATTGGATCAAAATGGATGCGACATGTAGATGGCGATAGTGAGCTCGCATCCAAGTCATGTCGTAACTTCAGTGATCTGGCCTCCAAGTCATGTCGTAAGTTGATTGAAACAATGGGACAGCATTAAAATCAGGGTTTTTTGAAGAAACCTGCATTAAAATGACGTCAAATATTCATGTTTGTAACTAATCACGCTAGATGACACTCGCGTTTGCGTCCAACACCAATTACACAGGCATTGACTAACTAGCTCACTTCTATATAAACAATGGTTCAATATACCAAATGGTCAAATAAGGTATACATAAAAATTCAGTCTGAGGGCATATAAACTACTTGTCACATGAAGTGGGACAGCCAAAAAATTGCCTAATTTTGACTAGCTATAACTTGGACATTCCTTGGCCGATGTTGGATTTTCAACCAAAGGTGGAAAGCGTCATCCTTGATCTATGCGTCATTGGCGTCGGGTTTCCTTGTTTGCAATTCGTTTTCTTCGTACAGGGTGAGAATTTAGAGCCGGAAACATTCAAATTTTTTAAGAATAATTTAGGAAATGTGTGGGACCCTAGAATTTTTTTATAGATGTTGGGTAAATCATTGGGCTGATACCTCAAAATATCTTTTGAAAATTTTGATAAATTGCATTGCATTGCATTGCTATGGAAATATCGCCATTTTATGAAATTCCGTTTTTATTTTGAAATGTGGTCTTTTATAGTTAAATAATAACAGCCACCATCTGAACTGCAACAAGGGATATTTCTACTGAAGATAATTAACACCAGTGGCGCGCAAAAAGGGGGTTTATGATTTTTAGAAACGAAAATTCGTTTTTATTGAAAAAATTCAACAGTTTTATTGATCGTTATGGTTGAAAAGGTGCCTTGCTCTGGTTTTATCCTCAGGGAATTCTACCAAGTAGTTAGATCCCCATTCTAGAATTTTGGCTTGGTCCATATTTAAATCGTTCATGTTTTTTAAATGTTCTCTTCTAGTTTCACGGGCTTCGAATGTCATGGACCCTAGATTTGGAGTATATCAAATAAGATGAGTATGAGGGTTCATTGAAGAGTTTCAAGTTTTTCGATAATGTTCTTCCAATGCACTTTCATACTCTATCATCCCATTTGTTAATCAGAATTCAACCAATGAGTGATACATCATTCTGAGATATTTTTCTGCAAGAAATTTGTCAATACATATGTTTAACATCGGTTACTCCTAGTATTTTATCAGTTCGGTTTGATTTAATCTCAACTTATCCCTAAATTTGAGGTCACTAAGCCAGGAATCACACTGATCGACCAGGACCGACCGTCCGCGACCGTCCACCAACGACCAAAATTTCCAACGCGTATATTCTTATCGCACAACTTACACTGTTCGACCATTCTCGACCGTCTACGACCGGTTTTCAAAGACCATGTTTGAAATTACTTCCTACTGGAAATTTTACTCGGCCTCAGACTACTGTGATGAAATGCCCATCGGCTAAATTATCATTTGAACACATGTTCGTGATAAACTTTCAACAGTTTTTCACCTAAACGAAAATTTTAATATTATTCGTGTGAACAGTTATATTTCCAATTGAGTTGGAAATTCGTGAGTACTTTATTTACAATTTATAGTACATCCAAAGTTTTAATGTTTTTAAAGCAGCGGAACAATACAGGAACCGTGTGGACCGCCGCTGAGATGAATATTTTGATAACAGCGGTGAGGGGCCACGTTAAATCAGAGTAATCCTAATTACAGCAAAACAGAAGTCATTGATGGAATTGATTAATGCAAGAGAATAATTGTTTAGTACCAGTTCAACTAATAGTAACTTACATATTTTTTATAGTTGAAGAATTAACGTGTTGGATATAGAAAAAGGAGTCATTCCTTGGTGCTCCATCGGGAATTACTGCCCAGCAAATAGAAAATGGTCCTTCTTTTGATTGGGAACTTATGTTGGTGTAATTTATGGACATTCAATAGTAGGTAGTTTGGAACTGTATTGATCTTTTAGTAATTTGGGGTAATTGGTTCAAAATTCACCCTCTTGTTCCAGATATAAATAAAGTTCTCTATTCCACACACTTTTTTACATTAGTTTATTAATCGTTTATAAAAATCATACACTATCATGATTCTTTCTTCTTCACTATCACTCCTACTCATTATTCACACCAAAAGCATTGAAATTATGATTTTGACTTTTTTTCGTTAAATTAATAGAAAATTGACATAACCTTTTCAATGTCAGATTTACAAAATTATTCTGGCAGCAGGTCGTAGATGGTCAATCAGTGTGAGTTTGAAAGTTTTCATCTACTTCAATTTTTGGTCGTTAGACGGTCGCGGACGGTCGGTCTTGGTCGATCAATGTGATTCCTGGCTTAATGGAGCATTTGTGGTTTCATAACATGAAAAGGGCATATGATATGGTTTTTCGAAATTAATTGTCAATATCTCATAATCTAACCAGTTTTTGATGAGTTATGAATCTTTCTGTAGCATGGTTTTAAAATTGTCCCAGTTTTCAGTCAAGTTCTCCAAAATATCTAATAGTTGTAAATGGTAGACCGTATCAAATGCTTCAGCACGGTCTAGAAATACACAATCAGATTTTTTTTCGAATTTGCAAACTTTCTGATATCTATGATGTTGAATGCGCAATAGCGTCTTGTGTAGATTTGATTGGTTAAAATCTATATACATGGATATTGACATTTCGATTTCTATAATTTTGAGTAAAATCTTTTGAGCCCAATGTAATTGATTTGATTATTGCTTTTTCAAACTGTGGAGAACAAACACGAAAAGTGAAGTGAAGATATTATTGATCATGTGCAAAATAGGTCTACAAGCATCATTTTTGATTTCTTTTAGAATTTCCGCTGTTGTTTTGTGAAATATTCAACAAACGCAATGGCAATTTCTAGATGATCATCTGTAGTTCATTAATTTCAGTTTTTCCGAGTTTGTTAGTTGCTTCACAATATCCCACGTTATTATTGAAGTAATCAAAAATTTTATTTCTATAATAACTACTTTCAGCAGTTTTAAGTAGCAAATTCAGCTAATTTCTGTAGGACCAGAATTGCAATTTTGAGTTATTACCATCAGGATTTCTCTTCGAGGTTTTCTTTTTTCCCTTTTTTTTGGTTTATCTTTATCTTAACTCAACTTCCTTCTAATGATTTCAGTATTTTCACAAAGAAAGGATCTGGTAATTCGGTAATATTGTTTATTGTATAAAAATCGCTCCAGTTAATGGTTCGTGTAAGGTATTATTATATAAGTTCATTGTTTTGTTTAGTTGTTTTTTCCTTGTCTCGGGAATAATTTTCTTTTATAATTATTTCTTTGAAGTTCAAATTCAGTATAATAGGGTAATGATTTATAGTCGATGTTTTCAATATGAATGGCTTGAAATTATCATTCGGTAATTTTGATATGAAGAAAAAATTATCAATACAACTCTTGCTGTCACCCTGAACCCTTGCATACTCTCTGAAAGTTGCTGATATTTTTATATTGACATCTCCCATTAATATATCAACATCGAAAGATTCCTTTGATAATTGTTGCAAGTAGTCAAATTATTCAATGCGGTTTTAGCTAATGGAGGTTTGTATAATGCTGTTATCTGAAATTTCGATTCATTATTTGTTAATCTCACTGGTCAACAATTTTACTAATACTAGGAACCAATACAATTTAATTATACACTCAATACAAATGAAATAAAGTAGACTTGATTAGAGTAACTGGAGTAACTTTTGGTTCACGGCCCGGTTCAAATATATCGTCATTAGTGATTTTTTGAAAGTTTTGCTCACGGATTTGATTTTCCGAAAGATCTTCTGCACCATACTTCTTTCACATACAATTTGATATTTTTTTTGTAGACGTTTTTTTTGGAGAGTAAGATCATGAACAATTGAATATTCCTTCAAGTTTATCTTAACTGGTCTAATAATACTTCTTTTCACTCGACACAATTATAAAACCGTATTTTGATTATTGTGCCACAATTTTGTAATAACATTACAAAATCGCTGTATGAGATTCATTCATGAGATTCATTCTGATTACCAATAACAAATTTTATTGATGAATATATGAATAATTAACTTCCGAATTATTTGATTCCGTACCAAAAAAGATATCCACAATTATTATAAATACCAGACCAAATATATATGAACAATTTAGTCCTTTGTCATTAATGAAATATAACGAAAATGAATGAAAATATATGATGGAGGAAAGTCTGGATATAATAAATTACCTAAATACATAACACTCATTAGAGTACCAGAAAACATTCGAATATTTATTGATATATTAAAACTGTATTTTTTAAATAGCTGACATTTCGGTCTACTACTTTTGTTTGAAAAGTAATTATCTCGTTCCTATGAATTTAACATGTTTTTCCAGTAATCATTATGTTTTCAAACTGGGGATAGTTAATTTTTATTAGTTCTTCAATGTTAGCTCTTGTCTAAATATGATATCTCTTTCTTTCTCTTAATAATTGATTTAGTGCTAAGCGATGCTTATGAACATTTCGAGGTCAATTTTGAAAAATTATTCTATTTGACGATTTTTTTAATAATACAAATGCAAACATCTTCATCTGATTCTCCTTATATTTGACAAGCTAAAATAGTGTATCTTATGAATTACAATTCTTCAAACATTTTTCTTAACTCCAATAACCTACTTTAAAAACACAAATTTGTTGCAGGTTGTGATATCGGGTGGTATTTCCAGTAACTGATGAAAATGAAAACACGTTCAAAGTACCTAAGTATTTTTTCTCATATGTTATACTATTTCAAAAATGAATTATGAAATAAGTGTAATGTTCTGCAAATCAATATATGTTTGAAGTAAATCAATATACTGTGTGACCAAATTTATAATTTTTTTGTTGTTTGTCCCTAAAATTCTGAGTATCATCGATGTAGAAACGAATCAGATTATCGGAAATTCCTACTATGAAGTCAGAATTTTGTTTTACTGGAAATTCCTATATCGCAGGTATATTCGCATATTGCATAATATATTAGATTTGTATACCTACCAGGGGTGGCTTTGTGCTGATCACTAGAGACTGTAGAGATGTAGAAGGGCATGTTGTTTTTTGTTGTCAATGTGTTGGATTGTTCTGATGACATCCATAATTATGATAACACATTTTTTTGTACTTATTTGGTGATTTGAATTGCATATTATGTGTTATTGTGTGTTTCTGTACTGAAACCAGTAATTTTGGAATTACCTGGACGCGTTTCATTTAATACGCTATGAAAAAATTGTGACTCTCTTTTTTTTCATTGGTGATTTTGATCTTCGGTTCCATTTCAATAGTATAACTGAAGGAAGTTGCTAATTCTTGTCCACTTTGTGGCCAAATATATCTCCACCAACTCTAAAACATTTCTGTTATGTTATTCAGCTACAATTATTTTGGATTTGGCAATGAGTGAATAATTAGTTTGAACCTTTTGTCTCATTTTCAAGTATTTTTGACAGTTACATTCAGAAATAAACTCACCTTATCAAAATTGACTATGATGTTATTTTATTGAAATTTGATTCATGTAATTTTTCAAGGAAGTATTGTTTGTGAATTTGTTATGAATCACCTCAGTTCTAATGATTTTTCTTCAAAAAATATTTTGCTGAATTCTTATTAGGTTGTCCAAGGGCTGAGTAGTAGAATGGAAAAATAGTACCGGGTAAGAAAAGCCTGACATTCATGGGCGACTGTGAAGATTGCTAAGTCGAGGCGCAAGAAAAATTACTTGGGTTACTATGGAAACGTATTAAGGTTGAATTGTCAAACTTGACGTTTATAAATTAAATTGCTGATGTCCTCGAAAGTGAAATCATAAGTGACGATGAAATTTCTAGTCCTGGGACTCCTCCAGAGCTGGTTGAGGCAGGCAGTGAATACTGCTCCATTAGAATTATTGCCAAAGAACTCAAGATAAAAGTACGAAAATGTATATAAACGTTTTATGGATTATCGCAAGAGTAAAAACACGTGTTCTCTCTCATAAAATGTAGGAATGGCATACTTCCTAGACCTTTGTTTTAAGAGGAAATCTTCAACATTACTGGCCAACTATTCAAAGTTGAAGTCAACCCTTGCAATTGAACACAATGTAGATATATCTACACATTCAAAACTTCGTTCTACATTGAAACAGCAATCAAGGTTATAGAGCAAAGGAATCTTAAATTTTAACGAAAAAATTGAAAAATTTATCCAGGAAGCAGATAAAGATAATTCAATGATTAAGGTAATTTAAAAGGTTTTAATATTTGGTATTTCTGAGACCAGTAGAATGGATGCGTTAGTCCGAATGACTGTACACGATATAGAAGACCTAAAATCTAAGCTTTTGATTAGCATACCTGATTCGAAGACCGACAAACCAAGATCATCTGTAATTAATCAGATGTACTTGAATGTTTATCGAGAGTATGTTTCATTAGGACCAGAAAATATGAACAGTGACCGATTTTTCTTTAAATATCAAAGCGAAAAGGGTTGTAGACAAGTGGTAGGAATTCATCAATTTAGAAAAATGCCTAAAATAGTTTCTACTTATTTGAACTTGGTAAATCCGACAGAATATACTGCTTTCGTCCGTCTTCTGCAACAATATTGGTTGACTCTGGTGCCGACATAACTAGTTTAAGGAGGCATGGCAGATGGAAGTCATCAAACGTTGCTGAAGGATATATCGAAGAATCGCTTAACAATAAGGTTAAGGTGGCAAATACAATTTTCACAGTACCAAATATTCAACAAAATAACCCTACCACCCCGCATGTTGTCCAAAATGCTTCTCATGTTTCTAATAATGTTCCTCCAATGTTCTTATTTCTTTTTTAAACTGATGACGTTTCTTGTAGACTTACCTGTTAGTGTTACTAATGTATATTTTTATCTTTTATAATTAAGGTTATTCTTATGAAACAAGCTTTATCAACGAGAACAACTTCTTTGGACATTAAAGTATATATATATCTCTCTCTCTCTCTCTCTCTCTCTCAATAATTGTACTAACTGTCAAATAACTGTAAATATAACAAATAAATCTCAAAATGTATTCTGCAATGTATTGATGTTTTCAAAATATAAATTAATTCCTTATAAACATTGTGTTTTCAATCAATTATGTAGAACATATCATTTCCTTACAGCAGAACACTAATAATTGTAAGGATATATCATTTTCTTACAGCAAGGACTTTTTCTTTAAGAAATTTTGTAAGGAACGACAAAATTTCCTAGCGATTGACGGATAAAGAATAAAACAATGTAACTTGAAAGTCGGAAAAACAAAATTCCGACTTTGAATTCAGAACTTACGAGTTAAACCCTTTGAGGACTACTGGTTATCAGAGAAAACCACATTACTAATAGCCACCCTTTTACTTTCCTATCGGTTTTACAACGTAGCCAAAGTGTTTATTGTGTTGCCTAGGTATCATTTTTACTCTTCTTGCCGATTGCAACGAGTTATGGTAGTCTTTAGTGACATTTATATGTCGAATTGATTGCGTTTCGAGCCAAGAATTTGGAACTGTTCAACGTGCCAAGTTGGGTTATTCCTAAATGAAGACAGGTACTCTTTTGCGTTGTTTCATTCAAAATGAAAGAATAATTAAGTATCAGTTCATTGTAAACAAAAAATGATAATTTTGAGGCATTTGTTATGTCGCAAGTTTTCAATTTTGCACGATTTAGTTACTAGTGGTAAATAGTAGTAACCACATCCTGCAGGATAATTTGTATATTTTTGACTTGAAAGTTGGAATTTCCAAGTTTAAAGTCGGAATTTCCGACTTGACTTGAATGTCGGAAATTCCGAGTTTGCAGTCAGAAAAATGAAAAAAACTTGGTGGCCCTTAGATGCTCTCGTATATTTCTGTATTTTTTTCAATAAAAAATGAGATATTTCCGTTTTATACATCATCAATAAGGATTCTTACCTAATAAAAAAACAATTTTTCTGAACTATTAGGAATTCAGATTATTAAGGGTTAATAATAACTTACTCAAAATTATATCCATCCAGCCTCAAATCGTTATCGAATTTAACAATTTGTGCTGAAGCATCAGCATCAGCAGGTTTCGAATGCACATATGAACAAAGCAACGCACTGAAGACGAGGAGGCTCTTTGCGACAAACATTTTCTTCAGAACACCAACGCAAAGTAAAAGGTCTCCGCAGGTGCAATTCTATAAAATAGCTGAAATATGAGTAATTGTCGGTTTACGCAATGATGACTAAAATTAAAATATCAAGGAGCTTGTTGCATCGCATCTTCATTTTATTATTGCATTCACAAGTTGTTTTGTAGGATTTTGTATTTTTACAATCATTGTGATAGGCAATTATGAAAATGTTACTTGCCTTTCGTAAAGTTCACGAATCATGCAACGCAACCAGGAACTGAATAATGAACATAACGACGACATTTAATTGAATTTGATGTTATCTTCGTGATTATTTTTTACGCTAATGCTAACGCTCATGAAATGTTTGATTTTTATATATTCCATGTTATTTAACAGCTTAATATGCAGACGATGCTAATATTTTGATAATGGGCAGAACGTTTCAGGACACTATTAGCTTTCCGAAAGGGTCCTATGAATAATTATATTAACGGGTATAAAAAAGGTTATGGATCAATGAAGATAAAACAACATGTACTCATTTTAAATTTGCGGAATCAAATTTATAGGCACCTAACAGCATTGAGATTGATAGTTTGATCAAGATTAGTTTTTCCTCCAATACTAAAGTGTTAGGTTTAACGTATGGTACCTCAAGGTTCTATCCTTGGTCCACTTTTATTCATCGTCTATATAAATGACATATTTCATTACATGTGTCCAACCAAATGCATTTATTATGCAGATGATTGCTCCCTTTATGCATCTGATAAGAAACTAGATTACTTGGAAGAAACTTCACAGGATTTTTCAAGAAAAGCCGAAACATGGTTCGTTTCTAATTGCTTGAAACTCAATAAAAACAAAACTCAAAATATTGTTTTCTCAACCAACAATACGATTGCCAACAGCTCAGAAGTTAAATTACTTGGAATTGTTATGGATGACAAATTAAAATGGTCAGCTCATATTGAGCACCTGAGTAAAAGGTTGAACTCAACTCTCTTCATTTTACGGAAACTCAGCAGATTTGCTAACCTTACAGTTTTGAAAACAGCCTACTTTGGCTTATTTCACTCCCACATTAATTACGGTATAACTCTATGGGGAAACGCTGTAGACTCTGTGAGAATCTTCAGACTCCAGACACGAGCTTTAAGAATAATATCTAAAGCCAATTTTAGAGACAGCTGCCGCCCCATATTTGAAAACCTAGAAATACTCACCTTACCATGTATTTACATTCTCAATTGTTTGTTGGATATTCATAGAAATAAAGAAAAACTTCAAAGTAGTAATTCATTTCACAATTATAGCACAAGAAATTGTAATTTGATTCGACCTACTAGACATCGTTTATTGACTTCTGAACGCAATACCTTAGACGTAAAGTTATATAATAAATTGCCAGTGTACATTAGGGAATTACCCACTCATAAGGTCAAGATACTAATTCGAAGATATTTGCTGTCGCAGTGCTTCTACTCGGAGGGGGAGTATTTGGAGGCTGGTGTGAGTTCATGGGAAACTACAGATAAGTCATAATATATATGTGTATATATATATCACTGCAACACAAGCCATTGAGGAGCACTCTTTACCTAATTTAAAATTATATATGTATATATATTTTTTTAACTTTAAATTTTAAAATTTTAAATTATAAACTGCAGAATTGTAGTAATGTATTGTTTTGAACAAATTTATTTAATGTATTATGCTATGTCCTGGACCTACCACAAATGGATTTACTGTTCTGTAATGTGGCTGAATAAACTATGAATAAACTATAAACTATGAATAAACTATGATACTAGCATCAACTGGTCCAAACATATTGAGGTGACTTATGATAGATTAGCTAGAACATGTTATACAGTCTCAGATTTATTTTTCGAAGTTGCCAGTAACTTCGTGTTATACAGTTTCTTTGCTGCATCCAGGGTGTCCGGTAAACCTTGTACAATATTGAAACTGGTGTTAGACCAGGTCATGACTGTTCAGAATATCGGAATTTCACCTCAGTAAAAATATCACCGTTTTCGAGATAATGGGCATTTTAAGAATTTCTGGAAAATCGCTACCTCACCTTAGACTTTTGAGTGCCATGTATACAAATTTAGACAAATTCAAATATCTTTGCTGCTGAAGAAAACTGATGAGTGATGCTTTCAGACGTTCAGAACAGTAATCCAGAAAGAGAAAAAAAATCAGGAAATGAGGGTAAAATGCCAGTTGAGTTTCATCTCAATTTTTTAAAAAGAAGTTTGACATTATTGTCTGAAAGAAACATAACCAATTGGTAGTGGACATTCATTTTGACAGAATGCTCATTTTGACGAGACTCTACCATGGAATTAAACAAACTATAATTATTTTTGGAGGAAGGGGTTTCCATTGAATTAGGCGTAGTTTTATTCTGGGCTTCCATCAACTTTTATACTTACGCCCAAAAATTATTTTATTTAGATTTTATCAAGATAAAATGTAAAAAGGATTATTAATAATAAAAAATGGACTGCTTGGTAGCATTAAATAGTATGTCAATAAAATTAACTTTTCATGTAATTAAGCCTAATAAAATTATCGAAATGAAATGTCGATTATCCGACATTGCACCGATTAAAACGAATTCTTATGAAAAATGTCACAATTGTCCAACATCCAGATTCCAACGAAGACTCAGAGACCGACAGATATACAGGGTGTAACCAAATAAGTGCAAAATTTTTTAGGCGGTGAATCCTTGTCGAAAATTAAAAACTTTTTTAACTCCTGTGTTGTGTCCGTAGAAGCAATAGTATCCTGATTAAAAAGTAAAATACAGCATTGTGCATGAACGGATCTTCTGTAAATAGAATTGAAAAAATCTAGTAGGTGGCTGTCACATTTTGTTTGAACAACTTTTGACTTTTTTTTATTATTCCGCTTGTTTCATTCAGTGGTATTTATTCCTTTGTCATGCCGTACACACGTTATACTCCCAGAGAATATGCGCATATGCACTACATTTATGGTGAATATGGAGGTAGTGCTACTGCTGCAGCAGCGATGCAGATGCAGAGCGATATCCGATTGCACAATGCCGCTCAGAGAATTGCTGATTTGGGGGCTATAAAAACGTTGAATTAGTATTTACTTCTTTACATTTCATTGAATACTTCCTAGCAGTTGATTCGTTATTAATCATAATTATTTAATCATTTCATCTTGATACGATAAAAATAAAAGTCATTACTGACAAAGTCTACTGGAGTTGATTTTAGCTCAGAATAACATCACACTCTAATATAATCGAAATTCTACTCCTACCAAAAATAATTATCGTATGTTTTATACCATGGTAGAGTCTGGACAAAATGGGCATTCTTTTGTTATGAATATCCACTTCCACTTAGTTATCTTTTTTTCAAACAATAATGTCAAACTGTCGTTAAAAAAAATTGATAAAACTCAAATCTGGCATTTTACCCTCATTTCTGGAAAAATTGTATAGTTTTCTGGAAAACTGTTTTGTATGTCTGAAAGCGTCACTCATCAGCAGCAAAGATATCTGAATTGTTCTCAATTTGTAGACATGACACTCAAAAATCCAAGGTGAGGTAGTGATTTTCCAGAATTTGAAAAAATGCTCATTATCTCAAAAACGGTGAGATTTTTACTAAGGTGAAATTCCGATATTCTGAACAGTCATGACCTGGTCTATCACCAGTTTCAATATTGTACAAGGTTTACCGAACACCCTGTATATATTTTTATATTTTGAGTGGTAGTTCTTGATTTTGATATCACTATTCAAGGTGGAAAAATACATGTCTTTAAATTTTAGGTCAGATATCAATAAACCTTTAGATAGCCAAGGTTTTCGCTTAAGTTTATTTGATCCATTTACTCTTTCCAACTGGAAAGAAGTTTCAAAATGGTACCTAAAAATTTTTTTAAAAATTCTCAATTTTTTTGTTTGCTTTTTCATTCAATTGAAACATTTCAGACCAATCCTCTCTTTGGAGTGATGTCAGAAACCGATGATCAGTATAGATAGGATCGTGAATATCTCTTCTTTCATGAGTCAATTTTGTATTTTCTAGTTGGTGTTCTATATTAATAACAAAAACTTATGTTACTGATATAAAGTTCTGCTATTGTAAGTGCTTTCATCCAAATTGACACAAATGTTATCCAAGCACTTTCTTCCACGGGTCGGGAAATGAATTGTAGGATTAATACAAAAAGAATTGAAGCAATCTTCCATGCTCTCAAGATTTATGGACTTTTCTAAAAAGTTGATGTTGAAATCTCCAGCTAATACCAATTTAAAATTTCTATATTTATCCGTCAGGTACTGTAGTTTTGATGAGATTTTCTGAAAATATTTCAATATTTTCATCAGCATTTCTATAGAGAACATTTACAATTTCATTCATGTGAATTCAATTCCTTCATCTCATGCACCGGCTCAAAAGAAATAATATAATAACTGATAACAATTTTCGATTACATGAAGTTAATGACCTATTCATCTTCAATACAATTTGTAATATATCCACCAATGCTACTGGCTGTGACGGACTAAATATTAAACTAATCAAACTTTGTTGTTCGCATATTGTTACGTATATAACCCACATAATCAATTTTTGTTTGAGTCAAAATGTTTTTCCGAATTCATGGAGGAGTGCAGTGATAACATTATTACCTAAGAAAACAAATCCCACGGAGTATAAAGATCTTCGAGCCATTAGTATACTACCTACTCTCTCCAAAATTCTGGAAAAAGCTATTGACAGTCAGCTGAGAACTTACTTGAGCCGTCACTCGTTGATTCCAAATATGCAATCTGGTTTTAGAAGTAGATATAGCTGTACTACTGCACTCCTTCACATAGTCGATGATATCATTCAAGCTACTGATCAGGGGTTATGTTCAATTTTGATAATGTTAGACTTCAGTAGGGCGTTTGACACATTGAATTATGAATTACTACTAGCTATTTTATACTATATCGGTTTGTCAGAAAATACCGTGTCACTAGTAGAGACCTATTTCAAGAATAGGCGACAGAAAGTACGACTTCAAGAAGAGTCGAATTACGTAGACCTTATGTCTGGAGTCCCACAAGGTTCCATTTTGGGGCCATTACTTTTTAATATCTACATCACTCACATATTGAGGAGTTTGAAACATTGTAAAATGCATTTATATGCTGATGACACCCAGCTTTATTACTCGATTCCATATGCAGGAGCAGATGATGCCTGTGCCAAGATTAATGAAGATCTAAGGTCATTTGTTGATATGGCGAGGGATGGTTGTCTCATCATAAATGCAAGTAAGTCGATCGTAATTGCCTTTGGACCCAAAAAACACCAACCTACTTTGAAAAATTCCAGCAATATTCTGATAGAAAACACTCCTATGGTTATTTCAGTTGAAGCAAAGAGTCTCGGTGTCATTATCGACAGTAAGCTTAGATTTGAGAGATATGTCAACAAACTTGTGCAGAGAGTATACTCCACAATAAAACTTATTTATAGTAATAGACATTTGTTATCGGTAAAATTGAAAATGAAAATATGTGAAAGCCTGGTTTTGTCCCTTTTCAACTATGCTGATTGCCTATATGGACCAAATTTAACCAGTCTATTCAAACAAAAAATACAGAATGTACAGAACTCTTGTCTGCGTCTCATATACGGTATAAGAAAACGTGAAAGAAAATCTCACAAACTCAAGGAATCTGGCTGGCTAAATATGGAAAATAGAAGGATACTGCACTCGTCATGTCTCTATCATAAGATTAATGTTAACAAAAGTCCTTCCTATTTGTATAATAAAATAAAATTTAGAACTGATGTACATACAATCAACGTACGGTTCAAAGGAATTCTAACACCACCCTCTTTCAAAACTGAATTTTTCAAACGCTATTACAGTTACCAAAGTTGCAACGTCTACAATAATTATTTTCCTACCTCCATAAAAACCTTAAAACTATCAAGATTCAAAGCTAGTCTGAAACTCAAGCTTGGTGAAACTTGTCAAACTTGAAAATTTCTGAATACCTGTCACAGTGGAAAACTATAGATCGAATAAAAATAGAACACTGTTATTCAGTAAACTTGGCTCCTATCTGATGTTTGAGACCGTTGAAGGTTGAGTGGAAGAACAAGTCAGTAGTAGGTTTTACCTGCTACTGAATTGAACTTCGCCATTTATTTTCAGTTTTATAATACCAATGATATTTAAAAACTATGAATTAATTGTACACTAATATTGTATTATGCTGGAAATAGTAAAGCCGTTTATTATTATTATAAGTTGAGATTTCACTTGACATTAGTTGCTTTTTCTTAACCCAGTTAAATTGTTGAATTATTTTCTTTTTATTCCACAAGAATACGTTGATAGTTTTTTGTTATTAAGAAAAACCATGGACCAAGAGTTCAAGAAGAGTCACTTGTACTCAGTGAGTTAGTATTAGATTTCCAGACTAGACTTGTTCAACTCTGACTTGGTACTTAAATTTTCAAGATTTATCAAATGACAACTTGAAATAGATGGATAATTTATTTCCTTGCTTAACATTACATTGACATTGACTGTGACAACTATGTTACTTTGTGAAATTTTATTGTTATTTTTCCTCGTAATATTCATAACGTTGACATGTTGTACAGCTGAAAAAGTATTTTCTTCAAAAGAACTAGTAAAGGATAACTATGTATCCATTTTTATATACATTCAAAACTACATCAAATAAGAGGTATAATATCACTGGTTGTCAGCAAGTGAATCTCTAATAGACCGAGAGATGAGGGACCAAAACTGCAAGAGTTCTATAAAAGCTGATATTTTGATATTAGGTCATGAATGGGTTGAATATCAAGAGCATGCCGTCAGTCAGCCAGTTTTTGGGACAACTGGCGTGGGGGTGGTACCAAACTTGTAAAAAAAACACGTATGTAGCAACTGTTTTATAAAATTTGAAAATTTGTCTGTGGATAGCTAGGCAACCAACAAACTGTGTGGACATAGTCAGTCAGCACAATATTGGAACACTACGCGTCAGCGGCCCGGCAAACCCGTCAAAAAAAAATGGGTTCATGAAAGAGTGTTATAAAATCTGAAAATGAGTCTGTGGATAGCAAGGCAAGTAACAAACTGTGTGGACATAGTCGGTCATCAGCACCATATTGGAAAAAGACGCGTCAGCGGTCCGGTAAACCCGTCAAAAAAAATGGATTCGTGAAAGAGTTTTATAAAATATGAAAATTAGTCTGTGGATAGCAAGACACTAACAAACTGTGTAGACATAGTCAGTCAGCACCATATTGGAACACGGCGCGTCCGCGGTCCGGTAAACCCGTCAAAAAAATGGGTTGGTGAAAGAGTTTTATAAAATATGAAAATTATTCTGTGGATAGCAAGACAACTAACAAACTGTGTGGATTTAGTCAGTCAGCACTATATTGGAACACGACGCGTCAGCGGTCCGGTAAACACGTCAAAAAAAATGGGTTCGTGAAAGAGTTTTATAAAATAAGAAAATTAGTCTGTGGATAGCAAGACAACTAACAAACTGTGTAGACATAGTCAGTCAGCACCATATTGGAACACGACGCGTCAGCGGTCCGGTAAACACGTCAAAAAAAATGGGTTCGTGAAAGAGTTTTATAAAATATGAAAATTAGTCTGTGGATAGCAAGACAACTAACAAACTGTGTAGACATAGTAAGTCAGCACCATATTGGAACACGACGCGTCAGCGGTCCGGTAAACCCGTCAAAAAAAAATGAGTTCGTGAAAGAGTTTTATAAAATCTGAAAATTAGTCTGTGGATAGCAAGACAACTAACAAACTGTGTGGACATAGTCGGCCATCAGCACCATATTGGAACACGACGCGTCAGCGGTCCGGTAAACACGTCAAAAAAAATGGGTTCGTGAAAGAGTTTTATAAAATATAAAAATTAGTCTGTGGATAGCAAGACAACTAACAAACTGTGTAGACATAGTCAGTCAGCACCATATTGGAACACGACGCGTCAGCGGTCCGGTAAACCCGTCAAAAAAAAATGAGTTCGTGAAAGAGTTTTATAAAATCTGAAAATTAGTCTGTGGATAGCAAGACAACTAACAAACTGTGTGGACATAGTCGGCCATCAGCATCATATTGGAACACGACGCGTCAGCGGTCCGGTAAACCCGTAAAAAAAATGGGTTCGTGAAAGAGTTTTATAAAATCTGAAAATTAGTCTGTGGATAGCCAAGACAACCAACAAACTGTGTAGACATAGTCAGTCAGCACCATATTGGAACACGGCGCGTCCGCGGTCCGGTAAACCCGTCAAAAAAATGGGTTCGTGAAAGAGTTTTATAAAATATGAAAATTATTCTGTGGATAGCAAGACAACTAACAAACTGTGTGGATTTAGTCAGTCAGCACTATATTGGAACACGACGCGTCAGCGGTCCGGTAAACCCGTCAAAAAAGATGAGTTCTTGAAAGAGTTTTATAAAATCTGAAAATTAGTCTGTGGATAGCAAGACAACTAACAAACTGTGTGGACATAGTCAGTCATCAGCACCATATTGGAACACGACGCGTCAGCGGTCTGGTAAACCCTTCAAAAAAAATGGGTTCGTGAAAGAGTTTTATAAAATATGAAAATTATTCTGTGGATAGCAAGACAACTAACAAACGTAGTTGACATAGTCAGTCATCACAATATACGGGCACTTCGCGTCAGCTGCCGCTAAACCCGTCAAAAAAATTTGGTTCGTGAAAGACTGTTCATAATATCAGAAAATTTTCGAGAAACTAATTCATGGTACCTAAAACAAGACTAACATAGTCAGTCAGAAGTTTCATGGAACAAACGCCGTCAGCAGGCAATGGAAAGGCGCGCCGCGCGCTTAATTCATATAGCGTGTTTTATGGCGCTGACTAAGTTGTTCAATATTACAATACAATGATGAAAAGATATTCAATAAGAAACGATAGGAAAGAGATATTTAATAATGCAACAAGCAATATCTATATTTTGGCCAACATGCTACATTCAAATAAACAATGGGACAAAATGTGGTTGGAGAAATGTTTTATATAACAATTAGTTCATTGAAAGAAATAGTACTACAGGTTAATTCAATGCAAAGAAATGTTCCGTCAACAATATCGTTGATTTTGTTGAATGAAACAACCTTTATATGATAACGTTAGAAAATAATTCCAGGAATTGACAATTGGAAAACAAAGAAAAAGTGGTTTATTTACTTTTAATTTTGTTGAGCAACAAGATGGTAGTAATTACGAAGTATTGTGTCTTCATGTAATCAAATACATTTGTTATGTTACTGATAAATGCTTACTTACATAAAGAACTAATATTACTGTTCGAAATATCTATATAAATAGTATAGTAGCTATATACGCCTAAACATTATTTTTAGCTACTTGAAATAAATGCTAAACTAGATAGACGCACTTTCATGTTAGTATGCTCTTTTTGGTTAATTTAAACTATTATGTTCTTTGAGTGTTTATGGGATTGGAAATATGAAAAACAAACGTCTCAATTTGAATGTCGTATATACCTCTTTCAAAAAATTGAGGTTATTTCAATATTATTTTTAAATCAATACTTTAAAAATAAAAATAAATGTTCTAATCAGAATCGCTGCTATAATAGGCTTTATCAGACTCTTCTTTGGTGTCGGTCACCTCCGACTCAGCATCTGTAAATTAGTAAACGTATATTAAGTACGTTTGACTAGTTTGTTCATGAAAAAAATGGCTGACAAATAATATGCTTGCACTCATTTATTACAGACCGTCAGATAAGGACAGATTCTGCTGACTCATTAGAGAGATATTGCAATAACGTCAGGCAGTATTTAAGGCAACTTTATTTTAATAGTGACTGCCGCTATTCTGCCAGTTTATATGTGGCGTTCATTATTCATAACCTAAATTAAATCTTAGAAACTTCGATTTTTCTTTCTACATAATTCATTTCAGTATCAGATAAAATTATTCTTATGATAGATAGGGGTTGAAACATCGATTCCTGCTAAACATATTATATATTTATCAATCATGAGTCATGTCAAATAAAGGAACAGAAAAGAACATAACTCCAATCCTCACCTTTATACGTCCTCTAATAAAGGAATATTTTAGTAACGTTGTTCCTTTTCCATATTCTCACGAGTACATGTCAAAATAACGGCGCCTTTCTATTGCCTGCTGACGGCGTTTGTTCCATGAAACGTTTGACTGATTATGTTAGTCTTATTTTAGGTAATATGAACTACTTACACAAAAATTTTCATATTTTATAAAACTCTTTTACAAACCCATTTTTTTTTTGACGGGTTTACCGGACCGCTAACGCATCGTGTTCCAATATTGTGCTGACTGACTATGTCTACACGGTTTCTCAGTTGTGTTGCTATCCACAGACTAATTTTCAGTATTTATAAAACTCTTTCACGAACCCATTTATTTTGACGGGTTTAACGAACCGCTGACGCGAAGTGTACGAATATTCTGATGACTGACTATGTCCACACAGTTTGTTAGTTCTCTTGCTATCCACAGACTAATTTTCAGATTTTATAACACTCTTTCACGAACCCATTTTTTTGACGTGTTTGCCGGACCGCTGACGCGTAGTGTTCCAATATTGTGCTGACTGACTATGTCCACACAGTTTGTTGGTTGCCTAGCTATCCACACACAAATTTTCAGATTTTATAAAACAGTTGCGACATTCGTGTTTTTTTTACAAGTTTGGAACCACCCCCACGCCAGTTGTCCCAAAAACTGGCTGACTGACGGCAGGCTATTGATATTCAACCTATTCATGACCCAATATCAAAATATCAGCTTTTATAAAATTCTTGCAGTTTTGGTCCCTCAGCTCTTAGACTATAAGGGCGGGTTGTACAAAACAAGTTCAACAACAGTTCAAGTAAACTTGGTTCGATTGCTGGGGATTAGCCAATGATATTTCTAGTTCCTTAGCAACTGAGCTCAGTTTAGTTGAACTGTTGGTGAACTTATTTTGTACCACCTATCCTAAGTGATTCACTGAAATCATCAATCTTGTTTGGGATCATTTTGATAAAAATTTTCGTAATGTTTTTTTAGAAAGATTTCATAGATTCCTATGGATTTGATTTTTCCGTCTCTTGCTATAAGGCACAATATCTCTATTGCTAGTATGGAAGATGTGAACATCAGAGTGTGTTGTAAACGTATGTATATTTTTCAAAACATGTACCTTTCCATGGTCGATTTACGCAAACAGTGTAATAAAGGCGAGATTATGAAAGAGTAGTTTGCAATGATTATCATCCAATGCTACGTACGGCAGCTGTTTGTAAACTAAAAACTCTTTGATATTTTATGAAACTTGCGTTTCCACAAGACCCAAAAATAGGTCATTACCGAGTGGAACATCGCCTACTATGATGCTGATTCTTGGCTCAGCTATGCCCTGAGTGGCGTAAACAGATTTTTCCAATTTTACACATATATTACGATGGGCATTATGATAATTTGGAAACAAACATATCTCTGTTTCAGTAGCATTCAAAAATAATTCCTTATAATCAAAACACGCTTTGGCATGGACTGTAGCATCTGCTGAAATTTCATCAAACATTTTATTTTTTCAACATGAATAAATGTGTTATCTGCATATAGGCTCGTCAGTAACTCACGATTCATTGACACTAGTGAAGGAAGATCATTTGCAGTATAATTCCCTGCACTACCCCCTTTTTGATTGGACGTTCATGACTTATACTATTATTATTATAAACCATTTGTGTTTTATTTTTGAGGCAATACTTAATTATGTTTCTAGAAACACTTCTTAATTCATACCATTCCAAGAGTTTTTCATGACAGACACAGTCGTTTTTTACCGCATCTATTGTGCCTTTTCCTCTTCTAAATCCATATTGATGAATATCAAATAAATTCAATTCAATATCCATATCATACTGAACTGTATGAGGATTGCTTTTTCCATTACTTTTGAAATTCTGTATTTGTCTGTAGTTTTTAGGCAATTCTTCATTATGCTTTTTATGAATGGCGAGAACTTTGGCCGGATTGAGCAAGGAAGAAAATATTCTTTCATAGAGACATTAGGGAATATGCATAATTTTTTTATTTGTTTATTCAATTTTTTACTTCGTTACAACATAGTAAATAATATAAATACTGTTGAAAGTCTTGGAATTAATTTTTAAAATGATATATAAATACCGATTGAATTTGACCTATTTGAACGCCTCCATTTTCGCGCGCTGTGGATGACGTCACATGGCGCGATCAGTGTTGGTCTTCTTCAGTGTCGTTCGTGGAGACGTACTCTCATTGCTCTACTTGCTTGAAGTTGATATTTTATAAAAGAGTAAGACAAATGCAGAACAAGTGTTAGAGAGAGATGAACATAATATGTGAAAATGATCTTGATCAACCAGAGCAGTTTTCAATGAACAAGCCTCTCTATAGTTATGACCATTGATACTATTGACAGTTATTAATTAGGTTAGGGATTTGCAGTTTTAATCGCTATTACGATAATGCAAAATGCTAAAAAAACATGTTATAGGTTTTGTCTAGTACCGGAATGCCAAAACACAATTATAAGTACACCAAATAAAGTATTTTTTCCGTTCCAAGAGATGCGAAAATACGTAAACAATGGTGTAAGGTTATGAGAAGGGGCGAAGTATCTCCAATATCACATTTACATTGTTGTGAAGATGGTTTCAATGTGAGTATATTGTATTTCGACAGTTAACATGATCTGAATTGATCAGTAGTAAGTTTTGCATGCCTAAATGTTTTTTTATATCAACCGGGAGATAACTCTGTTTATACCTGCCTCACCTAAATTACAAAAGGAAAACTATCATTTGATAAACTATTATCACTTATCAGTTCAGGTATTGTCGGATTGGGCTTTGACAAAACCACTTTCAGTCATTGCTCTTGATAATTTACAATTGTCTATCAACACAGATCAATTTCATAACTTGTCATGTGACGTCATTCTTCGGTTTCGACCAATGGTGATGCGTTTCGCAAATTTGAATTCCGCGCGCTTATTACGCACTTTTTGATTAAAGTTTTATTGACTTAAATACAAACTAAATGATAAACTAATGGTTTAGGTGTAATGTCAAGACAATAAAGTATCGGAGGTAAAAAAAATCAAGTAAATTTAAATCACTTGCATATTCCCAATTATTGATGACGCGAGTCAGATGTATAATAATAAGTGATGAGTACTTTTCAAGAAATTTGGTACTGATGTCATATCTGTATTGGAAGTCTTGGTTTTCAGACTTTTAACAATTGAAAGAATTTTGAGATGAAGAATGGCAATGCCAAAATGATCTTTAGCGTCATATTTCATTTGTTGGCTATTATCTCAATGTGTGATAGAGAAACGGCAAAAAAAAAATTATTGTGCCCTAGTACCTACACGTGAATCAATATTCCATATATTATTCTCATAGTTTCTCTGATCATGATTTGATAATTGTAGTATATTATTATCGAAATCGTTATCAATAGTGTCAGCTTCAAGAGATGTGTTTATGAGTATTACATTTTTATTGCGTTTTTGTCCATTTCCGATTTTATTTGATAACTTAGCGACTATTTGATTTTTGAATACTGTCAATTTTTTTCCATAGTTAATATTCATTACTTCCCCCTACCTTCAGAATAACTGTGTAGCCGTGAAATATAATTTTCAAGCATTTGATTCAATTTCAAAATATAAGAGGAGTAAGGAGGAATAGGAGTGTTTTGACAGTGTTTAAATTTACTATTCAATAACTTAAATGATTGGTATATTGTTGTTAAAAAATTGTTAAAATTGTTATTTCCGTCAACCGATTGCACCCCTACGCGCAACCCTCGGAAGTCTTCGAGAGACTTGTGTGAGCTAGGGAAGACGCAGCCCTTACCTTTTAACGTGTGATGCCATGCACGAGACCGGTGAATCGGTGGATCGAACCCACGACCCCACGCTTGCGAGGCGTACGCTTTTACCGGCCGACCACCACGGCCATATGTTTCTTAAAATATCATTTAACTCACCCTGTATAATTTACGTTTTTGGCTCTGCCTCTATTACCACAGATGCGGTCATGAATAGTCTGAGTTGTCCTCAGATATCAACAATTTCTGACTTACTGCCTTTCTCACTCACTTGACTTTCAAATAAAATCAGTCTTCTTGGAATGCTCATTGTAGTATCATTTATTAATTGGAGTACATTCGATATAATTACTAGTTATTTCTCTTAAGGATGACAATACCATGAATATATTGATATTGTTTAAAAAACAGTTCATCTGGAAAATAATTTAGAGTTGATGGCCAAAAATTATTTATAGTTACATTCAGTTTTAAAATACAGGGACCAACGTGCCAACATTAAAACCTATTTCCTGATCTGTATCACAGACCCACATGTGAATACTTGCAACAAATTTCATGTCATTTATTTGCCATTTCTTCAACGGAAAGTGAATAACTAACTTCCATATTGTTTAATTTTGGAAATTCTATATTGAATTTTAATTTAGAATCGGCCTTGATATTTCTCTGGCTGATATCTGGGATCCGGATTTGTTCTAATCCAGTCCAAAGCCCTCTGGATGGCTACCGGAATTGGAAGTGGAGTTGGTAGGTGAGCACCAGTGGGTTGGAATCCATTTTCGTTGGCGATATAAGTCAAAGAGATTGGGGTGTTATCTGGAGCAGTGTATTTGAAACCTCCTTTTGCTTCAACAGCAGCTCCTGACTGAAGATTTCCGCTGAGTCGACCTTCTTCTGCTGCTGATATGCCGTTTTCGGTATCGTAGCTGAAAAATAATCTAAGTGAATTTTGGATTTTACTTACTTTCTATTCCACTGGAGTGAATTCTGATCCTAAGGATACAGGAAATTACATTTACGAGTGTGAAAGTGACACATTTATCTATACCGAAATGCATTGATAAAGAATTCTTCTAATCCACATGCGGAAGCCATTGAATTCATCATTCAGTAAATAATACTTAAAAAATTCCAAACCTTTGCATTCGGAAGCTATGATCATCTTTCGGCTCAAGAGTTATACGAGGGTAATTTGATAATTCAAACAAAATATTTTGTATCAGCTAGTCAGTTTCATTATGAATATAACGTCACATTTTCATTGAGAGAATTGATTCAAACTATAACTGAATGTTACAGAAAGATTAATGACAAAGAATAAGTAGAAATAAGAATCATTGTTCAGATATAAATCTTCTTTTTTCATATGGCGAAGGAATTCTTTCAAGTTTTTTCTTTCTTAACGTCGAAATATCTTACTCATAAAATATTCAATGCCTCAGCATACTGTAGGAAAAAATGAAAAGAGATTCAATTTGTTATCTATTTTTTTAACAACCCTTATATTACCCGAGACGAACCAAGCCTCAATAGAAATTGAGACTACGAGACCCAGGCTAAGTGGAGGACAGAGATTTCACGAGCCCAAAACGGCAGATCCAAAATGGATCAACAGGAGAATCTCAATCCAGAACTGAAATGAAATCGGTTTTGATCTATTTCTTATGGTTTCCGAGTTATTTCAATTTTCATAAGATAAAAGAACAATATTTGAGAACCAATATGGATTTCACTATTCCGCTGTAGCTAAATGTTAGAAAACCCCCTCTGTTTTAAATTTGGAAGCCCTAGCAAATTTTTTGAGCCATTCAGAAAACAAGGTTTGACCCCTTTGGACATTTTTTAGTGAAATTAAAAAACAGATTTGCTTCAAATTGTTGTTGGTAGAGCTTCCCGGTACGCGAAATTCAGAAATGAAATAATTGGTTTTCATAAATATATTATAAATGTGAATATTTCGAATTCAACATACCACCATCTCTATTTCATTAGCTGAAGTTATTCTGCGTAAAGTGTTGTTACTCATTAGAAAATTTCCAGTCAGAAAGCAGTTCGATAAGCAGAATCCAAACAGGCAATCGGTTTTCATGTATCTCATATAGTTCGTGAGTTATTTCAATTTTCTTAAATTTTGAGAGAGTTAGTTGTTTGTTGTTAGTAGTTAGTTGTTTGTTGTTAGTATTTAGTTGTTAGTTGGTAGGGTGATTTACGTAGGCCATGCATTAGAAGTTTGTCAACTGGCAGTTGAATTAGAAACTGGAAGATTGGTATGCTGCCATGATCGATCAAGATTTTTAGTCCTACAGCTGTAAACGTTATGACAAAAGTAGGTACAAACTTTCCTATTCTAAATGGAAACATACATTTCTTTTTCACATGGTTCGATTGTCCTTCTGAGTTTAGACGACCTAAGTTATGCTGACTCATCTATTAGTTTTTGATAGATTTTCATTTTTCTGAAAAAAATTACTGCCATAGTAGTTCAGGAACAATGTGTATCTCCCAAAACGCAGGCAATTTTCGAATATCAAAAACTATTTTTGCATCATTCAAAAGAAAATTGAATTTTAGGTTGAGTTACTCAAGCTTTCCGAGTTATTCAAGAAATGCCAAGATATTTCTTGCTTTTTGAAGTATCCCATGGAAACGAAAGAAAATTGTAATTTTATTGAAAACGTGAAAAGGATGTTCATAAAATCAGATGTGGAATCATCTGCGACTGAAAGACAATCTTTAGTCGCTATTTTACATCTTCAAGATAACCTCTTGGAAGGAATTCATGTTGAAAAAGGAAACATTCTCAATTGCAAATTGAAACAAACAATACTCCTCTGTAAATGGAAAATATCTATGATAAAACGGAGTAAGGTTTTTCCTCCATTTCTATAGGAGTCTTGTTTGTTTCAATTTTCAATTGAGAATGTTTCTTTTTTCAACAATTGCAATAGTTTTATCAAAAATATGGATTCCAATTCAATTGCATGAGACAAATTATCATTAATGTACAAGAACAATATTTACAGAACTCTAATGTAAATGTTCAATATGACCACCATTTTTGTTCAAACATTCTATCATTCTACTTTCAATAGATTGCGTAGCACTTCTGATTTTATTGTGATCGAGACTGTCAACAGTCTGTATTATTCTAAGTCTCAAATCATCGATATTGTGAACTGGAGAAGAAGAGACCAAATCTTCCACTCTACCTCAAATAAAAATGGGGTAAGTCCTGGAGATCTTGCAGGCCACATTGGTCCTCGATTTCCTCACCAACGGTAATCGAACAAAGATGGCAATTTGGTCTACACAGTCCTTGGATTGTGCGATGGTGCCCTATCCATCTGGTACCATGAACGTGCAGCTCTAGTCAGTGACAAATTTTCAAGAAATGTGTCAACTACGTTTTAAACCAAATTTCGAAGTACTTAATACTGTTCGATAAGACTAAAATATCAGCGATGGTGTTGGTGATGATTGGTCATCTGAAGTATCCTCTCGCCCCAAAATAACAAAATTTTTTATTGAGTTTATCCTGTAATTCATATTCATTCCGGTTAAACAAAAACCGCATCTCACAAAGTGCTTGAGTTTCAGAGAATTCTGATAGAAAGTAAGTAGTTTCCTCTTGTTCACACCATCTTGGTGGATTTTCCCGTTCCCATTTAAAAAGATGTGGCTTGGGGCTCTTACCTCCACTTGTACGATCCATCTGCGTTGGGCCCCTCCTGTGTTTGACTCACGATTCGGATTAAAACTCCAGGGGTACTACTATATGGTCTATACTGGGCGGATGACAATCCAATGAACACCAAACAAAATATCTGTGAAGAATATAAAGATTGAAATAACAGAACAACTACAACCTAATCTCTAAACAGTATAAAACAAAGCCTGTCATCATGGCAGTTTCTCCGCTTACCTCCTCTAATTCTGGCAATGCTCACAGTCATTTAGCAAATTTTCATATGAAAGGTTAGTATGTACAACGCAATTAAGAAAATGCTAATTTTCCTTGTCAACTTTTATGGACAGGAGAGACGACTTTTACTTCAAATTGGTGGTGGGCACGAGAAAACCCAAAGTATGGTATAGAATGCCGAGATCAATATTCTTGTAAGACAAATGAGTGGTGCGGATTGTTAAAGAACTGATTGATTGCTCCATATTTCTTCAGGGAAAATTTCTAATGAGAAAGTGAAAAGGTGATGAAAAGCCACTCAACCAGTGACAAAACGTATGGTTTCAGTGTGATGGGCCAATTCATAATTCCGCAGGTGATAAACAATATTTCTTGGAACTATTTCGAGGCATGGCAATTGGGCGTAATATGGAACAACCTGGCCATCCAAGTCGCCAGACCTCACTACAATAGATTTCTGATTGACTAGGCCGTTACTTGATGAATGTCCATGGTAATTGTACAGACCAATTCGATCCTCACAAACTTTGTTTAAGCATATTTTGCAATCACATTAGCTTCTTGAAGTGAAATTACAAGATGAATAAACATTTACATGCCCCTTTGTAATCATTGATAAGCTTTACTTTTTCCAGGTAAGAACTAATTAAAATTACAGTTAGTACAAAACCCTTATTATATCTACATTATTAAAATGACTTCAAAGATTAGGCTTCTAATATGCTCTAAGTATTTTGAAGTTGGTCGTAAAGCAATGTGTTTGATTTTTCGAAAATTATCTATTTTTAATTTTGTGTGAATTTCTTCTAAAAGATATTTGAATATGTTGTCTACTTCAAATATGAAGCTAACTTTTTTGTTGCTTCTCCAACGTAGGTCAAAGCACTGGAATTTTGATTATCTGTTTTTGTGATAGAGAAAACATTGAGTATATTTCTTGATCAGAGTTTTCTGGAAAGTATTTTATCTGATTTATTCAGCATTACACCAGTTGTTTACTGCAATTTGTTTCATTATGTCATGTTATTATGGCATTGGAATTGTAGTCTTTCGAAAGTGTTATAACAGTTTATAATAGCATGATCCATAGATTAGTAATTTTTTCCTTTCAATAGACAATTTTAATGCAGAACTTGACAAAATAAAACAAATTGCAGCAAACAACGAGTATAATTCTGAAGTGATAGATAAAATACATTCCAAGAAACTCTACTCACGAGCTATTGGCAATGTTTTTCAAATCACAAAAACAGATAATCAAAATTATAGCTCTGACCAACGTTGGACAAGCAACCAAAAATTTAGCTTTATTTTTAAGTAGACAACATATAAGAATTGTATTTGTTTTTTTGATCTAATATTTTGGGGGGTGAGAGGATGGCACATCATCAAACATCCTGGCGCCAAGCGCCCGGTAAAATTTCGAGGTGGGGGAAATAATCAAAAACCCAGGCGAGAAGCGCCCAGAAAAAATTTGGGGAGGTAAATGATCAAAAATACGGGTTTTTGTCAGTTTGGTACACATTGATAATTTCATCAGGTTTAGCGACTGTTTCTTCATTTGTTTTTGAAGTACTAGAGAAACTTTATTAAAACTCTTTGTAGACTTGTTCAAGGACTATAAGTAAAACTGACATATCCATTTTTTTGAAATCCTGTTTGAATTTCAAGTTATTGGCTATATCTGGATAAAGTACTACTTTTACAATTTTTTACAATTCTTTAAATTTTCTTAACATTTTTTCACTTTTTATTCGAGTTGAAATAAGACGGTTTGCTAAAATCGATGAGGCTTGTAAAGACGCATTCGATGCAATTTTGAGATTTTCATTTGTTTCATAGTACGGTCAATACCTCGATTTTACGGTTTTTTAGAAATATTCCCCGGACTACTGATATTAGAGAAAAAATGATTAAACAGTTATTGTAGATTTTTCAAAACCGGCCTAGAAAGATCTGGTGAATTTGGAAAATATCAACCGTTTCCGAGATACATCCAAAATTCAAGTTTTCTTAAACAACTTTTTCAAAAAATATTTTTTGAAATATTGAGATACTATATAACATTTTTGGTAATTTAAAAAAAAAAAGTCAAATTTGAGAGTGTAGCCGATCGATGAGAGAAAATTATAAACTTAATTTTGCCTAATTTTCGAAGAAAAAACTGTTCATGAACTAAAAATTTACAATATAGACCAAGCACACAAAATTAAAGACGCAAACGGCTTATACTACTCTTCATAAGATATAGACGGGGGGATAGTGACAGATTTTGGGGTACGATAACCATCTTGATTACGGTATTCTGCTCTGGGGTAACTCCTCGGAAGCCCCAACTCTATTCAGGTAACAGAAGAAGGCTATTAGAATCCTGGCAAATGCCAAATATCGTGATACTTGCAGACCATTGTTTAAAACGCTGAAAATTATGACCCTCCCATCTATGTTCATTTTGAGTACTTTACTTGAGATCCATAAGGGACTTCCGGCAACGGTGGAGGACAGACGGCGTCCTTAGTTGGAAGTCAAGTAAATGTGTGTGAACGGTAAAATTTGTTGAAAATTAGCAGTACTGTGCATCGTTTATAAGTGTTATGTGAATTTATCTACTTCTCTAGCTTCCTACGCCGGTATCCAGGCCGGATGACAACGGATTTGTCGGTGCTAGGGGCCATACTGCTATTTAAAACTACTTCAATTTATTTCAAATTACCTGATTTGGAGAAATTGTTTCCGTATGGAGACAGAAATCCAAAAAAGTAACATAGAAGAAGAAGAAGAGATCCATAAGAATTTACCAAACTTAATTATTCAATCTGATATTCATGAGCATGATACAAGAGGATCACATAATATTAGAGTAGGTACCTAGATACAGACTCACAAAGTCCATGAATAACTCTTTGAATTACCATCTCTACATTATTCTACCTGAATCATTGAAGACGTTAACTATATACTGCTTCAAGAAAGCTATGAAATCATTTCTGTTGAACAATTCTTTCTACTTCATAGAGGAATATCAGAAATGTGTTGGAGAAGGTGGTTTTACTTTTCATTCAATGTTCTTTGTATCCTAAATTTCTAACGATATACAATTTTTTTGTGACGTGCTATTAATATGCAACTGAGTATAACATGGTCAAATAAAAAAAAAGTTTCTTCTCATTACACCTTTTGGAGGACATGATTGTCCGTATATACTCATGATAATAATGCATGAATCAAAGAGTCGTCGTAGGTTTTTCATATTAAATAATAATAATAATTTCGAAAATTATGTGTTCAGGTACGATTCCATTCAGGCTTGCCATTTGTTATTCAATGAAAATAAATAATAGAAGTAAAATACTCGAAACACCATTGGCATACAATTAGGCTGTGCGGAGAATTCCTTTTTTCAAATACAATTTCACGTGACCATACCAGCCATTCGGAACCATCCTAACGGCCTGCCAATGGTTTTTCGAGTATATTAGTTTTATTATTTCATCACGAAACAAATATCAGCCTGATTAAAATCGTATCCGAATAATAGCAATACATTATTTTGGGCAGTTTTGTGAATTTTTGGTTTCCGTTTCCTAAAAAATTTAAATAAATAAGTTCGACCTATTATCAATTACTTAGATACTTTTTTCGTATTACATGCAAGGAAACGGTTTTCAAATTGTTCAAAGTGAAGTGAGATACGAAAAATATTAAACAGACAAAAAAAATTATATTTCTAATTGCTCAATCGTAAAAAAAATTTAACATACAAAAACACAGTGGAGTATAATAATTCGTCCTAATATCAATAAATATTACCCTTTGGGACGCCGCTGTAATTGAAATTTTCATTATGAGTACTTTGAAACAAGGACCTTATTACCGCGAATGAGCATGCCAGTTTTTATCAGAATCGACAAAAAGGTTTTAAAGTAATTGGTAAAAACAGTTTTTTTTTTTAAACGTTGAACACTCTGTATTTCGAAAATGATGCGAGTTAAAACATATGGTTATGAGAAAAAAAATCCTTTTCTCCTGAAAAACCAATCCTGAACGTTTGGCGGTTTAACCCTGGGTCACCTGTATATTAGTTTCCGCAATATTGTTTGTCCAGCTTCAGATTTATAAAAGTTATAAATTTTTGAAAAATGATCTCTTTTTCTAGGTTTTCCCAGATTTTCTCAGTGGAAAATGCACCGATCCGTTCGTACGAAAATCCATTTTGTAGGTTTTATAAATATCTACAAAAGTTACAGTGGCTGTAAAAGGATTCTTTGAATAATATTCAAGATACTTCCAAAAAAGTTATAGTTTTTTTCACTATTGCTTATTTCATTCCACAAAGCGATTTTGTTGGGGCGAAAACTAGGATTTTCAGTAAAGGACTATCTTATAAAAATTAGTATAGGCCATTTGCGTCTTCATTTTGTGGGGGAAAAACCTCTCTAGCTTGGTATAATAACGGAATACTAAAAAAATCCATATGTTGCGGATACAGCATGAGTTGTTCCATCAAATGGAGCGGGAAGAGTTAAACCTGGCCCAAAATCCTGAAAACCAGTTACAGGAATATACGACAGGGTATAGAAAGTAAAGAGCCTCTTTGTCGCTAACAGAAAAATATTTGGTAAACAATTAACTTTTCTCTAATTTTTCTGGTTTGTAGTTAACCTTCTAAATGGGATGTCCGACGCGTAGCGCTAATTCTTGGACGAACTTACCACAGACTTCATATTTTATTTTCTGCACCGACCACTACAGCACTAGGTACAATTCCCCCAATAGATCTGATTTATATAGCAAGGCGTTCTCGGAAATATAACAAGATATCCAACCCTTCTTAACGGTATTCTTCATTTTTCGATCATTTTTACTAGATCTATTCCATCTCGCTCTGAAAGGTCAAGCCGCAGAAGGGAAAGGTGCGTCTTCATATTTGTTATAATTCAAACATTTTATGGTAATAACTCTATCTTGTCTTCAATTATCATGCAAATTTGGTTGGGTTGATCGAAATGTGCAGTGCATGTTTATTCTATAATTAACATTTCAGTTTGTTAATCCGAATGCAAATACAAGTGTTAATGTTTACATAATATGACGTTTATATAACCTCCCAGAGTTTCATGAAAGTATGGTGTTTTCATTATCCAAATTGTAACTAATCCGTTGTCTCAAATTACAGTTGAATGAAAATAATCTATCAGACAAATAGCATTCACAACTTCAGAGAAACTTTGAATCTATATATCAATATTTTGAAATCGCGATTTATTAGTTACAATATAATACGTTAGTTACTCCAAAATACCCTGGATACCAACGTTTAAATGACAATAACGTGACATAACACCAAAGTTGTTGATTTTATTTTCAATCATCGTTGTCAATGATACGATAAAGCTGTGAATATAACGAGATTATTAGCGATTTAACATCATCTTGGACATTGCGGGTGATTCGATTTCATCTCGTCACCAGGCAATGTCCTCGCCAATTTTATATCGCATAATAATCTCGTTATATTAATAGCTATAAATCACTATAATTAGTTTTGAGGAAAACTGGACGTAATGGTGGTAGACACAATTCTTCGTCGACTTAAAATGAAAATATTCTTTCGTAATGAAATCAGTACTGTTATTCTTGGCACATTCAATTGGACGGTACTAGTAAAATGCTTCGCTACTCTGATGAAAATTTATTTCCATCTTAACAAGTAGTATTTGTCAAGATGGTAATAGATTTCCATCCGAGTAACATACATTTTACTAGAACTAGCCCATCGAAGGAGGCTTGAATCACGATACTGATTTTACTAGAAGTGCAATAGTTTATGGTCATGAAAACCATATAAAAATAAAAGAATTACTAAGATAACATTAATATCTCTTCAGGGTAACAATAAATTAAGTTGAGGTGAAAATATTTTATTGTGACCCTCATTTCATTCATATAGTAACCGCGACTATATATCTTTGTCACCACTACGATAAGAAAATGTGAGAAAAACTATCTGGAATTACTAAGGTAACAGTAATTTATTTTTCAGTTAACTATTTATTCCCATTGAGGTGACAATATTGTATCGTAAATCTCAGTGTATTTGTATAGTAATCATGACAAAATATTTTTGTCAGGATACCAATATAAAAATGTGAGGAAAACAGTCAAAGATTACTAAGGTAACAGTAGTTTATCTTACAAGTAAATATAAATTTAAATAAAGGTGACAATGTTGAATTTTAAACCTCATCATTCTCATATAGTAACCATTACAAAATATCATGCAGTAACCGTGACAAAATATTATATAGTAACCGTGACAAAATATTTGTAACAATTTTTATTTTGTCATTATAACAAGAATAATAGCTGTGCCCATACTAATCAGAATTCTTGTCACCATTCTGGTTATGATGACAAGATTTTTTTTCCGTGCGAACCCTCGAAATTCAGATATTTTGATGCATTAGTTAAATGTGTAAAACATCACTTACGCCCAGTTTCACAATATATGGAGATCTTTTAAGTCACTTAACCAAAGACTATTTGGTTTACTAGTGGTTAAAGATTGGAGTGTTTCACAATAACAAAAGTTATGTGAGTCAAATAACCATTAGATAGTGTTAATTTCCTATATGTTGGCAACGAGATTTCATGTTGATGTAGTCAAAAGGTTGTCATTATTGAGCAGTTGAATACAATCGAATGGAAATGATGAAGACCGAGCTGCTAGTAATATATCATTCATTGGGTATGATCTCCATTGTAGATAAATAAATTTTTGCAGAAAGAAAATGGAAACAGGTATTTTACACCAAAAAATACAAGAAAATTGTAGAATGCAAGAAAAGCTATTGTATTTCATGGAAGGAGAAAGAAAAAACATGGAAAATGATGAAGAAACAAAAATAGGCTGATGAAAATAAATTAATTTTAAAAACTGGAGGAGGTACTTACAAACCACTAATAGATAAAGTTGTTGATATTGCTGTGAAAGATATTTTGGGGGAGCAGTTGACAGGGCTGAGTAATAATTAAATTAGTAAAAGATTGTTGATTGATCAGTTTGATGAAACATCTAAACAAAATTTCGTTTTGAAAGAACGAAACGGCAATCCTCAAATTGCCAATATTGAGGTTGATTTGTTAGATAATGGCCAACCCAGTTGCAATTCTGCTGCTGATATTTTCCAAGGAGATGATTGGACGTCATATACAAGGATTTATAGAAATCTGTTTTTCAGAAGTTGAGATCAAAAACAAATTTGAGACAAATTATGCGAAGCAATGTAACGAAAAGAAACCATGAATCCCAGTAATATCCTGATTGAAGAAAAAGTATCTTTTGTAAAACTTCAAAAAAAAATATTTTTGGAGGAATATTCCCTGAAATTACTCACTGACAAAAAACTGGAAGCACCGTACGTAGCTCGAACACTCTAAATAACTAATGTTTTTTGTGTCCCTGACAATTATCATATAATTTTAGAGTAAAAGATAAAAAGCTGTAATGTTACTTACCCAGTATTGCATTTTATTGAAAATTGTTAATATTGTAGGTAGATTTTTTTCAATAGCAATAGCCCATTTTGTATATTGAACATTTTGTTTCATTTATTGTTTATTTTGTCTTCGAAATACATCATAAATATAATTGTTTTATAGTTTTATTGTTATAATTGGCAAAGTAATTTATGAAATTGTTCCTGGCAAGGCTATTATCAGCACGTACATTCGGCCCATTTGGTGGGACATCAACATTATTCACTACATTTATGATAACTTCTTGATCGTCATTAATTTCTGGAACTCGCTCATTCTCATTCCACGCAATATTGTGGAGTAGCCACCATAATGGCGTGTACTGTATTTAAAGACAGTTATTCCCATATAAATTGCTGAGAATCTGCGCTTTCAAACTCCAATTTGTCTCTTTACTACATTACGGGTTCTGATATGCGATTCGGCAAATAAAGTCTTATGGTCGATTTATGCACGCCTTCCTAAGAACTAAACTCAAGACTAAGAACTAAACCTAAGAATTATGTAGTCAGCGAGTAGGGGTTATGAACTCTTAGTTCTTAGGACTTATTGAAAATATTAAGAAAATTATGATTTAGAGAGACTTGTCGGTTTTTCTCAATTTTTTACAGTTCCATAAACGTACGCGTTGTTTCCCTATTTATGAACCTTAATTTTAGGTTTGGGTTTAATTCTTAGGAACGGATGCATAAATCGATCTTTAAATGAGGCCTTGAAGAGTAGGCACTATCTCCTAATATTACAGAGTCACCATACAAACAATTTTCAAAAGATTGGCACGCAACATACAATTTCTGATAAATGTACATCAAGAGCTGATCCAGGCCATCTAGCAACAATGTCTATTGTACATATCTATAACAGAATTTTTTACTGTCTTATCATTACTTATCATTACTATGTAGGACTGTCAAAAACTAACTTTCAAACCAAAGCAAAAGTAAGGTTACTATCTCTTGGTCAGTTCTTAACCACTGCATTTTCTTGTAGTAAAGTTGACCTATAGTAAACTTTAATTAAATACTCAACCAACTACTTTGGAACACTTTTTGATACTTAACCCATAGTCAAATCCTAACCATTTGGTGACCAGACATTGTGAAACTGGGCCTTAATCAATGAATGTGGGAAACTGAATACACTTTTTGTAATAAATGAAGCGAAGATTTTTGCATATAAGTGTATAAATTTATATTTACTGCAAAGTGCCACTTCAGTGCTGACCTGGAAGTAAATTCTCTGATCGAAGAAAAATTGAAAGAGAAAAGTTTAAGGTTATGAAATTTAGAAAATTGATAATGAGTACTTAGTAGTCAGGCAACAGGAAGTATCAAAATTTATAAAAACATTTTACGTCTAAATACATAAAACACATAATTCAGCCTAAGAACTAACGAAAAGACATATTAGAGCTTGAGGCCATATGTGAATGTCAATAAATGAAAGACAACTTGTGACAGAGTGTGTCAAGTAAAGTGTCATGCAAAAAATTATAGTACGAACTTGAAGATTGATCCAATATGAATTAAAGGCCAAGCTGTAGATAAAAACACAAGGCTCTTTTCACACAAAATAAAAGACGCACACGGCCTACACTACTCTTTATGAGATAGTTCGTTAATGAAAACCCCGGTTTTCGCCCCAGCTAAATCGCTTTGTGGAAATTTTCAAACGAGAAATAGTGAAAAAAATTACTACTTTTTCGGTTTTTGGAAATATCTCAAAGATTATTCCAGGAATCGTTTTACAGTCGATGGAACTTTTGTAGAGATTCATAAAACCTACAAAATGGTTCTTTATTCGACCAGATCGGTGCATTTTCACTGAGAAAATCCGGGAAAACCTCGAAAAAGGGACCGTTTTTCAAAAATTCATAATTTTTATTAATTTTAAGGTGGACAAACAATATTGCGGAAACTGATAGATAATTACATGTGGTTCAACCGTGTGCAAGATGGTTTCTGTTCTGATATACAGGGTGGGTCACGGTCGATGGTACCTTAGACGTTTACGAAGAACGGGGAATAGCATCATTATGAAAATTTGGTTTCTCAGGTAGTTGCTCTTGGTCTATCGATCTAAAATATCTTCAGCAATGCAGCGTTGCAGCGTTGCCGCTTATACCAGAAAGTAGCAGCATCTTTGTTATTTCAAACGGGTCACCCTGTATATTACCTCATTTTTGAACTTGTATTTCTTTCTGATTATTTCTGCATCATATTCCCCTATACCTATCTCTAACGGTTTTTGAGATATTGGTTATTTTCCATATTTTTTATCCAAAACATAGCTCGAATTGAATGTTTATTTCTGCGGTATTTGAATTCTTAGGAAGTTGCAATTTTGTGTTTAGTTCATCAAGATCACGTACATTGATTATGTATAGAGAAGTTTGTTCTGCGTTATACAGGGTAGTTCAAAATTCATGATCTTACTGCTAGATACGAAAAGATTTGAAAGTGCGTTTTTTTAAATGGAACATCCTGTATATTATGAAATATCCTGAAAGATGACTAAATTCCCTTCGAATTGATATATTATGTTCCTATACATAAATAGCCAGAATTCCGAGATAATAGCAATTTTCACTTGTAATCTCCCATTGCCGGAAATTTTCGAGTACATGAATTTTCTTTAAAAATTCATGTACGAGATAAATTTACGGCAATTTATTCAAGCACAAGGGCGATTCGGAAAATTTCATACCGAGAAATGAAAATCATCCAACAATTCATAAGAAATAACTAACGATGGTTTCACCTGAACTATTTATAACCACTGAAATATTGATATATAAAATACAAAATTTTCATCAATAAATGTGTTTAAATTTGGAACAAAAAAATAAATAAAGTAATGTTCTTATCGTGGATTGAACCATAATAAGGGGAAATTTTTCTGTCAAACATTTGACATGCGACAAGTTGATATTTTGCTTTAATGTACAAACGGAGGTCTAGTTTTCATATGAAAGGAGATAATTATGTATTTACTAGATATTTGGAATGTGTCTGAAAATATTTTCTCCACGATTAAGTATTGCAGAAATTGTCAATTCTGAAATCATATTTCAGAAGAAGTTCAATACACCGTTTGTTACCAGTTTTTATCACAAGTCCCGTAGCTCAGTGGTAGTGTTGCGGCCGGTCTCACCAGGCTAAGAGTACATGACAACCTACCCCGCAAACATGGTGGGATGTTATATGAGTCGCTGGATATCTACCCGGAGCGCTGGATAGAACCGGCGCCGTAGGGAATCCAAGTTGAGAATCTAAAACGTCAAGTACTTCAACCCGATTTTTTGCTTCCAGCCTTTTCCGGGGCAACATCCAAATTATGGTCCTCACAAACTACCAACCCTCAACTTTTTACATTGAATGTGACGACAACACGCTCATAAGCTTTGCAGGAGGCGCGAATACTCCAGTTACCACCATTATTTCTGCCAAAGGTCAACATTTCCGTGCACCAGCGGAGGCAGTGACCAGCGCCCTCTCTATATGGGGACCCTTTGCACTAACAAAAGGCATCGTGCACTTCACCAGAGCTGGCAACAGCAGGGTCACAGCATTATGCTGTGGCAGGGTCACAGCATAAGTAACAATCAGCACTGACACTCTGACTGGCGGGAAAAGTTCGCGCACACCCTTGGCGTCGATGAGTCCGCCATTTTGCGAGGTGTCGTTGGGAATACTGTGTTTGAATTTGTTGAATTCAGGAAGTGAATATTGTGAGGGAGATACAGATAATGTATTGCTGAAAATTTCAAATTTTCCCAAGAACAATTAAGTGTTAGACTCAGAACCCAAAGAAGTTGTTGATAATCATAAATTTGCTGTAATGGACACTGATTATCAAACTAATGATGTGCTCCAGCAAAATATTATGAAATAAATTTGCGGATATTCATAGTTGCAAATTTTTTTTAAGCTATTCCAAAACACATTTTGATTTAGATGATGAATCTCTGTATTGTTATTTTAGAGCATTTCAAAATGGAAGTCTTGACACCTTTGGGAACTTACGGATGCCCAAGAATGATTTTGTTCATTTCATTTCCTCCTTGGAGTAAGTATGCTTTCAAAGCAATTTTGAAAAATTTATTGTAGGAAAAAGTGTAATTGCAGGATTTGTATCTGTATTTGAACAATTTATGTATACCCATCCATGTGAAAACTTCCCAATGTCACACCTCTTGAGGTTATATGCTAGAGTAAGATTATTTTATACATTGAAGTATATTATTAGGAATTTCAAATGTCAGAAAAATATTGAGAGAAAAAGAAGAAAAAACAAAATTATAATATGGAGACATGAATAAATATCTGAAAACGGACTATTGGTATTTATATTCTATTTTCCTTCGAAAACCTGAAAGCATCCTTACTACTGAAATATTTTATTCGGGGGTCGATCAGATTCTATGAATATTAAAAAAGCACCCCACAAAAAAAGCTACTTAGATTCATTACAGTTCAGTTTTGTTTCGATGATTTATGTTTCTGAAATAAAAATGGGAATATATTAAATGAAAAAAACCTTATATACCAATACATCACACGAATTATTACATCAAACGAAATTCCTTCTAATATTCCATAATTAGAAATGAGTACATTTCATCAGTCATATCGATGCACTTTTATTGTTTTTGCCGCCTAATGTAAATTTCCGGAAAAATAGGTGGTTCTATCGCTGCTGACGTGCAGTGTATAACATGTAGGATGACCCCTTTTGTTCAGTGAGTTCATTTCTAGTGAATCTATCGATCCTGAAAATTTCATGATTTTTCGTCAAAAATTACGACAAATTAAACATACGAGGTTGTTTTCATGAGAAGTGAAACACACTGTATATTTCAAAAGACTTTGGTGAACTCAAAGTGAAGTCAGAATCACACGTAAATTTAATTCAAAGAATACTTCAAGCTGATTATGAACTTGTCCCTGAATACCATTGTGGAATGAACAACCTGTTTTTAAATACAAAACATTATTGGCCCAGGAAAATTATCGACATTAGAATTACTTTTATTGATTTTGGATCCATTCATATATTTAGTGAAATTTATCGATTTTTTTTTTCTAATCGAATCTGGAAAATTTCGAATGCGGATCTGTAAGAAATCATTGCGCGAGTCCTGCCCTCACAACAGCACTTCCCAACATGGCGTCTAGATACTTTTCAACATCAAAGGCGGCATGGCTAAGTGTCAGTGCTGATTGTTACTTGGCAGGGTGGCGTGAAGCACACTTGACGTCCTCTCCTTCCTTTCATCCTATCTCCCCGCCGGGCGAAGATGAACTGAAGAAAGAGTAGCTGCTTCGGGTAGAATAATGAATTGTAAATAATAACTTTGATTGAATAAACTTTTATTTATTTATTTATTTATGAGTCGCTAGGTCGATGGTTCAATACACGATAAGAACATAACTTTTTTTTTTGTTACAAATTTAAACACTTTTATTGATGAAAAAGTATTTTACTTATCAATATTTCAGAGGTTATAAATAGTTCAGGTGAAACCATCGTTAGTTATTTCTTATGATTTGTTGGATGATTTTCATTTCTCGGTGTGACATTTTCTTACCGAATCCCCCTCGTGCTTGAATTAATTGCCGTAAATTTATCTCGTACATGAATTTACAAAAAATCCATGTACTCGAAAAATTTCCTGCAATAATTCAAGCACTTGGGAGATTACAAGTGAAAATTGCTATTATCTCGGAATTCTGGCTATTTAGGTATAGGAACATGATATATCAATTCGAAGGGAATTTAGTCATCTCTCAGGATATTTCATTATATACAGGATGTTCCATTCAAAAAAACGCACTTTCAACCCTTTTCGGATCTAGCAGTAAGATCATGAATTTTGAATGACCCTGTATAACGCAGAACAAACTTCTCTATACAGAATCAATGTACACGATCTTGGTGAACTAAACACAAAATTGCAATTTCCTAACAATCCAAATACCGCAGATGTAAACATTCAATTCGAGCTATGTTTTGGATAAAAAATATGGAAAATAACCAATATCTCAAAAACCGTTAGAGATAGGTATAGGGAAGTTTGAGACAGAAATAATCAGAAAGGAATGACAAGTTCAAAATTGCGGTAATATACAGGGTGACCCATTTGAAATAACAAAGATTCTGCTACTTTCTGATATAAGCGGCACCGCTGCATTGCTGAAAATATTTTAGATCGATAGACCAAGAGCAACTACTTGAGAAACCAAATTTTCAGAATGATCCTATGTCCCGTTCTCCGTAAACGTCTAAGGTACCATCGACTGTGACTCACCCTGTATTGTTTTTACACAATCTCATTATAAATAAGGGCAATTTTTTTTAAATAGATAGATAGATAATTTATTGGTTCTTGAAGATCATACATGCATGATATAGAACAAGTCAAAATGGTCCTATAGAAAAATAGCGTGTCATAATAAATGACAAAACTAAGCATGAAAAATATACATTTGACAATCACAGTATATATTGATAATAAATAAAATAAAAATATACATATTGAAATAAATTCAGGTATACGCAGCACCTAGTCACATATTATACCTAAGACGAAAACTTAAAATTATGTTAAAATTGTTAAAATTGTAAAAATATATAAAAGGTCATATGAAGTTTTTGTCCTCAAAATACTCTTTCAGTGAGTAGTATGCCTTTTGTGTCAAAACTAACTCTATCTGTCTCTTAAATTCAGTCGGTGAATACTCTTTGAAAGAATTAGGTGAGTGATTGAATATTCTTATAGCCATATACTTTGGACAGTATTCGGTGCTCTTTAGTTTATGTAAATGCGCCGATTTGAAGAAAATCATCTTATTCGAATTCTGTAAACGGCATATGAAAGTAGAGATCTACAATTTGTATATTTTGGATTTTTACCTGAAACTTGGAAAACGTGTTGAAAATGTCACTGGAAGTTACTCTAAATGCTTCAAAGTGCACCTGAAGTCGCCCGAACTCAACTCTTATTAACATCAGTTCGGACATCAGTTCGGACGCACTTTGAAGCGTTTTGATCAACTTTCATTGACATTTTCAACATATTTCTCACTTCTCAGGTAAAAATCCAAAATATAAAAATTAATCTCTACTTCCAAATGCCGTTTACCGAATTTGAATACGACGATTTTCCTTAAATCGGCGCAACTTGCAAGATATGCCCTTAAATTGTTTCTTACGCGATTGTGTGAAAACAACACATCGGACAGAAAACGTCTCGCGCACAATTGAACCTCATATTATTATCTATCAGTTTCCGCATTATTGTTTGTTCAGCTTCAGATTTATAAAAATTATAAATTTTTAAAGAATGGTCTCTTTTTCGACGTTTTCCCGGATTTTCTCAGTGGAAAATTCACCGTTCTGGTCGTATAAAACTCCATTTTGTAGGTTTTATAAATTTCTACAAAAGTTTCATTGACTGTCTACATCGTTTTCAAATCTAGCACAGATCGAACGCGATTGCACGCTTTTGGTCATTATTCAAACATTTGGGGATCCATTTTGCAGCAATTTTTCTCATGTCCAAATTGACGTGAACTATATGATGAACGCGTTCGTATGAAATATTCAGTGCTTCAGATATCCGTTTTAGTCCAATTCGACGGTCTGTTAAAATCATGAACTGCATCGTTATTTTCGGGGACTGATACAGAAACTGGCCTTCCCGATCGGTCATCATGTTCAATGGAAAATTACCTCTTTTGAAGCTTGCAGTCCAATTTTTCACGGTCGCATACTAAGGACATTGATCACCATTGGTATTAAGCATATCTTCGTAAATCTGCTTACCTCCTACCCTTTTAAATACAGGTACTTGATGATGGCTCGATACACCAATTTTTCGATTTTCACAATTTCGGTGGACATATTTTTTCTTTCAACTTATTGCGTAACTCTGGTTTACTTTTTTGACGTCAAACTTTACACTGACACTTCCAATAAGTTATTGTTCGTTGCTATGGTAACGCAATATTCTGTTTCTACAGGTAACTGGTCTAGGCTAACTAGATATTAATACATCCTCGTATTTCTTGCCAAAAGAGGATTTCTATTTGTTTTTGCATAAATAAATAGCATATCAGTCCTTTCATCTTTTGAATACATCTTCAATATGATGTGACTATGTGCATAAACGTCTGACAGTTCTTTACAGATATCAACAACTCATTTATTTTTCCTGTCATAGAAACCAAGAAAAGCCTACGTGTTTAAAAATGGTGAATGTAGTGAGATTATATTTAATTGTACCAAATTAGACAACAATCGTATTTTTACCAAAAACTAATATTTTCGTTACTTCCAGGATTGAGAATTATAAAAATATTCCGTATAAAAATTATTTCAGGAGAAATCAGCCTTGAATACATAATACATAAATTTCCAAAAAGGAAAAATACGAATGTTCGTTATGTTGGGGCATCTTCGTATCAAAATTATTGGGTAATGTCTGAAGGATGCCAATAGTTGTACACTTCATTTTTGAGATGCCTCCACAAATAAGAATCTAATGGATTCATATCAGCTCTTGCTGTTGAATTGATAAAATTTCAGAGAATTAAAAAAGTTCTGGAGAATTTTATTTTACTGTGATGAAGCGTAACCGAGAAACCTGATATTTTCGATTAGTTTCCACCGATAGATTATGCATCGAGATGTGCAACTTTTTCTCCATTCAACCAACCTTCTTACTAGTATGGTTTGGAAGTTACCCATACAATCCCATTACAAAAGTGGCCACCTTGTATAGTATTAGTATTTTTTTTACAGAGTTGTAAAAATTTTAAAATTTTCTATGTAATTTATATCACAACATAGGTAGTTACGTGTGAAAAAAATTTATGGTTCAATCAACAGGTTTTGAACACGCGTCAATAATATCAGAGAAAAAAAACTCTAAGCCATGCGACAATGACGGCAGGAAAGTTTATGATAAAAACTATTTTTGTTTATATAATTCAAATAGTCGTAGACAAAGTATAGCATGAAATGACCTATTTTCCACTCGTGAAAAATGTAGGTATGTCATTTCATGTTCAAGGTACGATATACCACTGAAATTTTTAAGAAATTGATTACTTCTTTTTATGAAAAACTGGTTTTGGTGAAAATCGCTGAAATTCCAATATGATGTAGCCCATGCCATCCTGAACAAAAGTTATCGTTGCGCCAACTCTCTGAATGCCGGCGTTTGGATTCTAAAGGGGGTCAGATTGATATTTTAACGATTTTAAAAAAAATCCCGTATTTCATTTTCATCGTATCGATCTAAATTTTTATAATGGAATAGTCCACAGTATGTACATCAAAAAGTTCAAATGACAAAAGTTTCTAGAATCAAAATTGGCGGGTATACAGAGGGTTAAACTTTGTTTTTGGTAATTTTTATCGAACCTTTTTCGAGAAAATATTCGTTTTCCTGCAGATCCATATGCAGTTGATGTTACTTACAGTACATGAGGAGGCGATCGTATTTTGCATTCGAACCAACCATCCTACTTTGAGTATTTGGAAGATACGGGGCAATCAAAAATATATTTTCAATATCGGAAAAATGAATCCCTTTGTATAGTCACCTTCCGCCAATATATTCAACAGATTTTTCGAAACTATGTAGGTATTATATATACAAATCTGTCAACGTCTGTGCTCATCAATCTGAATCCAAATAAAGTTGCGGCGATGGTCTGAAAAATATGGAGAAGCAATGTTTCGGAATAATTTCGAAATGATTTCTAAAATCTTTTTTTTTTCTGACGTAATGTAGATGAGTTATTCTTGATCAAAAAATTCCACAAAGCATACCTCGCGAATACCACGGTTTGAATTATACAGGGGTTTGAAGTATAGTATTTCATCGATTTCTCGAATAATCAATAATTCCTTTGTAACGGAAAATAATATTGTTTCGTAGACAACAAACTTCGAAACATTTCAATAGCAAAATATCTCAAATGAGAATTCATGAATATACAAAGTTTGCAACTCAGTCTCATTCTGTAAAAATATTTTCGTGCATATGCACGAGCATACGAATACGATTCATGTTTCATACAGTGTATGAGAATAAAATACAAATTCTATAAGGACCATCGTTTTCATTTCATATTTTTCCAGGAAACAATATAATTTTCCGTTACAAAGGAATTATTGATCATTCGAGAAATCGATGAGATACTATATATATACTTTAAAACCCTGTATAATTCAAACCGTGGCATTGGCGAGGTAGGCACTATGGAACTTTTTGAACAAGAATGACTCATCTACATTATGTCAGAAAATAAAAGAAATTCACGGATGATTCTAGAAATCACTTCAAAATTATTCCGAAACATATTTTTTGGACCATCGCCGCAACTTTATTTGGAATCAGATTGATAAGCACAGACGTTGAAACATTTGTATATATATTATTAGCTACATAGTTTCAGGAAATCAGCTGAATATATTGGTGGAAGCTGACTATACAAAGGGATATATTTTTCCGAAATGGAAAATATATTTTTGATCGCCCCGTATCTTCTAAATACTTGAAGTTGGATGGTTGGTTCAAATGTAAAATATGATCGCCTCCTCATGTACTGTAAGTAACATCAATTGCATATGGATCTGCAGGAAAACGAATACTTTCTCGAAAAAAGTTCAATAAAAATTACCAAAAACAAAGTTTAACCTTCTGTATACCCGCCAATTTTGATTCTAGAAGCTTTTGTCATTTGAACTTTTTGATGTACATATTGTGGACTATTCCATTATGGAAATTTAGATCGATACGATGAAAAATAAATTCCAGATTCTTTGAAAAATTGTCGAAATATCAAACCCCTTGTAGATTCCAAACGCCAGCTTTCAGTGAATTGGCGCAATGGTAACTTTTGTTCAGGATGGCATGGGAGACATCATATTGAAATTTCAGCTATTTTCGTGGAAACCGGTCTTCCATAAGATCAGTGCGGGATCATTTGGTATGCACGAGCTAATAATAACTTTTTTTTTTTAAATCGTTCAGGAATGCCCACTTTCTCGGAACAACTTCAGGCCTCAAAATACGCTCATTTAGTATTTTAGTCCGTTGCTAAGCAACGAACTTTCCCGGACCGTTTTCGGACCTAAACGGTACGGGAAAGTACTTTTTCGGCAACCATCCGGGAAGTGTTCACTTCCCGGACACTTTTTCTTTGGAAAAGTTGCACTTCTTGGCCTAGTCCGGGAAGTACGTACTTCCTGGACTAGGCCGGGAAGTGCTCGAATTTTAATACAAATATTAATATATTTATAATTAGAATGTTTCTGTTGGTACCTATCTTCTGTTCGAATTTCAATATATAATACAAATAAGAACTGAAATGTTCGAAATATTCAAATTTGGAATCGTTCCATCCGGTTAACAGATGGGTGAAAGTCGATCTCTCTTCGTCTCTTAGACTATAAATGCGTCTCATTGATTTGTTATTCTACATGGTTGCCGAAAAAATAGAGTACGCAATACGTCCGAAAACAGTTTTTTTGGACTCGCACACTTCCAGGACGAGCGTACGCTCGTCCTAGAATTTGGTCTACTCGTCCAAAAAAACAGTATTTTCCGGACTTGTTAGGTAAATTACTATTCCTGTATCGGAAACGATACGGGAAATTTTTTGCCGGCTTGTTTACATTTTAGACAGTTAATGAATTCACGCAAACAATATGTAGAATTCCTTAGTTTTTGATAATGCTGATTGCGATTTCAGAAAAAATAGTATGTGTACCTCGTAGTAAAAGCACATTCCCAGACTTCAATGCTTGTTGGCCTCGGCTTAACGCCTCGGCCAACAATTTACATTGTCGTCCGGGAATGTATTGCTTTTAATACTAGATACACAATATACTATTTTCTGAAATCGTTCAAGAATGCCCACTTTCTCGGAGCAACTTCAGGCCTCAAAATACGCTAATCTAGTATTTTAGTCCGTTGCTAAGCAACGAACTTTCCCGGACCGTTTTCGGACCTAGACGGTACGGGAATAGTAATTTACGTAACAAGTCCGGAAAATACTGCTTTTTTGGACGAGTAGACCAAATTCTAGAACGAGCGTTAGCGAGTCCTGGAAGTCTACGAGTCCATAAAAACTGTTTTCGGACGTGTTGCGTACACTATTTTTTCGACAATCATGTAGAATAACAAATCAATGAGACGCATTTAGTCTAAGAGACGAAGAGAGGTCAATTTCGCCCATCTGTTAACCGGATGAAACGATTCCAAATTTGAATATTTCGAACATTTCAGTTCCTATTTGTATTATATATTGAAATTCGAACAGAAGATAGGTAATAACAGAAACATTCTAATTCTTAATTATATTAATATTTGTATTAAAATTCGAGCACTTCCCGGCCTAGTCCGGGAAGTACGTACTTCCCGGACTTGGTCGGGAAGTGCTACTTTCCCAAAGAAAAAGTGTCCGGGTAGTGAACACTTCCCGGATGGTTGCCGAAAAAGTACTTTCCCGTATCGAAAACGATACGGGAATATTTTTGCCGGCTTGTTTACATTTTAGACAGTTATTGAATTCACGCAAACAATATGTAGAATTCCTTAGTTTTTGATAATGCTGATTACGATTTCAGAAAAAATAGTATGTGTACCTTGTAGTAAAAGCACATTCCCAGACTTCAGTGCATTGTCGTCCGGGAATGTATTGCTGTTACTACTACATACACAATATACTATTCTTGAAAGGGATTGCTGTAGGAATATTCCGGAATATATTTCTGGACAATATATACAATTCAAAATAATATATTACAAAAAAAATCACAATCATAAATTATACCACAATACAGGAATTGAAATCAACAACACAATCATGGTCGACGGAAGCCGGGTCTTTCCTGATCTTCTTCTGGATGAGCAGCATTGTACTCCAGGGATCTCAAAATGGCAGCTGGAATAGGAGGCGCGGTTGGGAGATGGGCTCCTTGGGGTTGGAATCCATTTTCATCAGCTATGTAAGTTAGCTGAATAGGGGTGCCATCAAGAGCGGTGAATTTGAATTCCCCTTGTGCTTCGAGAATATCGGCTGACTTTGGACGTCCTTGCTCTCTGGCTGCAATACCATTATCCGCCTCGAAACTGAAAAACAACAAAGTATGTCATTTCCATCCTCAAAAGTTTTCACATGTTTTCCATATCAACTGGAGAGCACCTCAAGTAAAAGAAAATCATGTTTGTAAGAAAATGTAATTTAGGAAATTTATTTAAAATAGTCAACAACATGCACAGACAAAAAATTCATTTAGTCAAGATCCGGAAGCCATTGGTCAGCATTCAGTTCATAATAATGTAAAAGAGCCAAACCTTCACATACGGAAGCTCTAAAACCCTTATAAAGCTCTTGATGATCATCAGCTCCCTTAATTAGACAAAACGATTGAAATGTTCAGAGATAAAATTGATTATAGTAGCAGAAATAAAGGCGGATTTATGCACACCGCTTTTTCTTCAATTTGTATCTTCACTTTCATTAAGCCTTTTCACTAAGATGTTGAAACAATGAATTTTCGTGAAACCATTTATGCATCCAACTTAACTTTTATCTTTCTTCACCTATTTTCTAAGTCATCAACAACTTTTTATCTCTTAAGGAGAGAAAATACAAATGTAACTTAAGATATAACCTTCGCAAATTATAAATACCTGCCAAAATTAAATAAAAATCGCAGTTCAGTCTATAAATAATAACATTGAGACCTTTGAAACTATAAATATGTACGACGACGGCATGCTAATTGATTTAGTGCATCATTATACACTTTTGTATGATAAATCCCAGATTAGGTTCTCAAAAAAGTGTCAACAAAAGGAAGGAGGCATTTTGTGCGATTATTCGCTGATAAAATAAAGTTTGAAAATGGTCGATTTTCAAGATTCAGAAGGTCATAATTTGAAAATTCTTTCGGATTCGTGTTCTGGAGATAAAACTACGTAACACTAGATTTCTTTTTGTTTCGAGAAAAAGGCCGATAAATTGAATAAAGCGAGTGCATAAAGGAATCAAAATTCTTGAAATTGATTTAAGTTTAATGACAGTTGACGGAAGTTACAGATCAATGAAAAAGCGGTGTGCATAAGGTATCTTGGAAAATAATTATAATTTTAAAAGAGCTAATTTTAAAACATTGGCGTTTGTAAGAGATACAAAGTGGGATAGTGTATTTGAACATACCTACTGATGTTAATGAGGCTTGTTACAGAGTTTTATAAAGTTTTTCATGAGTTACTTGATGTGAATGTTCCCAAATTTCAATCATACCATAAAAAAATAAAAACTTTTCCATATGGTTCTCTAAAGAAATTAGGCTATGAGAAAGGAAAAGAATCAATTGAAAAAACTTTAAAATCTCTCAATAGTTAACGATCAACATAAGGTTAGGTATAAATTGAAGCAGGAGACCAGAATAGCTTATAAAAGTATATCTCGGATACGGAAGTCAAATAGTAGGACTATCACTGAGAATTTTAATCGCAATAGCTCAGAACTCAAAACAGAACCATCTGAGAGTTTTGCATCTTACTTTGCATCAATATATTCTAATTTTGAACCAAACTATAACATAGATTTTAACGTAGTCGATCAATTCTCAAATGATTTACTCATTCTAGACCAATTAGATGAATCATGAAAAATTTAAGGTCAAATCTTTCTAAATGCGCCGATTTAAGGAAAATCATCTTATTCAAATTCTGTAAACGGCATATGGAAGTAGAGATCAATGCGTCCGAAGTCATCCGAGGTCACCCGAAGTCGAAATGAAGTTAATACGAGCGACTTCGGGTGCACTTTGAAGCATTTAGACTAGAGTAACTTCCAGTGACATTTTCAACACATTTCCGACCTCTTAGGTGAAAATCCAAAATATACAAATTGTAGATATTGATCTCTACTTCCAGATGCCGTTTACAGAATTGGAATACGACGATTTCCCTTAAATCGGCGCATCTTGCAAGATGTGCCCTTAAATTGTTTATAACGCGATTGTGCAAAAACTACACAGTGTTTAGAAAATATCTTGCGTTCAATTGAACCACATATTATTATCTATCAGTCTCCGCAATATTGTTTGTACAGCTTCAGATTCATAAAAATAAATTAAAAATTAGAAATGGTCTCTTTTTCGACGTTTTCCCGGATTTTCTCAGTGGAAAATGCAACGATTTGGTCGTATGAAAATTCGTTTTGTAGGTTTTATAAATCTCCACAAAAGTTTTTCTTACTGTAAAACGATTCCTTGAATAATCTTTGAGATATTTCCAAAAAACAAAAAAAAAGTTGTGATTTTTTTCACTATTTCTTGTTTAAAAAATTCCACAAAGCGATTTTGCTGTGGCGAAAACTGAGGTTCTCATTAACGAACTACCTTATAAAAATTAGTGTGGCCATTTGCGTATTTTGTGGGGGACAAACCTCTATAGCTTGGAATTGAATTTCAAAATGTGTACTTTGACATTCAGAATAGTAAGTTGAATTTTAGTACGCGTGAATTTTAATTCTGAAACGTAAATTGATTTTCAGATTGTGTAGAATAATTGTGACATTCAAAATATTATCTAGATTGATTTCCAGAAAATGTATCTTGTAAATCAGACGTGGCAATCTGTAAATTTTGTACATAAATATTTTATCAACATGGTGAATATTGAATCCATAACAGTCTCTCTCTCAGATTTCTTGGCCTTTGCTTTCAATATGGCGCATTTGGCCAGCTCGATACGTGGCATTACAGCTGGTCTGATTTAAAATCATGCTGTAGTCCAGATTCTGATACTCTTTTGTATCGTATTTTCGCCTAGTGTTTTGCTTTGGAACTTGTTGACTTCAAAAACATAGAAGTTGGTAATTATGAGCCCATCAATTGCCCAACAAGAACAAATAAAAAATTCACCCTATGTGTGCCTATCAGCATTCCAAATATTTTACAATTATGTAACGTTGAAAGAAATAAGATATCCATCGGCATTTAAAAAATGTATTATTTGATGGAGGTTTCTATACACCTAAGAGAAATCAGTTGTGACAAACTTTTTGCTGAAATTTATCTCTTTCATGTGTTATACATAGTCGTGTTTTATAATTTCACATACCTTAATGGAGTATTTCTCTATACAAAATTGCCAAATGAAATATCTTTGTAATCCGAATAATGTTTTCTGATTTACAAATTACTGTTTCTGAATTAAAGTCACCCTTTCTGAATTTGAATTTACATATTCTGAAATTGTATTTACCATTATGAATTTCAATTCACACATTCTGAAATACAAATCACCTTCCTGGATTACAATTCAGGCATTCTGAAATTCAATTCACTATTCTGAATTTCAATTCACACATTCTGATATTCAAATTACTAATTTGAAATATAATTTACCGAAGTTAACACTAACTTTTCTGATTTACTGCTTGAAGTGGCATAGACTATGACTGCCGCAGTACCTCTTTCAAATTTTTATTATCTGTTGTTGGAGTATTGTTTTAGCGAGTTTTATTATTTTCTTCGTGTTTTGCAGTCGAATGAATTAAAAAAACAGTTTTTCTCAAGGTTAAACGTTTATTGGCGTCATTAATCTGGAAGTAAATACAATACACTTTGTTTTATTCATCAATAATTTTAAATTGTTCGACCTCGCCTTCGACTGCATCCGCATTACCAAAATATTTATATAACAGTAAATCAAAATAAATGATATGAATAAAATCGACAAAGTCGAAATACACTTTCTTTCCAAATATTTCCACCAAGTGGAAGATATGAGGCAAAAACCTGACAAAAAACAACTAATTCCATGGGTAGTACGTTCTTCTAAGAAAACTCAATTGCAAGTGCTTATTCTGAACAAACGAAAGATACATTTGGCTGGGGATGACCAAAAGACTAAAATTTAACAAGGAGGGTTCAATAAGCTCTAGCCAATCAGAATCTTGTAGCATCAACGCGTCATAGTGACGTACTTGGATATGAGTACAGAGTCGAACTCGAACCAAGCAACAAAACTGTCAGCAGTAACTCTCATATACCAAGAGCTAGTCCGTCACTGTCTATAGAGAACGGCGGCCATGAAATGTCCAATTATGTCTCATTTAGTCACAAATGTTCTTTCATCTCTTTCTACTAGTGTCCCCATTGTCTTATGGGAATTAAACACTTCTTGTTAAATTTTAGTCTCCTTGGGGGATGACCACCTGCAGACATGTTTCGAGGTTCTTGCCTCTCTTCCGTGCAAGGGTAGGTCCAACAACTTTAGAGTCGTCTTGTCCCTGCCCAATGAATTATAATCAATTGCTTATCAAATAATTCCCTACGGATGAAGCAGTGACTTACAGTAAGTCAGTCGCAACGCCACCTGCCAGGAAAATCAATAATCACTCCTCGGAAAAGCAAAGACTCGAGGAAGAGTGAACGTGAAACTTCGAATATGTTTTGACAGGACGATAATGCAAACCCGAAGGATACGATTGTTTTGAATGCTGGATTTGCGAAAGGGTTTGTTCCCGGAGCCAGTTTATTGTTCAGTTCAGAATCTTTGACCAGATTGTCATGGAGAAATGAATAGTACAATACTCGTTTAGTAAATCTGTTCACAGTTAAATCCCAATTTGGAAGAGCTATCTTTGATAATGATGGATAATGCACCATACCGCAGTGAAATTTCGAATAAATATTGCAAAATGTGTAAAATCAACTACACAACTCATAGAAGAATAGGACGAACGAGAGAGGTGTATTTGTGATATGGATATTGACCCATAATCCTGACATCGTCGACAATTCTGATTCTAAAAGTCATTATTACTTTGTTTTCCTTACTTAGGATTCATAAATGGTACATAGTTCTGCATGCTTGCAATACATAATAAAAAGATACATAAATATATTTTTACTGTTGTTTTTCACTTCTTATATAATCATTCATTTACCAATATACGAGTTTCCTTATCCAAGCATGAATAGGTAGAAAAGACTGAGTATACCTATCTCAATGTAGCAATTTTATCTTTCACAAATCTATAAAAAAATTCCACTACTTGCAAATATTTGGAGAAGAAGGGTACTTCGACTTTATCGATTTTATTCATTTAATTCACTGGATTCGTAATAGTTGAAACATATACTGTGTGTTCATTTGAATTTGAATATCTCTCAATTTCACATCAACTCAAATGTGAATACTACTGCATACCTACTTTGGAAATGGTTGAAAATATTACCCCTCTAAAACAAAATTGAGGTGTCTCAGTTTTTTTTGCTGTAACACTTTCGAAATCATTTTGAAATTTCAGTGGATCATCAATCTCGCCATATTGTTGACGCAGGTACCTACTTGTTCTCTCTCTCTCAATGAAAATACCAGTAGCTTTAATTTCCGCGAATTTCATTAGGAATATCATAATTGTTTTCTTTTTTGTTTTCCATATATTTGACAACGTTAACTTTGCTATTTACTATTTACACCTTATTATTTTTATGGGAATATTATCACATTGCTTTTCATTGTCATACTTTAGACTTTGTTTTGACTAACATTCCTCGACTTATTTCATATGCATAACAAGGATGACGTATGGGAAAAGGTCCAATAATCGAACTGTAGTTTTCTACAGTTCAGCGTATGTCAACCATTATTTTCTGAACATTGCACGAAACTTATGTGGTTGTCGGGAAATTAGAGCGGGAATTGGGTCTATTTTATTCACTTGAAAAAATAATGTAACGAAAATTAAAAAATATTTGGCATCGCGAAACGTTAGCAAAATCGTAAACTAGTTTTTATTCGACTGCCTCAGAAAATGAGTTCTTGCGTACTGAAAACTCGCTCCGAAAGCAGTTGTTGCACACGCCGTGTGCAATCTTTGCGCTCAGATATGTCATCTTTGCGCAAGCATCTGTCGTTCATTCCAGCTCATAGAAATTCCTTACATGAACGTAGTTTTTCTTATAATATATCCACTATTTATAATGCTATTCCGAATGTTGCGAAAAATAAAAACCTCACTAATTTTCTAAAGGATTACATAGAACTGCTGAAATCCTCCCCCTGAAACTCTGTCATTCGCCTTATTAGGATATTATCTGTTTGGGTAGATGCATTAGTCGTTGTATTTAGTACTTTTGAATTTATAGATTTGTATTTTTTTCTTGTTTCTTATTGGTGGGTGACAAAATTTTTGTTACTGTATTTATTAACATTATATATTTTCTTTGTAATATGTATATGAAGGTTAAGTGGAAGACCATCTCGTGCATTTCTTGCAACAGATGAAATTCGCGTTTTCAGCCAATCAGTAATGTCATACTTTCAACTATTGTATTGCATATTTCGCTGAATAAAGATTATTATTATTATTTTGATTTTTTTGGTTTTCTCCTAACAACGTCAAAATTCTGCAATGATTCAAGTTGGATGAGTTCCATAGCAACCGTCACGGCTATGTGGTTTTTTGATTGGAGAGTTTAAAAAATTGTTGTTGTTTTTGATGAAAATGTTGAATTCTGCGAAAAAGAAGATTTGCGGGATTTTATTTGTGGTCGTGATTTTTATGGTTCTTTCCTAACAACGTCAAAATTTTGAATTTTGAAGTTGGCTGATTTCCATAGAAACCGCCACGGCTCTATAGTTTTTTTGATTGGATACTTCAAAAAATTGTTGTTGTTGATGAAAATGGTGGATTCTGCGAAATATAAGATTTGCGGTTTCTATTTGCCGTCGGCTCAGTCCACCAATTTGTTTTACTCGTGTGGAAGGAGTCGTTTTCAAACCTTGTTGTTTAAAATACTATTTTCTACGCTCATGGTGCGTAAAGTGATAGTTTTTATCACAAGAGGGTAAAAAAATCATCCGTCCTTATAACATCAACTGTGAGTAAAGTAATATTTTAAGCACTGTTCATACATTTACATATTCTTCAAAAAGGCAGAATTTTGCGTCAGATCTTACTCAGAGGTCCTCATTTGAGTAAACTGTGCTTAAAGTAATGTTTAATGCACTGTTCATTCAACTTCATTCAACAAACTTTACGCTCGCACAAAAAAGTCGAACTTGTATCATAAATAATTATTATTCTTTCAATGACACTCATCTACACACTTCAATGTTCCATACATCATTCTAGATTATGTAATGATGACAGAGAGCCTTACCTCCATGCATATGATCCATCTGGATTTGGTCCGTCCTGAGTTTGACTAAGTATACGGACAATTTGTCCAGGATTGGTAATTGGTACTGGTCGATATTGTCCTAATGTGCATCCAAGAACCGTTAAAAAGACCACCTATAAAGAACCAATGATATATCAATAAACGATTTCATTAAAATGCCTTTATGAAGATATTTCGCAATAGATAAGCAAGTGTAGCATTTTCAGCAAGAAACATTATTTTTGTCTGATATTTCTTCTATCTCAGCATTAGAATGCTTTCCGGAAAAAATCCATGAATTATAATATTCATATCGGAGTATCTTTTGTGTCATACTGTTCTAGTACTATACCTGGTGATTCAGATATTCGCTGCCCAACTTTCTCATTTGAATAAAGCCAAAACACCTCTAACAGGTTTTGAATGGCTGATTTCAATTATCCATATTTAGTTACCTGTCACTTCTTTTTTTTACAAATGAGTTGTCATATTTTTCAATCAGAATTATGATAGAGTTATCTTTCTAAGTTCAAACATGTAAAGTATACATTTTTATCACAATGAGGCTAAGTAGTACGGGGGTTGAATGGCCTGCTAGCTCGTCAGATATTACCCCACTTGACTTTTTCATGGCCCATTATCAACTTTACTTTAGAAACCTCGAAAATATCGAAGAACTCAAGATTAGAATGTGCATTGAGTGACATCAGAAGTTACGTTGAACAGAATGAAGGCAACGTCATCATAATGCGTTAAGAGCAGTTTTCTTCGAGTTATTTTTCGAAGTGAAACTCACCCGCAAAATGAACGGCATCCCTTGAAACATGTTAACTACTCCATTATGAGCAGGATTTAAAAAAAAAACACTGTAAATGCAGAGTCTAAAAACTCATAACCCTTGAATAAATGATGACGTCAACTGCAAGTAATGCAAACTGTTGTCGAGAATCCAAGAACTTCTCTTCGACAATCCCATTCATGTATAATAATTCCCATTTGTGAATACAAAAATCGTAGTTTGCTGTCGGCTAAATAGGAAGGAAGAGAGTTTGCAAGTGGATAAAAATATCGGATAAATTACGTTACCGTAGCAACCCTAGCATTTAGGTACTGTCTGTTTACCAAGCAATGCACGTCAATTTGACAATTATAAATGTCAAAAACAGAAAGAATTAAACAGCATATAACAATTCCAAAAAGTATGTCGAGATTTGGAAATATTTGCAAGGCAGAAATAGTAAGGGAGATTGAAAAATCAACTCCAGAAAATACCAAAAAAACTCATTCCTCCATATGGAATCAATTTAGTGAATTTTGTAAACAACGAAACTTCAATTTGGAAACCAAACAATCAGTGGAAAATGTGGCAGAAATATTGATCGACTGGGGCTTCAATATGAAGAAAAAGAATGAAGAAGATTATAAAGAATACGTGGTGAAAACAATGTGGAACACAACAGCGAAAATGTTGCAAAACATGTATTTCGAAAAATTTAATGTTACTTTCAACCCTTTCACTGATTTGGCATTTAAGAAATCCCGTGATGCACGTAATTCTAAGCGAAAGATATTACAAGGTGATTTACAAAAACGTAAAAATAGTTCAACAGCATTAACTAAAAGTGAAATTGTTAAAATGGCATTAATATGGGATGAGAATAGTCCTATAGGTCTTTTAAAAAGATTTTTTCATATCGCTGCATATGAATTAGCTTGGCGAGGAGGTGAAGCTGCAAAGTGTAAAGTACACTATTTTAAATAAGAAAAATCAAATAATGGTGATTTAACTGGTCGCATTGAATATAATACAGTTTTTTCCAAGACATGTCAGGGTGGATCAAACAAGTGCTGCGATAGTAAATGGCTAATAAAGAACATAGAAAACCCTAGCATATGCCCAGTGACATTGTTTTATGAAATATTATCACATAGACCGAACCATATTACAACTGATAGATTATTTATAACTCCCAATCCGTTTTGGAAAAATGATTCATCAAAAGGTTGGTACAAAAATGTTCCTATAGGAGTCAACGAAATTCTTAAGTGGACAAAAATTTCAGCTGAAAAAATTGTACTGGATACAAAGAATAAAAAAATGTCTAATCATTCTCATCGCTCAAGCGCCGTATCAACTTTAGCTAAGGCAGGTATTAATGAACAAGAATTAATTAAAATAACTGGATATTCCTCTTCGAAGTCTATAAAGCCTTATCTACAACTTGATAATGAGCATCATTCGCATCTTGTGACAAATCTCCGAGATAAAGCTTTGAATAATGAATTAGCCACAGTGCCAACAACATCCATGTCAATGTCAACAACAAAGTCTACATCAGTAAAGGAGCAAATGTCTACTGGACCAATTGTATATAATAATTGTATTTTTAACAATTGTCCTTTCTAAACATTATGTTTCTACTCATTGTTCATTTAGTTTGTTAAATAAAGTTTAAGTGAATTGAGTTTTTTATTCATGGGATTGTCTTACCAATTACCACGCGAGCTCAGATCTAGCAGGATATTTTTTCCGGTGGTTTTCTCATACTTACTTTCATTGGCAATTTAACTCGATCTGTTCAGGCAAAATCACTCGAGCTACGCTCTCGTGATTTTGCCAGAACAGCTCTCGTTAAATTGCCAATGAAAGTAAGTATTCGAAAACAACCACAAAAAATATCCGGCTAAATCTGAGCTCTTGTGGTATTACCCCCGATAAATCGGCCAACGAATTATGATATCCCCATCATCGGCCAGAAGAATTCTGATAGCAAATAAGTTTCGGGCCTTCAAACCTAAAGTATTCATAAGCTGCAAGAACGAGATTATGATGATCGGCTATATTTTAGTTTTTGGGTGTAAGGGCGAATAGAAGAAGATAGAGCATTCATCCAATATGTGCTTTCCACCAACGAAAGTACATTCACTTAAAATGGAATTGGTAGTTCCGAGAATTGCCGGTGGTCGGCGTACGAGAATCCCTAAGTTGCTATAGGGGCACGTGACCAATACTCATTCAAACCTAATGTCTGATTTGGTATATTCAACAACCAAATCTAAAGAGAAAAACTAAATTCTGGAAGGTACCTCCTTCTACTTCAAACTCATCTGCTTGATTTATAAGACAATATACCATTAAACCTGCGGAGAAGAATGCATTTTCAACAGAACGGTGCTCCAGCACACTCTAGAGTTGAAGTGTGTGCTTTTCTTGATCATGTTTTCTCGTAGATGGATAGAACGATACTCAGTAAATTCATGGCCTCCTAGAACTTCCGATCTATCCCCATGCGATTTCTTTCTATGTGGATCAAAATCTGAGGTTTTATAAACACATACCTTTCGAAATGTTTCAAGGAAAATGTATAGACGAACCATCCTGTGCATGTGAACGAACGGAAGACACGTTGAGATTTTATTTTATTTTCTTGATTACTGTTCATCTTATTCATTTTGTTGTTCAATTTATTTCTAAATTTCATTTCATGTGTTTTTTGACGAATATATTGAATAATTTCATCGCAAATAATGACTTTTGAGATTTTGCTAATTTTGAAAAATGCGTTTTTCAAGAAACTTAAAATCACTCAGTATATCTGATAGGGGTTAAGTATGAACAAGCTATTCCCTACAATGTCAAAAATATAACATATTATGAAATTAGCGGCATTATAATAAAAGAAACCCTAAAATAACTAAAGTCCCTACTGTTTGGTATTTAAGGGGATATCATAGAAATTTTTAAGAAAAATGTGTTAGTAGTTTTAAAGCCAAAAGTTGGGGTGGCATTACTGCAGCCTTATCCCGAAATCCTCTATTTCAGAATAATTTATTTTTCTCTGTGTAGTTATAAAGAGAATGTATACTGTTTTATATGGTTGAACTCAAGAAGAAAATAAGAAAGGGAAACATACTCAATTGAAAATTGAAACAAACATGACTCCTCCGGAAATGGAAAATTAATAAAAACCTGAGATAAAAAAGAAGCAATTTCTTGTAATATTTCACTTATCTCCCTAGAGCATGAATTGTTTCCGGAAATTTTCTGGAAGTGCGAATTTTCTTAAAAATTTGCAACTGAGGATTCGGTGAGAAAATTTTATACCAAAACTTTTTTTAAATAGAAATTAAATTGGTGACATACTTAGGTGACATATTATTATCCATGTGACGGACATCATAGTAGGCCGTTGTTAAGGCTTTGTCTCACAACAGCGAATTGCAATTTTTTTTTTTAGGATTTGATATCATCGGTTGAAAATACACAAAAAGTTACATTTTGTGTATTTTCAACCAATGAGTGTTGCATGATGACGAGTTTTTTGACGTTTTGCATGACAAGTTCAAAGTCAGTAAGTATGTGTTTTGTGTTCAAAAGCATAGTCGCTTGTAGTCGCGTTTTATCTGTTAACCCATTTTCCGATGTCGAATTTGTAGCAGCAAGAGCTGCACGGGATGTGAAACGAAGAAGCCTACAAAGAGACCCAACAAAAAGGAAGTCTAGTTCAGCAACCCTTACCAATGATGAATACACAAAAATAGTTCAAATATGGAATGAAAATGAACCTGTGGGTCTACAGCGAAAATTGTTTCACATTATTTCACGCGAACTAGCCTGGAGAGGCGGTGAAGGGGTTACAGCAAGAAATTTTACTGGAAGAATTGAATACAATCCCGTTTTTACGACCACCACGCAAGGTGGTTCAAAGAAACTGGCTGACAGAAAGTGGCTAGTAAGAAACATTAGAAATATTGACGAGTGTCCCATTCGAATATTTAACAAATATATGGAAAATTGTGGGGACCTAATAATAGATAGATTGTTGGTAACTCCCAATGCGAAATGGAACTCACAGCTTTTAAACAGATGGTATAATAATAGTCCTGTAGGTAAAAACACAATGTATTCTTGGTTGAAGGAATCCGCCTCTAAAATAGGAATTGATACAAAAAAAAAACAAGATCACAAACCATTCAGCAGGGGCTACAGTAGTTTCAAACTTGGCAAAAAATGGTGTACAGGAACAGCAACTTATTAAGATTACCGGACTCGTTGTGTCCGGTCCATAAAACCATATCTTCAAATGGATTTGAGCACCATAAAAATATAATTCAGGCCATGAGAGGTGATCATTCAGTGGAAAACAACCAAAATACGTCAGTAATAACGTCATAAATTAACCAGTGCCAACAGACAGCAAGACAGCCTAGTAATATTGTTTATAATAGCTGTGTATTTAATACAAATAATTATTACAATAATGAAAATAAAAATTAAATTTAAGTTTGTTTCGTGTGAGTTCATTGTTCTTAATTTGTATTGTCAAATAACGTACCTTTTTAATATTTTTTTTTATTTGTATATATTTTTATAGTTCTACTTTTTTTACCCTGTGCTTTAGTAAGGTGGTTACGTTAAAAAATACATAAAAATCACGATAAGGTGCTTATACGACTTAATTTTGAATTACTAGAGAAAAAATGTCAATATATAAAAAGCAATGAAAATAGTTTTATTACCAATTTTTTTGGGTTCCCTGTGCTCTAATAAGTAAATAATTAAATAGAATATATAATATTCTACCCATATCACACAATTTTATAGAACTAGAGGAAAGGGAATAAAATGTAAGTAGGTAGGTATACCTACTTCTATCGCGGATTTGATATCAAATATTTTAATTTCCCTATGCTCTAGTGAAATGTGGTTTAATTGATTGAATTAATCAAATAGAGTAGCAAATATTCTACCAAAATCACATAATTTTATAGTACTAGAGGAAAGGAAAAAAAGTCTACTTCTATCGGACGCTAATGAATTACATCGTCGGCACCTTCATTTAATAATCTCGGATTTGTTGTCAAATATTGTAATTTCCTTATGCTCTATTAAAATGTTGTTAAATAATTAAACAAAGGAGCAAATATTCTACCAAAATCACATTATTTTATAGTACTGGAGGAAATGGACAAAAAATTAAGGTATACTTCTATCGGTCGCTAATGAATTGCATCGGCGACACCTTTATTTATTAACCTCGGATTTGATGTCAAATATTGTAATTTCCCTATGCTCTAGTAAAACAAGGTTTAAATATTAATCTAAATTAAATAGTAGGCTTTATACTTTTCCTAATTTTATACTACTAGAAACAAGGGAAAGTATTAAAAGAATTAAAAATAATATCGCATACAGAATGAATTATAATTTTACGAGTTATAAAATTAATCAAAGTTGGCTATATGTAGTGACAGTGACAAATTCCTTATGGTTTCTTCTTTCTTATGGTTTCTTATAATTAATTGCATTGTTAACACTTGGATGTCGTGAAATACAGATAAATAATCAAATATTTATTAATAAAATGAATGGCAACACGTACAATCTTTGTTCCTTTTGTACAGAATGTGAGCATATTCAAATTTATCATAAAAATGTAAAGTATTTAACTGATTTGGTGAAAAATTCTGGCCTAAAACCTGAACAAGAAGATCTAAGTATTTAAGAACATGAGCTATATTCTTCGTGGAACTATTCCATATTTCACCCATAAATCCTGTGTGGAAAAGAACAAAATGGTGTCGAAGTATTACTATTATTTCGTCAAATAAAGACATTTAATGGAAAAAAACAACGGAACCTTATCTTACTCGCCATTGAGGAGAAAAGACGTGGAACAGGAACTTCTAATACATTTTAAATTTGTAACAGATAATAACATGTACCTATAATTAAGTTATATGTGTTTATGACCGCTGTCAAGCCAGAGGGAAATTTCCGAAGAAATTAGGTTATTGTCATAGCAACATGTCAAAATGGAGGCATCTGATTGGCTAAAATTAACTGGTATAAAATTTTCAATAAAATCATTAAGAAGACAGTTACTACCATATTATTCACAAAAAATAATGAAAACTAATTTGAAAAAAAAAGTCGACAAACCATTTAAAAACTTTAAAAGGGTAAGTTAAGATTTTTTATTCAAATAAGAAAGTTATAGGGTCGCGTATACTTGGCTGAATTACCCGTTATATAGTTCATCTCAATCTCCATGACGGTATATATGGCAATATTTTTTTTTTGAAGTTATTTGATTTTGGACCGTTGTAACCGGATAAAGCGGGTCAATATAAAAACATTACAGAAGGGAAGATGAAAATATTTCATACTTCTCAACTCGAGAAGGACTGAATTTTTTAACCGAATCTCTTCGCTGTTTCCGAGGTCTAAACAAATATTGCTATGTTCTCAAATATTTCCAAAAATTATTAAAAAACACTTCAACACCGATGTACCAGAGTCACTAGTCGTTTCACTCACTCACCAGAGATATCATGATTAGGCTGCTGTGGTCACTAGTACACTACACACAAATCCTTGTATTCAGGAATCTAATTTATATATACTGGGCCGCCACTCGAGATTCATGTAATCATTAGAGTCCTCCCCTCAATCCATTGCAAATTTTTTTAATGCATTTATTTAAGTTTAATGCATCTGCTTGTGAAAGGTCACAAGGATGGTGGAGATGATGTACCGTATTAAATTGAAAGGTGTGGTGAGGATTTGAATGTTTTACAATACATTTATTTTACAGGGTGATTTGATTGCCATAGTATGATTCATCGCATTCCTAGAAGACTGAAGCGAATTGCAATCGCCATATTCATGAGAACAATTGGCGTATCGATGGAGTCATCACACCTCTTTGAGTTATCGAAATATCGTCTGTAATTGATACATTACTCAATCTTTACCTGGGAGTGGGATGCAAATATTCGAAAAGCATTTCCGATGGATTTATTGCAACTATTAAATCAAATCAAATCAATTTCAAATCAAATCAATTTATTCTATTCCATGACAATATGCGTAGTGTATAACAATTTTTTTGTTTGAGATTTTTATAATATATACATATGTAAGTATATTTTATATTATATATATGTTTTGATTTTGAGGCTTCGTAAGAAGAGGAGTGACCTAGGCACTAGTGCCTGTATTGTCGACTATCCTCCTCCGAAGAAGCCAGAAAAACTTAATTCTACAATAAAAAGTAAACAAGAAAATTAACTTAAAGCTATATGTAGCTAAAAATGATACTAGGGGTGAAGTGAGATGGTCAAGATGAGGATATAGAGCTATTTCGATAAAATAATTTTTCGGGGTTAGGGGAAGGTTTAAATGATTTTTGAGAGTGGATGAGTTTGAGGATTTTCATGACTTGAAAATTTCGTACTTTTCGAAGTTTTCCAGAATATTTTTTTTTTATTTCGGTTTTGAATTTATACGTTTTAGTAATTTGTTTGATATGTAATGGTAGTAAGTTATACAGTTTTGGTCCATAATAATAAAATGATTTCTGTGTTAAGGTTTTATCGAAGAAATCAATATGCACATTCCAATTAGTTGCGGCTCTGGTGTTTGAGTTTTTTCTTTGGAATGAGTCCCTTTTATGATAAACTCGGAGAAGGCATTGGTAAGTGTATATTTGTCTGACTGTGAATAATTGGGTTTCTTTGTAGAGAAGTTGAATTGAAAATCGTCTATTTTTGTGGAGTATGATTTTTAAAAGAGTGTTTTGGGTGGTTTGTAGATTTTGTAAGGTCGTTGTGAAGGTGCCTCCCCAGATGGTAATGCAGTACCTTAATGTTGATTCAATTAGTGAATTATACAGCATCATCAGATTTTTTCGCGATAAGATATCTCTCAAGTTGTAGAATTTATTCATCAGTTTCCTTATACGTTTGACAAGATAGGTAATATGATCATTCCATCTGGTATGCTGATCAATCATAACGCCTAAATATTTTATATCTGCAGTATTCTGTAGTATGGTGCACCCACAATCATTGTCGTTATCGTTATCACACTGATGGGAATGTAATTTAATATACATTTTTGGTTGGTCTACTGTAGTCGGGGAAAATGTAATATATTTTGTTTTCTCAATGTTTAAACTGAGTAGATTGTAGTTCAACCATTTTTTAATATATTTCAAGCTTGTCTCAGTTTTTGTGTGAACTTCTTCCCAACTTTTACCGGTAATCACGAGAGCAGTATCATCAGCATAGCAAACCAATTGACCTTCCAAGTTATGTATTCTAGAAATACTATTGATGTATATGAGAAACAATATCGGTCCCAGCACTGTTCCTTGGGGCACACCTACTTTGACTATAGATTCAGAACTCAATTCATTTCCTATTTTGGTAGTCTGTATTCTATTTGACAGATAATCTTTGAAAAGGTCAAGAGCCAAACCACGGATACCATAGTCATTCATTTTGTCAATTAATTTGCTATGGGAAACCGTGTCGAAAGCCTTCGCGAGGTCAAGAAAGACAGCTAGGCATTTATTTGATTTGTCCAATGCCCCTACCACTGATTTGAGTAGGCTCAGGACGGCATCTTCAGTCCTACAGTTTTTGATAAAACCAAATTGATTCTCGTTAAGAACTTGGTGATGCTCCAAAAATGCTACGAGTCTCTTCTTGGCCGCTTGTTCAAATAATTTCGCAAAATTATTGATAACTGATATGGGCCTGTAGTTATTTAGTTTGCTTCGATCACCAGCTTTGAAAATCGGGGTGACAATTGACTCTTTCCACTGTATTGGTATTTTGGCAGTTGAGAAACTGGTATATAATATGTGAGTTAATGGTTCAAGCAAATGTATGTGGATATGTTTTATGAGTTTGGTACCAATTCCATCGGGTCCTGCAGAGCAATTATTTTTCAATTTTGATAACAAGAGGATTATTTCTGTTTCGCTAACGGGTTCCAGAAAGATTGATGAATTTATTCTTGATTCGTTTAAAAAATCATTGGGAATACTTGTTTTTCCTATATGACGTGCCATTTTGATTCCCAGTTCCGTAAAGAAATTATTAAATAAATTCGCTTTTTCTGCATTATTTTGAATCAGAATGCCATTTTCATTTAAAATGTCTGTGCTGGATATTTGTGAAATGGTTTTATTTCCTGTGATATCCTTGATAATATTCCATATTTTTTTACAGTTTCCACTGGCATCATTTAACTTATTTTTATAGAAGTCATTCTTAGTTTTTTTAATCAATGCATGAAGTTTATTTCTGTATTTTTTATAGCATTCTTCAAGTTCCGGATTATTATTTTTTATAATTTTTTTTTTCATTGTGTCTCTTTTGTGGATTGATGATATCAAAGCAGAAATTATCCAGGGTTTTAACTTTCTAGTTTTATTGTTTATTTTTTTTGTTTCAGTACATTCGCTAATATATTTATTTAGTGTTCCAATAAATCTATCATATGAATTTAAAAATAAAAATAATGAAACTAACAATCAATTTTTGGTGGCTATCAGGCTTGTTCATCTATTCGTACAGGGTGCTTCAAATTGGGCACTTTTGAGGGGTTTGAGATAGGTACTTACATGAGCTATTTTTTTGAAAGAATAACACAAAGTCGTTTCCACGTAAAATTTAATCGAAAGATCTGGATAAAGATCCTACTCAAGACATGTTTCGAACATATAAATGTTCAACTTCAGTTAAAGTAAGATTGAGTGTATAAAAAAAATATTTAAATTTAAATTAGACTAACATAGTAGACAAACAAAACATCAAACATTTGCGGCTCATACTGTGATTCCATGAGAGATAACATGGAATTGAGTCGAGAATGTGAAAACCGCATCTTGATATGTCAAAATGTTCTCGAACTACGAGGAATTTTTGTACAGTTTGCGTTGTGGGATGGGATCTATAAATTATTGCGAAAATTTGGATTTGGCGCAAATAGCTTTTTTGTAGACTTTTTCTGAGGAATTCAAGTGTAAACCTGGATTTTTTTTCTTACTCTCAATTTTTGAGATATAATTTGAAGTTATCCTTTTTCTTATCATCAAATTCTTATTAAAATGATTAATATTTTGGTTTAGCCGTTCTGGAGAAATTCGATATTCTCCATTTATGTCTAGAATGCCACGCATAAAGAAAGATTTTGAGAATGAAAACAGTCCTCATTTTTTGAAAGGTAGGCGATGCGAAGATATGATCAAGTTTTTTATTTTGCTGTTTTATTTTTGAGTAGAACTTTTCTAGACTTCCTTTGTGTAAAAACCAAAGAAAATGGATTCTCTGCATTTCTTTGAATCACTACGTTTCGGCAGTGATCAAACTGACCAAACTGACATTGTCAACCACTTTCAGACAAACTATTATGTTTAAAATATTGAGCTTGTGAGCTTCATCTATTTTTTCATATTTTTTCTGTAATCCAGCTATAAGGAACATTATTATTTTCTTTCAATGCATTTGAAACACTCACACACAAAAGTTTTGTTCATTTTTTTATACATTAATATCTGGGTAAAAAATGGGATAAACAGAGACTAGCGGAACACAGTTTCTATGATAAGTATCTATACAGGCTGATTCACGGTGGATGGCACATTAGACGTTTCTGGTGAACCAGACAACAGATCACTTTGAAAATTTAATGGAGGGCATATTCGGACATTCTCTAGCCAACTAAAATATTTTCGACAATGCGGTGTTGCCGCTTCTATTAGAAAGCAGTAGCAACTTTGATTTTTCAAATAGAACACTCTGTATATAATATTATTTTTGGAATCTCCATCAATTGCCCGACAACTTTTCTTGATATATACCTATCTGTTACCGTTTTCGAAATAAAAATTAATTTCAATTTTTTTCTTCGAAAATCATGACTTCTAAAAATGCCGATATCTTTTAGTTAAGAAGTACTATGATATCGAAATTTGGTTTGAAGTTAGGTGATACTTGGACACTTCCCACACGTCAGCCTAATCTCCGTTACTTCAATACAGGGTGGTAAAAAAATACAGTTTTTTCGTTTGCTTGAAAAAGTTGCTGAAATTTGATTATTTTAAATGGAACACCCTGTATATTATTGAAAATTCGGAAAGCTGCTGAAATTTGCTTTCTTTCTATGTATATCATACCTTTACCTAACTAGTCAAGTTTCGGACTTATGAGCATTTATTTGTGAAAATGTCCCTTCGGAATGGTATTTCCATTCGGTATTTGGTAAGCAGGCCATGATTACTATTTGACAGTAGCGTTGTGACATTCTCCTAATAATATCGACATTTTCGTCACTTCAGAAGTTGAAAATACCTTCAAAACGATGGAACATAACTATTCTAACGAAGTTCTTATGAATTTGTTTATTATTTTTGGACAGTGTGATAAAATTATCAGCAGAACATGTAGAAAGTTCAATGAAATGTATCTGAATCTACCGCCAATGAACCTCAAGAAATTTATACGAATTCAGAACAATTTCAATGCATTTGGATCAACTTCAAAAGCACCAAGAAACTTGCCTCGACCCGTAACTTCTGAAGACAACCAGATTAATGTCTTAGCATATTTTCACGCATTTCCCGAGTCATCGATAAGAAGTGCTGAAGAAGATTTGGGTATAAAATATTCATCGGTTCAAAGAATCTTGCGAAGACATAAAATGCATGATTATAAATTCACCAAAATTCAAGACCCTCAACAGAGAGTAGAATTTTGTGAAATGTTGTTGACGCATTCAAGATCCACTTTTTTTAAATAAAATTATTTGGACTGATGAATCGAAATTTTCGAGAGAAGGGATTTTCAATAGAAAAAATCGTCATTATTGGTTCAGTGAAAATCCTCACGTCACAAAAGAAGCCGGATTTCAAGAAAAATTTTGTTTTAGTGTCTTCTGCATGTTGATGGACAACAAATTGAGGTACGTGATATACGAGGAGTCATTAACATCCAGAAGCTACCTGAATATTTTGGAGAATACTGTAGAGAGTTTCGTGGATAATCTGCCACTCGAATAATATCGAAACTGTTGGTACCAACTAGACGGAGCTCCTGCACATTGCACAAGAGAAGTGAGCGCAGAACTGGAAAAACTTTTTGACGATCGGTGGATAAGGCGCTTGGGACCATGGAATTGGCCAGCGAGATCACCCGATCTTAATCCATTAGATTTTTACTTTTGGGAAATGTTTAAAGAAAAAGTTTACAAAATACCCGTGCGTTCGAGAGATGAATTGTTAGAAAGGATTGCCCAAACATTTGATGATTTGGATCCCAATGAAATCAGATCTGCCACCACGAAAGCAGTCAACACCCGCATTTTAAAGTGCTTGGAAGTGAACGGCCAGCGATTCGAACATATTTTGAAATATTCCACATGATTGTTTTACTTTTTTATAATTATTCATATCAATATTTCCAATTTCAAGTTTCTTGGTGCTTTTTTAAAGTTTATCCAAACATATTGAAATTGTTCTGAATTCGTATAAATTTCTTGAGGTTCATTGGCGGTAGATTCGGATACATTTCATTGAACTTTCTACATGTTCTGCTGATAATTTTGTTACACTGTCCAAAAATAATAAACAAATTCATAAGGACTTCGTTTGAATAGTTTTGTTCCATCGTTTTGAAGGTATTTGCAACTTCTGAAGTGACGAAAATGTCGATACTGTTAGGAGAATGTCACAACGCTACTGTCAAATAGTAATCATGGCCTGCTTACCAAATACCGAATGGAAATACCATTCTGAAGGGACATTTTCACAAATAAATGCTCATAAGTCCGAAACTTGACTAGTTAGGTATAGGTATGATATACATAGAAAGAAAGCAAAATTAAGCAGCTTTCTGAATTTTGATTAATATACAGAATGTTCCATTTAAAATAATCGAATTTCAGCAACTTTTTCAAGCAAACGAAAAAACTGTATTTTTTTACCACCCTGTATTGAAGTAACGGAGATTAGGCGTGACGTGTGGGAAATGTCCAAGTATCACCTAACTCCAAACCAAATTTCGATATCATAGTACTTCTTAACTAAAAGATATCGGCATTTTTAGAAGTCATGATTTTCGAAGAAAAAAATTGAAATTAATTTTTATTTCGAAAACGGTAACAGATAGGTATAGGGAAATATCAAGAAAAGTTGTCGGGCAATTGTTGGAGATTCCAAAAATAATATTATATACAGAGTGTTCTATTTGAAAAATCAAAGTTGCTACTGCTTTCTAATAGAAGCGGCAACACCGCATTGTCGAAAATATTTTAGTTGGCTAGAGAATGTCCGAATATGCCTTCCATTAAATTTTCAAAGTGATCCGTTGTCTGGTTCACCAGAAACGTCTAATGTGCCATCCACCGTGAATCAGCCTGTATAATATGTAAAAGGTTGAACGTTGAGACATTTGATATATTTTGTCAAAAATATATCAGAGAGAAAAAAATTTTCAACATGCTAGAATGGTTTTGTCATTCAAATGAGAATTGTCATGGTGCAGGAGAACTCTATTCCAGCCATATAATAATAATAATAATAATAATAATAATAATAATAATAATAATAATAATAATAATAATAATAATAATAATAATAATAATAATAATAATAATAATAATAATAATAATAATAATAATAATAATAATAATAATAATAATAATAATAATAATAATAATAATAATAATAATAATAATAATAATAATAATAATAATAATAATAATAATAATAATAATAATAATAATAATAATAATAATAATAATAATAATAATAATAATAATAATAATAATAATAATAATAATAGATTTTATTCAGCGAAATGTGTAGTAATATAGTTGAGCATGACATATATACAGATTAGCTGAAAAGGCGAAGTTCATCTGTCGCAAAGAATGCACGAAATTGCCCTTCGTATACAGATTACCAAGAAAATATATAACGATTATTCATTATCGTTAATAGAGAGTTATTGCAAACTGAAATGAGTTTACCTAAGTACAAGCAACTCAAATTAAAGTATCCTGTATTGTGATTTGTAATTCTGATTCATACTGGTGTTATTGCAGCAACCTTCTTTCTAGATGTTTTTAGTTAAACTTTATTTTGACAAGTACCTACCTTCGTCAAATTCCAAATATTTTCATCTATTCATCCCAATCACCATCTCATAACATCATTGGTCTAATATCATTTGTTGGCCGAATAGTTTACAAAGAAAATTATCTTTGAATCAACTGCAGCATAATATTTTTCACTCCTTCCCAAATAGCACATCCGTTTGCAATATGCTTACGAGGCACTACTTGGAGAAGAATAATGTTGTCCTCGTACGTAAATCTTTAACGATTTTTACCTTTTTTCTTCATGATTACCAGTTTGAACTCACAATTTTCTCACACAAATGCTACTACTATATTTTGATGTTCACTGCAAATCTATAGGTTACGAGTTATGATTCACAAAAATTTGGCAAATATGTCAAAATGAAGACGACTTAAATAAAAGTATCTATTCCTTTATTTAAATTAAATGCGGGATGCCTGTATTTTAAGGAAAGAAAACTGTAAAGGAAATATTGAATAAATGTCAAATAAAGGAAAACTTCATAAAAGTATCATCACAATAGAGGTTGCAATAACTCTCTAATAACGACAATTTTCTCACTCACTGATAAGATACAAGAAATAAGTACTAATCTAACCTAATACAACAATTGAAGCATCTTCCCAAACACATAAAAACCTAAGAAAGCGAATGACATAGTTTCTGACATGGGAGGATTTCAGCAGTTCTATGTTATTCTTTCGAAAGTAGTGTTGTTTTTACTTTTCCAAACATTCGGAATAGTATTATAAATAGTTGATATATTACAGGAAAAACTACGTTCATAGGTATTATAGTACCTTTCGACTTGATATTAAGGTTATGAACATCCGTTCGAAATATTGTTTTCCTGTGAGATGAGGACCAAAAACAGTATAGCAATGCGTGAAGGAGAACAAAATCACACAGCATTTTTTTATGATTCACATTTTCCGATGCCCGAGAGCTGTACATAATTTTTAGTTTCCATTTACTTTTACGAATACATTCTGAGATGTTTTTCGAATCGTAAGGAACAATACATCCAAAGACCTGAGTTCCGAACAACTGAACAGATATGTCATTTATTTTAATGGATATTATTTTTCGAATACATCTATTTGTTAGGGTTTAGATACTTTGAAAATTATGTCATCAGGGTCTTTGTTGATTTTCAAACAGCTATTTGCAATAGCAGAGGAAGGGAAAGAATACATTAAATGGTTGTCATCAGCGCACTATTGTATGTAATAGTGATTTCAAAATAATACAGTATATATAGTACGAAGGATAGTATGTTATTTAGATGCTCCTTCTGTAACCTGCGATCTAGATATAAACAAAAGCCAAAGATTATTCAGAAAGTCAGATAAATCTCAAAATATGTTTGAGAGCAGCATAATTTAGTGTATCAAAGGCTTTTGGAAAATCCAGAAGAACCAAAACAGTAATCATGCCGGATATACAGGGTGGGTCACGGTCGATGGTACCTTAGACGTTTACGAAGAACGGGAAATAGGATCATTCTGAAAATTTGGTATCTCAAGTAGTTGCTCTTGGTCTATCGATCTAAAATATTTTCAGTAATGCAGCGTTGCCGCTTATACCAGAAAATAGCAGCATCTTTGTTATTTCAAATGGGTCACCCTGTATATTACCGCATTTTTGAACTTGTCATTCCTTTCTAATTATTTCTGTCTCATAATCCCCTATTTATGGGCCGTAAAGTATTTAATTCACTAACCAAAGATATACAGACATCCCCAAATCTCTTTATTTTCAAACAACGGGTGAAAGAGCTACTACAAGCGAGAATCTGTTATACATTGGAGGAATATTTCAATTGTCCCTGAATTGTAAATGTCTATTTTATCAATTTTATTAATTCTAAGAATTTTTTATTACATGATATTTTAATTTGTTGACCTTCAGTCTGTATTATGTAATTCTCCACACGTGGCTTTGACGTTTCCTTTTATTATTGTGCTATGTTTACTGTTTGTATTATACATGTACTTTTAAATTGAAGAAATAAATTATTATTATTATTATTATTATTATTATACCTATCTCTAACGGTTTTTCAGATATTGGTTATTTTCCATATTTTTTATCCAAAACATAGCTCGAATTGAATGTTCATTTCTGCGGTATTTGGATTCTTAGGAAGTTGCAATTTTTTTGTTTAGTTCATCAAGATCATGTACAATGATTCTATATAGAGAAGTTTGTTCTGCGTTATACAGGGTCGTTCAAAATTCATGATCTTACTTCTAGATAAGAAAAGGGTTGAAAGTGCGTTTTTTTTAAATGGAATATCCTATATATTATGAAATATCCTGAAAGATGACTAAATTCCCTTCGAATTGATATATCATGTTCCTATACCTAAATAGCCAGAATTCCGAGATAATAGCAATTTTCACTTGTAATCTCCCAAGTGCTTGAATTAATGCCAAAACACCAAGGAAAAAAAATACCCTTGGTGATCAATGTCCTTCGTATGCGACCGTGAAAAATTGGACTGCAAGCTTCAAAAGAGGTAAATTTTCCATTGAAGATGATGACAGATCGGGAAGGCCAGTTTCTGTGTCAGTCCCTGAAAATATCGATGCAGTCGAATTGGGCTAAAACGGATATCTGAAGCACTGAAATTGTCATACGAACGCGTTCATCATATAGTTCACGTCAATTTGGACATGAGAAAAATTGCTGCAAAATGGATCCCCAAATGTTTGAATGTTGACCAAAAGCGTGCATGGGTAGTAGCATCGCGTTCGATCTGTGCTCGATTTGAAAACGATGTAGACTTCTTAAACCGAATTGTTACTATGGATGAGACTTGGGTACATTTCTACGATCCAGAAACAAAGCAACAATCGATGGAATGGCGACACTCCGGTTCTCCAAGACCAAAGAAGTTTCGTGTCCAAAAATCTGCTTCAGTTTTTTGGGATTGCCATGGAGTGATCATGATTGATTTTTTGGATAAGGGTAGAACAATAACTGGAGATTACTATTCGACATTACTGACCACTCTACGGGAAAAAAATAAAGAGAAAAGACGCGGAAAGCTATCCAAAGGTGTTTTGTTTTTGCAGGACAACGCCCCTGCACACAAATCTCATGTTGCCATGTGATTTAGGGTTTAAGTTACTAGAACACCCCCTTCATTCACCAGATTTGGCTCCGTCCGACTATCATCTCTTTCCTCAACTGAAAAATAGTTTGAAAGGTCGTACATTTTCTTCCAACGAGGGGATAATAAAAGCTGCGGAGGTCTGGTTTGCAGAGCAAGAAGAAATATTTTTTTGAAAGGTCTAGAGTCGTTGCAGGTTCGCTGTAATTAAGAGGAGAATATGTTGAGTAATAAAATATTTTGACATTGAAATTTTGTTTGGTTCTATAGTAGGCTAATAATTTTTCAATATATCCTCGTATACGCCCGTGATTTGTATAGACGGTATATTGATTGCCGTAAGGACACATTCAGCCAATGTCCTCATTGCTTCATAGATAAAACCGGTGTAAATGTGTATGAGTGCTTAGTATTTCTGTTCAATTTGAAGTAAAACATGAGATCAGTACAACTTTGAACTTTCCAGTACATCGACTTACAGACACAGAGATTAGCTGTAATTCTTTAATAAATTACCTAACGAGATTCAGTTTTGAAGATAGAACCTCACACTGTTTAAAAATTTATACAGTACCGATAGTTTTATATAAAAGCATCTTCCTATACTTTCATTTTAACTCGTAATGCTGTGGTCTCACCATTGATTAAGTTTATTAATATATTGTAGTTGTTTCCATTTTTATAAGTTGTTTCATTGATTGATTGATTGTCAATAACTATACATACGATTGTAATTTACAATTCTTTGAATAAGGGCACCTCCATCTATCTATTTATCTAACAAGGTTCTTGAATGAGAACATTGTTGAAAGTAAGACATTTGTTAGCCGGCTAAGCAAGATGAAATGATGAATATAATTGCTGTGAACGACTGTTTTTGTTAAGCATAACATGGGTTGTAAAAGACCAGTACTGATGCATTTTCGAGATAGAAGAATTATTAACAGCATGAGACCAACTGGAAGAGAAGCGAAAAATTGTTCGAACGACGGGATGGAGAAGGGTGGAACGTGGGGAACTTTAGCGATATTTCACGGTTTTTCGAGAATTGCAACGAAAAAAGTTGAAGTGCAAAGTTGTTGATATTAAAAAGATCTAGAACTTTTGTTTTCAACATTTTCTCACATAACGTCGAATTTCTCGGGAAAATCGAAAAAACCAATTTTTATTTTTTTATCTCTGGCAAAAATCTATTTCTTTTTCACGAAATTTGGTGGAAATATAACTCACTATGTTTCAAGTCAGCTGTGATTTTTTTGTAACGGAATACAGATTTTTCCTTTTTTTTCGAAAAATTTCGAAACAACGACCTCATTTTCAACTGAAAAGTTTCACCGACAAAGTTCGTCTTTTCAAGTTCGCCAGCCGCCAGTTTTTTCATTGAAGCGCCTACTTTTAGATTATGTACTAAAAGAGTAGCACTACAGTGGACATTTTTTTCCAGAAAACGGGACAAAATTAAAAACCAGATTTTCAAAAACTATTTTTTTTTATTTTTGTTCTATACTCATATATTTCTTAAAATTATTGACTTTAACAGTGGAAATCTTTCGAGAATATTGATATTATGATACCTCAATAGGGACAAAGAATAAACAAGGACATACAAGGAGTATGATAGAAGGGCGAAAGGAGGTGCACTTTTGGGGGTTAAAATGGGTTTCAAACAAGCACTATTATTTATCAAGTGCCTTATGTGAATTTCAAGTTTATATTCCTTTAAATAAAAAAAACTAGAGGCTGCTGCATGTCTCCTATGTCACCCGGTATAGATATGTTATCAACAAGTTCGAGACATTCAAGAGCGTAACTTTTATGATGGAAAACAAGACTTTATTACTAAATTAATATCGAATATTATGTGATTGAAATATCAGTTCCATTAGAGACAAATCAAATTTAATAGCTAAATAGTTATTTTTTAATTGTGAACGAGTCGTTCATGCTATTTTTGCAATTTAATTTCCCTCTTATCTTTCTTGTTTCCTTTTCTTTTCTTCAAGGGTACGATACGAGGAATGTGAGTTTGATTCCAGGTTACTATTGAATTCAGGTGAACAATTTGATACATATTTTAGCTCCCTAAACTTTATGATATTCCATCTATCATCAACAGATTCATATTGAAGTACGCTATCTGATTTTTTGGTATCGCTTCTTTACTCTTTTCATTCATGAACTTTCATGAACTGATTGACTGATTCAGTTATTTAGCACTAGCATAAAAAAATATAACAATACATTCCATTCTTTCTCCCAAAATGAGATGCTCGTTTGTCTCCTCTCCACGAATTGAAGACAACACAATACAATAATAATATGAAATTCACATTCCTACATACATAGAATGGATAAAATATGTTGAAACGCATAGTAGTAAAATCATGAGGTAGTAACAATAAAAACCGTAGAAATGAAGTCAAGTTGAATGACAAGGATATAAGTGAAATTAATGAAATGTATATACAGTGTGTTTTTTCACTCCCTCACCCCTGTTATATTTTGAACAGTTTGGCGTACAAACATGAAAGAAAACCTTTTTGAATGGTATCATCGACAGTACTTTTTGAAATAAAAGACGTTGTGATCGCCTGATAGAGGGAGCAGAGAGGCACATCAAATTAAAAATATCAAATTGTTATTGTTATTGTTAAATGGCATGACACATAGTTGAAAAGAAAATTCAATGCTCTTTTAAAGTTTTTCGGATTTCGTCAATATATTTTTTACAATTGTGGATCTGAATAGTACCCATATCTTGATGAATTTGAAGGGTTTGATGTGGAACAACGAGACAAAGAATAATTTGAATTGTATTACCAATACTACTTTTTGAGATAAGATACTGATTGTCAAGCGTAAGGATGCCTCTGAGAATTGGTTGCGCAGTAGACAAAACCCTGGAGTGGGGCAGGAGCTCAATCGCTCTGCCTTATTAAACAGTAGTCGATCTTTGTCGAACATCTACTCACGCTTTCTATCGTTTGCGCATATCAGACGCATCCTTATGCTTGTCGATCTGTACATTGCAATCACTAGATAGATGGCGCTGGTGGCACATCAACTTGAAAAAGCGATCGAACTAAAAAATCCGAAAATTTAGCAAGGGAAGACACTACAAAAGTCCCACTGTATATAAAACATAGTAGATAAAGATAAATGAAAATTATGTAGGGTGATACTATATTGTGTCCTAGTACACAAATATATTTGAAAGAAAATTGCAATTTGAAGATATTTGTTTGCATTAGTTAAGGGTTAGTTTGATTAGTCCATTAATAAACTAGATTTTTTCATTCAAGATTTTTTGTTTTGATTTGTTTCAGTTCAACTGGTAATTCGTAATATATTCTTGAGGCAAAATATGGGACTGATCTTTGCAAAATAGGGTTTTCAGATTCAGGCATTACTACGTTTTTATTTTGTTTGTCTCGTATTATAGCTAAGCACGATGTCGATGTGTTCCGATTTGTGATTATATTGCCATATAGTAATAGTATTGAATTCTAACCATTCAGGACATCTGCCAGCTTCAAATTATCTTCAATTAAATGTGCAAATTCATAATCTGTTCCAAAATCTTCCTCATTCTGTTTTATATCCTATTGAAATCAAATTGTATTCTTTTTTTGGTCTTCCTGGTTTTTCCTCACAAATCACCTAGGACGTCCAGGTCCCCTACTTAATTGTTGATTTTGAGAAATAATTTGATCATCGTCATTTACCAATTTTTCAAGTCCACCATTTTCCATACTTTTCTGTTCAATGTATAAAACACCCGGAGTTTGCTACTATTTAACAAATATATTCATCTGCAATCAAGCAGTGTCTGTAGTTTTTGTCTCCAGAAAATTGAAATCCATTTTTTCTACGACAGTGAGTAAACTCACGTTTTACGCATTGTTATCAGATCATACAAAATTGTCTTTATGAAAATGTGTCATCCAAAGTTTCTTCTACGACAGTTGTATCGACAAATTAGCAATTGTTGAATGTTTTATACTATGCAGTTTTTTTTTCAATTTGCATCGTATTAGGTATCAAATGATGACTTCCGCGAGTAAAATTAGACGCAAAAATGTATGAACAGTGCATAAAATATTACTTTACGCACAGTTGATTTTTTACGTACTTGTGCTAAAAAGTATCACTTTGCGAACTGATAAACCATAGTTTTCGCACTGTCGTAGAAAAATGACTATTGCCTGTCATCTGCTTTCCTGAACTTGAATCAAGAGTGACACGAATCTATTTCTCATTTGTTAACCATACTCTGTAGGCTTTTGATTCGTCAGAATATCCTACGAGTGTACTGTGCTGTGAACGGGGTTGAAACTTTTCTCTATTGGGTATTTTGCCAGGAGTGAAACTTCTCCAGACAAATTGTCGGATAGAAAATAAAGAATAAATGAAGAGGGTTTTTTTTATGCAAAGCGCTTTCGACTTTCGTCATCTTCAGCGCTTCAAGTCAGGTAACAGGAAGAATTACAATTTTTGAAGTCATCTTATATGTATTTTATGAAATTTCTGGCTCAATTCCAACGAAAATCATGTTAGAATTTGAAGGCCATGTGGGTGTACATGATTTTCGTTGGAATTACGCATAGAAATATATATTATATCCTTAATCTAGAATGCTAATCCCCATGTCAAAAGTGTTGTAAATAGTTCAGGCTAGTCCGCAATGCGCATGCGTGTCATCAGTGATTTTTGTAACAGGCCCGGTTTTAGTAAAATATTATTATAGTACTTGTGAAGATTAACAAACGTTAATTCTGGATCTCGGAGAGTAAGGTTGAAAACCTCATTGTACTTATACCTGTTATTTGTATTTAGCCTATTTGAATACATATTTTCACATATTTAGGATCCCACATATTCAGCAAAGGCCATTAGAAACTAGAGTACGGTTATAATTATTATTTACCGCTCTGAAGCGACTGATTTTTGGTGTCACATTCACTTTTCAGCTGTAGTTAACCAACAAAAACCTACGTAACCACCCCAAATCGTCGGTGCGAATTTCAAGGAAGCACTGGATTGGAAAATAAATTGTACAAAAGAAAAAATAAAAGTACAAAAAACTATGAAAATTTATTTCAGCTAATCTTATGAATAATTTCAACTCAAATTGGATTTATAAAATTGGATGCTTGGAAGCTCGAGGTTTTTTTTCTAGAGCGATTCATGTCAAAATACGCAACTGCATTTAATTTAAATCATTTGAAGAGATGAACATGCTATTTCTACGAGTATTTCTGGTTGTATTATCTTAGTGCAATTTCCACAATGGGGCTGCATGAAAAAGTGAGTCCAGAAGCATTTCTGATTTTCTGAGGAGATTCTGTGTATGTTTAGTACTTTTTGTGGGGATCTAGAACTCATAATATAAGCGGTGTGGTAGAAAGATGTATCACTCGCCATGCATGCTTACGCAGACATAGTATTGGTACTGCGCTAGGTTTCAAATTATTCTATTGTCGTTTTCACATGAATCTTCATGAGAAAAAGGTCTGCCACAATTTACAGTTTTCTCACAAATATGTTCTGCTGGGGTGTCTTCTTCAAAACAATAACCAAAAATCAATCAATCAATAATATTTAAACTATTTTGAGCAAAGCATCTACCAAAAATTATTTATTTCAGGTATTTTTCCTTTACACAACACCAAACAGTTCATTGTTTATTTGTGGGAAGAAACGGCTTTATTAGAAATAACCGACGACAACAAACACCACACAAAACGACAAGAGAAAAATCTGAAATTCTAAAAACCGTCTCTGTCTCTGACAAGAGTGACACAGATCTTGTGACAAGTCTTTCTGTTGATGAGAAAGCACTGTTGCGCGGTCATTATAATTACAGTAGCATAGGGTACATTATTGTTTTAAATAAGTTTCTTTCGCGCCTAAAATTCGGAGTAATCTATCTCTACAAGGTTCTTTTCGGTTTTAAAAAGTCCTAAATGCGCTGTCAAATTTCTCTCTTTCAAATGACATGTATTTTATTGCCTCACTACAAAAAACTCTGAATTGAAACATCAAATAATTTTCAAACTTGGCAACGATCTACCCAAACTACACTGATGACGCGCATGCGCACATCGTAAACGGGTCGCATACGCGGCATGCTTTTCACCGTGAGAATTGGCGGGATTAGCATTCTAGAGTGAGTATATAATATATATTCCTATGGAATTAAGCCAGAAATTTTATAAAATACATTTAAGATGACTTCAAAAATTGTAATTCTTCCTGTTACCTGACTTGAGGCACCGAAGATGACGAAAGTCGAAAGCGCTTTGCATATTTAGAAATTATACACTTTATACAAAAAAAAAATCTTCATTTATTTTTTGCAAGTGTATTCAGCATTCCAAATCAAAAAAAAAGAAAATAAAGCATTTTTTGACCAAATTTGTTTTGACAAAATTCTTGTAATTTTTCAAAACTCCCAGAGTTGTGGTTCAAGAATCTAACCTCACATCATATTAAAAAGTCATCATGAAATATTTAGCTCCTCCATTTGATCGCATTTTCATTGGAACACACACATCTAAGGCACTATGAAGCTTGATCCGACTTTTTCGAAAATGGTTATTGTATCATTTTTCCCTGCAGTAAAAGTTCACAGTTTGGCTATTTCTCAGAATTTTCGATTTTATATCGACTTCCTAGCGCTAACTGCTTTTTCAATAAATCGCGTACGTCTTTTCCATTCAGATGGGTAAAACGTATATTTGCACTTTCAGTGATATCTGCAGCTTCTCGTATGTATTATATTCATCTGCAGCGGCTTTAATGGCTCCCAAATAATCTTTATTTTGGCTTCATTTTTGTATAACTCATCCCGGCGCGGCGGTATCCATAATCTGCGACTTTCGAAATAGATATCGAACATTTTCATAGATTTGGATCACACAAAACATGTTTGAATTTCACTACACGATCAGATTGTCCATCGTTGACATTTATCCTGATTTTTCCTTTAGCCACAATTATAGTCCAATATGTCAGCTTCCTGTATATTTTCATCAATAGACGGCAGTTTTTCCTCGAAATAATCTTCGTTTGCACACATATGCGACTTACATCTGCGGTGGAGGAACCAACGCACAATTAATAGTATATTGTGCAACAAGTGGGCAAAGTTCAACTTTTCTCACGAATGTGGAAGTTCATGGCACGAGCCTGAAGGGTGAGTGCCGCAAACACACGAATGAGAAAAATTACTTTCCCCACATGTTTCACACTATACTTTTCCTACAACTGCAAAAAATTTAAATATACGAGTAGGTAATATCCCTCAATATTTATTTTTTCCTACAACTGAACAACTACAATAACATTAAAGTATCCTACCTCTTGACAGATAAATAATTTTTTCGTATGCCAATTCATAATTTTTTTTATTTCCGGTAACAAATCCAACGTTACTTCCGCAGCTCTTTCCAATATCTCTGGCGGAGTATTATTATCAAAATTGTCACTATTGTCAGTAACCATATTATTTAATTTGAGTAAGTATTAGGGTGGTCCTTATTTGTCAAAGTGAAAAATATCAACAGGGCACCCTCTAAGTAGGTTCTCTGTGCTTTAATATAAATACAGATTTTTTATTTGATTTTTCAAATGACGTTTAGGGGTCGCGACCGACATTTAGAAATTAAAAAAGAACTTAAAATAAGACAAACGACCATGAAAAATTTTCATGAAGGAATTTACAACAGAGTAGGAGTTTTGTTTGTTTATATGACACGTTAACGAGCACTCGTTCTCAATTTGACTCCCCTCAACCCCTCTTGCCTGACATTCTCTAGGGCACGCAGGGCACGCAGATGGTGGAGTCGTTAAAACGTGAATTCAAAACTAATTTGCCTTTGACTGTTCACTGGTATGGAAATACTCAAATATACCACTGGGCATGAAACCGTGGATCGTCTTCCTATTTTGGTGTCAGGGCAAGAAATTGATCAGCTACTATCGGTCCCAAAACTGGACTGTGGAACAGGAGAGGCATTTGCGTCAGCTGTCTATGGTACAATACTGCAATGGGGATTGAGCGATGAAGTAAAGTGCCTGTGCTTTGATACGACGGCAGTCAACTCGGTCCTAGGAAATGGAGCATGCATACTACTGGAGCAAAAAATGGGAAAAGATATGCTTTGGATTGCATGTCGCCATCATATACTGGAGATAATGTTGGAAGCTGTCGTGAGCACAGCACTAGGTCCTTCAAATGGGCCTGATATGTTAAATTTCAAAAGATTCAAGAAGTACTGGAGCAAAATTGACCAGACCGACTACGAAACAGTAACATTTGATCCTCATTCGCTGGAATTAGTTCAAAACGTAGCTCAGGTTATGATTTCTTTGGCTCCAAAATAACTCAACCAGTATCAGCCTTGAGATGATCATGAAGAGCCTCAATTTTACCATTATTTACCTAGGAGGAGTTCCTGAGAAACGAAAATTGTTTAGAATGCCAGCAGGATTCCTATTTAGACACCAGTTCAAAATGACCAGAAGGGAAGAAAAAGAATTTAAAGATGTTTGCATTTTTTCAGTCATGATTTACGTTAAATACTGGTCAGGCTTTCTTCGTCAGCGCCCAGAAATGACTTGCAGCTATTAAAAGACCTGATTATATTCGAAAATATAAATCCAGCACTATCCAAAGTTGCTTTAGAAAAAATTATGGGACACTTGTGGTACTTATCAGAGGAGCTCGTATCATTTGCATTTTTTGATGACAAAATTGTTTCAAATACCAAAAAAAAATTGTACAGGCATTAGATAATGAAGGTCGCGATTTCTCTCTGAAGCGAATAAATCTGGGTCTGATATTGCAAAAAATATATCGAGTCTTGTAATAGGTATGATCCAATTTTTTAAAAGAAGATGTTGCTGACTGGCCAGCCGATGAGGAGTATAAAGCTGGAAGAGACATAATGCGGTCAGTGAGAGTAGTCAATGATATTGCAGAACGTGTTGTTGTATTAATAGAAGAATTTGACTAGTTGATCACCATGAAAGAAGAGCCAAAGCAATATTTACTTTTTATTGTCAAAGAATTTAGAAAAAAATATCCCGACTCTAAAAAATCAACCCTTGTTAGGTAATTTTTTGAATAACTTTTGTATTTTATGTTTAAACTTGACTATTAACATGATTTGTTTCCACTGCTATGAATAAATGTGGTAATTTACAAACAAAACCTGATTTTTAACTTTCCCGTTTTAACAGTCCCGTCGCGACCCTTAAACATTAAGGATAAATTCTAAAAAAAATATTATGTTTCTTTCTAAGCCTATATATTATTTTGCGAGGGTGCCCCAACAACATTTCAAAAATAAAAAAATTGTGAACAAATAAGGACCACCCTAGTAAGTATGTCTTATTGAAATAATATTTAATAGAAATTGTGATTTTTATGAAAGCACGAATGAAAACTATCTGAAGAGTTAAAAAAACTTATATAATCTGACAGTTCTAGTAACTATCTAAAAATGAACAGCAACTACCTGAGGTTGGGTTTAAAAGCAGCTTTCATAGCTGAACTTCTCCGTTTCATCATAATTATGATTGTATTAACTTGGCTCTGTATTGATTGTTTTCTCATGATGAATAAAGACATATTATAATTATTGTTAACTACCTAGCCAACTAGTTTTTGTCGATTTTTGTTGATTGTGGGCAAAGTGTCGTAAGAAAAAATATTTCTCACAGTGTGAGTAATACATCGTTTTGAAATTAAGTAAGCTATGAGAAATACGCTACTTTTCATAGCAGTTGTAGGAAAACAACTTTCTGTACGACCATTAAGAAAAATGAACATTTCAATTGCGTCTTCGATTAAGAAACCTACCACGTATCACCGATTTTCATTTTCCACGGGCTAGCTGTATCGTAATATTTCATTTCCTACGACTTTCATGAACTACTAGACTGTCATTATATGTAGGTATTAACGAATTTTATGAACATAAATAATATCGAATCAAGTTTGTTTACGTCTGTCTAATAAATTGACATTTCACATCAGTAGATAATTACAAAATTCGATTGAAAAAATTGATTTATTAAAAATGATTAGCGATGGTGAGGATGATTCAACAATCAAATTAATAAATTTATATCAGAAGCTCCTGATAGTGCCTATCTCCTGACAAATGTATGATTTTCTTTTCATAAAACCAGAATAATTTCAATAAAATGATTGATTACAATCGGATTCTATATTTTTGAATAGTTGACAGATACTTTCTATATAGCAGTTGATTTGAACAAATTATTATGTGCTCTAGTAACGATGAGTGTTCTGTATTGTTCTGATTTTGTATGTATGTAAATCACAGTTATTACAAATAAAATTTGAGTTGAGTTGAGTTGAGTTGAATCAAATGCCACATGGACTTTGGATGGTGGGAGCGAGGGTTCATAGAGGGAGACACATTTTTTTTTTCATTTCATGAAATCGATTAGTGTTTGATTTATTCTGCATAAAGTTTTTTATTTCCAAGTTGTCAAAATTTGAAATTTTTTAATGTTATTTGTTTCACGACGTAGGTAGGTACGTGTATAAAAAGAAAAAATAGATGTTTCATTCAACGGGTGAAGAAAGAAAAAACTATCTTAACCATGTAAAAACGACGGCAGGAGAGTTTATGATAAAAAGGATTATTAAAAATATTACATATTTGTTAATGATTCAGATGGTCGTAAAAAAAGTATAGTGTACAATGAGCATGGAATGACCCATTTCCCACTCGTAGGTATATGAAATTTTGTAGTGGGAAATGGGTCATTTCATGCTCATTGTACAATATACCAATTTTGTACTGACAGTGGTTGACAATACTGGGTGTAAACTTCCTACTTCCTCTACATTACTCGCTTTCACTCTTTGGTTCGATATCTTCTTTCTGCTTTCAGAACTGTTGTGTTCGCGAAGGCTACACTTGAAACATTTTTAAAGAAACGTTGACTTTCCGAAAAATCATTCTTGTTATACGATTTCTGTTCATATTGATTCAATACCAAGGCACCAGTGTCTTTGATTGGATCTTTAGTACTACTCGAATCACATTCTTCAATTATTTTTAATGGTTTAGGTAATTGCAAATCGCTTCTAGATGCTATTGCACTTCTAATATTTTCGTATTCTTCCGGCAGACTGTACAATAAAACATCATAGTAGTTGAATCATCATTGATTTTCACTTCGAAGTCTTCTAGTTTGTCAAGGATATCGCAAAAGTTTCAAACGTGGTTACATGGAATGGATGTTTCAGTAGATTCGCCTTACGAGCAGGGCCCTTTGAATGAAATATCTGAAGCAACTTGGTAGTCACAGAAGTCTTTATTTGCTTCAGATCTGTAGGTTGCATTAACAATATCTATTTATTTATTTATTTATACGGGCAAGCCCAATTAAAGATATTACAAGATATACATTATGTGAATAATACAGCAACAGTCACAACATATATGATATTGATAATAATGAAGACATTAAAAAGATCAATGAAAGGTAAAAGTATTATTGCTTTTATTTCCCTTTCTATGGCTGTTTCTATCGAACATCATTATATTCACGAAGAAATACTTATTACCAAACAATTCTGTATTCATGGATATCTCGATAGTAAAACACCCGAACACGCTTCATGGACACAAGAGTGCATAACAATCGATTTAACCTTTGTCTTGAAGCGGCAGGTCTGAACTATTGCGATTTATGTGGTGAACATAACGTCATTAAAAGATTTATCATCTCGAATTACATCTAAATATTAACGTTCAACGGTTTTCCTGAGAAATATACTATGTGGTCTTTGTTTTAATAAATTCAACTGCACACGACTATTATCTTCGACACAGTTTTTCTTGCTTTATAATCCCGACCTTAAACCCAGAATCCCTATTGTAATCTCAAAATCCAGAGTTTAATCTGGAGATCCCGACTTTAACCCTCCGGTGGTCGGATGGGGTCTGTGGGACAATCGTTTCTCGTTTCCTATTCGGATTCATTTGTTTCATGGCTGATTTGTTTGCGCATGCCTGTACCTTTCAATCAACCGGTTCTAGAGGTACTGTTGAAAAAGTACCAGTCTATCTTGAAAATTACGCGTAGTAGGAGAAATAGTGATCTCACAGACACCACCCGACCATTTTTGTAAGATTTTCTGCAAGCAACCTTTCAACATTTTTTGATTTGACAAAGGCAGATATGATTCAGTGAATCAAAACACTGGTGCTTATAAAACCAGTAGAAATGCGAGAAGATGGCCTATGAACCTATTTTATGATTTTCTGAATATTGCCGGAATAAATGTGGTCCATAAAGGCCGAGACTAAAGTAATTAGGGAAAGACGCTTGGTTTTGAAAGAACTTAGGTTGGCCGTTGGCTTTGGCATTATTGAAGGATCATGTGACTGATAGAGCAGATGACCCTAAGATATAGGACATCAGCGGAATTGTTCATAACCCATTGTCAATCCCGAAAAATGACAAACAGGGGGGATGGTGCCCATTGGCAAAATCGGATAACGCTATATTTTTGTGAAAAATGTCATAAATAGCTTTGCTTGAAGCATATTGAAGCAATGTGCGAAGATTGTTTTCAACCTGTTATTCAAAACTGAGTTTTAAAGTTTGAAATGTATATTGTTGCATTTTTTTTGGTCGTTTGGAAAATGTGGAAGAAAACTTGAATTGTTTATTTTCATATTATTATTTATGCAATTACACATGTTGAAACAATTATAGAATACATTTATAACTCAGATTTTTTTTTTCAAATTTTGTTTTTTCCCCCACTTACAATTTGGGTCTGATAGACACAACCCGACCATGTATGTGCTTTCACATCACCCGATTACTGGAGGGTTAACCTCGGAATTCCGACTTTAACACGTTGAGTACCATAGCGATCATTATGATCGCTCTGATACTTTCCTGTGGTGCCATAGTGGTCATAATGACCGCAGGTATTGCAAGCGTCTTTGCTGTTATTTTAGGCAATTTTTTCATCAAAATTTTGGCTATCAGTATAAATACATTTATTGTTACATTGATATAGTTGTTGAAACTCTGTCACTGTACCGAATGAGATGGAATATAGGATATAAGATTGAGCTTTCACATGTATAAATGAAATCTTTGTTTCCTTTTAAGGGAAAACCTGAATTTGCTATCTCACGAATACAGCATGAATAGGGTTGACTTTTTGTTTTTGAGGAAGGTCTGGAGCTAGTGAATTGATATTAGTAATAATAATAATTCTTTATTTCCCATTTGTTCCTTGTTTAAATTTCCTTAAGAATTTATTCTTTTCTTCATCCTTACGAGTAACCTGCAAAGGTCTTCGGGAGAATTGTGTGAGTTAGGGATGACGAGGGTCTCATCTTTCAATGAAAGATATCAATTACGGTACTAAATACTGAATCCACTATATATATACAGGGTGACCCAGGGTTAAATCGCCAAACGTTCAGGATCGTTTTTTCAGGCAAAAATAAGATTTATTTAGAGGTTAAACGACTTACCTAAGGAAGTTCAATCCTCAATTATACGAGAAGGCCACGTCTGAAAAAATCACCCAGTAGTTCGTTCATATTCTCATTCCTGTGCGTATTGTTGTAAGCCATATGACTCACCGTCCCTTAACTATCGGCCTCGTCCCAGGCTCACTGGACAGTGTTAATCATTATCTTCTGAGCTGTTGTCACTTATTTGATCGCCCCTATTTGGGTTTGAATAGGGGGATGGGGGCGATATTTTCAGATGTGGCCTTCTCGTATAACTGAGGATTGAACTTCCTCAGATAAATCGTTTAACCTCTGATTATACTTCGAAAGGCCACGGCCTCAATATCACCCAGTAGAAGTTTGAAGTATCAGCGATCTAAAAGTGGGACTAAAACTCAGTTTTTGTTTCCATGATTTTATTTTCCCATAACCATAACAATGCAACTCCCCTCAAGTAAAGGATAGAATTTAATCTTTTTCCCCATATTTCCCTTGATCATAATTTTTATATGTAAGTATAATATGTTTAAATTATCGTTAATTAGTATGTTGTTCCAATAATTCGTTTATTTTAAAACAGAGTGAACTATAGAACCAAACAAAATTTCAATGTCAAAATATTTTATTACTCAACATATTCTCCTCTTAATTGGATACATTTATTACTCTAGACCTTTCAAAAAAAAATGTTTCTTCTTGCTCTGCAAACCAGACCTCCACAGCTTTTATTACCTCCTCGTTGGAAGAAAATTTACGACCTTTTAAACTTTTTTTCAGTTGAGGAAGGAGATGATAGTCGGACGGAGCCAAATCTGGTGAATAAGGGGGGTGTTCTAGTAATTCAAACCCTAAATCACGAATTTTTTGCATGGCAACATGAGATTTGTGTGCAGGAGCGTTGTCCTACAAAAACAAAACACCTTTGGATAGCTTTCCGCGTCTTTTCTCTTTAAATTTTTCCCGTAGAGTGGTCAGTAATGTCGAATAGTAATCTCCAGTTATTGTTCTACCGTTATCCAAAAAATCAATCATGATTACTCCATGGCAATCCCTAAAAACAAAAACAAAACTTTTCCAGCAAATTTTTGGACACGATACTTCTTAGGTCTTGAGAACCGGAATGTCGCCATTCCATCGATTATTGCTTTGTTTCTGGATCGTAGAAATGTACCCAAGTCTCATCCATAGTAACAATTCCGTTTAAGAAGTCTATATCGTTTTCAAATCGAGCACAGATCGAACGCGATGCTACTACCCTTGCAGGCTTTTGGTCAACATTCAGACATTTGGGGATCCATTTTGCAGCAATTTTTCTCATGTCCAAATTGACGTGAACTATATAATGAACGCGTTCGTATGAAACATTCAGTGCTTCAGATATCCGTTTTAGCCCAATTCGACGGTCTGTTAGAATCATGTCATGAACTGCATCGATATTTTTGGGGACTGACACAGAAACTGGCCTTCCCGATCGGTCATCAGCTTCAATGGAAAAATTACCTCTTTTGAAGCTTGCAGTCCAATTTTTCACGGTCGCATACGAAGGACATTGATCACCAATGGTATTAAGCATATCTTCGTCAATTCAATTCAATTCAATTTATTCTTTGGTCCATCGAGCTGAATAGCTATAGGACAAGTCAGGTTGTACATATAAAATTTGGTAATAAAATTACAGAAAATTGACAACACAGCAAACATTCACAAGAACATAAATATATAAAAAATCTATCTTTCACAGTATAAAATTGTCGAAGTAATCCTTCAGGCTATAGGGACAGAGGTTGAGGAGAAGTGTTTTTATTTTATTTTTGAAAAGTAGCAGGCTATCGATCTTTTTTATTTCTATTGGAAGAACATTATAAACTCGTAGCCCCAAGATATCTGGTGTTTTTTGGGATAATGTGAGACGAACGTTTGGGATATGAAAATCATTTTTCTTCCTAGTGTCATGGTTATGTATTGATCGTAAATCTGCTTACCTCCTAACCCTTTTAAATACAGGTACTTGATGATGGCTCGGTACTCCAATTTTTCTGTTTTCACAATTTCGGTGGACATATTTTTTATTTTAATTTATTGCGTAACTCTGGTTTACTTTTTTGACGTCAAACTTTACACTGACACTTTTAATAAGTTATTGTTCGTTGCTATGGTAACGCAATATTTTGTTTATGCAGGTAACTGGTCTAGGCTAACTAGATATCAATACATCCTCGTAATATTTATTGAAAGTATTAGACTTTTCAGTCCACCCAGCCGCTTGTCTAATGTTTTCTACTGTCAATCCCTGCCTTGCCACTGCGGAGGTTGAAGCAAGCATAGTATGATGCTGTGTGCTTTAAATATATTGGGATCTATTCCGCCTAATTTGAGACCAGTTTTGTCCATCTAGATATGGTCTGTGTTGTTGCCGCGTGATGTGGCTTCTTGAATGTTATCAATAGTTGATCTTCCTGAGCTCTGAGCTCTGAGTGTCTTTTGCAAATAGAATTTTAGTACGGAAGCCACACATAGATTAGGTTTGTCATTTGTGCATTATAATTCTTGTGTAGCGATCGGCGAAACTCTGGCGAGTCGCTGGCGATTGACTATGCATACGGCTGTAAGTATTCCAGCACTGAATTTGGATCCCAAGTCTAGTTATATTTAGGAAATGTTGTTCCTTTCCTAAAAGCACCTTTGAGAAATCTGTTAACGAAAGTTTTGTCCTGAATCTCTAATATAGTATTCAAAGCAGATCTATTAGTATTGAGGGTGTTAAACTTTGCTGCTGTTAAAATTATATTATTTTATTGGAGTCTGCTTCAAAGACATCAAACCCGTTACACCATATCCACAATTGTTTGTATGTAGTGGAATATTGTTTCATCGTAGCAGAGCTTAAGTTCCTTGACGAGCTCTCCTGACTTAAACTCTATAGATTTTTGTATAGGGTGGAATGCAAACCATAGTTTATGCTGAGCCCAACAACGACGAAGGCACTCTCCGGGAAAGAATTGTTCAAGCAGCACCAGAGATCACACCGTGCAGCTGCATTGTTCGCAGGTGCATTGAAAAAAATGGTGGTTATTTTGAACAGTTTTGTGAATTTTTGTTTTGCTAAAAAATTGAAACTGATAAATTTGTCCTATTATCAATTACTCAGATACTTTTTTGTGATACATGCAAGGAAACTGTTTTTAAATTGTTTCTCAAAATCAAAGTGAGATAGGATAAAAATCAAAAAGACAAAATAAATTCTATTTCTGATTGCTCAATCCTACAAAAATGAAACATCCAAAAACACAGTGGAGTACAATAATTTGTCCTAATATCAATAAATATTGGAGACTCCACTGTTATTGATATTTTCTTCAAAAGAAGAAGGCCCTTATTACTTTAAATGAAAATGCCAGGTTTGATCAAAATCAGCAAAAACGTTTTAAAATAATTGATAAAAAACTGATTTTTTCTGAAAGTGTTAAACACTCCGTATTTCCAAAACGAAGCAAGTTAGAACACATTTTAATAGGAAAAAAAGTTTCTTTTTCATCTGAAAAACCGATTCTGAACGTTTGGCGGTTTAACCCTGGGCCACCCTGTATAATCGCACCCGTTATTATTTCACTATAAGATAGACATCACCCGACTTATTCACTACATACCTCGGTTATTTTGAACATGAGATACGTAGAGGTTATATTTGGATTCTGTTGTAAAAGAATCTATGTGCTTATTCTTGATGAATTCAAGGAGAAGAAACTACCCAAACAGTAAAACTAAGTCAAAATCACACTCGACGAGTGTTTCGCCAACAAAGTTAGCATTTTCAGGAGCAATAAGCTTTTAGCTTCTGAAGATGCTAATTTTCTTTGCGAAAGGGCGTCGAGTATGATTTTGACGAAGTTTTGATGTTTGGGTAGTATATTTTTCTTGAATTGTATTCTAATATTTGAAATACTCAACTATTCGATTCTTAAAAAAAAAACTCTCTTCGGATGGATAAAATTCAAGTTCTAATTAGGTGTATTTTTCAAGTGACAAACGCTAAATATTCAAAGATATTTACAATGTAGTGAACAAAAGGCAAACTATTCACATAGGTGAATCAGTCATAAAAACTCATGCTAGATAATGTTCAAAATGAATTTAATCTGTATATAAAAACAATGATCTAACAAAAACACAACAATTAAAATTACCTAACAAAAAGAAAAAATTTACCTAGTTTTGTGACTGAGAAATGAATTTCATTTACGTTTATAGTTGAAACTATCCAAACTGAATGGGGATTTTCCAGGACAATCTTTGCAGAAGGTCGTTACTTTTTTCACTTTAGGTTTTGCTAGTTCACCCAATTGTTTTTTTTTGTAACAGCTTCTTCAATATTTTCTTACCCTAACAGCAGTTCTTTTTGATCAAACGATGGGCTTTCAATGATTTTTTACTAGTTTATTGAGGTGTATATCGGTCTTGGACTACACTTAGGATACAATATATTGCTTGAAAGCGGTAATTTTCATGGGTCCATTCATTTCTGAATAAATCTGGGCATTCCCTAAAGTGGTACCAAAAATGGGTTTGATTGCTAATCTCCTGTACCATTTTAGTGATTTTCTAGGGGACGAATTGTAACTATACGTTATTTGGTCAGAAACACCTACAGAAGCTTTACCCTCATTATACTCTATAATTGCCTCGGGTTTATCAATTGCTCCTCTGTATCTCTGAATCTATATCTGGTTTCTAGACCGTGTTTGGTACTGATAAAGAATATATCCCGTTTATCCTTCCACTTCATAATACAAATTCCGAGATCATTCTGTATACTATAAACTTCAGCTTTCCGCAATTTTTTAATTTTTGATAACCTGGTATACCCTTTCTGCGTTTCTGAAGATTTCCAATATATTGTGTTCTCCTACCAACAAGCTTGGGAGCCAGTTCTATACTACTATAAAAATTATCAGCAATGATTGTATGTACGAGGATGTATTGATATCTAGTTAGCCTAGACCAGTTTCCTGTATAAACAAAATATTGCGTTACCATAGCAACGAACAATAACTTATTAGAAGTGTCAGTGTAAAGTTTGAAGTCAAAAAAGTAAACCAGAGTTACGCAATGAATTATAAGAAAAAATATGTCCACCGAAATTGTGAAAATCGAAAAATTGGAGTATCGAGCCATCATCAAGTACCTGTATTTAAAAAGGTTAAGAGGTAAGCAGATTTACGAAGATATGCTTAATACCCTTGGTGATCAATGTCCTTCGTATGCGACCGTGAAAAATTGGACTTCTTAAACCGAATTGTTACTATGGATGGGACTTGGGTACATTTCTACCATCCAGAAACAAAGCAACAATCGATGGAATGGCGACACTCCGGTTCTCCAAGACCTAAGAAGTTTCGTGTCCAAAAATCTGCTGGAAAAGATCTTGCTTCAGTTTTTTGGGATTGCCATGGAGTAATCGTGATTGATTTTTTGGATGAGAATAGAACATTAACTGGAGATTACTATTCGACATTACTAACAACTCTACGGGAAAAAATTAAAGAGAAAAGACGCGGGAAGCTATCCACAGGTGTTTTGTTTTTGCAAGACAACGCCACTGCACACAAATCTCATGTTGCCATGCAAAAAAATTGTGATTTAGGGTTTGAATTACTAGAACACCAGATTTGGAATATTCACATTTGCACAACACAATTTAACATAATTTGTGGAACTAACATGTTTCTATAGAACACATCAGTGGACCAATAATTTAAAACATGTGGCATAGGACCTAAACCCATATATCCTATTAGACCAATAAATCCAAACATTTCTGTAGGTTGGGGTCCATTGATGAATCTTTGACTGAGCTGGAGTATCATTATTATTAAACAGAATTTGAGTAGTATAAAGATTTATTTGATTTACCATGATATCAATGATCTCAACGTTCAAAAATATACGGAAATATTCGTAAGGTTGTATCATTCCAGCTAACGCAACAAAATAATTTTCTGTTACTCCACAAACTTCATCAAAATTGAAGATATTGGGATTTCTGTCATTTGGGACATGCCATATATCATCTTCCTTATCGGAAACGGGCCTCTCGGTCCTCAGATTCGTCGGTAGTTTCATTTTCTTCATCGTCGAAAATTTTTTTTGGTGTTTTGGCATCGACTGCTATGGTCATTAGCCACGTGTTCTGGATAGGCCTTGTTACTAACTACATGCGCCACCTTAGGAGCAGCACTGTTAATTGGAACGCAACAGTGAATCGTGCAGGACTCACCCCAGTCCAGCCACGAGATTTGAATAATTTAATCGGTCAAATTAAATTAAAAAATCCCAGCCGCAACTGGGGCTCGAACTCCGGACCTTTCGACCCAAAGTCGGACGCTCTAACCACTGCGCCACGCCCCGACATCATCGTCGCAATTATAGATATCTTCTTCATTTTCTGATTCATCGCTCCCACTAACCACACTTCTGTTATCTATTTTGGTATAACCTGATGTCGAAGCATCTTTGCAAACAATTACCTGATAATTTCTTAATTGCTTCCAATGAAATTCTTAACAGTTAAATTCCGAATAATCCTGAAGGTTTGATTGAACAACATGTTTTCCAAATGTACTCATCATATTTGATGACCTACTAGACCTATTGAAAAAAAAAATAATTCCAATCGGTTGAAATATGTTAGTTTCATAAGGGTGCTTCCATTTTGGGTGATAATAATAATAATAATAATAATATCGTCTTTATTATTTCCAAATGTATACAATATCGAATAAACATCCTCCCACCCTTGTGGTCTGTATAAAAACAAGGAATACTAAATACAATAAAATAAGTTTACATCAAATATACATGAAAAATATGAAATATTAGGAAATAAAGGGCGAAATTCATTTCCTACAATTCAGGAATTTATAGAAAATATATGTAACTCGTAGGTATGTACTTTTATTCTCACAATAATATTATTTCACAATTTCAATTCCGTTGTGAATTTAATTTGTTCATGTGATATTACATTATTATTATTTTAGTAGTTTGATTGAATTTGAAAATATCAGATCATGCTGCAATAACTTGTTTGCCGAAGAAAATTATGTTCCATAAATAAAATTATTGGGAAAACTTATTTACATTCCAAGAGTGTTAATTCACGTAATTATCTACAAAGTAACTTATTATTTTATGATTATTTATCGACAACCTAGAGATTATCATCTCTCATCCATTAAAAGTAAACAGCTAATTCGATACACCTACTTGATGAATATAAATGGATAATTTACTAGTAGCCTCAGATCTGCACATATTAATTTTCAACTTTATAAGTAGATGCGAGAATCGTCAATGTACATAAATTTGACAAAATGTCAGTGGGATCTGTGATAACTCTTTTATTCGGATCTATCCACTTATTTTCACATAATATTCAGATTGATCTGAAGATTAGAGAAATTCATAGCGTCATTTCTATTGATACCTCATAAACCAGGTGGGATTTCTTGAATGTATTATTTTGTTTTTTCCGCTACTAGTAATAGAAGATATTATTTTATGCTGTTTTCGAGTCGAGTGGTAGGGGAGACTGGGGAAGGATGATGCATTTTTTACAAAATTATTTTTTTTTCCTTGGTGTTTTGGCATCGACTGCTATGGTCATTAGCCATGTGTTCTGGATAGGCCTTGTTACTAACTCCATACGCCACTTTAGGAGCAGCACTGTTAATTGGAACGCAACAGTGAATCGTGGAGGATTATTCCCAGCCGACACGAGCCTCAGTCATTCATACTTTCACATATGAAAATGAAAAAAGATCGCACCGTCTGGGAATCGAACCTGCAATCTCTCGATTACCAGGCGAGCGCTTAACCACTGCGCTAATCCCCGCCCTTACAAAATTATTAATGAAAAATTTGTTATTAACATTTGGCATTCATATCAGAGTGCAATTTAAGGACTTCGCTCAGGAATTATGCAATATTAAATTAACGAAAATTTAAATTTTAACCTCATTAATACATTTTTGAAATTGTTGATGCATGTGTCTCAAGCCTCCCATTATCAAACCTCCCAATACGTGGGAGGCTTGATACACTAAATGGGAGGTTTGGTAAGATTAGAAATTATGTATAAGAAATAATAAGAACGCAATGTTTTATTATTTGAACACTATACCTTATTGAAATATAATTCGCAAGTGAACATTTTTATGTTACAACTGAACCTGCACAAACTGAATGGTGTACCATCCTTTTCACGAGGACGATAACGAATTGCAGTAGATGAGAGCTGCATCGTCATCTGCATCAGAAAATGGATCTTTTCGTTTTCGTCCTCAGGATCCCAGTCATACAAATCTATTTTGTTTTTGCATTTCTATCCAAAACTTTTCTTTTGAGGTGGGACTTATACCCTGCATTGTGTTGCTCAAAATGTTCACTTTTACTGGTTATTTTTCGTTTAACCTGCTTTTGTTTGTCTTTTTTTTTTCGTTTCTTTTTCTTTCCTCATTATATTCGGCCACAAAGGCATCTTCCTCGGGGGTATCGGTTAAAACTCTGGTCCGACCAGGCTTTCTGCCACCTTTTTTCTTCCGTGGCAGTGTCTTGGGAGAAGGACAAACTTCTTTTAAATAAAGCAGACGTGGTGCTTGGGATAGTAGCGGTATTTTTAAAAGAAGTTTCTATAACATTTCATTTTTCATTGACACTTTTTTTCAGCTACACGTTTTCATGTTCAGATTTACTATCCGACGTTTCGTCTTCTGGCATTCATCATCAACTTTTTTTTCTGATATGGGCGCCATATTGTTTTTTTATACAGAAAAATAGTGATTCTCATTCTGATTTCATTGATGCATAATTTGTTATGATTTGCACTTCTGAAACAACAGATATTAAAAAAAAACAACTTCATCTGAGATGTCATGACTCCATCGAAAAATTTTGTTTAATAAACACTAGTTGTCAGAACCCATTAAACATCATAATTTTGCACAAATACTTCAGTCCAAATGTCCTCATTCGCAAATGAAGAAAAACGAGATATGTTGAAACTTTATTATAAATTGGACCACGCACGTTTCTTATGGAAAATGGCTTTCCGTGAATTTGTCCGAATTTTTGGTATGGTGTAGATCTGGATGCACTGATCAAAAGTGTCCATTGCCAAAAACTCCAAAAATGGACAGTTTTCGAGATATGGCTCTATCAATGTATTTTTTTGGCATTTTTTGGATTTTGACACATAATCAGTTCACTCTCTCACTTAGGAAAAACCGAGTTTCAATGATTTCACTGCAGGAATCGATTGAAAAATAATTCTTTCTTCGTTTCAGATACTGCCATTTGAAGAAATTATTATACACTGCTCGTCACTGACGATGTAACTGGACTATTATTTTCAATTTCTATAGTCCAGTTTTTGTAGAAACAAAAACTTCTGAATTGCTCAAGGTATCACAGAGTCACATATATTCAACACCTTTCGATAGGGGCACTAGAAAAATAATATTCGATACACACTATAGGAACTGAATCTGAGATACTTTTTTTTTAAATAGTTTCTTAGTCGTCAAAGAAATAGTGGTAAATGCAAAATGAGCATATAGAAAATCGTTCATAATGTAGGCTGACGACATAAATACTCGTATCGAATGCAGTTTGTTTATACCGAGTGTTAAATATCAATAGAAACAAGGGAATACATCCCCAATAATCATTTCTAATCGCTAATCGAACCGTTAAGGCAAACGGATTTGTGAAAATGTCTGAATATTTGATATGATGTGGATTTAGATGCACTGATCAAGTGTCTATTGCTACACACTACAAAAATGGACAGTTTTCAAGATATGGCCGTATCAATATCTGATTTTTTTCGTTTTCTAGATTGTGGCCCATAATCGCTTGGTTCTTATACCCAACAAAAACGGAATTCTATCGATTTCTGCGCAGGAATTGACTGAAAAGCAGTTGTATTTCATTTCAGATACATTCATTTGGAGAAATTAGCATACACTGCTCGTCACTTGCGATGTAGCTGGGCTATTATTTTCAACTTTTGTATTTCCGTGTTCTTAGAAACAAAAACTCTTGAATTGTTCTAGTTTTAACAAACATACTTTAAATATCCAACACAATTCAATTGTGGCATTTTAAAAAATATTATGCGATACACACTCTAAATATGATTTGAATTTTTTTTGAAATATTCTCCTGGCCATCAGGAAAATAGTGAAAAATGCAAAATGAGAAACTGGAAAATCGTATTTACAATGTACTCTGACGAAATGAATACTCGTATCGAATGCAGATTTTTTATACCGAGTGTTAAATATACATGCTGAAAAATCATTTCTAATTGTTAATTGAACCGATAACTAATGAGAGAATGTAGGCTTTCACGGCCGGAGTAAATATATTCAATGATGTCTGGGCCTAGTGGCCAGATTTTTCTCAGCCCAAAGCCTATATGGACTTGAAAAACTGAGACCACCGGTGAGGAGTGCTGTGGTCTCAGATGTTTAACGTTCACGGCCATCAACTCTAGACAACATTGAATTTTGAAATAAATGAGTTTTCATGGGAAGAATATATAACTAATAATGGGAAAATTGTAAAACAGTAACAATATTTATTTCATGAAAAATATCAATTCTCCACCAAAGTGATGATGATAGTAGTAAGAATAATAGTACGTAAAAGAAAGTTGGTCCAAACGTTCATCAAATCATCTATGCGTAACATTTAACGAGGGTCAATTGTTCAACCAACCAAATATTATTGTATTCACTCGAACTATTGCAAAATTATATATGGGGCAAATAAGATAACGTTATTCAATTTCAGTTCTATGTCTGTCTTCGCAGTAGCTGAAACACCAAAACGATGAAAAAAAAATTGAAGAGTACAGACAGAGTCAAGGCACAAAAATCTGACAGTGATCATCTTTACAGAAGTTAAATGTAGGTGCATTCACTAAATGAAGAACTATAGAACGGAAAATGTATAGTTTGAACAAAATAGGGTAGGGTACTATACAATGATGTGGTTGCTGTTGTGATATTATTCTATTTGTTAGAGGTAAGTTGAAGAAATGAATACTTTTTTGCTGTTCACTAGGTATTCAAGTAACTCCTTACTTGTTTGTTTATTCCTCAACTGCATTCATCTCGTCAGCGTACATTATAAATACGATATTCTAGTTTCTCATTTTGCATTTTCCACTATTGTCCTGATGGCCAGGAGAATATTTCAGAAATAATTCAAATCATATTTAGAGTGTGTATCGCATATTATTTTTTCAAATGCCACAATTGAATTGTGTTGGATATTTAAAGTATGTTTGTTGGAACTAGAACAATTCAAGAGTTTTTGTTTCTACGAACACGGAAATACAAAAGTTGAAAATAATAGCCCAGCTACATCGCCAGTGACGAGCAGTGTATGCTAATTTCTCCAAATGAATGTATCTGAAATGAAATACAACTGTTTTTCAGTCAATTGCTGCGAAGAAATTGATAGAATTCCGTTTTTGTTGGGTATAAGAGCTAAGCGATTATGGGCCACAAACTAGAAAACGAAAAAAATCAGATATTGATACGGCCATATCTTGAAAACTGTCCATTTTTGTAGCCTGTAGCATTAGACACTTGATCAGTGCATCGAAATCCACATCATATCAAAAATTCAGACATTTTCACGGATCCGTTTGCCTTAACGGTTCGATTAGCGATTAGAAATGATTATTGGGTATGTATTTTCTTGTTTCTATTGATATTTAACACTCGGTATAAACAAACTGCATTCGATACGAGTATTTATGTCGTCAGCCTACATTATGAACGATTTTCTATATGCTTATATTGCATTTACCACTATTTCTTTGACGACTAGGAAACTATTAAAAAAAAAAGTATCTCAGATTCAGTTCCTATAGTATGTATCGAATATTATTTTTCTGGTGCCTCTATCTAAAGGTGTTGAATATATGTGACTCTGTGATACCTTGAGCAATTCAGAAGTTTTTGTTTCTACAAAAACTGGACTATAGAAATTGAAAATAATAGACCAATTACATCGTCAAATGGCAGTATCTGAAACGAAGGAAGAATTATTTTTCAATCGATTCCTGCAGTGAAATCATTGAAACTCGGTTTTTCCTAAGTATGAGAGTGAACTGATTATGTGTCAAAATCCAAAAAATGCAAAAAAAAATATATTGATAGAGCCATATCTCGAAAACTGTCCATTTTTGGAGTTTTTGGCAATGGACACTTTTGATCAGTTCATCCAGATCTACACCATACCAAAAATTCGGACAAATTCACGGAAAGCCATTTTCCATAAGAAACGTGCGTGGTCCTTTGATAGGAATAGTACGAAAACAGCACAAAGGACCCCGCACCAAATACACGGGAAAATGGCTTTCAGCCAACTTTGCTAATTTTTTGGGATATTGTAGTACAAGTCACTAGAAGTTATACATGCAAGTTTAAATTAGTTTCTATGTCCAGTTTCGGAGATACGAATTTTTGAAAATCATAAAAATTGCTGTTTTACCAAAACATAGCAAGCTTCACTCATCCAAAAGTATTACTTTTTATTTGATTAGTAACAAAATAGTAGCATTGCTGGTTTGAAGAAAGTCGAATGTCATGTCAGTTAGTCGGTCGTTACGATACAAGAAGCCACCTATTATACAGGGTGGGTCAAAATAGCGACAATTTAGGATATTTTGCCAATCTTTATCGACGGTCCCTATGGTGAAACCGAGCATTTTTTATTAGGAAAATACCTATTGGGATTCTTTCCTTACGACAAGAAGATTTTCTTTAAAAGTTTAGACTTTTTTACAACACAGTAATTTTTTTTTAATGTTTGTTTTTTATACTACATGTTTTTAACAATAGCCTTTTTGAGTCAATAAATCTGCTTTGGAGCCAAAAGTATTTGAGAAAGGCTTATAGTAATTGCTCAATATGATCAGCTTCAGAAAGTTACGATCACATTTTATACGGGGTCTGTTTACAAATGTTAGTTGAATTCGGTTTTGTACGTGATATATATGTTTGTTAATTATTTTTGAATATATCTCCCAATTTGAATCATATTTTTCAGTTATACTTCCGAGTAAATTACCCTATACTCGAGTAAGTTTCATTCATTTCCTATGTCTGGTTTTTGAACTATAATTTTCATCAAGTAATAAGATTGGATAATATCTTCTATAGAATATCAATTTTAATCTATAGTTCAAAAACCAGGCATAGGAAATGAATAAAACTTACCCGAGTGTAGGGTAATTTATTTAGAAGTATAACTGAAAAATTCAATAATAATCATAAATAATCAACAAACATATATATTACGGACAAAACCGATTTCAACTAATATTTGTAAACAGCCCCCGTATAAAATGTGATCGTAACTTTTTGAAGCTTATCATATTGAGCAATTACTATAAGCATTTCTCAAATACTTTTGGCTACAAAGCGGATTTATTGACTCAAAAAGGCTATTTTGTGTGGCTATTGTTAAAAACATGTAGTAGGTATAAGAAACGAACATTTGAAAAAAATTACTATGTTGTAAAAAAGTCCAAACTTTTAAGAATCCCAATAGGTATTTTCCTAATGAAAAATGCTCGGTTTCACCATAGGGACTGTTGATTTACAAAATATCCTAAATTGTCGCTATTTTTGACCCACCCTGTATAATAGGTGGCTTCTTCTATCGTAACGACCGACTGACTGACATGACGTTCGTCTTTCTTCAAACCAGCAATGCTACTATTTTGTTATTAATCATCTAAAAAGTAATACTTTTGGTTGAGTGAACCTTGCTATGTTTTGGTAAAAAAATTCGTATTTCTGAAACTGGACATAAAAACTAATTCAAACTTTCATGTGTTACTTCTAGTGACTTATACTACAATATCCCAAAAATTGATCAAAATTGGCGGAAAGCCATTTTCCCAAGTATTTGGTGCGGGGTTCTTTATTTTGAATTATATCCGGAAAGACAACAGCCGGATAGAACATTATTCGGAATTTTAGGCAAACATTTGGCTGAGTACGGTGCGTTTCAAAAAACAGGAATGAAATCATGAGCTTGTAAAAAATGCACAAAAAGTTATTTAGTATTTTCAAGGGTGATGCTCTTCTGAAATATCATCAATCGTTCCACCTTTAGCGGTCCCATAGAGACTGACCCGTCGAGCTCAGTCTTCACATCCCTTTGTCATCACTTTGGAGACATGCCGAACATATCTTTCCCAGGGCACTATCTTTCAACGAGCAGCAAAGCTTTGGAACTTACTGCCTCGGGAGGTGTTCCCTGAGGTACACAGCCTGCACAAATTCAAGTGAAACGCCAATTCCTACTTACTCTCGACTCTCACCAACAAACCAAAGCATAAAAAAAGATTGGGCGAGAAGGTATTCAGTCGAATGAAGTTGCAAAATCTGTAGCAAACGACTATAATTATTATTATATTATTTCAATATATCATGCACTAATATTACAGTTCTAAGCTATACCTATTCAAAATTTCTCTTGCTCATCGGGAAGTTAGTTCAAATTATATTTCAAGATTTGTACCGAACACAGAAATAAGTAAATAAACTAACACATAAACAGACGGACAAAAAAGCGAGAAAACACAAAGGTTGTAAAATTTTTTTTTTTTTGATACACCTGGTTTTGTGAAATTTTTCAAAGATATGAATAAGCGACATCCATTAGGATAAAATTAATTTTTTAAATCTTTGTCGTCAAGTTGTCATTTTCACAATTCGAAAAAGATTCTTAATTATATTGACTGAGTCTTGGAATAGTTATTTTCCTAACAAGTGCGGAAAGTGATACTTTCCCGCACGCGACTGCCGTTGACCCGAACGACGCGAAGCGGCGTTCGGACAAGCAGTCAAGGGCGGGAAAGACACTTTACGCATGAATTAGGAACATTATTTTTTCTACGACCGCATAAAGATTCAAAAAGCACATTGAAAATATATATTTTATTTCAACATACAAAACATTCCATGAAAATCCACTAATTATTATTAATATTAATGTAGAAAACATAATTTGTTGCATTCTGCAGATGCGTCAGAATAGCCGGTCCAGAGTAGTTGGTGGTAACTGGCTGTTAAAAGTAACACTCGTAGATTGCAAAGTGTATGAAGATGACGGAGACAACATCGGTTGCAAGTTGCCAGTACATGAAAGAATTTTATTCGAGATGGTTTTCCTCTGTTCTACGGAGTCCTCCAAATAACTCTCAGCAATAGCAGTTGACTTCCAGCCTCCAAGAGGTTTTGTGTTGGTTATATCTTCGCCTGAATCTGCTAGAAACGTTGCCAAGGATCGTCTAAAACTGTGACCTGTGTAACGTTCTGGGTTAGGTGGGCCTAAGTAGGTAGCGATCTCTGCCGGCATTTTACCAAATGTGTTTACGCCTACGCACTAAACAGAACATTTGCCTTTTTTGTAATTGATAAAAACGACGGTGCGTGGTGGTAGGAGGCCGTAAATTTGCATTCTTTCTATAGAGACCAAAAAGGTTCCATTATTTATGTCTTCAGATATAACAAAGGATCTTGAGGTATGGTTTTTCGATTCGAAAATTTTCACAATAATTAGGTTTCCTTTATCTTGGATATCGTCAAGCGTGATTTGCACAAGCTCCGCTCTGCGAAGAGCACCGGCTAAAGCAAAAATGGTACTTACTTTAATCATAAGATATATCATCAGGGGCTAGCATAAACTTCTTTGGTAAAAATCTGCGATTTATGTGGTCGAAAACCAACATTTGGCTTCTTTAAGAACGATGTCAATTTATGAAACTTGCTTATATCCAGGATTTGTTTTTTTTTTTCTAAACATTTCACCATCTAGTAACACGACCATAGGGTATTGGATTTCAGTATCCTTCTCGTAATTTACTTGGTAACAGGTCTGAATTTACCTCATTTGCGGCCTTTAATATTGCTTCTGGGACCTCTTCGTCTGACGAATCCATTAAAATATTGCTTTTATTGAAAATAATTTGAAAAATGCCAGAATCGGACACTTCGACTACGCTTCGACTTGAAACTTTGACGTCTTGATGACAACCTGGTTGTCATAACAAATCTTTGGTTACCACACCAAACTACTTGACTGTTTGATTGTTATGTGGATTGATTTTGAGAAATGTATAGGGTAGATATATTAAGTATCGCAATTTCTTCATTCCAGTTAATGAAAAATAGTCTGGGTTAGATTGAATATTAAAAGCTATTTTAGTTTGAATAGTAATATACAGGTAAAATCAATGAAATGTACATTTTATAACGATAAATTGACATATTTTACTTTCCCGCACTAGTACGGGAAAGCGAGTTTTCCCGCACTAGTGCGGGAAAGTGACTTTCCAAACTAAAATGAGTGCGAGAAAGTGGGTAAAATCGCACGGTCGTAGAAAAAATACATAACCCAGAGATGTTCAATATCCCTGGCTTTGAAATTATCTATTCAGGGGGAGACCTGAACAGGGCAGATGGGGTGGTTGTTTATACAAAAAAAATCTTGCCGTCAACTATAGCATAATAGAAATTGGCAATATCAAATCAATTGAATTGTATTTCACGACACGCGGGAAATCGTTCAAAATAATTTCAATATATAGGTCTCCTTCAACTGTCCTATTGCATTCAATAGATCACTTGAAACATATCTTGAGAGGGACAAGTATCAAGCAGATTCAAAACTGATCATTGGCGATATAAATATTGATATTCTTGAAGAAAGTGAAATTAGTAATGAGTACCTGAACATATTGCAAGAACATGGTTACGTTTCATTCATAGATGAAGAAACACGCGTACAAGGTAAAAGCAAATCATGCATTGATCATATATTTATTAATACAAACAATAATTACGATAATATACGCCCAATCATATTAAAAACTTGTGTCACTGATCACTACTCTCAAATCATTCAATACGATCTACTGTCTGAAACAAAAGAAATTAATAAAAATAGGTATTCTAAAAGATACATAAATTATCATGTTTTGAATAATAAATTGAGTATTGAAAATTGGCCTGAATTATATTCAGAAAATGATGTTGACAATATGGTGAAAATGTTTACAGAAAGGCTTCAAAATCATATAAAAACAAGTAGTAATTTAGTAAAAATCAAACGTAACCTAGTCAAGAGGAACCCTTGGATTACAGATGGTCTAGTCAAATCAGTCAATAGAAAAAATTATCTATACAAGATGTTACAAAAAAACAGAGACAACGTCACTATTCTCAATGAATTCAAACAATATAGAAATGCATTAAATATTCTTATTGAGAAAACAAAAATTGACTACTATAAGAAAGAGATTGCTAAAAATCAGAACAACCCGAAACATATGTGGCAATGCGTTAAAAAAATACAGGGCTATAGCTCTTCTGAAGATATCAAAGAAATCATGACAGGTGATCTTAAAATTCAAGATGATACTATGATTGCTGAAGAATATAATAAATACTTTACGGAAATCGGTGCCGAATTGGCTGATAAAATTAAAAAACCAGCTAGAAAATTTAATGTAGCGAGGATTGAGAACTCTATCTACCTCTGTGATGTAGAAGAAACAGAGGTTATGAAAATAATAATGGAATTGAAATCGAATAAGGCTCCAGGTATAGATGATATTAATGTGGAAACAATAAAAAAATGTTGCGAACATTTGGCAAAACCGATAACATTCATCGCAAATAAAGTTATTCAAACTGGTACATTTCCGAAAACTTATAAAATCGCTATAATCAAACCCTTATTCAAATCTGGGGTCAGGACAGCATTATCGAACTATAGGCCAATATCATTACTTTCAACACTTAGTAAAATCCTAGAAAAATTGATCAAAGCTAGAATATTAGACTATCTTAAAAAATACCAACTCATCTCAAATCGACAATATGGATTTATGGAGGGGAGATCGACACAGGATGCAATTGCAGATTAAACTGCAAAATTATATGCTGCCATGGATTCAAAAGAACCTGCAATTTGCATCTTTGTCGATCTCGCAAAAGCTTTCGACACGGTCAGCCATCCAGACCTATTGGAGACATTGGAAAATAATGGATTCAGGGGCACTGCCTATACACTTTTGGAGAGTTATTTAAAAGGTAGAGAACAATGTGTTAAAATCAATGATACTCTAAGTAACACGAGAAAAGTCCGTTTTGGTGTACCGCAAGGAACAGTACTGGGTCCTATACTTTTTTTAATATACTTGAATGCTATGTTTGACTTACCTGTGGAAGGGGAAATAAGTAGTTTTGCGGACGATACTGTCATCTTTTTCAAAGACGATTCCTGGGCTAACCTGAAAGAAAAAATTACAAGATCATTCCCCGTTATATTAGATTTCTTCAACAGTAAACTACTCACCATTAACCTTAAGAAAACAATTTATCTTCCATTCACTAGTTATAATTCGAACTTACCTGAATACACATCGATTGACATCCAATATAATGAAGAAACACTAACAATCTCATCAAGTACATCAATAAAATTTTTGGGAATCCACCTCGATCCCAATCTAAAATGGAACATTCACTTAGAAAATGTCATAAAAAAATTGAGGTACTATCTGAGCAAATTCAAATATATGAAAAAGTTTCTCGAAATCAAACATTTGAAAATTATGTATTTCGCATTAATACAAACTCACTTTTTGTATGGAATAATTGCTTGGGGAAGAGTAACGAACATTTATCTGAAACATCTGGAAACAATGCAGAAATGGATCCTAAAGATAATATTGGGAAAAAAATATAGGTACCCCAGCGATGACCTGTACAAAGAAGCAAAAGTGCTCGACATTAGACAAATTTTTGTTCTATCCCTTGCTATGTATCAGCGTAAAAATTTTGCAAAGTCGGTAATGATAGACCATAGCTATCAAACTAGGTATAGGAACCAGTCTGTTGTCATACCTCGAATGTTGAAAACAATAGGACAAAGAAGCCACCTATATCTTGTGCCATAAATATATAGTGAAATCCCAAATTCTTTAAAACAACTAAACTCCCTCATGATGTTCAAAGCCAAGCTCAAAATATGGTTACTGAATAAATCCCGTCAAGAGATTCAAAAACTTGTAGACCTGAAAAACAATTGAATATTTCCACCACTATTTCCCTCACCACAATAATTATCAAATGTTATGATAGATGTTGAATTGTATTTGTAAATTTTTTATTTCTAGTTTTATAAATTTAATGCATTAGATAAATTGTATCACATATTTGCTACTGTGAAAATATATCAGAAGTTTGTATAAAAATACTATAGGTAGGGATGAGATCACCGAGAGAATAATTGTTAATTATTTAATGATACCAACGCACAGGATTTCCTTTGTGGGTCACTTGAATTTATTCGCAAGAAATCTCTTTTTTTTAGGCATGCGCATGAATGTCTAAATATACATACCCAAGTACTATGGTTTGTAAATGAATTGATGTATGTATGTGAATAAATATTATTATTATTATTATTATTATTATAGTTGCAAGTGAACCCGTTTTGGATTGCTCTGTGAAATATCTCTATACAGGGTGCTTCCAAATGACACGTCTGCCTGTAGATACTTCTCGTAAAATTGGATAAAATCATAGTAGGAATGAGGCGTCAAACCTGATTACTTTTTCAAATAACCCGGAACAAAGTTAAAAAAAATAATTCATTCGATAACTTCAAAACGGTATTAGTTTGTAATTCATCTGGTTATTTTCAAATGTAAGAAGATGTATTTCAATGAAAAGATATTTCATATCTAGATCCAGTGGTGTGCAGTTTTTTTTGTCACCATTTTTTACACCCATCCCGGTGAACATTCAACTCTACAATTATATGTCATATAATGGTTTTCATCAGATGTCTCATGCATTATGTTGAATGAACTCAACCGATACGTACTTCAAAAATCGGTCATACTAATGACTATATGATATACCAAAATTAAAAGTTTCACGTCAAACGTTCGCCTTAACACATTTCAATTATGTTGCATTTTTGATCAAATTAAACGATCAATACTGAATTATCATGAATATATCTTTTGAATGATGATAACTTTGAAGGTTGCATATAAGCATATTTCTATTGCACTTTTTCGAATATTGTCTGTTCAATAATTTGCAGACATCAAGATAAATATGAAAATATCTTACCTTTTTAAATATAATCGTTTATATATTTTCGTCAATATAATCAATAGTAAGACCAAATTACACCTTGTAAACATTTTTTTTTGGAAATAAACATTATTATTATTATTATTATTATTAATTACTACGTATTATTGCATCTTTTGCCAGACGTAAGTTACGTGCCCCTAAAAAAATATATCATTATTAATCAAAATAACCAATAACAATTATTATATCATTATTATATATCTTGAGTGATAATAATTCTGAAAACCGAAAATAGATGTATTATTTATATGTGTTTCCAAGAATCGTCTCTCCATAGTTTTACTGGAATCAGGCAAAATATGAATATTTTACATATTTCGTAATATAGTGATGAAACTATTATTTTTGAATCGATCCATTTTATGACCAAATAACTATATAACTTTGGGTACTTTTTTGCGTACTCTGCCTGACGTGAATGAAATATTTAAAGAAATATGTTCATTTACTGATCAAAATGATAAATATAAACTATTATATCGTTTATATATCTCCTGGGTGATGATCATATTATAGTTATGAAAATGATTTATTCAAATTGATACATTTTACGATCAAATAATTATGTATTTTTGTATACTTTGTCTGAAGTAAGTTAAATACCACAAAAAATATGTTCTTATATTGATCAGTATAATCAATATGAAGTAGGTATTCTACCCAACGATAGGTGTCGCTGCTATTGAAGTTACGAAGCTTCGTCTCAAACTTAGTAACAGTATATAAATACTTTCGAAAGCATTTGTGAATTGTCCATTAGTTATTGGACCCCGTGGGTTACTATGATAACATGCACGAAAGGCCTAATAGGCTGCTTAGCTTTGTACCTACAAAATACCATGATAACCATTTTTAGTCTTTGGCATTGTGCATAATACGTCATTTTGATAATGAAAATATAATCAATGAAGTATGACGTCGATACAACGCTGAACGTTAGGACATATCGCTTCAGAAAGAACCGTAGTATTGGGAACATGCCTTTTGAATCACTTACTTGACATATATTATGATTATGATCTTTGGACATTGTGCATAATACGTCATTTTAATGATGAAAATAAGATCAATGAAATATGACATTGATACAACGCTGAAAGTTGGGACTTGTCGCCTCAGAAAAGATCGTCGTATTGGAAACATAAGTTTTGAATCAACTTGACATATGTTATAATATGCGATTTGGACATTGAGCATAATACGTCATTTTGATAATGAAAATATGATCATTGAAGTATGACGTTGATACAACGCTGAAAATTGGGACTTATCGCCTCAGAAAATACGTATAATGGATACAGATTGATGATGTTGACCATCATTCATAAGACGTTCAGTTTATGTTTCACATATGTAACAATTTAAAAAATGTTCACCGGGATGCTATTAGAAGCTATTTTAAATTTTTTTTGTATTGCTTAACAGTTTTCACGTAAAAAACGAAGAACCTTACAAACCGAAAATCTTGTGTTTTTTAAGATATTCAATGTTTTATGGAGTCTGCAAGATCGCTTTTTATTAATGAAATTACCAACAATATTTTCATGGGTTTCTTGATTATCTACTTGACTACTAATGATTATAAAATGAAATAGAAAAGAACTGAAACATTGAATAATATCCAGTGTGAACATTATTTTCTGTTAACCAAAGATCAGTGTTTTGACACTTTTGATAATAGTAGCTGTGGATATCAAAGATATCAAAGATGAAATGGAAAATGCCATTCTGTTTAAAGTCAAAACCAAAATAAATTATTTGCAATAAAATTTGTTTTTTCAAGTGTTAAGCAATACAAAAAAATCAAAATATCTTCAAATACCATTGGCGTAGAAAATGATGGGAAATAGGGGACACACTCTCCTAACTGCACACCTCTGGATCTAGATATGAAACATAATTTTTCACTCAAATATGTCTTTTTACATTTGAAATCGACCTGGTGAATTTCAAATATACAGGGGTGTGTGCATGATCCATAACTTTTTTTCTATGCAAGCAATCGACTTGATTTTTTTTTCAATCGATAGGTTCAACAATGAGCACATTCTGAAAATATGTTCATCGATATACAAAATGTTTCAAAATAAAATACACGACTATGTTCAACTTTTTTAAATGGCAACCCTCCTTTTTCATTCCATTTTTGGATTCGCCACTAAATTGTCAACATAACGCACCCTGGTTTCATATACCTATCTGCAATAGTTTTTGACTTAAGCCAATTTATGTGTCAAAATCGCGTCGTGCATGGACCCACAGAAAAATTCATATCTTCAGAACTTTTCAAGATAACTCAACTTTTCCCAGACTATTCCTCAAGCTTCAGAGCATCTTTTGAAATTCTGGCGAACTTGAAGTCAATGTTCCATCGCCTACTACGATTTTTTTCAAATGACGGTTTACAAATGGCAATAACTCGATTTTTTCAAATGCAACACCCTGTATTTTATTACACCATTACAAGGCATTTTCTAAGAGCTTTTCGTCAATATAGCATTTGTGGGGTCTACTTTGTGTAGTTTGCGAAATATGTTGAAAATAAGAAATGTGGATGATTTTTGAGGAATCTAGTAAGAAGGCTGCTTTCGTAAAATTTGACACATTCTTAAAATTATGAAGAGAATATGATTTTGAAATTGTAATATAAACAGACTGCATTACAAAGAAAATAATTCTAGTAATAGTTAAATAACAGGAAAGAGTGATTAACAATAAACCATGTAAAAATTTTGGGGAAAGGCCACTTATAAATGCTCAAATAGGTCCTCATCATGTTCCACACAAGCTGCTGGTCTTCTTGTGAATGAGTCCCGAACCCTAGCAAGCATTGCTCCATTAGTTGAACGGAAGGCTTCCGTGATCCTATTTTTCATATCATCTGCAGTTGTCGAACGATCTCTGAAAACCCTTTCTTTCACGTACCCCCAAAGAAAGAAATCTAGAGGCGTAAGGTCTGGGGATCGCGCGGGCCAAGGAATAGTACCTCCTCGGCCTATCCAACGATTAGGATAGGATTGATCTAAAAATTCTCGAACTATACTATGGTTATGCACCGGCGTACCATCGTGCTGCAACCACATGGTTCTTCGGGTATTCAAATCCACTTCTTCTAACATTCTCGGAAGATGTTCGAGAAGGAAACGTAAATATCTTTCACCAGTTAGCACATTGTCGAGGAAGTAGGGACCAATAATGTGATTTCCAATAATTCCTCCCCAAACATTAAGTGACCATCGCTGTTGGTGGTCAAGGGTCCTCAACCAGTGAGGATTTTCGACTGCATAATAATGCATGTTGTGTTTGTTGACCGAACCGTTCTTGAAAGTTGCTTCATCAGAAAACAGAATTTTGTATAAAGTATTATAATCCTCATCAATCATGTCATTCATTTGAATACAGAACGCAACTCTATTGGCAAAATCATCACCATACAATTCTTGATGTAGGTTCAGATGAAAAGGGTGGAACTTATGTTTCAATATTATTCTGTTCACACTACTTTGTGAAATATCCGTTTCCGCTGCTATTTCCCTACTGCTTACGTGAGGATTTTCCTGTAGCATCAATAAAACTTGCAACTCATTTTCCTCATAATTCGTCTATCAACAATTTCCTTTTGGGTATAAGACACACTACCACTGAGTTCAAACCGATCTCTTAACTTTTGGAATGAAGACACCCGTGGAGTTCTTGCTTCCGGATATTTTTCATGGTAGATTCTGCTTGCTAATAAAGGATTTCTGTCAGCTTCGCCAATGTAGACCATATTCACTAATTCTTCGCGAGTGAAATTAATTTTCAACAATTTTACGTACAAGGATGTCAAATTTTACGAAAGCAGCCTACTAGATTCCTCAAAAATCATCCACATTTATTATTTTCAACATATTTCGCAAACTACACAAAGTAGACCCCACAAATGCTATATTGACGAAAAGCTTTCAGAAAATGCCATGTAATGGTGTAATAAAATACAGGGTGTTGCATTTGAAAAAATCGAGTTATTGCCATTTGTAAACAGTCATTTGAAAAAAATCGTAGTCGGCGATGGAACATTGACTTCAAGTTCGCCAGCATTTCAACAGATGCTCTGAAGCTTGAGAAATAGTCTGGGAAAAAGTAGGTTGAGTTATCTTGAAAGGTTCTGAAGTTATGAATTTTTCTGTGGGTCCATGCACGACGCTTTTTTGACACATAAATTGGCTTAAGTCAAAAACTATTGCAGATAGGTATACGAAACCAGGGTGCGTTATGTAGACAATTTAGTGGTGAATCCAAAAATGGAATAAAAAAGGAGGGTTGCCATTTAAAAAAATTGAAGTTGTGTATTTTATTTTGAAACATCTTGTATATTAATGAAAATATTTTCAGAATGTACTCATTGTTGAACCTATCGATTGAAAAAAAATCAAGTCGATTGCTTGCATAGAAAAAAAGTTATGGACCATGCACACACCCCTGGGTCACCCTGTATATATCAATCCGTTTTGAAGTGATCAAATAAAAAACATTTATTTTTTAACTTCAACCCTCTGCATTCCGAAGTAATCAGGTAAGACCCATCCTTCCTCATATCATTTCGTCCAATTCTGCGAGGGTTATCTACAGGCAAACATTGAAACTTACATTTGGAAACACTCTGTATATTTGTTTCTACCCGGGCAATGATACATTGCAGCAGTCTTTCATGTAAATTAGTAAAAGGTTTTATGATCTTCTGCATTGGTATGCGAACAACTGCTGATTTCGTTGAGAAATATACGATGTCAGTATGCTAATCAACCTTTTCTATGAATAGATCTTCTTCAAAGAATTTAAATGATCAGGTAATCCCATTATTGATAAAGTGCATATTATATTAGCTTTACAGAAAACGATTATGAATGTTGATGATGCAGCAAATCAGGAACTGTTGCTTACTTGATATTTCTTTCTTGTGCAACCAGTTTCTTCACCTGCGGAGTAATATCAGTCAAGATCAGAGATGCGTAGTAGAAGGTAGGTGGGTGTTAATATCGTAAACGTTGGCCCATAGATAATTTTATGTTATATTCGTTTAATGTAGGGGGAATGAATTATAATTTTGAAATCACTTCATTAGTGTCATTTTCAAATATGAATCCACTGCCAAGATTAGTGTTAAAATAAAGAAACTACCCAAACACCGAAATAATGTCAATTTACAGTCGACGCGCGTTTCGCCAACAGAGTCAGCATCTTCAGGATCTAAAAGTTATTTCGGTATTTTGTACAGTGACTCACAGATGAGTTTGAGAATCTTCCAATGGCACAACAAAGCTGGAGTGTGAAAGACATGCTATAATTAGACTGGGTTATGGTGACAGATTTCAGTTGACGATTTTCTCGTTTATGTCTCTGAGACAACTGAAAGATATAAAAATGCTGACAAAAATGATGAAAAGTTTGAGCGGTCTCCGCGTGACTTTCATATAAAAAATTCAAGTTCAATTTGCACAAAAAATTTGTCTTTTGGGATGATTTTATCGCCGCTGCCATGTACATCAACAGCATGTTAAGATAAACAATAGCATCAAAAAATGATAGGCAGGGTGCCAATGATGACGTGAATTTGTAAAAAAAAAATTTGGCGAATTTGTCGTTGCTGTCAATTGAAAAAATGAAACTTTCTATCATGAATGTCCCATAAATAAAATAGGCATAAGGTATGCGGATGTCGAAGTGTGGTAAAATGCCGGAAAATTTTGGGGAAATTTCAAATGGTTTTTTGATGACTTCATCTCTCAGGGTGAAAGCATCGTACCAAGTATCGCATCGAGCTTCGCCTAAGGCATCGGCTCAAGCCTGGCATCAGAGGGTACATATTATACAGGGTGGGTCACGATCGATGGTACCTTAGACGTTTGCGAAGAACAGGAAATAAGATCATTCTGAAAATTTGGTTTCTCAAGTAGTTGCTCTTGGTCTATCGATCTAATATATTTTCAGCAATGCAGCGTTGCCGCTTATACCAGAAAGTAGCAGCATCTTTGTTATTTCAAATGGGTCACCCTGTATATTACCGCATTTTTGAACTTGTCATTCCTTTCTGATCATTTCTGCCTCATACTCCCCTATACCTATCTCTAACGGTTTTTGAGATATTGGTTATTTTCCATATTTTTTATCCAAAACATAGCTCGAATTGAATGTTTATTTCTGCGGTATTTGGGTTCTTTGGAAGTTGCAATTTTGTGTTTAGTTCATCAAGATCATGTACATTGATTCTGCATAGAGAAGTTTGTTCTGCGTTATACAGGGTCGTTCAAAATTCATGATATTACTGCTAGATACGAAAAGGGTTAAAAGTGCGTTTTTTAAATGGAACATCCTGTATATTATGAAATATTCCGAAAGATGACTAAATTCCCTTCGAATTGATATATCATGTTCCTATACCTAAATATCCAGAATTCTGAGATAATAGCAATTTTCACTTGTAATCTCCCAAGTGCTTGAATTATTGCCGGAAATTTTTCGAGTACATTAATTCAAGTACGAGGGGGATTCGTAAAGAAAATTACACACCGAGAAATGAAAATCATCCAACAATTCATAAGAAATAACTAAAGATGGTTTCACCTGAACTATTTATAACCACTAAAATATTGATATGTAAAATACTTAACAAAATTTTCATCAATAAATGTGTTTAAATTTGGAACAAAAAAAATGGTAGATGCCGGTGAATTAAGGAGTGCTACAACTATATCTCCAAATACCCGGATTTTGAAATGTTTGGAACCCAATGGTCGGCATTTTGAAATTTTATTGTGAACGTTTTCTAATTTTTGACAGATAATTAATGAAATTATGTTGTAATCGTACAAATTTCTTTTTGTTCATTGGTTGTAAATCAGGGTACGTTTCATTGAATTTTCTGCACGTTCTTGCTATAATTCCCTCACATTTTCCATGAAGAATAAACAATTTCATCAGAACTTCGTTTGAATCGTTATTTCCCTCCATTTCAATTATTTTTGAGTCACTTTCGTTAAGAAACACACAACGGTATTATTAATAGTGCACTAATTGTCAAATTTTCATAATGTCATGTACCATCATGACATTTAATAGCCACCTTAGATGAATATGAGAAAAATAAATCGATTGTTTTGAAAATTTCACACCTCACTTTTGTAGCCAATAAAAAAAGTTGTTCTTGTTTAGATACCATGGCAACCCTAAAAATTTCCGGAAATTTTATCCTCCTGGGTACCCTGGGCGAAATTAATAAGTGGAAATTTTTCTGTCAAACATTTGACATGTGACAAGTTGATATTTCGCTTCAATCTACAAATGGAGGTCTAGTTTTCATATGAAAGGAGATAATTATGTATTTACTAGATATTTGGAATGTGTCTGAAAATATTTTCTCCACGATTATTGCAGAAATTGTCAATTCTGAAATCATATTTCAGAAGAAGTTCAAGACACCATTTGTCACAAGTTTTTATCATAAATCCCGTAGCTCAGCGGTACTGTTGCGGCCTATGAGTCGCTAGGACGATGATTCAATACACGATTAGAACATAACTTTTTTTTTGTTCCAAATTTAAACACATTTATTGATGAAAATTTTGTAGTATTATGTAAGTATTTTACATATCAATATTTCAGTGGTTATAAATAGTTCAGGTGAAACCATCGTTAGTTATTTCTTATGAATTGTTGGATGATTTTCATTTCTCGTTGTGAAATTTTCTTACCGAATCCCCCTCGTGCTAGAATTAATTGCCCTAAATTTATCTCGTACATGAATTTCCAAAAAAATTCATGTGCTCGAAAAATTTCCGGCAATAATTCAAGCACTTGGGAGATTACAAGTGAAAATTGCTATTATCTCGGAATTCTGGCTATTTAGGTATAGGAACATGATATATCAATTCGAAGGGAATTTATTCATTTTTCAGGATATTTCATAATATACAGGATGTTCCATTTAAAAAAACGCACTTTCAACCCTTTTCGTATCTAGCAGTAAGATCATGAATTTTGAACGACCCTGTATAACGCAGAACAAACTTCTCTATGCAGAATCAATGTACATGATCTTGATGAACTAAACACAAAATTGCAACTTCCTAAGAATCCAAATAACGCAGAAATAAACATTCAATTCGAGCTATGTTTTGGATTAAAAATATGGAGAGTAACCAATATCTCAAAAACCGTTAGAAATAGCTATAGGGGAGTATAAGGGAGTATGATATAGAAATGATCAAAAACGAATGACAAGTTCAAAAATGCGGTAATATACCGGATGACCCATTTGAAATAACAATGATGCTGCTACTTTCTGGTATAAGCGGCAACGCTGCATTGATGGAAATATTTTATACTGATAGACCAAGAGCAACTACTTGAGAAACCAAATTTTCAGAACGATCCTATGTCCCGTTCTCCGTAAACGTCTAAGGTACCATCTACCGTGACCCAACCTGTATATTCATTGCTATTTCCAACACCTCACTACGACTGTGGATCCATAATTCTCACAACTGCTTTTATAGATGCCCCACTATGTACCCTCTGATGCCAGGCTTGAGTCGATGCCTAAGGCGATGCTTGGTGCGATACTCCACTATGTTTTTACCCTCATTCCTTTGACACCTTATGAAGATTATGATGAATTATCTATTATGTAGAAAGTGTCCAAAGTGAAGGCATAAGCTACAAAGTTGCAGATAATTAAATCACCATTTTGTCTTTTATGCCGTTTTGCAGGTAAGTACCTAGAAAAAGTAATTTTAGGACCACAAAAAAAAGGCATAACTTAACTCAACATTAATGCAATGCAAATATTGAACAATACTCTGCATATTTCCCAAATGATTTTCGGAAATTAAATCTTGGTGTTTTTTTGCGTAGAACTTGAAAAAATGTTCTCAATAGTAGAACGATCGATAATGCAAAACTGTGAAAATTGCCACCATTCAGGAAAATATCATGAAAAAAATTATACGATTCTTCATTTTCTTGATTCAAATATTTTTCACTGAATTTTTGTTAAGTGAAATATATGAAAGTATAATAATATACTATCACATATTGTACTAAAAAAATCGTGTAATAATAATAAGTGACAAAAATACTGTAGTGGTCGAGAGCGTCAATGTCGTCAATTTCATCAATATCGTCCTCGCCACTTTCTTCTGCGTCGACGTCAGAATAATCACCTTCGTCATCATCGTCGAAATCTTTGTAACCGCTTTTCTTGCCATCGACGTCTTCAACGTCGTCACCATCATCACCGTCGTCAACTTCATCGTTGTCACTATTACCTTCATCGTCGTCCACGTTATCGATAACTTCCTCTTCATTTTGATCTGATTCTAGAACAAATTGATGAAAAGAAAAAGAAATGTAGTGAAAATTATATTTAATATTTAGAACGGCATAATTATATTCATACCTTCAATGGCATTCATCTTTATCAGAACATCACCAACATATTGTGGTACTTCTTTGCCTTCGAACCATCGGAAGTTATAAATGTTTACTTGGAGCATCTAGCCATATTTTATAACCTCTAGTTCGATTGGGATTGAGGAGAATGAATGACTCCACATATGGACTATGGGATGTTCGCAGAATATGCTGGTACACTTCGCGCTTACAAGGAGACAACGTACAAGCATCAAAATTTAAAAAAAAAATTAACTCATCGGTCTGCTCCATCGTGCTATAATTGTTGGTGAGTATAAGTAGCGACTGAGGACTGCGTCTTGATTTTTGAAATTGATGGAACAGAACGCTCCAATTTTGGAAACACCCTGTATTTATATCTTGACGAGTAACATATGGTGGAGGAAGTTTGTTAAACCTCGTCGAATATTTTCTATTCAAAAAACCAGTTCTCAATATAAAGATTGCTATTATCGAGTATTTTATACTTGAGAAATAATTAGAATAATATAGAAATCAATCGTATTGCTATTTTAATTTTTTTTTGAATAACCCCTCCGCCAGGGGCTGCCGTACTCTACTTTCATTATTCAACAGGCATATGAGATTCAGTACTGTAACATAAATTGACATCTGGAAATAGGTTGCTAGCTCTTGGTGTATAATGTTTGCGATCATTTTTTATGTTTTTTCTTACTTTCTGCAATTTGGTCCCTAATGCCTTTTGTAATAGAGACTTGAAATAACCTTTTCGAAGCACGTGGAAAATGGCATGAAAAACAACATGGTATAAATTTTCATGTTTTTCTACAAATTCGCTAATAATTTTGAATATGAAGGACATGCCCGACACTCATGCCATTTTGCTAATGAACATCATACCACCAAATTAAAATCATTGACGACAAAATCATTGAAAACCCCTTTGAAATTTCCAAAAAAACTTTCGGCACTGAACCTCACTTCGACATCCTCAAACCTTTTTTATAGGACTTTTATGATAGAAACTTTCATTCTTTCAATTGGCAGCAACGAGAAAATCGCCTAAAATTTTACACGTTTTTCACGTCATCATTGGTACCTTTTGGCCACGTGCAACCCTCATGCCTATCATGTTTTGCTCCTAGTGTCTATCTTAACATGCTATTGATGTAAATGGCAGCGACGTTAAAATCGTTCATAAACACATATTTTTTGAACAAATGAAAATTGAATTTTTTATATGAAAGCCACGCGGAGACCGCTAAAACTTTTCATCATTTTTGTCAGCAATTTCATATCTTTCAATCGTATCAGAGGCATAAACGACAGAATTGTCAACTGAAATCTGTCATCGTCTCCCAGTCTAATTCTAGCATGTGTTTCACACTCAAGCTTTGTTGTACCATTGGAAGATTCTCAATTTCTTTTGTGAGTCATTTTGTACAAAATTCCGAAATGACTTTTACCTCTGAAGATGCATTTCACCTATATTTAACGAATAAAACATGAAACTATCTATGGGCCAACGTTTACGATATTAACACCCACCTACCTTCTACTATGAGTCTCTGATCTTGACTGATATGACTCTGCAGGTGTAGAAATTGATTGCACAAGAAATAAATATCGAGTAGGTAACAGTTCTTGATTTTTGTCAGCACTTTCATATTTTTCAGTCGTCTCAGAGGCATAAACGAGAAACTCGTCTCCTGATATCTTGTAGCATTTATTTTTTTCCTACTGTAATTTTCCTTTTTGATAATGAGATTAACTAGAGTCTGTCCTCGTTTGGCATTCTTTCCGTCCCGGATCGAATTGCCCAAGCGATGTCGGCAACCACCTATACTTGTGTGTATGACTGACCACTTGAGCAGGGAGCAAGGACAGGATGAGCGGGGAAGCCACTGCCATTTTATGCTCACTCTCCGGTCACCCATCGAAGAGGCAGTTGTGTAGTCAACTTTTTCGACTATGTTATAGGTCAAATCACTAGTGAATTGTGAAATATAAGATTTGAAATGGCTTGCTGAGTTTTTTGACTACTCCCCTCTGAAAGATTGAGAGAGTCATCATCATTTCCCAAGGATGATTATGGATTTGTAAGTCTGACGTTTTGGCGTTGGTTGTGGCACATTTAAATTTTGGGAAATATATTATGGAGAACCCTTCATTATAAGGGTTTTTCGATGGGGTTTATGTAATGGCGAGCCGTTGTTAGCTCCTACAACTTATTATTTTCATGGAAGTTGAATTTGGCAAGTTTTTCTGACTGCCATCCTTTGATACGGGTCCTGGCTGGTTAACCCAGAACTTCCTCCGATCTACTCTCCAGTGACAGTTTTCAAAATGTTCCAGTGCATTTGTGACACCTACCATTTCAACAGGATAGATATAACTACTGTTCCAGTGCTGTTTTGATACCATTTCAACAGGATACATATAAATACTGTTCCAGTGCATTTTTGACACCTACCATCTCGACAAGTAGAGAACTGATGAAGCCTACAGCTGCATAGGATAAATCAAGCAACTTTATTGTTTCTTGTTAAGTTTATACAAATTTTCACACGTTTGGTCTTATGTAAGTACGTTGACGCATAGCATGCTATGAAGAAGCGCTACTAGTAGGTAGTTCGCTTGCTTCTTTTATGAAATTTCAATTGAAAGGTCAGTAATTACTGGAAATTATTTTTAGAAATCTAGAATCTCAAAATTTTAACATTTTAAATGCACAGCAGAGGTTCTTATGTGCCTAATATACTTATTCTAAACCTAATCTAAATTTTTCATGTATTGTTTGAACTTTTCACATACTGTTTGAACTTTTCACTTGCTGTTTAAACTTTTCACTTGCTGTTTGAACTTTTCACTTGCTGTTTGAACTTTTCATGATCTACAACCAACATTTTTTTATTATTATAGGGTATTTGGGATACATGTATTTTATTTCCTCAACCTACCACTACATAATCTGCCAATTTTCTTCTGACTTTCTTATTTTTATCAAGACATTGTAAATATTTAGTATCACAGCTTACTGGGTAAATTATCTATAGTCTGTTTTCAAGCTGTGTGGTGCCCAACCAAACTGTTTAATTTCCAACTTATAAAGAATCTTGAATTTTATGTACCCATAGTGTTACGACGTAAAGCTGCTGTTCGCAATGACTCTTCTCTAGAATTTTTTATCACAATAATATTATAATTTTAATAACAAAACAAGAGGTCACAATCTGTCACCATCTCCCAGTCTCAATGTATCGATCATATTAGTAACGTGAAACTGGCAGAAGGAGAAATCTTGATCTTTTTTATGTACATTTTTTGTTTCCAAATATGGCAATACCCAAAATCTTGAAATATTATAGCGAGTTATAGCTTTCCAACGTTTTTAGAGATGAAACTGAGAGTATTTAAACCTCACTAGACTTTGTATGAGGCAGAATAGCTTTCAGTTCAACAATTTCTGCAAAAAAATTCGATGGTACAGCGATGAGTAACCCTCTATCTCGGTGCCGGTTTGAGCTAATTTGGGGTCCTGGCCGCAGAAGATCTACAGGCGTTCTAGGCACTGGCGGATGCAAGGGGGGATGTTCCTGGATCTGCACTTGGAAAAGATTCTGATGCCATTCTTTTGACAAATAAAACAAAATTTTGATGTTTAGCGTTTATTGTAAAAATATGTAGAAATAAAACAGTATTCATAAGGAAAGGTTATTATTGAAAAGAAAAATTCTAAAAAATTACTCAACAAAAATAATAACATATCAACTTGAAATTTTCAAATTGCGTGGGGGGTCAAGTGTCACATTAGGCTAAGATCAAAAGTGGAGCTCTTTTCACACAAAATAAAAGGCGCAAACGGCCTTTACTACTTTTTATAAGATATTAGTTCGTAAATGAAAACCCTGGGTAATAGTGAAAACATTTTTTTTTGGTTTTTTGGAAATAGCTCAAAGATTTTTCAAGCAATCGTTTTATACAGTCAGTAGAACTTTTGTAGAGTTTCATAAAACCTACAAAATGGTTTTTTATGCGCCCAGATTAAGATGTCTAAAAACCCTGGTGTGTCGAGTGATTCGATTTTGTTTTGATTTTTAAGAGGACAAATAAACAAATGAAATAGTGGTCTGCTTCTTCAGTCAGTCCCAGAGATGGCGCCTTTGTAGAATTTTAGTTATGTCTATATTGCAGGGATATGGTGATTGACGACTGTTGTCAATTTTATGGAATTTCAACAAACTTCAAGTACCGTTCAAAAATGAATAGTTGTGACGGAATCTAAATTTCATAGTGCAATTTCCCTGTATTGATGACTATTATTAATGTGTTTGTCCATTTTGCTGTATATTTTCTTAGAAATTCATCATTCATTCAATGATAATTCAATTTTTCTGATTGACTCGGCCGTTACTTGATGAAGATTCATAGTAATTGTATAAAATACACAGAAAACGATTCGATATCCACAAACTTTATTCAATCAGACAGTGAAGAAGCTGCTGTGCTGGCGAAACATTGAATAAAATTTGTGAATAACTAATCGTTTTCTGTGTAGTCTGTACAATAATAATTTAATCATGTTCCGTTTTTGTATCATTTGTGGGCAATCCAGTACCGAAAGTGAGTACCACCATATTATGAAGATTATCACATAGTATCTTGTATTATTAGAAAACATTTTAATGAAATTATTGACACGAATATATCTCACGGAATACCGCCATTCCTGATTATATTAGCACAAGATTGACAGGTTCTAATGGTGAATTTTCATGAAGCTTAATTTCGATACTTCCAAATGAAATGCGTGGTTATTATTCTAGTTAATTGCATTTCAGTAAAAAATTATAAAAATAAGTCAAAAATGTAACAAATAAAACTGATTGGTGATAGTGATTCAGTAAATTTCAATAATTAGGTTTCTTTATTCAGTTCATCCGTCGACAATACTTGAAAACTTCTGTGCTTGTAAATTTACCCTAACAGAAAAACCGACCGTGGCGGTACACGCAAATGCGGAATATTTGGGAAACAGGTCACGATTTTATTTGTTTTCTCTTAATCAAGCTGGCGAATTGTCTCCCGTTTTATCCCACAGTTTTGCAGGAATGAGTCGATACCCCATGGTTTTTAGACATCTTAGCCCAGATCGGTGCATTTTTTAATGACAAAATCCGGGAAAACATCGAAAAAGAAACCATTTTTCAATTTTCAAATTCATAATTTTTATGAATCTGTAGGTAGACAAACAATATTGCGGAAAGTGATAGAGATAACATGTGGATCAACTGTGCGCAGGATGGTTCCTGTACGATATGTAGTTTTTGCACAATCGCGTTATGAACAATTTAAGGGTAAATCTTTCTAAATGCGCCAATTTAAGGGAAATGATCTTATTCAAATTCTGTAAACGGCATATGGAAGTAGAGATCAGTTTCTTTAATTTTTTATTTTGGATTTTCACCTGAGAGGTGGGAAATGTGTTGAAAATGTCACTGGAAGTTACTCTAAATGCTTCAAAGCGCACCAAAAGTCGCCCGAACTCGTATTAACTTCAGTTCGACTTCGGGCGACTTCGGGTGACTTTGGACGCACTTTAAAGCGTTTTGATAAACTTTCAGTGGCATTTTCACCCCTCAGTTGAAAATTGAAAATATACAAACTGTAGATATTGATCTCTACTTGCAGATGCCGTTCACAGAATTTGAATACGACGATTCGGATTTCCCTCAAATCGGTGCATATTGCAAGATGTGCTCCAAAATTGTTCATAAGGCGATTGTGCTAAAACTACACATCGAACAGAAAACATCTTGGGTACAGTTACACATTATTATTCATCAGTTTCCACAATATTGTTTGTCCAGCTTCAGATTTATAAAAATTATACATTTTAAAAATTTGGTCTCTTTTTGGAGGTTTTCCCGGATTTTCTCAGTGGAAAATGCACTGATCCAGTTGTATGAGAATCCATTTTGTAGTATTATGAACCTCTACAAAAGTTCTATCGACTGTGAAACGATTCCTTCAATAACCTTTGAGATATTTCCAAAAAACCCAAAAAGTTATAATTTTTTTCATTATTGCTTGTTTAAAAAATTCCACAATGCGATTTTGCTGGGGCAAAAGCTGGGGTTTTCATCAACGAACTATTCAATAAAAATTAGTATTGGCCATTTGCGTCTTTTATTTTGTGGGTGAAAAAAGCTTGGTATACATGGTGTAACGAAAATTCGTTCCATTCAATTCAATCCAGCAATTCCATTCAAATAATCTTATTAAATGGTTTAGGAATTTCGAACTATGTTACACATTAACCTGTTCGTATACTTATACTCTCATTAATCCTATCATCATAAGAATACCAGCATGTATACTCCGATACCAAACATAATAATTCCAATTATTATTCCATCTACGCATTCCTCGTCACATTGGACAATTAGTCACTGCCAGTTTGAGAGGACAAATAAACTCTGATATGAATTGGTCTTGCGCTTTTGAGCGTACCGAGGATTTTTCGCGGTTGACCGAGTGGATCGGGCTCTCGGGCTTGAGTTCGTTGAACGAGAGGGTTGACAAAAGTTCGCAGGGGACAATATCTGGTGGACACCTTTGATTATTTAAAATATCGCTATTGATTTGTGCAGATTGGTTCTGGTGGAGTATATCGTTGTTTATCTTTAACCCATACAGCCCTGAAACTCATTTTTTCCGAAAATTCTTAAGTTTTGCTTGTGATTTTTGTTTCATGAAGGGGGTAGAATCTCACAAAAATAATTAAAAAAATTCAAACGGCCATGACTGATCTAGACAAGCTGTCCTTTCAAAAGGACGGTAGGACTATCCACTACTAAGTATGAAATAAAATTATTGTTAATAAAAATTATTTTATTTTATTATTATAGATACAATGCAGAAAATTATTAATAATTAATTTGCATGAAATATTACAAAACAATCCTTTGGATGTAAACCGACATTACACTTTGGACAAATAAAATCAGATTTTTTGTGGCATACAGCGCATCGTCGCTGATTTTCGTTGTACAGAACTAGGTGGTCTATTCTGTCATAACGAGAAAACTCATGAGAATTTTTGGGCGGTTTTGAAAGCCCCCTTTTTGTATTTCTTTTGTGGGTTTCCAGAAGCTGCGTAGCTATGGATCTTCGGAACTCTAATTGTTCCAGCTTCCCACCATTACTCTTGTGCAGTTGCCAAGAATTTTGAATAGCCATGTCTATGCAGTGAGTAAACAACGGAAAATACCATTTTTTCCCTCTTATTGATACTCTATATTCACTCAAATTTTGGTCACCACGATCCACACCTTCCATATTTTCGTTGTAGGATTTTATGAGTATCGGTTGATCTACCTGGATGTGTTTTTTTTTTGGATTGTGAGAAGCGTTTCACTATTGTCATTCCATTTACAGATGACAATTTTCTTGTCAGCCAAAGAGTACTCAAAATAACCACGTTCTTTATTTTTCACTAATTTGCCTGAGGTAAAAGGAGACTTTGGAACTTCGATAGATTTTCCCTGATCGTACCTGTAGCTTTCATTTTTCGAAGTTTTAATTCTTTGAAGAGAGAGAGTGAGCTGAAGAAGTTGTCACAATATAAATGGAATAGCTGATAGGCATATTTTCCAGAATATCTGCATATTTTAGAACTACAGATGCCCCAAGTCCCAAATGTTTGTATCTATCAGGCAGTGTAGATGAAGATCCTTGGTAGGGGTCAAAGTGAACAATATATCCTAACCTCAAAGCACCAATCCAAAATTTGTATTCCCAACGAATTGGTTTGTTTCTAATGAACTGTTTACAGCTGTGACGACCGTGATATGGAATCATAGACTCATCTATACTGTAGTTTTCCTCGGGTGGAGCAAAATCGAAAAACTTTTTGTTGATGATATCGAATAAAGGTCTCAGTTTGGAGTATTTATCAGCCTTATCTAGTTGTGTATTATCGTTGGCATGAATATTACTCATAATATATTGAAATCTGTCGCACGATATGGCTTCACATACTAATTTGTTATTGGTATCATCCCTATTTTGCCAACACATATTTTTTCGTGGTAAAGACACGTAACCACTGAGTAGAAGAACTCCAATGAAACAAAATATCTCATCTGGAGTAATATCCCCTGCACGATTTTTTTGTTGTGCGTATGTATTCGTAAAATATACAATGATACCTATCACTTCTTCATCAAAGAACAATCGAAAAATGTCTCAAGGTGAAAGGTTGATCGCCGCAGATGACGGAACTTCCCAATCTGCAAAATCCGTCACGACCAAATCTTGTTTTTCGTAGTGAAATTCTTTCACTTTTTTGGTCTTCTTTCTACGAATGTTGACAGCGGTTTGTCGTCGTCACTATCCCATGCCTGCCCATGTTCTTCTAATGCTGATGGCATTTGAACTTCAATTTCTGCTAGCAGTTGTGCTCCAGGTAAATTATTAGGCTCAACGATGTTCTCATCCCCTGAAACTTCATCAGTGTCACAACCTTCGTTAGCATTTTCTGGAGGAAAAATCACTATTTCTTCTGGAAGCACAGCATCCTCGTCATTTTCCAATTCTGCCAGCAACTCGGATAGGGTCAGCGGCTTTTTCCAATAACTAGAAAAAAAAGTCAATAGCAGTGGATAAACCTACTGTCCTTTTAAAAGGACAGTGTTGTTTCTTGCCATTTATTTTGCAAAATAAAAATAAAAATTCAATGTTATCATAATGAAAGAGTTCATTCTTCATTAGTTTACTCAGATATGAAATTCAGCGGTCGTAACTACTCTTATCAATAACAATCACCTACCTAGAGTTACTCATCGTCAATGGCCACTGAAATAACAAACAAACACACGTGTCTAACTGTCGGCAATCTAACAATTACTGGAAACTTGCACTGCAGGTGGCTTCTCAACAGTCCATATTTTGTGTTGGTCGGCTGCCACCTGTATTCCAGTAGCAGAATTAGCTGGAAAGAAATATTTAGTAGTGCGTTCTTTTAAAAGGACGGTAGGGCTATCTGGGTTAAATAATATTGCTTATTAGCATGAAATTGTTTTTACGTAATTTACAGTGATTTTGGTATAATCGCATTGCATGGGTTGGAGGTTAAAATTTAATCTTTGATTATTTTTACTTTTTATTAGCCATCCATAATTTTTTAAGCTATTTTAGGAAATTATAGTCTCCAAATTCATTATCTAACCATATATTTTTGCTTTTTCGTTATTACGATAAATTTTCATATTTTACCTATGAGAGGTTTGAAGATATAATATTCTCTCTTAAATAAGCTCATCATATAATTGAATTTCGCTCTTGTAACGGTATTCTGGACGTACAATTTCCATTTATTATTAAATCGTAACCCATCTACGAACTTCCTAACTTTCATTTCGGGAACAAGGAGCTAGATCGTTATAATTACGTGAACGAACACTCCTCTGTGCATTTGTTGAAATCAGTTCTACCATTGTTTATATAGAAGATAGTTAGTCAACCTTATGGGATTATAATTGGATCAAAATGGATGCGACATGTAGATGGCGATAGTGAGCTCGCATCCAAGTCATGTCGTAACTTCAGTGATCTGGCCTCCAAGTCATGTCGTAACTTGATTGAAACAATGGAAAAGCATTAAAATCAGGGTTTTTTGAAGAAACCTGCATTAAAATGACGTGAAATATTCATGTTTGTAACTAATCACGCTAGATGACACTCGCGTTTGTGTCCAATACCTTTTCCACGGGCATTGACTAACTATGTTCTATTTAAACAATGGTTCTACGCTTTACCAAATTTCAGGTACCAGATAATTGGTAATTTACTCCTGTGGTGGACTCCCACCAACTTATAGTGCAGTACGATTATAACCAGGAAGTCGAACTTGTATGGAAGAGGCGGAATTGGTTGTTGTGTGACATCTAGGCTGGACACTTTCAAGACAATTCCTCAGGTGAGCATTTATTCTTTTATCTGATCTGTTTGTGGTCAATTGTTTCTCTGTGAGAGATAAATGCGAACCTGAGAGAGTCTGTTCTCTGTCCTAGTGTGTTGCACAACATACCGTTTCGTAGATTCTACTTTCCTAAGCGGAAGCACTTATTTCTGCTTCGTTTACGAGGGTACTATCTCTTGGTTAAATTGTTTGATTTATGTACCACGATTGCTCCATTGGCTATCTGTTCATTTCATATCTGAAAGGCCTACCAGGTGGAGTTTTCCTTCTGTCAACCATACGTTTAACGAATTTATTCTTCTGAGATGCAGAAGATTCATCTGGCATTGCTTTAAGAAAGATTTGCCACCTTTCTCTTAATTTTATCTTCATATTATCTCATATTGCCTCTACATTATCTCATCCCTTCATTCAGAAGGTTTGCTTATTCTATCTAAAGTATTTCTTATCTAATACCCTTATGGTACTTTAACAAGTTATCAAAGGAATATTTCTATATCATTCGTTAAAACCATTTTGATGATTATTGGAGGAATTTTCAATGCTATTTCTTGAATAATTTCAAGCACTAATTTAAATAATAATTATTAACTTTTAATAACTTCATAATTATTGTTATTATTACTATTTTCTAGTTTATTATTCATTTTGTTTAAATAATATTTGCTTCCCTTCTATAGTTTTTTCTGGAGGAATTTATCTGATTTAAATGGCTGTCTAAGATAGCTTATATTTTTTCTAACTCCTCCAGTTCATTCATGATTATAATGTTGTGAGAATATTATTTCTCTAACATAATTTAACCGAGTATTCAGAGTTAAATGTTTTATTTTTCTTAACTCTGATTTAAATTGTTGAAATCTGTACCTTTAAAATTCAGAATATAATCTGGAGGTTCTAAGGATATCCTTGTGCCCAACCTATTGTTACGATCAATTCTGATTCTTTCCGTTTGCTTCGCATACCATCGAGGAGGCCATATCCTGGGCAAAGGACTAGTATCCTAAGGAGGTCCCATAACTATTCATCGAGGGTCACAGAGTCAGCCTATTCAACTGTCATTCGTTGCGGAGAACTGCCAGAACCTTAGTCAACTTAAGGTGATCACCAATCTGAACCCATTGTTATACGTATGCAACAGTCTCTGACAGACCAGGCCAAGACGATCCACCTAATAAGGACCAGCTACGCATAAACCAGCCAACCCAGGTATTGACCATACCGGACCATCTTCGGTTGAATCAGATTTCCAATGTGTAAATGTTCTGAATTTTACAGCCTTCAGCAGTAATAGCTTTTGCACTGTTAGCCTTCAGTTATATTGTTTTTATGTTAGCCTTCAGCTTCCGAGTATTATTTATTAATTAAAGTTATTAATTGTTACTTTGCAAATTTGTTCTGCCTTCCCACCAAAGCTAGACCTATAATAAATTTTCTCTTCGGTAGTAATTGGTTATCTTTAACTTCGATTTTAAATTCATATATTTTTCTTTTCCCTTGCTACCTGGCGCCCACTTCCTGAGCGGTCAAGTAAACTTTTGAATTTCTCTCAGTAGTCAATTGTAATCTGTCTTCAACTATTGGCAATCATTTGTTAAACCTATTCACACCCAACCGAAACGATCTGAGCAGCCTATCAGCAAATAAGTGATAACCTCCATTAGTTTTAAAATAGATTTAATTCAATTTTGCACTTTTAAAAGTTTGGAGGGTTGCAATGGTTGAGAAGGTAATTCAATTCTCTTTTCAGCCATGTAATTTTTTTTTGAATTTCTTTAGTACGCTTCTTTTAGTGATTTTGATTTATATTGCTTTTGAAATTGTGCACCCGTTGTCATCTTTTGAGTAGTATCATGTGTCTGCACTAAGGAGGAGGGGGGATGGGGACTATGAGAAGTCGCACAGTATAATAGTAAATAGTGAATTAGACCTTTAGAATGTTTTTAATTTTTTTTTAGGGTCAAAGAAGAAAGAAGATCGTTCGATCCGACGCATTGGAAATGGTTGCAGCAGAATTAATTCGCAACAGAATCAAAATATTCGATAACAATATGCTTTCACCCTCTGGACAACCTCAAATTTTTCACGATTCGTGTTTTTCTTCAAATCTTTGAACAATTCATGAAAATGGATAATTTTACTTTGTGAATAATCTTTCATTTCGTCAATATCGTTCATATATTTCTTATATAAAAGGTCGATTGATATTTTGTTTTTTCTTTGTGTCTCTGTCTGCCTATCCTTCGCTTTTGAAATGTCCGCCCCAATCGCTCAGCGGATAAACCATCACTGCTGCTCTGTCTCCCTTCCTAGCCAATTTGTCCATGGGTAGGTTTGGAACAGAGAATCTGACTGTAGAAATGTGTGACTTTATTGTGCCAACACTGTCATGTTTCAATGTAGATTTAATTTTTTTTTTTAATTAGGCAGCTTTCGATTACCATGATCATTTAGCTACCAGAGTGATTTCAGATTCTATCGATTATACGTAACTGTTCTAGATAAATAAGAGCTTTCCTAATATTTCCATCATTTATCAAGGTATTCTCAAATTCAGGTCCAATTCCAATATTCCTCCTAAGAAACGTATAGCTCTGGCAAGAGAAGATATGTGCTACCGACAGTCTCGTATGGCAATGCTCGCATCGGGGTCTGGGCTCTCCCGCTAAGAGATAGGAGTGCGTGAGGTTAGTATGTCCGATTCCGAGGCGGCAAGTAATTACTTGTTCACGTCTTTTCAACTTTATAGGGTATCTCCATTTAACATTTTGGTCTTGATATTTTTCAGTTGACTATTTTGGGATGTCCATCTTTCTTGCCATTTTCCGTGAATTTTTGAGCTTATTTGTGTGTTAATGTCAACAAAAGGGATGGGGATTCCTTCATCTACTGGAGTGAGTGTTGCTTGTTTCGCTGCAAGATCTGCCTTCTCATTACCAGGGACACCACAGTGACTAGGTGTCCATAGAATGGTACATTTTTTGTCTTTCGACGATAGGTGAGTAACGAGTTCTAAGATATTTTGACATTAATTATTTTTTGTGAAATTGTTATCAAGTAACTGGATTGCGCTTGATGAGTCAGAACATACGACGCAGCTCTGGTGACTTAAATACGAAAAGAAAAGGAAAGCTTGCCATATTGCGTACAGCTCCGCAGTGAAAATTGAGCAGCTAGAATTCAAGGTCCAAGTATATATTCGTTTTCTCCTATCACAATTGCGGATCCTACCCCATTTCCCGTTTTCGAACCATCAGTGTAAATGATGAGACTGTTATTGTATGTAACCAATTCATTCATGAAAAGAGTTCTGTAAGTTGAGCTAGGGGTCTCACTTTTCTTCCATGATGAAAATCCGTAATTCAAAGTTGGTAAGATAAATTGCCACGGAGGTACATCGTCATTAATTGAAAACGATATTATTACACCTGCCAATTGTCTTTCGTAAACTTGCTTCTTCAGCAGTCCTTTATTTTGACAATTCAACATAATTATTATACCTATCATATTGTCTTATCATATTGGCTCTCGTTGTTGTGTTTTCAATTGCTATCGAAACCCTTTCTAGGATACACTCACTCAGTAAGAATAAATTAACATGAAATCTAAACACTGACCATAATAAAAAAAACTCGTCCAGCATATTTTAAATTTTGTTTTGTTAAGGTGTGATTTTTTGATGTTTCCATCAAATTTACTATTTATTTGAATACATTGATAACTATTTATTATCATTGTTCCTACATTTTCATTCATTCTATTTTGTTCGTTAATTAATTTTCTATGATAATTTACTTATTATTATTGTCAATTGTCGAAATTACATTTTCCTTAATTTTTGACAATTAATTTTCTACATATATTATTTTGTCATTGATTATCTCTGTTGAAAATCAATTTTTTTATTTACACTATTTTTTCTCAAATTTTGCTTTGATTTGTCATTTTCAACTCTGTTCATTACACTGTTATAAGCTCATAATTTTGTTCTGATGCATTGCTTAGACATTTCTCTGTTTTTCTCATAAAAGTAGCTATTTTGACTTTAAATTTTGAACAATTTTCTTATTACTCTAATCTCATTCCACTTCCTCCATATTTTCTTTTACATACAAATTTTTCTTCATACTTTATTCCATACTACTTTCCATATTTTGCATATTTTCGTTCTTCACTTCTTCGATTCTATTCTCCATACTATGCACATTTTCTTTCACATCTTCCATGTCATTCGCAATAAATTCATATGAATTTGTCAATCCATTTTAACCTGTTTTGTCGTATGCTGACTTATTGTACTCGACTCTTTCTCTCTCCCTCTTTCTCTCTCTCTTTCTCTCTCTTTCTCTTTCTCCCTCTTTCTCTCTCCCTTTCTCCCTCTCTCTCTTTCTCTCTCTCTCTTTCTCTCTCTCTTTCTCTCTCTCTTTCTCTCTCTCTTTCTCTCTTCGCGCATTTCACTAGTTTCTACATGGTCACCACTCTCTCTTCTTTCTTCCAATCCTTCCAATCCTACTTCTCGTCTGTCTCTCAAATCCCTGATGAATGTTTCTCTTTCGGAAGAAAATTTTAACAAAGAACTAAATATCGTAAAGCAAATATTGAATATTGAATTGAATAGAAAATATTCTTGCTAATTATTTTTTTTCATCCAAGAAGTTACCTTACAATTAAGAACGATGAGAGTAATTACAGAACTTAAATCTATTCAGGACCAATTACACAAAAATTAGCTTAATTTTTACAAAATTTGAGATTAGCCTATAGGACAAATAACACATTGGGAAGGTTTATTAAAAATAATAAAGATAAGACAAAATATATCAGATAAATTGAAAAATCAGCACTTTATAAATTGAATTGTTGGCCCAAAGAAGACCATTCTAAAACTGCATACATGAACATCGAGTTAAGTGAAAACATAAATAAATTCAACATACGCCAATCACATTTTAGAAGATCATAACTTTGATGAAACCACGAAATTCTTAATGTTGAAAATAAAGGTATTCAGTTCAATTGCTTAGAATTCTGAGAAATTGGTAAACTGAAAAGTTTAAGTGGTTCACTTAACAACCAACTTGATCTTAAGAATTTGCCTTTGTTGAATTTATTACAATGATCAAGTAGTTATTAATTAGATTTCCAGGTACACTGTATTACTTGTCAATTAATAAGTTGTACGGGTTTTAGGAATATGATAGTTGTTGATTTTAATGTTCCTACAGAAGGAGATCTTCTTTTATTTGTTGCTGTTTGGGTTAATAACTTTGATTGATACAATTTCACTAACGAATTTAATTTTTCTCAAAATTTTGTTCTCAAAAATTTTCAGTCTCCTTGGAGACTGTTTTGAATTTTAAATAACACACAATTCAAAATTTTACTAGCAAATTAAAGGTATTAATCAATTAATTTTAACCTCAATTTTTCTTCCTTATGTTAATATTAAATGAAAACTAATCATACAATTTTTGTAATTTGGATTTCAATAGTCAAATTGTTAAATGTGTCAAATTTGAATTTAGACATTCCAGTCCTTGCTTGTACAGCATGATATTTTGTTTCAGAATTAATAACAAATTTGACTTTTTAAGAAATTATCAAATTTAAAATTCCTGCTCTACAGGCTTTGTAATAATGTTTCTTCGGATTTGAGAATAGACTTCAATTGTGCATGGAATTAGGAATTTCACAGTTTGATGAGAAGTTTCATGCTCTTGCTCATGGCAATTTTTGTAATATTTTTACAAAATTCATTCTATATTTCTTTTTTGTGCAAATATATATTTCCATCTCATTATAATATTCATAACAAAAATCATTAGGTTTTCATGATTTTCCGGCATTTTCTTCCTCAGGATGAGCAGCGTTCCACTCCAAAGACCTCTGAATCTCTATTGGTATTGGTGGAGGAACGGGAAGATGCGCCCCTTGAGGTTGGAAACCATCTTCATTGGCGATGTAGGATACCTGAATCGGCGATCCATCGGGTGCTGTATATTGAAAATACCCCTGAGCTTCTTCCACAGGGTCATTTGAATTTGCATTCCTAACTTGTCCTGATTCTTCAGCTGCTATTCCGTTATCGGCTTGGAAACTGAAAAATAAATGAACATATTCAATCATTGCAGAAGCATTCACAACAAGTCAATACAATACAATAATGAAAAATTACGTAACAGCACAGGAGAGAAAAGTGAAGATCAAAATAGAGTTGAGTGGTTTGTGCTTGTCTTGTAGTAGCATGAGATTATCTAACAGCACAGAAACTTCCTTTTCAGTAGTTTGGAGAGATGTTAAGTTTTCACTCTTCATATGACACAATTGTGGATTTGAGTTATCAATCGAATGTTATACAATTACTCAGATTCTGTTTCATGTCAGATTATGACTGGATCCTAGGTAGAAGTTTTGGATAGTGGAGCGTCTGATATTTATTTTGATTAATGATTTAATGAGTTGGGCACGAATTCCTTTACTGGAAGGAATACAAAATGATGCATATGCAAAACACAGCAATCTTTTCCTGGCCTCCAAAGAATTTGTATGAACACATTCATCAATTGCATTAGGAAGTGAATCAACAGCAAATTTCCCTTCATCACTGGTGTTCTATTCAGATCGACCACCTTTTGTTTCAGATATGCCAAATGGGTATTCTTACTATCAGAATAGATGAAAGAATATCGTTTAGAAGGGAGGTGTCATCACTTACAGGTTGCGCAGAATTTTTAGAAAGAGCGTTCAAATGATGTATTTGTTCAGAATCGATGTTCACACCCCGTTAAGTATTGAAAGATATATTTTTTGTTATTTTTTTTTGTTAACCCTCGGAAGTCTTCGAGAGACTTGTGTGAGCTGAGGAAGACGCAGCCCTTACCTTTCAACGTGTGATGCCATGCACGAGACAGGTGGCTATACGACAAATACTACACCCAAAGTTTGATTCAGGCTCAGATTATACGCACGGAAAAAAATGTATGGTGATATTTGCAATAAATTCTGGTAGTGTGTATGACACCAATAATATACAGGGTGGGTCACGGTCGATGGTACCTTAGACGTTTACGAAGAACAGGAAATAGTATCATTCTGAAAATTTGGTTTCACAAGTAGTTGCTCTTGGTCTATCGATCTAAAATATTTTCAGCAATGCAGCGTTGCCGCTTATATCAGAAAGTAGCAGCATCTTTGTTATTTCAAGTGGGTCACCCTGTATATTACCGCATTTTTGAACTTTTCATTCCTTACTGATTATTTCTGCCTTATACTCCCCTATACCTATCTCTAACGGTTTTTGAGATATTGGTTATATTCCATATTTTTTATCCAAAACAGCTCGAATTGAATGTTTATTTCTGCGGTATTTGGATTCTTCGGAAGTTGCAATTTTGTGTTTAGTTCATCAAGATCATGTACATTGATTCTGTATCGAGAAGTTTGTTATGCGTTATACAGGGTGTTTCAAAATTCATGATCTTACTGCTAGATAAGAAAAGAGTTGAATGTGCGTTTTTTTAAATGGAACATCCTGTATATTATGAATTATCCTGAAAGATGACTAAATTCCCTTCGAGTTGATAAATCATGTTCCCATACCTAAATAGCCAGAATTCCGAGATAATAGCAATTTTCACTTGTAATCTTCCATGTGCTTGAATTATTGCCGGAAATTTTTCGAGTACATAAATAAATTTTTCGAGTAAATGAATAAATTTACGGCAATTAATTCGGTAAGAAAATTTCACACCGAGAAATGAAAATCATCCAACAATTCATAAGAAATAACTAACGATGGTTTCACCTGAACTATTCATAACCACTGCAATATTGATATGTAAAATACTTAACAAAATTTTCATCAATTAATGTGTTTAAATTTGGAATAAAAAAGTTATGTTCTTATCGTGTATTGAACCATAATAAGTGGAAATTTTTCTGTCAAACATTTGACATGTGACAAGTTGATATTTTGCTTTAATGTACATATGGAGGTCTAGTTTTCAAATGAAAGGAAATAATTATGTATTTACTAGATATTTGGAATGTGCCTGAAAATATTTTCTCCGCGATTATGCAGAAATTGTGAATTCTGAAATCATATTTCAGAAGAAGTTCAATACACCATTTGTCACAAGTTTTTATCACAGATCCCGTAGCTCAGTGGTAGTGTTGCGGCCGGTCTCACCAGGCTAAGAGTACATGACAACCTACCCCGCAAACATGGTGAGGTGTTATATGAGTCGCTGGATATCTTCCAGGGGCACTGGGTAGAACCGGCGCCGTAGGGAATCCAAGTTGAGAATCTAAAACGTCAAGTACTTCAACCCGGTTTTTTGCTTCTAGCCTTTTCCGGGGCAACATCCAAATTATGGTCCTCACAAACTACCAACCCTCAACTTTTTACATTGAATGGGACGACAACTCGCGCATAAGCTTTGCAGGAAGCGCGAATACTCCAGTTACCACCATTATTTCTGCCAAAGGTCGACATTTCCACCACAAATTTGCACCAGCGGAGGCAGTGACCAGCGTCCTCTCTATATGGGGACCCTTGGCACTGTCAAAAGGCATCGTGCACGTCACCAGAGCTGGCAACAGCAGGGTGGAGAGAAGCACACTTGACGTCCTCTCCTTCCTTTCATCCTATTCCCCCGCCGGGCTACTGAAGAAAGAGTAGCTGCTTCGAGTAGAATAATGAATTGTAAATAATAACTTTGATAGAATAAAGTTTTATTTATTTATTTATTTATGAGTCGCTAGGTCGATGGTTCAATCCACGATAAGAACATAACTTTTTAATTTTTTTTCCCAAATTTAAACAAATTTATTGATGAAAATTTTGTTAAGTATTTTACATATCAATATTTCTGTGGTTATAAATAGTTCAGGTGAAACCATCGTTAGTTATTTCTTATGAATTGTTGGATGATTTTCATTTCTCGGTGTGAAATTTTCTTACCGAATCCCCCTCGTGCTTGAATTAATTGCCGTAAATTTATCTCGTATATGAATTTTCAAAGAAAGTTCATGTCCTCGATAAATTTCCGGCAATAATTCAAGCACTTGGGAGATTACAAGTGAACATTGCTATTATCTCGGAATTCTGGCTATTTAGGTATAGGAACATGATTTATCAATTCGAAGGGAATTTAGTCATCTTTTCATAATATACAGGATATTCCATTTTAAAAAACGCACTTTCAACCCTTTTCGTATCTAACAGTAAGATCATGAATTTTGAACGACCCCGTATAACGCAGAACAAACTTCTCTATACAGAATCAATGTACATGATCTTGATGAACTGAACACAAAATTGCAACTTCCTAAGAATCCAAATACCGCTGAAATAAACATTCAATTCGAGCTATGTTTTGGAAAAAAAATATGGAAAATAACCAAAATCTCAAAAACCGTTAGAGATAGGTATGGGTGGTAAGAGGCAGAAATAATCAGAAAAGAATGACAATTTCAGAAATGCGGTAATATACAGGGTAACCCATTTGAAATAACAAACATGCTGCTACTTTCTGGTATAAGTGGCAACGCTGCATTGCTGAAAATATTTTAGATCGATAGACCAAGAGCAACTACTTGAGAAACCAAATTTTCAGAATGATCCTATTTTCCGTTCTTCGTAAACGTCTAAGGTACCATCGACCGTGACCCACCCTGTATACCAACTTGAACCATAATTGCTATTTACGTGCGTTATATAGATCCCAACGCCCGGAAGGTAACATTCACCCAAGGGCCTTTGGCCCGAGGGATGAATGTTGCCCGATGGGCGTTAGGATCTTGTAACGCTCGTGGTGCATACAAGATTTTATTTTTCACAAAATAATTATCTTAAACGACGTTGTTTACTTCATAAATTTCTTCTCATACTATTCACTGCGTTCTGGTCGGCAAATGAGCACAAGTGAGCTACTATGCAATTGCCATGGAAACATTGAAGAGGTTGCTAAGGGTTGTTTATTTTAATAAAATGACGCTGCATTTTTGTAAGAATGGACAAGATTGTTCGTGAAGGAAACTAAAAACGGTTGTGTTCATAATAATTATGGCGATCCCACAGAATGTGATGCTCAAAGCGGAAAAAGCGTTAGGAAATTTTCTGCCTGTGAAATCCAAATACTTATACGACAAGGAGTATGACCATTTTCTGAAATGGAAAGATAAAAACAGAGTGAATACCGTAAATGAAACTGTCTTAATGGCATACTTTCAGGAACTGGTGAGTTTATCTCATGAAAAATATTAATATTTTTTATTTATTTTACATCGTTTCAGTCTGAAAAATATAGTGCAAATAGTCTATGGACCCAATACTCACAGCTGAAATCAACATTGATTGTAAAAGAAAACTATATCAGCATTCAGTCAACTGATGGCCTTTCTGAAAGTTAAAACAAAACGATACATTCCTAAAAAATCAAAGGTGTTCGAAGGTGGACAAGTATTACTTTTCATAAGAAAAGCTCCAGATGATACTTTTCTGCTACTTAAAGTTGTTCTGGTAATGGGCGTATTTTGAGGCTTAAGAAGTGATGAAATGGTCAAGATGACAATTGATTACATTGAAGACAGAGGAGCCGTTGTACTGATCAAGGTACCAGAAACCAAGACCTGCACCTCAAGAAGTTTCACCATTGTTGAAGAAAGCGAAATAGGAGCCTTGAACTTAGTTAAAAAGTACATTGCACTACGACCAAAAGGATGTAAACAACGTAGGTTTTTTTTAACCTACAGAAATAATAAATGCATTGAGTTACCTGTAGGTAAAAATACTATAGGAAGTGTTCCTTCTATCATAGCGAAATACCTTCATTTGGAAAACCCGAAAGGTTACACCGGACATTGTCTACGCCGAACGTCGTCAACGCTTCTTGTTCAAGGTGGTGCTTCCTTTGAAACACTAAAATTACAGGGAAAATGGAAACGTAGTACGGTAGCGGAGAGCTATATTGAAGAAAGTATCTCCTCGAAGAACAAAATTGCTACAATTCCGTATCCGAAAAATAAAATGTAAACGTTCCGAACGAAACCGAATGCACATTGAGGCGTTCATCATTGGTCAACTCATAGAACTTGGTACTAATTTTTCAGGAACATTTGAAAATTGTAATTTCTATTTGAGAGAAAATAATTAGTCCCTTTTTATGTACACTTATAAATTAAACTTTTTTGAGTAATTAATTTATTGAACTACAGAAAAAAACATTTAGCGGTCTTTGTGATTCATAATGCCCTTCATAACGTCCCGGGCGTTATGTGTCTGTTAATAACAACCGTTAAATACAATATTTAAACTTTTTTTCAGTATTTTACCACTCACAATCCAAGTCTTTGGTATTACCAAAAACTGTTTCAAATATTATCATAATTTCCTGAAGATACCACTATGTCCTCTAGAATTTTCTCCGTGCAGGAATCTCGTTTTTGTTTTGTCTGTTTTTGTTTGATTGGTTTCTCATTTACAAATTTTTTGATATGTCCCCATTCTCATGGAAAAGGTTACTCTTCATCAATTAAATCCATGCTTTTCATTCCATATTGGACTATTTTTTGGGAACACCGTGAACTAATAAATAGTCCGACATATTGAAAACTTTTTTTTGCGCCGTAAAGTTAAGTGCAGACAGGCCAACAATCGGCCAGGTACATGTGAGCAACATTGTTGCCAACATGTATCAGATCAACTCGCACCAAGTTGATAGATACTCTGCAACATTGTGCCGAAGTTGAGCAGAAACATATCAAAGAATTTTGTTGCATGTTGAATGTATCCATGTTTTCAATTTGAAATGGAAAACATCGCTCTGTCTAGACGGTGTTGTCAACAAGCGACGTTCAATCAGAGTAGTGAGGTTATTTTCGATGCTTAATTTTGTTATTATTTGTATTATTTGTGACATTGGGGCGACCAAACAGAGAACTTCTTCTTTGTTAGTAGCGGAGTAACTCCGCCATTAAGTTGTCACCATAGCTTGTCCCGTTTTGTAAATACTATCGCTGCCACCATCTTCTTCGTTTCTGGGCATGAGAACTTATGATGAAAGCAGCACTAATAACACCAGCAGCAGTAGACCGGTCCATTTTCAAGTCAAAACTGCTTATAGTATGGACGCACAACTGGTTTTGGTTTACAACTTGGGCTACAAGTTCAACAAATATGTTGCCAACAGTTGCCAACAATCTGTGGTCTGTTTTGTACATACCTTTGGAAGCCAGTTCTAAGTCATTAGTGACACATATAACATCTATAAAGGAAGCAATGTTTATAGTTAGTCTACAATCAACGATTTGCTCTACATTGAATAGTTCTTCACTACTAGTTTTTTTGCAGTTGATTTCCAACAGATCAATACCCATGTCCCCACCGATAATAATTCTTTCATAACTAGCTATACGAGGATGTATTGATATTTAGTTAGCCGAGACCAGTTCCCTGCATAAACAAAATATTGCGTTACCATAGCAACGAACAATAACTTATTAGAAGTGTCAGTGTAAAGATAAAGTTAGACGTCAAAAAAGTAAACCACAGTTACGCAATAAATTAAAAGAAAAAATATGTCCACGGAAATTGTGAAAATCGAAAAATTGGAGTATCGAGCCATCATCAAGTACCTGTATTCAAAAGTGTTAAGAGGTAAGTAGATTCACGAAGATATGCTTAATACCCTTGGTAATCAATGTCCTTCGTCTGCGACCGTGAAAAATTGGAATTCAAGCTTCAAAAGAGGTAAATTTTCCATTGGAGATGATGACCGATCAGGAAGGCCAGTTTATGTGTCAGTCCCCGAAAATATCGATGCAGTTCATGACATGATTGTAACAGTTCGTCGAATTGGGCTAAGACGGATATCTGAAGCACTGAATATTTCATACGAACGCGTTCATCATATAGTTCACGTCAATTTGGACATGAGAAAAATTGCTGCAAAATGGATCCCCAAATGTTTGAATGTTGACCTAAAGCGTGCAAGGGTAGTAGCATCGCGTTCGATCTGTGCTTGATTTGAAAACTATGTAGATTTCTTAAACCGAATTGTTACTATGGATGAGACTTGGGTACATTTCTACGATCCAGAAACAAAGCAACAATCGATGGAATGGCGACAATCCGGTTCTCCAAAACCTAAGAAGTTTCGTGTCCAAAAATCTGCTGGAAAAGTTCTTGCTTCAGTTTTTTGGGATTGCCATGGAGTAATCATGATTGATTTTTTGGATAAGGGTAGAACAATAACTGGAGATTACTATTCGACATTACTGACCATTCTACGGGAAAAAATTAAAGAGAAAAGACGCAGAAAGCTATCCAAAGGTGTTTTGTCTTTGCAGGACAACGCCCCTACACACAAATCTCATGTTGCCATGCAAAAAATTCGTGATTTAGGGTTTGAATTACTAGAACACCACCCTTATTAACCAGATTTGGCTCCGTCCGACTATCATCTCTTTCCTCAACTGAAAAAAAGTTTAAAAGGTCGTAAATGTTCTTCCAACGAGGAGGTAATAAAAGTTGTGGAGGTCTGGTTTGAAGAGCAAGAAGAAACATTTTTTTTAAAGGTCCAAAGACGTTGCAGGTTCGCTATAATAAATGTATCCAATTAAGAGGAGAATATGTTGAGTAATAAAATATTTTGATCTTGAAATTTTGTTTGGTTCTATAGTAGACTAAGAATTTTTCTATGTATCCTCGTAAGTTCAGATAAGTTCCCTGGAAATTGTTTACATTTCTATAATACAGTGTGTGTCTCACTTCTCATGGAATCACCCCCGTATCTTCCGTAATAATTGGGGTAGAATGATGAAACTCTAAGGACAGATGGAAATGCTTAAAATGTACTTACCACCTGAATGGCGTTGGCCTAAGTCATATACACTGCCCACCACTCGCGATGGAACAACCCATTTTTACAGTTGACCATACTAGGTGGCAAAATAGGCTCAAACTTACTTCAGATTCGTGATCAGGACTACCAACTTACTACAGATACACTTTTTCCCAGAAAAATTTCAGTCTTGAAAAATCCGAATTTGTCTCACTTCTCATGGAAACACCCTTATATCTTCCGTAATAATTGAGGTAGAACTATGAAACTCTCAGGACTGATGGAAATGCTCGGAATGTAATCACCACCTGAGTGAGGTTGGCCTAAGTGATATACACAGCCCGCCACTCGCGATGGAAGAACCCATTTTTACGGCAAAATAGGCTCAAAATATCTTCAAATTCGTGATCAGGACTACCAACTCAATACAGATACACTTTTCCCTGAAAAATGTTCAGTCCTGAAAAATCCGAATTTGTATCACTTCTCATGGAAACACCCCTGTATCTTCCGTAATACTTGAGGTAGAACTATGAAACTCTCAGGACTGATGGAAATGCTCAAAATGCACCTACCACCTGGATGAAATTGGCCTAAGTAATATACACTGCCCGCCACTCGCGATGGAACAACCTATTATCCCGGAAAGTAATATTAGGGGGCAAAATTGGCCCAAAATTCCTTCGGATTCGTGCACAGGATTTCCAAATCACTGATAATACACCTGTTTACTGAACAATTTTCAGTCCTGAAAAAATCGAATTTGTTTCACTTCTCATGGAACCACCCCTGTATCTTCCGTAATTTTCTACGTAGAACCATGAAATTTCCAGGATCGATAGATACACTATAATTGAAATCATTGCAAAGAAGGGGTCATCCTACATGATATGCACCGCACGCCAGCAGCGATGGAAAAATGGGTGGTTACTTCGCTGCTGGCTTGCAGTGTATATTACGTAGAATGACCATTTCCGTGAAGTAAGTTCAATTCTAGTGTATCTATCGATCCTGGAAATTTCATGGTTCTACGTAAAACATTACGGAAGATACGGGGGTGTTTCCATGAGAAGTGAAACAAATTCGATTTTTCAGGACTGAAAATTGTTCAGGAAACAGGTGTATTATCAGTAATTTAGATCCGAAGGAATTTTGTGTCAATTTTGCCTCCTAACATAACTTTCCGGGATAATGGATTGTTCCATCGCGAGTGGTGGGCAGTGTATATCACTTAGGCCAACCACATTCATGTGATAGGTGCATTTTCAGCATTCCCATCAGTGTTGAGAGTTTTATCATTCTACCTCAATTATTACCGAAGATACGGGGGTGTTTCCATGAGAAGTGAGGCACACTGTATATCGTTCCGATCAGATATGTGATTTTTTTCAAATTAATGATCATCAAAATTACTTCAAAACATTCATAATTCAAAATACTGACGACTTTCTCTTATCAGTATATTTACTTTCAATTTTTATCAAATCATAGGCCTCTCGCCTACAGCTCGTTATTAAAACTTCTCGCGCGTGCTAAGAAGAGACGCTTTATATTCTTTTTGTTAAAAAAAAGTTGTTATATCTGACAACTTGTTGCACCTCCAAGCACAACCCTCTGAAGTATTCAAGATACTTGTGCGAGCTAGGGAAGACGCAGCTCTTACCTTTTAACGTGTGATGACATGCACGAGACAGTGATCTGGCTGGGAATCGAACCCACTACCCTGTTTGAGAGGCGCATGCTCTATCATCAGAACCACCACGGCCCATGTCATTATTATGGTGTTGATTATTGGGGACTCGTTTTTAGATTTGATGCATGATGAATGTCATTTTGTATTGGAAAAATGGCCAGTTGTAAATAAATTACAAATAAGAACCACAATGTTAATTACCTTACCTCCACCGATAAGATCCATCATAGTTAATGTCGGATGAGGCGCTTATGATATTCGATACTGGTCCAGATGCTGATTGTGGACGATATGACTTCTGACACAACACGCAACCTATGACAGCTCCTAGCATCACCTGAAAATCAGTTATTTTATCAATTATATCAATCAATTTTCTTCGATTAACAGCAAAACACAAATTTTGCAGAAAAAAACAATCAGCAAAATCCTACTATTTTGTCTGGGCAGCAACATGATTGGTCTCTATGGCAATTGAATCTTTGAGATTGTTGACAAGGATATTGGATTTATAATAATAATCCTTCATAAACACTCGTAGAGTGTACTCAAAGTCATAGCCTGTACGGGTGAAGGACGTAATTATTATTATTTGCCGTGGCGCTCCGGGGCGACTTACTGATTTTTCGTGTCGTATTCACATTTCAGCTGTAGGAAAACTCGGAAAAAACACAACAATTACGTATTAGTCCCAACAAAAATATATAACATATTTTTAGTTATTGTCAATACTAATAGTAAAATAGCTACAATATTGAATACGTATTTTTTCTACGCTATACAGGGAAAAAATACTGTAAAACATATTCGAAAGAGATACGAAAAATGTATTGAATTGAATGGTGGTTTGGTGGAAGCAACAAAAATTTGAAATTTATTGATTAGGACCAAAATTACTCCATGTTGTATTATCGATGTCATTTGTTAGCCATCGTAAAATTTGGAAATTAAATCAAAATAAAGTTTTCAGTTCATTCGAAAGTTCTTGGTTGATTGTACAATAATCGATATCTCGAGGAGCCAGTTTCTCGACGTTATGGATTTTAAATTTTTTCCAAAAATACCATTCTAGATGTTATAACTCGAGAACAATTTGTGTTATGAAAGCGAATTTCTATCAGAAACCTCAATGACGCTTGTGTTAACAGTATTGCCGATTCTCAGAATTTGTCTAAAATAATCAAAAATAATGGCATGTTATCAAAATTAATAATGTTATAGCTTTGCTGCCAATAAATAATTTCAAATAAAATTTTAGAATTCACCTAAATGAAGAATGCTGAATCCAGTGGCTGAGTCGAAATTTCACGAAAAAATTCGCTAATGAAATTTAGCAATTAGAACATAAAAAAAAATCGTAGTATACCCTGAAATTTCGAATATTTTGCAAATGTTTTGTTCAAACGTAGACTTTTTGTTACTCTTCCTGCTAAAAAAATTGAGTCGGTTGGAAATTGTAAAACAGGCTCAGACCAAAATGTTAGAAAAATCAGCGCAGCTGGAAATTGCCAGGGGAACTCCACAAGTAGTGATGCTATCTCCCCCTACTGTGGGACATGGTGGTGTATAAACTGCTAGAATCTTGTAATCATGGATACTACTCCCACGGTTATGCTGATGACATATCAGTCGTCGTACAGGGAAAGTATGCCCAAATAACCTTTGAGCTGATGCAAAATGCACTGAGTACACTAGAGGAATGGTGCAGATGAGAAGGGCTGAGGGCAAACCAGAGCAAAACCACAGTCATTCCAGTTACACGTAAATGGAAAAACATTGGAACTGATACCGCGATCATTAGACCCAGACACACATATGGCTCACTTTTGAGGTGACCCAAAATGAAACAGAGATGGTCAAAAAACAGCCTTGGTATAAATAATACAGAGGCTTGCCTTTCTGTGTATTACGAGCACTATGAGTAGCACTCCAACCGCTGCTAAGGAAATTATCCTAAACTTTTCAATCTTTGGACATCACATTCATGGAGAGGCGGGGATGAGTGCATACAAACTTGAAAAACGGGTAATTAGAGAACCCATCCTCATATTGGGCACAGGGATGAGTGCATACAAACTTAAAAAACGGGTAATTAGAGAACCCATCCTCATATTGGGCACACCAAAATCTTCCATGAACTCAACATCACCGAACTGGACTACATGCTACCCAAATACTCATACGAAAAACCATTTAGAATCCAGCTCAAGTGGAATGAGTAGGACTCGGAAGCAGAATCAAACATTTTAGTTCCACTTGCTAATAACACCACTGTATACCAAGCTGAGACACATGCCATAAGGACATGCATACATATGAACCTAGACAGTGGGTGTAAAAAAACACATTCTATCCGACAGCCAGAGCGCAATGAAAGCTATAAATTCAGTACAGATAAAGTCAAAGCTAGTTCGGGAATGCCTTTAGAACCTCAAAGAACTGTTGAAACACAACAAGGCTACACTTGTATGGATGCCTGGACATAGGGATGTGAAAGGCAATGGAATAGCTAACCATCTCGCAACCCAGAACCGGTTATTGGAATTAGCAAACCGATGCGGAAAGAAGAAAACAAAACACCAAACAAATTGGAACGAAATTGACGGACATCGTCACAGTACAGGAATGGTGAGGCACCTAAGCCAAACACTGACTTCTGACATTTTCAACCTTAACAGATCTAAACTACGCACAATCACCAGCTTACTAACCGGACACTACGGCCTAGGAAAACACCTGCACGACATGAAAATAAATAGAGAGACCGCAGAGTTCAGACTTTGTGGTGACGAGGAGGAAGCAGCCTCTCACATCATCTTCGAATGCGACGCGCTGCTCAACAAGCGCAACAGAAAATTCGGACAGATCAACCTAGAAACAGGCATGAATCCAAAATACCTAGTAAACCTAGTAGGAACCCCAAGGGTAAAGGTTTCTCGTAACACTGAGACCTGAGATTGTCTATTGTATTGTTTAGTCGTCAGTGGTTACTAGTTAAATAAGCCTATATCTTTCACCAGGTTTAGCAGTCTATTTACTAGGTATTTTGGATTCATGCCTGTTTCTATATTGATCTGTCCGAATTTTCTGTTGCGCTTGTGTGGCTGTTCACTCCTCGTCACCACAAAGTCTGAACTCTACGGTCTCTCTATTTATTTTCATGGCGTGCAGGTGTTTTCCTAGGCCGTAGATATAGGCATATTTGACTAGTAACCACTGACGAGTAAACAATACAATAGACAACCTCAGGTCTCAGTTTTACGAGAAACCCCAAGGGTAAACCCGTTATCTCGCTCGTCAGCCTTTAAAAAAGGAACCAACCACCTCATGTTATATTTTACCGTTTATCAAAATATCAAATTTTAGGATTTCTCTTTCATTATGCCTTATTGCAGAACTTCTACAGATGTACGTAAGTTTTGATATTGCTAAACAATTCTTCAGCAGGAAAAATGCAGCATTAGCTGGAATTTCGGTGAGACGTGAAGAAATAAGTGAGTGAGATGAGTGTATTTTGTGCAGTTAAAAAGAGCCTCATTGAGGGGAGCACGAAGAAGGCCGCAATCAGATATCGCAAGTAATTTCGATCCAGGGATGATAAAATTAAACATTTCGAATATTTCTGGATTTGGAGCATCAAGGGGAAATCGATTCACATTTATTTGAATTCAACTAGATGTCAATTTATATCAACTGCGACAGCTTCGCAGCCACCTGGAGTTCCGAAACCATATTGAATTGGGCGAAACATTTCCCCTAGACTAGTTTTGATACTACAACATCCCAACTTTGCTACTAATCGTCGATAAAACATTCCAACTGCTATTGGTCTGATACAATCATTCTTCTTTCTGAGTGCACAAAGGGAAACTCCATATAAGACTAAACAGATTTGAGGATTCACTTTTCCTGATAGCATAAAATTTCAAAATGCAGTTAATAATAATGTCTTTATTCATCACAATCAACTCAGCATAGAGCGGCATTGTACCAAAGAAAATATAAAGTAGATTTATGATGAAATGATGAAGTGTCTGCTTGAACTGTTTTTAAACTTTACCAAGGAAGAAAATAAAAGAAATAAATTCGAAAACTGAGAGTACGATGAAATACATATAAAAAAAATTATCAAGAAAATTTATCAAAAAGAGTTTCTGCATTTGAACCATTCAAAATGAGAAAAACAAAAATGTGATAAGGAAAATAAGAACAGAGCAAAATACCGTAGTCATAAGTGCTAAGCCTGAAACATCATATAATTTCTATACAAGCTATACAATTTGATTAATTATGAAAAACCTGAAAAATATCACGAATATAACCCTGCGAGAGCCCTCAGTTAAATATTTGTACGAGTAATCAGTACGCCGAGAAAAGAGGAACAAGTTAGATATAATTAAATTTCAATGCAGTTTTTGAGTAGAGCACTTTAATTTTTTTTTTTTTTTTATTTAAATAATGTGTAGTGACGAAACTCAGATTCCATATCATTGTACAACTTGCAAGCACGATAAGAGAAAAAATTAATATTTTGGTATAATGAGTAGGTCCTTTTTTCCAGTATTCACTTTATTACTCTCTGAATTTCATTTCATTTTCATTTGTGAAAATGTTGATTCGTCAAAAGTTGCTGTGGTATCACTTGAGCACAATATTCTTACCACTGATTAAAGATTTCCTTCTTAAATCTTGTTTAAAACACTCCTGGTCCAATTTTGTTGATGTTTGAAAGTGCTCCTTTGTGAATGAACATTTTTAATTTGAGAAAATGGAACACTAATTCAATGTACATTGTGTCCATATTTTTAAAGTGGTGAAGCTGATTAATTTTTATTTTATTATATGCCAGGTGAAAATAATAAGAATCCCGCACATTCTCCATGTAGGAAGGTTTTCTACAAGTTTTCGACGAATTGCAGTTTCAATAATAATTCCAAACCTATAGAAGAAATTCGATCTATAGCATAGCCAACTGAGATGAAGTTAAATGGTTGAATGCAAAAAATGTAGGTAGGTACAGCATGGATATTCTCGTCATAAAATATAGATAGGAAATAAAAATATGAAGTTTTTAGCCTGTTGCATAAGTATGTGGTCTATCTAGGATATATTCGAGTCGATATGAATATCTAACAACGCTGCAGCTGTGCGTTCTGTTTGATTCATGTTTCTATTTTCAAAGGCTAGTGATTAAGTTTTCTGCTGTTCAACGCCTCATTTGCAATGAACCAATTTCGTGCCTTTTCTAATACTTTAGTTAGAATTTGCTGAGGAGATTCGAAATGATTCAGGCTTCTACTAAAGTCCCGTCATCTGCACATATGGAGTATGGTAAATTGGTAATGTAAATAAGAAAGAGGAGTGGTCCTAATATTGAACCTTGTGAGTCGTATTAATTGATTTTTGTCACTGATTTAATCATGTTCAAACATACACCTATTACACCATGAAAATATAATTTATCAATGAAAATAACGCCGAAGTGAGATAGATAAATATAATTTTCTCTATATTTTTAAATGCATCTTTTATATAATTTGTGAGGGAATTTATTGCATGAGGTTGAATTACCCTTTCTGGAGCAAAATTAATATGAACACACATTTTATTAATTTCCATGAAATTGACAAGTGTATATAGCATATTCAAATGCTTTTGACAATGATGGTAATATAGAGACTTGCCTGAAGTTGACTGCTTCTGAATAATCACTTTTTTTGTGTATAGGAACAAATTTACCAATTTTTAGCACCTGTGGAAAATAACCTTCAAAAAACACACTTAAGTAATAATAATACCATGAGTGATCGCAATACTATCGATAGAATTTCTGTCAGAAATCAACGAGATAAAATTAATTTCTTGACGAGTGGTGTTACCTAAAAGCAATTTGATCGAGTTTAAAATTTCTGACAGTATTGTGAGCACGAGTTGTGTGTATTAAGATAATTTCACGAACCAACCAAGTCAAGAAAGCTTATTCATAGATAAAAAGATGATATTATAATCCTCACTATTGTTTTGTTTCGTGGTTGACAATGACGACGTGAACTTACCGTCTCTGAAGGAAGGAACTGTGCTTTATCAAGACACACCGTTTTGATTGGTCCCGATATCGCAAGATGTGCGACTTTTATATAGCGAGTGAAATTATCAGAGGAGTAGCTCTGATTCAGTCAATCCATGATTAAATTCGAGTTGATGTGACATCAGAACTTGATTGGCTTTTTATTTTATAAGTGAACGTAATATCAAGTTGTAACAAGTGAAACACCTAAATAATTGCGACGTACCGGCCTATGGCGGGAAACGGCCGTTGGAATACGAATGCTCGCAGGCGGCGGAGATCAAACGATCTAAATATAGTTTACTGGGTTATTGGCGAACGTCGAGAGCCCTTGGAAGTCAGTCGAATGAGTCGAATGTTGAAAGTCAGACGTCCAACTGCCATCGCGAGAGACAATACATAAAATATTATTCTTTTCACCTGTTGTAATTAAGCTTTGTTTTAACCCTTAACTACTGTGGTGCGGTCACCGTGACCGCTGCCTATTTGAACATCTCCAGTATTGAGCTCCTCCCTAGTTGTATAGCCTTGGGCGTCTCTGTACCTTCAAATTAGTGCATTTTAAGAAGGCGGCCGGGGTAGGCGCGTGTTACGCGCTTTTGTTTTTGAATTACATCGAGTTGAAATTTTTTAGCGGTCATAGTGACCTCAGCACAGTATTGGTGTAACTCATTCTTGCCGTTTTTGTTACTGAAGAACGTCTGGAAGTATCCATGGAGAAACTTTGAAAAAAGAAAAACTTGCTACACTTGTCCTTCATGACTAAACAGAAAAACTTTTCACTTGTGTTACACGTGTACCAAGCCTATTTGAGGTGAATGTTCAACATATATCTGTATAAACTGCAAGTCTAATTTGTAATTTTTTACATCGTGTGATTTTTATGAAAATATTTTTTTTTTATAAATGTTTTTAATTTTTTTGTAAGTTTATACCTCTGTTCTACGAAAAATATTGCTAGTTTCATTTTAGATTTTTTTTTGTTGAATGTTTGTTAATAAATAAAATATCCCATTTAACCCCAGTTAACCAGGAAAATAAAATTTTGTAAAATAGATGCCCGGTTTTTAATTGTATATATTTTATTTTCATCAAAAAATGTTCAATTCATATTATTACAATAAAATAATATGCATAAACTCAATTATATAATATTTTATGGTATATATATATATATATATATATATATATATATATATATATATATATATATATATATATATATATATTTCGGTCACCATGACCGCACCACATGCGCATCGTCATCAAACTTGTACGTACCACAGTAGTTAAGGGTTAATTAAACGTTCGATCCACGTTAAATATATTTGATTACATATAATCTCGTTATAAAGTTAATATGCCATCAAGTCACTGATCAATATTTCTATGCGACCCGATCTCGCATATAACTCCACGTTAAATTTTTAAAGTGACATCACTTATTTGATGGGCTTTTATACAACCGCCCCTAGACTTTCACATCACCAATACACATAATTTTATAATGCTGCCACAATTGAAACCCATACTCTACCCTTAATTGCAATTGGAAATTGGAACTGAGAAATTGAATTCGAAATTTTGCAAAATATCGCAAACACTTACCAAATAATTCATGATAGAGCCGTGGAAGACAGACACAACGACACTGTGCCGTATGGAAGGAACAATTCATTTTATACGACCCAGAAAGAAGAATGTACACACATATTCCTTCGCTAATAGATTATTGTTATTATGTAGAAAGAAAATTGCTTGGAGTCATACACCACCTTCAATTTTTTACACAGGTACATAAAGATTCACATGAATATGAATGAATAAATGTGAAATGGATAGCTTGTGGATCCGGAGGAGCAAAGTTTTCAAATTACCTTGGAGGTCGTATCCTCTCGAATGGTTTCGAACTTCCATTACTTGAATGTGAAAACTGTAGCATAACGTATGTCCTGATTCATCATTTTCCGCAAGAAAATAAATTTATATCTCCTGAAACTCTGTCACTTTTTTGGCTGAACGATATTTTAGTTGTTTCATACTTGCACGGATTTGATTATACTAATATTTCACGTTTTTAGAATTGTTAGAACCTTTCAAACTTATTTTGTTTGCGTGATAATAAATTTACCCCTTACTTTGTTCCACTAATTCATTTATACATAAAATACAACTGCTGATTTCTTTCCACAAAATAATTGTCTTCGCTATTCGACTCCGACCCGCTCGGGTCACGGTCTTTGTGTATACCGGGTGTCCCAGATTTTTTCATACAGCCAATATCTCAGTTATGCTGCTTGGAAATTTTTTTTAAAAAAAATGCACTTATATCAAACCCGTATAACTTTAAAGCTTTTGTGTTAAAGTCAACTTCTGGTCAAACTATTCCTGAGAAACTACCCCTAACCACAATTTTTCAAATTGCACCCTATAATTTTTTTTCTGAATTGGGACCTGCAGTCAATTCTTATTTCAACGATGTATCACACATGATATTTTGACAGATGTCAAACTGACAGATTAAGTGAGTTTGAACAATAATGTACAAAATTCCATAACACAGAATTTATTGATAACAAAAAATTATAAAAGTTGCTCAACATGTCTACCATTACCATACTGGGTGTCTCAGATTATTTCATACAGCCAATATCTCAGTTACGCTGCTTAGAAAAAATTGAAAAAAAATGCACTTATATCAAACCCGTATAACTTTGTAGCTGTTGAGTCAAAGTCAACTTTTGTCAAACTACCCCTGAGAAAGTACTCCCAACCTCAACTTTTCAAGTGGCACCCTACACTTTTTTTTGAGTTGTGAACTGCAGTCAATTCTTACTTCAATGATGTATCATTAGGAATTGTCGAAAATGAAATTAAAACGTAGAGAATTAGATTAGGTAGAACCACATCTTACTGTTGAAGGACGATTAGTAAGTTGCGAATTTGTCGATTTGTGTTGACGAATTACCATCACTTTGTTTCTCAATTCACAACAGTTTATGCTCTGTTACAAACATTTTCGTGTTACGTTCAGATTCCATGCATTTCTGAACCCTTCGTGTATAGTCGTAATTTTCCGTTTGTTTTCCAGCGAAAATGTTTCTACTGATCTGATCAGTTCTTTGCCTATTTGTATCGTGGACGTAGTGGTTGTTACGCTGATTGAGGGTGTGTTAATGTGTTGTAAGACAAATACAATGGAGGCAAGTACCTACTAGATAAACATTTTTTCACTTTGTTTTGCGAGTGGTGTGTACTTACGTATACCTACTGTAACACGAATTACACATTTTGCAAAAATATAACTACATTGCTGTGTTTTCATTTTTATGCAGATTTTTACTTGATTTTATGTTCATTCTACTTCAGAACCTCCTATTGATTATCTTTACATCGTTTGAGGAATAATATTTGTTTGCCATTTACAGGCTATAAATCGCAACAGGCCTACCTGTAGCTGTTCCTCCCAGTTATAAATGAAAACATCAGAACAGTTTTGTAGTACTGAAAGTTTCAGAAGTTTTGACCGAAGTTTGAGCTGCTTATCTGATATTAGTACCGAAAAACTTCCAAGAAAAATATCTAAGTAGAGTTGGAGAGAAATAAAAGTACAGGTAAGATTCGTTCGAATAATATTCTGATATTTGAGTTCGTACATCCTAGTAATTTTTATCGTCTATTGAACTTATTTTTCGTGATTTCAGCATCATTTCAAAATGTTATTCTGAAATTTTCAAAAGAAAGTGATTTTCAAATGAAAAATACTTTTTACCTTCTCATCGTTTCAGGAATTGAGCGAGTAGATATATACTTGATGATCCAGGAGGAGAAGTTGTCTTCTTCTACAGGACTAATAAGACTGGATGACAAACACAGGAAGAGGTTGGTTCACATTGTGGTGAATCACATGCAGCAGGGCTGATTTTCTGCCATCTATTTAAACAACGAAAGCAGCATATGCCTCAGCAATGGTGCACCCATTTCCTGATTCAAAGGATAATATAACAAAGGCCAGATTTGTAAGTCTAATTTTTATCCTTGAAATCGTTTTCAATTAGATTTTTGTCTTTCATAGTAGCCATTTTTGACCCAGCTTCTAAAAACGGATGTTTTATGACAAACAGGATCAGAACCCTCCGTAGAGGTCAAATTGAGCATCCGTCAAAAACTCATACCATTTCATTTCATGAGAGGACTGACAGCCTAGTGTATCCAACACTTTTAGAAACTGATTGATTGGTAGTTGACTGCAAAAGAATAATATCAGCTATATTTCATCTATTACAATCGATTCTAGACATCTTATGAATTATTCCTCAAGACCAGAAAGGATAAACGCATTTTTGTGAAGTTTTTTGGGGTCAAAATTCAAGAAGTATATAAAATATCTACTTCCAAATTGACTCTAATCAAATATACTCTATAATTTCAATAAATGTTATTTCAAAATAACATAATAATCAATTATTATTTACCTTATTTCACATTCGAATTTTATATTAGTGTTTATCACTGATATCTCATAAATGCACATTTCAATAACCAAGTTATCCTCAGTAAATTTCATTATTTATTTGACCACTTTCATCAGCTATTGAATGTTTTTTTTTTTCAGATTTGTCGTTTTCATTTGCCTTGCTAAAACTTTTTCCACCAACCACCATCATGAAGAAGCGTTCTGTGAAGAGGGAGACACTGAATAATGTCTGGCATAAACTCTTCAAATTTTCTGCAAATCAACAAATTTACAATTTTCGTTATTACTGTGTTGTGTTTTTCATTAAAGATGGATTTTTTTTTTCATGAATAAAATGTATATATTCGGATAATTTGTTTCATAACGACATGAAAATATTGGTAGAAGTACAAGAAGTTGTAGTACAATGACAGTTTATTGTAGATAGTATAATATTAGGAGGTAGTGCTCATAACAATTAGTTGAAGTGAAAGTTACAATTCATTATAGTTGAAATAACTTCAGAATGTACTGCGAACAACAGTAAGTTACTGCGAATAACAACAATGAGGTTTTGATGATAAGATGATTTCGAATAGTTAATCTAGAAACAGGATGTTAAATGAAATACATATAGTTGCAGTAGAATTAGCAATTTTGTATAGCTATTTCATCATTAAGAAATAATACACTCTCAACAACAGGCTATTTCGAAGATGACAACTTCTACTAGTAACTTCATATGGAATATATTGCCAAAGATACGATTATTTGCAGTAAAATTATTGATTTCATTAAGTACACTTGCGTCAAACCCATATGATTTTGAAGGTGTCATGCCAAAGTCAACATTTGTCAAACTATCCCTGAAAAAACACCCCCAACCTCATTTATTCAAGTGGCACCCTACACATATTTTTTTATGACTTGTGTAGTGTAATCGATTCTAACTTCAATAACTATGTATCACACTTGATATTTTGAAATTAGCATATTCGATGTAAACAGCATTTTATATTAAATAATTTTGGTATAAATTTTTGGCTCATGGTGTACTTCATTCGAATCTAATAATAAAAACTGTCAATGCTGTTGATCATTTCTTTTGTTATCTTCGTTTTTTGACAGTTGTTCTTGCACGCGTCTTTCAGTCAGTTTGATAATAAATTCAAGAAAAATGCCTTTCACATTCACTCCAAATGAGTATGTTGATATGTTATTAATTTTTGGTGAATGCCGGAAAAATTCCCGTGCTGCCGTCGAATTATACCAACAGCGTTTTCCCGACCGACGACTACCAAATCATCCCACATTTTCTTATGTAGAGAACAAAATGAGAACAGGAGAATTTCCAGGAAAAGGTAAGCATGTTCAACATGCTGCATCAGTGCAAACTGAGGAAATGTGTATTAATGTATTGGCCTATATGGACGCTCACCATCATATTTATATTCGAGCACTAGCTGACGAAGTTGGAATAAGTAAGTCGTCTGTGCAAAGAATTATAAAAACGCATAGTTATCATCCTTTCAAAATACATATGCACCAGGGGCTACGACCTGATGATTTTGAAAGGAGACAAAATTTTATTGCCACTATGCAAGTTTTGATTGAAAATAATCAAAGTTTATTGGATCAGATCATGTGGAGTGACGAATCACGATTTCACAATAATGGGACAGTGAACCGACATAATATGCATTATTGGTCACGTGAAAATCCTCATTGGGTGCGAGAAACAAATTTCCAAACTATGTGGGGCGTGAATGTATGGTGTGCGGTGTTCAATGGACGTTTGATAGGCCCTTATTTTTATCAACACACTCTGACGGGGCGTAAATATCTGGAATTCTTACAAAATGACCTTCAGAAACTGCTACATGTTATTGCTCAACAAGAAAGACAACTCATGTGGTGGCAACAAGATGGTGCTCCACCACATAATCACCACATTGTAACCGAATATCTCGATCAATATTTTCCAAATAGATGGATAGGAAACAGAGGTCCTATTAGGTGGCCAGCACGTTCGCCAGATCTGACACCGTTAGATTTTTTTCTGTGGAAGTATTTGAAGAGAATCGTGTATGAAACTAGACCAATAGACTTGAACGACTTACCAGAGAAGATTGTACACGCCTGCACCACAGTAACGGAGGAAATGATTAGAAAATCTTGTACGAGAGAACTGATAAGGCGATTTGAAGCATGCATGAATAATGATGGTAGACATTTTGAGCAGCTTTTATAATTTTTGTTATCAATAAATTCTGAGTTATGGAATTTTGTACATTATTGTTCAAACTCACTTATTCTGTCAGTATGACATCTATCAAAATATAATGTGTGATACATCGTTGAAATTAAAATAGACTGCAGTTCACAATGCAGACAAAAAAATTTTAGGGTGTCATTTGAATATTTGAGGTTAGGGGTAGTTTCTCAGGAATAGTTTGACAGAAGTTGACTTTAACACAACAGCTTCAAAGTCATATGGGTTTGATATAAGTGCAGTTTTTCTAATTTTTTTTCAAGCAGCATAACTGAGATATTGGCTGTATGAAAAAATCTGGGACACCCGGTATACAGGGTGAGTCAGCATAACACCAACAAACTCCCATACATATTCCTCACCTCATTTTGAGGTGGAAAGTTTTCATCAATGTATGTCTTGAAAATACAGGTTGTCGAAAGTACAAAGAGAATTGAGAAATTATTATTTTTCTTCAAAACTGATAAGGAAAAAAACTGAAACCTGGTACACCAACTCAGCTTTATCAGTGTGATAATTTGAAGTAATAATTCATAATATTCGTAAACCAATGGCGTAGTTAGGGTGACATGTGACCATACTTTCCTCCATATTTTCTTTAAATGAGTGAATGAACAAATGAGTATTTGACATCAGTTAGGCTCATCGATACTCCTCCTAAAAGTCATGACATTCCATATACCTGAAAGTAAAGGTTTCTGAAATATTTGCGAAAAACTGAAGATATGTCCTGAGTACAAAAATAATTTCCTGTGTGCAATAATCGCATAATGCAACTGTCTTACAACATATAGGAATAATTGTCATTCTCCTCAACATTCTTCAATGTTGCCAGTTAAGATCAACTGATGAACAAACCCAGCCTCAAATTCATAACACTTCTCTTTTATGAGATGGAAACTTTTAACCTTGAAATGAGGTATAGAATCCTCACCTCATTTTGAAAAAGACCGTCAACCTCCTTATCTTTATTACGGATTTGGATTTTTATTCTCAATTCTCATGAATTAGTGTCGTCGATACATTAGTGTGTGACATTTATACTCTCCTGAAAATTTTTCTTTCGATACTTGATAACTAATTGCTAAGTCGAACCTTTCAGACTAGTTTGTGATAGGCTGTTCAGTCATCGTTCTTCATTAAAAACATGATGATTGGATAATATTTACCTGAACGAATCATTCAATGACTCAAATATGATAATCCAACATAAAATTCAACAAACTAAGAGTAAATAAAGAAATCTACATTGTTTACAATGAGCGTTTGTCAAGTAAGAAACAAGGTGTCCTTACATACCAGGACGGTGCTCATTGCCATAATCCTATACATTAAATCCTCAAATCCTGAATACTGTAAATTAAGAGTACTTTCTTCAGTTTTCGCGAAAATTATTTCATACCTCAACTCTTATCTGAGTGGAGTAATATGAATTTGAGGTTGGGTTTGTTTGTCAGTTGATCTGCCAAAACATTTATAGTACAAGAAAGTATGGTATCTACCAGGGAATCGGCATTGATTCGATCAAATAATATGATAAATGAAAAAACGGAGTTGTCGGTCTCTTACTGACTCACTCGTTCTCTTTTCGATTCTTTCAACATGTAAAAATGTTTAGAAGTTTGACAAATATTCCGACATATTGTAAGAAATTAGCATTAGGCGATAATTGCACGTAGGAAATTACGTCGCAACTCAGGACATCTCTTTGGTTTTTCTCAATTATCTCAGAAACCTCCACTTCAGGGCACATAAAATGTCATGATTTTCAGTTTTAGTAACGATGAGACTAACTGGTGTCAAACACTCATTCGTCCATTCACTAGTCCAAAGACAATATGAAGGCAAATATGGCTACATGCCATTGTAACTACGCCACTGGTTTATGAAAATTATAACTCAAGATTATCACGTTTATATACCTTGATTAGTGTACCAAATTTTGCTTTCTTTCCTTCGGTAGTTTTGGAGAAATAATGATAAATCTTAATTTTTCTCGTGCTTTCGACACCCTGTATCTCTTAGAGATCATTTTGGGACATACCTTGATAGAAAAGAGGTAAAGAGTTTGTCGGTCGTATTCCGACTCACCCTGTATATATAAATTGGGTTGACTCTTGACTGACAATAAATATGGAAGATAGTTTGTCGTGAGGTTGCAGTCTGTTCTGGTTTTGAAGAAAACTTTTTGTTATTTTGTCAAGCTTTCGGAAACCTTTATTTCCTTCCTCAGGACAACTACAAAAAAGGACTTAAAATTGAAAAACATTGGTGAATCATCTCACGATGATGTAAGTAAAAAATGAAGGGCATCAACAAACATTTCAAAAAGGAAGTGGACTGGCAGCGATATAAAATATTAAGTAAATGTGTGTCAATTCAATTAAAATCAAGTTATTCTACTAGACGAATCTACATTTCTATACAATTTTTATTGATCTCTATTTAATTTCAAAATGTAGGTATACATTTTACCTAAGTTATTAAGATCAGTTTCCTTATTTTAGCTTTTACTCTCCTCGTTAATTATTAAAAAAAATTGAAATGGTTCTCTTGAATACATTGTTTTCAATTTCCAGAACACTTCCATTATTGTAATTCATCCCGTGGACAAAATGCACCACATGTGCCAACATTTCTTCTACAATCACTCCTATGTGAAATGATTCTACCCTTCAAAAGTCTGGAAGTATGTCCGATATAAACTTCATTACAAACTAAACAAGATTTTTTTTCGTGTTTTGAAGGCAAAACAACTTTATGATTTTGGGTATTTTCAAGGGGACTTTTTAATTTCGCAAAAAGTTGAGTAACAGTTTTGAAATTTTTTGTGCAATTTTAATATTAGTTGCTTTTAAAATATTATATAATTTGTGTATCAAGTCTCTTGTGTGAGAAAAAGATAGATACTCAACTATTGAATTTTCATTGTTAGGAGAAATTTCTGACATAATTTGTAGTGAAATTCCATTAAAAAGTAATTTATTATATAAATATTTCGGGTATGAGTTTTCAATAAGAATATCTCTCAATAATTGAATGAAAGTTTGTTTTTGTGGAGAATATTCATTTCTTGACATACCTTTTTGGGAATATTAACCTTCCACAGTCGGGAAATGAAAAAATGTTAATTCAAAGAAATCTGTACAAGTGTAGAGGGGCAAAGGACCCCGCACAATAGCATAGGAAATTGGCCCACAGTGGAATTTGCCTGAAATTAACATATGTTATTGGTATTGAGTTTCTGATCCAATGTTCTCATTGGCCCAATCCTCCAATACCAATGATTTAGCTCTCAGGGCCGTATTTAGTATAGGTGCCCGATAAACAATGACGCTTTTTTCTCAAGTCCATAATTTTTTTATTTCCTATTAGAATTTAATTGAATAAGAAATATTGCAGAATATCAGCGTTTGCCTTTAGGACAAGTCCTCCATGAAACATATTTTGTCCTACAGGACCGTATTTAGTAAAACTGTATTTTTCAAGTGATCCACAAAAAACTGAATCGAATTGATGTTGTTATAACTTTCTTATTTCTCGATCTATGTCAGTGGTTGATAACTCGTTTGATAGATGAATGTAGCTTTCTTTGTGTACATAACAAAAGTGGTCGCCACCTTAATATCCAAGATGGCCGGACTAACCTATAAACTTTATGTAGGACTTATCTTAGCTTTTTAAGAAAGATAGCAACATGAAAAAATAAGAACTGCAACGTTTTGATTGTTGAAATCGGTCATTTACTCTTTGTATTATCCAACTCTATAATATAAATATAACTCTACTATCTGATCTTAAAGTAATAATTTCATGAAGTTTAATAACAATGAAAATACAAATGAATGAACCTGGATTTATCAGACTTAGAGTGTATTCTCGATTCAGAAGGAGAGAAAAATATCAAGTATTCATTCAATCCACTATGCATGAAAACCAGCCTGATGAGAATAATGAAGAAAATGTATTGATAATACCAGTTGCAAATCAGGGGCAAGGACACCAGTAACATGTGCTCATATTTGTAGCATATTGTGGTATTTGGGATTATCAAAATGTGAATTATCCATAGACTTCTATGCTTATCAAAGATGCCGCAAATCCAGTCCAGTGCAAGATGCGATTCTCCAGCAGCTGTTTTTTGTTCTCTTCCACCACCCTGGAAATATCAGATTCAACTTTGTAAGTTATAGATTAGATAAACTTTTAATAAGATAGTAGAATTGTATTTATCTTATAGAGTTAGATAATTCAAAAGGTAAATGACTGATTTCAACAGTCAAAACGTTGTAGTTCTTATTTTTCCCTGTTGTTGTCTTAAAAAGCTAAAAGATAATTCCTACATAAAGTTTATAGGTTAGGCCGGCCATCTGTGGGCCAATTTCCTATGCTATTGTGCGGGGTCCTTTGATCATTGCCCCTCTATACTTGTGCAGATTTCTTTGAATGAAATTTTTTTCATTTTCAGACAGTGGAAGTTTAAAATTCCCAAAAAGGTATCTCTCAATTATTGTAATGTAGGAATTGTAACTCTGAAAAATATCTCGAGCATGTTATTTATCATGTTAAGTTTTATTCAAGGATGATAAGAGTATAGTATTGAATCTATTACCTCCAAAAGATTTTCTAAATCATCTACTAATGATCCCATTATTAGTTGTTCTTATGAGTCATATCTTAAAATGGACTACAATTGTTCGATTCTTGTTCTATTGTGAATTGGATATTATGATCGAAACAGTTGAGAAATTTCACCAGTACCATCTTCAGGAACAGAAAATATCAAGTCCTCCACATATCTTTTAATGAATGGTAATTCAAACCGAAGTTTAGGGACCGAAATTTCTAATTATTGATCAAGTACATAACTTGATAAAATTTATGAAATATTATAGAATAGAAATTTATTTATACTGACCAACAAACAGAATGATTTCCATTTACATGTTACACAGTTGTTAAGAGTTTCTTAATACATAAAATTCATTGAATACAATTCAAAAAATACAATTATAAAGTAAAAGATACAATTAAAATACAAAAGATAGAGATAAGATAATATAGTTAAGAATACGATGAATCCGTTAAGAACAATAAAATTAAATATGCCAGAGAAGATTCAGGTACATTTGAGCATTCGAAGGAGTTGTCCCTCTGTAATATTGAATATATCCAGATCACAGTCTTTCACCATTTTGTTAACGGTCTCAAGACATTGTTGAAGAGGAGACAAACTGTTCGAGACACGAAATAGATTGTCTCTTCTTCTAAGTCTTGTCAGGTACGATAAAATCAATGGTTTGGAGAATTTCAGGAGCATTTAATGTTCTAAGAACGTTAAAAACTAAAATTACTTCCGAGGACTCACGTCCATCTTTCAATGGTTGGACATTAAATTCTTATAGATGGTTAGAGTAAGATATAAATAAGGGCCAGACCTTGTATTTCCTGAAGGAAAGAGTTCTTAGTAATCGTTTTTGGATTTTTTCTATCATATCGGAATATAAAAAAGTCTTTGGATTCCAAATGACACATCCATATTCTAGTTTAGATCGAACAATGGAATTGAAAGGTATTGAACAAGTATCGTGATTAAATTCACGGCTACATCTCAAAACAAAGCTCAATTTCCTAGAACATTCAGACAAAGTATTCAATATTTATATATATTCAATAATAGATCCCATAAGAGTCCCAAAAATCAATCTATAATATTTTCTTTGAAAATTAATGTAATTTGATTCAAAAATAAAATGCAATATTTCGAAAAAAGTGAATTCATCTAGTTTACAATATTCCATTCCATTTTTCGGGTATGTTTACTAACTCATTAGGTAGATTGGTGAAAAGTGAAACTCAAGACGATGATGTAATTTGGTGGAGATGTCCACTATTAATAGATTAGATGAGAAGGAATCTTCTACGATAAGGATTATTGGTATTGTTAGCATCGAGAGAATTGGTTTGTGGATTTTTGGAAGAGAATAAAATCTTGGGGAATCTAGAGAATTGTAGCATTTTAATGTTTTCGAACTATTTGTTTTCAACAAGTTTTTTAAACTTTTATAACTTTTTTACTTGATTTTTGTTCTACTGAGCAAGTTGGATCAGATTTCCAAACTTTGTACTAAGATTCATCATTGAGTAAAATTAGACTTTTTTCCATGTAATCTTCTCTATACATGGCAATTGTAACGTAACCTTTATCACTATTTAAAACATATATTTCAGGATATTCTTTGAGGAATTTTTTATTCTTTTGTATTTGCATTAAGAAATGAGAATCACGCCATCTTTATGTAACTGATTGAAGACAAAATATGTTTGATGTTTGGTGGGAATTCGATATCTGTGAGATTTTTGAACCGTTTATTGTTTGCTTTGATCATAAAGGACCCCGCAAATTCCTTATGGAATTTGGGTCCCGGTGGATTTTTTTGAATTTTTGGTATGATGTAGTCCATGTAATTCTCAACCAATGTTACCATTGCGCCAACACAAAAAAATTAACAGTTTTGCTGCTAGGGGGCGTTGAAATCACCCCTTGTGCAGATTAGACTATTTATTTTTGAACCCGGTAACAATATTTTCACTTTTTTCATTGTTGCTAATGTTGCACAATATTGTACTATTTTATAAAAAAAATTCTCACCCCCTCCCATTTTCCCCCCAACTCCTATTACGGAACGCAAAAAAAATATTTCTTGAGTGCCTTCAAATGTATCGTCGAATGTTTAAATATGCCTAAATAAGGGAAATAGCAGTTTTTTATGATTGTCCCCCCTCCCCCCAAATGACACAAAACGAAAAAATGTCGGTGGATTTTTCTGAATTTTTGATATGATGCAGTTCAAGTTATTTTGAATAGAAATAAATTGGGTGACAAACTTCAAAAATAATTAGTTTTGATGCTAGGGGGCGTTGAAATCATACCTTGCTCAGAATGGACTATTCATTATTATAGGCGGAAATAATAGCTCTACGTATTTTAGTTTAGATTATGCTGATCAATTCTGTAATTTTTGTGAAATGAAAATCTAAAACCTCCCCCTTACCCCCTACCCTTAATTTAAAACACGAAAAAATGTATTCCCGACTACTTGTAAATGCTTTATCAAAATAAATGTTTTAATCAGCTCAAATTGAAGAAATCGTACAGTTGTTTAATATCACCTTTCCCTCCCTTCAGAAAAATATTGATGGAGTTTGCTGACTTCTTAGTAGGGCGTAGTTCATGATTTTTGAATATCAATCAATTGGGCGAATCTTGAAAATAAATAAAAATTAGACATCCACAATTTGAATTTGAGGTGGTGCCTGAATTATTTTTTTTTTCGTGTTTTGAAATAGGGGTTGGGGGTAAGGGGCAGGTTTTAGATTTTCAATTTATGAAAGTTTACAGAATTGTTCGGCATAAAATAAAACAAAAATACGTAGAGATATTGTTTCCGCCTATAATAATGAATAGTCTATTCTGAGCAAGGTATGATTTCAACGCCCCGTAGCATCAAAACTGTTCATTTTTGGGGTTTGTCACCCGATTTATTTCTATTCAAAATAACTTGAACTGCATCGTATCAAAAATTCAGAAAAATCCACCGAACTTTTTTCGTTTTGTGTCATTTGGGGGGAGGGGGGATAATCATAAAAAACGGCTATTTTCCTTATTTAGGCATATTTAAACATTCGACGATACATTTGAAGGAACTCGAGAAATATTTTTATTGCGTTCCGTAATAGGAGTTGGGGGAAAAAGGGGAGGGGGTAAGAATTTTTTATATAAAACAGCACAATATTGTGCAACATTAGCAATAATGAGACAAGTGAAAATATTGTTACCGGGCTCAAAAATAAACATTCTAATCTGCGCAAGGGGTGATTTCAACGCCCCCTAGCTGCAAAACTGCTCAATTTTTTGGGTCGGCGCAATGGTAACATTGGTTAAGAATTACATGGACTACATCATACCAAAAATTCAAAAAAATCCACCGGGACCCAAATTCCATAAGGAGTTGCGAGGTCCTTTGTGCTTAGATTTTAATTCAAGACATCTACGAATGTTTTTTGATTTAATAAAAAACTCGGTCTAATTTGGTATTAAACATACGTTTGAATTTCTTAATAATTTATGGAGGAATATATAAGAGTAACCAACTTATCTTCAACTGCTTCGAGTGTTTAGTTATCCTACGAACGTAACAAATAGTGATAGTAGTTTCCATATTAGGAATTTTTCCTTCGTCTGCATATTGGAATTATGAATGTGTCGTTCAATTAGTCATTTCTCATGTTGAATTAAATCATTTATGCTCTGCAAACCATGGTTTATGTGATTTGGAAATAGTTGTTGTCTTCTAAATTTCAGAAGAAATATTTTTTGATTTTTCAGTTATGCTAATCTGATGTTATTCTTGGACCAATTCCAATGTATAAAAATTGGGTTGATTCTTGACTGACACTAAATATGAAAGATCGTTTTTCGTATGAGGTTGCAGTCTGTTCTGGAAAACTCTTTATTATTTTGACAGGTTTTCGGAAACCTTTATTTCCTTCTTCATCTTCATCCTTCTTCATCACAAGAATGTGAGTGAAAAATAAACAATAAGTAATCCTGGACTTAGTAGTCACGCAGGAAAATCGATTCTTGCCTTGTAACCTTGAGGTGAATCGACCGAAGTCACAATAGAGGACTTCGGATAAGGATTCAGTGATGCCACCACACAACTTTTGGCTTTAAAACTACTGACACGTTTATCGGCATTTTTTCTTCATGTCAGGGTTCTTGGCAGCCTCAGGAACCTCGTAATATGATTGAAATTGTTCATATCGATGGAAATATTGAGATTTTCCATTAAATACAAAACAATTTTGTTGTGGGATTTTTCTTTCAAAATGGCGCTAAATTCAAAACTAGAGCAAGAGTATTGTTATTGAAGGAGGTATTGTGTAGTCTAGGCAGTACCTGATAAAGCCACCGTGGGGCCCGTAGCAAATGTGAACAAGAGGCCCTTGATTTGCATTGAGTATTAAAGTATAGAATATGAAATGAAACAGCACATTTACAGAAAGACTTTCCGTGATTTAATCTGGGCAAATTTGAAGATAATACTCGTCAAATCAATATTTCTAAGTTAATCACTTTCTATGTTCTATGTTATAGTGAGGTCGTTTGACGTTCTAAAATTTGGATCGTATTGCTTGGAACTAGCCTTGTAATGATTTATAAAGAGCGTATCTCGTGTTAAGATCTCGGTCAGACGACTGCAATGAAGTTAGTCGCTTGCAAGTGTTCTAGAATTTCATTCCACGCTATAGTCATTATATTCCCATTTCTTACTTTATTCATTTTCGTTAGGTGGTATTAAAAAACATATCTTACTTGATAGTTTTTTTTTTACTTTGCGCACAGGTTCGAGGCCCCCCAGGCGCGGGGCCCGTAGCATTTGCTCACTGGCTAATTTGCTAACTGGTAGGGTTATTTCTTTGTCAGTGTACAGTGCATCCCATTTTGGGTGAGACAGCCAGGTTTCTCGCTTGTTATTTAAGATAGAGCCTTGCGGTTTTCACGTTCCTGTCCTTTTTTTGTGAAACTCAAGTTGGCATAATCAGATTTTGCATAACTGTTTCCGTTTATGAGATACAGGGCGATTTTGGAAATTGATACTTTTCGAACCCCTTCTTTATCTCCGAAGTTATTAGAAATAATGCTGAGCTAAAAACTACATCTGATACAGAATTCTGCGTAGAATCCAGTGGCGTACTTATTTTTTTTCGGGGTATGGTTTTGAAGATACGACGCAAACCTATATTTTTTTCAATGGAACACCCTGTATTTTATTACTTCGTTGAATTCGCTATTTTTTTCCCTTCAAAATTATGTATAACACTATATAGGTAGGATGTTCAGAAATGCTATAAAACACTAAAACATCACTTAATGATAATGTTTTGTTAGTGGGCCATGGATTTCCCATATAAAAGAAGAATTAATTGAATAATTTTCATTTGTGTTTTTTTTATAGGAGAGTAAGCAAATAAAGATAATACACTAACACGAAAAACAAAACGTAGGTACCTACCTAATAGCAAAAAATTAATAATATAACAATTCATAATACAAATTAGATACAAAATAAATACCCAATAAAATATTTATCATTAATAAAAATTTTCAACATTACATAATATCTTACTGATTAAACTGTTCAAATTGCTGTCCATTTTCCCTAATACATAATTGACAAACTTTTTCAATTCGCCTGAGTGCATTTAATATTATAAAAGGGCGGTTTTGTAAATTTCGGAAAGCTGCCGCTGTTGATGCACGAAGTTCTTCGGGACTGTTGTGTCTGTTACTGTATATTTTATTTTTCAAATAGCCCCACAAGAAAAAGTCTAATATAGACAGATCAGATGACCTTGGAGGCCACCTGATGGGTCCATGAGGTCCAATCCAACAACCCTGAAAATTATTTTCTAAAAACCGCCCGATCAATCTTGAATTATGGGCAGGGGCGCCATCCTGTTGGAAATGTATGGAATGAAGAAAGGCGAGGGGAACATCTTCCAGTAGTTCCGGTAACACGTCTTCTAAAATTGTCAAGTACCTAGTTGCGGTAAGAGATCCTTCAAAAATGCGGTATATGATTTTTGTCCCCAATATGAAACATGCCACATTAAAACCAAATCTACCCTGTTGTTGTCGTTCAAAAATCAAGTGCTGGTTTTCATCATACCAATGTATTTTGCCTGTTAAATATACCAGCACTGCTTATATGTGATTCATCTGACCAAATAGCTTTTTTTGCGAAATCAACGTCTCTCCGAGCATGGTTCAAAAACCAATTGCAGAAATTCACTGCATCACCAGGATATAAGTGTTGGACAATATTGACTTTGTAGGGTTTTAACTTATACTTTTTTAAAATTCTGTGTACCCGTGATCTGGAAATAGCAGTATCATTCTCTAATTTTGCACAAGAAGTCTGATGATAGGCATGAACGCTAGCTAACACATTTATTTCATCTACTTCTTGATTCTCTTTATTATATTCCTTGGGTCGAGGTTTAGAATATGCACCATAATTCAGTAAATTATAGTTTAGTCTGAATATAGTTGCTCGACTAGGTTGATGCCTCTCAGGATATCTGAAAGTTTTTAAATCACGATGTAAGGAAATGTCTTGTGGTAAAATTCTCGACGTCATACCTGTTCAAATAAAGTTCCAAAGCTTCGCCAACTTTTTCATTGGATTGATTCAAACATTGTATAGTGTCATATTTTTCATTGTTTTGAAAAACCAAATCTCTTCCAGCCATTATCAGTTCTCAATCAACAAATTCACAAACAATTATTTCTACAATACTCAATATTCCTTCAAACCCAAACACGATGAAACACAATAATAATTCGTAGCGATGACAGCTAGATCAGATTTGTTTTTTTTTTCTCTTCAATGCCTATTTGATAAAACAATGCTTCCAAATGCATTTTAGCCATAATAACAACAAGGATGTTCGTATCATCCATGACCTACTAATGTTAATAATCAAAAGTAATAATCCTCTTATTGAAACTTGGACAATCCATGGCTTACTAACGAAAAATTATCATTATGTGATGTTTTAGTGTTTTTTAGCATTTCTGAACATCGTACCTATATAGTGTTATACATAATTTTAAAGGGAAAAAAAATAGCGAATTCAACGAAGTAATAAAATACAGGGTGTTCCATTGAAAAAAATATAGGTTTGCGTCGAAAAAAGAAATAAGTACGCCACTGGATTCTACGCAGAATTCTGTATCAGATGTAGTTTTTAGCTCAGCATTATTTCTAATAACTTCGGAGATAAAGAAGGGGTCCGAAAAGTATCAATTTCCAAAATCGCCCTGTATCTCATAAACGGAAACAGTTATGCAAAATCTGATTAGGCCAACTTGAGTTTCACAAAAAAAAAGGACGAACGTGAAAACCGCAAGGCTCTATCTTAAATAACAAGCGATAAACCTGGCTGTCTCACCCAAAATGGGATGCACTGTACATTTGTTTCATGAAAAAGTTCAAATGTAGAAATGATATTGAACCATTTTAACTAACTGTTATGATTAAAATGTAACAGTAACATATACCCGTAAAACTGATAAATGTTCTGTGATGCAACCACTGAAATATACAGTTATATGTATATTTCAGTGGATGTAACCTCAAAGTTTATTGAATGAAAGGCCGAGAGCATTTTAATCAAAAAGGTAATGAGGTTTGTTTATCCGTGAAAGTTACCAGGCTCAGAATATTTTCTAGATCGATTAATTATTTGGCAACTAGGAAAAGTTTAATACGCAATTTTTTTTTTATTCATGAAAATGATATATTTTGAAATTAGTGCCATATTGAAAGAAAAATCCCTAAACAAAATTAAAGTCCCTAGTGTTTTGTATTTTATGGAAAATCTCAATATTCCCGTAGTTATGAACAATTTCAATCATATTACGGGGTTCCTGAGGCTGCCAGAAACTCTGACATGAAGAAAAAATGCCGAAAAACATGCCAGTAGTTTTAAAGCCAAAAGTTGTGTGGTGGCATGACTGCATCCTTATCCGAAGTCCTCTATTTTGAGGTTGGTCTCCTCCTTGTTGTTTCGCTTGCAGCCGAGTGTAGTGTAGTTCACTAGGAAAAATTGCAAAAATCTGTACAAAACTTTTCATGAAATATTTCAATGTGAGAAATAGACATAAGTTTTTCGATCAAAGATTTATCAAATATTTTAAATCTTGCTGGCATTGCTGGCAAATATTTCATAAATATGTGACAAACATGCTGTGTGGGATATTCAGTATGCACGAAACATGTATTGCAAATTGCCCACTTTCATCAGCAACCGTGTAATCATCTCATCAACACCTTTTATTTCTATTGAATCTCCAGTAACAGGAATCTCCACCCATTGTTCTCATAAGGATACCATTTGCAGAAGATGAAAGTTGCGTAATTAATTATATGCTCGTCGTGTTATGCAAACGTCATTGATAGATGTCAGTTCGAGAATAATAGTACTACACCTTAAAATCTTCATCGCGTTCGAACTGTGAACTGAAATAGGCCAAGCAAAGAGTTGTTGTGCAACATACTACATCTAATGAAGAGTTATACAACTGAATTTGGTTCTGGATCCAAACTGCTTGTTTTTGTTGAAAATCTACACCAACGACTATTTTTTATTATACCGGGTGTCCCAGTATACATGTTCCAATGGATTATCTCAGCTTCCGAGCAATAAAAGATTTTGAGAGGAATTTTCTACCCCTTTCTTGAAAGCAACATACCCGACGTTGTTTACAAACATCAATGCCCGAGTCATGTTAAAAAGGGCATTGTCGGATATTTTCGTTTGTACTCGTTGATCAGGTTGAAATCCCGTATTATATTCACTCTTAACTTGGTAATCATGTTTGTTTACGTCCAATTACAACTTATTTATCGTCTTGTCAAATCAAACCATGGGCGTCGCAGCAAGGCATAAACCATATTTGATTGGCATTCGGTATCAACATTTTTAGTGGTATTAAATGAGTTGACTTTTAATGAATCTGCTCATTTTTATCCCGATTTGGAGGCAAAAATACACTATTTATTGAAATAGCACTAAAAAACCTTGTTACTATGTTAGTAAACTTTAAAAACGATTACCTATCAATAATTAGAAGAAACTGGTTGCAGTGTAGGCACACTAAAAAGTAAGTAAGTAATAAAACTCAACTATTCGTAACCAAATTCAAATCATAAGCCACTAGCTATTATAGACTCAATCTGATGGGTGCTGGATTATCACAGGGATTATCACGTAAGTAATCGGTTCATTAGAAGTTTCCGATGTTCTCAACTGAATAAAATTTTGTAAACATGGAATATCAAATATATCAACATGAATAATCGAACTGGAATGTTCTCAATGGCGTAGCGCTTCCGGTTGAACCGGTCGTGGACACAAACTTCTTTATTGTAAATGAAACACTGTAAATCATGGCAAGTTTAAAATATAATCAATGGGTTGAGTATTATTTTTAATCTTCTGAGAGAGCCCATACTCCCAATTCCAGGAAATTCCTCATTGAATTTCTTCAATCCATAAATGAAAAGTGATGGCCTCCAAAATTGTAACTTACTTTATCATAGAAGGCTATGATTCCCTTTATAAAACTTCTTTTCAAATACGTAAACATAAATCACTTCTTCGAAAAGACTTTTCTGTGTATTGTACTTCTAATTTTTCATGTCCCTCTTAGACAAATGGAAATAAGCGCAGTTTGGATAGTGAATTTCGAGTTTGCTACGAGATACATGTCGGCCCCTATTTAACTCATTAACTATAATGACACTCATATTCAGTTATACCATTGTTTAAATATAACATAGTTAGTCAATGCCTGTGGAAACGGTATTGGACACAAACGCGAGTGTCATCTAGCGTGATTAGTTACAAACATGAGTATTTGACGTCATTTTAATGCAGGTTTCTTCATAAAACCCTGATTTTAATGCTTTTCCATTGTTTTAATCAAGTTGCGACATGACTTGGAGGCCAGATCACTGAAGTAACGACATGACTTGGATGCGAGCTCACTATCGCCATCTACATGTCGCATCCATTTTGATCCAATTATAATCCCATAAGGTTGACTAACTATCTTCTATATAAACAATGGTTATACTATGCTCCATTCCAAATTAGCTAGATTTTTGTTGCGGCCATGGAAAGGTCCAAATTTGAAAAAGTTCCTATACTTCAGAACAGCAGCTTATATGGTATTGCTCTATGTGATACTGGCTTGGATTTCAACCAATTATCGTGAAGCTCGAGCTTCCCGCACTGTATTCTTATTTGGAGAGTATAGAGACTGTTTGATGTTTAAGGAACAGAAGTAATATAATAACTACATGAGAAATTCTCGTTTTCCTATCAGACAGCATTGTGATATCGATCGCTGCCTGAGCCTAACTCTACACAGGACACAAGACATTACTTTTTGACAACTCAGGATGCCAATAATCCAAATTCAGAAAAAGACATCGAAAAAAGAGTAACAGGGCTACTAAGACTTCCACTACACTTTAGATGAGTATTTCAAAGATATACTTCAAACATAATTTGAATGTAATCTTTTCAGTATTTATGACCTTACTTTATGCTTTGTCAGCAAGAATCTAATTCTTCGCAGAATAAAGTATTTTTGATTGACATCTTGACAACACACGTGATTTCCTACCAGGCATGTGGTCGTCTATAGGTGAAAATATAACATGAAAAAAATGTATTAGCATGCCGCCACTGGTTCTAAGCTTACATCCAGATATCATGACAAAAACAAATCTCCCCCTCCGAACTCGGAGATTACCCTTCACCCACAAACTATCACATAGAATAGTAATATGCAGCTTTCATAACAATGTGTGTTGTGCATAGAGAAATGGCACCTCTATATCTTTTATTGCTCGGAGATCCCAGCCATTTCAAAAGATAAAAATTTGAAAATGTTATGATCTCCAATTCGTTCAAGGAACTTTCAACTGAGAAAAACAGAAATTGAAAGTCACTTCCGGAAGTGACTCTTAATTTTTTACTACATATTGCACCCTGTATATTTTTTGTAATTTTTGATTTCTACTCCATATTACCTTTCCAACGATGTATCACACTTTGTATTTTACATTTGATTTGATGGGGAAAACGTCAATTGAAATTTCAAATTGGAAGAATTGCAGTAGGCTACGATATTTTGTGTAATCTCGATTGTGACTTCAATAATAAATGATAATTTATGAACAATTATACCTTATTTTTATAACGATTATGACAATCACATCAACAGTACTATTTGAGTAATTTATGGAATGTTGATTCAGCTAAAGATGTTCTGTCGTGGAACATAATAATTATTTATGCAACAAGTGCAAAAAGTAGGTGTTTATTGCACTCGACTCGAAATTGTACGACGAGGCCGTCAGGACGAGTTAGACAACACGTCGAGTGCAATAAACGACGCGCACGAGTTGCATACAATATTTCTTCTACGTTCATGGAAAAACCAAAAAATGTTTAATTGGGTGGCACAAAACTGTAAGGAAGACATTGCTTGTTTAAATCTATCCGCTAAAAGTAATACCAAAACTGTTTTTGTAATTCAGTTGATATTCGAACAAACTGATTTAATTTTTAACAAATTGCATTTTCTAGTAATTTCATAGTTCATTATGTAATGAATATGATTGACAATCATATGAAACATGCAACTATTTCAAACGTAATACAATCTCACAGAAAATGGGCTAAATTTGGCGTCGATTTGAAAGTTTATATGTCATCATGACAGAACGCTATAGTAGAATGACAGATAATAATAATAATAATTGCCTTTATTTTTCCTGGCGGAGTTTAGCTGAGCTATTCTTCCACTGAACCAGAACAAGATGAGTTCAATAAAGTCTTTATTGCACTCAGTGCAATAAAAAAACAGTTTTTCCACCAAATATAGTTCAATTTAGTTTTGTTTTTTGCATGAACGTAGAAAAGGAAATATTTCTCGTTTTTAATCGTAATCAATAAAAAAACCTTCCTCAAGTTAAAATCAACTATGTATTTTACCGAACATCAAACAAAGAATTAATAGAGAAAGAAACAAAAAATTACAGAGAAAGGGGGTACCAGAATATAATAACTAAATCATATGTTCGAAATGTGTTGACCAACTGCTTCTAGACATCTTTCAGCTCGGTGGAGTAGTTCACGCGAAGTAACACTTCTCAACACCCCAGCATTGAGGGCTCTACATTAATTATTTTGTTTTTTAGATCTTTCAAATCAATAGGAGGAGTCTGGTACACACGATCTTCCAAATACCCCCAAAGGAAGAAATCCAGCGGTGTTAAATCTGGGGACCTTGCAGGTCATCTTATGGGTCCGTGTGTGCCGATCCATCTATCTCCAAATGTTTCATTAAATGATTCCTTACCGCTTTGGCATTGTGGGGGTGCAACTTCCTGTTGAACATGAATGTTTCTACGCATATGTAAAGTAACATTTTCAAGAAAATGAGGAAGTTCATCCCGAAGGAATTCTAGGTACATTCGAACAGTTAACGTACCATCGTAAAATTTTGGTCCTAAAATGAATCCAATAATCATGCCGCACCATACATTTACTACCCAGATAACTCGAAAATCAGTTTGTCTTAGCCGGTATGGATTATTTTCCGACTAATAATGACAATTATGTCGATTTACAGTTGTATTATTATGGAAATGACTCTCATCTGACCACAATGCTGATAATACCATCTTCACGTAGCTAACCAAGTAAGAAACGCAAGTCTCCTCTCGTAATCTGTAGGTAGTAATCCTTGATGCAGATGAATTTTAAATGGTTTGAATTTGGCAGAATCGCTCTCCTGTTCTATGTTTCTAATAGAGATAATGGGAACAACAACAACTCTTCCTAAAACTGCAAAGTATGCTATTCGTCAGTAGCATTTTTTCTTTTAAAGACGTGTTGCCAAATTCGAAGCCAAGCGTGTGAAATACATTCGTCTATCAGAGCATTTCTCTCTGTATGCACGTAGGGCAGCCCGACGATTATTTTCGCATTTTCCATAAATCAGTATCATATCCAATTTCTCGTGATTAGTGAAATTATCATCATTCTCACATTTATTCATTCTTGAATGTTAGTTTCTCTGATACGCACACAGACTATTGAGAATCAAAGTTACAAACAATTGCTTCCATTGCACACTAAGCATTATAGAATTATTAATTATTTCAGTTCTACTACAATTCTAATAATTTGACGTTCTCATCATCTCGAATGCAAAATTGTTCATGAATTATCAATTATTGAAGTCAAACACAAAATATCGTAGCCCACTGGAATTCTTTCAATTTGAAATTTCATTTGTCGTTTTCTCCATCATATCAAATGTAAAATACACAGTGTGATACATTGTTGGGAAGATAATTTTGAGTGGAATCAAAAATTGCAAAAGATATATATATATATATATATATATATATATATATATATATATATATATATACAGGGTGGGTCACGGTCGATAGTACCTTAGACGTTTACGGAGAACGGGGCATAGGATCATTCTGAAAATTTGGTTTCTCAAGTAGTTGCTCTTGGTCTATGAATCTAAAATATTTTCAGCAATGCAGCGTTGCCGCTTATACCAGAAAGTAGCAGCATCTTTGTTATTTCAAATGGGTCACCCTGTATATTACCGCATTTTTTAACTTGTCAATCCTTTCTGATTATTTCTGCCTCATACTCCCCTATACCTATCTCTAACGGTTTTTGAGATATTGGTTATTTTCCATATTTTTTATCCAAAACATAGCTCGAATTGAATGTTTATTTCTGCGGTATTTGGTTTCTTAGGAAGTTGCAATTATGTGTTTAGTTCATCAAGATCATGAACATTGATTCTGTATAGAAAAGTTTGTTCTGCGTTATACAGGGTCGTTCAAAATTCATGATCTTACTGCTAGATACGAAAAGAGTTGAAAGTGCGTTTTTTTAAATGGAACATCCTGTATATTATGAAATATCCTGAAAGATGACTAAATTCCCTTCGAATTGATAAATCATGTTTCTATACCTAAATAGCCAGAATTCCGAGATAATAGCAATTTTCACTTGTAATCTCCCAAGTGCTTGAATTATTGCCGGAAATTTTTCGAGTACATGAATCTTTTGAAAATTCTTCTTTGAAAATTCATGTACGAGATAAATTTACGGCAATTAATTCAAGCACGAGGGGGCTTCGTTAAGAAAATTTCACACCGAGAAATGAAAATCATCCAACAATTCATAAGAAATAACTAACGATGGTTTCACCTGAACTATTTATTACCACTGAGATATTGATATGTAAAATACTTAACAAAATTTTCATCAATAAATGTGTTTAAATTTGGAACAATAAAAAATTAAAAAGTTATGTTCTTTTCGTGAATTGAACCATCGACCTAGCGACTCATAGGCCGCAACACTACCTACGGGACTTGTGATAAGAACTTGTGACAAATGGTGTGTTGAACTTCTTCTGAAATATGATTTCAGAATTGACAATTTCTGCAATAATCGCGGAGAAAATATTTTCAGACACATTCTATATATCTAGTAAAAACATAATTATCTCCTTTCATATGAAAACTAGACCTCCATTTGTACATTAAAGCAAAATATCAACTTGTCACATGTCAAATGTTTGACAGAAAAATTTCCAATTAATAATTTCGCCCAGGGTACCCAGGAGGACAAACATTTCCGGAAATTTTTAGGGTTGCCATGGTATCTAAACAAGAACGAATTTTTTGATTAGCTACAAAAGTGAGGTGTGGAATTTTCAAAAAAAATCGATTTATTTTTCTCATATTCATCTAAGGTGGCTATTAAATGTCATGATGGTACATGACATTATGAAAATTTGACAATTAGTGCACTGTTAATAATACCGTTGTGTGTTTCTTAACGAAAGTGACTCAAAAATAATTGAAATGGAGGGAAATAACTATTCAAACGAAGTTCTGATGAAATTGTTTATTCTTCTTGGAAAATATGAGGGAATTATAGCAAGAACTCGCAGAAAATTCAATGAAACGTACCCTGATTTACAACCAATGAATAAAAGGAAGTTTGTACGATTACAACATAATTTCAATCCACGAAAAGAAGATAACTTTTTTATTTTTTTTTTGTTCAAAATTTAAACACATTTATTGATGAAAATTTTGTATTATTATTATTGTATTTTACATATCAATTTTACAGTGGTTATAAATGGTTCAGGTGAAACCATCGTTAGTTATTTCTTATGAATTGTTGGATGATTTTCATTTCTCGGTGTGAAATTTTCTTACCGAATCCCCCTTGTGCTTGAAATAATTGCCGTAAATTTATCTCGTACATGAATCTTCAAAGAAAATTCATGTACTCGAAAAATTTCCGGCAATAATTCAAGCACTTGGGAGATTGCAAGTAAAAATTGCTATTATCTCGGAATTCTGGCTATTTAGGTATAGGAATATTATATATCAATTCGAAGGGAATTTAGTCATTTTTCAGGATATTTCATAATATATAGGATGTTCCATTTGAAAAAACGCACTTTCAACACTTTTCGTATCTAGCAGTAAGATCATGAATTTTGAACGACCCTGTATAACGCAGAACAAACTTCTCTATGCAGAATCAATGTACATGATCTTGATGAACTAAACACAAAATTGCAACTTCCTAAGAATCCAAATACCGCAGAAATAAACATTCAATTCGAGCTATGTTTTGGATAAAAAATATGGAAAATAACCAATATCTCAAAAACTGTTAAAGATAGGTATAGGGAAGTATGAGGCAGAAATAATCAGAAAGGAATGACAAATTAAAAAATGCGGTAATATACAGGGTGACCCATTTGAAATAACAAAGATGCTGCTACTTTCTGGTATAAGCGGCAACGCTGCATTGCTGAAAATATTTTAGATCGATAGACCAAGAGCAACTACTTGAGAAACCAAATTTTCAGAATGATCCTATGTCCCGTTCTCCGTAAACGTCTAAGGTACCATCGACCGTGACCCACCCTGTATATATATATATATATATATATATATATATATATATATATATACATATATACATATATATATATATATATATATATATATATATATATATATATATATATATATATAGAGAGAGAGAGAGAGAGAGAGAGTTCCATTTGAAATAAAAAAGTCAGAGTCACATCCGGTCAAACCGAAATAAGTGTCAATTTTGAGTTACAACTCGAAATTATCTTGATTTATAATTTTTAAAGGAGCTGGATCAACTACACGATTTAACGAATCACCTGGCCATATTTCCTTGATCACCTGTCATACTTGAGATACTCGTATTCAAATCCCTCATCTACGCGTCTTTTTTCAGATACTCCAACAAACATCTTGTCTTGGATAAACACTGGATAGCACTGTTCATAAAGCAAGTATTACCAATTTTTTTCAACCCATTAAGACCGAGAGTTTTGATGGTGCTCTGTACAACAGTCTTGGTCGATTTGTCTCGTTCATTGATGCTATTTTTCATTGAGATGTTTCTACAACGGTGGTTGCCTCTATCCATGGAGGAACTTGATAACGAACTAGAGTGGAGGCTGCTTGATATTGAATTAGAAGAGAACTTGTTGGAAGATGTATCGTATTCAAACATTATTTGCGAACGACTGAATATTTCATCCATACTTTTATTCGCATGAATAGAACCTTAAACGGATGCAACATTTCCTCTTAGTATGGCAATACTTATGCGTTGTATCAAAAAAGTCCTTGCTTTTCTATCATCTGTTTTATGGTTAAGTCTTCGACCAATAATGTCGATCAATTCGAATGCATATCTTCCAAAGGTACCGTATGTTTCGATAGCAACAGGATAGAAGATAGAGTGGTTGCTCAAACTGGAGTATTTTTTTAAATTAAAATTCCAGCTGAAACTGCAGCCCCACCAACTATTCTAAGTGTTGAATCAAAATGTGAAGCTGCAACTGTATCCACGCAGGTAAAGTCCCAGACAAAAGGATCCATGGAATTAGAGACATCTCGTCGTGTCTTACCGTCATCACGAATATTTTCCTTGTTGATAAAGCTCGTTATTAAGTCATTAACAGATGAGTGTCGCGAAAAACCACCAGAACTGAATCTACAACTTAATCCATGAATTCATTTTCCGTTGACGATGGAGCCAAATCTGCATTTATGAGTCACACAAATCAAGCAACCCAGTGAACCCATTGAAACCTTGGAAGATTCATCATCCATTAAAGTTCCAAAAAAAGCCACAGGAATAGCATTGAGCCAAGCTCCAGATTCCTTCATACTTACTGCCTTGAGACGTGCCATTTCAAATGTAGAGTCTACAGCCGAGTCAAGGAGTTGTTCAGATGTCAATTCAATGAGAGAGGTGTCCCAAGATCTCTGAGAAATTGTTTTTTCAGGTATAGAGCTACCACTTATAGAACACCAAATAGATTCACATTCCACGTAGTAAACGTTAGGTACATCAGAGAAATAACCAGGAAAAATGTGATCAATCAGATGATGAATGGTGTTGTATGAAGAAAGGAATGCTTGTAGAGCAACAGAAGATGCTTGATGGATTCCCAGACCACCTTTACTCACGGGAAATGTTGCTTGAAGATATGTTGCTGAGTTGAGTTTATTGTTGGTAAGCTGCTCCAAAATCACACGAAGCGTTGAATCGAAGAGATCAAGTTCCTTTTGGCAGCGCCCCGTGGGACAACATCTCAATGTATAAGTTAATTTGGGTATTGCTAGACAGTTCTTCAAGAAAAAATAACCAATATGTTTGGAAACGGTATTCATGCAGGATGCCATCAAACTTGGAGAATTCGTTTTTTTGTTTAGGTATTCTGCTAAAGCTTCTTCCGAAATGGGTGCACCAAGGAGGTTGCTTTTCTTCACAATTTTTATGTCAGGGGCAAAACTATAGAATTTTCCTGGTACACTATCTAAATGCTCGTTTAACATAAAAATTTCGCCTTTTTTGTAATTGAGTTTGAGTCCAATTTCTTCGGACAATGAAATAATTTTCTTGAAATCCTCTAAAATTACATCAACTCCATATCCTTTGGAGCCATCGTCAAGATACTAGCAATTCAAATCGGCCTCGATTGATTTTGTAGAGTTCTCGATAAATGAACAAAAAAGTGCTGGGCCTGAGCGGTCTTCTTGTTAGACTCCTCTTTCTGACAAAATTACATTATTTCCATAATTCAAAAAAGTAGGTTTTTGGTAACATTGTTTAACGGAAGGAAAGAGATTTGGTTTTGTATCTTTGACTTTTTCCAAAAGGATATTTCCACGAATCTGGATCTGAATGTTGATTTGAAAATCCTCCTGCAATTCCAAAACCAAACTGAATAGGGCGGAATGAGTGACTTAATGCATATTCTACCTTCAACTAGGATAGTTTTGCTACAAGACGTCTAAAAGCTGTATCGACGGTTATTGGTCGGTTGCTACAACCTTTTTTTCTTCAGTCAACCAGTATTGGAATCACATCGTGATTGACTTTACCTCTGAGTATAAAATTACAAAAAGAAGGCAAGTAAGGTAAAAGTTTCTCACCCATGAATCCAGAGCTTTTAGATAGCAAATCTTGAAGATGTGATGGTCGCAAGGAATCTAGACCACCAGAAGATCCAGTACGGAAAGATTACGGAAGTATAAATGAAAATGTAAATTGAAATAGTTATGAAAATTTCACTTGAATTAAAACTTTTCGCTGGTAACTATCAATGTAAAAACAGAAATTAATGTGAAAATTGTAAAGATAAAAATTCAAAACTGAATATAAATGAGTGTCTGACAAAAGATTTGACAGCTTTTTGTCACTCAATATTACAGCAACACTAATTTCCAGTTACAACTCGAAATAAAAAATATCTTATGACCGTTGTACGCCTTCGTGAAAGAGAGCAAAATTACGTCTGAAATTCAAATAACCGAGTAGCAAGAAAATAGATCTTTTTGAATATACTAAAATTATTCGAAATGTCAAGCTAACGAAAGTAAAAACTAATTAATTGTGAACCGATTTAAAAAAACAAGAACGCTATAAAAGCAATTCCATGTTGGGAACTACAATATATTGTGCAAATTAATTCAAGGTCATCCCAAGCGGAATTCAAGAAGACTTGATTAAATGATACTACTATTTAAATTTACAAATTATAATAGGTATCCACTGATATCCGGTTCTCAGTTGACCAAAAGATATTTATTATAATTTCAGTTTTTCGAAGGTGAGGTAACAATGTTGTCTGCTCTTCCTCGCCAAGCTTAATCGCAGTTGGAACTACTATTCCTGTATGGATTTTGTCAGTGAAAATAGTCTTTTGTAATGTATCACATAAATTACGTGGCAGTTTTGAGGAACCCCTAAAATCCAGATGAATTTGTTTACTTTTCTTGCAAGACACAGATAGATATGGCATTCCTGTGATACAATAACTATTATATTTATACATTTAAACTAAGTTGGGGAATTTTTGGGTATTTACCAGTAATACTCATTTATTCTTAACTCAATATTTCGCTAATCTTCATTAGCTTCTTCAGGAGACAGAAAATTTAATAAAATTAGAAAAATTACAAAACGGAAAAGATAAATCTACTTACAGTCACAGAGTTGGTAGTAATATTATGTTCATTTCTGCCGTGGGAAATTGCAACAAACTAACTGCATGGCGAATCTATACTGCCATCGTGACATCCGTTGTGATATCCGTCGTGACGTCGGTCGTGACATAAATAAACTAGATGAGTTAGGGATCCACAATTCATGGCTGTTTGATTTTTTTGCAATTTCCCCAAACAATGAATGCAGGAAACAATGAATGCAGGAAACACTGTTGGAATGCTTTATTGATGTAATCACCTCCGAGCAATAAAATATATAGAGGTGCCATTTCTATATAAACAACACATATTGATGTGAGAGCTGCATACCGCTATCCTTTGTTATGATTTGTAAGTGAGGGGGAGATTTGTTATTGTTTTGAAAACTGGAGCTAAGCTTAGAACCAGTGGCGTGCAAATACATTTTCATATATATTATTAATTGGATACGGTCGCTGCAGACAAATTTGTTATCACGTATCGGCATCGACAGACGACCACATGCCTGGTTGGAAAGCAAGTTTGTTATTTAGCTGCAACCCTGACGTCTAATGTTCGGAATGCACACCAACCACCAGTAGTGCTGTAGGTCTTCCTATACTGATGAAAAGTGAATGCGCTTCCAATGAAAACAAAGTCGCCCTGGAGCGCCACAGCAAATATAAGCTGCCATGTACCCGCACCGGCTATGCCTTTGGGTACACTCCACGAGTGTTGTCAAAAAATAGTAACATGTTCTTACGTTAATACAATGAATTTTTGGATTAAACTCTTCCTATCATACAAATGGCAACATTTCCTAAATGGTTGCCTAAATAACTCATTCATAAATAGAATTCGTAATGAATAAGTAGTGGACAAATAGTTATTTATGTACCAGGTGCAAAAATAAGTGACTGTTTATTGTACATTATTGTACATGTGATAATTGTCAACACGCTACGTGTACTAACACAGCATACACTAATTCTTTTACGATCATTAAAAAAATAGACTTTTATGTAATGCTTATTCCTATGGGGCAATAGAAATCAAATTGCAAGTCGTTATCAAGTTATCATGCACTTGATAACGACTGTAGATTTAAACAGTTGAAACGTCGTGAATAAAATTGCAGAGAATTGAAATTTCCTTTGTTTTTTTCTTTGAACAATGTAGGTCCAGAATAACCTTACTCAAAGTGAAACATTGTCAACCACTTTCAAAAAAACGATAGCAATGTTGTTGCCAATTCTTGCGCGTTCACGTGGCAAAGTCTTGTTCATACCCTCACAAATTTCGCAATTTTTCTGCGAATAAAATGGCTGCATCAACAATTGGTCTGGCATGACTGGCAGCCATTTTATTCGCAGAAAAATTGCGAAATTCGTGAGGATATAAACAAGACTTCACGTGAACGCGCGAGAACTGGCAACAACTTTGCTGTCCTTCGTTGTTCGCCTGTTGTCGCTGGCTACGATAATTTTGTTCTACGATAATTTTGTATTTCGAGTAATTCTGGTGCTGTCATCGTAGAGGACGAAGATGCTTCAAACTTTAGGGACAGTGCAAGTTGCAGAGCTATCATCCTTAATATCTTTCAACGCTGGAAGGAGTTGGAATCCACTAAATGAACGAATTTGTTAGAAAACTCCATGTTTGCTGTAGTTTTACGAGAAAAATACTGTATATTGGTCAATGAACAAGAAATATTGAATAAATATGATTGATCAGATACGTGCTGGAAGCATTTGATTTGATAATCAGTACGAATTTTGCACTCCGGAAACCCTTAAACTGCGCTCAAATTCTTACTGGTAAGAAAAATATTTTGAAAAAAACTGAAAAATATTACCTACCTCATCATCGCATCAGATGAAGATTCTTCATAAAATGCCAAGACTGGTAATACTAATTTACTGATTATAGTTCTACAACCTGACCGAAGAATATGGTGAGGCCAAAAGTGATTAGAACAGATAACTGAGGATTTCTAAGAGAGTGATGCACACCACAACTGGGCAATTGCTCTATTACTTGGTAACCTGAAAATATAATCTGAACCAATGTCAAAGTATCATAAGGAATATGAAATAATGGAATCATTGTCTTGACAATCACTACACCTACGTAACCCGTCCATTAGATTTTAAACTTGTGATGATATGCAGTGATTCGTTTACAATCAAGAAGTTCATGTCCACGTACGGTTTAACCGGAAGCAACATTTTTATTCAAATGGAAACATCGAAAACTTCTGATGAACGGGTTTTGTGATAATCCCTGTACATGAACAAAACATTCCAGTACCCAGCAGATTGGGTCTATAGCTAGTGACTTATTATTTGAATTCGGTTTTGAAGAGTTGAGTTTGCTTACTTACTTATTTTTCAGTGTACCTACTGCAACAAATATTTTCCTATTAATGAATAGGTAAATCATTTTTTCAAAGTACAAAGTTTCTTTAAAGCTATTTCAACAAAAAGTGTATTTTTGTCTCACAATCGGGAATCAATAAAAATCAACTCTAATAATACTACTAAAACTAAGTAGGGTATGCCCATCAGACATGGTATATGCCATGCTGCGACGCCCATGGTTTGATTTGATACTTACTTGTGGAATGTTTGTTTAGTGCTTGATAACTTTTTCAGCCCACAAACTTCACACGTTTTCGCCATTTCGCAGAGATGGTCTCTAATATAACAATTCAATCCAACACAACACTTCTACCACTTATTAAAATTAAAACAATTATACAAATTGGCTCAAATCCAAACTGAACTGACAAGACAATAAATAAGTTGTCAACGCATGTAACAAACTAGATCGCCAAGTTAAGAGTGAATAACAATACGGAATTCCAACCTGATTAATGAGTTGAAACGGAAATATCCGATAATGTACTTTTTTAACATGATCCGAGCATAGATATTTTATAAACAACGTCGGATATGTTGCTCTCAAGAAAGAGATAGGAAAGCCCTCTCTATATCTTTTATTGCTCGGAGGTAATCACATGTCTATCAGTCTATCGGTACAAAATGTTTTGGAATTGATCATCATAAATAAAAAAAAATATTTCAAATAGAATTGTAGAATTTAAAACATTGCAATAAATGTTACTCAGTTGACCTGTATCTCTTTTATAATTCATGATGTTTGTTTTTTTATTGATGTGGTACATTTCAAGGAACAGCCAAATAGAGTTATACAATTCTGTAATAATAACAATATTTTTTCAGAATCACAATTTGGTTTTCTGGAAAACAGATCGACTGAAAACGCAGTTTTTGAGATAGTTAGACAAATCAATAACTGTTTCCAAAAACAAGAGAAATGCATAACTGTGTTTTTGGATTTGGCCAAGTCATTTGATACTGTCGATCACAATATAATCCTTCAACGTCTAGCTGAAATAGGTGTAAGAGGTGTTGCTTTGGAAATATTTGAGGATTATTTGATAAATATAACACAAATTGTCAAGGTAGACGATTCTTTCAGCGACCCACTACTAGTTATCCGGGGCATACCCCAGGGAACTGTATTAGGTCCTATCTTATTTATCCTATATATAAACAACATCTTCAAAATTTCAGACTTCAATGGAAAAATAACTCCATTTGCTGATGATATAGCTAACACTTTTGTTGGAAAGACGTGGGAAGAAGTATACACTCAGGCTGAAGTAGGCATCTAAATGATTTTCAACTGGTTGAGTTCTAATTTACTGAGTGTCAATGCCAAAAAAAAACAAATTCATTGCATATACTCCAACTACTAGAGACCAACCGGCTAAAAATATTATGAAAATCCATAAAACATCATGTTCGAATGTTCACAATTGTAGCTGTACTTCTATATATAAAATGTACACAATAAAATACCTGGACCAATCTCTTCGGTGGAATGAACATATCGAATATACTGTAACTAGACTAAGTAAATTAATCTATAAATTTTATCAACTTAGGAACATATTGAGCAGGAAAATGATACTGATGGTGTATGATGCCTTGGCTTATTCCATAATACTTTACTGTATTATTGTATGGGGTGGTACCTTCAAGACATCGCTAGTTAACTTGAAGGTAATTCAAAATTCATCAATAAGAATTATTATGAAAAAAGATCGGAGATACTGAACCAAGTCATTGTATGATGAAACGGGATTATTCGGAGTTAGTAAACTTTACATTTTTTCAGAGTTTACTATGGACTGCTAATTCTTCAATTACAATTTGTACAGCACGCATTCAATACTCACACTAGGTCAATTCAGACCATGAATGTCCACGCTGCAGACTCACGCATAATCAAAAATTTATAACGTATCTGGGACAAAACTTTACAATAGTCTACCTGAAGCACTGAAAAACATGAGAAACAAACGAAAACTCAAAAGAGAGTTGAAGAAATTTGTTGATAATAATTATGAAATGCTTCTACTGATTCTTGAATAACGAATAATCATTATTATAGTTGCCATCCAGATCTCACCTCAAACAGATCTCTCTCTCGCTCTCTCGCACTCTTTCTCTCTTTCGCTCTATTTTGTTTGCTGGCTACAAGCTTGCTTAGGTAGCCGCAACTTTAATTAGTTCTCCTAGGATTATGTAATATTTATAGTTATGTACACATTTTTTTTTGTTATAGACGAATCTGTATCTGTTTTATATCTGAATTGAATAAATATACTTACTAACTTATTTACTTACTTAACTGGTTTTATTATTATCGACTCTGTCTAACAGTTTAACATTTGAGTAATCAAATTGGTGTCCGGGTTTTGTGAGTGGTCAACTGCTGCACACGAGTTTCTTCCTAAACGGGCATCAGTCTTGTGCAGAGCTTTAATTATCAATTCTTCGACGACCCTGAGATCATGGCACTCTCCACGGCGAAAGCACCGCTTTCGGCCTAATCTGAGAGTCTGAATATACCTGGTGTCTCAGTATACCTGTTCCAATGGATTATCTCAGTCATTTCGGAAGATAAAAATTTGAAAATTCCATGATCTCCAACTCGTTTAAGGAACCTTCAACTGAGGTAAACAAAAATTAAAAATCACTTCCGGTTTGACCGGAAGTGACTATGACTTTTTTATTTCAAAAAGCACCCTGTATATTTTTTGCAATTCTTGATTTCTACTCAAAATTATTTTATCAACGATGTATCACATTTTGTATTTTACATTTGATTTGATAGAGAAAACGACAACTGAAATTTCAAATTGAAAGAATTGCAGTATTGTGTGTAATCTTGATTCTGACTTCAATAATAATTGATAATTCATGAACAGTTTTGCATTCGATATGATGAAGATAACGTCAAATTTCAAATCATTGGAATTGTAGTAGAACTGGAAGAATTTTTCGAATTAGTTCGTTGAAATAGTTTCATCGGGAGGAACATAAAAATGCCAAAATATACAGGGTGTCCCATTTTGAATCAGATGTCACGTGACCGAAAACAAAAGGCTCATTGGGTAACATAGTATCAAGAAAATCTGCAACAATTGCTTTAATTCAGAACCCCAAAATTACAATTCTCCACTACTTTCGAGTTCCGAGATATTCCCTTTTCGTGAGACACCCTGTATATACCTGAAACCCACAGGTTGTTAAGAAACATTTATTTTCAATGATGAAGGAACAAAACCATGTATTATTAATTGAAATATTTGTGGTACAAAAATATCCAGAAATTGTCACAAAACAAGCGTTATTTACCCTGTTGGTAAGAAAATATTCAAACAATTTGCGATTTCTAAAGAACTGTCAACAGCTACAATGACACCAGCGCACGGAAAATTTTTCCGTGCGGGCGCACGGAAAAAACCCTTTTTCAGTATGCTAAATAAGCATGTAAATGTGGTGTTTTCAGATAGGTATAATGAAAGGCATTTTACGTACATTTGAACCTCATATCATCATCTATCAGTTTCTGCAATATTGGTTATCCAGCTCCAGATTTATAAAAATTATAAATTTTTGGAAAATAGTCTCTTTTCAAAGTTTTCCAGGATTTTCTCAGTGGAAAATGCACCGATTCGGTCGTATGTAAATCCATTTTGTAGGTTTCGTAAATCTCTACAAAAGTTCCATGAACTGTAAAACGATTCCTCGAATAATCTTTGAGATATTTCCAAAAAACCAAAAAAGTTTGAGTGTTTTTCACTATTTTTTGTTTAAAAAATTCCACAAAGTTATATTGCTGGTCCGAAAACCGGGGTTTTCATTAACGAACTATCATAAAAATCAGTATGGGCCATTTCCGTCTTTTATTTTATGGGGGGTAAAACCTCTATTGCTTGGTCTACAATAAGACTGATTGGACAATTTATACATAAAAAAGCTAGTGCTCAATAACAAAAAATAGCCTGCACCAAGAAGAAGGCAGAGGAGCAAGCAGCGCCCACTCTACATTCACCTACCTAGAATCGGATCTACCTCTGTTTAGAAAAAAATTGTCACTACCACCGTACATAAGTAATCAGAAGTAAATTCACTCTCCGCTATATTTAGGTCGACATCTCCACCTTAGCCGACCTACGCAGCAACCAAATCAATCTGAGATCCGAATACCATACGTAAGACCAAGTGAGACAGAACCGCTTTCAGCCGACCTCTCTTGCACCACCAAATGCCAGGAAAAAAATCTCAAGCCGATACATCAAAGAAGCCGACTGGGAGTGCACATACTTTTGGTTACCTATATACGGTGCCAATACCTTCATTAGACGATAAAAGAAGAGACAAAAACACAAAAATCCAAACCATACAAAATACTAAGTAGCAGTCGTAAAAGACAGTAGTGAGAACTTGAGCTAGCTCGCTTTATATGGTGACTAGAAATTAATATAATTGTATTCAAAGAAAAAAAACAAATCCGCATAAATTATTCCGATTCATTAAAACACTGTGTGAATATTTATACTTTGGACATAATGTGGTAGAATCCTAGTACATGTATTAAATATTTATTTTGCATATATTAGAATAGACAATGGTCGAAACTCGATTCGGATTTGGAATCGTGATTCAGTAATTAAGTATGGATGATTAAAGCAGAGGTTTTAATATTTCTGAAATAGGTACGAAAAAAGCACCAGGGAACAATTGAAGCAGTACGTGAATATGAAAAATAACAAAAAAAATCACACTAATATACGGAGTGTCCAGAAGAACTTCACTGAACTCGAAGTCATACCGGATTTTTTTTTTTTCAAGTTCTGGTTCCCACGGAAAGAATAAACCTGTAATCTTCAAAAAACATCGTGAGAGCCGAGAGAAGGTAAGTAAGAATTGGTGTTTTTCTGCAGGCTGTATTGTTATTTCCGTCAATCGATTACACCCCTACGCGCAACCCTCGGAAGTCTTCGAGAGACTTGTATGAGCTAGGGAAGACGCAGCCCTTACCTTTTAACGTGTAATGCCATGCACGAGACCGATGACCATGCGAGGCTTTGAACCCTCGACCCTTCGCTCCAAAGGCGAACGCTCTACCACCACGGCCAACACGGCCTCAGGAAACACTCCCGAGGTGATTAAACGAAAAAATGTCTAAGATAACCGTACGCGAAATTTTTATGTGTGATAATTCAGGGTAGATAATAATGAAAAAAAGCAAAATCAGTGTACACAAAATTTTTGTGGTAAATATTTAGTTTTTGTTTGAATAAAACAATTTGTAAGATGACCGTACGCAAAATTTTCATGGATAAACATTTATGGTTTTTGATTGAACAAAAAATTTGTTAGATTATCGTACGCAAATTTCTCACGGGAGAAAATTTAGGGTAGATTAAGGGTAATTAAGGTAAGGTAATTAATTAAGATTAAGGGTAGATTGAGGATAAAATAAAAAAATTTGTAAGATGACCGTACACAAAATTTGTAGGGAAAAAAAATTTAGGGTGAAATAGGTTTTTGATTGAACGAAAAAAATTGTGGTGTCCGTACGCATCATTTTTAGGGGTAAAAATTTAGGGAAGATTAGTTTTTGATTAAACAAAAAAATGTGTGAGATGACTGTAAGCAAAATTTTAGGGGTAAATATTTAGAGTAGATTAGGGTTTTTGATTGAACAAAAAATTTGTAAGATTACCGTGCGCAAATTTCTCACGGGTAAAAATTTAGGGTAGATTGAGGTTCTAGATAAAATGAAAAAATTTGTAAGATGACCGTACACAAAATTTTCAGGGAACAAATTTGGAGCAGGGTAGGTTTTTGATTAAACAAAAAAAACTGTGGGAAGTCCGCACGCAACATTTAGGTATAAATTTAGGTTAAATTGAAGTTTCTGATTGAACAGAAAAATGTGTAAGATGACCGTACTCAAAATTAATGCCGGCGCACATTTAGGGTAGATTGAGGTTTTTGATCAAACAAAATATTTTGCAAGACAACCGTACCCAAAATTTATGGGGGAAAAATTTTGGGTTATTGAGGTTTTTGAAATAAAAAAAATTGTAAGATGAGCGTACGCCAAATTTTTAAGGGTAAAAATTCAGGGTAGATGAAGGTTTTTGATTAAATAAAAGAAAATTGTGAGATAACCGCACGAAAAATTTTTGGGTAGACTAACAGCCGTATGCATAGTCAATTTCAGCGACTCGCCAGAGTTTCGCCGCTCGCTACACAAGAACTATAATGCACAGTCGAGCTCCAAAAAATTGTTCATTGCCAGCGTTTCGCCAAAATGTGACTTAACGCGTAGTTGTCACTTTTTTGGAGCTCAACTGTGCATTATAATCCTTGTGTAGCGAACGGCGAAACTCTGGCGAGTCGCTGGCGATTGACTATGCATACGGCTGTAAGGTTTTTCATTGAATGAAAAAATTGTTAGATGGTCCTACGCAAAATTTTTGGTGTAATAATTTAGGATAGATAAAGTGTTGAATGAATTGATATTTACAATGTGTGTTTTCATATGTTATACCATACAGTATACATATTTTGTTTTTTTTTATGAAGACAAAAAAACAGTTAAGTTTGTTGATTGTCAATTCTTGTCAAGTCAATATATTTTCCTTTTCCCTGTTCTACTGTGTTTCTCTGATTCAAAAATACAACAGGTTATGGGCCCAGGTAGCTCAGAATAAGCATTATAAGGGAAAAATAATAGTAACATCTTTCTTAAATGGCAGTATCCTTAACTCAAGTGGAGAAATTGGGCAAAAACAATTATGACACCTGGAAGTTGCAGATGGAGGCAATTTTAATCAAAAACGACCATTGGTCTCATGTAAATGGTGAAATGATCAAACCAGACGATCCTGCAGCAGCAAATGCATGGAATAAAATAGATCAGAAAGCCAGAGCAGATATAATTTTGTCAATGCAAGCATCCGAATTGAGTCTCATAAAGCAATGCAAGACCAGTAACGCAGTATGGGAAAAACTCAAGGAAGTCTTCGAATCTCGTGGACCAGCTCGAAAGGCAACTCTCTTGAAGCAAGTTCTCTTCACAAAAATGTCAGAAGGAAGTGACATGAAAGATCATCTGAACTCATTCTTCGACACTGTCGACAAAATAAAGGAAATGGGAATAACAATGGCTGACGATCTTCTTTCGATCCTAATATTATATAGTGTACCCAAAAGCTATGAAAATTTTCGTTGCGCCATAGAAGCAAGAGACGAACTCCCCAAACCGGAAGCCCTCAAAATCAAGCTCATTGATGAATTCATTGCAAGAAAAGGCAACGAAACTGATTCACAAAGTGCATTATATATGAAATCAAAACAATTTCCTAGAAAAGTAGTGAATTGGAAATCAAACTATGAACATTCTCAGTTGCGAAGCGAGAAGTCGGATGATTGTCTTCAGAAGCAAAACAAATTCAGATATAAGTGCAATTTTTGTCACAAACCAGGCCACAGGGGATCCGAATGCCGTAAAAGAGCAGCAAATAGACAAAGTTCATCAAATATTGAGGAAGAGGCACTAATGATTAAAACTTCAGAAGATCCAGCAATTAATGAAGAAATCGCGAGTATCCCAGCAGCTCTCAGTGCAGACAGTACCAAAATACATGATTGGTGTCTGGATAGTGGTGCAACGTCACATATGTGTCACGATATATCACAATTTTCCAATTTTATCCATGTCAGTGATCAGAAAGTACGTTTAGCAGTGAACAAAACGACTGAAATAATCGGGAACGGTACCGTCCATTTAACTCTTTCCGAAGGTACAGAAACTAGAAATTTGAGATTGGAAAATACTCTCTACGTTCCTGAAATAAAAACCAACCTTTTATCAATTTCTAAAGCATCAGACAAAGGTCGCAAAGTTATATTTTCAAATATGGATGCAAAGATCGTCAATGAAAATGGTAAACTCATCGCCAGAGCTTTCAGAAAAGGTGAACTGTACTACATTCGAGCTGAATCAGAATGCACAGCCATAGCAAGTGAGGGAGTCAGCGATTTGCAAAAATGGCATCAGCGTTATGGCCACTTAAACGAAAATGACTTGAAGAAATTGAAAAACGAAAACTTAGTTGATGGAATATCATTCAATTCACGTGACCAGCTACCTACCTGCGAAGTTTGCATCAGGAGTAAACAACCAGCAGCAATTTTGCCGAAATCTTCCATGAATAGATCTAAAAACTTACTGGATATCATCCATTCAGATGTTTGTGGACCGATTAAAAGTAAATCCATAGGAGGTGCATTGTATTTTGCTACTTTTATTGACGATAAGTCAAGATGGGCTGAAGTATACTTCTTGAAAAATAAAAGCGAAGTCAAAGATGCTTTTTGTAAATTCCAGAAGTATATAGAAAAATAAACAGAACAGAAAATAAAAATTCTGAGAACAGATAATGGACTGGAATATTGTGGACCAGAATTTACGAAATACTTAGAAGGAAATGGTATAAAAAGGCAGTATTCAACACCTTATACACCACAACAAAATGGGGTTTCTGAAAGAATGAACCGAACGCTGGTAGAAATGGCAAGATGTATGCTACTTCAATCGAATTTACCGAATCATTTTTGGGCGGAAGCAGTTGCCACTGCAGCATATATCAGAAATCGGAGCTGTTCGAGTAGTCTGAACAACAAAACTCCATTTGAAGTTTTCAAAAATAAGAAGCCAACAGCATCTCATTTCAAAACTTTTGGATGTAAAGCTTTCGTTTTAATTAAATCACCCAAGGAAAAATTCCAACCCAGATCACATGAATGCGTTTTTGTTGGTTATTCATCAGACTCGAAAGCATACCGCCTGTGGGACCCAAATACCAGAAAAATTATAAAAAGTATAGATGTTAAATTTCTTGAAAACAGACACTCGACGAACGAGGAAACTCCAGAGAATATCACCTTTTTCGAATTTCAACTCGAATCCGATGGCACTTTCTGAAGCTGCAAAGGAAGCGTTATACACGAGAAACTTTTTGAAAGAACTTGGGTATTTAGAAGAAGAGGCTGAAGCTACGATTCTATATTGTGACAATTAAGGAGCTCAAAAATTAACCAGGAATCCTGTCTATCATTCCCGTACAAAACATATAGATATTCGTTATCACTATATTCGAGAAATCTACCAAAATAAAGAAATAGATCTAAAATACTTATGCACAGAAGATATGGCAGCTGATATCTTTACAAAGGCACTGTCCAAAGAAAAATTCAAGAAACACCTACGAAGTTTGGGCTTAGATGAGGTTAATCCACATTGAGAGGGGGTGTTGAATTAATTGATATTTACAATGTGTGTTTTCATATGTTATACCATACAGTATACATATTTTGTTTTTTTTTATGAAGACAAAAAAACAGTTAAGTTTGTTGATTGTCAATTCTTGTCAAGTCAATATATTTTCCTTTTCCCTGTTCTACTGTGTTTCTCTGATTCAAAAATACAACATAAAGGTTTTAGCTAAAATAAAAAATATGATAGAAAATCGATTAAGGTTTTTGATTTAACATAAATTTGTAATATGATCGTACACAATATTTTTAGGGGTGAAAATTAAGGGTAGATTAAGGTTATTGATCAAACAAAAAATAGATAACCCTAAATAAAATGTAGTATAGTCAAATATAGTGTATAGTATGTTTAGTATAGTATAATATAGTACAAAATAGTATGTTTATTTGACATAAATATAGTTTGCAGATTACAATTTCAGAGTCACCAATAGACACCAAAAAGGGCCGGTTTTTCAATGCTCTTTAACTTCGAGCTAAATTTAACTCATGGTTAGAATGTGAGTCTATCCCTTCATTTGGCAAATGTCATATCCATTCTAACCACGAGTCAAATTTAACCGGGAGCCAAAGTACGCTAACACGACATTGATAAACTGGCCCTAAACCACAAAAACTATCTGAGCTATATTTTTTTACGTAGTGGAACAATAAAAAAATTTTGGAGTCAAAAACAATTTGTCAACTGTTTCCAGTATAGGATTATAATACAAAATTTTGGAAATTCACATTTTACCAAGAAATAAGACACGATTTTATCGTCTAGAATATACTGAAACTGTGATGTCCGATTAAAATATACATTATTGGTTCTGGAATAGTGCTACAAAAAATCTCGAAAAACAGTTCTTTTGACTATGGCCCTTATACACCCTAATATACTATTATTGATAAAATTTCAATTTGACATGGTAACGAGTTTCGATAAATCATTTTCAACCTGAATTTGTCTTATTTTCAATAATTATACAGTTTTTTAATTATCAATCCCATTTACCGAACTACGACGTTTCTACTAGCTTCGCCCATTTCTATCTCAGAAACGACAAGTACAAAATCATCCAAACTCAGATATTTTTCCAACGACCCATACTTCTATAACATAATAACTGTTCAACCAATTTTCCTTGTTTTCGTGGGGCACCTTGGGTTAAATTGATTTATTTCTAAACTGAGAGCCCCTTCAGCCGATGCTCAGAAATTATGATCAGTTTCCACTAGAAGTATTGGTTTACTTGAAAAGTAATTTTAGTGTATCCTTCAAATCTGCAAAATTTTACATTTCCATGTCTACAACTACAGAAGATACATGAAAATGAAGAGATATTTCGATTTCTCATAATTGACATTTTTTCAGGAAAAAGATATATCTGTAGTAAGTTTGGGGCCCTGTTCACGAATCTGGAGGATTTTTGACCCTATTTTGACCCCTAATATGATATACCGTAAAAATGGCTTGTTCCATCGCGACTGGAGGGCGGTGTATTTCGCATAGGCCAATACCATTGAACCGGAAGATGCATTTTTAGCATTTCCATCAGTCCTGAAAATTTCATCATTATACCTTGATAAATACGGGTGTGCTTCTATGATTGAGTCATTATAGTTCATCAAGACGAAGCTTTCATGCATTCATAGACGAAAATTTGAGAATAATGAAAAATATCTCAATATTGAAATGTGAACTTCTCAGGTCGTTTTTCTGCTTGAAATTTGCTCTCGGCAATAAAAATAAACCGAAGTCTCAAATATTGATACACTAAGTATATGATTGAAAACCTTCTTAAACTTAAACTTTTGGAATTAATCTAGGCAGTTGTATAATGATGAACTTTTGATGTTGAACTTTCCAAACGCATCCTTGATTATACGTATATCAACTAGGCCTTTATTCATCCATTACATTCAAGTCAACATTAATTGTAACAGTATCTGCACTTGAATAATCAATTTGTTTCAGAGTAATCGATACCCTTGAAGATGTCCAGATACCTTTTTCCTCCTCGTGACCAACTCTCTCTTCACCATTTATTACCCCGGACTAACTATTTTGCAATCCTGTGCACTCAGAGAAGCTAAATGAACGTGATGTATAAATATAGGTGCAGATAATGTCAAACCCAGTAATGTTCTTCGTTATTCTGTGATTATACAACATGAAACTAGCCGTAAGTTATAATTATAATAATATTGGAGTAGAATCAATTTGAAAAGGTGAACATGCACGAAAAACACACAAGTATATCGATAGTGACGAAATTTGCAAATAACCTTTTCATCCCTTCAGATCGTTAGCGGTGGAGTTGCAAATAATATGAATTACATTTATTCTTTGTTGAATAAATTCAGAGTTCTCAAATGGTATCCGCCATAACCTTCTTGAAAAAATCCCTCTGGAAATATTTTTCTGCAATGATTTTTCTTGAAAGAAATCGTCTGTGGAAAAAAATCGCCGGAAAAATGTCCACTGGAAAACATAATGCCAGTTAAATATTTTTTGGAAAAATACTCACAATAAAAGGAATGTATGCTCGATAAAAAAGCATCAGCCTTATAAAAACATTATCAAGTAGTGGTACTTTTGTACGTAGGTACGTTTGCATTATTTTATTTAACATTTTGAATTTTCCATTTCGCAAATGTGCTTTGAATATGAAACGCTTTGATCATTTCAAATTTTGGGCTATTTCCATCGAATAAGTTACTTGGCAGTTTTTGTGCAAGGGGGGTTTCCCGCTTGCATAAAGCCTAATTTTATGCTTGTGATTTTGACATCAGTCTTGTGGGTATAACGTAATAATTATAAGCGTAAGGAAAAACTGCTTTCCTTGCACTGAAAATAGCGGAACCAATCTAAAACAAACTCTTATAAAATAAATGGCATGAGAGCTGGAAGATAGAGAGCGTTGCAAAGTTGTCTCTACGAAAACGAAACATATAGGCATTTGAAATTATTTTCTGGTATATTACCTATATCAAAAGGAACATGATATATATACAGGCATTCTTTTTCAGTTAATTCTTGATTCATTAATTTTTAGAGAAAATTGTTTTCAATTACTTCATTGTCGTCGTTGGAAATAATCAGTAATAAGTCCATTACTGAGTCGAGCAAGCTATTTATTTTTTCATTTTGTTGTAAATAAAATTTTGAGGTTATCTACTTCAAGGTAAACGCAAAAGCTCCATGCGCAAATACTAAGAAACGTGAAACTTCATTCCGCAAACTCAGTTTCGTTATAATTTTCAGTCTACGTTCTTCACTGAACAAGAGCGGACTCAATAATTAGGTTAGGTTGGGTTTCAATCTTGAAATTATATGTTTTTTCTTTGTATGACTTTTTTCAAACTGAATTTTTCCGAGGGAAAATTTTCCACGGTGATTTTTTACAGATGGTATTTTTCCGAAAGATTGTTTCTGGAGAAATATCTGTTGAATGGATTTCATCCGAGATTCTTTCAAATAGTTATACAAGATAAAATCATTTTACTATCCAATTTATGATGCAATAAACTTTTATGTTCCCCTGACGCTGTAACATTTCCCGTTAGTTATAATTGCTACAAACATTATATTACTAATGTCGAAAACAATATACATATGAATCCAAAATCATTCTGTAGATTTGTCAATGATAAGAGAAAAAAATTGTGTTCTGCCTAGCACAATGCACTCACATAACCAATACGAAAACTCTCTTGATGGTTATGTTAATATTTTCAAGAAACATTTTCCACTGTGTTCATTTCTCATGATGAAGTATTTAAAGGAACCTGGTTATGAATTTGACTAATCTATCAACTTTGGTAATGTGGAGATCAACGTTGTAGAAGTCATTGGCAGAGTTAACTCACTACCATCCAAGTTTCCTTGTGGTCCAGACAGTGTCCATTGATTTTCTTGAAAGTTTGTATCTATACTTCAGCATCTCCTCTTACTCACATTTTCAATTTATTCCTTAAATCTGGAATATTTTCAGATTTTTTAAACCTATGTACAGATCAAGGGAAAAGACGGTATTGAAAATTATAGAACGGTTTGCACTCAATCAGAAATACCCAAACTTTTCGATTTTTATTTATCAAGAGTATGACTTGGAAAACCAAAAGTCTAATGGCTCCACAGTAACATGAATTTGTTGCTTATAAATCAACTGTTTCAAATCTACTGTTTCATGAAAATCATGTTTCGAGTGCGATGAAGGAAAGATTACAGGTTGATTCTATCTATACAGATTTTTCTAAATCCATTAATATGATATAGCCATTGCCAAATTGCGTTCTCTGGGCTCTTATGGGCCAATTTTGCGGTGGATAGAGACATATAATGAAAATAGGAAGCTAGGTATCATTCAAAATTTCGGTTCTTTCAGGTGTTCCTCAAGGATTCCACTGTGGACCTCTGCTATTCAACTCATTTATTAATGATCTTGTGTGAATTATAAAACATACTAATGTACTGATTTTTGCTGATGATGTACACATATTCTAATCAATTTCTTCTACAAACGATATCTCGATCTTGCAGGAAGATTTGTCAGCGTTTTATGATAGGTGTGTTATGAGTCACATGGACTTGACTATATCCAAATGTTAAAGGTGAACAATCTCTAGAATTATTCAAAATATTTTACATGACAACAACATATCAACTAATAGGAAATTAGTGATCAAGGAACTATGTTTGATTGTGAATATTGAGTATGTTGTAGCTCAATGTTGGGCTTCATTAACAGATCTTGAGAGCGCTTCAGTTTGAATTCTCTCAAGTTTCTGCATTTTTCATCAGTGAGTTCATTATTGGAGTACGCTTCTTGGTGCCCATATTATGAGACACAAAAAATTGAAGCTGTACAAAATACTTTCCTCAGGATTTGTGCATACAAGTTGGGTCTAAGACGGGGAGAATATTCATATAATGAAATCATAAATCAGATGAATTTACTATTTTCAGAAAATAAAAGAATCACTTCAGACACATGTTTTTCAAACATAATTTTATCCGGTGGTATCCGGAGGGGGTTTTAGCTTTAATTGATTTGAATATCAGTAAATGGGTTACTGATGTGGAATGTGGCCCATTTAACACTGGTGCAACAATCCTACGAGTGTGAATTGGCACTTTCCTCAAATGTAATATACACTATTTATCCTACGACGACATATTCAAGTACAATTTCAAATAAATATTGATAGATTTTCAGATTACCCCAATTATTAGAGAATTTCACAAAGAAAACTAATGCTTAAATAAAAAAAAACTTGAAATAACAACTACTAGTATTGTAGCAGTTGAAAGTAATATATTTTATTACAACTCGTACATTGTAATGGAGTTAAGAGGATTTACTTTTTCTGTGTTATTTGTACATTATGTGTATATTAGCAGACTCGACGTCAGTTTCTGGAAGAAGAGGAGTGATAGCTTTTGAAGTTCTGTTATATGGCACTCATAATTCAATCTGTTACTAGCAGAATTTTCAATATTTTCTTCTGCAGATGTAGACGATTTTCATCCCCAATGTCTTTTCAGAGATGTTAGATCTCCTCCTGCATCTACAAATATCGTAGCAGATGAGCGGCGAAATGGGTGTATTTTTCAGGATCTTTAGAATTCAAAATTTAGCCACTACTCTAGGTATATTTCCAATTTTGTTGATAGCCACTACGTGTTTGACTGTTTCTACAACGGCACCATTTTGATAATTTCTGATAAGTCTGAAATACCATTCAATACATCCTTTGGCCTTTGGTGTTTATAGTGACGAAATAGTCGCTGTCGATGATGTTGAGGGTAGCCTGCACGAAGACCGACAAGTGTCAAATATCTGACACCTAAATCGATATTTATTGCACATCCGAAGTGTTTCAAAAAAGTTTATTTCTATAATGACTTCTGCTAACCACTAACCACTAACCACCACTTTCCTTTGAAATGTGATCTAACAATGTAGGTATTGGAGATAATTAATGTCATATCATTAATTTGTGCCTTTTGTCTATTATTGTTGTAATTTGACCAGAATATCGTAGTCTGAACCCAACTTGGATCAAAATGAACTTATAGCAAGATTGTGACAAAAATTCAAAAAAATGCATAAGCCTTGAATAGTTTCATCACAACTACTTTATTTAATATTTTTTCTTTATTTCATTGTTTCGTGAGGAACGAGTACTTAGTTTATACAAAACCTTGTTTGTCCACAAAGACGCTCACTCATGAATCGAATTGAAACGTGACTTCTCATAAAAAAAGAAGTAACGAAGTAACAAAGAGATCGTGCAAATATGGATGTTGAAATTGAAAAATGTGATTTCATGTGTATCCTTCCATACTGGATCTAATGGAAACAAAAGCAAGTTGATGAACTACCCTTAAAAAAATTACTTGTTCTTGTAGACTAAAATACACATATTACTATTATAGGTTGGTGCCAAAACGAGTTCTAAACGCTTAAAATAAGAAAACAAGTAACAGGCATGGACCAGGTAGAAATTGTTGTTCAGGATTCAACTTTAAAGGAAAAAAAATATTTAAACACGAAAACACTCAAAATGGTGAAATGGGGAAGCAGTTTAGGGGTTGAAAACGGTTTTTTTGGGATCATTTCAATTATTGAAATGTGTACTTTCAACTTGGTAGTTTATTGAAAGTTAAACCGCTTAAAATTGTGGAAAACCGACAACAAGTCTCTCTGAATCATGGTTTTCTCAATATTTTCATTGATTTGCAATAGTTGTAGAAAAAAGTCAGAGGCAGGGACCAGGTGGAGGATGTTGTTGAGGTTCCAACTTGAGAGATAAAATAACACGAAAATACTCAAAATTGTGAAATGGGGATGCAGTTTAGGGGTTGAAAATGTTATTTGCGATTTACAGCGAACCGTAACCTCCTCTCAAAATATTTTCAAGGAAAAAGTTGCAGATGAGAAAAAAATCGAAAACTTCTTTATTCAACACTTTTTGACATAACCTCAAATTAACCGTCAAAATGGCAAAAATCGATTTTTCAGTATTTATTTTTTTCTCGCTTATAAATGATTTAGTTCAGATGCAAATTTTTAGATAAATATCTTTTTTTGTGTCGAATGAGCATGCCTTTTTCGCATGTAAGAACACTTCGAGTTTTCGAGTTATTTACATTTTTAGAAAAAAATACCCTTATCTTCCACGAACAATTGTCTCTAAGGTCTATGAGTGACCATTTTGATTTTTCAAATGTGTACTTCAAAATGGTCTATGTAACTAGGTGGTTTATTATTCGTTAAACCGCTTAAAATTGAGAAAAAATCTCTCTGAATCATTATTTTCTCAATATTTTCAATTATTTTCGAATTTCTTCATTATTTGTAAAACAAAAAGTACTTTATATTGAATTATTCACAATATAATAATGGAATGCATGATGATTTAATAATATCATTTTTATTATTTTCTACAACCATTGAAAATCATTGGAAATCATTGGAATTAAGAAAATCTTGATTCGAGAAACTTGTTGTTTTTCTCAATTTCAAGCGGTTTAATGATCAATAAACCACCAAGTTACATAGACAAAGTCAGACGTAGACATTTCAACAATTGAAATGATTACTTATACAGTGCGTTCATAAAGTGTGGAATCGCTCCATTATCTTACGAGTTGATTATTTTCGGAAGAAAAGCTCGGACAGGTCGATTTTGATTTTCAGTTTTCCACCTTTTTTTTAGAAAAAAATAATTTTTTCCTCCACCACCTTTCATCCATACCACATACGTCATATCTCACAGTTCGATTTACAGTATACCGAGTATAAAGGAAACCAGTGTTCATATTTTCAACATTCATTTCATAATTTATTTGCTATCAAAATATCATAGGTTAGTAGTGAAAATCAACAAATAAGAAATCTACAGCAAATGCTCGAATTGAGCTCCTTGGGTCAGTTGACAATATCCAAGACGTCTAATGAATTCTTGGGTTACGTTAGACAGCACCTCTGGTGTAATTAGTTGAATTTCAGTTCGAATTCTCTCCTTAAGGTCTTCCAAATTGGTGGATCGGTTTATGTACACTTTACTTTTTAAGTAACCCCAGAGAAAGAAGTCCATGAGAGTTAAATCTGGGGACCTAGCAGGCCATTCAATTTGTCCGCGTCTTCCAATCCAGCGATTGGGGAACGTTTCATTAAGAAAATCTCTAACAACTCGAGCATAATGTGGACCTGCTCCATCCTGATGGAACCAAATAAAAGAAACTATCCGATCAGGTTGGTTGATGTCTGGGAATGTCTCAGTTAAATAAGGAACCACATAAGATTGTAACATTTCCAAATAATTTCCACTTGTCACATTACCGTCAAAAAAATATGATCCTACAGTGGCATTCCTGAGAATCCCAGCCCACACAGTTACTTTTTGGGTATATTGGGTATGAGCTTCCATTGTCCAATTGGGATTTTCTGTTGCCCAATAACGACAATTTTGTGTATTCACAGTACCGTTTGTAAAAAAAGTTGATTCGTCGGAAAATAAGACATTAAATTCAAACCCATTATTTTGATTGCACACTTCTTGCATAATTTCACAAAACTCCATGCGTCTATCGAAGCCGTCTTCATTAAGTTCATGTATGAGTTTAATTTTATATGGATGTAATTTAGCTTTTCTAAGAATTTTCTGTACAGCACCACGACAGAACTCATTGTTGTCAGATAAAGTTGTAATTGAACAATGAGGATTTTCTTCAATTCCAAGTAATACATTCAATTGAGTTTCTTCGGCAACGGTAGGTCTGCCACTCTTAGGCTTATCCCTAACATTGCCAATTTCATTGAATTTATGTAATATTTTGCTCACCGTCGATTTGTTTATTGGTTCTCGGTTGGGATATTTTTCATTGAAGATTTCGCATACTTCTGCCATACTTCTTTTACGATCGCCGTAACCTAAGATCATCAGAACTTCTATTCTCTGTTTTTCTGACAGCACCATCGTTATTCAAATAATTGCTTTTAGGATATTATTTTTCAGAAAGTTATTGCAGACTTATAAATCGATATGCTACACAACAAATCAATAGAATAATGACATATGTAATGGTAACTAAGAACTTATTGTCTGGTTGCTAAGGGCTTTCAGATGTTTGCTCAGCCTACTATTCAAGTATAGCAATATACTCTTACTAGCTACTGAGTAATTCTCAGATTTACGTTGCAAAATGAATAATGAAATGAATGTTGTAAATATTCGAACACTGGTTTCCTTTATACTCGGTATACTGTAAATCAAACTGTGAGATATGACGTATGTGGTATGGTTGAACTCAGAAAAATACAGGATTTCAATTTTTGACATAAAAATATACCCTTTCAATTTAAAAAAAATATCGATGATGTCATATCTTGAAAGGTGGTAAGGGAAAAAATTATTTTTTTCTAAAAAAAGGTGGAAAACTGAAAAAAAAAATCGACCTGTCCGAGCTTTTCTTCCGAAAATAATCAACTCGTAAGATAATAGAGCGTTTCCACACTTTATGAACGCACTGTAGACCTTCGAAATACAAAAAAAAAACAACCAAAACAATTGTTTGTAGAAGATAAGGGTATTTTTTCGAAAAATGTAATTAGTCATCTTCTGAATTGCGAAAAAATCTTGCTTATTTGACACCAAAAAAGATGTATTTCTGTAAATTTTCATCTACCGGGTGTACCAAATTTTATGTGACAGGCAATATCTGGTTTGTTGGAGGAGATATACAAAAATGTTATTCACCAAAGTTTTATGAGTTCATGAGAGCTATATTTTGATATAATTTTTAAATATACAGGGTGTTTGGTGTAGGTGCTACAGACCAAAATTCCATTTTTTAAAATAGAACGCCCTGTATATCATTACATATTCAGATGCTACGTTAAATTCTGATATCATTTCATGTATGGTTTTTGAAATTCGGTTACGGCGTTGTTGAGTTATTGCACTTTTCCTTAAATATAAGGTTTCAAAAAAACTTATTTACTCGTACACGAATCCAGTCTATATCTTTCATTAAATTGAACTAGACTATTACTGAATACAAACCATTATTCTCACCTCTACGATACGATATCGATATCAGTTAAATATAATATTGAAATTCTTGAGAATGTGACTAACTTGAGGGTGAATTGCTTTATATTGCACAATTTCATCAAGTAGCTTATGCTTGTTGATGCCATAGTAACAAATGTTGTTGAATTGTATCTACTGTCCAGTTCGATTCAGTGATTCTTTGCAAAACAGTAAGTGTGTTCTTTGTGCGAAAACTCCAGTATGCCTTTCGCGTTTAGTCCAAGTGATTGCATTGATATGTTATTAATTTTTGGGGAATGTCAGAAAAACTGCCGTCAAGCACAACGTCTATACCAAGAACGTTTTCCAGACAGACCCATTCCGTCACGAATGACTTTTTCTAGAGTTGAAGAAAATTTGCGAACTGGATCATTTCCTTCTACTATAAAGTATCGTCATCATACGAGATCTGTTAGAACTGAAGATTTAGAGATCAATGTGTTGGCTTATATCAATATTCACCCACATGTTTCTATCCGTACTCTTGCAGAAGAAGTCGGTGTGAGTAAATCTAATGTACAGAGAATTCTGAAAGAAAATAAATACCACCCATTCAAAATTCAGTTGGTACAAGGTTTGAAACCCACGGACTTTGAACGACGACTTGAATTCATTGATTGTATTCAGGTAATATTACATGAAAATCCTAACATATTCAGTCAAATTTTGTGGAGCGATGAATCGCGACTCCACAATAATGGAGTTGTGAATCGACATAACAGTCACTATTGGTCTCATGAAAATCCCCACTGGGTCCACTAAAGTAATTCTCAAACTACTTGGGGTATTAATGTATGGTGTGGATTGTTCAATGGCTGCATCATTGGACCTTATTTTTTCAATAAAAATTTCAATGGATATTTACATTTACTAGAAAATGATTTGATCCAGTTGATGGAAGATATTCCCATAGCAGAACGACAAGGAATTTGGTGGCAACAAGATGGTGCTCCTCCTCATAATTCACAGGTTGTTGCTGAATATCTGGTTAGAACGTACCCAAATAGATGGATTGTTAATAAGGGTCCAATTCGGTGGCCGGCTCGTTCCCCAAATTTATCACCGCTTGATTTTTTCCTATGGGGTTATTTAAAAGATATTGTTTTCACAACTCCCCCTTTGAATTTGGATGATCTGAAAATGAAAATTCGACTAGCGTCAGTGATATTACGCCTAACATTATAAGAGCGACTTGTACGAGACAAGTGATTCGACGTTTCGAAGCCTGTATAATATCTAATGGGCGTCACTTCGAACAATTTTTATGACTTATTTCTAGGTACCGACCATTCTTATGAAATGATTTATCAAGTTATGTTATTTACATTGTAATTAACGATTTGTTTTCGAATACACCTCTTCAATTTCGCAATTGTTTCATATTCAAAATGATTCCTGACTGAATTCCACAACTCAAAATTGAAACCATTACTTCGAACACCCAAAATTTTGACTAATTTTCATGTGATCTGATGCAAAGAGTATAATAGTATGAGATATTTTAAAAAATAATAGTCGTTCTCAAGACTTTTTAAGCAATAACTCAACAATGCCGTAACAGAATTTCAAAAACTAAACGTGAAATGATATCAGAATACAACGTAGAATCTGAATATGTGATTTTAAAAAATACTATTTTGGTCTGTAGCACCTACACCAAACACCCTGTATATTTAAAAATTATATCAAAATATAGCTCTCATGAAGTCCTAAAACTTTTGTATGAAACATTTTTGTGTATCTCCTTCAACAAACCAGATATTGCCTGTCACATAAAATGTGGGACACCCGGTATATCAAATCATTTATACGCGAGAAAAAAATGAAATTCTCTCCATTTTGACAGTTAATTTGAGGTTATGTCGAAAAGTGTTTGATACGAAAGTTTTTGATTTTTTTATGATCCACAACTTTTTCATCGAATATTTGCTGCTAAAAAGTCTTGTTTCGCCGCAATTCGCAAAAACCCGTTTTCAACCGCTAAACTGCAACCCTATTGCATCATTTTGAGTGTTATTGTCATTAAATATTTTTCCCATTAAATTTGCAACCACAACATTTTCCTCCTGGTCCTTGCTTGTTCCTTGTTACTCTATTTTTTAATTGAAGGAAATCCAAAATAGGTTGAACAACGTTAATGAACAAATTGAATGTATTGGACAAACACCACTTAGTAATAAAATAGTTAATTAGCGATGAATAATGAAAATAGTTATATACAGTGACCGCCAAAAAGTATGTACCATATGGGAAAAAATTTTATTATTGGAGTATTGGAAAAAATATTCTGAGGAAAAGTTTGTGCATGTCCGATAACCTAAAAATCGATTTTGACACATGTCACGTGATCGCTAAAATGGCGGCAAAATGAAAAAAATTGTAATGCAAAGGCAAAAAAGGGGTAAGATGGCAAGATATCAAAAAAAGTTATTTGAAAAAGTCACTTAGATTTCAATTTTATACAAAAAAACGTTTCAAGAGATAATTCAAAAAAATATTTTCCCATCTATTTAAAAATATTATTTTTTTTTCTTATGAATAGCTTGACTATACTGAAACATTTGCATTTTATTGATAATGACAAAACTTTCTCATTTTCTCCACAACAGAGGGCACTAAATTGAAAAAATGGGAATTTGTCAGAACCCTTGCTGTTACATCGGTTCGTATCTAACAGTTATATCCGAATTCCACGACCATTGTGATGACATGACACTCCAAAAACATGGTTATTTCCAGATTATAATCAAGTTCCGATGATAATCGTGCATGAGCGTTTCACTTCGCACATAAACTTGAAAATAGTGCGTCAAATTAAAGATTCTTAAAATGCAAATGTTTCAGTATAGTCAAGCTATTCATAAGAAAAAAAATAATATTTTTAAATAGATGGAAAAATATTTTTAAAAAATTGCTATTTTCAATTTTTTTGAATTATCTCTTGAAACTTCGTTTATGTGTATAAAATTGAATTCTAAGTGACTTTTTCAAATAACTTTTTTGATATCTTGCCATCTTACCCCTTTTTTTGCCTTTGCATTGCAATTTTTTTCATTTTGCCGCCATTCTAGCGATCACGTGACATGTGTCAAAATCGATTTTAAGGTTATCGGACATGCACAAACTTTTCCCCAGAATATTTTTTCCAATACTCCAATAATAAAAATTATATATATATATATATATATATATACAGGGTGTTAATTAGGTACGTTGACAAACTTTGGGAGGTGATTCTTTGAAGGTTTTCAGGACGAAAAGTTCATATAAACAAATGTCCCAAACGGCTTGGTTTTCGAGATACAGGGCGATAAAAATACATTTTTTTCAAGATTTTTTAGAGTTAACTTCGACATTTTCGACAATAATCAGTTCAAATTAGGCAAGTACAATCCATTCAATAGGGCGCACGATACAAAATAATGCATTACTTAAATAATTCACAGGGTCCTCCTTTTTTCAGAGTCAAGCTTTGTTCAACCCTTCAGAATTTTTTTTTCCGCCGCCACTGACATATTATGAGAAAGGAATAATCAATGTTGTTTCATTTAACATCTTTTTGATATCTTGCATTTTTTCATTTACTTGTACGGTTCAGGGGCTATAATGAAAATATTAATTTAAACATTTTCCAGTGTGGCATAACATTAGAAAATTTGAAAATTGAACATTTCCAATGATTGTAAATTGATGGAAATATTTTTTCAGAATTAGAAAAATCTACGATGAATAAAAATTATACAATAAAAAATATAAAGACAAGCTTTTATACAAATGCACTGAAAATGAAAAAATAATTTGTTTCATTTTTTGTAGGTTATTCTGTGAGTATCAAAATCTTTCTGTACAAGATTACCTAGATCAAACAATGAAATGAATTATTTTTTCCTTTTCAGTGTATTGTATAAAAACTTTTAAATGTGTTCTTTTTATAATTTTCATTTTTAACATTTTAGTTTATTTTTTATGTGAAACTGAAAATCTCCAACCCAAAAACCATCACATACCAATTTTGAACAGAATCGGATCATAATCACAAAACTCGTCCGCCATATTGGAGCCGCCATTTTGTTTTTTAGCAAACATTTTTTTAATGCATTGTCACCGGAATTACGGAAACCTGCCAAATTTCAAATTAATCGGAGTATTAGAAGTGGGTCAAATTCAACTTTTATTAAATTGTTTGTTAGTTAGTTACAAGTGAAGCTAAATAAAAGCTTGTTATTGTAAAGATGTGATTTCTTTTTGTGATATCTAACAGAAAACTACTATCTCCCCGTCACTGCGGTACGCTGGATATTAAACTAGATCTGACAGATATTGGGAAAACCTTAACTTTCAACCTGAAGATTCTGATGGTAAAAATGTGCATTTTCATTGAGATATTTGATTAAAAATGTTTTTACCCATCAGTCTTGATAGAGAACTCATACAAATTTTTTGTTATTTTAAAAAAAGATATTTTTTAGTTTTCAATTGAACGTTTCCTTTTCAACATAAAAAACTTCCGAAAGGTAATCCTGTAATGGAAGATAGTTAAGGGGGCTTATCTAATAGTCGCAGATCATTACACATTTGATTTTCATTTATGAATCTCTGGTCATAACTCCGAAACACTAAATCAAACAAATTTTTGTTTCCGTACGGAGTACATTATTTTATCAGAAATTTCGGTTTGTTTTTTCTTCTGCAGTAACGCAGAAATTTTGTAATCAATTTGAATTCATAAAAATAGCAAAGTGGGCTTTGATATTAATTCATTTATTTAAATATCAACAACTTGACAGTTATCGAAAGTTGAGAAACTGTCTCATTGTTAATTCTTCATTAGTGTAAGCTATAAAGCAGATTCATTCAATATTCCTTTGGATAAAATGGTTGAATATACAAATTCAGAAATGGCAGACATGCACTTAATGTATGGAATGGCTGATGGTAACGCTCGTGCCGCCAGACGAATGTATCTAGAAAGATTTCCACAACGTCATATTCCCAGCACACAAATGTTCATCAATATTCACTCCCGTCTTCGTGAAACGGGTACTTTCAAGAGGTCTGCTGTTCTCATAGGAAGACCCAGGAGAGTTAGAACAGTTCAGATAGAAGAAGCTGTACTTAACGAAATTGAGCAGCATCCAGACACCAGTACAAGACAAATTGCGGCACAGTTTAACGTAACCCATGTATTGGTATGGCAAATTTTAAAAGAGCAACAACTTTATCCCTATCATATACAGCGTGTTCAAGCTCTTCTGCCAAGGGATTTTCCAAAGAGATTAACTTTTTGCACTTGGATTCGAAATAAATTGTTGGAAAATTCATGGTTTTTATCTCAAGTGTTATTCACCGATGAGGCATGCTTTTCCCGTAAAGCCATTATTAATTTTCACAACAATCATATGTGGGCTGATGAAAACCCACACGCCGTGATTGAAAACCATTTTCAAGAGACGTTTTCTGTGAATGTTTGGGTTGGAATTGTAGGGAATTTCCTTATCGGGCCACATTTTCTGCCTCATAGACTCAATGGTGACCATTTCCTTGAATTCATCTTACCTGGACTCCTAGAAGAGATCCCACTGAGGGAAATAATTGGAATTTGGTTTATGAATGATGGTGCTCCAGTACACTTCAGATTGGTTGCACGCCAATATTTAGATGAGAATAATTCTGATCGCTGGATTGGGCGTGGTGGGCCACAACTTTGGCCACCAAGGTCACCCGATATGAATCCACTTGATTTTTTCCTCTGGGGGCACCTTAAATCATTAGTGTACCGAACTCCAGTTCAAAGTGAAGAAGACCTGAGGAATCGCATACAGGAGTCATGCGGAATTATAAGAAACACTCCTGGTATTTTTGAGCGTGTCCGCCAGTCTATGGTTAGGCGCATAAACGCATGCATTGAAGTTGGCGGTGGCCATTTCCAGCAGCTGCTCTGACATATCAATTTCAATAATGGTCCTTTTCTGAACTTAATTTTATTCCTAGGGAATTTATGTTACTTTGCTCTAGTATTTGATAATAAAGTTATTCACTATTGAAAATGTCCAAAATTATTTTGCCATAATTAACTTTGTGCAATACATATTCAACCTGAGTTATGGTAAAAAATGTATGGGAGCTCCATAACATTACATTTTCTCTACACGAGCAGAAAATAGCTATTTGCGTAATGAGAACAAAATGACGTATTGCGTCACGCGCTAATCTTTGGAGAGTGGCAATGACACTTCGAGAAATGAATTATTTTATATCATGCGCACTATTGAATGGATTGTACTTGTCCAATTTGAACTAATTTGGATCGATTATTGTCGAAAATTTCGAAGTAAACTCCAAAAACTCCTAAAAAATGTATTTTGATCACCCTGTACTTCGAAAACCAAGCCGCTTGGACATGTTTATATGAACTTTTCATCTTGAAACCTTTCAAAGAATCACCCTTCAAGTTTGTTAGACTATTTGCTTCTCAAATTTCTTTATGTTATGCGTTACTGGAAAATGTTTGCGTTAATATTTTCATTGTAACTCCTGAACCGTACAAGTAAATGAAAAACATCAAGAGAGCAAAAAGATGTTAAATGAAACAACATTCATTATTCCTTTCTCATAATATGTCAGTGGCGGCGGAAAAAAATTCTGAAGGGTTGAACTAAGCTTGACTCTGAAAAAAGGAGGACCCTGTGAATTATTTGAGAAATGCATTATTTTGTATCGTGCGTACTATTGAATGGATTGTACTTGCCTAATTTGAACTGATTATTGTAGAAAATGTCGAAGTTAACTCTAAAAAATCTTGAAAAAAATGTATTTTTATCACCCTGTATCTCGAAAACCAAGCCGTTTGGGACATATGTTTATATGAACATTTCGTCCTGAAAACCTTCAAAGAATCACCTCCCGAAGTTTGTCAACGTACTTAATTAACACCCTGTATATTTATAGGAAGTTATTCATGACATCTACAGTCACTAGTTGAAACTTAATTTGACACGAACCAAGGAATCCAAAAGTAGAGGTTTGTCCACAAATTGACAGGTAGCCAACAATTCGTTGTTCTGACCAACCCAAGGTTCAATCAAGTTTCTAATACGTTATGAGGAACGCAAGCAGAATCTAAGTGAAAATATACTCTATTTTCACTTAGATTCTTAATAAGATATACTGAGGATACAATCTCGATAAACCAGAAAATTGTTTTTCCTAAATCGTTTCTTTATTTTTTCTAGGTCGTTTTTTTCACAATACTTGCTGTTGGGTCAGCAGCTCAGCTAACTGGTAAAGAGCCCATACCAATCATAAGTCAAGACAGAGAAGTCAACATCGATGGATCTTACAGATCATCTTACGAAACTGGCAACGGTATTTTCGCCCAGGAACAAGGAGTACTGAAAAACGCCGGTGTCAAAGACGCTGAAACGGAAAATGTTCAAGGAGGATTCAGGTATACAGCCCCCGACGGCAGTCCTATTGAAGTGACTTACACTGCTGACGAGAATGGATTTCATGCGCGAGGTGATCACCTACCAGTCCCCCCAGTAGATGACAAAACTCCTCCGCCAATTCCAATAGCAATTCTGAAGTCTCTAGAATATAACGCTGCCCATCCGGAAGAAGATGAAGAGAGATCAGCCCCAGTAGGAAGGAGATTTTAGTAATATTTTATTAGCCTCATAATGTTTTGTAATAAATGTTTCTATATGTAATGAAAGCATTGTGCCATGTACAAATGTTGATATTTGAATACAGTTCTCCTTCGATTACCCTCATACTTTTGTAGTCTTGAGACACCTGAATAATGTACTAGAGGTGATCAATAAACGATACAACAGAATACGAGAACAAAAGCGTTTATGAAATAAAACAAAATACATATACCTACTTACTTTTTTCTGATTGACTTGAACGTTACTTGATGAAGATCGATAGTAATTGTACAAACTACACAGAAAACGATTGGATCTTTTCAAATATCACATGTTTTGTTAACACAGTAGCTTCTTCAGGTAAATATTCATTTTCACTTGAATAAGCTACTCTCTACCATCAACACATTAGCCCAGATGAGAGGGAACACTACCACTATGTGTTCTCCAGGGCGACTTGCCAATATAACTGACGCATTTGCTATCTCACCTGCAGGAAAACCCGGAATAATTTATGAAATCAGGGAAATATGTTACGATAATTGTCGTAATTTAACAACAATATCAAACAAATTGTTAAATGAATGGTATTGATCAAAGGTACAAAATTAAGGAAAGGTGGAATATTGTCAATGATAGGGAGAAGGTAAACATTCTCAATTGAAAATTGAACCAAACATTTCCTCTGGAAATGGAAGAACCTACGATAAAAATTAAGTTACTTTTTTGTAACATCTAACAGAAAACAACTACTTCCCCGGCTCACTTCATCATTTTCTAAGATTAATTTTACCATGGAATATTTCTAAAAGAACTCGCTATTTGTGTGCTTTCTGATTTAGTTCAATGACTTAAAATTGTTTGTTGAAATATTTATTCATTTGGTAATCCATGGTTTCTTATTTTCTTCTTCTATCTTCACTAACGGAGTAGCATGACAATGTCAATCATTGGTTCAGAATTATTCAACATGGTAAGCCAGTCAACATTATTATAGAGATGTTTGAAAGTTGAAGAAATTTTGCCTGGTATGAATTCTGCCATAACGTTGCTTCTTTGTTGTATTCTTCCATTTCAGAGGAATATATGACAGTATTGCCAATTTTCAAATTGTCGGAATTGGTTCTCTAGAGAAATATGACGTCATTTTCTCTCAATTTCAAGCAATACCTATTTTTGAAATATCACGAGAGAAATATTTCTCTTGATATTGACAGATGAAATTCCTAGTACCCAATGCAGGAGAATTCGAAAATTCTCCTAATAGGAATTTAGTTTTCAGGTTAAACAAACTCGAAGATTTTTTGTATGTATTGATAAAATTTAATTATTCAGGTAGGTATAGGTATGGATATTGTACAAGAGATAGTTTTGAACAATTTGGAGGCTGCAATGGCTAAAGCATGACACAATTTTTTGCGAGACCAAAATTTGTCCCACAATTCAAGTGAACGACAGTTTGTGAAACACTTCAGATTTAGGAAGGACACTTTTCAGAAGTTATTGTTAGAAATCGATGATAAAAGCTGCAACCTCCCTGTCGAATTTTCTCAATGAAAAAATAAACTAAACTTTTAATAGCCCATTCAGATGCGAAATTATTTATCGCTGTGTTTTTTTCAATTCATTATTCATTCATTATCAGTGTTTGTTTTTGGTGGCCCTTTACCGGTTCATTTTGTTATAATTTTTTGCGTCCCTATTCTTTTTATTTGCATGATTTTTCAGATGTACGATAGGAAAAGTTTGCTTCACTACTTATGTATGATCCCACCAACATACCTTTTTTCAGCAAACCCCAGTTTTAAGTTACCCAGAAATGGCATTCAATTCAATGACAATACAATACCATCTTTCTTTCTTTTGCGACATTATGAGTAAAAGTTTTCGTAAATTTCCAATTCTGTTCTGCATCATTTTCTGCAGTTCGAATTAATTTTTTTTGAGCGCTGCTCATGAATCTTGTTTTGACGTCTATTTCCAGGAAGTTATAACAAAAAAACCTATCAAAAATCGTATCTTCAAACGTCAAATTCAAATGTGTGTCCCCAAAAATGCAATTTTTTAATTGGTCAAACAAAATTCTTCTATGATCGCATGCAAGACATACGTCCCAAAACTAAGCTCCCACGAAATGACTTCCAACGGTGTTCAGAAATAGCGGTTCTCTCGTTTAATTGTTTCACGTGAGAATTTAATCTAGTGAAATATTTCATGAGAGAATCAATTCCTACGATTTCAAAAATTGGGTCCCAGAAGCCACCAGAGATGTACTAAAGATGACAGAAAAGTAGTAGTTGCTGTATGTGAACAAACCTGGGTGGGTTCCGTCACTACATTGTCAGATTCAAACTCATCAATCTCATTTTTTCTTCATCATTGATTCGTCGTCAGCAAAATCATTGGAGTCACCAGCAACTAAAATGTGAGAATTCACAGGTAGATGCGTGAATATTCTCTAAGTTTTCTGTGAATTATCAAAATTTCTATCAGGTGTCCTATATATACACGTTATAAAAAGGTTGTTCTTTTTATTATGAACTAATGAAAACTAAAAGTCCTTGTGGCTCATCACAAGGAAGTTGTCAAATTTAATAACATTTTCCAAAGAGAACTTCTCAGAGAACTGTTTGTTCATCATAATCATGGTGCTTCCATGCCCTGCCCCCTTTCTACAATATTCAGAAGCTATAATATAATTAGGAACGTAATAAGGTTCATGTTCTGTAAACCAGTGCTCACTTAACAAAACAAAGTTTGGCAATTACTCAAGTTCAAGTTCAATAAAAAACAAAGTAGATGTTGTTGTCTATTGACTGAATGTTCAATGTTGAAAGGAAAATGGCAAGTGCATAACAGAGTTTTGCGTACAACTTATCAAACTCAAATCAGGAATCGCATCAGATTGACTAGTTTATTATCGAAAAAACTTTTCTTCGCTTTCTTCAGCTATTGAATCTGTAATCTTGATAGTTTTCAACACAATATGTTGACAACTCAGTGAGGAATATGGAAATTAGACAATATCAGTATATTTTGAAGCTTGATTTTAAATTTCAAATTCACTATTGTGTAATTTTGTATAGCTAAAATATGACACAGAACAATTTCTATTGAAATGTCTGAAGAGATGTATGCTTTTCAAATTACGCTCTGATATCAATATGAGATCAGTGCTTCCGCTTACACACGCACAGAGAAAAAGGAATTTTGATTCAAGTATTTCGATTTATTTGGAATATAAATAAATGAAATAAATCGATTTTATCCACAATCACCTTATAATTGAAGTTTTATCCACACTTATGAACCGTATAAAGTACCACTTTATCCACTAGTGGAATAATGAAAAATACAATCTTGAATATCAATCACATTTTACTTATTTTCACCAACTTCACAAATTTTTACAAATGGAGTCGATAAACTATCAAAAATACATAGCAACCATTCAACACCTCCCGATATTTTTGTATGTTATTTCAATGATTTTTGAGGAGGTGACAGCCGATGTCAGAGCAAAACGACAAATCATTTTGTGATGAAAAATTTCCGCGATTCTGATTCTAAATGAATGTGATTGTGAATAAAACGTTGTATTGCATGGGTGTTTTAGATACATTCTATTTGCTTAAGAAATTCAAACGCTCGAGCTTCGCTCTCGCGTTTAAACATTCTTGCGCAAATAAAATGATATCTAAAACACTTATACAATATATAATTATATTTTACCGAAAGAATGGGTTTGTCCCAATTTTTTCATGAAAATTACTATAATCCAGGCAAATATTTGAAGGAGGCAAGCATGTAAAATCTGTGATAAACGAGAATTTTAATCACTTGATCTTGAAAAATATTTGGTTCATTATTTAATAAGATTTGTTTGGAATTCAAGAAGAACACCAATTCATTACTACTTTCCCTAGGCTCTCACGATGTCCTCTGAGCAATATAGGAATTTTCTCTTCGTAAGATCAAAAACTTAAAAAAATAATAAATGTGAATAAATAAGAATCGTCTACGTATCGACTACAACTAAGGTGCCTTATTGTCGTTATGAGTGCCTTGGAAATAAAAATAAAGTAATGGAAATTTGTGTGATGTCGTGGCGCAGTGGTTAGAGCGTCCGACTCTGAGTCGAAAGGTCCGGAGTTCGAACCCTGGTTGGGCTGGGATTTTTTAATTTAATTTAACAGATTAAATTATTAAAATCTCGTGGCTCGAGTAGGGTGAGTCCTGCACGATTCACTGTTGCGTTCCAATTAACAGTGCTGCTCCTAAGGTGGCGTTTGGAGTTAGTAACAAGGCCTATAAAGAACACATGGCTAATGACCATAGCAGTCGATGCCAAAACACCAATGAAAAAAAAAATTAAAATTTGTGTAAAGATATAGTTTTTGAAACTTGATTTTTTTAATTGTTACAGAAATGCGTATTCTGCAGGGTTACTTTCATTTTAAATAGGTCATAGTGTATATACATAACCAAAAGAGGTTCGAAAAATGTGAGTACTAATTTTTTTTAGTTTTCCCAATAATGAAATAATTACTTTGGTTAACACATTATATTTTAGATTATCTTTTCACGTGACATCGCAGTGAATAAGTTGCAAAAAGTTGATTAAGTATCAATTGGTACTTATCAATTTGTAACTTCCATCTAGTGAAGAAAACTCATGAAAGTGATAGCAAAAACATATTTCATCTTTGATAATGGTACGATATGTAATTACCAAGGACGAATAAGATCTAATTTTATATTTCTTTCACTCAATACTCATTCCATTTGAATTAGGACCTATTTATATCTTGTTCTCTCATGCGTCAGTGCCACGAGCTCAAAGCAAGCTTCTCGCTTTTGCTTAGCACTTACAGATCACAGATCTTAGTGCTAAGTGTTTAGTGTAGCGTACTCGTATGTTTCTTCCGTCTAGATCTCCTCCACAATTCGGAAAATTCCAAATAGCTTCAAAATCCTTCTTGCATTTTGGAAACTGAAACAGATACATCAAAGGTATATGTTGAATAATTTGTATTATATGAATGATTTATTGGGGATGCAGTCTGGAGATGGCCACTATTGAATTATACTCTTTGGTATTGCTTGAGCTTTCGAAATACTTTATTTCATTTTCAAAGGCATCTAAGAAGATTTCTGGTAAAAAATGGAAATATTCAAATATTTCAATATTCTACTTACATCGTGAGATTCATAGTTGAAGCATTAGAATAAAAAGCATTGAAACCGTTCCTCACAAAAAGAAAAAACCAAGAGGAATAAAATTACAACAAAAATCAACGTCAAAAAATTATGTATCAACTTGAAGTTTTGTTGTCCGGATTCACGCACTGAAATGAGAAATGTAGAAAATTTTATTTTAGTTATGTATAAAATATTTCAACGTTTTTGTAAATAATTTTGTTGTCTGAATGGTATTTTTATGAATTCACTGATTATTTATTGTTTAATTTCAGTAAATATGTGTATATCTGACAATATCAGTTTTCTTATTCATAGTTTTTTCATCTCTACCAATTACAACCATTTCTAAAAATATTCTTTTATGATAATTTTTTTCTATTGTTGATGTTTTGGTATTATTATAGTCCTTGGAATGATTTAACACCTCTCCTACAATCACTTTTATGTGATGTTAATCGACATATCAAATTTCTTGAAGTTTGTCCTATATACGTTTGTTCACATGTAATGCACGGTATTTCATAGATAACATTCGATTTTTCTTTGTTCTCTAATAAAAATAAAAGAAATAATGAATAAATCAGTATCAAATAAAATGAAACTGGAGTTAATAGAACAGAAACATGACATGTCTCAGGAATTTGTTTCAGGAATGGTAAGCGGTAAGTTTATAAAAATGAATACAGTGCAGCAAGTCTTAGCTGAGTCCATAATCAATAAAATAAGAAAAATGGTTATTTAAAGAGATTACTGGTCTAAAATATGTTACTGATAATTTCTCTCGCCGAATGAAACCCTCCTTTCCTACAATATTATGACCAATAAGGGACGTATGCCTCGATAATACGCAGTTCCTAGCGTTCGAACCGGTAATACCACTTTGTCATGGCAACCACGTACCTAAACAACAACGGAGAACTTAATATCATGGACGTATAATATCAATATCGTATAAATACAGATGGACTCAGCATTGCCACACTTACGACATGGAGTGATTTGAAGTCGCTCTGTTTTTGGGCGCGCGGGCTGCGGGGAAGAGAGAAGGTAGCGATAGACTGTGACCTTCCCACAACAGACAGGAGCGCACGCATTTGCTGAAAATAGAGTTGATTCACAAGAAAAAAGTGCTGAATTTGAAATAATGATACATTCGATATATGGGACTTCGTGAGATAGAAAAACTCATTTGACATATCTGATGTCATAAAAAACATTATTGACTCGGATAGTATCGATCCTTAGAAAATTAGATTCAAAAATTTTTCAACAAAAAAAGACTTATAAGACTTTCGTTTTCAATTAATGGAAAGCTGCAGACAGTCGACTGAAAAAAAAAGAATAAAAATGCATCTACTGAAAAATGGTAATTTATATATTCAAAAAATACATGTTCTTATACATATTAAAATAAATGAATATTGTGAAGAATAGATATTCCAAAGAAATTCTCAGCGCATATTATTCAAATTCAGAAATACGAAATTTTAATGTATTTACGACAATATGCAATACAGATAATCAAACTAACATTTTTTCTAGAAGATATCAAAAATCAAGTACGTACAGAGTTTCACAAAAACAACAATAAAATAAAAATGAAGAATTTGTTTTCTATTCTGAATGCTAATTTTTTGAGTTACCTCCTCGAGCAATGATGACCGCCTGTTATACTCAATATCAGAATCCTTATTCAATTATGTCTCCCAAATTCACTAAACTGTCCCTCAGCTCATTCAAAGTAACTTTGGGCTGCTGCAGGGCTCTAACATCTCCCAAGAATATCATATATATGTTCGATGGGGTTCGTATCAGGACTTCTCCCGGGCAAGATCGCCCGGAAATACTGGTGGGCAAAATCAAGCCGTGATCTGCAATGTTCTGCAGTCAATGAAGGCCTTGTTGATGCCCTGCATGGCATCAAGTTGTGTTCCCTTAAACTTTGATTGAAGATATCTTTACTAGATTAGATTAGCTTTTGGCTTCCGCGCTAAAAGCCTTTACACTGCGACCATTTCAGACATATTGTGTGTGCCCTTCGAAATCGTTTAGAGCCCTTGCAGTGACAAAGTACGTGTACTGATGTAAAGCAGCATTTGAAATTTCTAATCATTATTATTATTATCACATTGATAGTATGGAATTCTTGTATTGTCGTCAGTTCGTGATGTGTGTGCTAAATTTAAGATTATTCAGAGGATTGGAAGTGGGTGGAAATTGAGTTTAGAATTTCTCATTATTATTATCAATAAAACACTAATATAATAAAATTCTTATATTATCGTCGGTCCTTGGTAAGTATGCCAAATTTTAAAAATTTCTGATGATCAGAAGTGGGTAGATACTGAATAAAAAATTCACGTCATTATCATTATTATCATTATCATTAAAAAATAACTACTCTTGAGAACAGGAGAATCGAAACAGGAGATCGAAACCGACTTGTGTTTTTTGTTCAAGTTGCTAGCTGGTGATGTTTTTTCCCCAGATCTCTTGTCTCATGTTGAGTTCAAAATTAATACTTCTGGCACTAGGTCGAATGATACCTTTCATATTAAACATCATTACCGCAAATACGGGCACCACATCCCTTTAACAAGAATGGTAAGGAATGCTAATAATGTAGATTTCAGACGTGACCTAAAAAATGGAAATAAAAAATAAAAGAGTCAAACACTTGGTTCAATGATACTGGGTGATTGTATGTGATTTTTTTCTTATTTTATCAATGACCATAAATGTTTTTGTGTAGTGAGTGTATATTTTTTATTTATGTATATATGACAACAATTTTTAAAAACGTGTATTAATGCTTTTTTGTGTAGTATATTTTATAGGTATATGTAAGAACGCAATTTTTAATATTTAATTTGTACAATGCTGTAATGGACTCTTCCGTAAATAAATAAATGAATTAAGTCCTTGTATTGCAATCGGTTTATGTGTATGCCCAATTCCAGATCATACGGACGATTGAAATCAAATTCAAAAATTCTCATCATTATTATTATTATTAGGTGCGTTATTATCATAAAATTCTTGTATTGTCATTAGTTCTGGAAATTTTTGAAAAATTTTAGATAATTCGGAGGATTAATAAAGCGTGAAAGTTGAATTTGAAATTCCAATTATTATTATTATCATTATTTTTATTACATTAATAGTAGGAAATTCTTGTATCATCGTCGGTCCTTGATATGTGGCCAAATTTCAGATTATGATAAATGGAAGTGGGTGAAAATAGAATTTAAAAATTCACAACATTATTATTATTATTAGTGTATGAAGGAACTTAAAAACTAAAACCTTATCTGAATAAAAAATTTGATCCAAATCTTTAAAGCTGTTTCCGAAATAGCCAAAATAAATATATCAATATACAAGAATTGCTTTTAAAGGTATTAGATAGACAGATAGATTTGATACTGCTACCAACTAATACTACCCACTTTTTCTTTCGAAAAATCACGGGATTCTGTCCTGTTTTTCAAACCAGGAAATATGAAATTGACCTGTATAATATTATCTGTCAGATCGTCAGTATTTCAAAGACAAACAACCTGAAGTGGATGAAAACTGAGTTGCGAAATTTGAGTTAACAATTTTTACTATTCTCAATTTGTCCTCACCTCTTCAGTGGAGGACTTGAGTTATTAACAATTTCTTCAGAATCTGTACCTGGGACTGTTTCAGTGGAACAAGTTGATGATTTTTTCTTGCTGAAATCGTTCAATCTGAAAATATATAATATATTGCTTTTTTATACAAATCTCTGTTATTATTTGAAATAACTCATAGAAAATAACAATTCTGACGGCTGATAATAATTACCCTGAAGTTGAAGAAGCTGAATTTCTTGGGATATACCATTCATCATATAATAAAAGATGAACCCTTTTCTTCAAATATATTCTTCCACTTGGGTTAATCTCGAATGCTGCGTCTTTGAAATAAATGGAACAAATCCTAACAGACTTTGGAACACATTCAGTTGAACATTTCATCCCCAACTCTTTCAACCAAGCCACTTTTACTGTGACATCAGCTGGAAACCTAGAGATAAATCAAAATTTCAATAGACATTTCTTGGACTTTTTGGCAACCTTTTTGTTCTAAAGCACCATCCAAAAAACTAATGAAGTTAAATGTTTCGTGAGGTATCTATTTCATCATCTCCACTTATAAAGGTTTGAATTCAAGTATTAATTTCATTTTATTCGGCTTAAACAGATTGATACCCAATGTAACGCCTATGGTACTTCCGAATGGAAACTGATATTCGGGTTTGAACACATGGATTGTCTGCAAACCCAACAAGATTGTACCGTTTTGATTCTCTCACTATTGTACTGCCACTATACAGGTTGTTTCTTAAGTACGTGTAGAAAATTAAGGAGCGTATTGCTGACATCAAAATAAGAAGAAAAATTCCTGTAAACATATGTCCACAAGTTATTCGTTTCTGAGATACAGAGTGTCAAAGTTGAATTCTTATTTTTATATTTTGTGAATAATTTCAATAAAATTTTGATATTTGGGTAGAGTTTGGTATCTGGGAATATTTATTATTTAGTTCGTGTAAAAAATATATTCTTGGTAGAGGTCACAGCCAGCAACTGTTTTCGAGTTATTGAGATTTGAAATTATCGATGCAAGTGATTTTGATTGATAAGATTTTTGAATTGAAAATAAATTCAATAAGAAATTATTTTTTTCGCAATTAACACAAAATTTGATCATGGCATTGAAAAATCATCCCAGTTACCAAACTTTACTCGAATATCATAAATATTTTGGCATTTATTCACAAAAAACAAATATAATAATTAAACTTTGACACTCTGTATCTTAGAAACGAATAACTTGCGGACATGTGTTTATGGGAACTTTTTTTCTTATTTCGACTCCATCAACATGCTCCTCAAGTTTCTACACGTACTTAAGAAACACCCTGTCATCACGAATGAGTTCAAAAACCACTATTTCAGCAATAATCCCAGAAAAAATCAATGACAGAACATGACAGAACTGTGAGAAGTTTACTTTGTGGAAAACATAAACATTGATATTCGACAGCGTTGACAAACGTCCAGATACAATAATTTCTTCACAACCATTCGAAGACGCAAGTAATGATTTTCTTCGTTAGTTTGGATTTTTAAACTTGTAAGTACCTAATACATGTTTGAGTTGCGTGATAATGTCACCATCACCATTCTTCATTCTTCGATTGTAATCGAATGGAATACGTATAGTGACACAATTTTGTCTATGATAAAGACTTATTACCTACGCGATGTGACAACGCCCAACTCAATATCACGATTACTGATAGTGGCCATACACGACTTCAAACCAGGATGTAAACAGCTCGGTCCAGTACAATACTTTATAGGTCCATGCTTAATATCATCTTGCTACTAATATGAATGTCAGTCTGACAGACTTCATGTCATTAGGAATTATAATATATAGCTATTGATGAATTCACGACAATGGAACTTTTTTTACTTTGTTGGTTCGTGAAATTATCTCAATAAATACTACTCGTGCTCACAATACTATCGATAATTCTGTCAGAAATCCTAACACGATCAAATTGCTTCCTAAAGGACTCGTGGTGTTACCAAACAATTTGATCTCGTTGATTTCTGACAGAATCACTATCGATAGTACTGTGAGCACTCGTGGTATTACCCCCCTTAGTACTGCTATAAACAATGCTTCTTCTTGGCAGTCGACCGTCAATAATACAAACCAGGAGTATTCATCAAGTACCACAAACACACCATCAACATCCTCTCAGCCAAGCACTCTACGTCTAATGCATTATGTGCATATTATTCAGATGTTGCACAAAGGATTTCTTATGATGCGTAACTAATATAATTGATATAATATTGATTGTTGTGAAACAGGTATATAATGATCGTTTTGTTTTTCTGTAGTAAGGTACTAGTTTATTTCCAAGTAAGTATTGATGTGAAAATAAATAATAATAGGAATGACATGCAATGAACGTAGTTCAAAATCTTAGTAAATAGATGAAGAAAATACAGGGTGGGGAACCGAAAACGAAACAGCGAATATCTTCAAAACGCATGTGTTGTGAGTAAAATGCAAATGCACGTCGATTTCAAATCCAAGGGGGACATCTTCCTATCATAACCTCAACTGTCATACCTCTTCCCCCACCCCTTGGTCACTACCACCCAAACAATTTGAATAGGGAAAGTAGTGAATGTCACACACCATTGAAAAGGTAATTTCATAAGGAATTCAGCCGTGTCAATTTTTGCTACCTAACTTTTTAATTTGGCGCCCTCTTGAGGGAAAAACAACTGTTCCGAATTCCAAATCATTTGCAAGCTAATTCGACAAAAATTCGGTGACAATGCATCATGTAATTTTTCTGAGGGAAAAACAAAATGGCGGCTCCAAAATGGCGTAGAAGATTTGCAATTATGGTCCGATTCGATTCAAAATTGACACGTGATGGTTTCCAAGGTCAGAAATTATGATTTTTCTGTCATTGCAAAGAAACAAGATGGTAGCTCCAAGATGGCGGGCAGAATTTGTAATTATGGTCCAATTCCAATCAAAATTAGTATGTGGGAATTTTCAGGGTCGGAACTTGTGATTTTTTGTGTCCATGCAAAAAACAAGATGGTGGGCGAAAGGACCCCGCACAAATCAAATGATAAATGGATCCCTGTCGAATTTTATGAAATTTGGATATTTTGTAGTTTATACCATTCTGATCAAAAGTCTTCATGGGCCCGAGACCTAAAAATGGACAGTTTTTTAGTTATCGAAGGACAAAAGTTGCGACTAGTGCAAATCTCTCACGCGATCGAAAAAGAATTTGCATCTCTTCCTTTGCTCTCGTCTGCATATGGCGATTTCACATTTGTCGGCATTTTCTTCTCAAAGCCATATTATTCAAAATAATGCGAGTATAATAATCTTCAAAACACTACCTCTTGTAGAAACTTGACATTAATTGACAATTCAGAAATAGTTATTATTCCTGTCAAAACTGGACAAAGTCATTTATACATGGTCGATTTGCATAAGTTGCAACTTTTGACTTTCGATACCTAAATAATTGTACATTTTTAGGTATCGGGCCAATGGACACTTTTGATCAGAAGGGTATAAACTACAACATATCCAAATTTCAGCGATTTCGACAGGGATCCATTTCCCATTTGATTTGTGCGGGGTCCTTGTAATTATGGTTCGATTCAACCAGGCACCGAAAACGAATTCTTCAAATCACATGTATTGTGAAAAAAATGCAAAAACACGTCGGTTTCAAATCCAAGGGGAAATCTTCCTATAATAACCTCAACTGTCATACCACTCTCCCCACCCCTTGGTCACTCATGCAATTTGAATGGGAAAAGTACTAAGTGTGACACTGCATTGAAAAGGTAATTCCATGAGGAATTCAGACATGTGATTGTTTGCTACCTAACTTTTCATTTTGGCACCCTCTTGCGGGAAAAACAACTGTTTCGAATTCCAACTTACAAATTGGAAATTTTTTCATCCATTACTCAAAAACGTCAGACAGCGTTTCGAGACTAACTTTTACTCATGTCTGGCAGTCCATGGCGAACTCTTCGAGCATCTACTGTGAATTAATGCAGGAATGATTGGATTCGAATTTATGCAAGGTTTTCCAATTCTTAAGTTTATTAAATGTTCAATTTTTTATTTTTCAAAAGCTTTCATTCAACTTGCCCTCTAAGTAAGTAAGTATGTATGTATGTGTGGGACAAAACAAACTTGTAAAATCCCTATATGCCAACATTGAATCGAATCGAACCACAATTACAAATTCCGTCCGCCATCTTGGTTTTTTTGCATTGACAAAATTATCATAATTTCCGACCCTGAAAATCCCCACATACTAATTTTGATTGGAATTGGACCATAATTACAAATTCCGTCCGCCATCTTGGAGCCACCATCTTGTTTTTTTGCATTGACAAACAAATCATAATTTATGACACTGAAAACCGACATATATCAATTTTGAATCGAATCAGACCATAATTGCAAATCTTGTGCGCCATTTTGGAGTCGCCATTTTGTTTTTTCCAGTAGAAAAAATCCATAATGCATGGTCACCGAATTTATGACAAATTACCTTGCAAATGAAGTATCATAATTTAGAATACGGAACAGTTGTCTTTCCCGCAAGAGGGCGCCAAAATAAAAAGTAAGGGGCCAAAAATTGACATGGCTAAATTCCTTCTGAAATTACCTCTTCAATGATGTCTCACACTTACTACTTTCCCTATTCAAATTGCTTGGGTGATAGTGACCAAGGGGTGGGGGGAGAGGTATGACATTTGAGGTTATGATAGGAAGATGTTCCCTTGGATTTAAAATCGACGAGTTTTTGCATTTTTTTCACAACACCTGCGTTTTGACGATATTCGATGTTTCGTTTTCGGTGCCCCACCCTGTATGTCTGATACTGAGTACCAAGTCTTTTTGGGATCAGTTGTTAACCATCTCAAACGGAATGCCACTGACGCAGCAGGAAGGGCATCTCTTATCAGTAATAATTTCCCGACAACATGCAGAATTTTCGAAAAATACTTCCACGAGAGCTTGGTCGAGTGGTGCAGCACAGTTTGAAGTGACAGGCAAGGTGACAATATTTCGAAAATTCTGCATTTTAAGGGATATTCGATCAGACAATTTCAAGAATGAATAGACGAAGTTGAACTTTATCCGTTTTTCCATAACGGTTCTTTATGCATATTTGGCGTCTTTTGGTCGTCAAACTGACGTTTCTATAGTTATTTAGATTGTAACTATGGAAATGTGGAACTCAGGAATAGTCGAAACACCGATTTGAAATTATCAGGAGCTGAAGCAGTGTTTTCAGAGAGTCTTGTTATTGAATATGGCATTTCTCCCCTCGGAGATGAAATTGGGAAAAGTTAGGTTAGGTTAGGTTTGAACGTGAGTGCCTATTGTGGCTCACCCTATGGTTATGTTTCTCACAGTATATGCAATCCATTAAGGAAATTTAGGAATGTATTGAGAGAACAATTTACCAGGTTTTCTGACCTTACTGTTGTATCGCCAAATATTGTAAATCTGGTTCTGGCCACTGCTAGGCATGTACACAGAATTTGTTTTGCCGTTTCACCATCTTCCATGCATAGCCGGCACTCTGCATCTTGTGCAAATCCGATTTTGAGTCCGGTTTGAGTTTGCAGTGGCCAGTAAGCAAACCTACTATAACTCTAAGATGTGCTTTACTGAGTTCTAGCAGTTTGTCATAGTCGTTTTTTCCTTGTACAAGCAATAAATGCTTTGGAATAGGCTAGGACCGGTTCGCTACGCCAATACTCGAGTCTTTCATTGTCTGTCCAAGCTTTTATGACATTCTTGGCAGTGCTATATGCTAAACCGATTACCAGTTCTGGTCCAGTGAACATTTTTTCGGCCCCCTCTTTTGCTAGGGCGTCCGCTATTTCGTTTCCTTCTAGAACTGTGTGGCCAGGTATCCAGACTAGGGTAACGTTGTTTCGTTGTTCTAGACGGTTCAAGGTGTCTCTGCAGTTCCATACTGCTCTAGATTTAAAGCAGTTGGATTCAAGCGCTTTCGGTGCTGCTATCTGAAGATATTTTTATAGTTTTTGTGTGTGGTGACGGTTTTCTAGCTCCCTTGCACACATGGCATATACCTGAAATATCGTAGCTAGTTTACCCATACTGAATGAGCGTTTCACTACTGGGTTCATCCCATATATTCCAGCTTCGACGCCTTCCAAAGTTTCGGAACCATCGGTAACCAACGTTCAATTGCCCTACATAGGTCGGATTTATTCCGGACCCAGTCTTCTCTTTCAGGAAAAACCACAGTTAAGAACATGTAAGGTTGATAGTTTTAGGCATGACGACTGAGGGCATTCCCAGAATGTTGTGAGCTATTATGCCCTCCAGCATGCTGCTGCCTCTCATGACACATACCTGCGGTAGACTAATGGCCGCTTGGAAGAATCTGTATGACGCCCATCTTGCCTCTCTCTCCAGAAATATGTGGAGGGCTTCCATTTCTGCCGTTAGAGAGGAGCGAATGATACTGGAAAATGTTACTCCTATTATTAAAAATAAAAACTCAACAGTATCGAAAATTTTAGACCTGTCACTATACCTCAAACTTTGTAGAAGACTTTAAAATACTATTTTCTAGGAAGAAAGTCAGGTTTTATTAACAAGCACAATATTTTAAATTCCACACATCATCAGTTTCCACAGTGGTAAATCCACTTAGTCAGCTTCATTGCTATTTTTGAATGTCCGTGTCAATTTTATCAATGCTGCTAGAGCAATGCGTTTGACTTCGTTGATTATCTGAAATTTCTAATTATTCCAGAATCTTATGGTTTCAGAGGAAAGCATCCTAACTTTATGCCATATTTTCTTGAGAATCGAAACCAATGTGTTTCTTTGAAATTTGACTTTAATTATTCAGTATCACATGTGACATCAAAAATAGGCTCGTATGGGTGTCCCACAGGAATCCATAACGGGACCAATTCTCTTTCTATTGTCAGCAGATTTGAAGATAATATACTCCACTCAGATTTCGTTGCGTGAGCGGACGACATGCTCATCTTAAAGTCATCGTCAAATATATTACTATTGAAACAAGAAACCTGAAAATTACTGGACGCCGTTTATAAATTTTTCAATCATCATAACGCTAAGAAAACCAAGATTAGTTGAATCACTACTAGATTTCAGTAACAGTCATTTCCGATACAGATACAGTTGAATTTCTTGGAAATTACTTTGAAAAACACAAACTAGGTGTTACACTTTGAGAGTCTAATGTTAAATTTACCCTCCTCATATTATATGTTCAAAAATTTGAAAACGGTGCTAGATGTTGCACAGCTTCTAATTGTCTAGGACAAATGGAATTAGCTTGTGGGGCACCTATTTCAAGTCAAAAGACATATTTACAGCACAAAAGACAATTTCAACATTAATTTTCAAATCTAGCAATATTTTAACATTTACATGAAATTTCGTATCATATTTATTGCAACCAAAGCTATTTCAAGCTTTACAAGGAAATTCATAACATAATACATTCCAGGAAGACAGGATCAATTCACACAAAAGTTGGAAATCACAAAATAAGAGAAAATGCATATAACTAAGTGGGACCACGATTTTCAATCATCTGTCTGAAAATATTAAATCAAGTTTGTCTATTAAAATGTTCAAAAGGAACCTTAAACATTTTTTATGTTCTCTCAAAAAGTAGTATTGCGGATAGCGGATAGCGAATAGCAAATATATCACATGTTCTTGAGATAAACCTATTACATTCGCTATAAATAATAAAAATATTTGAGTAATGTTAATTCAAATAATTCAAACGAGCCTGCATGATTAATTACAATGACATTTCCATGGCAGTTGATTGTTTCCAACTCAACCGCGGGTGCCATGGCCAACTAAGAATAAGTAAACTCAAGAATACGTGATTTTCTGGAACTGAGACATGTTATTTCGCCAATATTTCGAAAACTGTTTAGTGTTGACATAGATTTATTCAAAATTAGCTTCATTTCCGATGCCGAATCGAATGAGAATATAAAGTTTCCATTTGAAAACCGCATCTATATCATTTTCTGACGAACTCCCTGTATAACTCTATCAGAATTCTGCTGAATTTGGTCCTCCCCTACGAATAAATCGATGCACAATAAAAAATAAATGATCATGTCAACAAATGAAAAAAAATTTTTTGGTTTGCAAACGCAATTTTCAACTTAAAATTTGAAATATTTCGAAAACGATTAGACTTTGGTATAGGACATTATACATAAAACATGTTCAGAATTATACGTGAAATCTAAATCTTTAACAACATACAGGAAGTCCCATTTAAAAAAAACGAAGTTAGGGACCACTTCCGGTACCGGTTCCGGAAAATATTTTAGCCGGATAGCACTTATCAACAATAGTGAACTTCCAAATTTTCAAATTCGCCCTACCTATACAGGGTGTTTCTGAAGTTCGTGTAGAAACTTCAGGAGTATGTTGCTGACGTCGAAATAAGAAAAAAGTTCCCATAAACACAAGTTATTCGTTTCTAAGATACAGAGTGTCAAAGTTTAATTCTTATATTTATTTTTTGTGAATAAATTCCAAAATATTTGTGATATTCGAGTAAAGTTTGGTATCTGGGGTGATTTTTCAATGACAAAACCAAATTTTTTGTCAATTATGAAAAAACTGATTTCTAATTGAATTTATTTTAAATTTAAAAATTTCGTCATTCAAAATCACTTGCATCGATTATTTCAAATCTCAATAACTCGAAAACAGTTTCTCGCAGTGACCTCTACTACACAAACTAAATAATAAATATTTCCGGATACTAAACTTTACCCAAATATCAAAATTATTCAGAAACTATTCACAAATTATAAAAATAAGAATTCAACTTTGACACTTTGTAACTCAGAAACGAGTAACTTGCGGGCATATGTTTATAGGATTTTTCTACTTATTTTGATGTCAGCAACACGCTCCTTAATTTTCTACACGTACTTAAGAAACACCCAGTATAGTTTTCAAATCAGGATGGCTTTATCGAGGGGTAATATATAAAAATATAAATAAAAAAGTTATTGAGTTTAGCCCTCAAATTGATGTGCACGTGTTTCGAGCATAAGCTCTCATCAGTACGGTAAAATCAAGTGCGAAGTTGTACAACACTTGGATGTTAAAATAGAAACAAGGGAAGTCAACAACAGGAAGCCAACCACACATTTGTAGCTTCGGTTAGAAGAACTTGAGCTTTCGAGGCAACACCTAACGTCGCCACGGAGGCAGCTTTAGCTACCGCGTGTCAATCCTACCCAGGAAAATACAAATCACAACAAGGGCTTCTAACCGAAGCCACAAATGTGTGGTTGGCTTCCTGTTGTTAACTGTTGCACATATTCACACTTGATTTTACCTTACTGATGAGAGCTTATGTTCGAAACACGTGTCTACGGTTTCACAACAATTTGAGGGCTATACCCAATAACTTTTTTATTTGTAATTTTATATATTGCCCCTCGATAAATACATCCTGATTTGTATTTTCCTGGGTAGGATTGTCACGCTGGTAGCTATAGCTGTCTCCGTGGCGACGTTAGTTGTTGCCTAGAAAGCTCAAGGTATTCTAACCGAAGCCACAAAGGTGTGGTTGGCTTCCTGTTGTTGACTTCCTTTGTTTCTATTTTTACATTCAAGTGTTGTACATCTTCGCACTTGATTTTACCGTACTGATGAGAGCTAATGCTCGAAACACGTGTCTACGGTTGCACAATAATTTGAGGGCTATACCCAATAACTTTTTAATTTGTAATTTTATATATTGCCCCTCGCTAAATCCATCCTTATTTGTATTTTCCTGGGTAGGATTGTCACGCTGGTAGCTATAGCTGCCTCCGTGGCGACGTTAGTTGTTGCCTTGAAAGCTCAAGGTCTTCTAACCGAAGCCACAAATGTGTGGTTGGCTTCCTGTTGTTGACTTCCTTTGTTTCTATTTTTACATTCAAGTGTTGTACATCTTCATTTTACCGTACTGATGAGAGCTTATGCTCGAAACACGTGTCTACGGTTGCACAACAATTTGAGGGCTATACCCAATAACTTTTTTATTTATATTTTTATATATTGCCCCTCGATAAATCCATCCTGATTTGTATTTTCCTGGGTAGGAAGCCATAAATGTGTGGTTGGCTTCCTGTTGTTGACTTCCTTTGTTTCTATTTTTACATTCAAGTGTTGTACATCTTCGCACTTGATTTTACCGTACTGATGAGAGCTAATGCTCGAAACACGTGTCTACGGTTGCACAATAATTTGAGGGCTATACCCAATAACTTTTTAATTTGTAATTTTATATATTGCCCCTCGCTAAATCCATCCTTATTTGTATTTTCCTGGGTAGGATTGTCACGCTGGTAGCTATAGCTGCCTCCGTGGCGACGTTAGTTGTTGCCTTGAAAGCTCAAGGTCTTCTAACCGAAGCCACAAATGTGTGGTTGGCTTCCTGTTGTTGACTTCCTTTGTTTCTATTTTTACATTCAAGTGTTGTACATCTTCATTTTACCGTACTGATGAGAGCTTATGCTCGAAACACGTGTCTACGGTTGCACAACAATTTGAGGGCTATACCCAATAACTTTTTTATTTATATTTTTATATATTGCCCCTCGATAAATCCATCCTGATTTGTATTTTCCTGGGTAGGAAGCCATAAATGTGTGGTTGGCTTCCTGTTGTTGACTTCCTTTGTTTCTATTTTTACATTCAAGTGTTGTACATCTTCGCACTTGATTTTACCGTACTGATGAGAGCTAATGCTCGAAACACGTGTCTACGGTTGCACAATAATTTGAGGGCTATACCCAATAACTTTTTAATTTGTAATTTTATATATTGCCCCTCGCTAAATCCATCCTTATTTGTATTTTCCTGGGTAGGATTGTCACGCTGGTAGCTATAGCTGCCTCCGTGGCGACGTTAGTTGTTGCCTTGAAAGCTCAAGGTCTTCTAACCGAAGCCACAAATGTGTGGTTGGCTTCCTGTTGTTGACTTCCTTTGTTTCTATTTTTACATTCAAGTGTTGTACATCTTCATTTTACCGTACTGATGAGAGCTTATGCTCGAAACACGTGTCTACGGTTGCACAACAATTTGAGGGCTATACCCAATAACTTTTTTATTTATATTTTTATATATTGCCCCTCGATAAATCCATCCTGATTTGTATTTTCCTGGGTAGGAAGCCATAAATGTGTGGTTGGCTTCCTGTTGTTGACTTCCTTTGTTTCTATTTTTACATTCAAGTGTTGTACATCTTCGCACTTGATTTTACCGTACTGATGAGAGCTAATGCTCGAAACACGTGTCTACGGTTGCACAATAATTTGAGGGCTATACCCAATAACTTTTTAATTTGTAATTTTATATATTGCCCCTCGCTAAATCCATCCTTATTTGTATTTTCCTGGGTAGGATTGTCACGCTGGTAGCTATAGCTGCCTCCGTGGCGACGTTAGTTGTTGCCTTGAAAGCTCAAGGTCTTCTAACCGAAGCCACAAATGTGTGGTTGGCTTCCTGTTGTTGACTTCCTTTGTTTCTATTTTTACATTCAAGTGTTGTACATCTTCATTTTACCGTACTGATGAGAGCTTATGCTCGAAACACGTGTCTACGGTTGCAAAACAATTTGAGGGCTATACCCAATAACTTTTTTATTTATATTTTTATATATTGCCCCTCGATAAATCCATACTGATTTGTATTTTCCTGGGTAGGAAGCCATAAATGTGTGGTTGGCTTCCTGTTGTTGACTTCCTTTGTTTCTATTTTTACATTCAAGTGTTGTACATCTTCGCACTTGATTTTACCGTACTGATGAGCGCTTAAGCTCGAAACACGTGTCTACGGTTGCACAACAATTTCATATATTGCCCCTCGATAAATCCATCCTGATTTGTATTTTCCTGGGTAGGATTGTCATGCTGGTAGCTATAGCTGCCTCCGTGGCGACGTTAGTTGTTGCCTTGAAAGCTCAAGGTCTTCTAACCGAAGCCACAAATGTGTGGTTGGCTTCCTGTTGTTGACTTCCTTTGTTTCTATTTTTACATCCAAGTGTTGTACATCTTTGCACTTGATTTTACCGTACTGATGAGAGCTTAAGCTCGAAACACGTGTCTATGGTTGCACAACAATTTGAGGGCTATACCCAATAACTTTTTTATTTATATTTTCATATAGTTTTCTATATATTGATCGATTCATTTCCCGAAGGGACCCCTGTATACACTGTATATGTATGTGTATTTTTAGGTATTTTTTTGACATTTCCGATACAATGAAACAATAATTGTCTGGTAGGAAATAAAGAGTATTCCATATACAGATATCGACCTTCAACACACAAACAAGTCACTTATTCATCCCCCTAAATTCCTTTGAACTCGAGAGGAATAATTTATATTTTATGATCATACTGTATTTCTGTACATCAATATTCAGAACGATTACAAAACATCATCGTTACTTAAGATCATCAGTTTTCATTGATGTTTGATGCATGTTACTAAAATACGACGTATGTAATACCGTTCAAACAAATACGAGAAAGTTGTCCAATGTTTATACAATACAGGGCGCCTAAATCTTCGAATAACCTTCACTATAATTAAATTCAACCTTGTGGATGTAAAAGGTGGGCAGTCATAAAGATGGGTATTAATTTCTTCAAAATGATATAAATTACGGTAAAAATTAGGAAGTTGTCATATCGATTCAAATATCTAATCGCAAAACATCATGAACTCTCTGGTGAGTAAATTACTAGGTTATACATTCGCAATTTTCTCAACAATATTTCTTATTGGCAATCCAACCAATAATTGTCGAGACAAAAAAGAAGTACATTATTTTATGCATGAAATTACTGCTGCAAATATTTGAAAGCGATTTATAAAATTTCCGAGAATTTTTCAACCAAAAAATTTTCACAATAATAAGAGTAAAAAGTGAAGTGAAGTGATATTGCAAATAGCTAAACTTTGTACTTTCGAATATTTTCTGTTAATAATAATACAATGAGGAATTTCGGTATATTTCTGACACCAGATGTCGCCTGGTCTAAACAACTGTCAAATTGTACTGAATTTCATGCCAGTGAAACTTTTTACCGAAAGTTCATCGTTTTTGCACTATTTTACAATATTAATATGAATTATGAACAAAGAAAAGTAGCTGAACTAAAGTTTTTAACGCAGAGGTGGAAAACTCACTGGTACCAATGAAAAATTTATTGAAAGATAACTTATGCTGTCCATATTTGTTTTCACAATTTGCTATGGATTCTTTATCTATTATTTTATATTCCTGTGGCAAGTCTAGAAGAAATAATGAATGAATACGTATAAGTTTATTAAGTAGTAGTATATGAAGTCATTCACAAGTAATTTATAATGATGCAAGGTTACTACAAAAATAGTTTGCACTTGATTGTTAAAGGTTAGTTGAGCACTGAAACAATCTGAAATTCTAAACATTATCCATGATATACCTACATAATAAAAAAATATTCTAACGTTTTTCTAATAATAATCCTTCGGTATCTACGAATCATTCGTCGAGAAGTGGATTTTACAGACGAGACTATTCTTCATTGCAGTAAACTTGAATCTGCGAATGGCTACGAGCCACTGTTTTAATCGGGTTTTATCTCATGAGGGAAACTTATGCCCTACTGTTTCATTTTCACACATAGGCAAATGACCGATGTTATTCCTCGAATGTAAATTATCTAACGACTCAAATAATTGAAAATATCTCAGAACTTTTCTTTTTATTCAATGTCAGTTACAATTCATCTTTTTTTAGAACAATTTATTTCTATGATAACTATATCATCTGTATATACAGGATATCTGGGTCTGAACAGCGAAGCAATATTCTGTCGTAAACTACAAGACGCTCTTATATTTTGACAGATGACTAGACCTTACGCTATAGTGCTGCCACCTCGTGGATCTTATTACAGAATACACCCATTGTTGACCATTGTTGACCATTTGATGCACTTGCTAAATGAATCAATCAGGAGCTCTAGTCAAGTTCGGATTATCGATAATATCACAAACTTGACTCTTGACTCTGATTGGCCTGTCAAGTTCGGTTTTTTCATATTTGTGTATGTGACAGTTAAACGTCAAATATAAGTAATCACACCATGCACGCATTTGAAAATGAGCAGATTTCTGATAAATTCTACCGAATTAATCAATGTTTCCTGTTTATTGAACTTTATTAATTTCTCAGATCAACTTCTTAACTTTTCGCAAATTTCTTCTAATTCTGCCAAATTTCAGATTGTTTTCCGTTTACTTTGTTTTTGGAGTAGTCTAATAAAATTCCACTGGTTGTTGAATCTTTCTCATAAGTCTGTCTTATTTTTGAACTCAACTGAATTGGTTCGAGAAAACACCACGAGTCCGCAGGACAAGTAGTGTTTTCTCGAAGCAGTTTTGTTCAGAAATGAATCAACAGACTTATCGCTAAAATTCAATTACGCGTGATATTACTTCTAAACAGGTCTTCAGAAAGTTAATTAGGTACATTTTTCGGATATGAACCATATATTTTTCGCCTGTTCTCTTTACCAGCAAAATCGCTTCAAAATCTTCAATTAACTACTTAAAAATGATATTCCACTTCCTTCCAATTCAACAACTTCACTATATTCTTCCAATAAAAATGTTTTCGATTCCTTGATAAAGTTTCTTAGAGAATTTAAATTAGATATTCACTACTATGTATATGGCAAATGGATTATCCGAAGCCAACTCTCATTCTCACACACAGGTACATTTTTCATTATTTTGATCTATTCGCATAAAACAAATCACCAAAATGAATCTAACCTCCTCGCAATCTTCAACTGTCCAACCATACCAATCAGAAAGCTGAAGAAATTTGGTTTTCTGTATTCAATGAAATCTTCATTAATTCTTCAAGAATTGGTGCAGATAAGATACATCGACAACCTAATGAATAAAAAAAACCGTTAAAAATAAAATTAAATGTTTCACTACGCAATCCTATGGTAATTCAGATGTTATGTGGTCAAGATAACTATAACTTAGTTGATAACTTTGTGACCAAGCATCATGTAATAATATCAGATTGACACGAACTGATACAATTTCACAATTTTAATTTCTATATTTTAGTAATAAAACTAATATGTTTGAGTAATTTCACGTAATAGATATTTCACCTTTGAGTATTAAAAGATGATAAAAATACTTTTTTCCAATACTCGCTATGAAAACTTCTCGCGCGTGCAAAAAACAGTCGATTCACATCCTTGTTGTATAAATAACTATTTTTGATACTACTGATGATTTGTGATAAAATATCATTATTGTTTGAATGAAGAAGTCTGCCAAATGCATTTTCACTTTTTTTAATCTTGAACAAACGTTAGAGACTTGTTCGTAATCTTCCGAATGGATCCTTTCGAATATGTGCAATATTTGCTATGTGATAAAAACTTCTTGCACATTAGTTTACACTGCGAATGTAATCATTAATGGTGAAACTTGTCCTTGACGAGGTTATTCACATGAGAAACATTTATCGTCTATTTGAGATATTAACAGATTTTTATTCACATCTGAACTCATCTTCACTTCATAAGACATAAACCTGTTTGGAACCTAAAAATGTTGATTTTTCTAGAAATTGAATAGATAATACGTTCAATTTTTTATTTTATCGTTCGATGTGACGAAATAATTTGCAAAATCTGTTTCGAATTCATTTGGAATTTGTAGAATAAGAAATCACTTATCATTACAGTAAACAGGACGGGCTTGAAAATCAAACATGCGATAAGTCTAGAAATTGACAAGTGTAAAATTAGTGTGAATTTGGATAATGGACCTATCCCATATTCAAATTAGTTGTACTATGAAGGTTTCTCCTCTTCATAATAAAGTAATTAGTTATTAATTTCCAAGAACAATGTTTGTCATCAAATCCCAAACAAGGAGGATAAGATTGGGAACGGGTAAATTCCAAAACTAGGTAAAAGAAAGGAGTAGGCAATATGTTAATGAGTGCGCTCGTTATTGAGATGTGATGGAGGAGGTGAATTTGAAAAATTAGCTGAACAATTTGATTGGATAATTTGTTGTATGCGCTAAATTCAGATAATTAGTATAAATAGAAGTAACGTAGAATAAGTGGTTTAGTACACGTTTAGCTACTGAAGATCAACTTTATTGACGAAAATTGCGTCAAGGGTGAATTTGATGAAGTTTTGGTGGTTTCTATTTCTTGAATATTATTCTTGTTAGATACTTTTACCGCACTGGACGATTTCAAAATATTGAATGTCTCCCGTCTCGGCTGAAACTTTAAATTTAGTTGAGTTATGTTCTAGAGTTCTAGGTTACAATAGAAACAGGCGTGATATAAATAATAATTATTATTATTTTCCTTTATTGCCCAACAGGTAACATCCAATCACAGAACATAATAATCAGTACTTTATTAACAAATTATAAAATTTACATAAACGTAATATATCCAATCATATAAAATACAGATATTGTGTGTTGGATGAGTGAAACTAAAATGATAAATTGATACTTATGATGATTAACGGTTGAAAAAAAGATGGTGATAACAGAATTCTCTACTGAAAAATGCAGATCGACTGTAGAAATTTCTATATTTCATATTGCTCCTTTTTTATGTGCTTCACGGAACAGCTATTGATATCGTAAAAACTGCATATTATTATTGAGTTATAGTTTTTACACATACATTCAATTGTCGATTGCAAAATAAAATTGGTTCGTGCTGTAGAGCAATAAAATGCGACTGAGGCTTTGGTACCCTGAATTTCAACTTTCAACTCAGATAAGAGCAATATGGCTGTGCAGCTAGCAGCAGTTGGCGAAGAAAATTAATTGAAGCACATTTTCTCCGTTGGGAAGGTTATTTATTTATTTATAGTAATGATACATCCAACATATCAAAAAGTCCAATTAAGGAGCACATAACGTAAGATATGTTTGTTGCATTATATCCATTTTACAAATTTACAAGTCCATTTATACGAACATGAAAAAATTGAAAGAGCCAAATGTCAATAGACGCAAAATACAATTAAAAAAGTCAAACATGAAAAGAGGAGAAATGTTCATATCAGTTCGGAATCACCCTATGTAGATTATTTTTAAATTGTGTTGCAGACAAAAAGAAAATATTTACAGACGGCAAGTTGTAGAAACTTCTACACATGTAAATGTGTCGGCTATGAAAATGATGCTGTGAAGTCGGAATATTGATATGGAATGTTAAATTACTTCTTGAAGTCAGTCGTGGTACATTAAAATTCAATAAGGATAGTAGGCAAGATGAGTCAATGTCGTTATGGATCAATTAATAAATTAATGTCTGATCAGTAATTCCACAACGTTTTCTCAAGGACACCACATAGAATTCATTCAAGAGGAGTCTGTAATCGTAGTGTCTTTCAGGATAGGTACCATGGATTCTGAAGTATACAAATTTTAAGAATCTACTTTGAACTGCCTCTAGTTTATCAATGTATGTTGCATAGCATGGATTCCATATTTGGCTACCATATTCGACTTTTGATCTAACCAAACTGAAATACACACATCTCATAGCATCGGTGAATAATAGAGGCCCCAGATTTGATCCTTGAGGCACACTAGAACAAGCCACAAACTCAAAACTATTCTCCCCTTCGTATTCCACATATAATTTTCTATCTTTTAAATATCAAACCAGGAGGTTTATCAAATTAGCAGAGATTCCAAAGTGGCTTAGTTTTCTAAAAAGTAAATGAGGTGATACTTTGTCAGACGCTTTGTCAAAATCAGTATACAGTGCGACGCTAAATTATTGAACAAATTCATTATTTCTGAATATAAAGATATTTCGGAAAAATTCTCGGACAGGTCGATTTTCTTTTCCGATGGGCCAATTTTTGAACCCCACCCAAAATATATATTTAAGTAAACATGACTCTGCCGATATTTTCAAATGGGACACCCAGTATATTTTTCCGTATTTGGTTAGGAATCGTCATTACGAATCCAGTGATACCAAGTTTGATGGGATTATGTCAGACGGCTGCGGAGATATAGTCAGAAAACGTCCTCGTATGTCTTAATGTATGACTGCGAGACTCAGAAGGTAAAAGTCTCTATCGCACTCGTTGGACATATGGAGAAGTTTTTTGCCCATATCTCCGTAGCCGTTTGACATAACCCCACCAAACTTGGTATCACTGGGTTCGTAATGACGATCCGTAACCAAATATGGAAAAATATACTGGGTGTCCCATTTAAAAATATAACCAAAATCAAAAAAGAAAATCGACCTGTCCGAGGATTTTTCCGAAATATCTTTATATTCAGAAATAATGAATTTGTTACATAATTTAACGTCGCACTGTATATTGCATGTACGTGATTTTTAACACCCATAGAATTCTAGACGAAATGAGTATAAAATAAATTTTCAATTTCAATAAGCTTTGAAAAAGCTGATGTCAATACAGTCAGTCTATAGTTAATTATGTTTTAGTTCTTTCCTGATTTATGAACTGTGAAGTTTTCTAGTCAAATTCTAGTTTCAAATCATTGCATTAGAGTATTTGTGTTTTTCACAATTTTAACTGGACCACAAGTCAACTTATTCTTTTGTTCCTTAGATTCATTTAATATTCGCTCGATAGAAATTTCGTTTGAAGCAAGATGAAGAGTAGGGTTGTTTAAGATATCTGGAGAATTAGATATATTTTCGGGAGCATCAATATCACTGGATGAATACACACTGCTGAAATGGGTTGCAAAGGCATTGACAATTTCATTTGGAGTTGAAATAGTGTTGTTGTTATAACACATTTGTTCAGTTATTCGTGTTTTTCTTTTTGAATTCACACAGGTTTTGAAGCTATTAGGGTTGCTTCTCAAATTATTCTCAGATTTTTCTAAAGGATTTGTAGGCAGTTATGATATTAATACTAGGGAAGTGAACAAACTTTCAGTCTAACTCAACCAAAAGTGATCTTTATTGATGATAATGTGTAGTATCAAGTAGAAACCATGTAGTCAGAAGACTTACATCAAGAGAGAGGACATGTTTCGAAGGATCAATCCTTCATCTCCAGCAAAATAGGGGTTGATTACAAGTCGATCTAAAGAAAAATAAGAAGGGTTACAAAATAGTTGAGAATCATATTAAATTATGTGACCAACCATATGGTGGAAAAATACCATGGTCCCTAGCATAGGTGGGCCACGCACTAGATGGTCGTAATTAGGGCCATATAATTTTATAAGTTTTTCTTTTTTAATGTTATTTTTCCACCATATGGTAGGTCACATAATTTAATGTAAGGTAGTGTTGGGGAATGCGGCCCTGCGGTAAATAATGCCCAATGTATTTTTCCTTGAAGAATGTCAAATTTTTTCAAATCTGTCAACATGGTTAGTTTCATCATGCGAGTGGTAAAGATCGTTGACTTCAGTTCGCCATTAACAACACTAGTTAAATGTGCAGTTTTAGGCTGCACGGGTTATAAGTTCGCAAGGTTAGACGTCGTTTTTAATCCAACCTATTTTATTTAAAGAAACAAATAGTGCTCTATCAGTTACTATAACATTGGTACTATATTTCGCACTAAGAGAAAAATTGAAAGAATTTTAAATTTTTCTGATAATTGCATGTTCAAGAAAAAGTGCTCGCCAAGCGTAAGGATGCCTCTGAGATGCGCAAACGTTAGAAAGCGTGAGTAGATGTGCGACAAAGATCGACTACTGTTTACGGCTGGTTATCATCGGAATGTACAATCGGGAGAGACATTTTTCTGCAACACGTAGGAACGTAGGTTCTTATCTGAATTTTTATTAATTCCTAATGAACTGTTCGAATAATATAATTGTCTGTGATCACTGGACCGTTTATGAAAATTGCATAATTTTCCTGAATCCATAAGTGTATATAAAGTACGACTAGAAAAAGAATGCATCGCCACACAATATCAGAAATAGGTAAATAAATATAATAAATATATCACATGACCTCTGACCACTGCCAAATCAGCATTGTCCATGGTAACTTTTGATTTTTTGTTTCTCTTTTTATTTGGAGTTGAGAATTGTTCCATTTTACCTTTTTCAATTTTATTCATTTCTGAATTAATTTTCCTAATGCTTCTAACGCAAACTCCCGTTGCGGCAGCAACTCGTTCTTGAACCTTCACAAGAGGAATACTGGTTTCACCTATCATTGCTTCTGCCTGCATGAATTTGATGACATTACTGACAATTTCCCTACTTTGTCCACTCAGAATCTTATTTCTCACTTTACTCTTTGAAGGCATTTTCAAACACAACAAACTACACTATAACCTATCTAATAATATTTCAAAACTATACACAACACAACCACAACACAAGGATTTCAAATTCAACACACAATCAGAATAATGCCACAATAATTTTATTCCACTGACTGTACACTCACGACGTTAACTGCTTGAATAATGCAGAGCGATTGAGCTCCTGCCCCACTCCAGGGTTTTGTCTACTGCGCAACCAATTCTCGGAGGCATCCTTAGGCTTGTCGACCAGTAATAAGGCCCTACCAACGATCGCGTAATAAGACCCGCGGGCAACATGCGAAATTGTCTAGAATGTGGAACTTGGTTACACGAAACTGGCATAGGACTGACGACTGAACATGTTGGGGATGTTTACTGTAGGAAATGTTCTTTGAATTTAGTTTATTAGTTTTTTTATATAATTTAATTTCCTTGTTTGAATTTTGTTAAGTGTATCACTTTTTGTCGAAAATAATGTTCATTTTTGTTTTTTCATTAGAGTTTCATTGAGTTTCTACCATTTCTGATTGATGTAAGTGGTATGTATTTATATATGCAATAAATTAACAAAATTCTGCATAACTTACTATGAGCTTTATTACCCTAATAGGCGGAAATAAAGCCCGACAACAACTTTGTCTTATTTTGGTTACTTAGGTATAGGAGACGAATACTGATGTTAACATAGCGGCAAACATCACAAGCAATCAACTCATCAAGTTTCGGATTTTTTTAAAATAAAATATAAAGGATAAAAAATGTACAAAAGTTAAGTGGGCCTTGGCCTTATTACCCAACACTACCTTATTTCTCAATTCCATTGTTCACTTTTCTAGTTTCATCTCACCTCCAATGTATGTGAAGGATCGTCTTCAATGGATATAATATTATTTTTTATTGTTTTTCTCAAGTCTTCTAATCGCCCAAGATAAAAAAAGCATATTGTTTTTCTATGCATTCTATGTTATTGTAATTATTTGAATATTTGACAGAATTTCTTAAATAATTGAATTTTCAAAACTAATGAAGCGAGACATGAAAATTCGATAGAGTTTGTATTTCTGACCGAAGTTTCCAATTTGTTACAGATCATCGCATTCGCCTTCTTGGCTGTAGCAAGTGCCGCTACTGTTCCAATCACTGAAACTCGCTTCATCCCCATCGTCAAACAAGACGCTGAAGTTAACTTCGACGGTAGCTACCACAGCTCTTTCGAAACTGGCAACGGTATCATATCTGAGGAACACGGTGTGTTGAAAAATGCCGGAGACGAGAAGACCCAAGCCGAAGAAGTAGTGGGTTCAGTTTCGTACACGTCACCTGAAGGAGTCCCAATTGTTCTCAAATACATCGCCAACGAAAACGGATTCTCAGCTCAAGGCGACCATCTTCCCCAACCTCCAGTAGACACCAACACCGCTCCACCAACCCCACTGGCAATTCTCCGTTCTTTGGAATGGAATGCCGCCCACCCTGAAGAAGAAAGACCCAAGACCGCTTGAACATTGATTGACTGATTTTTTTTAATGAATAAAAGATTAAATACATAAAAAATCATAATTTTTTATTCTGAAGTAATGGAAGATTTTTTCTCATACAATATTTTGATACTATTAATCATCAATTTGAAACAAGGCCATCCATACAAATTCAATGACAGGACCAGACCGAGGCAAACCGATTTTAAATACCCGAATTCATGAAAAATTCTTAGCATTATATGGCTTGTCAGACAATTCAGGGTAGGTTCTAAGTAAACAGAAAATAATCAAAATGACATAGGAAAATTTCCAGAACGAGGTTGGGCTAAATATACATTTACAGGATTGGATATTGATTTTTTACAATTTGTTCTATACCTATCTAAAACAGCACATATGATCTCCAATAATATCAAATACTTTTGGTAATTTTTCAATTCATTGAGAAAAGATAAAGGTTTATCTACTGTCATGAAATATAATGGGTTGAACTCCGAGACCCCTCAAACTATTGCTGATGCTTCTGCAGTACACTTGATTACCACGTTGTCTGACCTCACCTTTAGTCAAATGTAAATTGAAAATAAACTAAAAAGCCTAGATATTTCAAACAGTGCCGGTCCTGACGGAATTCCGCCAGCATTGTTAAGGAATTGCTGTTATAGTTTATCACAACCTCTGAGAATACTTTTTTGAAGACATTCGATACAGATATTTTTTCCAGTGTGTGTAAAAAACCTCCTCTGACCATTATTCAAAAGTGGGAACAGAAATGATATTCAGAATTAGCGGGGTATTTGAAAAATCTCATGTATTCCCAAACTATTTAAATCTTTAATTATTACAGATAAAATATTCAATAATTTCAAACATGTCATAATGAATGAATAACATGGGTTTTACAATAGGCAGGAACTTGAAATTCATTGAATCCTATCTTTGTAACAGAATGCAGAATGTAAAGGTTGCTGGCAGTATGTCAGAAACAATTCATGTAACTTCAGGGGTTCCGCAAGGTTTGCACCTTGTGCCTATATTATTTTTAGTTTGTATTAATGATGTGTTTTTGTTCCAATATTGTGATACCTCTCTGTGTGGAGATGATATTGAACGTATTCAGAGTAACCTAGATAACTTTTGTACCTACTGTGATACTATTTATTTTTTGACGTTAAAAAATGCAATATATTGATATTCAACAAAATGCGTCAGCCTGTCATTTGTAATTACTCAATAAATGATGCAACTATTCAATATGTCAATAGTTTCAGTGATTTAAGGATTATCTTCGATAAAGATCTCAACTTTAATAATCATGTCAATAATATTTGTAACAAAGCGTTCAGAAGTTATACTGTTCACTGATTCGGAGTGTTTCGAAATATAATAGTGTCATTTGGTGTCCTCTTTATGCTTGTCAGAAAGAGAGACTTGAAAAGGTTCAGAATATTTTGGATTCAAACTAAAAACGAGGCTTTCTGTTTTTGATTCAATGTCAGTTGAGGATAGACGTAAACTTGCAATTTTTTCACAAAATAATGCATTCTCACTCAAATTTTTCTGCTCTTTCAGAAGAGCTCTGCCTCCAGCAGCTTGAGGAGTAGATAATCATATTTTTTCATTTGACAAACGGTTCGATGACATTTAGTTGTAGACTTCAAAAAAATTTCAATGTGCTTCTTTCAGAACTTGATCTTTTTCATCTATCATATCATAAATTGAAAAAAAATCGCAGTTAGACAACTTAATCCTGCCATTATTCAATGGAGTTCTGGATACTTTCTGTGTAGGTACTTATTTTTAACTCAGCTCCAGTGAAGGAATAATTTTTTTATTGAAACGATGTATCAGTTGGGATTTTATCACAATTCTGTTATGTACCTAACTAATAATATTTTTATGTTGATAACTTTATTCGAGTGTTTGAATGTTTTTATGTATTCTTTTATTGAAACTTCCTATATGTACCATCTGGTATTTTATAAAAGATCTGTAGTGTAAGAACTTGAATGATAGAAATGAATAGGTTTTGATTATTTTCAAGTAAATAATTTTTTTCATTTTCAAGTTTTTAATTTTTCTGACTGATTTCTTTAACTGAAAATTCCTTGATGTACCATTTGGGATTTTATCACAATTCTGTAGTGTGCTTGACAAATAAATTAATGAATAAAAAAAACATTGCCTCAAATTAAACGAGAAAACGCTAACAACTGTTTTCTTGGTTTGTTGATAATTATCTCACCCAAAGAAAAATGTTTTTCATGAAACTTGGTGAAAACTTTCTTCTTCGTGTTTCAAATAACACAACTGATCAATCTTAATGATAATGTTGTATATTCAAAGTCTACTTCACTGACTATTAATTTATTTAACGAAATACAATGATACAATAACACAATACTCTAATTTACATAACATCACGGAACTAGGTATTTATATTCGACTTTCACTTCACTGACCGACCGCCTGTCCGCTGCGTAGTTCTTTTTATATCCGACGTTGACTTCTCTGAATGCTCCAGAATTTTCCTTCGAATCGCCCAGACTCACCGAAGCGCCCAGATTCTTCTCGGTGCAAGCGCATCGACAGTCTCCCGCGGTTGGTCGCTAGCTATACGTGAGAGTTCAGGTCCGGCATCGCCCGCAGCTTCGCCACATTGCCCCCTTCTTAGAGATATTTCGTCCCGAAATGTCATCCTTGGAGTGTGTCGATATTTGCAGGATTCCCCATATCTGCATCGTGAAGTTCGATGGAAATAACACTCCACAGTCTTCTTGTTAGGTCGTGGAATAGGATTACAACAAACCAAAATCTGGATGCCGCTGGATCGGAATATCGTCTCCAACATACTTCTTATAACTCTCCAATCCAGCCCATCAATACCACAGGATAATTTTGGGATTGCCAAGTCCACCAGATTCTGGTTCACCATCGTATCTCTTAGTTGGGTGAGGCTCCTCCAGACATCTTCATAGGACGGTTTGTCTTGGGAATGCTTCTTGGTCACCAAGTAGTAGATGTTCCTCTGGCCCTTCTTCAGCTGTAGCACACCTCCAATTTCTGGATTCTGTTTCCGTAGTGTCTGGAGTTGGCCAAATTTCTTGGAGAACACTACAGCGATGCCCCTGGACATTCGAAGATCTTCTGCGACGCAGTGTGCTAGGGCGTAATCGACTGGCACTTTGAAAAGGTCCCGTGGCTCCTCTCGAGTTACCCCGTGTGACACTTTCTGTCCATTTGAGTATAAGGACATGAATTTCTGGAACGTCATCGCATCCTCTGGTGGTCTGAGGGTGCGGACTTGGTCATGATTTCCAGCGTAAGGAGCCAACCTGTTGAAATGAACGACCCTGGGTTTACCTCTGGGTGGCTTGTGGATTCGGTAAAGCAGGTCGTTTATCCTCTTCATGATCTTGTACGGACCTTCCCATGAATTCCGTAATTTCGGTGACAGGCCCCGGTGACGCATCGGGTTGTACAGCCAAACTAGGTCACCAACCTGAAATCCTCCAGCATCGGCATTAATGTCATAAGTCGCTTTCATTCGGTCGCTGGCACTCTGGATGTTCAAACGGACTCGTTCGTGGATGTCCTCCATTCGCTGCCGGAGTTTACTGACGTAGTCCTCTCCCGCGGTATCCTGTCCTGGTGGCATCCCAAACTTTAGGTCACAGGGAAGTCGCAGCTCTCGGCCCATTATTATACTAGCAGGGGTTTGGCCGGTCGACTCGTGTACTGCGGAACGGTAGGCCATCAGGAACAAATGGAGATACTGGTCCCAGTCTCTTTGATGGTCAGAGACTACCTTGGACAAGTGGCGATTGATAGTCCTGTTCATCCGCTCAACCATTCCATCGGACTGTGGATGTAGAGCTGTGGTTCTCGTCTTTCGGATGTTCAGCATCTGGCACATTTCTTGGAACAAATTGGATTCAAAATTTCTGCCTTGGTCCGAGTGCAGCTCCAAGGGAACGCCGAATCGACATATCCACTCTTTCACCAAGACGTCCGCGACGGTGATGGCTTCCTGGTTGGGCAGGGCATAGGCTTCAGCCCACTTGCTGAAATAGTCCATTGCCACAAGAATGTATTTATTTCCGTGATCTGATACGGGGAACGGGCCGGCGATGTCAATGGCGATTCTTTCGAATGGACTACCTACGTTATACTGACGCATCGGGGCCTTGGGTCGTGTCCGAGGTCCTTTGCTGGCAGCGCAAACAGCACACTTTCTGCACCAGTCATTGACATCAACTTGACAATTGACCCAGTAAAACCGTTGCCTCACTTTCTGCAGGGTCTTCGTCATACCCCGATGTCCTCCAGCAACTCCATCATGGATCTCTCGGAGTACTTCCTGCCTTCTGTTCTTGGGCACCACTATCTGACGTCTGTCTTCCCCACCATCTTCGGACTCCAATACACGTTCCAGGACCCCATTGTCCAGGGTAAGGGAATTCCATTGGGCCCAGTAAGATTCGACTGCTGGGGAATATCTTGCGATTTCCTGCCATGTCGGACTTTGATTACTCTTTTTCCAGCCGACGACTAAACCAAGATCTGGATCGCTTTCTTGGTCTTTCTGGACCTCGTTGTAATTCCAGTTGTTGTCAACTGCCGTGGTTCTACAAATCGCTGCTTCCTTCTCTTCTGCTCGTCGGCAGTGTGAGCAGTCGTCTGGGCATGGTCTCCTTGACAGAGCATCTGCGTTCTTGTGGCCACTACCTGCTCGATGTTCGATCTCGAAGTCGAATTCTTGGAGTCTTTCGATCCAACGTGCTACTTGGCCCTCGGGGTTTTTGAACTGTAGAAGCCATTTAAGGGCTGCGTGGTCGGTTCTTAACAGGAATCTTCTCCCGTACACGTATTTATAAAAGTGTTCTACTCCCTTGAACACAGCCAACAGTTCTCGTCTGGTGACACAGTAGTTACGCTCCGGTTTACTGAGAGTTTTACTGAAGGATCCGATGACCTTCTCTTGCCCATCCTGGATCTGGGACAAGACAGCTCCAAGTCCCACGTTGCTGGCGTCCGTGTCCAAAATAAATTTTCCACTCGGAAGGGGATAACTTAAAATTGGTGCGTTGATCAATGCCCCCTTCAGCTTCCTGAACGAGTCTTGGCATTCTTCGGACCATTGGAACTTTGTTTGACCTTCCGTGAGCCTGGTCAGTGGTTTAGCGATGTTGGCGAACCCCAGCACATATCGGCGATAGTATGTGCACAGACCAAGGAAACTACGTAGTTGGTGTATGTCTCTAGGAATAGGCCACTCCTTCACTGCTCTGATCTTCTCATCATCCACTGCTACTCCGTGCCCAGAGACAACATGGCCAAGGTAACGTACTTCTTTTTGGAACAGGTGGCATTTCTTGGGGCTCAGCTTCAATCCGGAATTTCTCAGTCGCAGGAATACCTCCTCCAGGTTTTTAACGTGGTCTTCGAACGATTTGCCAACTACAATGATGTCATCGAGATATACCAGACACGTCCTCCATGAGAGTCCTTTCAGAACCGTCTCCATTAATCTCTCGAATGTTGCTGGAGCATTACAAAGCCCGAATGGCATAACGGTGAAATGCCACAGTCCCGAGCCGATGGTGAAGGCTGTCTTTTCTCTATCTTCTGGAGCCAGTTCTACCTGCCAGTATCCACTCTTCAGATCAAGGGTCGAGAAAATCGTGGAGCCGGCCAACGTGTCTAGGGTGTCGTCTATTCTCGGAAGAGGGTAACTGTCTTTCTTCGTCACGTTGTTCAGTTGACGATAGTCTACGCAAAAGCGTGTTGATCCATCTTTCTTCTTCACCAGCACGACTGGAGAGGACCATGGACTGTCAGATGGTTCAATAACTCCATCTTTTCCCATATCACTGACTATTTTGTCAGCCTCTTCCTTCTTGGCAAGAGGAAGTCGTCTAGCTGATTGTCGGATTGGTCGAGCATCCCCAGTATCAATTTTATGTTGAACTACATTCGTTCGACCCCCTTTTCCTTGTCCGGTATCGAAGATGTCTTGGTACTTCTTGACTAATTCTCTTAATCTGGGCTGTTGGGCTGGTTCAATGCCCTTGGAAGAGAGGGTAACCAATTTTTCCAGTTCCGCTGTCAGGTTGTTGTCTTGACTAACAGTACTGTGTACACTCCTGATCACAGAGGAAATTGACGAGCAGTGCCCCAAAACAGTTCCTTTCTTCAAAGTCACTGGGTAATAATTGACATTCATTACCCTAACTGGCACAATTTTATCTGCACGCAACAAAGTCTTGCCTAGTGCAATCCCTCGTCCAATTTTCTCATCATGAAGCTTGGGCACGAACATAACCACGCTTCCATTGCTCGCACCTCCATCCAAGCGAGCCTCCAGTATGGTCTCAGCCCTCTCGGGGACACTTACATCTTCAGCCAGCAGAACACGAATCATCTCCTCACTTCTTCCATGTAGCACCAGCTCTTCTCCGTTCACACGTAGGACGCCATCTTTGAAGTTCAATTCAAACCCTCTGGAATTCATGATGTCCATTCCAATAATTGCGTCGTCCTCAATGTCCGCTACTAATGCCCGATGTTTCACTTTTGTGCTGCCTAGAAGCAGTTCAATCGGTAGCTCACCATGTACAATGGCCGGCTCTCCTGTTGCTGTGCGTAGCTTCCAGTATGATGGTTCCATTCTCTCTGGTGTTTTAATAAAAGCAGGTCCAAGGATTGTCCTAGTCGCACCTGTATCTAGCAGTATGGTGCAAGGCTCGTTGTTGATGAGACCGTCTACAAAGACACCATTGTTTTGACGTTGCAGGATAGCGACATATGCATTGTTAACGGGGGCTTGCTGGATACAGGTCGACGATTGCCCCTCCTCATCGACCTTCTTTAGTTTTCCTGCATATGTGCCGATTCTGTGAATGTTGGACATTTGTTGCGCACATGCCCAATTTTGCCACAATTCCAGCATCTTATCTGTCTTCTCTCAGGCAACATTTCCTTCACCACCTTTCTTATGGCAGCTTCCAAGTTATCAGGCTCCTGTGGGTCTTCCTCAATAATTCGGACTTTACTTTGGCTTCTGCAGGATTGTTTCGCTGCCTCAAATTCCAAAGCGCGTGCCAGTGCATCCACGAGATGTGTTGGACGAGCTAGTGTTAATGCTTGTCTGGTTTCCTGGTCACGAAGTCCATCTAAGAAGGCCTGAACTGCTAGTCGCTCCATTACCTTTTCCGGTGTAGCTGGGTATGCAAGGCGAACCAAGCGTGCTATGTCTGCTTCAAATTCCTGTAAGGATTCGCTTGATTTCTGGCAGCGGTTTTTTAGCTGTGAGTGGTACACATGTTCTAGATGGGTCTGTCCATACCGTAATTCTAGATGTTTGATCAGCTGCTCGTAGTCCTCTTGTTCTTGAGCCGTGAGGGTTTGTAAGATATTCGTTGCTTCTCCACGCAACGCCAGTGTTAGTGCCACAGCTCTATCTCCTGCATTCCATCCATTCGCCTTTGCTGCAGCTTCAAATTGTCGGCGGTAGTTTGCCCATGGTGTTTTCCCGTCAAACTGAGGTGGTTTCATAGAGAGTTTTCCTGTTTCGGAACTGATCTTCACATCTTTCAGACCCTTTTGAACATCATCCAAGTTCAAACTCACTTCCAACATTGAATTTTCGTTGACAGATTCTGTGGTGTGGGTAGTATCATTCTGGTTTTCCAACTTACTGATTTTCTCCTTCAATTTGTTGATTTCTTCCTCGATTCCGCCTCTGATTTCATCGCTGATTGTTTCCTTCAATTTTCCCATCTCTTCTTCGATTTCATCTATTCTTCCTTCCAGTCGATTCGCCACCCCGGAAAGTTCTTTTTTTAATCCCTCTGTATTTTCGAGGAGTTTGTCTTCCAGAATCTTTGAATTTTGTAGAAGATTTTCTTCTAGATTCTTCGAACTTTCTTGAAATTCTTCCTTCAGACTATTCGAATTTTCCAGAAGTTTTTCTTGAAGTTTTTCTTCCAAATTTTTTGAATTTTCTAGAAGTTTCTCCTGAATTTTGTCTTCCATTCCGTCGAGTTTACTCATTATGGAACTCATATCTATTCCAGAAACTTCGAATAGAAATGTTTCTGGGTCCTCGCCCTCCTGAACTAATCCCTCGGCAAGTCTAGTTTGAAGCACGGCCTTTTTACTACTTGTGTCAAGTTCCCTCTCCTCCAGTTCTTGCTTCAATTCCGCAACCTTCAATTCAACCAGGCGAACTTTCCTTGAACACATTTTGTCTTAGTCTATGTCTATTTCACGGGTCACCAGTCTATTATTATTATTATTGTCTATTTCACACAGTCTATTTCCCGGACACCAGTCTATTATTATTGTGTATTTCACACGCGAGAAGTGTCACTTCACGAAAAATGTTTATCAGTCACTGTCTATTTTCGCGAAAACAATTGTCCGAAATACACAAGCTGTCTACTTACACGAACACTGTATTTTATCTCTAACAATCGCACTTCTGATCACCACTTTTGTATATTCAAAGTCTACTTCTCTGACTATTAATTTATTTAACGAAATACAATGATACAATAACACAATACTCTAATTTACATAACATCACGGAACTAGGTATTTATATTCGACTTTCACTTCACTGACCGACCGCCTGTCCGCTGCGTAGTTCTTTTTATATCCGACGTTGACTTCTCTGAATGCTCCAGAATTTTCCATCGAATCGCCCAGACTCACCGAAGCGCCCAGATTCTTCTCGGTGCAAGCGCATCGACAGTCTCCCGCGGTTGGTCGCTAGCTATACGTGAGAGTTCAGGTCCGGCATCGCCCGCAGCTTCGCCACAATAATGTCAGTTAAAACTACCCAGAGAAGTGAATTGATACAAAAGATCCAGTTTATTGATTTCATTGAAAATATGAACTGGATGTTCATAAAGTCAGTTGTGGAATCATCTGCGACTGAAAGTTGGAATTTAGTCGCTGTTTTCCATCGTACAAGATAACCTCTCTTGGAAGGGATTCATGTTTTAAAGAGAAACATTCTCAATTGAAAATTGAATCAATACATGACTCCTCTGGAAATGGAAAAACACTACGATAAAATTGAAGTTACTTTTTTGTAATATCTAACAGATAACAACTACTTCCCCGGCAAAAGCCACGCTGGACATTGAACTACATCTGATAGATATTGAGAAAGACCCTATATAACTTGAAGAAAAAATCTGAAAGTGAAAATTTGCATTTTCATTCAGATAGTTCATTATTTATTAAATGTCCAGTTTCCAATGAATGGAGATTCTTATCTATGAATGAGATAAGGGAGAATGTTATTCAGAAGTATCACTCACAGAAAATCGCTCATTTCATTGACGCGCGGATTGCATCACTTTCGCTAGGCCTCCAATACATTTTGGTCGACAAAAATCTATTTCACTCTTCTAAGATCATCAGGGAGGTCGGAAGAATTGGAAAACATACTCTTCAGAAGCAATTTCACACTGTAATGAGGAATTGTTGGACTATTTCTTGTGCGGTGAAACTTTGAAAATATTTTTCTGACATAAAACCTGTCATGGGTATGGCATGTTGATTTCATTGAAAATATGAACAGGATGTTCATAAAGTCAGTTGTGGAATCATCTACGACTGAAAGTTGGAATTTAGTCACTGATTTCCATCGTACAAGATAACTTCTCTTGGAAGGGATTCATGTTTTAAAGAGAAACATTCTCAATTGAAAATTGAATCAATACATGACTCGTAATTTTTTTGCCCTATTAAGTTATGAAAGAATTTCTTCTCAAGAATTTTTTGATACGAATATTCATTTCTTCATTTATTTGAAACAAGGCCGTCCAACAGATACAAATCCAATGACAGGACCAGATCAGACCCCAGCGGGATTCTTATCTCTCGACTCGACAGCTGTTGTGTCGAATAAACAAAATTTGCGATTCTTATATCCCATATCGAGAAGTGAGTATCGACCAAGGAGACTAAACATTATTTAACAGGAGAGTCTAATCCCCATAAGACAATGGGGACACTGATAGAAAGAGATGAAAGAACATTTGTGACGAAATGTGACGTAGTTGGACGTGTCATGGCCGCCGTTCTCTATAGACAGTGTCGGACTAGCTCTTGGTATATGAGAGTTATTGCTGACAGTTTTGTTGCTTGGTTCGAGTTCGACTCTGTTCATATGACGCATTGATGCTACAAGATTCTGATTGGCTAGAGCTTATCAAACCCTCCTTGTTAGTTTAGTCTTTTTGAGTATCGACTACAAATGTTATTTTTATTCGACATCTAAAAAGGTTTCGAGAACTCAGTTTGTGAGGTTATGAGATGATGAAAAGTTTTTGATTTGCAAAAATATCGGCACTTCAACCAAAAGAAGAACATATACATATGCTTATTGAAGATATGGACAATAATCGAGACTTTGACACAGGTCTCTTGTGTTCCGCAAATGCGAATGAAAAATATAGAGAAATGTGACAGGAGCTGAGTAATAAATTAAATGGAACAAGAATGTTACTGACAAGAGAAGCAAATTTGAAAATGTTCCTCCATCAGAGTATTTTAGTTTAGTAGTATTCGAATACATGTTCACAATTGAAGAGACTTTGTCAGATACTGATGTGTGATCAGTTATCAGTGTAACAATTGTCATTGGTAGATAAAAATAATACGCATCCCGAATCCGAATTTCATGAAAGATTATAAACAGACATAAGTCTGTTTATTGAAATACAATTCGTTCAAATTCACGATATGAATTCTCATATCTTAAATAACACCGCAGACCACCGAGGTAGTCTGCTACAATGTATCGCAAATCGGTTGAATAGCAAGATTTGGTAGACTAAATAAACTTAAGCAAGAGGATATATTTTCATATGATTATTATTCCAACTAAATGAATGGACCCATTTGTGTGACTGGATGATTGAGGTCATGAGACAAAAACTCTAAACGAAATAATCTTTGTGATAAGATTTTAAATTATGCTACATTAAAATCACGTAGTGCTGACTTCATATTTTACCCTGGTGAGAAAATGAATTAAGACCCACCATATTTGTTGAGGGCGGAGTATGTATTATCAATTTGACAAAAAAGCAATAACTCATTTGAACGGACGAATGACTGAAGAATTTCCTTGAGAGGGACGGTTCTACAATTGGATCGGGGGCGCGAAGGAGTTGTTTTTTTTTGCTTCTGGGGAGATGCTAAACAAAGAAACTTGAGTTAGGCAGTTAGGCCGAGAGTTTTGAACAGCGTGGTTCGCGTAAGGGAAGGAGGATGGGATGAAAAAAATAATTAGATTAGTAGATTCAATAGTCTAGGGAGAGTCTATTATATTTGTGAACTCGCGAATCGACCTAACTCAAATAATTGTCGGTATTTGTATTTTGCGGACGAACCTAGAAATCGGATTTTAAATAGTGGCGGACGAGTGAGAATAGTTACATACAGAGTGATTCATAGAGAGAGTAAGAAATTTGTGTATTGTTGTGATTAACTGACATACCAACCCAAATTTGAATACCCCACGTAATTTTAAACTTTGCATCCTTTTGTATTGAGGTACTTCCCAGAACAAAGCACCAAACAATATAGTTAGACAGTGGTTCCAGTGACTTACTGGGTAGGTTAATTAGGGGTTAACGAGGAGACACCCCTGAACGTAATCAGTTTTCTTTTTTTTTTTTCGTATTTGTTAGTGGTAAATAACGTAAGTTCACCCTTTTGGGGGACTTACCGAACAATCGTTAGGGTTCTTTCATTGCATTATTAAGTGGTTAATTATTTCTTTTGTTATTTGTTGATTAATTTTTTTCTTGTTATCATATTCCAAATTTTGATATTTTTATTCAATAGATATAATATTTACCCAACGTACGTGTTTAATTTTGGCCTTTCACAAGAAAAGAAATTAGTATTACGAACTGTAGGCATCATCAATTGAGCAAACTTTACTTAAGACTACCCCTTCGCGCGGGTAACACGAACCCAACATCCCTTTCGGACAAGTTTGAAGGCCTTGAGAGGAGTAGAGCCACAAGAAGGGGTTTTGTTGGTATCTCCTGGCTAACAAATCACACCATCTATACCCCTAAGGCACAAGGAGTGGTGACAGCAGCCGATTGATTTTGTATTTTGAGACGTATAGAGTTTGACATACGAGCAAGTTAGTAGCAAGGGGCTCTACTCAACATAGAAACAATAGTTCTATGTAGTGAAAAACAGAATTTTGGAATTTTTTTTTTTGTTTTGTTTTTCAACTTTTACTTTTCCTCTTTTAGGGTTTGGTGAGGGTAGACTCTGAGATTTGGAGAATATTCTTAGTCACCCCACACCCCAAAGGGTGGGTTATCACATCAGACCGGAAATTTAAGAATTCATAGGTTGTCATCTAGTCTTTCAAGTCATTATAAAAGACTTAAAATATAAAGTAGCACAATTGACAAAGACAAAGACATTTATTTCCCAGAAGAAGATACATGATAAAAAAATTACATTGTTTAAGGTTAATATCAAATTAATTAGGTACCTTCTTACTGCCAAAGGCATAGGCAAGGACTAGCCCACAAATATATATATATATATATATATATATATATATATATATATATAGACCGTCAGATAGTGACATATTTAGGTGCCCCATTTTCACATACAAGCCTCGAATAGGGTTGAGAAGTACATCGATGTTGAGTAAAATGGAGGGAAATTTACGAGTGGCTCCTGGGGATAACATGGAAAATTCGATTTTCCATGGAAAATTCGATTTTCTATATTTTAACGCGAGCCGTGTTCACCTAATCATTAATTAATAGAACCTGGCTTCAGAAGACCAAAGGCTTGAGTGTTGAAGGTGGCTAAAGGGTTGAAATGAGGCTGCAATCTTGTAAAGAAATATCGAGATTTTAACAGGTTTTCCCACGCAAGCCCATCGAAACTATGAAAACCTACATCGTTACTAGACCGAAAAACATAATGGCTTGAGTGGCGCGAATGGAAAAGTAGATTTTGTCGTTGGAAAATTTAATGGACATTCTTTTTGATTTTTCCATATGTTTTCCCCACGAGCCACTCGTAAATTTCCCTTAATTTTACTCAACATCGACTTACTTTTCAACCCTATTCGAGGCTTGTATGTGAAAATGGGGCACCTAAATCTGTCACTATCTGACGGTCTAATATATATATATATATATATATATATATATATATATATATTTATATATATATAGGGAAGAGAGGTAGTCTTTCGACAGTGGTTACTGTCATCATCAGGGAGCTACAAAAATGGATGAAACTATGGTAAAATGGTAAGGATGAGAGTCCTATACTTACAATGTTAGTGAGATTGGTCGCTTAACAACGATGTTACAGAATTAAAAAAGACAAAATCCATGTGCAACATGGGGTACTTAATAAAATTTATGTAAAACATTAAACAATTGAAATTTTTTTTTTCAAATGTGTCGGATGCAAAACACCTGTAGGATACCACGAGGAGCGTGGGAGAAGAGAAAATTGTTGGGTTAGAATTAATTAAAATTAATCATATGTCATATGTCAAAAGACAAAGTCAAATTTTTTTCATAGAAGTTATAGAACAAGAGAACAATTGGCCTGAGCTGCTGGGGTTTACAGTATAGTTGCAATTACTGCTAAAGAGGATATATAATTATGGATTTCATGTAATTTTTGAGAAAATTATTAACATTGTTTGAACAAGTTTTTGAATTAATGTGGAAATTACTCAAAAATTTTGTTGATGAAAAGAGGAGTCAGAAATACAGAGTATTCGATGTTTCATTTGTCGTACAGTGGACAATACCTTAGTCATTGACTGGCATAGAAAACCCATAAGTAGTGGAAGATTTATGAACTATCACTCATACCATAAACAATCCATGAAGGTTAATTTGGTTAAACAAATGAAACATCGAATACTCTGTATTTCTGACTCCTCTTTTCATCAACAAAATTTAAAAACCTTATATAATTTATTCATTGATAATTCATATCCTCCTTCATAGACCGTCAGATAGTGACAGATTTAGGTGCCCCATTTTCACATACAAGCCTCGAATAGGGTTGAAAAGTAAGTCGATGTTGAGTAAAATGAAGGGAAATTTACGAGTGGGTCGTGGGGAAAACATAGGGAAAAATCAAAAAGAATTTCCATTAAATTTTCCGACGACAAAATCTACTTTTCCATTCACGCCACTCAAGCCATTATGTTTTTCGGTCTAGTGACGATGTAGGTTTTCATAGTTTCGATGGGCTTGCGTGGGAAAACCTGTTAAAATCTCGATTTTTTTTACAAGATTACAGCCTCATTTTAACCCTTTAGCCACCTTCAACACTCAAGCCTTTGATCTTCTGAAGCCAGGTTATATTAATTAATGATTAGGTGAACACGGCTCGCGTTAAAATATGGAAAATCGAATTTTCCATATGTTATCCCCAGGAGCCACTTGTAAATTTCCCTCCATTTTACTCAACATCGATGTACTTCTCAACCCTATTCGAGGCTTGTATGTGAAAATGGGGCACCTAAATCTGTCACTATCTGACGGTCTATCACTATTAAAAAAGATTTTATACAGTACGTCTACCATAGACACACATGATTCATTAAATAATATCAATAACATTTCGCAAAATAATATCACTACTACAAATGATGCAGATAGGATCTAAATCCAATATTTTTTCACCTCTCTTCCATATATCGCAGATGTCTCACCCAGGCTTGCTAGAATTTTCAAAGATTTTGAGAACATAAAAATTGCAAATAAAACAATATTAACAATTAATTCCATTTTTACCAAAGTTAAAGATAAAACACCTTTAACTTCACAATCACAGTTGGTGTATTGTATTCCTTGCTCTAATTGCGATAAAACTTACATAGGTCAGACTTCGAGGACATTAAAAGATAGAATCACTTCACATAAAAGTGACTGTAGATGCCATCCTGAAAGATGTGCATTAAGTGAACATGTTAATAGCACTGGTCATAACATGAACTATAGTAATACAAAAAAAATTGACTAAAGAAAATAATACCACTAAAAGACTTTTCATGGAAATGGCTTTCATCTCTCAATCAGATTCTTGCTTAAATAAAAAAAATGACGTTAATCACTTAAGTGAAATTTATTCATATTTACTCCTCATCGACAATAATATTACACATAACTTAAATAATTCTCCCTTAAGGAACACTTCATCTCTTTTGAGTTGAGACAATTGGTTAATTTCACCCACTAGCAGCGGCCAATTCGTGGTTTCGTGTCACACTTCAAAAGTGTCTGACATCTAATGTCAATAATGTCAACTGTCTGTTGTCTAATAATCCTAACCAAATTTCTTACATTACATTTGAATCTCTCCACGTGTGGAGATAATTCAAATAAATGTTTAAACAAATTTTATAACAATGACTAAATATTTTTATTGTTTGACGTATTTTAATGTGTTTTGTTCATCTTTGTCACATGTGACTTACATGACATGTTGTTTATAATTTTAAATATTACATCCATAGCAATCATTCTCATCAACACAGTAAGTGGTTCTTCTTCAAAGTTTTCTTTCCATTAATCGTATAATTTTGCTTGTTACTTGTAGCTTCCCTGAAGATGACAGTATTCACTGTCGGAAATATAGTGTTAAAAGAGTACACGTTTTGCTTGCTGCTATACCCAAAAAAAAAAATTCCTGTTTCGTATATATATATATATATATATATATATATATATATATATATATATATGCTGAATACTTGTTTCAAGGAGCAATAAATGTTCCAGTGACTGTAAAACAGTCGAAAACAATCCTTTAGGAACTCACTATACCTTTGTATAGATTGTATGGCATATGTCCGACAGAAAACAACTACTTCTCTGGCTAATACCTCGACAGATATTGAATTATATCTGTCAGACATATGTGCAAAGATCCTTACTTTGAAGGAACAACTTTGCAAGAGCTCTCAGAGACAGACAGCAGGACACCGCCTGATCCAAACAAGAAACCAACTGCAGACCGGTTTCGGGATGAAGTCCCTCATCAGTGCAGTCCTGGTTATCACGGTTGTATACACGCGGGGGCCCGGTGCCCGTCATCGTTGTCAAGTAGTTGTTTTCTGTCGGACATATGCCATACAATCTATATAAAGGTATAGTGAGTTCCTAAAGGATTGTTTTCGACTGTTTTACAGTCACTGGAACATTTATTGCTCCTTGAAACAAGTATTCAGCATATACCATTTCGCATCCGAAATGTCCTTCTGGAGCGCTCTCTAATCTGTTATATATATATAATGTTGTATATTCAAAGTCTACTTCTCTGACTATTAATTTATTTAACGAAATACAATGATACAATAACACAATACTCTAATTTACATAACATCACGGAACTAGGTATTTATATTCGACTTTCACTTCACTGACCGACCGCCTGTCCGCTGCGTAGTTCTTTTTATATCCGACGTTGACTTCTCTGAATGCTCCAGAATTTTCCATCGAATCGCCCAGACTCACCGAAGCGCCCAGATTCTTCTCGGTGCAAGCGCATCGACAGTCTCCCGCGGTTGGTCGCTAGCTATACGTGAGAGTTCAGGTCCGGCATCGCCCGCAGCTTCGCCACAATAATGTCAGTTAAAACTACCCAGAGAAGTGAATTGATACAAAAGATCCAGTTTATTGATTTCATTGAAAATATGAACTGGATGTTCATAAAGTCAGTTGTGGAATCATCTGCGACTGAAAGTTGGAATTTAGTCGCTGTTTTCCATCGTACAAGATAACCTCTCTTGGAAGGGATTCATGTTTTAAAGAGAAACATTCTCAATTGAAAATTGAATCAATACATGACTCCTCTGGAAATGGAAAAACACTACGATAAAATTGAAGTTACTTTTTTGTAATATCTAACAGATAACAACTACTTCCCCGGCAAAAGCCACGCTGGACATTGAACTACATCTGATAGATATTGAGAAAGACCCTATATAACTTGAAGAAAAAATCTGAAAGTGAAAATTTGCATTTTCATTCAGATAGTTCATTATTTATTAAATGTCCAGTTTCCAATGAATGGAGATTCTTATCTATGAATGAGATAAGGGAGAATGTTATTCAGAAGTATCACTCACAGAAAATCGCTCATTTCATTGACGCGCGGATTGCATCACTTTCGCTAGGCCTCCAATACATTTTGGTCGACAAAAATCTATTTCACTCTTCTAAGATCATCAGGGAGGTCGGAAGAATTGGAAAACATACTCTTCAGAAGCAATTTCACACTGTAATGAGGAATTGTTGGACTATTTCTTGTGCGGTGAAACTTTGAAAATATTTTTCTGACATAAAACCTGTCATGGGTATGGCATGTTGATTTCATTGAAAATATGAACAGGATGTTCATAAAGTCAGTTGTGGAATCATCTACGACTGAAAGTTGGAATTTAGTCACTGATTTCCATCGTACAAGATAACTTCTCTTGGAAGGGATTCATGTTTTAAAGAGAAACATTCTCAATTGAAAATTGAATCAATACATGACTCGTAATTTTTTTGCCCTATTAAGTTATGAAAGAATTTCTTCTCAAGAATTTTTTGATACGAATATTCATTTCTTCATTTATTTGAAACAAGGCCGTCCAACAGATACAAATCCAATGACAGGACCAGATCAGACCCCAGCGGGATTCTTATCTCTCGACTCGACAGCTGTTGTGTCGAATAAACAAAATTTGCGATTCTTATATCCCATATCGAGAAGTGAGTATCGACCAAGGAGACTAAACATTATTTAACAGGAGAGTCTAATCCCCATAAGACAATGGGGACACTGATAGAAAGAGATGAAAGAACATTTGTGACGAAATGTGACGTAGTTGGACGTGTCATGGCCGCCGTTCTCTATAGACAGTGTCGGACTAGCTCTTGGTATATGAGAGTTATTGCTGACAGTTTTGTTGCTTGGTTCGAGTTCGACTCTGTTCATATGACGCATTGATGCTACAAGATTCTGATTGGCTAGAGCTTATCAAACCCTCCTTGTTAGTTTAGTCTTTTTGAGTATCGACTACAAATGTTATTTTTATTCGACATCTAAAAAGGTTTCGAGAACTCAGTTTGTGAGGTTATGAGATGATGAAAAGTTTTTGATTTGCAAAAATATCGGCACTTCAACCAAAAGAAGAACATATACATATGCTTATTGAAGATATGGACAATAATCGAGACTTTGACACAGGTCTCTTGTGTTCCGCAAATGCGAATGAAAAATATAGAGAAATGTGACAGGAGCTGAGTAATAAATTAAATGGAACAAGAATGTTACTGACAAGAGAAGCAAATTTGAAAATGTTCCTCCATCAGAGTATTTTAGTTTAGTAGTATTCGAATACATGTTCACAATTGAAGAGACTTTGTCAGATACTGATGTGTGATCAGTTATCAGTGTAACAATTGTCATTGGTAGATAAAAATAATACGCATCCCGAATCCGAATTTCATGAAAGATTATAAACAGACATAAGTCTGTTTATTGAAATACAATTCGTTCAAATTCACGATATGAATTCTCATATCTTAAATAACACCGCAGACCACCGAGGTAGTCTGCTACAATGTATCGCAAATCGGTTGAATAGCAAGATTTGGTAGACTAAATAAACTTAAGCAAGAGGATATATTTTCATATGATTATTATTCCAACTAAATGAATGGACCCATTTGTGTGACTGGATGATTGAGGTCATGAGACAAAAACTCTAAACGAAATAATCTTTGTGATAAGATTTTAAATTATGCTACATTAAAATCACGTAGTGCTGACTTCATATTTTACCCTGGTGAGAAAATGAATTAAGACCCACCATATTTGTTGAGGGCGGAGTATGTATTATCAATTTGACAAAAAAGCAATAACTCATTTGAACGGACGAATGACTGAAGAATTTCCTTGAGAGGGACGGTTCTACAATTGGATCGGGGGCGCGAAGGAGTTGTTTTTTTTTGCTTCTGGGGAGATGCTAAACAAAGAAACTTGAGTTAGGCAGTTAGGCCGAGAGTTTTGAACAGCGTGGTTCGCGTAAGGGAAGGAGGATGGGATGAAAAAAATAATTAGATTAGTAGATTCAATAGTCTAGGGAGAGTCTATTATATTTGTGAACTCGCGAATCGACCTAACTCAAATAATTGTCGGTATTTGTATTTTGCGGACGAACCTAGAAATCGGATTTTAAATAGTGGCGGACGAGTGAGAATAGTTACATACAGAGTGATTCATAGAGAGAGTAAGAAATTTGTGTATTGTTGTGATTAACTGACATACCAACCCAAATTTGAATACCCCACGTAATTTTAAACTTTGCATCCTTTTGTATTGAGGTACTTCCCAGAACAAAGCACCAAACAATATAGTTAGACAGTGGTTCCAGTGACTTACTGGGTAGGTTAATTAGGGGTTAACGAGGAGACACCCCTGAACGTAATCAGTTTTCTTTTTTTTTTTTCGTATTTGTTAGTGGTAAATAACGTAAGTTCACCCTTTTGGGGGACTTACCGAACAATCGTTAGGGTTCTTTCATTGCATTATTAAGTGGTTAATTATTTCTTTTGTTATTTGTTGATTAATTTTTTTCTTGTTATCATATTCCAAATTTTGATATTTTTATTCAATAGATATAATATTTACCCAACGTACGTGTTTAATTTTGGCCTTTCACAAGAAAAGAAATTAGTATTACGAACTGTAGGCATCATCAATTGAGCAAACTTTACTTAAGACTACCCCTTCGCGCGGGTAACACGAACCCAACATCCCTTTCGGACAAGTTTGAAGGCCTTGAGAGGAGTAGAGCCACAAGAAGGGGTTTTGTTGGTATCTCCTGGCTAACAAATCACACCATCTATACCCCTAAGGCACAAGGAGTGGTGACAGCAGCCGATTGATTTTGTATTTTGAGACGTATAGAGTTTGACATACGAGCAAGTTAGTAGCAAGGGGCTCTACTCAACATAGAAACAATAGTTCTATGTAGTGAAAAACAGAATTTTGGAATTTTTTTTTTTGTTTTGTTTTTCAACTTTTACTTTTCCTCTTTTAGGGTTTGGTGAGGGTAGACTCTGAGATTTGGAGAATATTCTTAGTCACCCCACACCCCAAAGGGTGGGTTATCACATCAGACCGGAAATTTAAGAATTCATAGGTTGTCATCTAGTCTTTCAAGTCATTATAAAAGACTTAAAATATAAAGTAGCACAATTGACAAAGACAAAGACATTTATTTCCCAGAAGAAGATACATGATAAAAAAATTACATTGTTTAAGGTTAATATCAAATTAATTAGGTACCTTCTTACTGCCAAAGGCATAGGCAAGGACTAGCCCACAATATATATATATATATATATATATATATATATATATATATATATATATATAGACCGTCAGATAGTGACATATTTAGGTGCCCCATTTTCACATACAAGCCTCGAATAGGGTTGAGAAGTACATCGATGTTGAGTAAAATGGAGGGAAATTTACGAGTGGCTCCTGGGGATAACATGGAAAATTCGATTTTCCATGGAAAATTCGATTTTCTATATTTTAACGCGAGCCGTGTTCACCTAATCATTAATTAATAGAACCTGGCTTCAGAAGACCAAAGGCTTGAGTGTTGAAGGTGGCTAAAGGGTTGAAATGAGGCTGCAATCTTGTAAAGAAATATCGAGATTTTAACAGGTTTTCCCACGCAAGCCCATCGAAACTATGAAAACCTACATCGTTACTAGACCGAAAAACATAATGGCTTGAGTGGCGCGAATGGAAAAGTAGATTTTGTCGTTGGAAAATTTAATGGACATTCTTTTTGATTTTTCCATATGTTTTCCCCACGAGCCACTCGTAAATTTCCCTTAATTTTACTCAACATCGACTTACTTTTCAACCCTATTCGAGGCTTGTATGTGAAAATGGGGCACCTAAATCTGTCACTATCTGACGGTCTAATATATATATATATATATATATATATATATATATTTATATATATATAGGGAAGAGAGGTAGTCTTTCGACAGTGGTTACTGTCATCATCAGGGAGCTACAAAAATGGATGAAACTATGGTAAAATGGTAAGGATGAGAGTCCTATACTTACAATGTTAGTGAGATTGGTCGCTTAACAACGATGTTACAGAATTAAAAAAGACAAAATCCATGTGCAACATGGGGTACTTAATAAAATTTATGTAAAACATTAAACAATTGAAATTTTTTTTTTCAAATGTGTCGGATGCAAAACACCTGTAGGATACCACGAGGAGCGTGGGAGAAGAGAAAATTGTTGGGTTAGAATTAATTAAAATTAATCATATGTCATATGTCAAAAGACAAAGTCAAATTTTTTTCATAGAAGTTATAGAACAAGAGAACAATTGGCCTGAGCTGCTGGGGTTTACAGTATAGTTGCAATTACTGCTAAAGAGGATATATAATTATGGATTTCATGTAATTTTTGAGAAAATTATTAACATTGTTTGAACAAGTTTTTGAATTAATGTGGAAATTACTCAAAAATTTTGTTGATGAAAAGAGGAGTCAGAAATACAGAGTATTCGATGTTTCATTTGTCGTACAGTGGACAATACCTTAGTCATTGACTGGCATAGAAAACCCATAAGTAGTGGAAGATTTATGAACTATCACTCATACCATAAACAATCCATGAAGGTTAATTTGGTTAAACAAATGAAACATCGAATACTCTGTATTTCTGACTCCTCTTTTCATCAACAAAATTTAAAAACCTTATATAATTTATTCATTGATAATTCATATCCTCCTTCATAGACCGTCAGATAGTGACAGATTTAGGTGCCCCATTTTCACATACAAGCCTCGAATAGGGTTGAAAAGTAAGTCGATGTTGAGTAAAATGAAGGGAAATTTACGAGTGGGTCGTGGGGAAAACATAGGGAAAAATCAAAAAGAATTTCCATTAAATTTTCCGACGACAAAATCTACTTTTCCATTCACGCCACTCAAGCCATTATGTTTTTCGGTCTAGTGACGATGTAGGTTTTCATAGTTTCGATGGGCTTGCGTGGGAAAACCTGTTAAAATCTCGATTTTTTTTACAAGATTACAGCCTCATTTTAACCCTTTAGCCACCTTCAACACTCAAGCCTTTGATCTTCTGAAGCCAGGTTATATTAATTAATGATTAGGTGAACACGGCTCGCGTTAAAATATGGAAAATCGAATTTTCCATATGTTATCCCCAGGAGCCACTTGTAAATTTCCCTCCATTTTACTCAACATCGATGTACTTCTCAACCCTATTCGAGGCTTGTATGTGAAAATGGGGCACCTAAATCTGTCACTATCTGACGGTCTATCACTATTAAAAAAGATTTTATACAGTACGTCTACCATAGACACACATGATTCATTAAATAATATCAATAACATTTCGCAAAATAATATCACTACTACAAATGATGCAGATAGGATCTAAATCCAATATTTTTTCACCTCTCTTCCATATATCGCAGATGTCTCACCCAGGCTTGCTAGAATTTTCAAAGATTTTGAGAACATAAAAATTGCAAATAAAACAATATTAACAATTAATTCCATTTTTACCAAAGTTAAAGATAAAACACCTTTAACTTCACAATCACAGTTGGTGTATTGTATTCCTTGCTCTAATTGCGAAAACTTACATAGGTCAGACTTCGAGGACATTAAAAGATAGAATCACTTCACATAAAAGTGACTGTAGATGCCATCCTGAAAGATGTGCATTAAGTGAACATGTTAATAGCACTGGTCATAACATGAACTATAGTAATACAAAAAAAATTGACTAAAGAAAATAATACCACTAAAAGACTTTTCATGGAAATGGCTTTCATCTCTCAATCAGATTCTTGCTTAAATAAAAAAAATGACGTTAATCACTTAAGTGAAATTTATTCATATTTACTCCTCATCGACAATAATATTACACATAACTTAAATAATTCTCCCTTAAGGAACACTTCATCTCTTTTGAGTTGAGACAATTGGTTAATTTCACCCACTAGCAGCGGCCAATTCGTGGTTTCGTGTCACACTTCAAAAGTGTCTGACATCTAATGTCAATAATGTCAACTGTCTGTTGTCTAATAATCCTAACCAAATTTCTTACATTACATTTGAATCTCTCCACGTGTGGAGATAATTCAAATAAATGTTTAAACAAATTTTATAACAATGACTAAATATTTTTATTGTTTGACGTATTTTAATGTGTTTTGTTCATCTTTGTCACATGTGACTTACATGACATGTTGTTTATAATTTTAAATATTACATCCATAGCAATCATTCTCATCAACACAGTAAGTGGTTCTTCTTCAAAGTTTTCTTTCCATTAATCGTATAATTTTGCTTGTTACTTGTAGCTTCCCTGAAGATGACAGTATTCACTGTCGGAAATATAGTGTTAAAAGAGTACACGTTTTGCTTGCTGCTATACCCAAAAAAAAAAATTCCTGTTTCGTATATATATATATATATATATATATATATATATATATATATATATATATGCTGAATACTTGTTTCAAGGAGCAATAAATGTTCCAGTGACTGTAAAACAGTCGAAAACAATCCTTTAGGAACTCACTATACCTTTGTATAGATTGTATGGCATATGTCCGACAGAAAACAACTACTTCTCTGGCTAATACCTCGACAGATATTGAATTATATCTGTCAGACATATGTGCAAAGATCCTTACTTTGAAGGAACAACTTTGCAAGAGCTCTCAGAGACAGACAGCAGGACACCGCCTGATCCAAACAAGAAACCAACTGCAGACCGGTTTCGGGATGAAGTCCCTCATCAGTGCAGTCCTGGTTATCACGGTTGTATACACGCGGGGGCCCGGTGCCCGTCATCGTTGTCAAGTAGTTGTTTTCTGTCGGACATATGCCATACAATCTATATAAAGGTATAGTGAGTTCCTAAAGGATTGTTTTCGACTGTTTTACAGTCACTGGAACATTTATTGCTCCTTGAAACAAGTATTCAGCATATACCATTTCGCATCCGAAATGTCCTTCTGGAGCGCTCTCTAATCTGTTGCCGTGGTGGATCCTGTAAGCGATTGCAGTGTTTATCCCGGCGAACGATGACGGGCACCGGGCCCCCGCGTGTATACAACCGTGATAACCAGGACTGCACTGATGAGGGACTTCATCCCGAAACCGGTCTGCAGTTGGTTTCTTGTTTGGATCAGGCGGTGTCCTGCTGTCTGTCTCTGAGAGCTCTTGCAAAGTTGTTCCTTCAAAGTAAGGATCTTTGCACATATGTCTGACAGATATAATTCAATATCTGTCGAGGTATTAGCCAGAGAAGTAGTTGTTTTCTGTTGGACATATGCCATACAATCTATACAAAGGTATAGTGAGTTCCTAAAGGATTAAAGGATTGTTTTCGACTGTTTTACAGTCACTGGAACATATATATATATATATATATATATATATATATATATATATATATATATATATATATATATATATGTATATATATACATATATGTATATATATATATATATGTATATATATATACAGGGAAGAAAGGTAGTCTATTGTTGACTAGTTAGAAACAAATCTTGACAATATTTGGGGCAGCAGCAAAACGCAAGTGTACTCTTATAACATTATATTTCCTATATTTCGACAGTGGTTACTGTCATCATCATTCTTGTAGCTCCCTGATGATGACAGTAACCACTGTTGAAATATTGGAAATATAATGTTATAAGAGTACACTTGCGTTTCGCTGCTGCCCCAAATATTGTCAAGATTTGTATATATACACATATAGAAATAATAATAACATCATAATATTAGGTTACAGTTATCATCAGTTCGAAGCGTTGCATTATGACATGAATAAAAAAGCATGCTTTAAAAACTAAATTGAAAAAACTCATCAAGATTATAGAAGACATGACTATGCAGTAGATTTGTATGTTCAATTTTGAATTTTCGGTCGGTTAATATTTTGAGTGTTTGAGGGAGGTAATTGTAAACCTTGATACCCATGTACAAAGGTCCCCTGCGAGTTCTGTTGTAATTGTAATTTGGTAATATTATTAATAGATTCCGGGTAGGGTATGAATGTCTATCGGCGGGACGTAAGAGGGAACCACGTTTTTTGTGGATAAGAAATGAAACTTTGTAGATGTATATATTGGTAAGTGTGAATATTTTGTGATTTGCGAAATGATCCCTATCCCTATAGCTCAAGCCAAAAGTAGTTCTGATTGCTCTTTTTTGTATTATAAATGTGGAAGGGGACTCAACGGCTGTGCCCCAGAATTCAATACCGCATTGTAGCAGACTGTGAAAGTACGCGTAGTATACTGTTTTGGCTACTTTTACGTTGGTGTTTAGTCTTATTGTTCTTATTGCGAATATAGCTCTACTTAATTTCACATTCAGTTGTTTTATATGCTCAGACCAGTTCAAATTACTATCGATAGTGGGTCCAAGGAATTTCGATGTTTCGGAAGTATTTAATGCCTTCTTCTACATCAACTACCAGATTATGAAAATGTTGATTTTTGTATTGGTAAAATAAGACTCCCTGTATTCAGAAACAATTTGTTAGCACTAATCCAGTTCATAATACCATTTACAGTCTCTCGTGTTAGGGCTTACAGCTGCTGGATTTTCGCGTGATGAATAATAATGCTCATCAACAAAGAGTGAGAATAATACGCATGGAAAATTACAAACAATATCGTTGATATAGACAAGAAATAATGTGGACTCAAGGATGGAGCCCTGCGGGACACCTTTTTTTATATCAACTGTTTAATTGAAGCGGTCCTAGGTTCACTATATAGGTATTCATAGTTTTCACCAAGTCATATAAGAACCATTGCTAAAATATAAAGCGGAATGAAAGAAGCAGTTTTAATTTGATTCATTTCAAAATATGCTATTGTGCATGATGAAAGAAATTATATCGACAAAGCTTTAAACAATGGATATTGAAAATAAGTCACGGGAATAAAAGAAATGGTGAATTCAAAGTCAACGTTCAGCACTATGGTTTTTGAACTTCATAGCTTGTTTCCAAGGATTGAAAGTTTTGTGATCCAAACGAAATACTCATGTCAGTATTGCTATTGCAAAGTTGAAACAAAAAAAGGAAGAATATGCTCCTTTTCTGACCTTTGAAGGGAGAGCACTACATCTTGACCTCGGAAGTTGGATATTCCAACATAAATAGTTGTAAAACTCAAAAGCTCTTCCTATGTACTGGCTCACTTCCAGGTTAAAATCTTCACCAAACCGAACCAGTCGCATAAAAGCGCAAAGCTACTGACATATCGGTTTCGATACATTCTATACATGGATTAAGGAATATACGGTGTCGAAAGATTGTACAAATTGCCAACAAATATTTATTTATTCAAAATAATGTCTGAAAACGGGCTTCTGGAATTTCAACAACACTGAACTCTCTTCAAATTCGTCGTCGACACCTTCCAAATAGTACATTTTCGTGCCGACGTCTAATTTTGTTAACGATTGGCAAAATCCTCAATATTTATTTTATATTTTTGGTAATAATTTCCAGGATACAACTGAAACCAACACATACAATATAGAATGAAATGTCAAATGTTTCACCATTCAAATCATGATGACGGCGTATGCTTAGACATACGTTACCTTTCGACTAGTGTTTCGACATGTGATGAGAATCACTCCTCTTTCTATGTCGAGAAGAGTGTCGAAAGGTGACAGCTAGTCGATACGTGTCGAATCGAAAGATGAGAATCCCTGTGCACTCCACTCGACTCGAGCCAAACCGATATTAAATTCATGAAAATTTCTTAGCATTATATGGGTTGGCAGAAAATTCAAAGTAGTTTATAAGTGAACTGAGAAAAATCAAGATGACTCACAAACCAATAAATTTGTTCTCAACAGGGCCCCTAGCGGGAAAGTTGCGGGGTAATTTTGGTTTCTTCCGTTCCACACGTTTTTTGGGGTGCGAATCCGAATCTAAATGAAGGTTGTTTACAAAAAAAGTGATAAAAAATCTTTTTCTCCACGATCATCACAGAATTTGCCAATTCTGAAATCAAATTTGACTACAGAATGCTGGAATTCTCTCTCTTGAGATTGAAGAAATATTCTGCAACACCTCTGCCCCCATGCAATTTTAATGTATTTACATTCTCTCTCTTGTGATAGAATAATAATATTCTCACACTGGTGAGCAATAATCAAGGAGAGTAAAATTTAACAAGAAGTGTTGGATTCCCATAAGACAATAGGGACACTAGCAGAAAGAGATGAAAGAACATTTGTGACGAAGTGTGACGTAGTAGGACGTGTCATGGCCGCCGTTCTCTATAGACAGTGACGGACTAGCTCTTGGTATATGAGAGTTACTGCTGACAGTTTTGTTGATTGGTTCGAGTTCGACTCTGTACTCATATCCAAGTACGTCACTATGACGCGTTGATGCTACAAGATTCTGATTGGCTAGAGCTTATTAAAACCCTCCTTGTTAAATTTTAGTCTCCTTGAGCAATAATAACATTAGCCTTGACGCAGTTAATTGTCATCGTAGTGAAAAACAGCTCTTGCTGATACTCCGTCAATTCATCATTCATGATTCTTTTGCCTAGTTTGTAAGTTTGTTGTTTTGTTTATGGTGATGATGAATAAATCCGATTTATTAATATTATTATTAAAAGTGTCAAAATTATTGCTGTCACGTTTCCTATCTTTGATCGTGGAGAAAGTATATCTGCTACTCGTTTAGAATGAAAATTCGTGATGCTCGTGGTTTCCACTCGCATCGAATTTTCTTTCTAACCTTGTTACAGAATATACTATTATGTACAAATTTAAGAAAAACCTGACATTTCTGCATCTCTAATTAATGGCTGCGTAAATGTTTACTGTTTTCACCGTGAAAAATAGCTATTTATGATACAAGTTCGTAAAGTAGGACTTTTTTGTATGAGCGTGAAGTTTGTTGAATGAGGCGGAGTAATTATGATTACATCTGTACCTGTTCTTAATGATCGGGACCAATTTTGAAATCTTCCTTGTAACAATATTTTCCTTAACATTCAATGTGATTTTTAACATTGAGTAGACACTCCATAACGTAGGAGGTTTTATAATTTTTGATTTTTCCTCAAAATAGCATATAAGCACATTTTCAGAAACCTTTTTTACATGTTTCTTGTCGCACCATTCACGAAATTGGTCATATGTTTTCTCATATATTAACTTGGATTTGGTCGGTGACATATCAGATACTATTGCATTTGCTTTCTCAGATATATCTGATAAGGTATCACTACCACTATCATAATCAATATCCATTTTCTTGAAAATAACTTGAAATTGAAGCAACTACGAGCAAACACAAAGAGTCAAACACGCGGCGTGCCAACAAACCGTTTCTATAAACATAAAAGATAACATGTTTAGAAAAGAGAAGTATTATTTAGTTATTTTGGACTTATTTTTTTCAGGCAGGAAACATTTTTGAAAACGATTCAACTGAAAACGTAGAATAATATTTTCAAGTCAACAGTTGTTTAAAAGCGATAACTCATCGTGACCACAGACCACTTCAAGATGTATTGAAAGTATATATTTTTAATATATTTCAGACGACGTAAATTCACATTCACAGTTGTACAAAAAATGTTGTTTGTATTTCTTGTATAAAGTTCGTGTTTTCATGGCACATTCTAGAGTATTGTTGGCCTCGACCTACGGTATCCTCCAAAAATTAACACTCCCTTGTGCCATTAAAAAAACACTCATTTTACTCACTCAATACAAAATGACGATGCGATACTATAGTATGCCAATGAAGAAAGCAGACATATACAAAATGAAAATTCATGCTAACATATATTATAGAAAATAGAGAGCTTAGTTTTAATACCATTTTGAACATTCGAATTCCTACACAATATGTCCAAAATTAAATAACTATTCTGTTTTGATGAAAAAATCAAATTAAGATTGTGTAGATGCTTTTTCCTTTCTTAAAAATAATCAGTATCTAGATTACAATATCCTGAAGATATTATTTCAGTGACCTCTTATAACGCAGCTGAACACGAATAAAATAGAAATAGCTTATGGATATTCACAAAATATTATTCAAATTCTTTCTGTTGGCTTTTTTTATAGTACCTAATTCACGGAATATTTTGCCGTGCCGGATTTTATCTCATACGGCCCTTTCAAAATGTGAAAAAAAAACGACAAATTGCTAACTTTGAAAAATCATACGAAGCTAAACGCGGATTTTTCTGCGAATTTTTTGGGCCGGAAGTATTTTTAGAGTAGCAGTGAATAATACCTAATTCAAGGAATATTTTGCCGTGCCGGTTTTTACCTCATACGGCCCTTTCAAAATGTGAAAAAAAAACGACAAAATGCTAACTTTGAAATATCATACGAAGCTAACCGCGGATTTTTCTGTGAATTTTTTGGGCTGAAAGAATTCCGAAAAAGGCAGTTAATAAGACCTGATGCACGGGCAGGATTTACGAGGCCCTTTCAAAATGTGAAAAAAACGACGAAATGCTAAATTCAAAATATTATACAAAGCTAACCGCGGATTTTTCTGTGAATTTTTTGGGCTGGAAGGATTATTAGAGAGGCACTGAATAAGACGTAATGCACAAAATATTTTGCCGGGCAGGATTTTAAGTCGTACGACCCTTTCAAAATGTGAAAAAAACGACGAAATGCTAACTTCAAAAAATCATACGAAGCTAACCGCGGATTTTTCTGTGAATTTTTTGGGCTGGAAGGATTCTTAGAGAGGCACTGAATGAGATGTAATACACAAAATATTTAACCGGGTAGGATTTTACCACGTACGGCCCTTTCAAAATGTGAAAAAAACGACGACAAAATGCTAACTTTGAAAAATCATACGAATCTAACCGCGGATTTTTCTGTGAATTTTTCGGTCTGGAAGGATTTCGAGAAAGGCAGTTGATAAGACCTGATGCACAAAATTTTTTGCCGGGCAGGATTTTACATCATTAGGCTCTTTCAAACAAAGAAATGCTAACTTCAAAAAATCATACGAAGCTATCCGCTGATTTTTCTGTGAATTTTTTGGGATGGAAGGATTCTTAGAGAGCCACTGAATGAGACGTAATGCACAAAATATTTTGCTGGGCAGGATTTTACGTCGCACGGCCCTTTCAAATGTGAAATAAACGACGAAATGCTAACCTCAAAAAATCATACGAAGCTAACCTCGGATTTTTCTGTCAATTTTTCGGGCTGGAAGGATTCTTAGAGCGGCACTGAATGAGATGTAATTCACAAAATATTTGGCCGGGAAGGATTTTACATCGTACGGCACTTTCAAAATGTGAAAAAAAACGACGAAATGCTAACTTCAAAAAATCATACGAAGCTAACCGTGGATTTTTCTGTGAAGTATTCGGGCTGGAAGGATTCTTAAATAGTGGCCCACATGTATCTCTGAAGACATATCTGAAGACATACCAAACAACAACTCTATTTTGATGTAGTCTTGATTTGCTCACGGGGTGGAGCGATGACTTACTTATTGGAAATCGTCTATCCAGCTTGATACATTTTAAAATTTTGGATTGCATTCTTCTATTCCTTTGCTGAAGTAGTATAATTTTTTGTATCTGACGGATATTCGTTGCTACTTTTAAACACTTTCTTCTGGTATCATCTGTGCCCATATCATTGGTTTCACAATCACGAATTCCTCTGAAATTTCCAACACACACACATAACTGACAAGTTATTATAATGTAATAGTTGCAGAACAGACTGTAGATAATAACTACTAATGACGAAAGCAGTCGATGCGAAAAGAAAAAAAAATAACTACTACATAAGAATTTCTACCGGCGGTTATTGTTTTGGAACTTAAAGTATAAAATAATCGCGCGTAGAAACTTTTATGTAGTACCTATTATCATTTTAAAGTCTCCTGTGGAATAAATGTTTCGTGACATAGCTCGCATTGCAGTATCAACGACGCTATGTCAAGACAGAAGAGTTGAGTTTGCTTATTTACTTTTTACTGTACCTACACTGCAACAAGTTTGTTCCTAATTATTGATAGGTAATCGTTTTTAAGGTCGACTTAAATAGTAACAATATTTTCTACAGCTATTTCAACAAATACTGTATTTTTGTCTGAAAAAATTATGCCATGATTACCTTGCTGCGACGCCCATGGTTTGATGCCCATTTTTAACATCACAATGCAGACAACAAACTTATCCTACTATCACAATGAAAACAAAATGAACAGGCAGTCAGAAAAACTCGTTCATTGAATAATGACTTTGACGGACGAGATATTCCTTCAAACTTTTTTAGAATTGTATAAGCGAAGTACAAGATTTCACTTCGGCAGGTAGTTTATTGAACATGAGAATGCCAACGTTATTCGGGGACTTATACGAAATGGAAGATTTTGCTAGGGGAACATGAAAGTTATTTTTGATTCTTGTGTTCAAATCGTGAATTCCAGAATTTCTCATGAAATATCACGGTTTGTAAAAATATATGCACATGTTTCAAATATGTATAGACCCGTTAGGGTTAGAATATCTAGGTCATTAAAAAGCTTGCGGCAGCTGAAGGTACTAGAAACATTAGCTATTGTTCTAATGAGTCTCTTCTGAGCCAAAAACACATTGACTGAGTTAGTAGACCATCCCCAGAAACTAATTCCATACCTCAATCGTGATTCAACTTTACCATAGTAAACATTGAGCATCTGTTTTGTGTTAAGAACTGTTCTCAGATTCTTCATCATAAAATTCAGTGAGTGGAGTTTTGACACTAAGGACTCACAATGTGTTTTCCAATTCAAGAAGACCAAGAAATTTAACGCAGGACGTATCAGTCAGTTGAGATACGTCAGTAGCAATTCGTAAATTATCACAAGTTCTTTGATTGGTTCTAAATCTCATAAAATGCGTTTTGGTATCATTTAAGTAAAGACGGTTGCTGGAAAACCATGAGGATATTTCACCGACAGTTCTATTAGCTTTGTTTTCCAGAGAAGTGTCTGATTTATTAGAAATGATAACAGATGTGTCATCAGCATAAAAAGTGAAGTGAGCATCATCAATAAATTCTTCTAAGTCGTTAATATAAATTAGAAACAATATTGGGCCCAGAATAGATCCTTGCGGTACCCCAACCGAAATATCGAGTAACAAAGAGTTGACATATTTCTGAATATTATTTTCATCAGTATTCCCAATACAAACATATTGTTTCCTATTATGAAGAAATGTTTCAATCCAAGTGAGGGCCGCGTCAGCAATGCCGTAATTGTTTAATTTTTTAACCAAAAGTTGATGATTTACACAATCAAAGGCTTTGCTTAAATCGCAGAATATTCCTTCGGGACACTCCCCTGCCTCAATAAGACTAATAATTCTTTCATAGAAAGAGTGAATTGCTGTAGTAGTGCTTCTATTTTCACAAAATCCATGTTGACTATTCGAAATCAAATTATATTTATTCAAGTGAAGTTTGAGGCGCTCTAAATAGGCATACTCTAAAATTTTAGAAAATGCAGTTGGGACAGTAACGGGTCTATAATTATCTGCATCTGTGACGTCGCCTTTTTTATGGATGGGTATAACTTTTCCGAGTTTCAGGTTCTTGGGAAACACCCCATTACAGAAAGAAATATTTACCAAAAAAGTTAAAGGTATGATAATGAAAGAAAGTACTTTTTTAACTAGGAAGTTGGATATTTCATCAGCACCACTGGATGATTTATTTTTTAGTTTTCGATTGAGAAGATCAAATAGTTCGGTTTCAATGTACGGATATAGAAGAAACTTTCCACATTTTGTACTAACATTAATTTCCTCGTTATTTTCAGATTTTTTTATTTTGTCCAATATGCGTAAGGGTGCCTGTTGAAACTGAGAATTGAATGTATTACCCACGATATAGGGGTCAGATGTAATGATATCAGTAGAATTCTTGATAGAAATATTGCTGGGATAGGTATTTCGATTGGACAGCTCTGAAACTACGTTCCAGCAGGCTTTACTCATGTTCTGAGAATTCATTATTTTATTTTGGTAATAACGTTTTTTTGTATTGGATAATAATTTGTTATGTATTCTTTTGGCATCCAGATAAGTGTGTCTGAACTCAGGAGACCCTTTAGTTGAACTATATAATCCTTTCAAGTGAAAGGATGATTTCCTAACCTCATCAGTTACCCACGTTTTGTTATCAGTCTGTTTCCTAGTTTTATAGTGTAATGGATAGAACTTATTGAATTGGAAGGTGAAAACGTCGCAAAAATATGTGAAAGCCACATCCACATCCTTCATTATATATAGATCAGTCCAGTTTTCATCGAATAAGGCCTTCACAAAGTTGGTGAGAGCCGAATCTGAAAAAGTTCTACCCATGTAAGATGGGGTTCTAGGGTTTTTGGAAGGTAAATCGAATTCAAATACCATTGTTCTGTGATCAGATATGGTGTTATCATAAACACACGCGTAGTCATTATTGAAATTGGAAAAATATGGTCAATTTGAGTCACGGTTGAGTGTGTAATACGTGTAGGCCACCCTCCCACGTGATTCATACCAAAACTCACGAGAATATTGTTGGTTTCAAGAAAGTTTGCTGAAGGAATATGTCCGTCAAAATTAAAATCCCCGCATACAACAAAATATATTTTGGGAGAAAAAAAGCTTCCAAAACATTATTAAGAGTACTCATGAATATTTTGGGATCCCCGGACGGAGGGCGGTAACAATTCAGTATAATAATGGTTTTATTAAAATATTTGCAAGAAGCTGCACACATTTCAACATGTTTATCAATACAGAATTTTTCAACATCAATTTTCCTCACGTCAAGGGAAGTTTTAGCATAGATTGCTGTTCTCCACCCTTGGAAATAGATCTTGAATAATGGCTAGCTAAAGAATAATTTTCAATATGATAACCAGAGTTATTATCAGCTTGTGTCCATGTTTCGGTTAAACATAGAAAATATAAGTTAGGATACCTGGAAATATCGGCAATGATAGAATTTATTTTATCATTATTTAGACTCTGTACATTAAGTAGTAATAGTTTCGGATCAAAAATCAAGAGTTTGATTGTTCCCTTTTCTCCTTGAAGAAAAAACGTTGAATATATGCATCTTCCGGCCATAAGGAAGGGTTCATAGCACGTTTAAAATGTTTATCAAAAATTGTTACTTTAAAAGAAGCGTACTTTTCTGGGAATCTAGATTTAATTGGATCACATACAACTTCTGGGAAATGTGGTTCAATAAACTTTTTCAGAACTTCAGCAGTCGTTTCCGGGCTCACCCTATATACATGAAGAACTGCTGTTTTCGGAACTCCCTTCAAGGATGATGAATTCGAATTGTTCGAGCCAATGATGACCGATGGTCGTTTCCTATTGTGACTTACTGTCTTCCATTCATTAGAGGTGGAGGCTTGACTAACAGTGACATCAACTTGATGATCCCCTGTAGTATTGATTAAGTTAGCGGTGATGCGGCTGAGATGTTTGTAAACAACGTCGGGTGTGTTGCTTTCAAGAAAGAGGCGGAGAAGCCCTCTCTATATCTTTTATTGCTCGGAGATTGGAATAGTCTGGTCTGAATTAACTGGGCTCTAGCCGATTTGCATACGTCTATGTCGGTACCCAAGAGTGGCATACGGACTGGAAGTTACCCTTTACCGATATTTCTCTCAGATTATTAACGACCCTTCACATTGACCCATCATTCAATGTTATAACATTTGCATACAATTTGGGTGAGCAAATTCAGCCGTATTCGAAGGACAAGTGTCGTCATTGATATCAGGAAGGGGGGCAACAAACCAATTTTTTCCTAATAATCCAACTTAATCTCCATTTCTCTTGAAGGGCATACCTTCGTAGATATTCGACTCCCCTAGTGTCATGGGACAACGGTCTATGTCGTCAAAACTACAGTAATGAAAGAATGATTGCCGCTCATTTGAAGAAACTGAAACAAGGTAGGGAGCAAGTCAAAAGACGTTCTCCTGGAGCACGTTTCAGTTTAAAAACGCATTGCTTTATGTGTGGCCTTGTCATATAACCCGAATTTATACAATAACAACAAAAAAGAAACAGTCGAAATATTGTGTATCAAGTTAGAGTTTTGAAAGTAACGGAAACTATCATAAAAAATAGCAGAAGAACGAGGTGATTAGTATATAATCAAACGTCTTTTTACCTGTCTCAGACTTGGTGAACCTTATCATTATCAGTATCACAGTCTACGAGGATGTATTGATATCTAGTTAGCTCAGACCAGTTCCCTGCATAAACAAGATATTGCGTTACCATAGCAACGAACAATAACTTATTAGAAGTGTCAGTGTTAAGTTTGGCGTCAAAAAAGTAAACCAGAGTTACGCAATAAATTAAAACAAAAAATATATCCACCGAAATTGTGAAAATCAAAAAGTTTAAGTAGCGAGCCATCATCAAGTACCTGTATTTAAAAGGGTTAAGAGGTAAGAGGATTTACGAAGATATGCTTAATACCCTTGGTGATCAATGTCCTTCGTATGCGACCGTGAAAAATTGGACTGCAAGCTTCAAAAGAGGTAAACATTTTCCATTGAAGATGATGACCGATAGGGAAGGCCAGCTTCTGTGTTAGTCCCCCAAAATATCGATACAGTTCATGGCATGATTTTAACTGACCGTCGAATTGGGCTGAAACGGATATCTGAAGCACTGAATATTTCATACGAACGCGTTCATCATATAGTTCACGTCAATTTGGACATGAGAAAAATTGCTGCAAAATGGATCCCCAAATGTTTGAATGTGGACCAAAAGCGTACAAGGGTGTTGCATCGTGTTCGATCTGTGCTCGATTTGAAAACGATGTAGACTTCTTAAACCGAATTGTTACTATGGATGAGACTTGGGTATCGTACATTTTTACGATCCAGAAACAAAGCAACAATCGATGGAATGGTGACATTCCGGTTCTTCAAGACCTAAGGAGTTTCTTGTCCAAAAATCTGCTGGAAATGTTCTTGCCTCAGTTTTTTGGAATTGCCATGGAGTAATCATGATTGATTTTTTGGATAAGGGTAGAACAATAACTGGAGACTACTATTCGACATTACTGACCACTCTACGGGAAAAAATTAAAGAGAAAAGACGCGGAAAGCTATCCAAAGGTGTTTCGTTTTTGCAGGACAACGCCCCTGCACACAAATCTCATGTTGCCATGCAAAAAATTCGTGATTTAGGGTTTGAATTACTAGAACACCCCCCTTATTCACCAGATTTGGCTCCGTCCGACTAGCATCTCTTTCCTCAACTGAAAAAAAGTTTAAAAGGTCGTAAATATTCTTCCAACCAGGAGGTAATAAAAGCTGTGGAAATTTGGTTTGCAGAGCAAGAAGAAACATTTTTTTTGAAAGGTCTAGAGACGTTGCAGGTTCGCTGTAATGAATGTATCCAATCAAGAGGAGAATATGTTGAGTAATAAAATATTTTGACATTGAAATTTTGTTTGGTTCTATAGTAGGCTAAGAGTTTTTCAATATATCCTCGTATGTATGAGAAAACTGTACCTACAATTGCCCAAAAACTCAAGAGAAGAGAAAAAGCGGTAAATTCTTCAATGTTGGTGATGCAGCAATGCACTTTTCTCGATAAAGCTCATCTTCTCAAATAATATGGTAGCGATATGATAACAACCTCTTCCTCGAACAAGAAGTTAGTTGTGAGTTTCAAAAACACAGGATTTAAAATTTTGAATGATGCTTGGTACCAGCAGGCGATGAAAAGTGGACAAGAGAAAAGACGTCGCATTATTAACACGGCTTCTAGAGCCAGGTTTATCAGACAGAACATTACACTCCAACTGATAAATTTTTGGAAGGAAATTGGGAACTCATTCCTGAAACCCACCGTACATTTATCGAAATAGTTGTACTGAACAAAAACGTGGGAACCACGATATGTGAAAGAAGAGCACATTGTTGGCTTATAGTTTAGCAGCAGCAGTGAGGCCCATATCATTCGTTCTGTTAGGGTTGGTAGTGTTTCTGTACAAGAAGTACGGCTCAAGGAAATTAGTCGATGTGGTTTCCTCATTAAGGTTTTGTTCATCTCATTCAGAAGCTATTCTTCCGGAAGCATCAGCAATCAACGGTGATCCGCTGAAAGTTAACTAGCCGTTTTTTTCACAGCAGTTGTACGATAACGCTGATTTTAACGTTCATACAATCGACGGATACAAGACCTTTTACGTCATAGGTGGCATTTCCCATATCACACCAAAACATGAAGTAGCCCACAATCGATTCATTCCTCTATTGAAAATCACATCTCCACCTAAGGTTTCCAGAAATTATGGAGCTGTTGAACTGATCCATTTTGAAAAAACAAAACCTGATGGTTTAACTGAAATCAAAGTATAAAATATCTCAAGAAAAAGCATACACTATCTGAAACTATGATTCCATCTGTGCCTGATCTTCTGTGGCTCTACTTGAGATGCAGAAACATTCCTGGCCTCTCCGGATGGAATGGATTTATGTAAGATGTCACAAAAAACATCCCATATAAACTAAAGTTTGTAAGCTATCAGTCATTCATCAATGCTCCCCCCAAGTGATTATGAAACAATTTCCACAGCATTGTTGATCAGAGTAGAGGGGACTAAAACCATATACATATACAAACATTCTCAAACTCCATTACGATAAATATAATAACAATTCCCCTAATACATCAACTCCAGTCATTTAACATTACTGTTCCGTGTTTCACATTTCAACTTAGTGTTCTATCAAAAAAGTGTAAACATGAAATTGAAGGTACTGTCATAACAACATATTCTTTTTATGGTGTTCCATGGTAGAATGCGCGTGATCGACGGTTCTGTCAATTTCATGGATCATTAGAAGTCAATCAGATGTCAATCAGATGTCAATCAGATGCCAATCAGATGTCAATCAGTTGTCACATTTCATTCATCCCACATGATTAACCTACAATATCTCAGTATCACTGACCATATTCCGGTTCAGTATACTTTTTAACATTTTTAACAATTTTCAACATTTTCATTTATGTTTATAAATATTTCCTACAAATAATGTTAGATTAACTTATCTCGTGTTATGAAGTGGCTAGCTTCCTTTAAACTCACGATAGTAAGTACCCTTATCACTTAACAAAAATTGTACAATTGCTCATTTTCACAATTCATCCAGTAAGTCCTGAAGATGGAAATAAACATTTCCAAAAGCTTGACATAATTCCAAAGAGTTTCATTCTTACTCCCTGGCATCCTCAAATTTGACTGCAGCCCTACAAACAGAAATCAGTTTTTTGGTTTCGAAGTTCTTCCTTATATACTTACTCTAGAATGCTAATCTCCATGTCAAAAGTGTTGTAAAAAGTTCCGGCTAGTCCACGCTGCGCAAGCGCGTCTTTAGTGATTTTTGTAACAGGCCCGGTTTCAGAAAAATATTATGGTACTTGTGGAGATTAACAAACGTTAATTCTGAATCTCGGAGAATAAGGTTGAAAACCTCATTGTGCTTATACCTGTATTTAGCCGATTTGAATACATATTTTCAGATATTCATGATCCCGAGTATTCAGCAAAGGCAATCAGAAAGTATAGTACGGTTATTATTATTATTTACCGCTCTGAAGCGGCTGATTTTTGGTATCACATTCACTTTTCAGCTGTAGTTAACCAACAAAAACCTACGGAACCACCCCAAATCGTCGGTGCGAATTTCAAGGAAGTGGATTGGAAAATGAATTGAAAGTTCAAAAAACTATGAAAATTTATTTCAGCTAATATCATGAATAATTTGAACTCAAATTGGATTTATAAAATTTGATGCTTGGATGCTCGGGGTTTTTTTTCTAGAACGATTCATGTCAAAATACCTGACTGCATTTAATTCAAATAATTTGAAGAGATTAACATGCTATTTCTACGAGTATGTCTGGTTGTATTACCTTAGTGCAATTTCCACAATGGGGGTGCATGAAAAAGTGAGACCAGAAACATTTTCCTTTCCATCAAAGAAAAGCACTTCCATATTGACATTAATTTTCTGATGCGATTCTGTGTATGTTTAGTACTTTTTGTAGGAATCTAGAACTCATAATATAAGCAGTGTGGTAGAAAGTTATATCACTCGCCATAGATGCTTACGCAGACACAGTATCAGTACTGCACTAGGTTTCAAATTATTCTTTTGTCGTTTTCACATGATTCTTCATGAGGAAAATATCTGCCACAATTTTCTCCTTCAAATATTCTGCCGGGGTCTCTTCTTAAAAACAATAACCAAAAGTCATGGCTTTGTTGTCAAGCAAAAATAATATTTAAGCTATTTTGAGCAAAGCATATAGGTACATAAAAAATTTCGTTATCTACCAAAAATGATTTATTTCAGGTATTTTTCCTTTACACAACACTAAACAGTTCAAGGTTTCCTCAAACCAACGCGGGAACGCGGGACGGGAGCGGGAACGGGATGAACGCAAGACTAAATTCTATAGCAGGATGTGTAAAAATGCATACCGGTGCGATTATTCGTATTTCGAAATGCAGGCAAACAGCGAAATATGTTTTATTTGCTACGTGCACTGTTTTTTAGCAATTTGCACAGTTCCCAATTTCTGTTCCCGCTCCCGCGTTCCCGCGTTGGTTTGGGGAAACCTTCATTGTTTATTTTTAGGAAGAAACGGTTTTATTAGAAATTGTCTTTAAATGAACAAGATTGATGCAAATTCACGAAAGATGAAAGAATAACCAACGACAAAAAAACACCACACAAAACGACAAGAGAAAATCTGAAATTCTGAAAACCGTCTCTGTCTCTGACCAGAGTGACAGATCGTGACAAGTCTTCCTGTTGATGAAAAAGCACTGTAGTACGGTCATTATAATTACAGTGGCATAGGGTACATTATTGTTTTAAATAAATTTCTTTCGCGCCTAAAATTCGGAGAACTTAATCTATCTCAAAAAGGTTCTTTTCGGTTTTAAAGAGTCCAAAATGCGCTGTGAAATTTCTCTCTTTCAAATGACATGTGTTTTATTGCCTCATAACAAAAAACTCTGAATTGGAACAACAAATTATTTTCAAACTTGGTAACGATCTACTCAAACTACACTGATGTCGCGCATGCGCACATCGCAAACGGGTCGCATACGCGGCATGCTTTTCGCCGTGAAAATTGGCATAGTTACAAGCACCTCCAACAAAAAAGTTATTCAAAACTTATTTATATTACTTTTCGGTCTTTGTAGATATAGAGTAACTATTTCCATCGAGAAGCCAGTGAGGTTTTTAATTAGTCTAAGGGTTGATTTAGTCAACTTTAGCACAAGAATTATCAAAAACATAACGGTAACATCAAAGGTCTTTAGTATAAACTTAATATTGTATAAATGGCGCAATTTTATATTATAAAAGATTCAACTTTTGCTTTTGACATATATTTAAGCACAATTATAAAATTAAATTGACTGAATGCACCTTGACAATTTTCGGGGCGGACACTCTGCTTGCCCCTCTGCTTCTGAAACAATATAAGAAACAGAATCGGTTGATAATGTCGTGAATTGTTGACACTCACCGCGCAAAACAGATTAGAGGCCTTCCGCGCTAATGTTACTTTGTATCGAAATCTTACCTTGGAGATTGTTGAGAACAACTTCACATACTGCACCTGTTCCTTCTAAAGGATTCAATGATACACGAAAAACTAGGAGAACTGAATAGTAAACACCAAATGTTGTGTCGAAATCAAGTCCAAAATGTCAAAAATCACGGTTAAAAATTAAACGTCAGTTGGTCATTCTCAGGAGAATCAAGCGATCTTCCACAAAATAGCAGGAGAATCACGTTCCCCAGCTTTCACGCGAAGTGAATGATCACATGTGTTCGAGAATACGCCTTGATGAGTTTCAGGAGAACTGTGCCTACTTTTCTCAGGAGAACGATGTTCCTCAGTTTCGAGAATAGACCCCCAGGCGGCTGATGCATATAACATAGCAGACCTGATTACAGATTTATATAGGAACAGTTAGTTCCTTAAGCTGAGTTTACTCCTCCTGCGGGTAAAGAGAACTCAATCTAGAGCGCATTCTGGCCCTCAACTCAGTGATGTGTGGGCCCCAAGTAAGCCCACGATCGATTGTCAAACCAAGGTACTTGACCTTGCCTAGCCATCTAATCCCACTTCCCGAGATTATCACTCCTCTTTCCGGCAGTACTCGTCTCCTCTACCAGGATATCATCTGCGTCTTCGCAGGGTTGAATTGTATTTTCCAATCCAGGAACCATAGCTCCAGATTGTCCACTGCGGTCTGCATATAGACCATCATTTGCTCCGGATTCATGGAACCGGCAAGCAACGCGGTGTCGTTGGCATAGAGAGAGACCTTCACGTGCTTTGTTCTCGGAATATCGCAAGTGTAGATAGAATACAACAGGGGTGAGAGAACAGCACCCTGTGGGACCCCTGCGAGAATGTCTCTCGTGTCCGAGAGAGCATTTTCAGCCCTAACCTGAAATGTTCTCCCCCCTAAAAAGGAGTCTATCCATCGGATCAGACCTCGAGGGAAACCGAGGAGGTGCATCTTGTATAGAAGGCCTTCGTGCCAAACACGGTCGAAAGCCTTCGCCACATCAAGAAGGAGGAGGGACATGAAGTGTCCCTTATTCAACTCGACGATGGCCTCCTCCACCATCCTCAAGGCCTGAAGCTCCGTAGAGTGACCTGGTCTAAAACCGAATTGTTCATTGAGCAGAACATTTCTGTCAGTGACTTCATCAGACAGCCTTTCCAGTACGACTCGCTCAGCAAGTTTCCCCACCGAGCTGAGTAGACTAATTGGTTGATGATTCTATGGAAACATCGGGTCTTGGCCTCCCTTCGGGATCATGACAACAATGGCATTTTTCCACCTGCTGGGGAAGTGCCTAACGCGCAGACTGTTGTTTATTATGTTCCTTATGGAGACAATCTGGCTGTCCGGGAGCTTTTTCTAAACCTGATTGGTTAAAGGCCACGAATGTGCGCCTTAAGCTCATCTTCAGAGGCGGGACGAATGTCACTGTCATCCTCCTCCCGAAAAATTTGCCTGACCTTCCGTTCCACAAAATCATCCCTGAAATCGTCGTCATCCTTGCTCGTGTTGGGAACAAACTGTCGTTCCATCGTATCTGTAAAGGCCGTGGTCTTGTTGACATAACACATTCCGCGCTCGCCATGAATGGGCGGAATCTCAGCCCTCCGACTTCAATTCCTCTTGATAAGGCGCCAAAGCTCCCTATCTCCGGGTTCGAAGCAGGAAAGCGTATCCCTTTCGTTCCTGTAGTCCAACACAGGGATTCTCATCTTTCGATTCGACTCGTGTCGACTAGCTGTCACCTTTCGACAGTCTTCTCGACATAGAGAGAGGAGTGATTCTCATCACATGTCAAAAAACTAGTCGAGAGGTAACGTATGTCTCAGCATACGCCGTCGTATTAATTTGAATAATGAAACTTTTGACATTTTATTCTAACGTATTTTATGTGTTGGTTTTAGTTGTATCCTGGAAATAATTGTTAGAAATTAAAGGAAAATATTGAGGATATTGTCAATCGTTAACTAAATTAGACGTCGCGCCGGCACGAAAAAGTAATATTTGGAAGGCGTTGACGACGAATTTGAAGAGAGTTCAGTGTCGTTGAAATTCCAGAAGCCCGTTTTCAGAAATTATTTTGAATAAACAAATCTTGTGCAATCTTTTGACACCGTATATTCCAGTTATAGAATGTTTTGAAATCGACATGTCAGTCGCAAACAAAAAGTATTGGTTGCTTTGCGCTTTTATGCGACTGGTTTGGTGAAGATTTTTACCTGGAAATGAGCTAGACGAGTGTAAATAGAAAGAGCTATTAGGTTTTACAACTATTTATGTTAGAATATTCGACTTCCGAGATCAAAATGTGGTGCTCTCCATTGAAATGTCAGAAAGGGGCACATTAGACCTTCTTTTTTGTTTCTGACACTATTCATTCGTTTGGATCACAAAACTTTTAATCTTTGGAAAAAAGCTGCGAAGGTCAAAAACCAAAGTGCTGAACATTGACCTTGGTTGTACCTTTTCTTTTATTCCCGTGAGTTACTATTAACATACATAGTAGCTTCGTCAATATGATTTCATTTCATCATTTTGAAATGAGTTGAATAAAAACTGCTCGTTTTATTCTGCGTTATAGTTTAGACTTTCTTAGGAACATTGCCAAGAACTAAATTCTGATAACTAATAAATTATCTTTAATTGTGAACACATATTCGAATACTAACAAAGTAAAATACTTCTGAAGAAACATTTTCATATTTTGTTCTCTTGTCATTAACATTCTTGTTCCATTTAATTTATTACTCAGCTGTTGTAACATTTCTCTATATTTGCCATTCGCATTTGCGGAACACAATCTCGATTATTGTCAATATTCTCAATTAGCATAATATGTACTGTTCTTCTTTTGGTCGAAATGACGATATTTTTGCAAATCCAAAACTTTTCATCACCTCCTATAACCTCATTAAAATGGCTTCTCGACCCCTTTTTAGATGTCGAATAAAAATGACATTTGTAGTCGATACTCACTTCTCGATATGGAACATGAGAATCGCAAATTTTGTTTATTCGACACCACAGCTGTCGAGTCGAGAGATAAGTATCACGCTGCAGGATCGACGCTTTAACTTCATTAGCCTTGTGGGTGGCTCTTACCTTGTCTCCAGGGAACAGTGTCCTTTGATATACTCTTTTGAGACGGTTCCTCTTCCGGATAAGATCTTTGATCCTACGGGAGAACTCATTGTAAGATCTCAAAGGACCCCGCTCACTGGTCGTGGAGACCACAAGTGCGACTTTCACGGCTAGCTCGAAAGATGCTAAAGCTTCTTCCAACTCGGCTGGAGTCTGGAGTCTCTCAGGAGCGACATACTTATCTTCAAGAACCTCAGTGAAAGTCTCCCAGTTTGTCGACTTCCGCAGACAACTACCTCAGGGGATAGGATCATCACCCAGCCAAAGAATGACTGGATTGTGATCCGAGGACAATTCGGAAAGCGGGTAAATATCCCAAGCCCTGGGAATGTTTCTGACCAACGCAATGCAAGCACATCTGGTCTGAAACGATCATAATGTGTTGGCTCGTTTGGACCCACAACATGGTAATCATGTCTGTACATATGTGCCCAGAGCGCCAACCCATTGTGGTTTGACACCTGGCTCCACGACACGTGCTTGGCATTCAAATCCCCAGCGACGATCGTCGGAATATTGGATTCCATCAACAAATAATCTAGAGTATCACCCTGTATCAGATTGTTCGTAGGATTGTAAGCAGAGATCACTCTGAGAGGACACCTACTCGTTTCGACTTCAATTCCCACCACTTCCATACCGTGGTTTCTATCGCGATAAATGCCGAATTGTGACACGCGAGGGAACGCTTTGCCAGAATGGCAACAGCTCCCCCACGCCTCCCAATACGATCCTTTCGAAAGAATTTGTAATTGGGACATGCAACTGGCTCACCGTTAAGATGCGTGTCTTGAAGTAGCACGAGGTCGACGTTATGTCGCACCGTAAATTCTTCGAGATCGAGCCTCTTATCGTTGAAACCATTACAGTTCCAAAATACAACCTTTACGAACAGGGCCTTATAGTAGGCACAGCCATTTATTTGGCGGCAGAAAGCACAGCGGTACTGGGCACAAACATGTGCTACAGCCTAGGAAATTCGGTGAAGGGCTTCTTCATTTGCTCAAGGGTAGCGAAGATGTCTTTCGTACCCTTTGACATCAATGACGAGGGCTCCACATTCGCGCTCAGAGCACCTGCCTAGGAGGTTTCCGCACGGACAGTGCCATAACCAGCTGGTCTCGCTGCAGGGCCTGAGCCTGCTTTGGCTGCTTCCACAGCCACGTTTGGGTTTGGGGAAGTTTGGACACCCCCTCTAACTGGCCGTGGGGGCTCCTCCGCAGTTGCATCATTTACCCTTTTCGCTGCGCGGCTTGGAGCAGTCTCGGGATAAATGTTTGCATACGCATTTAACACATACAGGAACTGCCATACAGTTTCTCTGTGCGTGCCCGAATCTCTGGCACCTATGGCATTGTCCTTTCGACCCCCTTGCTCTCTGGGGCTCTGCTGAAATTCTGATCTTAAGAATATCGACGATTTGATAGATCTCACGTTGGGTTTTCGGCACCAGCACCAGAACCAAGGGCATCGACTTCTTGTTCTGATTGAACATTCGTGCCACAGATTCGGGGGTGAAACCCTTCATTAAGAGGTCGTTTTCAATCTCTTGAATCTTCATATATTCAGGGACTCTCCTGAGAACGACCATGAGTGGTTTGTCCTCAGGGAAGGAGTACGTATGATGGGGGATTTTTTCCTCCACCAGAATAAGCGTTAACTCGCGGTAATCTTCAGCTGAAGAGGGCTATACCCTGATTCCGTCCTGCGTATTGAGGGATTGGAGAAACTCACATTTCTATCGCTGCATTTCTTATTAACTGCAGCCCAACTCTCCTTCTGCCGAATGGTCATCGGCGGAACGGCTGACTTCCTCTGTGGAGGAGTGGTATTTGCGTGCTCTCTGGCATCGGCCTGCCTGCTTGAAGAAGCCACAGGCTCAGGCCCCGTCTCAACAACAGTGTGTTCGTCACCACTGTCATTCGTATTACGGCTACGTTTTGGCCGGCGAGCATTCCCTTGAACATTAGCCGTTTGCAAATCGTTTTCGACGTGCATGTTTTCATCATTCACAGGGTTTGGTTTGGTGGTATCACCCCGTATAATTCCATTTGAAATGGAAGAAGCCTTGGAAGAAGGGGTTTTAGAAATCCAACTCTTGTTTTACGGTTAACTACCGTAAAAGGAGCAGAATTGTCATCAGGATGACAAGTGGGATTATCGACCGTAAATGAGGAATTGCTGTCACGAGAAGCTCTAGCAATGTTCTCGGGTCTTACGTCGAATCTTATAACTATGTGGGAGAGCAATACAAGTAATTCTTTGCGGTCTACTTTCTGAATGTATTCAGAAATATCCTCCAGCATCATGAACAACTTAGTAAGCGATTAATCGAACGAAAGCAATAAGAGAACTCATGATTTTTGGGTACTGTCAAACTGACAGTACCGACTCTTACAATTAACCCTGCGTTACCCGCACGGTGAGCGCAGCGTTCTCTTTTTTTAAATATGCGATAACTCACACAATTTTCCAATACTGTATGTATCCATCTAGGTAACCCTAGAATAGTAATTTACGTAACAAGTCCGGAAAATACTGTTTTTTTGGACGAGTAGACCAAATTCTAGGACGAGCGTTAGCGAGTCCTGGAAGTCTACGAGTCCAAAAAAACTGTTTTCGGACGTGTTGCGTACACTATTTTTTCGGCAATCATGTAGAATAACAAATCAATGAGACGCATTTAGTCTAAGAGACGAAGAGAGGTCGACATTCACCCATCTGTTAACCGGATAACACATACTTTTTTTTCAGTTACATAAATAGAAGAAAACGCCTAAAATGGGTTGCCTATGAAAAGGTGGTCATGACTATATACAGTGAGTTTCAAAAATTTGCACCATATGGAAACTTTTTTATTATCGATTTGTCAGAAAATTTTATTCTTAATAAAAATTGGTGCATTACGAAATACTTATATTCAAATTATCAAACTTCTAAATTTCCCAACGGTGTACAGGGGGGAACAAAAAATAGAATTATGATCAAGAGTAAACTACCCTGGCTGTGATTCCAAATTTGAATATGTCGAATATTTTAGTTCTTATTTGTATTATATATTGAAATTCGAACAGAAGATAGGTACCAACAGAAACATTCTAATTCTTATTTATATTAAATTTCCCAGAGAAGTGTCCGGGAAGTGAACACTTCCCGGATGGTTGCCGAAAAACATATTTTCCAAGTCAGTCAGACTTGCTTAGGACGTAATAAATGTATATAGTGTCATTTGAAATTTGAAGTATTAAAACTGAGCAATCCGCTCACTTGCGGGTAACAGTGGAAGTATATTTTTGGTAATTTTTATAAAAAAATGAAGTTCAGTGATAAAATATAATTGTTATAATTATTTCATAGTACTATTATAATGGATTCAAAAGAGGAGACCAAGACCAAAGTGTACAAAGTGTAATCTTTATCTGATTACCTTCTCTTAATATTCTCAGCTTTTAACGTGTTCTTTTAGATTTTCGTAATGAAATAATATTTGTTTTTATTTTCGAATATAAATTATTTTATTTTACCTAAATGTTGTAGTAAGTTTTTTCATATTTTATTATTATTAATATTATAGGTAAACATGAGCGCAGCGCTCACCCGCGGGCAATGGTGTCATTACACGTAGTGCGGGTAATGCAGGGTTAAACGTTCCCCACAACCAGGAGGTGAATCCAGCGGCTTGGGCAGTCTTCTCAGTGGGTTCTGGGTCTTCTTATTCTTTGGTTTATGCTGCTCAATACAATTGATAATTGGTTTTTCCACCAAAATTTCTGGATTCCGAGGGAGCGATTTGAATACTATCAGCACTCTCTAATGGCACGCTGTGACTACTACAAGATTAAAGTTTTCGATACCATATATGCGTAGAACTCAACTGAAAAAATTATGTCTGGCTACGCCCACACAAGGGCAGTACGAGCTAACTTGTTGGCCGGAATACGCCAGTTATCAACTAGCGCTTGAGCCCGAATGGTTCATCGGAGAATAAACCTGGATGGTACAATTGGAAGAAAATGTTATGTCCCATCACATTTGATATAGAGGTTATCTAAGAAAAGTTGATAGTTCTCAAAGTATAAAGCAAAAAACCGAAGAAAATGAGAGTTTTTACCATTTATTGCATTTTTTACAATGTTGCGTCACCAAAATTTGTTAGCAAACCTCAGATTCGGATTCAGCACCCAAAAAAACATACAGAATGAAAGTAATCAATCATACCCCACAACTTTCTTGGTAGAAACACAATTTTATTAGATTATCAGTAAACGTTCCGGAAGGGGGTGGGGGTAGCTAAATGTACGTTTTCATCAGAGTTGGTATTGATTTTTCACAATTTGTGGCTGAAGTAGGCATCTTATAGGAAAAAGTTGTAGTAATTTGAAAATCTGAAACTTTTGTCTGCATCTCACAATTACAAAACAAACGAGAGCGATTCAAATATTAACAAAAGGCGAAAGTGTGTTTCATAAGCTCTAGCCAATCAGAAACTTGTAGCATCAACGCGTCATAGTGACGTACTTGGATATGAGTACAGAGTCGAACTCGAACCAAGCAACAAAACTGTCAGCAGTAACTCTCATATACCAAGAGCTAGTCTGTCACTGTCTATAGAGAACGGCGGCCATGACACGTCCTACTGTCACATTTCGTCACAAATGCTCTTTCATCTCTTTCTACTAGTGTTCCCATTGTCTTATGGGAATCAAACACTCCTTGTTAAATTTTAGTCTCCTTGGTCTATGATGAGAATTCCCTGCGACAATCATATTGAACAAACCATATTCACTGAAATATACCTTTATATTTCAGTGACCATATTCATTACTTCTTCTGCTCCACTCATATTTATTTCGACTCAAGCGACATCTGCTAATCAATTTCCCAACAGTCTCGTATTTTTCTAATGACCAATGATGGAAACTTTATTGTATATTGCCAATCTTCAGATTTGAATGAAATAGGTAGCCAGTTCAGCTATCGGCCGACAGATAGCGACAGCGGTACCATCTGGAGATAAAATCTAATCGAAAATTTGGTGGATGAACCGGTGCGAAAAATTGCTAGAGCTGGATCTGATGAGATTTGGCTCAAAAAATACGGGATTTGAAAAGTTACTAGAACCTAGTGTATCACTTATTCTAGTGCGAAAGAGCGAACCGAAACACTCGGGTCTCAATCTGCCGCTGAAGCCCTTACGGAAGTGTACGGGGATGAACCAGAGTAGGATCAATTTTCGTTGTGAACGCAATATTTTGTTTATGCAGGGAACTGGTCTTGGCTAACTAGATATCAATACATCCTCGTATGCTTTAAATATCAAACGCTTTATTCCTACCTTTACAGATTATTCATTTAACTCTCCAGCCAACAGAGTTTCAGTGATGTTTTTTTATTTCTATACTCATTTGATTATTCACTTGTTTTCAAATGACCTGTAGTTTGTTTGAAGCCTTTCGAATATGTTCTAGTATTATAATGTTTTCTTTTCTTGGATGAGTTGTTCGTATGCATATTTTTTCACAACTATTTGGCATGCCCAATGATGTAATCCCTACCTGTATTCTGAATAACAGTTGAATAACTCAGGAGTTACAAAAAAAGACTGAAAATCGCAACACCCTGAAATAAGCCCGAAAAATACCTCCTTCCGTATATAGATGATACTTAGGTACACTCTGTATATTTGTGGTAATATCTCAAAAAGTTCGTTTTATAGTAAACTCAAAACAGTTCCATCAATACGAATGTTTCTTCAAAGAAGCATTTTCAGTGCAGTGCTCACTAACAGTTCCCAATTTGTTTCTGCTCAGTCTTTTTTTCAATATGGTGGATGCACCGCTACTGCTACTCAAGTTGTGCTTTGATTGAACGTTCAATTTCATTAAGAAACCCAAAGATGGCACACTTTTTTAAACAAAATTTCAAGAATTGGTAATGAATAAATACAACTGCTTTCATGCAATAATCTTTTTATTTTGTCATTCACGAGTTTTGAATATATTCAACAAGTAAATGAGTATCCACTCTATTGCTTTGATTCACATACAATGATTGAGATGAAAGAGGTGCAGAAGATACATACAATAATACAATACAATAATGATCATGCAAGTTCAACCATCCAGTTCACGGCGCAGTTGTCTCCAGTTTTTCGATCCTCTCCATTATATTATTTGGTGGTTTCTAATTATGAAATAAATCTATCGACATTTTCCTAAAGCCATCGTTGAGTAAATCACTGGCACTTTGACTATGTATATACAATGGCTAAGTACTGGCAAGTACCTCTGTTAATAAATAATGAAACTAGTATAAATTACATAACGTCTCAGCATCCTGGAAATAAGCGGTCTGCTTTCAAGTATCTGTAAAAGAATGAAATAGTTATTTAATCCACAAGTGTATTAAAATGATCGAGATATTTTAACGCGTGAACGAAATGAGCACGTTAGTTTTCGAGATCATTAATCGTATTTTAAAATAAGAATTGAATACAATATTTTCCGTCTACCTCACTCTAGTTTAAATAAAGGAATTCTAATTTTTTTCTGGCAAAAAAAATAAAGATACTCTACTCGAGTGGTGTTTTACGAACAAATTACCACTGAACATGTAAGGTCATGAGCTATTCCAGGAAAATCTCCTCTATTAAATTCGATTATATTATCGATAACTGTAAATTAAGTCGAATAAGCGAATGCAAGGAGTAATATTTGATAACAAGCTAACATTCAATCAACACATCGAAAAAATTATAACCAATGCCAATAAATTTATGGGTTTTTTGATACGTAATTGTAAGGAATTTACGAGTCTCAAAGCGATCAAGCATGTCTATTATTGCTTAGTACGTTGAAGTATTGCAGTGCAATATAGAACCCAAACCATTTCAAATATATATATCAGCACTAGAGGCAGTCCAGAAAAAATTTCTCAAGTTTATGTTTTTCAAGAAACACAACATTTATGCGGAACGTCACTACGAGTATGATTTACTGTTGGATGAGTTTGAATTTGTTAGTCTGAGAAAACGTAGGGAGATAGGGGACATAATATTCGCATATAAACTGATCAACAATCACATTGTCTCAACGTCCCTACTATTCCTACTCAATTTCAATGTACCCCGTACTTCGTCTAGGTCAAATCAGTTTTTCAGAATACATGTACCGAATTCACAACACCACTTTCATAGTCCAATCACATCTATGTGTAGAAGCTTAAATAATGTACCTTCGGTTGATGTTTTCTTTTCCAATATTAAAGTTCTTTTGATTATTTAAGACTCATTCGGCAAACTCTTTGATTTTTTATTAGGTAACAAAAAACCACAAAAAAGCCGCTTACTCCAAGTGGACTGCAGACAATAGCGTACTATGATTGGATATAACGCCATAAAGTCCGAACTATTATTTATGCTAATGAGACACATTCGGCATTCTTTGAAATTTATATTAAACAGGTTCGTCAGATGTGCTTATAGTCCGGGAGGCGATTCAACAATTTAGATATGAGCGATACCGTGATTTTGTGAATTACACTGATATTTGTCACTGTGATTTTTTAACATTGATTTTTAAACTTGATGTTATCACAGTTTTGAGGTTGCGTCGCGTTTGGTTACTTTGGTCTTGGTTGCATGAGCCCGTTCACCGTTTACTGTTATCAGGTTAATAATATACAGGGTGTCAATTTGAAAACTTCCCACCCTTAATATCTTCCTTCCAGTAAACAATATGAGTAATCGAAAAAACAGGTCAATTTTATTGTCAAGGGGGACACTTTCACGGACTATTTGTAGCCCTCGTGGTTCAACCCCCTAGGAGGGGTAGATGTTACCCTTAGAATTTTAAATGGGAAGGGGGGTCAAGTGGCACATCATTTTGATGGGCGTTCAATTCTTGTTCCAATGGTACCCTGACTTATTATTTTTTTATGAGCATTTTCTGAAAAATTGTGTTCTAAACTAACAGAAGTAATTATTAGAACGCCTATACTGAGATGCATGGTTTGGCCAGAACTGGTTAGAATATTAGGTGGTACCGTTCCAACCCTTTATTAGGAGTAACATTAGCCATTAGCTCCAAACACTTTCATAAAAAAGTAGTCTAATAGTAAAACGTAGATGGTAGTAAAGTTGTGTTTATTAAATGCTGAATTTTTAAGTGTCATCGCAGAAATTGTACAGATAGCCTTCCTTTTTTGCTACTTCTGCTGTAAAAAGTTTCTGTTTTCCGGCAAAAAATTGGTTAGCAAATTTGAACTATGTGGTAGTATTGTGAATACCGTTGTACCTGTTGGGCTGTTTAGGAATTACTTTAATAAGTGTATAAAAGTGTAAAAATGGTTTACATTCTTCAAGACAGAATTGAAATGATTGTAATTTATGGCGAAGTTGGAAAGTGCGCACGAAGGGCGGCATGTCTTTTTAACGAAAGACATCCAAATTGTAATGTAAGTCACCGGTATGTGCTTGATTTGGTGAATAAGTTTTACGAAACTGGTTCAGTGACAAATAAAAAAAGAAATAACCCCAGTGTACTAAATGAAGCAGCTCAAATTGAAGTTTTGGGAACATTTGCTGCAGAGCCCACGAGCTCCTTACGATCAGTATCAGAACAGACGGGAATGTCACGCGAGACTATAAGAAAAGCATTGAAAATGCATAAATTTCATCCATATAAAATGCAGATTCTTCAAGAGCTCCACGAGGATGATTATGATAGAAGAATAGAGTTTTGTGAAATCATGTCACATCGAGTCAATACCATCCCTAATCTTCTGTTAAACATCTGTTTCAGCGATGAGTGTTCATTTTTTCTGAATGGCAATGTTAATAGACAAAATTGTCGCTATTGGAGTGACGAAAACCCACATATTTTTCGGGAAGGGCATACACAACACCCACAAAAAGTTAATGTTTGGGCTGGTATTCTTGGAAATGCCATTCTTGGTCCATTATTTCTGGAAGAAAACTTGACTGGCAATCTGTACCTTGATATGCTTGAAGAGACTATCGATCCTCTTATAACTCACGAGCTAGAAACTCAAATTGATGCAGAAGGTAATGAACTTTTGCAGGAGGATCTGTTACATTTCCAGCAGGACGGTGCTTCACCTCATTATTTTCTTCCCGTCCGACAGTGGTTAAACGAGAGATTTCCGGGTAGATGGATTGGCAGAAGGGGAGCAGTTGAATGGCCTCCGAGATCACCGGATTTAACACCCTTAGATTTCTTTCTTTGGGGGCATCTTAAATCCGTTGTTTATAAAACACAACCTTCTGATATTGACGAACTTAAAAGACGAATTACAGCAGCATGCCGGTCAATTCCTAGTGAAGTTTTCCGTAATGTTAGAGGGGAGTTCGAAAACAGACTGTATTACTGTTTAGAGCAAAATGGACAACATTTCGAACAGCTAATAAGATAAGCGTAAGTAGATTTTATGTTGGAAATGTCTTTCTCGCAAATTAAATTTTATTGTGTAGAAGGAAAATAACCACCAAATAAAAAATCCCATGCGTAATAAATTTATTCCTGTCATTCAAGGGTTGGAGCGGTGCCACCTACTCTTCTAACCATTTTTATTAAAGGGAGTCAATACAATAATGCATCTCAGTATAGGCGTTCTAATAATTACTTCTGTTAGTTTAGAAAGCAATTTTTCGGAAAATGCTCATCACAAAATATTAAGTCAGGGTACCATTGGAACAAGAATTGAACGCCCATCAAAATGATGTGCCACTTGACCCCCCTTCCCATTTAAAATTCTAAGGGTAACATCTACCCCTCCTAGGGGGTTGAACCACGAGGGCTACGAATAGTCCGTGAAAGTGTCCCCCTTGACAATAAAATTGACCTGTTTTTTCGATTACTCATATTGTTTACTGGAAGGAAGATATTAAGGGTGGGAAGTTTTCAAGTTGACACCCTGTATCAGTTTATACTATTCATCCCCAGGTTTTTTAGAATCATGTTTTTTAAATCAAATAAAACTAGTTTGTAACGATAATGACATTTAATTTAATTATAAATTTATATTACGAAGAATGAGTATTTTGTTATTATTCGATTCGCACCAAAATCAACGTAACCTTAAATACTACTGTTTACAATACTTGTATTCTTTATGACGTCATCCGCACAAGCGTGACGTCATTTGGGGAAAAAAATTACATTGGGAAATAGGTCACGTGGCACCTCGATTGGAAGGTATCTCAATTCTGTATCCAATGTTGTATATATTTTTAATTTTTGCCTATCGTTAGGGGAGATGAGAATGAGGATTTATATTATGAATATGATTATGCCGCTACGAATTAAGGTATGTAATAATATTATAAACAATATGGAATCACACAATAAAAGTTTTATTTTTAAGAATAGGAATACAGAAACATAAAAAAGTAGTTATTCGCTGGAGGAACTACTATTTAAATCGATCACTATCGGTTTCATGTTTATAAAATGTTTTCTATACTTCCAAAACATGCTTTACACAGTTACTCTAATGCTGTTCAATTTCAGCTTCACTCTCACGTATTAATTTGATTACTCACTCAAAGAATTTTGGATGTGTGTTTCTCTTTCTCACATACGTTTTCATTAAACTCCATATTGTTTCGATTGGGTTAAATTCACAATAAAATATTTTTTCTCGAAACGTTGCTCTCTTACCAGTGATAATAAATCATCTTTTCTTCACCGGAACATTTTTATTTTCTAGGAAAGAGATTATATCTGCTTTTCGCCATGACTTATTAGGCAATTTTTCTATTTGCCTGGAATGGTATGAGGCGTTATCTAAAATAATAACGGTATTCTGTACAAGGTTAGGAAACAACGAGTTGGTAAACCACTTTTCAAATAATTCGGCATCCATATCTTTATGGTAGTCCGCACTGCACTTCGAAATATTCTTTGCAGACAGTTTTAAACAGCCTCGAACAAATCCGTTCTCCTTGCCAGCGTGGATGATGATTACCTTATGTTTTCCTCTAGAACTAGGCAACTTTCCTACAGTTCTCAATGTTCCATCTGACCATCCTTTTCTCTTGACATCATGAGTATCGTACCAAGTTTCGTCCAGCCAGACTAGGTTACGATTATCATTTCGGAACTTCAAAATTTGCGACAGGTATTCATTACGCATGTCAACGTTTCTTCGGGATTCCATTATACACTGACGTCGATTTATTGTTTTGTACCTGAATCCCATTTTCATTAATAGTTTTCGGAGTGAATCTTTTGATTTATATGGATAGTAAACAACTTCTTTTATAATTTCCCTAAGAATTTCTTCGAGCGTAGGATTCAGATTTATCTCGAAGAATCTATGTACGATTCTCCTAATCGCTTTCTCCGTAGCCTTGCCAACTTTCTTCAAAGATCGTTTCACCTGAACTTTCCGTTTTGTAACTGCGCCCCTGTTGACAATGCGGCTGACACTGGAACGGCTTAGTAGAGTTAGTTCACATATTCTCTTGACGACTCCTCTTTTTTTGTTATTATTCTCACTAGCTAACTTATTATACATATTGAGAATAATTTGTTGAGTCTCTACAGGTAGCGTTTGTCGCCGATCAATAAAACGGGATTGTATATTCAATGGCAATGATTCATTTTGTACCTCAAATGGCCTCCAAAGAGGCCTGTTTTCATTGTTACCATTATTTAAATTAATATTATCAAATGGTCTCCAAATAATATTTTGATCACCTTCATCAAACGGTCGCCAAATATTATTTTCATCACCTTCATCAAACGGTCGCCAAAAAGTCAGAGTGGTATTGTTGGAGAGCCGACGAATCAGAAGTGCTCAAGGAACACTTTCTTGATCGTATTTATACCTATTGATTCATTAGGACATAATGGCAAAATGGCTTGGGAGTAGCAAGTATTACGTGATTTTAATGACAGAGCTTACTTTCAGAATATTCAAGAATTCAGGTATGCAAATTACTGTCTGAAATGGTAAATAAATTTGGTTTGTTCATAACAGAGAATTCCAAAATAATAATAATGTGATCCAGAACATATTCTAATTCCATGCGAGTTCACCTCGCTATTTTCACGTACGCCGAAAGGCACAGGTGTTAACGTCGATGGGCATGCCTTTCTCATGCCGGGTCAAAAATGCAGGATGGGCACGCATGTTTCTGAATCGGCCTTAAGACAAACAAGAAATAGTATCATGACACTACTGATTACAACTCTGTCTGCTGAAAGCATAATATTCTGTAGGCAAATTTTTACTAATTCAACCAAAACTGTATCTATTATAGTTACAAATATTCCCATGGTGGACAACCTTATTTTTGACTTACTGTATATAGTGAGTTATTATATTTGCTGTTTTGTTTATAAACATATAAGGAGATTATCATCAAACACTGTAAATACTGTGGCGAAGCTGTGGGCGATGCCGGATCTGAACGATCACGCAGGCCGCATATGTTCTTCGAGGCGTTATGCACCGAAAAGAATCTAGACGATTCGAGGACTCACTCGAAATTTCCTCGAATCGAACGGTAAATATAAAAGAAGAACCAGGCAGCGGAGACGGACAGTTAGTGAAGTGAAAGTCGAATATAAATAGTAGAGTGATTATATAAACTAGAGTATTGTGAATCATTGTATTTCGTTAAATAAATTATTTTAGAGTTAATTGGAGTTTAAATCCACTACAGTGGTGTTAGAAGTGCGATGTTCAAATAAAGAGTGTTCGTGTAAGTAGACAGTTTGTGTATTTCGGACAATTGTTTTCGCGAAAAATAGACAGTGACTGATAAACATTTTTTCGTGAAGTTGAAAGTTGTGTGCATTAACGGAGTATAAACTGATAGATACACTTCTCGCGTGTGAAATAGACAATAATAATAATAATAGACTGGTGTACGGGAAATAGACTGTGTGAAATAGACAATAATAATAATAATAATAGACTGGTGACCCGTGAAATAGACTGTGAGACACAGACTAAGACAAAATGTATTCGAGGAAAGTTCGCCTGGTTGAATTGAAGGTTGCGGAATTAAAGCAAGAACTGGAGGAGAGGGAACTTGACACAAGTGGTAAAAAGGCCGTGCTTCAAACAAGACTTGCCGAGGGATTAGTTCAGGAGGGCGAGGACCCAGAAACATTTCTATTCGAAGTTTCTGGAATAGATATGAGTTCCATAATGAGTAAACTCGACGGGATGAGAGAAGAACTTCAAGAAAATTTGAAAAATCTGGAAGAAAAGCTGCTGGAAAATTCCAATAGTCTGAAAGAAGAATTTCAAGATAGTTCGAGGAATTTGAGAGAAGAGATTCTAGAAAATTCGAAGAATTTAGAAGAAATGCTTCTAGAAAATTCAAAGATTCTGGAAGACAAACTCCTCGAAAATACAGAGGGCTTAAAAAAAGAACTTTCCTGGGTGGCGAATCGACTGGAAGGAAGAATAGATGAAATCGAGGAAGAGATGGGAAAATTGAAGGAAACAATCAGCGATGAAATCAGAGGCGGAATCGAGGAAGAAATCGACAAATTGAAGGAGAAAATCAGTAAGTTGGAAAACCAGAATGATACTACCCACACCACAGAATCTGTCAACAAAAATTCAATGCTGGAACTGAGTTTGAAATTGGATGATGTACAAAAGGGTCTGAAAGATGTGAAGATCAGTTCGCTAACAGGAAAACTCTCTATGAAACCACCTCAGTTTGATGGGAAAACACCATGGGCAAACTACCGCCGACAATTTGAAGCTGCAGCAAAGGCGAATGGATGGAATGCAGAAGATAGAGCTGTGGCACTAACACTGGCGTTGCGTGGAGAAGCAACGAATATCTTACAAACCCTCACGGCTCAAGAACAAGAGGACTACGAGCAGCTGATCAAACATCTAAAATTACGGTATGGACAGACCCATCTAGAACATGTGTACCACTCTCAGCTGAAAAACCGCTGCCAGAAATCAATCCTTACAGGAATTTGAAGCAGACATTGCACGCTTGGTTCGCCTTGCATACCCAGCTACACCGGAAAAGGTAATGGAGCGACTAGCAGTTCAGGCCTTCTTAGATGAACTTCGTGACCAGGAAACCAGACAAGCATTGACACTACCACGTCCAACACATCTCGTAGATGCACTGGCACGCCCTCTGGAATTTGAGGCAGTGAAACAATCCTGCAGAAGCCAAAGTAAAGTCCGGATTATTGAGGAAGACCCACAGGAACCTGATAACCTGAAAGCTGCCATAAGGAAGGTCGTGAAGGAAATGTTGCCTGAGAAAAGACTAGTGAGATGCCCGAACTGTAGGAAACTTGGACACGTGCGTAGTCAATGTCCAACCCTCAAGAGGTCGACACCAACGAAGGTTGTTGAGAAGGGGCAATCGTCGGGCACTACTCAGAAAGCCCCGGTGAACAATGCATATGTCGCTGTCCTCCAACGACAGAACAAAGGAGCCTTCATAGACGGTTTCATCACCAACGAGCCTTGCACCATGCTGCTAGATACAGGTGCGACTAGGACAATCCTTGGACCTGCTTTTATTAAAACACCAGAGAGAATGGAACCATCATCCTGGAAGCTACGCACAGCAACAGGAGAGCTGGCCACTGTACATGGTGAGCTACCGATTGAACTGATTCTAGGCAGCACAAAAGTGAAACATCGGGCATTAGTAGCGGACATTGAGGTCGACGCAATTATTGGAATGGACATCATGAATTCCAGAGGGTTTGAATTGAACTTCAAAGATGGCGTCCTACGTGTGAACGGAGAAGAGCTGGTGCTACATGGAAGAAGTGAGGAGATGATTCGTGTTCTGCTGGCTGAAGATGTAAGTGTACCCTAGAGGGCTGAGACCATACTGGAGGCTCGCTTGGATGGAGGATGCGTGCTGATAAAATTGTGCCAGTATGGGTAATAAATGTCAATTATTACCCAGTGACTTTGAAGAAAGGAACTGTTTTGGGGCACTGCTCGTCAATTTCCTCTGTGATCAGGAGTGTACACAGTACTGTTAGTCAAGACAACAACCTGACAGCGGAACTGGAAAAATTGGTTACCCTCTCTTCCAAGGGCATTGAACCAGCCCTTGCTCGACCAATCCGGCAAACAGCTAGAAGACTTCCTCTTGCCAAGAAGGAAGAGGCTGACAAAATAGTCAGTGATATGGGAAAAGATGAAGTTATTGAACCATCCGACAGTCCATGGTCCTCTCCAGTCGTGCTGGTGAAGGAGAAAGACGGATCAACACGCTTTTGCGTAGACTATCGTCAACTGAACAACGTGACGAAGAAAGACAGTTACCCTCTTCCGAGAATAGATGACACCCTAGACACGTTGGTCGGCTCCACGAATTTTTCGACCCTCGATCTGAAGAGTGGATACTGGCAGGTAGAACTGGCTCCAGAAGATAGAGAAAAGACAGCCTTCACCATCGGCTCAGCACTGTGGCATTTTACCGTCATGCCATTCGGACTTTGTAATGCTCCAGCAACATTCGAGAGATTAATGGAGACGGTTCTGAAAGGACTCTCATGGAGGACGTGTCTGGTATATCTCGATGACATCATTGTAGTTGGCAAATCGTTCGAAGACCACGTTAAAAACCTGGAGGAGGTATTCCTGCGACTGAGAAACTCTAGATTGAAGCTGAGCCCCAAGAAATGCCACCTGTTCCAAAAAGAAGTACGTTACCTTGGCCATGTTGTCTCTGGGCGCGGAGTAAAAGTGGATGACGAGAAGATTAAAGCAGTGAAGGAGTGGTAGTTTCCTTGGTTTGTGCACATACTATCGCCGATATGTGCTGGGGTTTGCCAACATCGCTAAACCACTGACCAGGCTCACGGAAGGTCAAACAAAATTTCAATGGTCCGAAGAATGCCAAGACTCGTTCAGGACGCTGAAGGGGGCATTGATCAATGCACCGATTCTAAGTTATCCCCTTCCGAGTGGAAAATTCATTTTGGACACGGATGCCAGCAACATGGGACTTGGAGCTGTCTTGTCCCAGATCCAGGATGGGCAAGAGAAGGTCATCGGATACTTCAGTAAAACTCTCAGTAAACCGGAGCGTAACTACTGTGTCACCAGACGAGAACTGTTGGCTGTTGTCAAGGAAGTAGAACACTTTTATAAATACGTGTACGGGAGAAGATTCCTGTTAAGAACCGACCACGCAGCCCTTAAATGGCTTCTACAGTTCATAAACCCCGAGGGCCAAGTAGTACGTTGGATCGAAAGACTCCAAGAATTCGACTTCGAGATCGAACATCGAGCAGGGGGTGGCCACAAGAACGCAGATGCCGACGAGCAGAAGAGAAGGAAGCAGCGATTTGTAGAACCACGGCAGTTGACAACAACTGGAATGACAACGAGGTCCAGAAAGACCAAGAAAGCGATCCAGATCTTGGTTTAGTCGTCGGCTGGAAAAAGAGTAATCAAAGACCGACATGGCAGGAAATCGCAAGATATTTCCCAGCAGTCAAATCCTACTGGGCCCAATGGAATTCCCTTACCCTGGACAATGGGGTCCTGAAACGTGTATTGGAGTCCGAAGATAGTGGGTAAGACAGACGTCAGATAGTGGTGCCCAAGAACAGAAGGCAGGAAGTACTCCGAGAGATCCATGATGGAGTTGCTGGAGGACATCTGGGTGTGACGAAGACCCTGCAGAAAGTAAGGCAACGGTTTTACTGGGTCAATTGACAAGTTGATGTCAATGACTGGTGCAGAAAGTGTGCTGTTTGCGCTGCCAGCAATGGACCTCGGACACGACCCAAGGCCCCGATGCGTCAGTATAACGTAGGTAGTCCATTCGAAAGAATCGCCATTGACATCGCCGGCCCGTTCCCCGTATCAGATCACGGAAATAAATACATCCTTGTGGCAATGGACTATAAGCAAGTGGGCCGAAGCCTATGCCCTGCCCAACCAGGAAGCCATCACCGTCGCGGACGTCTTGGTGAAAGAGTGGATATGTCGATTCGGCGATCCCTTGGAGCTACACTCGGACCAAGGAAGAAATTTTGAATCCAATTTGTTCCATGAATGTGCCAGATGCTGAACATCCGAAAGACGAGAACCACAGCTCTACATCCACAGTCCGATGGAATGGTTGAGAGGATGAAGAGGACTATCAATCGCCACTTGTCCAAGGTAGTCTCTGACCATCAACAAGTCTGGGACCAGTATCTCCATTTGTTCCTGATGGCCTACCGTTCCGCAGTACACAAGTCGACCGGCCAAACCCCTGCAAGTATCATAATGGGCCGAGAGCTGCGACTTCCCTGTGACCTAAAGTTTGGGATGCCACCAGGACAGGATACCGCAGGAGAGGACTACGAATGGAGGACATCCACGAACGAGTCCGTTTGAACATCCAGAGTGCCAGCGACCCAATGAAAGCGACTTATGACATCAATGCCGATACTGGAGGATTTCAGGTTGGTGACCTAGTTTGGCTGTACAACCCGATGCGTCGCCGTGGCCTGTCACCAAAATTACGGAATTTATGGGAAGGTCCGAACAAGATCGTCAAGAGGATAAATGACCTGCTTTACCGAATCCATAAACCACCCAGAGGTAAACCCAGGGTCGTGCATTTCAACAGGTTGGGTCCTTACGCTGGAAACCATGACCAAGTCCACCAGAGGATGCGATGACGTTCCAGAAATTCATGTCCTTATACTCAAATGGACAGAAAGTGTCACACGGGGTAACTCGAGAGGAGCCACGGGACCTTTTCAAAGTGCCAGTCGATTACGCCCTAGCACACTGCGTTGCGGAAGATCTTCGAATGTCCAGGAGCATCGCTGTGGTGTTCTCCAAGAAATTTGGCCAACTCCAAACACTACGAAAACAGAATCCAGAAATTGGAGGTGTGCTACAGCTGAAGAAGGGCCAGAGGAACATCTACTACCTGGTGACCAAGAAGCATTCTCAAGATAAACCGTCCTATGAAGATGTCTGGAGGAGCCTCACCCAACTGATAGATACGATGGTGGACCAGAATCTGGTAGACTTGGCAATCCCAAAATTATCCTGTGGTATTGATGGGTTGGATTGGAGAGTTATAAGAAGTATGTTGGAGACGATATTCCGATCCAGCGGCATCCAGATTTTGGTTTGCTGTAATCCTATTCCACGACCTAACCTGAAGACTGTGGAGTGTTATTTCAATCGAACTTCACGATGCAGATATGGGGAGTCCTGCAAATATCGACACACTCCAAGGATGACATTTCGGGACGAAATATCTCTAAGAAGGGGGCAATGTGGCGAAGCTGTGGGCGATGCCGGACCTGAACAATCACGCAGGCCGCATATGACCTTCGAGGCGTTATGCACCGAAAAGAATCTAGACGACTCGAGGACTCACTCGAACGGTAAATATAAAAGAAGAACCAGGCAGCGGAGACGGACAGTTAGTGAAGTGAAAGTCGAATATAAATAGTAGAGTGATTATATAAATTAGAGTATTGTGAATCATTGTATTTCGTTAAATAAATTATTTTAGAGTTAATTGGAGTTTAAATCTACTACAATACTATAATAAACAAGTCAAAACAGAATATCTAGTTTCAGTCAGTCAGTTCCACAACATCGTCTATTTGTTAAATCGCTTCCCGGACTATTATTACCATTTCAAAGAATGCCGAATGTGTCTTGGCATGAATGTTAGTGAGAACTTTATGACGTTATATCCAATCAGAGTGCAGTTTGTGTAATATTGACCAATGACACGCAGTCCACGTGGAGTAAGCGGCTCATTTGAGGTTTTTTATTACCAAATAAATAAATCAAAGAGTTTGCCAAATGACTCTTAAATTTTCGTAAGAACTTTACTCAATTTAGAAAGCAACTGTATACTCTCCTACCGAACTAGTTCATTTTTTATTGTTAGAAGTTTTTTCTATCGCTTTCTATATTTTTAAAGTTTCCACCTCTCTCACTCTTTAAACATTAATTTGTAGTTCTTTGTCTTACTCCTATAACTTGGGTCTAGGCCTGTTTGATGTATTATGTCTAAAATAAAATAAAAAAATTAAAATAAAGATGCTACTTTAGCAGTTTCAGCAACATCTAGCAACATAAATTTATTGTCAATGTCGATTTTAGAGTCCATAACATCTGAATTCGTTTATGTTTGGTTGCATATGCAACAATCATGAATTCATAGAAAAATCGACCATTAAGGACAAATCGACCATTACTAGGGGGTCATTAATGGATGATTTCTCAAAATTTTACTTGTATCACCGAGGCATATTGTAAGTACTAAAAATTATTTTAAAAAAACATATTTTTTTACCCGTGGTGGATATACAGGGCATTCGTATAGTTTTTTTTTTATGTTCTGATTCTCACGAAGAGGAAAATCCGTTGATGCTCAAAGAACATCGTAAGAGCCGAGAGATAGGAGGTGAGAATTAGTGATCTTTTTGAATTTCTGCAGGCTGTATACCTCAGGGAACACCTTCCCAGGCTTTGCCGTTCGTTGAAAAAACGGCAAAGAGATGATTGGCATATCTCCAAAGTGACGACAAGGGGATGTGAAGACTGAGCTCGACGGGTCACTCTCGATGGGACCGCTAACGGAGGAACGGTTGATGATATTTCAGAAGGGCATCGTCCAAGAAAATATCTGTAAACCACAGACAGATCGCCATCCATTCTACGGTGTTCCAGAAAAGTGAGCGAGCTTGTAAACTCATTGTGAACGAATGGCCTTTTTTAGAAAGAATCTTAAGGTGTCAGTGTGTGTATAGGGACTGCTCTCCATATTTGGGAACAGTATTCTAGGACAGATTGAATCTGTGCCTCATAAATCATAATTAACTGAAGGGATGGGAAATAGCTCTTGGCACGAAAAAGAAAGCCAACTTTTGGCAATGAATCTCATATGGCTTGCCCATGACAGGTACTGCTGATGTTTATACCAAACATCGAAATGAAAGACTTTTTAAGTATGGATACTCCTGATACAATTACGTTGGCCGCTAGGATATCGGTTTTTCTTAAGAGAAGACATGCGTAGATTATACAGGGTATTCCACATTCGATGGCCTATTAGACGTTTCTGGAGACTATGGATCATTTCAGAAATTCATGGGCATGGATAATTGAACATGCTCTACCCATCTAAAATGTTTTCTTCAATACAGTGTTGCTACTTGTATCAGAAAGTAGTAGATACTTTGTTATTTTAAATAGAACACCCCGTATATTATATCATTTTTGGAATCCTTATAAGATTCCCCACAACTTTCTCAGATGATTTCCTATACCTGTATGTGACGGTTTTCGAGATAAAAATTGTTTTGACAAATTTTTGTCTAAAACCTGACCATTGTTGTTGTTATACTTAAATGTTAGATCTTTTGGATGTACTAGATGAAAACATACAAATTGACACAAAAATACTAGATAATTTTCAACAATATGTACAAGGTAGAACCGGCGGAAGCAAAAGAGGTATCGGTATCGCCCACTTCAATATACGAAGTTTACAGAAACATCACAATGAATTACTAATACATATCCAAATGGCAGAAGATCTCCTAGACGTAATCATTCTATCGGAAACAAGAAAGATTGAAAACGTAAGTGATTTTTCTATTCCAAACTATAATATACATTATAATGAATCAACAGTCAATAAATGTGATGGAGTAGTTGTATATACAAAAAGTAGCCTTTCTGCTATTGTCGAAATTTCACCAATAAACGAAACCAAATTTCTCAGGATAACTTTCACAAATAAACTCTTACATTCACACAATACAATAGGTATAACAGCTTTTTACAGGTCACCGGCAACAAATGTTCAAAGTTACATAACTGATCTAGAAATATATTTGGAAAACTTGAAAAAGCAAAATTTAGAAATATACGCGGGAGATATAAATATAAACTTACTTCAAACGGAACAACCTGATACAAACAGATATTTTAATGTTTTGAACTTGAAGGGTTTCATATCATATATTAACAAACCAACTAGAGTCACACAGAATTCTGAATCTGCTATTGATCATATCTTTATAAGAAAAGAAAAATGTTTAGAAAATAAAATCCAAATCGACCCTTACATCATTAATACTGACATAACAGATCATTTCACGCCAATCATTTCAATCTCACTTTCCGACCATGAAAGTCATTCATCCAAAGCTGAAAGAGACCAAATAATGAAAAAAATTAATTATAAAAAATTGAATGAATTTTTGAGTAAAGAAAATTGGAGGGAGGTATTATCAAGTGAACAAGTGCAAGAATCATACAATCTCTTTATAGATAAACTGAATAACTACATAAGTAACGCGACTACCACAAACATTTTTCAACCAAAAAAAAATAATAAAATAAAACCGTGGATTACATCGGGTCTGATTACCTCTATTAATGAAAGAGATAAACTCAAAAAGAAGCTGCTAAAAAATCACAATATTCAACTAGAAAATCAGTATAGAGAGTACAGAAATAAACTAATTCGTCTAATCAAAAAAACAAAAATCGACTATTATCAAAATAAAATAAAGGATGCAAGGGGAAATTATAAAAAAATCTGGAAAATAATTAACGACATATCAGGAAAAAAATCTACTAAAAACATAGAAGACATCATAATTAGAAATGAAAAAGCTGAGCCAATAATTGACAATAAGAAAAAAGCAGATACTTTCAATGAATTCTTTATTAATTTAGGATTGAAAATGGCAGAAAATATAGAGGAAACTAACATACCTGAACATTTTTTGAATGAAACTCCAAACAATTCATCAATCTTTTTAAATCCAACCACATCTAACGAGATTACAATCCTCATATCTAATCTAAAAAACCACTGCTCTCCTGGACCTGACAAAATTAGTTCAGTGACAATAAAAAATATTCATGTACACATAATTCAACCTCTAGTTCATATTATCAACTTATGTTTTGCATTTGGGGAAATCCCAAATCAGTGGAAACAATCTATTGTCACTCCAATTTTCAAAGCTGGCGATTCCTGTCAGTTAACGAATTATAGACCGATATCAGTTATAAATAACTTTGCTAAATTATTCGAACAGGCTCTGAAAAATAGAATGCTTGGATTTTTTGATATCCACAATATCATAAATGAGAGACAGTATGGTTTCATAAAAAAATCGAACACAGAAAACGCAGTTATTGATTTCCTGGAACATACAGTGAAAGCCATGGATGACTCAACGAAATGCCTTGCGATTTTCCTTGATCTCGCTAAGGCTTTCGATACGGTTTCTCACAACAAACTGCTTGATAAACTTATAAAATATGGCATACGTGGCACAGCCCTTAATCTCTTAAAGAATTACTTATCTGAGAGATACCAAGTAGTGAAAATTGGAAAGGAAATTAGCTCAGAGTCGAAGGTTGAAATAGGAGTACCACAAGGAACAGTGTTAGGTCCGATACTGTTCCTTGTATACATAAATAGTATCTCTCATATAAGTGAATTTATGGGACATCTGATATGTTATGCAGATGACACAGCTCTAGTCTTCACAGGTAGGGATTGGGAAGATGTTAATTACAAAGCTGAGTCGGGACTGAAAAAAATATTACTATGGTTGAACCACAACTCACTAAGCTTGAATATCAAAAAAACTAAGTATATAACCTTCTCCCCAACAATAATTGATCAACCCACCCGATTTATTCTTAAAATACACTCGCCAACCTGTAATGTTGAGACATGTCGCTGCCCGAGCTTAGAAAAAACATCTTCAATTAAATATTTAGGTGTAATAATAGACCAACATATACGCTGGTCTGAACACATATCTCATGTGACAAGAAGAATAAGAGCACTATCTCATAAATTTTATATTCTACGAGACATCCTTTCGAGAAAAAATTTGATTATCTTGTACAATAGTCTTGCTGAATCAATTGTCAGATACTGCATAGTCGCATGGGGAGGCGCTTTCATTACCACACTACAGTTATTACAGACAGCACAAAATATATTAATTTAGATTATACTAAAAAAAGACAGACTATTTTCTACCCACCTACTCTATAAAGATACTGACCTGCTTAATATAAAAACACTATTTATTACAACGAATGCACAGTACGCAAAATAAATATACGGTGAAAAAAAACAGGATGACCAGATCGACTCTAAACAACAACATTCAAGTTCATTCATTCAAAAAATCTGTAACCCAAAGATCATTTATGTATTATGGTCCAAAATTCTTCAATCTTATCCCAGCTGACCTTAGACATATAAAAAACCACAAGATCTTCAAAAAGTTAGTAAAAAAATTCATAATAGAAAACCATGAAAAATTTTGTTAGATTCAAAACCAGAGAAAGAAACAGTTAATCTATTGACTCCATGATGTATCTAAGACGCATAAACTGATTACCAAACCACTGTGGTTCCGTCGGTTCTTCCTCATTGCTACAATGAACCTTCATTTTATTTATTTTTAGTATCATACGCTCGCCCTTACTACACACGCAATGCAAATTCGAAAGCATATGTAAAGGGTTGGAAAAGCAATACAGGCATATTTGCCTAGGCAATTTCCGACCCTGAACCAGATGCTGCTATAATACCAGAAATCGAAATATCATGTATATTGTAAATTTTGCAACATGAATTTTTGTATAAATTGTAAAATTTGTAACTAGAATGGCAATAAAATTGAATTGAATTGAATTGAAAAATACCTTTTTTTTTTCAAAATGCAAATTAAAAAAATATTTCAATCTGGGTCATAGCTGCATAACACCATTAAGTATTCTGGCGAAGAACTGGATCTCAGTTTCATCATACAGGAAGGCTCAGAAGTACCTAAGTTCCTTTCGGGGACTTATGAAAATGATTGAAACTCAGTTTTTTCAAATGGAACACCTTGTATACTGTCTAATTTTCGAATCCAACTAACCAGTTCGGATAAGTTTCATCGACTATGTCCTATACCTATCTCCTACCGTTTATGAGATATTGATGATTTTTGAGGTCTGTGCAAGTATACAATTTCAGGAATAAATTGTGGAAAATCTATCGAATAACAAATAAGAGCTTCAACTTTTTTGAAAAAGGTGTAATTGAACACATGAACTTTCCTTCATACTGGGTGTACGATAAACATGGTTATTTTTACAGCTTGAAGAATGAAAAATGAAATTGAAAACAGGGGATGATATGCTTTCGGATAAATCGACCCATCGGAACTCCAGAGCCACGACTAATCATTTAATAACATCAATCCATCAATGTTTACAAATGAATGGAAAGCATTTCAAGCAACTAAGCTACTGAGTGTTTGTTTTTCAGTATCAAATGTGTTATAATTATTGCTGAGTGAATTTTTTAATATTATCCCTTATGTCGAATGTATTTAATCAATTTCATTTTTCATTCTTCAAACTGTCAACATAACCATGTTCATCGTACACCCAGTATGAAGGAGAGTTCATGTATTCAATTATACCTTATTTGTTATTCGATAGATTTTCACAATTTATTCCTGAAATTGTATACTTGCACACATCTCAAAATTCATAGAATCATCAATATCTCATAAACGGTAGGAGATAGGTATAGGACATAGTCGATGAAACTTATCCAAACTGGTTAGTCGGATTCGAAAATTAGATAGTATACAGGGTGTTCCATTTGAAAAAACTGAGTTTCAATCATTTTCATAAGTCCCCGACAGGAACTTACTTCTGAGCCTCCCTGTATGATGAAACTGAGATCCAGTTCTTCGCCAGAATACTTAATGGTGTTATGCTGCTATGACCCAGATTGAAATATTTCTTTAATTTGCATTGTGAAAAAAAGTAATATTTCAATGGTCAGGTTTCACACAAAAATTTGACAATATAATTTTTATTTCGAAAACCGTCACATATAAGTATAGGGCATTATCTGGGAAAGTTGAGGGGAATCTTATAAGCATTCCAAAAATTATATAATATACGGGGTGTTCTAATTGAAATAACAAAGTATCTACTACTTTCTGATACAAGTGGCAGCACTGTATTGACGAAAACATTTTAGAGGGGTACTGCATGTTCAATTATCCATGCCCAACTTTGGGAGAGAATGCGGTATGGAGGAAACTAGGTATTAACCGCTGGGCATAATTTCACAACCAGTGTTGGTGCTAAAATAGTAGTGTATAAATTCGTTAAAAATTCAATAATTACCTTTGGATAAAAACGCTCGAACCCGTCAGTTTTCATTTCGATTGTTTTAATAAAAACTCATTTATACAGAGTGATTCGTTTAGGCGGTATGTCGTCATCGGAACTTTTTTTAAAGGAAACCCCTATTCATTATTATGAAATATGAAAGAACACATTTTTCTACGTATGTAATTTATGAGTATAGTTGGAATGAAAATGAAATAAGAAACATTATTTTTGATTCAAAAGGTACGAAGTGTAAAATTCTCAAAGCCACATCTCATATCTCTTCTCTAAACTTTTATATTCGGTTTCTTACATTCAATTGCTTTTTACGCATTCGATGAGAACTTCATCTATAGTACAGAAAATAAACGGATTTGTAGTACTACACGAATTTGAAAGAACTTCTTATGAGAACAAATAATATTTTTTCCTTTACTTCTCAAGTATTTTCACTCCTAGTCAGGTTTGATTCAACTCACTCTCACCGATAATAGGTAAGTTCCCTTTTATCGGAATTAACTCAAATATTTTAGAATATAATGGGCCATATCAATATTGAGAAGGGATTTATTTAAACGGTTCTTGTGAATAGCAATACTTTCATTACCATCTGATTTCCTGTAATCACCAACAGGTTTTACCAATTTCAAATTTTGAATTTTAGTTTAATTGTGAGTTTCTGATAAATGATTCGCAACACTAGATTTATTTGCTCGCGAATATTTAGCATAGGCCGAATGTTCACGGAACCGGATTTTCGTAAAACTCTTGGTTCGGCCATTGTTTTCGGCCATTATAAATTTTATCACATTTTTGACAGCTTATTTCGTGAATTCCTAATCTATCTAAAAGTTGAGATTATGTCTTTCAGATTACCTAATAATATTTGGAGATTTTAGTACAGATGTATAAGCTGAAGGTTTGCGTCCCAGAAGATAGAACTGACACCTCTGGTAAGCCGTGTTTCTTGTATAATTTTAATGAATTTCTCATTTTTAGGTCTATCCAGTGTGGTTATTTGACTTTTTCCTTTTCCTTTTCAGGAAGGTATCTTTTATATTTGGAGAGTACCCATTGTTCATAGCCAATTTCGAACTTTTTATGATTTACTATCGAAGAGGAAACTTACATTTCTAGTACCGGTATCCATTTCCACCGCCATTTCCACCACCATTGCCTCCATCTCCGCCAACACCTCCTCCTCCACCACCACCACCACCTCCAGCAGCTTCCTCTGCCGCATTCTGTTCAAGAGATTTCAATATTTCTGGAGGAATTGGAGGTGAAGTTGGGAGATGGTCTCCGACAGGTACGAATCCGTTTTCATCAGCGGTATACTCTATCTTGATTTGTGTTCCGTCTGGAGCAGTATAAGAATAAGAACCTACCGCGGATTGAATTCCTTCTTCGCCTCCAGGCTTCAGTTCACCTTCCTCTTGGGCCTTGATTCCATTTCCAGCTTCATAACTGAAACAATTGAAATTCATCCATTATTAATTGCAAAACACAGTTATATAAGGAGTAATCAATATTTAATGGAAAGGGAGGGTCAACAAGATTCCCAAAGTCAATTGCTTCGTTGTTAATCACTATTTCGATTTCTTATTATTTTTTTCGCGAAAAGGACCAAAATTTTTCTTATTCATACAGGGTGCATCATTGAAAACAAAAACAATTTTGAAGACTTCTTTTTGAAAAGTCACCAATTTCACATTTTGAGATAATTAGTGAAGATAATTCGGGAATCGTTAGTAGATATGGTGATGTTTATTGCGGATACTGTAAATTTGGAATACATTTCAAAGGATGTTCGGTACAACAACACAAACTTGGCCATTTTCAAACGTTGATATTTTGAGTTTTTCGAATAGAACACCCTGAATATTTTCATTTATATCAACTGCTTTTTAACGAATATACACTTTTTATTCCCGAAGTCCTGTACTGAAAACAACCCGTTTCCGAAATATTGTGATTTAAAGGAATTGTTCAGTAGGTAATCAAAAATTTTGTATATTTTTCTTGACCTACATGTTTCTTCAAAGAAAATGCTGGTACTGAATGCAGTTTCGATTATTTCATCCTTCTTCAAAAGCACTCTTGGAAAATTATGAATAACTAGCAAAACAAATTTTGAAATGTAACTATTTTTTCTAGTTTAGTTATCCATGACTGTTGCTGAAAAATATTTCTATCGGCATTTGTAAATACAGGTCCCCGTCAAACTATAATCTAGTTGTGTTTACAAATGTGACGTTATGAGTTATTATTTAGAGGATATGGTCCATTTCGTTTATTCTTTGATGGAAGTGATGTTTTCGGAGAGCTTTAATTTTTGTCCAAGATGGGTGAAAACCTTGTTTTTGTCAAAAAATTTTTTTCGATTTGAGTAAACATTTTTTTGTATTTTTTTTTTCCAAGATGGGAGAACATCTTGCTAATTTTCAAAAAAATTTCTTTTTCTTTTCGATTTGGTAGAACATTTTTTATACTGAAGATTTAAATTTTTTGTCATGACCTTGTCTTTTTGCAATTTTTTTATTTCGTTTTACCGGCATCTAGATTATATGAACAAGAGTTTCCTGAGAGAAGACATTCAGATACGCGAGCATTTCAACCCCTCAAAACAAGATTTGAGAAACCAGAAAAGTATTTCACAAAAAGTTTGAACGTTCTCGTCCTGTAACCAATGTTGAAAATACTCGTAATATTGCATTGCATATTACCGAGAACCCCCATGTGAATACGCGGATTAATTCTGAAAAGGGAGTTGGGAATATCTTAAAGTAGTTTTCTCGGATGGTGAGAAAATGCAATTTCCATCCAAAACTCCTTTTCTTTTTTTTTTTGGTGTTTTGGCATCGACTGCTTTGGTCATTAGCCATGTGTTTTGGGAGGCCTTGTTACTTACTCCATACAACACCTTAGGAGCAGCACTGTTAATTGAAATGCAACAGTGAATCGTGCAGGACACACCCCATTCAAGCCACGAGATTTTAATAATTAAATCAGTGAAATTAAATTTTAAAAAATCCCAGCTCTAACTAAGAGTCGAAGTCTGAACCTTTGGCTCAGAGCCGGATGCTCTTACCACTGCGCCACGCCCCGACATATCATATGCAGTTGATGCAGAAGCTGACTGAGAGAGATTTTCCAAAGCGATTGCTGTTTTGCCAATGGGGTCTAGATGAAATCAACCAGAAACATGATTTTTTTGAGTATGTACTATTTTCGGACGAAGCCACGTTTCACAACAATGGCCATGTGAATTGGCATAATGAATTATTATACTACTGAAAATTCTCATTTCGTTAGATGCGTCAATCACCAACAACTTTGGTCACTGAATGTTTGGGCTGGTATTATTCGTCGACGAGTGATTGGGCCATTTTTTTGCAAGAGTCATTTTAATGGAAAAAAAATATCTTAGGTTTTTGCGTCAGTTATCCAATTCATCAGATACTTTTCCACTGTCAACAATGCAGATAATGTGACTCCAACAAGATAAGATGATCACCTGCACATTACAAGACTGATGTGCAGGAATACAACAAATTCCGTGGAAATTGGATTGGTAGAGGAGGGCCATTTCAGTGGCCTCCAAGGTTACAGGATCTCAGAAAATTTTATTTTTCCTACGACAGTGCGTAAACTAAGCTTTTACGCACCGCTGACAGTGCGTGAACTAATACTTTTTCGCACAAATGCGTAAAAAAATCACCTATGCGTAAAATCATCAACTGTGCGTAACGTAATTTCTTACACACCGTTCATACATTTATGCATTTTTGAAAAATACAGTATTTTGCGTCAAATGTAACTCGGAAGTCTTTATTTGATAATACGACGACAATTCAAATCATTAAACATTCAAATTAATGATATAATTGTACTTTGTATGAAACACTTTCGTAAAAGGCTTTTTTGTACTCGCGTGTTTGTTGAAACTTCACGCTCATACAAGAAAGTCCTACTTTACGAACTTGTATCATTAACAGCTATTCTTCTATGGGGAAATATCAAATTAGTTTTCTATCGAACTCTACCTACAACTCCTGGAAATGTGGAAGGAAGAATTGGTACAGGAAAGTTTCAGCAGACATTCTGGAACGTGTGGAGAATAATTTTCGAAATAAATTGATAGTGTGAAAATGGCAAGCACATTGTATATTTCCTGCATTATTTATTGTTGTCTTGTCTATCCTGTTTCTAATGAATATGATGTTTTGTATTATCATCGAGTTAATATAAATTTTGTGTAAAGTATTATTCGAAATATGATACAAGAGACGAATTATGTGAATATTTTCTGTGGAAAGAATACTCATCTCTTGGATGTGGAATAACTCGGAAACGGGTTGATTTAGGTACATGACATTGGGAATGAAAAGTGAAGAGGCATTAAAAAAGAGTTGGTATAAATGAAAATTTGAAAAAAAAAGAAATATCTATGTTTGAAAATGGCCAAGTTTGTGTTTTTGTAGTATTCGCAGTGAACATCACCATATCGACTATCGATTCTCAAATTATCTTCACTAAATATCTCGAAACGTGAAATAGCTAGGTGATTTTTCAAAAAGAAATCTTCAAAATTGATTTTTTTTAGATAACTCGGCAGCGCCGAAACGGAATTCATAATCGAAAAAAATCGTTGAGCAGCCAAAGAATCCGCGTATCGGAATACATGAAAATAAATTGTTAAATTAAAAAAAGAACAACTTTGGTTAGCTACATTTCAATGATGCACCTTATATGAATAACAATAATTTAGGTAGATAGTCTTAAATGGTCCATTTGGCACAAAAATATCAGAAATCGAATTAGTGATCGACGGAGGAATCGATCACAGGAATCTTAATGAATCACCCTGTTCACTTAAATATTGTTCACTAGTTATACTATATTCAAAATCATGGAAACATCAATATTTAAGGGATATATGATGAACTGGTAATAAAATATGAACTCACCTCCATTTGTAGCTACCATCACCGTTATTCACATTTTCATACGAAATTATGGGGATCTCATCACCACCACCGCCTCCGCCTCCGCCGCCACCACCGCCGCCTCCTCCATTTCCTGTAGTAAAAATTATTTTGTCTAAAAAAAGATTTTTTTTATAGTTTGTTTCCCACCAAGACGAAAATCTAGCTATATTCAAAGAACATCGTGAGAGCCAGGGAAAAGTAGGTAGAAATTGGTTGTTTATGAATGTCTGCAGGCTGTATGCCTCAGAGAACACCTACCAAAGCAGAGAATAGTAGTAGTAGATTTTTATTCAGTAGAGAAACCTATACACAATAATAAAAATTCACATATACAATAAACACACAAGTAATAAACGATATGATGAGAAGAATATAAAATACTGTTTAAAATGTTTAAGTGTTTAAAAATGAATGTATATACTAAGTAACTCAAAACTCATATATATATATACTATATATATATATATATATATATATATATATATATATATATATATATATATATATATATAGTACTAAATACACTATTTATATTATTAAAAACAAGTAAACACAATAATTCATCAGTTAAACCTCCACAGTCAACTCCTTGAGCCTCAACGTTATTATTATAATGTTATTAGAATTTTTTATACAATTTGGCAATTTGTTGTTTTCATTCTATCCTTTGAAGAATGAACTACTCATGTCCAATGCTAGATTCATTTTCGCTATATTAAAGTTGTTACTGCTACGATTATCATGGTCATGAATATCATAATTCATTGTAACAAAATCTCTGAAACATGGAGATAGTATTTCCTTAACGAGCCTATAACTGAAAGAAGAAGAATAGGCGTTCAAAAACTGAAAGCCAGTTTATTGTATCCAGCATATTCAACATAGGGACTTATCGGTTACATTTCATAATGATTCGCATCCCACGATTTTGCAGTTTTTCCAATTGTCATATTTTGTTTTGATTAAATAGATACAGCAAAGTTGCACAATAATCAAACTTTGGCCGAATTATACAGTTAGTTTCGTGTAGTAATTTCGTCATGACTACTTAAACATTTGGAAATTCTGGAGAGGAAAAAAGTTTTTCAGATTCAGTATGTTCATTTAAAAATAAAGAGTTGTCAACAATAAATCCCAAATATTTCAATTCTTGCACTAATTCAATCGGTTTACCATTGATGTGACTATTAATTATATCCAAGACAATACGCAATATCTGTTGTATCTAGATGCGGTAACCATTGTTTTGGATTTATCAACTTTTAAAAAGTCTTAGCGCTCGTGTGGTTGCCAAGCAACATAATTTGATGGATATGCGCGAGTGAGTTATTTACGTTGTCCGTGCAAGCTACTAAAGTATTGTCGGAATAAAATAATAGAGTATTGTCTGCAAATAAACTGAGTGAGTGGGCATCCGAAACTTGATCTTGATACCCGTCATTTAAATATATAATAAGTGAAAGCGGTCTCATCACGCTCCCTTGAGGGACTCCTATATTATTTGACAATTTTTCGAATAGAGTATAGCAAATTTTAGTAACTCTCAAACCAACTGAGAACAGTGCAATTAAGTGCAAATGGTCTCAAAAGCTCACTTGAGATCAAGAAATACTGCGACAGTTAAGTTGTTTTCATCTATAGCTTTTTTCCAGCTTGTAACTGTATATTGCAGTGATGTTTCACAAGAATAATATTTACAGCCTAAAGACCTAGAAAAATATTGTTGGCATTGAAATATTTCTCAATTTGTTCATATACACCAATCTCAAGAATTTTCTTATTGGCCTGAAATTTGACAGAGTGCATTGAATCTTTCACCTCTGGAATTGGTGTTACGGTACTAATTTTGAACTGTCCTCAAAGAGTGCCCTTTTCAAGAGATGTATTATTAAAATTTAACAAAACATGTCCGAAAAAGTCAATTGTTTCTTTTAGAAACTACACATTTACTATTTCCAAATTACTGACCTTACTGTTTAAAGAAAATATAATTTTATGTAATTGCACTACATACTATCTGCAATATTTTTGACACTGTTTATCAAATAATGAATGAATCTATTTTATCAAAATGAAAATCAGATTATGAGCCAATTGAAGTCTTTAAGCATTTCCACATTTGTTTGGGTTCATTTTTAAAAGCATCTATCTGTTGTTCATAATAATGAATTTTCTTTTAATTGAGTAAATTTACATTTTGTTTCCAGACATTTTTTAATTTTTTCCAAGCATAATTTTTTAAATTAAATGATCTTTTAAAATGTCTACAAGCTATATCCACTTGTTCAATACTTTATCATAGTAGGGAAGTTCATTTTTTGATGAATACTTTATGTTCGGGAGCTTGTAGAATGACAATATTAATAGTTTTCACATTAATATCTTATAAAATAACATTTACATCTATTGAGTTCAAAAGCCAATTTTGGGATATTAAATCTAAATTCATGTTTCCATAAGTATTTTCTAAGTAACTTCTAGTTTCAATGAATTTTTCAGTTGCACTTATTCCAGACTTAAAACAGCTCCACCTTCAATTTGAACCAGGTAGATTTAGCCACGCGTTTTTTTCTATACAATGTTTCATTAAAAACGAAAGATAACTTGACCATGAGAAAGTTCAGGTTATCTACTTGAAAATAGAGTATTTGAAATTCCACTTTGAGATCTATTAAGTACCTACGTATCAGATTATAATGTAATACGCCCTGTTCTAAAAAAATAGGTCCTCACGCGTCTGACCAGGCATCCCGTGCGTAGTATGCTTAAGTTTCTAAATGATTTTTTTGGTAGAAAAAAAATTTCCCTAGAAGACGGTATTTTTTATTATATTCATACCAGCCCAAAATATTCTAGGATTTTGAAAATAAAAATATTTTCTAAATTTTTTTTGTATTCAAGAAATCGATTGACCAATGAACTTTTTCTTATATCAACAAACAAATTATTGAAAAAAAAATCAGCGAAATTGCTAATTACTTTTTGTGTAAAATTTACTCCACCAACTGGGCTACTATGTATTTCTGGAGTATCAATTGAACCTCGAACACGATGAAACGCATTTTTATTGCACATTTAAAAGTTGAGATTGAATCATTGTTCTTTCAAACGACAAATCTTTATTTCGAGAAAGTCGTAGACATTTGTCGTTCTATTTCTATACAACAAAAGTCCACCTGATGCAAAAACTCAATGCCAACGTTCAATTGCTTCATCCTCATCGTCATTCAAGTCCACCGGTTGGATGAAACGATAAAATTCCTTCTTGGGTAATGGGCAATGAATAAAAGTATCTCACAATTGCTTTTGTCTCCTAGTTTTTTTAATGCCGTCTTCACTTATCAGATGATTCAACCTATCACGCTCATCATGCTCAACTTCCACTGGGTTGTTGTTCATTATACTTTATAGCAAGACACTTTCTTCTTAATAGAAAGGGTTATATCACGAGTGTCTAAGTATATCACGAACAGCTTCTAGATTCAAGTCAAGAAGCGTGATCTAATTCCAGCCGCTCGACAGGGTGTTTCACAAATTATCTCAATGTTTTTGACCAAATATGCACTGGTAGATAATAGAGAGATATTGCAGTATACCATATAACGTCAGGCAGTAATAAAGTCGACGTTATTTTGACATGTACGAACGCGCACTGTGAATCTGGAATAAGGACAACTTTATTAAAATACTGCCGCCTTTATTAGTGGACGTTTAAAGGCGTGGATTAATATTCCTTTATTTCCATTTCGGGTTAGATCGTAAATTATCATGGCTTGATCAGTGGATGAAACATGGCTCTGACTGATTAATATATTAGATAACAAGAGTCGACGTAGAAGTTTGTTTGAGTAATTCTATCATCAGAATAATTCCTTCTCATTCTGAAATTAATTATACAGAGAGAAAAATCTGAGAGACAGATTTGATTTAGGTTAAGAACGCATCTGTCAATCACGAGTAAATAAGGGACGAACTGATGAAACCTGCAATATCTCTGTTTTTAATCACAGAATAGTGGCAGTCACTATCAAAATAAAGTTGCCTTAAATACTGACTGGCGTTATCGCAATATCTCTCTAATGAGTCGATTGCTGTTAAAGAAATGTAGTAAAAGTACAGCGAGAAACAAAGTTGAAACTGTAAAATGGTCCCAATAATTGAAGAAAATACAAGTGAAAAAATAGTTATTCATATATAGTTGAAAGCGGCATATTTTGTGAGTGTGGAATATTACGAAATGAGCGTCAGCGAGTAGAGCAACCCCACGAGCAAAATAAAATCACTCGGTAACTGTACCATACAAGTTTTTTTGTACTACTTTTAGGTACAGAATCCGTAAGATTCGAACACACGATCTCTGGATTACAAGGCAGAGGCTGCAGCTACATGCGCTAATGCACTTTAGTACTGACTGTGATATTCTATATTTCAATTCTGATAGTAGGTATGGCAGTGAGGCAGGTATAAAACAATTAGTAATTGTTTATTAGTTACCATATATTAGTAAAAGTTCCTAGCTTATTTGTGGTCGAAGCTATTACTGCTGCAAACATAAATACAATTAAAGTTGAAATGGATGATTTACATTCTCATCTTTCATCAGAAATGCAAGAAGCAGCAAACAGAGTAACTTCAGATCTGTTGTTTGACAAATCACGGAAACAATATGAAATTGATTATAATGGATCAAATGGAGTCAAATAATGAAAGTTGACTGGAAAGTTTACTTTCAGTTTATTTCGAAGAAAGATCGAAATTATGGAAGTCATCAACGCTGTGGTCTAAATTATCTGTGATAAAAGCTGAATTGAAAATCAAGAAAAATGTGGATATAAGTAGGTAGTACCTTGAGTTGATCGCATTTTTGTAACGAAAAAGTGTCGGATACCGTCCGAAAAAATCTAAATTTCTGACAAGGGAACAAATTGACAGATTTTCAAATGAAGCTCTTGATACCAAATATCGGATGATTAAAGTGGCAACCATTTTTGGATCATTTGTAGTGGTGCCGCTGTGAAGAACTCTGCAAATTCAGCGTAGATGACATTGAAAAACAATGCAGTCATTACTAATTCATATTTCGAATATCAAAACCAACATGCAAAGAAGTTTTTGCATCGGTGGACACTTCTTGAATCATTACCGTGGATTTGCTGTATTACTTCTGTTACTCACCGAGAGTTTTTTCTGAGTTACTCTAACAACAAATGCACTGTTCAACCAGTTGGAATAAATACTTTTGGAAAGATGCCTCCTACTATTCAGCCATTGCTTTCGAAAATCTTCAGCTTCTCTGTTAGCGAATTCAGGAGCAAGTTTGACTACAATAAAACGACATGGCGGATGGAAGTCGTCAATTGTAGCTGAGGGTTACATCGCGGATTCCATTGAAAATCAAATATTTTCTGGTTCTAGTTCTGCACCAGCATCATTTGATCATCGCCCTTCAATAGCACCATCATTGGTTAGCGATGAAGGACCTTCTACAGTTGGACTGCTGTCAAATACATGTGAACGTTTATAAATAATTCCTTCTAAGTAGGTGTCTTACAAATTGATTTTTGACTAATTTTTTCCACTTGGTGGAAATATTTGGAGAGGAAGGTACTTCGACTTTGTCGATTTTATTCATATAATTTAAATGTATGAGGGACGTACGTAATGTTTCAAATAAGGATGTTACAGGGCCGCAAATACTTTTCTGAATCATCCGTAATATTTATATACATCCCAACTTGGGACTTGTTTCCTGAAAGTTTTTTCCTATCTTCCCTTCATCGGAAAATCGTGAATCGGAAATATGTGACGGAATTTTACATATTCTTGTTGCAAATAGTGAATAATACTGAATTACCTCCAAGATATGGAACCAGAATAAAAATGAAATTATTTATTTCCTCCGTATGAAGTTTTTTCATACAATTTTGCTATCTACTTCAATTTATGTTGATGACTGCATTATCAATACACTACATTATTCGAGGGTAGATACTGAAAAAACAGTTGAAAATTTAAATTGATATTTACCACCAAATTTGCCATTTCCTCCTCCTCCTCCTCCACCCCCTCTCCCACCTCCTCCTCCACCACCAGGGGGTTTTATGCCTGGGCCACCACCAGCACCTGTCGCACCTGGTGGTAAATAACTACTGGGCAACTTAGCTGCAGATGATATTTCCAGAAGGACGACAACAATCAACTGAAAAAATAACAATAACAATAAACAAACCATATTGAAATACATTCAATCATGCCGGGAGACAGAAAAACTCATGTTCTCTCTTTGGGAAAGATCAGTAGTGTGAGTTTAAAAAATTTTTAATTGTGCAACCAAACAGATCTAACATTCTTCTTCATCATATACCCTAGATATCATTATTTCTTCAATGGCCCTCTATCGAGCATTGTCATAATATTTTAACGATTTCATTCGCAATTATCTCTAGGTAAATGAACAAACTGAAAGAGGAAGATGAAGCATTGTTTTTCCGTTCAACATTTCTGTCATTCACCCGGTCTCTTAATATTACTAAGCAGACTCAAAACTACCTTCACCTGAAGGTGTCAATCCAAGTCCCTAGAACTATCGCGCAACTCAGATTATGTAATCACTTCATGACAAAATTCAGATATCGAGGCTCAACATACACCATAAACCTGAGGGAAATTTGTACAGTATGTAACCACCATTAGCTTGAAACTATTAATCTCATGTTATTTGGTTGTCCTATCTATACATCAATGCGATCTCGCAACACTCCTTGTTTGGAAAACGTGGGTAATCAGCACGCTCAAGAATATTACGCCAACCAATGCAGAATCAACTTCCTCATATATATACACATATACTGAAACTCAGATCATTCATCATAAATGAATAACCTGTACATATTTTCTCCTCGTTTACTTCCATGTCTCTTTTCATTCATTCGCATTTGTGCAGACGTGTTTGTTTGTATGCATATCTTTTATCTTTAGTAAGTGCTTAGGTTTATGTTTAGTTTAGTTTCTTCTTTGTTTCGTCAATTTCTAGCTAATACCGAATTAATCTTTATAAAACTGTATGTTTTGTGTAAACAATAAACGAATTGAATTGATTGAATTGAATCGATTTCATTCGCAATCGAAATATAAATTGATATTTTAATTTCTTATTTTTCTGTTTTAAATTTCACTCCTACAGAAAGAGTTGAAAAGTGCCACACCCACTTCCAGCAAGCACTTTTTTGAGTAATGTATGAAATTTATACATATTGTGGTTTCTTTATCGTTGGCATTAGTTTTTTCACTAAAATGTGGTCTAGATGGATCATATTACCCACTTTGGAAATGGACAAAATTACTCTTATACTGTTTCTCTACGACCATATGCGAAAATGAAAATATCATCCTAGAGTTGAAAAGTCAAATTGTTATGTGTATTTCAAAAGAGTGCCCAACTTCAAAAATTCTACTGACAGATACTCTATCCACACCTCTTGTATGGCTTTATTGGACCTAGTCTGACACAGTTTTCCTCTGTGACTTTTTTTTAGGTAGCGTTTTTCCTCTAAATTTTCCGAAATACGTCGTTTTGACGACATAAACAAAATTTACTGATTCTGTTTTTTTTTTTCAAATTGAAAAGTTCAAAGATTTGAACTAAAAACTGAAAATAAAATTATCTTATAAAAAACATGGGTCTTTGGGGGTGTCAGCGCCCCTGAAAAAGTTGGAAAAACGACTACCATAGGGAAATTTATCAATAAACAGCTGATTTTTATAAGATCAATTCATTTAATCCTACAAAATCTACATTTCATATTAAATGACAAAGATTAATTTTGGATTCTCCAGTCTGACGAGTCTAAGTGGTCGAGTTCACGACATAAAAAAAAATTTAACAACTTATTTTAAGATTTTTTGTTTTTGATTGAATGTAAATCATAATAAAAAATTGTCTGACAATGGAACTTTGCTTTTTATTCATCACACTGCTACACAGTTATCCAAATCTATTTTAAGTTCAACCCAAAAAATTACCGCGAAAAATATTTCAAAATTAGGAATCTTGCCTTTCAGTTTAACTAAACGCTTATGAATTTTCAGTTTCTGAGAATGACAATTCTGATGCTGAAAATGATAATGTGGAAAATATTACCTAGAAATGAATGACGAAAAAGATTAATTCACGGATGACGTTGAAAGCGTTGAACAATGAGAAAAATTTAATTATTTGTGTATTTTTTTTATTTTCTGCAGTTATTTTTTATTTTTTTTATTAAATCGGTTGTATTATTCAATAAAATACATAACAATAATTTATTAACAATCTAGATTTTGTTGATAGTATCGTAATAAAACTTATTAATGATCATTGAAAAATGTATAATACTGTGATACAGCATAAGGCTGAATATCTTTCATAGAATTTAATTTTAGACAACTGTGGAAATATCTAGCTTATGACAGATGACTTTTATAAGTAATTTATAATAAGTCGTTGAAAATTAATGCAAATATTGATTATTCAAACAGAGTTCTTATGAAATGATCTATTATATAATGTGATCAAATCATTGCCAGTCGCAGAAAATGCAACCACAGGATACACATACTTACACATGATGATTTTTGTCAAAAATAATTTTGAGCGACAAATCAAAATTTACGAGGGATTGGATTTTTAATAAAAATAATAACCATTTTTGGAATGATCATCATCCTCGTGAGACAAAAGAAATGATTTTTCATGAAATACTTTACCCAAATGGTTTCTGTGATTCAAAGAACAACAAAATTAATAATGCCACACTAAGTGATGTGAGATATCTCTGAATACTAAGGACGACTGTTTGTCTTTGGAGGAATATATAAATTCGTGGTTTCAACCGGATCGAGCGCCAGCTCATTCCACCCAGGAAGTTTCCAGAAAACTTCACGAAATGTTTAACTATCGGTGTGTAAGGCTGTGGGATTGGCCACCGAGATCACCCGATCTCACGCCGCTTGACATTTTTTCATGTGGTGTTATGAAAAAAAGGGTGTACAGTACTCGAGTGCTTGCCAAAGAAGAACTGCGACAGGGAATAGTGTGGTGTTTTGAGGATCCCCATGTAATTGAAAAAGCAACCAAATCTTTAAAAAATTTTAGAATGTTATAATCATTTTATAATCTACCAAAGTTCCTCTCATTCATTGGTGTTAATTCAGGATACATATGGTTACATTTTCTGCAAGCTCTGGCAATTATTTCAAATTCAAATTGTTCGTGTATAGTGAAAATCTTCGTTTGAATAATCAATATTTGCATTTGATTTTGAAGACTTTTTGAAACACCGTCAATAATTATTTATAAATCACTTATCAAATTCACGAAACTGTCATAAGCTTGATATTTCCACGGCTACCTAAAATTGAATTATTTAATTTTCCCGAAAGGCGACTTTATTATGAGGCATTCTTAACAAAAAAGTGTTTTAATAAAATGGCAATTCTAAAAATTTGTGAATATAAGGGGGTGTTCTATTTGAAAAAATAAAGGACTTTTTGATAGAAGCGGCAACGTCGCAATGCTGAAAATGTAGGGAAATGTAGGATGTGAAATTTTCAGAAAAGTTCTGCATTGCGTTTTCCATAAACGTCTAACCTACCATCAACCGTCACGCTGTGTACAAAGAGAGAAAGAGAAAGAAACATGACGAATATGTAAGTGGTAGAATGTTATAGAATATATCAGAAATATTCCAATCTAAGTCTTCCAACTACCGAAACATGTTTTTCTCTTAATTATAGAGGCTAAAAATGCACAAAAGAAGTGATGGGCATTAAGAAAATTGGAAATATACCTAGAGTATTGACTAAATTTTTAAATCTAGGGAATCCTGAAAAATATTCAGAGCACTCATTTCGTCGCTCATCTGCTACGATATTAGTAGAGGCAGGAGGACATATAATCTGTCTGAAAAGGGATCTGCATCTGATAGGTTTTCTCCAAAAACCTGGAAGATTCGTTAAACATTTTTTTTTACTTGAGGGTTGGAAATATACAGTTGCAGAAGAATATATTGATGATTCTGCTAGTAACATATTGAATATTGCTAATATAATTATGAGTACCATCAGTAGTACTTCGAAAGTCATCAATCACTCCATCTCTTTCAGCAACTAACATCGAGTATGCTATGTACAAATAACGGAGAGAATAGTATATTCTTCAACGAGCGTATATTGAGCTATCATTCTCGAGGAAATAATAGCTATTATACGCGAGTAGAAGACTATACTTTCTCTACGACTATACGATATTCAGAGTTTTAATGAAATCTAAATATTATTTAGGAAAATAAGTATATATTATAAAGTAAAAGTAAAAGTATATATTACAAAGTTAAATCTAAGAAAATAGTCAATCTGACATTCGCGGAAGCCAAGCTGTGACAAAAGTTCAATCAAGCAAAGCCTTCTTGAGAAATGTGTTTGTTAAATCTCTCAGTTCCCGTGGATTCTGAAAATTCTGAACCTGTGCTTGGCCGAGTGCCGTTGAATAATGAGTTAGGATCCACGGTGTCTTGGAATCATCTTTATTCTTCAATTAAAAATCAATATGTAATGAACGTAGAATACAACTACATTTCCCCCATTCGTGTGGAGAAGGTTACTTTCCACATTAGTAAGTAATGTAATGTAACATTTCCTTTCTTGGTACATATATCGTGTCAAACCACTTATTTTCAGTGAAATCACTTCACAAAAACTGGAGGAAAATAACGGGGTACATGTAGAATGTACGAATGGAGCAGTTGCACTCTATAAAAGGTATATTTTCAATAAATTAAAGAAAACTCAACGAATCGAACAACATAATAATTTGTCATCTGTGATGGCAAGTTTCAACAGTTTCTTACTTATAGCGTACAACTCATGACCTATACCAATGGATGTCTAAACTTAAGTTATAATTGAACATGCAGAAATCGATAAATTTGAAAATAGAATCGATCGGCAGTTTTTCAAATCATACTTGGGTAATAGATTAAACAATAAGGATTTTCAGGAATTAGGTATCCCAATACTCACTAGCTTTAAGCTCCACATCTTTGTTGAGAACAATTGGAGTGGTAATCAAATATAACTGACAATATTGTGGATGTTCAGGTTTATATAGTTGATTCTTCAATACACAACCCCACTCTGTACAGAAGTTATTCAGAATAGTAAATCAAGATCGTCTCCTTCATGAGAAGAAATGTGGAGACGCATCTTTGCGGATTACAAGACAGTTACCTTTCACACACATACTTTATTATACGTTCGCTAGGTGTTCTGATGATTTTTTTGACTGATTACAGCATTGGTATGTGGAATGTTGAGTATATCTTTTCGAAATGCTTCTTGGTGATTCATTCAACTGTTTCTCGTTCAACTTTCAAAAGTAAATGAATGGATAAAGATCAGTTCAGGAGCAAACATACAGAAACCGATAAATCCATATTATTTATTATGAGATATTGGCAAAAAACTTCTACATCGGAATTCGAGTTTAAAGAAACGGATAACTCAAACACATTTTTCGCGATCCTCATAGTATAATACCTAAGTTTTCATGCCATGACTCTTTTCTTGCGTTTTTCATTTCAGTTTTTCTTCGGATTTGACAGTTTCTGCGTGAAATCAGAATTTGAACGGATTATGCGTTACTTTCAGAATCTGAAATAAGGTAAATCTGATGCTAGCGAACCTTACTATAATTATATTAAAAATATAAAATTAAAAATGAACAGAATAACACAACCAGACAGATATTTTTATTGTTTGTGCATTCTACTGAAATTAACGGAACTATTTTAAGAAAACTTCATTGTAATTGAATAAGAACACAGCCTGGTCCACTTCTAGGAGGTCACATGTCATGTATACCCCAGTCTAACCGTTTTCGAAATATTTCAAATTTTAAGTTGAAAATTGCGTTTGCAGACCGAAAAATATTTTTTTTTTATTTCTAGACATGATCATTTATTTTCGATTGTGTATCGATTTATTCGTAGTAGAGGAACCAGTTCAGTAGAATTTCGATATCAATTCGATTAGAGTTATACAGGGCGTTCACCAGAAAATGATATAGATCCGGTTGAAAAAATTATTGTTAGTCTATTTTTTCAAATGGAAACCCCCAAATTTTATATTCTCATTCGATTCGGCATCGAAAATGAAGCTAACTTTGAATAAGGTTATCTATTCCTAGACTCAACAGTTTTCGAAATATTGGCGAATTATCATGTATCAGTTACAGAAAATCTCGTATTCTTGAGTTTACTTATTCTTAGTGGGCCATGGCACCCGCAGTTGCGTTAGAAACAATCAACTGCCACGGAAATGTCATTGTAATCGATCATGCCGGCTCGTTTGAATTATTCGAATTAAGATTACTTAAATCTATTTATTATTTATGGCGAATGTAATAGGGTTATCTCAAGAACATGTGATATATTTGCTATTCGGTATCCGCAGAAGCAGAAGCCCTCACAAAATACTGTTAAACGAATTATAGAGAACTTCAAAAACTTTGGATCCGTCAAAGCAAGAGTGCAGAGAAACAAGCCAATTGTTGATGACGAAGATATTGAAATTGGCATTTTGGGATATTTTGCTGCATATCCAACAATATCATGAGACAAGTTGCAAGAGAATCAGGATTGTCAAAAAACTCAGTACACAGAATACTGCGCAAACATAAATTTTACCCATATAAGTCCTCCATAGTTCAGCACCTGAAAGAAACAGATTTTCCACGAAGAGTGAGATTTTGTGAATTCGTTTTAACTTGGTCGCAAGGGAACGAATTATTTTTGGATAATATTATTTGGATAGACGAAGCTAAATTTACAAAGAATGGTGTCTTCAACCGACATAATTGGAGCATGTATTCAGGGAAAAGAATTTTCAAGAGTCTTGGCAGTTCAATGTTTATTGTGCGATAAGAAGTGATAGCGTCGTGGCACGCATTTTTATCAAGAAAACTTAAATGGTTAGTAAAAAAACAGTGTAAAGGTAAGCTTATCGGGCTTCTGCGTTTTCAAACACGAATTTTTCAGTAAAAAATCATTGAAAGTATTTCCTTCTTTTGATATGCCCTTTCTTTACACAATAATCAACCCAAATTTCACAATTACATCAGGCACTAAAAACATTATTTTCTCACAAAAAATCCACCCTTTTTTAGGACAACACATAACCAACAAATCTGGATATTTTTATCATTTTATATGTAATGGGTTGGTAACTGCGCGCGCTAACTATTCAAATTTGATTCTGGGCAGATAACTTCTACTTCATTACTATGTACAATTTTATATTTCGCAATTTTATATTTCGCCATTTTGGTGTTTTATTTAACGTAAATATCATAAACTGAAAATATTAAAATTCTACGAATTTCTAATTTAGGTGAACAATAGATTGGCACTTATTAATTTTTTAATTAAATTGGGAGTGTTTTTGCGTTCAGTGCAAAGGAAATACATCTGGACAAAGATGAATTGATGTATCGATGTCAATGAATAGTTAGTACTCGCAGTTACCAACCCACTACATATACAATTTGTTGCTTATGTGTTGTCCTAAAGAAGAGTGGATTTTAATTGTGAAAAGTGGGTTGACTAGTGTGTAAAGAAATGGCGTATCAAAAGAAGGAAAAACTATGAGTGATTTTTGACTGAAAAATTCGTGATTGAAAACGGTCAATTTTCAATGTTTGGAGAGCCAAATCTCGGAAAGTGGTAGAGAGCGCCGCAAAATAATTTTAGATTCGTGTTCAGGAGACAAAACTACGTAAGAAACATCACTTTTTTTTCATTTACCTTTACCAAAAACAGATCTCAATTTCGAAACAAGAATAGGATGAGATGTACTTTTTTTGCAGGTGAAGGATATTTGAATATTTTGCATAATTTCGAAAATGAGTACTTGGACACTTTACCAATTGCTGATTATAGAAATCTATTTTATCAACATGACGGGGCACCTCCGCATAATGGTCACTTAGTCAGTATTCGTTTACAAGAATTGTTTCATGACCAGTGGATAGCCAACAATGGACCATTTATTTCGCCGCCCCGCTCTCCAGATTTATCAGTGCTCGATTTTTTCATTTGGGGTAAAATTAAAAATCAAGTCTGTGAAACTCAATTGACTACCATGGAACATTGTATGCAACGAGTGAGGAATTCATTTGAGAATCTCAGACCCGATTCAATACGAAAAGCGACACATCAAGAATTATTAGTGAGATGTGAAAAATGTTTCGAATATTCGAATATTTACTGACATAATAATTATTGTATACTTCTCAATATCGGTAATTGTTCTCTTTCATTCGAATTGTTTTAGAATTTCTTTAACTACATTTTTGTATTGGCAGAGATGGAATGTTTTTGAAGTTTTCTATAATTCGTTTAACAGTATTTTGTGAAATAGCAAATATATCACATGTTCTTGAGATAACCCTATTACATTCGCCATAAATGATAATAAGATTTAAGTAATCTTAATTCGAATAATTCAAACGAGCCGGCATGATTGATTACAATGACATTTCCGTGGCAGTTGATTGTGTCTAACGCAACTGCGGGCACCATGGCCACCTAAGAATTAGTAAACTCAAGAATACGAGATTTTCTGGTTTCAAAGTTAGCTTCATTTTCGATGCCGAATCAAATGAGAATATAAAATTGGGGGGTTTCCATTAGAAAAAATGGACTTACAATAATTTTATCAACCGGATCTATATAATTTTCTGGTGAACGCCCTGTATAACTCTAATCGAATTGATATCGAAATTCTACTGAACTAGTTCCTCTCCTACGAATAAATCGATGCACAATCGAAAATAAGTGATCATATCCAGAAATAAAAAAATATATTTTTCGGTCTACAAACGCAATTTTCAACTTAAAATTTGAAATATTTCGAACACGGTAAGACTTGGGTATAGGACATTATACTTGAAACATGTTCAGAATCAATCGTAAAATCTTAAACCTTGATAATATACAGGGTGTCCTATTCAAAATAACGAAGTTGGGGTGCACTTCCGGTACAACCGGAAGTTCCACAATATTCAAAATATTTTAGCCGGATAGCACTTATCAACAATAGCGAACTCTCAAATTTTCAAATTCGGCCCACCTATGGTTTTCTATATATTGATCGATGCAGTTCCCGGAGGGACGCCCTGTATAGAGTGTTATGTGTTAGGGGAGATTTCACTATTAAAAAACACTGAAAATGATGCCCCAAAGGAAAAAAAATACTCAGGAGAGGAAAACGGACTAATTTGGAAAGTGAAGTGACTTTCAAATTTCTTACCTTATTGGATGATCCAGGAGGGGTGAAGTTTGGCCGGCCGGCAACTTTGGTATCTGAGTCGAACGTCCTTGGCATCCACGGAACTTATTTTCATTCATAAAAGTTCGCAGTGTTGCACCAACCAAGTCAAATTCTTGTTTTACGTCGCCGATTTGACGGTTGTAACAAAAATTTTAGGTGAAAACCATAAAGCGGTTTTAACGGAACGTTTTTTAGTTTAAAGAAAATTGTACGGGAAAACCATCGCACACAACGAGTATTTTGTCAAGTACAGACACAGAGTAGACCGTTTCACTTGTTGTCAGCTAGGGGATAAAATTGAAATCTGAAAGGCTGATCGCGATAAATAATATACACGGTGAGCCACGATTAACCAATTTTGGACTGAGCATTCAAAAAGTGATAATAAATAAATAAATATTAATTTTAGACTATATAAAATTTAATTTTAGATTATATAATATTGTAAATTCAGAAAATGGAAAATAAGATTACTTTCAAAATAAAAAAAAATTAAATAAATACACACAATTGCGTGTGGACGCAACACAGTGTATACCACGACGAGCTGAGTCGATTTGGAAATGGGAAACTAATACTGAGAATATCTTATATACGGGAGTTTTCCGAGGAGCTCATTTCAGTTGAAATATTTCCAGTTGTTAACTTTCGGTTATACTGGAAATGGAACAATTTTTTTTTATTGAACACCTTGTTTCTTATTGCAACTTTATAATCTACGACGAATTTCAATATATCTTTAGCCGAAACATCATATGTCTGAAAGGCTCCAATTTTCAGTTATTCACATTTTTTGAAAACTTTGATAGATGTAGCCCTTCACATAAAAAAATACTTTTTCGAAAAAAAAGGAGTCCGGTCAAAAGTTGTCAGAATTTAGCTGAATAAGGCCTGAAACTTCCTAAATCTTTGGAAACTTTTCAAACAAAGTAAAAGGGTTGCTCAGAAACTAGCAAAAATTGTGTACCCCATTCTTTTTCAAATAGCAACCCTTTTTCTCAACGCCAGTGGATTTTATACGCAAAAAATTGGGTGAGTTTATTCTTACAACTCTATATCTAAATTAACCTGTTTTAGTAGAAACTTGAAAAAACGAAAATTTCCGTTCTCTATTTGAATTATTATCAGTAGGCTTTTTTTGGAAGAATCGACAAGATTCAACTTCAGTTCTTTTTCTATAAGTAAAATTTCAATTTCTTCGTCAAAAGTGTGATTTTCTTCTAAAATATTATTTGAATATGTTAAATTTGTTTTCTTGTTTACCCAACTCATGTGATGTCCATGAGTGCGATTTTTGATTGTTCTACCAGTTTGGCCAATATACAGGGTGTCCGGTAAACCATGTACAATATTGAAACTGGTGATAGACCAGGTCATGACTGTTCAGAATATCGGAATTTCACCTCAGTAAAAATATCACCGTTTTCGAGATAATAGGCATTTTAGGAATTTCTGGAAAATCGCTACCTAACCTTGGATTTTTGAGTGCCATGTATACAAATTGAGAAGAATTCAAATATCTTTTCTGCTGAAGATTAATGATGAGTGATGCTTTTAGACGTATAGAACAGTTTTTCAGAAAGTGAAAAAAAAATCAAGAAATGAGGATAAAATGACAGATTTCATCAATTTTTTTTAAAAAGTTTGACATTATTGTCTGAAAGAAACATAACCAATTGGAAGTGAACATCAATTTCAAAAGAATGCTCATTTTGTCCAGACTCTACCATGGTATAAAACAAATTATAATTATTTTTGGGGGAAGTGATTTCCATTGAATTAGGCGTGGTTTTATTCTAGGCTTCCATCAACGTTTATAATTACGCTCAAAATTATTTTATTTCGATTTTACCAAAATAAAATATGGAAATGATTATTAATAATAAAGAATAGACTGCTTGGTAGCATTAACTAGTATATGTCAATAAAATTAACTTTTCATGTAATTAAGCCTAATAAAATTATCAAAATGAAATGTCGATTATCCGACAAGGCACCGATTAATACGAATTCTTGTGATAAATTTCGCAATTGTCCAACATCCAAATTCCAACGGAGTTTCAGAGACCAACAGATATACAGGGTGTAACCAAATAAGTGCAAAATTTTTTAGGAGGTGAATCCTTGTCAAAAATTAAAAACTCCTGTGTTGTGTCCGTAGAAGAAATAGTTTCCTAATGAAAAAATAAAATACAGCATTGTGCATGAACGTATCTTTTGTAAATAGTATTGAAAAAATCTAGTAGGTGGCTGTCACATTTTGTTTGAATAACTTGTGACTTCTGTCGTAGTTTTTTGAAATTATTCCACTTGTTTCATTCAGTGGTATTTATTTCTTCGTCATGCCGTACACACGTTATACTCCCCGAGAAAATGCGTATATGCACTACATTTATGGTTAATGTGGAGGTAGTGCTACTGCTGCGGCAGCGCTTTATGCAGAACGATATCCGATTGCACAAAGTGCTAGGAATCGCACAAAAAGGTAAGACCTCGTTAATCTTTGGCTCGCACAAGGTTCGACTTCTGAGGGCTGCCGCCCGGAAGGGGACAACAGCTGGTTAACGGAAAAAACAATTTTAAACAATGCCGCTCAGAGAATCGCTGATTTAGGGGCTATAATCTATAACGCATTTGAAAAGGTTCTTCTTGCGTACGAGTGGATAAAAAATAACATTTTTGTAATATTAGGTATTCAGTGCGATGTTGAATAATCGTTATTGTGGTTTATAGTGTATGTTGATAAACAAAACGTTGAATTAATATTTACTTCTTTACATCTCATTGAATGCTCCTAAGCATCATTTCATCCCGATAGAATAAAAATAAAAGACATTACTGACAAAGTCTAATGAAGTTGATTTTAGCTCAGAATAACATCACACTCTGATATAATCGAATTCCTTCCAAAAATAATTATCGTATGTTTTATACCATGGTAGAGTCTGGACAAAATGGGCATTCCTTTGTAATGAATATCCACTTCCATTTAGTTATGTTTTTTTCAAACAATAATGTCAAACTGTTGTTTAAAAAAATAGGTGAAACTCAAATCTGGCATTTTACCCTAATTTCTTGAAAAATTGTATCGTTTTCTGAAAAACTGTTTTGTACGTCTGAAAGCATCACTCCTCAGTAATCTTCAGCAGCAAAGATATTTGAATTGGTGTCCATTTGTAGACATGGCACTCAAAAATCCAAGGTGAGGTAGTGATATTCCAGAAATTTAAAAATGCCCATTATCTCGAAAACGGTGAGATTTTTACTAAGGTGAAATTCCGATATTCTGAACAGTCATGACCTGGTCTATCACCAGTTTCAATATTGTACAAGGTTTACCAGACACCCTGTATACCTTAGGGCAAGTTCCACAATACAACTTACATACTCCTGATTTCTCAAATTTGAAAGTTCTGTCTTTATTGTTTTTGATATTCCTTCCCAACGGGATCGGGATATTCTTACCTGTGAACTCGTTCAGTTGGCAGAATTTCCTCCACACTATCTAAAGTGATGAGGATATCCACTTGGTCGCTTTTTGAAAACATCACTCAATACTTACTAATTATTTTATAATACTCGCTCGCTTTAAAATTCGCTTAGCTGCAGTTTGGACATAAAATCACAAATTTGATTCTAATTCAACAGTCAAACCAAACGCTTTCTATACATGAACCTCGTTGGTACAACAATTCAATCGTTTTCCATGACAACGGCAACTATGAACTATGCGAGATAATGTTATGAAAGTGATAAGTTTTTTGCAACAGTCATGTCAGAAAAATTAATTAATTTTGTTCGAATATTCACCCTACCAAGTTTCATTTCACACGGCATCTCGAAAGTGATCTCGTCATCCGGTATATTCTTCGTCTCACTCGAGGCCGCTGATAAATATCTTGATTTTGTAAATATTCGATTGCTTTTCCTTAACCTACCATTCTCCCTCTACAAAAATCTCTGAAAAAGTTTTGAATAAGGTTTGAACTACACTATTGGACCCAACCAATAAATTTTGCTACAATAGAAATTCTCACAGTGGACATAAATTGTCAACTGCCTTTGACCACACTACAATTTGTTTTTTAAAAATTGGCGAAGGCGACATTTGAGAAAAGGGATATTCAGATTTCGCTCGAAAAAGAGGTTGTCTCACATGCGACAAAATATATCACGGTTTGAGAATAGGGTCCAGAAGCATTTTAGATTGATAAATTTTCCAAAAACTGTCAAGGAGTTATTAGGTATACAGCCTTTTCAATGAGTTTTGAGACAGTAGAGAAAACACATCATACCTTCATAATTTTCAACTATTGTTTCATTATCTTTTTTTGGAACTAGGACAACTTTGTATAATTTCAACTCGGTTGGAAATTTGATTTCGTATATGGATGTCAGCTAAATACTTTGAGATCTTGATCCGGCTCTATATCAGGATTTTCATAGTAACTACGTCAGTTCAGTTTCAATATTGGTTGACTAACATAAACTCAACTTTGGTTTTGTATACTAGCAAAAAAAAGTTGATGTTGCGACAGTGGTGTTCCTACTTTCAGAGAGATTCATATTGTCAATTTTTTCAGTTTCCGATATTTTACTTACAAAAATTTCATACCAACAATTGTCGACCAATCGAATGCTTTTATTTTGACATGTAACTAGCAACCACATAGATCTCCGGAAACGATTTTCCACCAGAGTAACCTGGAATTGATTACACTGGAAATTTTCATTCAGTAGTTAGTCACGTGATTGAACAGTAACAACATATTTTTTTAGAGAATTCAATTTGTCCAAAATTTTTGCTTTATTAAAAAAGATATATAATAAAAAAATAGGTTTATTTTTTCAAGTAAACATACTATACTACTATTTCGCTACAAAATCTAAATGTTTTTCAAATTCTGACACTACTTCTTCTTTTTTCAAAAGCGAATATGGAGGCGAACACAATTCAACAGGCTCCATTAAATGTTTGAGTAAGTAAATATAATATTTGGGTGTAATTTTGTTTTGCTTACTTCAGAACTGACTGTCCAAAATAGCAGATTCTCAATAAATTATATTCTCAACTGCAGGAAAATACTTTTTTTTTATTGGTGCCCCATTTTACCCATTTCACCCATTCAAAGCACGCCTCAGCGTGTTTAAATTGGACTGACTTTAATGCGCGTTTTTTGAAGTTACCATGGTGACATCAACATCTCGAGAAAATTGAAGTCTAAATGACAAATTCTTTATTATTGTAAACAAATAATCTTTGATGACATATTGAAAATTTATTTCTGTTTTTCTCATTTCCATGTCACATCACGAATTCATCCATTTTACATGATTAGTACATATTGACATTTTTTTGTGGTAATAAAACCAGTATTTATGATTTCAAACTGCACCAAAAAAAAATTGCGTAAAGTATTCGTGGATGACTGGTCTTTCAAACACGCTCTATTTCGAGCATGCACTCCGGCGTGTGTTTGAAAGACCTTTTTATCCACTTATACTTCAATATACTATTCTTCTGAACAGAACACAGAAGCATCCTCAACCATCTTTGTTAGGCATGGCAATACTCTGTGATATATCTTAATATCATCAATTTTCTAACAAGACTTGCGTAAAGGATAACTTGTAATAATAATTGTTCATTTTAAAACAACTACAGACTTGCTGCTCTAGGTAGAAAAGTAAAGATCTAAACAAACTGTGAATCATTGTCTATTGTTGTTTGCCTATGGCACATGTCATTTTATCCATTACCCCCATGGGAATTTCTTTATTAGAAATAAATTACAGGTACTTCCGTCGACTTTGTAATACAATAATTTGGAGTTTCAAATGTTCTGGATCTACTAAAATACAGGGTTTCATAAGGAATTCAGCCATGTCAACTTTTGCCACCTAACTTTTTATTTTGGCGCCCTCTTGCGGGAAAAGCAACTGTTCCGTATTCCAAATTGTGATACTGCATTTGCAAGCCATTTTGACATAAATTCGTTGACAATGCAACATGGAATTTTTCTAAAAGGGAAAACAAAATGGCGGACATGATTTGCAATTATGGTCCGATTCAATTCAAAATTGATGTGTGGTGGTTTACAAAAAACAAGATGGTGGCTCCAAGATGGCGGATGAAATTTGTAATTCTATTTCGATTCGAATCGAAATTATGATATTTTTGTCAATGCAAAACACCAAGATGGTGGACGAAATTCGTAATTGTGGCTTGATTTGATTCAAAATTGGCATATGGGGGTTTTACAAGTTTTCAGTATGACTAAAATGAATTAATTAAAAAAAAAAACCTTTCAAACAAATGCACCAGAAAGGAAATAATATTTTTTTAGATGTGTAACTTAGGTTATTCTATGCGTAACAGAATCAAAACTTTACCTCGCAAAAATACCCATATTGTACTCGCGGCAAGCTTTCGAATCTGTTACGCACGGAATAACCTACGTCACACATCTAAAAAAATGTTATTTCCTTTAAATCGCATTTGTATAAAAGCTTTTTTTATCAACTCAACCTTTCTGTGACGGGCGGGGTATGCCGCATACCCCAACGTTTCTTTATTCCTTGTAACTCTGCTATAAAAAAATGATCGTGCTTTTCCTTATAGCTAATCCTCAAACGATTCATTACCGACATTATAATAATTAGATATTGTAGGTATCATAAATGTTTTAAACTTCAGATGGAGATTTATTTCAAATGTTTCAACTTGCTCACCATGTTTATCGACTCCGCGCATGCATCACACGTAACAAATCGGTGCAATTGAGGTACCTACTTGACAGACTGAGTTCAGTGACCGAAAAAGACGTACAGGTGCGACTAATATCCTACGTTTTTGTGAGTTTGTGAGTTATTAGCCATGGCTAAACAAAAATCGTTTGTACCCCATTTGATACCATCTTGGTTTTTTGCATTGACAAAAACATCATTATTTTTTACCCTGAAAATCCACACATACTAATTTTGATACGAATCGGACCAGAATTACAAATTTCGTCCGCCATCTTGGACCACCATCTTGTTTTTTTGCATTCACAAACAAATCATAATTTCCGACCTTGCAAACCACCACACATCAATTTTGAATCGAATCGGATCATAATTGCAAATCATGTCCGCCATTTGGGATCCGCCATTTTGTTTTTTCTCTTAGAAATATTCCGTAATGCATTGTCATCGAATTGATATCAAAATAGCTTGCAAATGCAGTATCATAATTTGGAATACGGAACAGTTGTTTTTCCCGCAAGAGGGTGCCAAAATAAAAAGTTGGGGGGCAAAAATTGACATGGCTGAATTCCTTATAAAATTACATTTTTAATGATGTGTCACACTTACTACTTTCCCTATTCAAATTGTTTGGGTGATATTGCCCAAGGGGTGGAGGGAGAGGTAGAACAGTTGAGCTTATGATAGGAAGATGTTCCCCTTGGATTAAAAATCGACGTATTTTTGCATTTTATTCATAATACATGCGTTTTGAAGATATTCGATCTGTTTCGTTTTCGGTGCCCCACCCTGTATATTTTATGATGATAAATTAACGGAAATCAGGTTTTTTGGCAACAACTATTCGATGTTGAGAATTACCGTTCTATAAATATTCGGTATTTTGCCGCTTTAATGAAGGGCAGATTCATATTTGGTGGTTCTACAAACTACCTCACTCTATACATTATAAACAAAAGAGAGAAAAAATAATAAGTCAATGTGACAAGAAGAAGATCAACAGAAGTTTTTTTTTTCCTGCGAAGTCAACGCGAATGGAGAATAATTCTAAATTCTGTAACAAAACGTAATCTTGAAATTTATTTATTGTTCTAAACAGAGGACGAAACCCGACAAACATTAAATCTACATCCGGAAGCCATCAAATTCAGCACTTAGTTGACGAAACCAAGAATGGTCAGAAAACTTCGAACATGTGTTGCTATGAAAATCGTACCAATACAGACGAGAGTTTTACGAGGGGAAATTAATAATTCGAACAAAATATTTTGTATCCTATAATCAGTTTCACTATGAATTCAACGTCATATTTCTACTAATAGAATTGATTCAAACAATAACCGAGTGTTACAGAAAGATCTATGACATAAAATAAGTAGAAATAAGATTAATTGTTTATAAAGAGTTTTTTTTATAATGCAAAGAATTTACATTATGATTTTTTTCTTGTAACGTCGGAATATCTGAGAAACCGAGAAGAGATTCAATTCACTATTTAATTTTAGAACAATCCTCATATTTGCCAGGCATAAACAAAAATTGGTATTACGAAACCCACGCTAACTTGAGGACAGATATTTTTTGCTCCTAATCTGTCCTGTTTTAAATCTTGAGAGACTTAGATGGTTGCTAGTAACGTGACCTTTCCTGGTAAATAATTTGTTGTTTAAATGTTTTTGTAAAAATAATATCTTTTTGAGTAGTTCAGTAACGTAAATATCCTGAAATTACATTCATTACACCGATTATAATTGGGTTTGGTTTAATAACTTATAAATTTAAAACTTCTTAGTTCTTCCGGCGTTCAATTTTTTTTTTCGGCATAATAAATGTATTTGGCCGATTTCTTTGTTTTATTAAGATATTAATAAATAACAATTTGATAAGTATTTGAATAGATTGAAATCCAGAAAAGTGTTGAAGATAAATAAAGTAACTTGGGTAATTAAAACTACACCTTTTTCAATTGTAATTCAGAAAGTATAAAATGAATTTCAGAAGGCATAATTTGTAATTCAGAATAATGAATTGTAATTCAGAAACCGTTACGTGTAATTCAGATTGGTAACTTGTATTTCAGAAAATGTAACATGTAATTCAGATTAGTTACTTGAATTTCAGAAACCATAACATGTAATTCAGATTAGTTAATTGTATTTCAGAAGGTGTAAAATGTAATTCAGAAAGCGTTAGTTGTTCAGAAAGTATCAACTGTAATTCAGAAACCAAGAACAACCCGTAATGTACATATTCTCGAATGTGATTCATGTGTTCAACTATCAAGACCAGTTGAAACTAACTACGGAATGTCAAATAAACGTTTAATTGAAATAAAGAAGTTTTGTGCAGGTGGATACATTGTTTTCTGCACAACACACCATCATTCACCATGCTACAGCTTTAGCATTCCAAGACATGCCTTTTTGGCCGATAAATAATATTATTATTCATAATAATGTTCACTAATAAATAATTCGTTATTGTCACATTCCCTACTCTTACTAATCAAGTTTGGTGGTTTCTGAATTACAAGTGATGGTTTCTGAATTACAGTCGACGCTTCCTGAAATACAATTGACTAATCTTAATCACAATTGACTAATCTGAATTACATATTACGGTTTCTGACATACCATTAATTATTCTGAATTACATGTTACGGTTTCTGAATTACAATTAACAATTCTGAATTACAAGTTACATTTTCTGAATAACATGTTACTAATCTGAATTTCAAGTTATACTATCTGCATTACAATTGAAAAAGGTGTAGTGTGTGTGCAGAACTGGTAGCAGCTTTCTGATATGGTTTGCCAGAGATTGAGATTTGATAGGTAAGTAAATGTATAATTTTCCTGATGTGTCCCTGTATAAACGCTCCTATGAAATACTGACAAAGGCACCGCTCGGCCTAACAATTAATAGTATCAGCTGTGATGAAACTAGCGGAATAGCGTTTTATTATACTTCAAATCTATAAGAACGTTACAGTCCACGCTCGAAAAAGAACAATTTTGGTCCTTTTTCGCCGATCGTTAGATGATTTACAATTTGCATTCATTTCAATCACGGATTTATTTAAAATACCAAGTTACTCTGTAATTCATCATTCAAGTTGTTAAAAAAAAACGCATTTCCTATCAAGTTTTTACTTTCACTACTTTTCAAAAGAATTATGATTCATTTCAAGGGGCCAGGTAGCCGAATGGTTAAAGCGACATGTTTCAATTACTTTGGCTGCCAGTCGGCGATGGTTCAAACCATGGCGACTGCAGATTTTTTCTGATGGCCCAAGAAAGTGCTAGGAATCGCACGTAAAAAGGTAAGACCTCGTTATTCCTTGGCTCGCACAAGTTTCGACTTCTGAGGGCTGCCGTTCGTAAGGGGACGACAGCAGATTAACGGAAAAAACAATTGTGGAAAGTCAAGATAAGCGATACTTCCTCTGGTGTCGAGTTTGGAAACTACACTTACGTTACAATGAGTTTGAAATTTCCATGATTTTGACGTTTGACCATTGTTGACCATACTTGAAGTATTGTAGAGAAAATTATGTTTCTGTTTTCAACGTAGATGACTATGATTGCGTGATTTTCAATTCTGAATAACTTCTCATAATAGCTTATGGTTATATTGTTACAGTCACAAGTGTTGTTCAGAATTGACTGTTGGTCTACAAATTCGAATCATAACCACCTAAGACCTATTTAATTTTTCAACTTTCATCCCATTTTCTCCTTATCGCCCTGCACGGTATAAAGAATCCTATTTCAGACGAATCTTGAGGCAAATAGTCAATAAAAATGAATTGTCTTCAAGGTCTCTCCAGAATGAAAATTAATTTATCTTCACACCCACAAATAACATTTTTTATACAAATAAACCCCATTACTCTACTTTCATTGTACGGTGTGCATTGTGGACATCTTTCAGTGTGTGGTAGTTATCCTTCGACAGTCAGGAATTGTAAAATATGGTAATTTTTGTAATGGTATTTTTTTTTCAACAATATTTTATCGAATATTTTGCAGCATTTAATCGATTAGAAATATTTGTTCATTTATAATACTGTCGCGACTAGGGCTGCTAGGGTAGCACCCTGAGTCGGATAAGAGACTTATACGAAATGCAACTGGAGGTGTAGCTATAGATGGTAGCTATAGAAACTAAAGGGATAACAACAAAACATAAACATTTATTAAATACCAACTGGGATACGGGGGGAAGCTATATACATAATTTAAATAGGGGACATTCAATAATATAATACAGAACAAATAAAACTCTTACCAAAACTATCACTAAACCAATACTTACAGCTAAGGCCAAAAGGGCCTAGATTATAACGATAACTGAACGCAAGAGCTCTCTCCTCTATAGGAGTCTATTACTAACTATATCCTGAGTCCAGTATTTCCAATCACCTTATATTTATATATGGAAATGTTTCATCTTCATTCTGTCAACGATTTAGCAAGGCACGCGACTTTGGACAATTTCAATGTCAAGCGCACAATGACAATGAACTGCCATCGTGATCGAATTAGAAAATAATAAGAGTGAATGGATCAATGTACTAAAATAAATCAATATTCACGACAATACTCCCTCATAAAATTTTTATTTTTCGTTTCTCTATGGTGTCACTCGTCTAAACCAATGACATATTACCGTTAGACTCCGTTATTTACATTTCGAGCTCCGGTCAAGACAGAGTCACATTCTAAGAACAATTTTTACTGCCGCTTGTTTCGCGGCAAACAACTGCTTATATACATCGTATATTAGCAGATAATTCAGCAGAAACTCAGCTTTGCCGACTTTTGGGTTGACTGGCAACTATTTTCCACGAAACAAGCTGAAATCAAAATTGTACTTAGAATGTGACCGCAACTCAAAATGTGAATAACGGAGTCTAGCAGTGATATGTCATCGGTCGAAAATGCAGGATAGATGACGTAAATGACTTTTGGTTTTCGATTGTGCTTCCGTCGAAACACTACGTCGAGTTACATGATGGTAGCAGTTATCGAGAATATGCCGACTACAGGGAAAAAATATTTATGTTTTGTCTGAGCTTATATCGTTTAAACGTTATTTCGATTGTTATTTCAATTTTCGTTCATTTTTAAAAATCTTTTTTCAACTTCAAATACGAAACTGGCGCAGTCGGTAGGATTGTTGCGGTTGTGAAAAGAACATTCGCATCGTGCCGGAAAAAGTTTTTTCGTGACTTTGAACTTTCAACTTCTTCAGCAAAAACCCGAGGGAATCGAACAAGTAGAAACCAGCAATCAGCAGGGACAAAAGGATCGGAGGAGGAGCCAGGAGACTACAGAAGTCAAATTGCCGAAATTCTGTGCCAAATCCTTTTGCATTTCCTAAACCCTCTGTTCAAGGATTTTTAGGGAAGATAGGGTAGTTTAGCTATTAGTTACAGCAACTGATAATTGCCTAAACAGTAGTTAATTTCAAAATCAATATTGCTAGAAATAAATTCAGCAATTTAACAGAATAGATTTTTGGAAATCTATTCACTGATTTTTTCTTCCTTATATATGAGTGATATTGACAATAATTTGAGTAGGTCTAGTACGCTTTCGTTTGAAAATAATAAAGATAGTAACAATAATTATGAAAATATGGTACCTCTCGTAGAACAACCCGTACTGAATTGGAACCTTTTCCAATCTAGATTGGAAATTATAAAACCTCATGATGACGACAGTAATTCTCTCAACAAATGTATCACACGATGCGACAACCTATTGACAGATTACCAAATGTTTGCAGATGAATTATTTCAAAAACATTTCCTTGAATGCATTCAGGAAAAAATAATTTATGAGGAAGAAGCCATGGTAGGAAATAGCGTTGAATTAGATACTAGGGATAATTGAAAAGTGCTCTTTAATAATTTTTTCCTGACTGCATAGATCTAGATTGTCCAGTTCAGGAACTTACTAGAACTAGGTCATATAAATGGGAAAATCTTATTAATTTTGGAGAGAGACTTCAGTAATTAAGAAGTAGTGTGGTTCAAAGAATCAGTAACGAAACAATCTTGTCAGAGCCTCAAAAAGATGTCAAACTTCTCATTATGACAAAACTGCACTCTGCACATTTACAGCTGGGTGTACGGGTACATTGAAAAATGATATGCAGACGGCTTCACTGGAAGACGCAATGGCATATGCCATTGACTTTGAAAGACTTTGTGGAAACCTGGCTGAAACGAAAATTCAACTAACAATCAAAATAATGTTTATTCGATACAAAGCTTAGACAAAGAATGAATATGTCGATACAATTAAAATTAACATCATCTCAAACATATGACATCTATGAAGGCTCGAATTTCCCTGTAGTCGGTATATTCTCGATAACTGCTACCATGTAACTGTCGTAAATATACTCATTTTTGATACGGTGTGGGAATGAATGTGCCATACCGATACTGAAGGTATTTCTGCTATAGATACTGGATACCAGGTGGTCGTTTGGTCATACAATTTGTCATGAAGAAGTGCGTGATTTGTAGGAAATATCCATCTCTACCGCTCCCATCTGGTAGAGATCGTGATGCATTTGCTTTTGAAATAACGGTAATAGACTCTGCGGGACCGCTTTACATGAACTCGTGAGGTCGTGGATTTGTCTATTTAGGTACACCAATGTGAAGTTGGCAGTCAAAGCTAGCACCAAATTTTCTGAACAATTCCGATTGATCAGTGTCGTGTTTTCCCGACCTTTTTTCTTGGGTACCGAATTGTATCAAATTCAGGATGATACAATACATACAATACAGAGTCATTTATTATTTTAATGTTGAACACTATACAGGGTGATTCACGAAAAATTGTACACAGTCCAACCATAAGTACTATGGAGCAAGGTCATTTCATATCTGGTATTGAAAAATGCCTTGTTGCGTTTTTAACAGATATACAGGGTAATATTTGAAAATACGTGATATACTCTACGTTAAATATCTCTGAAAGTGAAATACTCAGACATATGAAATTTGGCTCAAAGAGAATGCCCTCTGAACTCAACAAAATATGTTTATAGAAAAATCTATTTCAGGTCCGGGCTTGTTTTTTTCAGATGTTTATCGGTTTTTTAAAAACAACACTCAGTAAACCAGATCAGACAATTTTAATTTTTCTCATTTTAAAGCTTGAAGACAATACTGAGCAACAGTTGGAAAAAAATTGTACGTGGAAGTTTTTGTTTTCAGCAGAAAAAAAAATCTTTTAAAAATAGTATAATTCAAATGGATTCTATATTCTGCTTATGACTGATGCGGCACTACATCAATAGTACATCTTCATATTTCAACAAAAATCATAAGGAAAGTTCATAATTAGATAAAGTATTATTCAATCAACCGATGAAATTCCAGGGCCGTATTTTTTTCACGTTTTTATTGATCCTGTAAAAACAACACCCTGAAAAGGTTGAACAAATTTTCTTTCTGTCACGTCAAAGAGGATGGTACTAACCGAAATAAAAAAAACCTGTTTAGCATAGAAAAAACTTTTACTTTTGAAAACAGTGCAAATATATTTTTCTACTATGGCTGCTACATTGGTAACAACATTTATTTTAAATAAAATCGTTAGGAAAGTATTACTTACTTGATTGAAAAAACGATAATACAGTTCCTAACTCAGTTTTTCTTAACGTTTCAATTGGTTTTGTTAAAACGATACCCTGTCACCTTGGAGCATGGCTAATACTAAGTACTTGGGCAAAATTAATTAAAGGGGATCACTTTGAAATATTAAAGAAGTAATGGATTTCTATTCTGCAAGTGAAACAAAATCTCGGATGTCGTATCCAATAAAGATGGCAGCCGACCAAATGAAAAAAGAGAGATGAGCTAAACTCCGTTTTATTTTTCTACCGGGCAATTTTTAAAGCTTGTTGTTGACCGTCACCGTAAGAAATACATGAAAATGCTTTACAGTCAACTTCCACAACTATTATTGTGAAAATGGAACGGAGAGTAAGTGCAATTACAGACATACAAATACTAAACTTAGTTTTCAACAATTATACCACAAGTGATTGAATTTTCGCGATATAAGTATTTTGATTCATTTCTGAACGAAACTGAGTGTTTTCTCGATACAATTCAGTTGAGTTTAGAAATAAAAGATAGACTCATGAGATAAATTCAATCACGAGTGGAATTGTATTAGACTATTTCACAAACAAAGTGAAAGGTAAACAATCTGAAATTTGGCAGAACTAGATGAATAGATTATTTCGGTTAGTTAAAACGCAGAAAAATAAATACGGCCCTGGAATTTCAACGATTGATTAAATTATACTTTATTTCGAGATTGTTCAGACTCTTTTGTATCAGGTGTATTCCTTTTCTCTACGACGATTGTATTCTACGTTCATTACATTTTGATTTTTAATTGAAGAATGAAGATGATTCCAAGACACCGTGGATCCTAACTCATTATTCAACGGCACTCGGCCAATCACAGGTTCGGAATTTTCAGAATCCACGGGAACTGAGAGGTTTAACAAACAAATTTCTCAAGAAGGCTTGCTTGATTGAACTTTTGTCACAGCTTGGCATCCGCGAATGTCAGATTGACTATTTTCTTAGTTTTAACTTTGATCTGTACCTTTGATAAGTACCTAATATAAAAATGAATAGAGCGGATTTATCAATGAAGCTCCTGATGAAATATATCTTGGAACAAAGGTATGTCAAACAATTTTTAATTGAACGTTCCACACTCTCTCAGTTCTTGGTCAGAATTTCTCTAGTAGGTATTTCATTCACAAATTTTCGAGTGCCTGTTATAGCTCAGTTGGTAGAAGCTACTACTACTACTCTTAGTAGTTTTTTTTATTATTTTCTATTAAGGCATTCATTCATTCATGAATGAACACCGATCAATCATGTAAAATTGTTATTATCAAATATATCTGAAATGAATCTGAATGAATGAATGAAGTATCTATTATTTTCATAAAAAATATTTAGATTTTATTAAAACTCTGACCATCGTATAGTCGTAGAGAAAGCAAGTCTTCTACTCGCGTATAATAGCTATTATTTTCTCGGATTTTTATCCTCGAGAATAATAGAATAGAATATACTCCTCCACAACAACCTTATACCAAAATAATTCCTTGTTGAATTGTTCCGTAGCTTCCAGAGTAATTTCCTCAAAAACAAACATACTGCCAACGTCAAAATACCTACAAGTACAATTCATTGCAAGAATTGTCTGAAAGTGTCACTTGTAATCTCCCAAGTGCTTGAATTATTGCCGGAAATTTTTCGAGTACATGAATGACGAGGGTAATTTTCTTAAAAAATTCATGTACGAGATAAATTTCCTGCAATTAATTCAAGCACGCGGGGGATTCGGTAAGAAAATTTTACACCAAAATATATCCAACAATTCATAAGAAATAACTAACTATGGTTCACCTGAACTATTTATATGCATAGTACAAAAAAGATGCATGAAAATATTGATATGTAAAACACACTTAACAAAATTTCAATTTGATTTTTTTAATAATCAAAAAAAAAGTAAAAATGTTCTTGCTCCACTGGGAATTAAACTAGTGACCACACGACCACGAGGCGGGCACTTTACCGACTCGCCACGGGGCCTTTGATTTACATGTAGACAACTGGTGTATTGAACTGTTTCTGAAATTTGATTTCAGAATTTGCAAATTCTGCGATTATCGTGAAGAAAATATTCAGACACATTCGAAATATTTAATAAATACATAAATATGAAATATTATCTCATTTCAAATGAAAAATACAATTCCATTTGTACATCAAAGCAAAATATAAACTATCACCTGTCAAATATTTGACAGAAAAATTTCCACTTATTAATTTCGGCCAGGGTACCCAGGAGGATAAAAATTTCCGGAAATTTTTTGGGTTGCCATGGCATCTAAATAAGAACGAGTGTTTTGGTACTCTCTAAAAGTGAGGTGTGAAATTTTCATCAAAATTCTCTGTCAGAGTTGACTACAGGATGGAAACTTGAAAATTTTGAAACAATAAAAATTTTCTCGAAAACTGAACATACTGCCAACTTCAAATTATGTACAGGTATACTCCATTGCAAGTACAGTCTGAAAATATCAACAAAATTCTCTGCAAAAGCTGAAGACAGGGTGGAAGAGTGAAAATAAAAAAACTCGAAAGATAAACACACTGCCAATTTCAAATTATGCACAGGTAAAGTCCATTGCAAGTACAGTCTGAAAGTACCAACAAAATTCTCGGGGGTAATACCATGGGTGCTCGTAATACTATCGATAGTACAATTCTGTCAGAAATCAAAGAGATCAAATTGCTTGGTATCACCACGAGTCCTTCAGGACCTTTAGGACCTCAAAGCAATTTGATGGAGTTTAAGATTTCTGACAGATTTATCGATAGTATTCTGTGAGCACGATTAGTATTTATTTAGATAATTTCACGAACCAACAAAGTAAAAAAAGTTCTATTGTCGTGAATACTTCAATAGTTATAGATAATGCCTGATAAACATGAAGCCTGTCAGATTGACATTCATATCAGCAGCAAGATGATATTTTCTCCGTAGTTGTTTGGATACGTGGTTGCCATGACAAAGTGGTATTACCGGCTCGAAAGCTAGGAGCTGCGTATTATCGAGGCATACGTCCCTTGTTAGTCCTAATATTGCAGGAAAGGAGGGTTTCATACGGCGAGTGAAATTATCTGCCAAAGCTGACTACATGGTGGAAACTTGATATTTTTGATTACAAAATTATTTTCTGGAAAACTAAGCATACTGCCAGTTTCAAATTATGTATAGGTATAGTCCATTTGCAAGTACAGACAGCAGCTTCATTATGGATCATTTTTTACATTTATTGAATACAGAGCAGCATTATCAGATTTCAGATGCTAAATCATCTATAATATTCAGCAATGGAGATTTGACAAACAATTTTGTCGGATCTGTGATCCAATGGGCAACGAGGAACTTATTGGGGAGTTAATGCTGGAAAAATTCCTCACGTGCGACTTTTTTGCCATTGAGATTTTTAAATTGATGTGCCCCATCCCCTTTATCGGGCAACCACAATTTCCTTCATTTCATATATTAGTATCGGTTATAACATTCAAAATGGTTTCTATTCCATGATTACACATCAAACAGGTGAAAAGTGAAGTAAAAAATCCGAACTGTATGTGGAGTCCAGGCCAATTTATCATCTATAGTTAAACCTAGCATGCTTACCTCTTTAGACATTGACGACCATGTTGTCAGTGTTTTCAAAAAGAGTCCAACTTAAATTTTACCTACGTAATGTGTATAACAATGTATATTGTGTTTTAGGGGTGTTTAATTTCAGGTTATTCATTTCTGACCACTTCAGAACAAGTTCATAGATTTTTTCAGCTTTGTTTATCAAGTCAATCAAGTCTCTCCGCTACCAAGACATGTGTATCATCAGAATAACATATTGTTTGTATGCCGGAGCTTTTATTGCTGTTTAAATGTGTTAGTAGGTCATTCGCAAAGACTATATATAAAAAGGGACCCAGAATTGATCCTTGTGGAACTCCAGGCAGCATATTCAGAAAACAGCTGGATGTTTCATCGAGTCTTTCCACCTGCTTGCGAATACTCAAATAAGACATTCGTAGTTGTAGCGGATACTGCTTTCACTCAGAAACCAATATAAGCTATGAACTACATAGTCAAAAGATCGTGAAAAATCGAGAAACAGGCTCATCACGTTTTCTTTGTTGACCAGATGTCCAATTATGTTGCTGTGGAATTCGTATAAAGCAGAACTCGGTGCTCTTGTTTTTTGTAAAACCATGCTGAGATGGTGGGAGTTGTTTGAATTTGCTGAAAAAGTTAGTCAACTGATTCTTCATATTCAGTTCAGACAGTTTTGATAAAGTTGTTCAGATGGTCAACTTTTTTGTAAATGGGTGATACCCGAGCATACTTCAACTTGGGAATATCCCTCCTTGTGCTGAAAAATTAATTACAAATACTAATAGCTCATATTCAGGGTGTTTCATAATAAATGCGCAGGACTTCAGGATGTGATAGCTCGTCCAAAAATATGAAAAAAAGTTTCTATTAACTTACCCTCTAAAATTCAACATTTTCGAGAAAAAAATAATCGTTTTTTGCGAATATCTCTGGAACCGTTTATCGCACAGAAAATAGATTTCGTAGGCATTTTCTACTCATAATAAGCTATTTTTTGTGCGGATTTTTAATTTTTTTAAATTCATAATTGGTGAAGATTTTCAAGGGGTAGTGGGTGTTTTTTTCTCCAACTTCTACGCCACTGGAAAAAGTACAGTTTTGAGCCTTCTATATGAACCGCCAATGTTTTCTACACAAAAAAGGTATTCTTGGTCATAAGCTCTAAAGTTGACCGTTTTCAAGAAAAATCAACTTTCATGTTGTTTAGATAATGTTTTTTCCTCGAAAAATTGCTGCGTGCATTGAAGCTAACGGTGGACATTTCCAACAATTCAACTGAGTATGATTGTTATTGCTTTTTTCTTTTATTTTGCAATTAGGTCAACGTTTGGTTTTGTTACATGTTTTAACGTTTAAATAAATTTTGTATAATTAGGAAAAAATTATTTAAAAAAATTTACCATTTTTTTCAACATGAAAGTTGATTTTTCATGAAAACGGCCAACTTTAGAGCTTATGACCACGATTACCTTTTTTGTGTAGAAAACATTGGCGGCTCAAATAGGTGGCTCAAAATTATACTTTTTTCAGTGGCGTAGAAGTTGGAGAAAAAAGCACCTACTACCCCTTCAAAATTTTCACCAATTATGAATTTGAAAAAATAAAAAAATCCGCACAAAACATAGCTTATTATGAGTAGAAAATGCCTACGAAATCTATTTTCTGTGCATTGAACGGTTCCAGAGATAATTGCAAAAAACTGTTATTTTTTTTAAATTTCAACACCCTGTATCTCGAAAATGGTGCATTTTTGAGGGTAAGTTAATAAAACTTTTTTTCACATTTTTGGACTAGCTATCACATCCTGAAGTCCTGCGCATTTATTATGAAACACCCTGTATATAGAACGCTACTTGTTTTAAAAGCATATTTTTCATACCAACTATCCCACAAGAAGTTGTATTTTCCAAAGAATGGATTGAATCAAGGAGGTCATTTTCAGTTATGGGAGACATACAGAAAGTTTAAGGATTCGTCTGAATATTTCACTAAAGGTAGTGGATATCATAGACTCTGTCAACAGGCATCTTGGCAAAAATATGATTAAACTCATTGGCTAAATCATATTCATCAACCCCCAGCTGGTCAGCTAGAGAAACTTTATTTAGATCCTTATTACATTTTTTTTCTAAAATACTTTTACAATTTCCAAGGTTGCTATTTTGTTCTAAGCGATCAAAATGATTATTATAATACTGTTCTGAGGATATTCTGAGTGAATTATAGAGGGATATATTATTTTCGAAATCCATTAATTCAGGACTCCTGCAATATATTTTTTTACGCCTGACTTGTCTCATAGCACAATATGAGTGGGAAACAGTTTTTGAAATGATAAAAAATACTTTCAGGAAAAGTTTCAAACGCCAAGTTAAGACAATCATGTGTATAGACAATGGACCACTTTTCTTGTTACAAAGCATTTTGAAATCCTTTCCTTCTATTCTCTTGCACATTTTAATCCTGTATATTGAAAAATTTTTTAAAGAGATCTGAAACACCTATATCCACCACTGATGCTGTATAAGTATTGGAGTTATCAATACAGGATGATGGTGGTGGTTATTCTCAAGCTAACTGCAACATTAAAGCCGGGTAATAATTGATCTTCAACTATATCGAAGCCAGTGGTGCCTTCTGTCAGCCGAAATGAAAACTTACGAGGATGTATTGATATCTAGTTAGCCTAGACCAGTTCCCTGCATGACCAAAATATTGCGGTACCATAGCAACGAACAATAACTTATTACAAGTGTCAGTGTAAAGTTTGACGTCAAAAAAGTAAACCAGAGTTACGCAATAAATTAAAAGAAAAAATATGTCCATCGAAATGGTGAAAATCGAAAAATTGGAGTATCGAGCCATCAACAAGTACCTGTATTTAAAAGGGTTAAGAGGTAAGCAGATTTACGAAGATATGCTTAATACCCTTGGTGATCAATGTCCTTCGTATGCGACCGTGAAATATTGGACTGCAAGCTTCAAAAGAGGTAAATTTTCCATTGAAGATGACGACCGATAGGGAAGGCCAGTTTCTGTGTCAATCCCCGAAAATATCGATGCAGTTCATGACATGATTTTAACAGACCGTCGAATTGGGCTAAAACGGATATCTGAAGCACTGAATATTTCATACGAACGCGTTCGTCATATAGTTCACGTCAATTTGGACATGAGAAAAATTGCTGCAAAATGGATCCCCAAATGTTTGAATGTTGACCAAAAGCGTGCAAGGGTAGAAGCATCGCGTTCAATCTGTGCTTGATTTGAAAACGATGTAGACTTCTTAAACCGAATTATTACTATGGTTGAGACTTGGGTTCATTTCTACGATCCAGAAACAAAGCAACAATCGATGGAATGGCGACACTCCGGTTCTCCAAGACCTAAGAAGTCTCGTGTCAAAAAATCTGCTGGAAAAGTTCTTGCTCTAGTTTTTTGGGATTGCCATGGAGTAATCATGATTGAATTTTTGGATAAGGGTAAAACAATAACTGGAGATTACTATTCGACATTACTGATCACTCTACGGGAATAAATTGAAGAGAAAAGACGCGGAAAGCTATCCAAAGGTGTTTTGTTTTTGCAGGACAACGCCCCTGCACACAAATCTCATGTTGCCATGCAAAAAATTCGTGATTTAGGGTTTGAATTACTAGAACACCACCCTTATTCCCCAGATTTGGCTCCGTCCGACTACCATCTCTTTCCTCAACTGAAAAAAAGTTTAAAAGGTCGTAAATTTTCTTCCAACGAGGAGGTAATGAAAGCTGTGGAGGTCTGGTTTGCAGAGCAAGATGAAACATTTTTTTGAAAGGTCTAGAGACGTTGTAGGTTCGCTGTAATAAATGTATCCAATTAAGAGGAGAATATGTTGAGTAATAAAATATTTTGACATTGAAATTTTGTTTGGTGCTATAGTAGGCTATGAATTTTTCAATATATCCTCGTAGATACAATAGAGACTACTGATGGATGATCGTTTTGGAGGGATGAAAAAGTGCGAAAGTACATGCGCCACAACACCTCGTGTAATTGAAACTAAATTACACCAGACCAACAGATCCATATAACACCTCGTAACCCCTAAGCTTGTCAGTATTCACCTGAAGACCATGCGATACAAGCAATTGAAACGTTGTAAAAAAATTAAAGAAGAAAAAATCTTTCAACCCATTTAGACGATGGACATCGGAAACATAAGTTATCATTGGGGAAATGGTCTAATTCAGGAACTGGTAAAAATTAATAAATACAGTCGCTTCAAAAGAATGATCAGTTTATTTATTCATTCAATGTTCAGAACATTTCATACAAGTCAATAAGTATTTATAATTATTTTGCTCTGCTTCACATGCTATGATGGAGATGAAAGAGATTAGAGGCAAACAATAACAATACAATAAAGATTATGCAAGATCAGGCAACCAGTTCAATGCGCGGTCGTCTTCAGTTTTTCCATTCTCAACTTAAAATTATTTGATAGTATCTCAAAGGAAGTAAACTCTCAGCCTTACGTCCTAAATGGAACTTAATGACACCAATATTTTTCAGATATATGATATTCCTCAAACCATCGTCGATTACATCACTATATATTACTATATACATACAATAAATAATGGAACAAATATAAATTATATAACGTCTTGGTTTCCTAGCATCCTGGATGAGCGGGCTTGTCTCAAATGCCTGAAATGAAATGAAATGTATTTAATATGTACTGAGTGAATAAGTATGCTAGTATTATTTATCAATACTTCAATATTTGACAAGAAAGTTTTTTAAATGAAGAGTGAAATTCAGAAATATAAGAACTATACGCAAATACCGTAACTACTAAATATTGCATCCAAATCTAAAAAAAAAACCTATATTCATTGATCAATTCTGCAAAGTCTGTACGTGATAAATTCAACAAGTCTGGGGTTCACACACTTGATTGTGAGGATTGCAATGAAGTCCAGACAGGCCGCAGTGTTAATCAAAGATTCAGGGAGCATTTGAGAAGTTGCAGCTAAATAAACAGGATTGAAACTATGCCCCACCTCCTTGACAATAAATATAACTTCATACTGAATCTCGAAATTTAGATCTGAAATTGAACATAGTAATCTAGAAACCCCTAGGTAATGATTTTACCTATCTTCAAGGATGACTCTGTGTGTGGAAGCAATTGTCAGCTTCATTGTATATATTCTGTGTGTGAATTAGACGTTTTTATTTACTCTGTTTATCACTGAAACTACATTTCATTCGACGCACGCTTTGCCAACAAAATAACCATCATCAGGAACTGCAAGCATTTTATTTGGAAATAAAATACTATTTCATCATTCATGTTAGAGTGGGTGATGAAATAATCGAATCATCAGATAACTCCAACGTTCTTGGTACATACTTATTTTGTATTACATGGTAACATGACCTGGAAGTCAGGTAAAAAATCATGTACGTAAGATTGGTGCTATACAATCATACATGTCAAATTTCAACTTTTAAACGGTTACTTTGCAGTTGTTCCATATTTTTCATAATATTGTCATTTGGGGTCGCTCCACTGAACTTAAAAAAATATTTGTCTTCCAGAAAAGGATGTTGCTCATAATATATAAAATAGACTATAGAGAATCTTGTAGACAACACTTTATTCGTAATAAAGTCATGATTGTACCTAGCATTTATACCAACAAATGCATTATGTTGTTCTTAAAACAAATACATGAAGAATTACAATCGAAATTGAGACTTTCATGCATATTCTAGCAGGCACAGTGATGACTTTAGAAACATCCAGCTTTTCTATAGCAAAGTTCTCTTCATAAGGAAGCTGAATTCTATAATCACTCAATTAAAAAATCTAGTGTTATTAAGATTTTTACGTTCAATTGAAGCCACATTTGGCAAGAGATAAGGGCTAAAGAGCACAGAATACTGAAGATAAATTTCTAAAATTTTGAACAAGGGAGATATAAATCGTACCAAAGATGATATGATCGACACAATAATCATTTATACAAACTGAAAAGTAAATAAGGAAACAAGATGGATTTATGAGATACTGGATTCAATGAGAAGAGCAACTGTGGAGAAATCTCATGATCAAATAGGTCATGTCATTGGTATGTTGACAAAACAGTGGCTAGTATTTTGAATAAATTTTGCTGTCGAACTTTGAGGAGATATGCTAAAAAACAAATACAAGGATGTTTCGAATGTCTAATAGAAAAAATAACTGGAGAAAAGAGCCCCGGAAAACTTCATCAACCCAAAATACTGAAACGACCATTGGTCGAGTTACATATTGATCATATAGGACCTTTCCCAAAAAGCCATAATGGAAAAATGTATATTTTCGTAGTTGTGGATGCATTTTCAAGGTTTCTCAATTCATTTCCACTAGAACTACCTCAGTAAAAGAAACAGTTTCAAGATGGAAGCATTCATAAATCAGTTTGGCACACCAAAAGTAGTAGTAGGCGATAGAGGATCAGCGTTAACAAATTAAATTTAACATCGAACATAAATTGCATCCCAATTCACACAAGCAAATGGAATAGCTGAAATAAGGATGAAATCAATAGTACAAGTATTGGTTACGTCTATAGATTTTCAAGAAAATTTGTGTAAATATATTTATGTAGTGGGACGAAAAATTATTACACATTCCGAATGTTTATATAGATATCCCCTTTGTTTTGAAAATGCAAAAATGTAAAATTTTGCTGGGAGGACTGAACAGAAACAAAACTCTGAGAAAATCAGAAAAGAAGTCAAAGAAAACGTTGAGAAAGCAAAAAAACAATATTATGACAGGACGAAACATGAAGGCGTGAAATATAATATTGAAGATGCATAAACATTGAGCAAATGCTTTTACTTCGATTTCTTGAAACAGGAAAAATCATTTTGTAGAGTTATTAGACAAACCGGTAGTAAAAGCATTTGCTACCTTCTATGAATACTACCCATAGTGACAAAGCTATGTATATCATCCAAAAATACAGATGAAATATAGAGGACCATTTAGAGGAAATTTCAAGGAAACATGAGTTTCAAAAATTGGACAACTATTGCTCATATTTCACAATTAAATATCTATGAAAATCATGATGAAAATGAAGAGGCAAATGATAGTGATAATCAAGTTGATGAGGTAGAATTTCCAGAGGTTGAAGATACGAAAAAAAAAATTCAGAAAGTATCAGTAAAGACAGTTGGAAACCGGATACCGAGTCAGTCAGCGAAGAAAGGATTCTACAGGAGGAGGACTGAAGAATAGACCAAAAAGAAATATAGGTTTGAGGACAAACACATTTCAGGATAGCCGAAAGTTACAAACATTTTCATGTTTAATTCAAGCCACCGTTGAAGAAGGATAAGGTTTTTATTACAAAGACGAGTGGTTGTCAAAACGTGACACCAAACATACCCGGAATGTCAAGATTGGTGACCTAGTTATTTTGGTTGACAAAGATTTGGCCTGCAATTGCTGGCCTAAAAGTAGATTGAAGCAGTGTACCAAGGGAAAGATGGATACGTGAGGAATGTGGATGTCAAGAAGAAAGCCGTTATCTACCGAAGACCAGTTGTGAATTTGTGTTCACTTGATGTTCGTAGTGGGGGCTAATGTTTATTTTGGAAGTTTACTTTATTTTTGTAACGAAAATGTATTTTCAATAGAAGGGGGGAAGATGTTGAAGCTTTTATATCATTACTCTTCATCCTCCTGTAAGACATGAGTTAACTTTTCAGTTTGGTTTCCAAGGAAATGTATGCACAAAAACTACATAACAAGAAGTTTTTAAAATGTACTGTTGAAATAATAAAAAAACTATTGAAAACTCTTAAAGTACGAGTTCATTTATAAATAAGTTAGTTCTGTACCAGCTCTGATGTTTTGGATTGTAGTTTCGAAATGAAGTTCAGTTTAGTCACATCCAACAAGTCCCAGCACAGCCAACCGACAGTACGTTGGAGATATTTCCAACACTATATAGACAGGAAAAATCTCTTTGAAACGAAGCTCAGATAATTTTTGCCTAATGTTTGTTCCTATGGTATCGATGAGAATTTCAATCAATGAAATATATTTTATTTTGCGGTACCGTTACAATTTTATGTTTTTGTGGAAATATTTTTTTTAATATTGTGGAAATATTATATCTTTATATATAAATTTAAACCTCATGTGTGTATTTGTTGTCTTTTATGATCGTATGGGATCTAGTAAAATGTCATCATCATTATTTATTATTATTAATATTATTTTCGTACTTAATTGTTGGAAACTTCTTGTGTAGAACTAAGAATAAAAAATAACTAACTTTTCTAGTATCGATATCCATTTCCTCCACCATTTCCACCACCATTGCCTCCACCTCTGCCTCCAGCAGCTTCCTCTGCCGCATTCTGTTCAAGGGATTTCAATATTTCTGGAGGGATTGGAGGTGAAGTTGGAAGATGGTCTCCTACAGGTACGAATCCATTTTCATCAGCGGTGTACTCTACCTTGATTTCTGTTCCGTCCGGAGCAGTATAAGAGTAAGATCCCACCGCGGATTGAATTCCTTCTTCGCCACCAGGCTTTAGTTCACCTTCTTCTTGGGCCTTGATTCCATTTCCAGTTTCGTAACTGGAACAATTCAATTCATGATCAAAGTGCCAAATTTGATTGTAAACTCAAATTGTCTTCAACTGTTCTCAAGGAATTCTCTCTGCAATGGTATATAATTTCATGAAAAGTTATACAGCATGACACAATCATTGAATTTTCTGTAGACGAATTGGATATGAACAACAATGCAACAGAAAATCCAACCCCTTGTCGCTATAAACTATATTATTTGTCCAATAACAGCGGGACCACCTATAACATACACTACACGTTTTACTGTAGACACCCTTACAAATATATGTACAATGACCTTAGAAATATATATTATATGCATACTCTAGAATGCCAATCCCGCCAATTTTCACGGCGAAACGCATGCCGCGTATGTGACCCATTTGCGATGTGCGCATGCTCGTCGTCAGTTTAGTTTGAGTAGATCGTTGCCAAGTTTGAAAATCATTTGGTGTTCCAATTCAGAGTTTTGTGTCATGAGGCATTAAAACCCATGTCATTTGATAGAGTTAAATTTGCCAGCGCTTTCAGTACTTTTTAAAACCCAAAGAAACTTACTTAATACCTTAATGTACCCTATGTTACTGTAATTATAATGACCATGCAACAGTGCTTTTTCATCAGCAGACTTTTCTAAGATCTGTCACTCTTGCCAGAGATCAGAGACGGTTTTTAGAATTTCAGATTTTGTCCTGTATAGTTTTGTGTTTAGTTTCATCATCATCGGGTTGAGTTGAAAAACAGCATTCTGCTGATACTCCGCCTTTCATATTTGCAGATTAGGTATTAAGGTAATTTCATACTATCATTTTATATATTTATTTATTTGTTATTATATATATTTTTCTATTTGTTCCTGCATCTGATGAATAAAGACGAGTTATTATTATTATTATTTCTTCATTCGAGAATTTACATGATTTTTTTTCCTTTGACATATTTTCTAATAAAACAGTTTCTCCCCGCATATAAACAATGAACTTCTCAGTGTTTTCGTGTGGAGGTAAAGGAAAAATACCTGCAATGAATAATTTTGGTGGATAATGATATTTTTATGTATCTATGCTTTGCTCAAAATAGCTTATTATTTCAGCTTGACAATAAAGGCACGATTCTTGGTTGATGTTTTAGGACCCCAATGCAGAACATTTGAGTGAGAAAAATGTTACTCGTGGCAGACATTCTCCTCATGAAGGTTTGTGAAAAAAAGGACAATATAATCATTTTATACTCATTAGGTTTGTTTTGGTTCCTTTCATTACCGATTCTGAACCAGACCTCAACTGTGCTACTGCTTTGGTCCGTTCTACGACGGTTCTAGCTTAAAACCAAAACAAGCCTATTGATGCAGTAGTAACACTGTGTCTGCGTAAGCATGGCGAGTAATACAACTTTCTGCAAACAAATTCCGAGTATCAGCCACACCTCTTATATTTTGTTCTGACTACTCTTGAATTAGATCTATATTCCTACAAGAAGTACACGAAAACACTTACACTAAAAATATAGAATCTCCTCAGCAAATTAATGTCAATATGCAAGTGCATTTCTTTGACGATAAGGAAAATGCTCCTGGTCTCACTTTTTCATGCACCCCCATTGTGGAAATTGCACAAAGGTAACACAACTATTAATATCATAATATTATGTTATTCTCTTCAAATCATTTAAATTAAATGCACTTAGATATTTTGACATGAATCGTTCTAGAAAAAAAGCTTCTATATGAAAGTATTCAATTTTATAAATAAAAATTTGGGTTGAAATTATTCATAATATTAGCTGAAATCAATTTTCATAGTTTTTTGTTTTCAATTAAATTTAATTTATTTTCCAATCCAGTGATTGCTTGAAATTCGCACCGACTACTTGGGGTATTTTTTGTTGGGTTTTCCTACAGCTGAAAAATGAATGCGATGCCAAAAATCAATGAGTCGCTTCAGAGTGACAAATAATAATAGCCGTACTCTACTTTCTGATGACCGTCGCTGAATATTTGGGATCATGAAAATGTGAGAAGATGTATTTAAATCGAAAAAATAGTACCAAAATATTATACTGAAACCGGGCCTGTTACAAAAACACTAATGACGAACATGCGCATATTGCTGTCTAGTCTGAACTTTTTACATCACTTTTGACATATGGGATAAGCATTCTAGAGTAAGTAAATTATATACATTTCTATGATAATGACTCGTGTCAAAATTACTTGTGGGCAGAAACGATTCTTGCTCATAGTAACTATATCTGAACTGCACCTGTTATTATTGTGGCTGAATGTTGTGTGCTGTATTCGGATTGACTAAATACATTTGTCATGATTAGATAAAACTCACAATCCCTGGATTTGAGCTTGCTCATTTCTATTGTCGAAAATATCATAAAATGGTGGGTGTAGTATTTAGACCCCATGATTCAGTGTTTTCAATCTTGAATTTCATTTTAAATTTTGTGGCAAAGCGGTGAAAACGTTGATTTTTACATCATATCCTTCAGGAGATTTCAAGCATTTATTGACAATTTGGAAAGCATATTGGAACATTTTTTGAAATTTGACGATAAAATCATGATTGTCGGTGATTTCAACATTCATTTTGAACTTAACAATGATTTCTTATTGCATGTATAATAACTATATTCATTGAATTATTCTGGCTTATCGATACCTATTAATGATCACACAGGAATCACGGCTGGAAAATGTAGCTGTATGGATAATATTCTGACGAACTTTGGCACAGGTACGATGAAAACTGGTGTACTAGAACCATGTTTGTCCGATAACTCTGGACAATATACAATTATCAACAAGAAACTGAGTGTGGCCAAGAAAATGCCATAACAATGTCTGGTGTACAGAAATTAAGGAATGAATTATATAAAATGAACCAGGACATTTTTAAAGATAACGAGCAATTGGTTCAATGATGAGCTGAAGGATATCAAGTTTCCGTCAAATATGAAATTTGTATCTGATATCAGATGATGAAAGAATGTATAAATCATTGACGAAAGAATATATGAAAAAGTGAAAACTGCTCAAAAGTCTGCAAATAATGCCATTTGTTTTGCTGGAAACAAATCTAAAGCTAGCTGTCATATAATAAATTTCGAAAGAGCCAAGACAAACCGATGTCTACGACTTGAATAGTAAAATCATCAAAGAAATATTGGATGTAATTATGGAACCTTTAACCGACCTGAGCAACCAAATTATCAGTACAGAAAAATTCAAAGAAGGAGATTCGTCACTCATTCAAAATTATTGTCCCATTTCCATTATTCGTATTTTCTACAAGATAATTGAAAACATTTTGTATCAAAGTTATTTGGAAACTATTGAATTTTTTAGTGACTCGCAATTTCAGATCCGGATGTTCAACCACAGAACACAAAGAACTGATTTCTGTGGTTCAACCAAAGCGGTAGTAATAGGTATGGATAGCGGTATAGTAGAGGGCCTTGAAAGTGGCACCATACAGCTATCTCGCTCAGTGACCTGTCAAATGCCTTCGACTGTGTAGCTCATGATATTGTGAGGAATCAATTATTTCATAATGGCATATTAGAGAGATATCACTTTCACTATTTGGTTCTTATCTGACAAATCAGTTTCAGGCTGTCGGTTTCAATAATCTTTCATCAGATTTGAAAGAAATGAATCATGGTGTACCCAAGAGCTCTATCTTGGGCCCACTTTTGTTTATAATATATGTGAATGAGTTGAGTACCTTCATGACTTGTAAATGTCTCATGTTTGCCGATGACTCATCTTTCTTATATTCAGATCCAATTCAGTCGTTTATAGATTAGAGAGCATGGTTTATATCTCATAATTTGAAAGTCAATAATGACAAGGCACAGAGATCATTTCATCACCACCCGTCAGATTGAACAAGAAGAAAAAAGTGTTTGGATACTTGGAATAATTTTAGATCACAATATCAACTGGAGTGTTCATATAGAGACATTAAGACTGAAATTGTCAAGTATACGTCAGCTCAGACATATTGCAAAGAACCCCGCACCATTCTTATGGAAAATGGGTCCCGGTGAAATTTGATGAATTTTTGATATGATGTAGTTCAAGTGAAGCTGATCAAAAGTGTTCATGGGCCCAACTCAATCCTATGGCTAGTTTTCGAGATACAGGGCGTCAAAGTTGGTAAGTGGCCATTTCTTTAAAGTAGTATTACTTTCAGGAAAATATCTAAAATAAAAATGTATTTCGCGACAGATATTGCCTACCCATACAGCAATACTTCTAGACTGGTTTTTGATAAAAAATATTTTTGGATACAGGGTGAGTCAAGATGTGACAGTTTTTATGGTGACATTTTGTATATTTTTATTTTATATTTTGAGCTTTAGGGATACTTGACCACCAACCATTCAACATATTTCTTGAACAAAATTGATATACAGTATGAGACAAACACTAGGTGATGACAAAAATTGCGAAAAGGAGATTTTTTATAACTCATCCTGTAATTGACTTGCTGAATTTTTTATATGATGAAGTTCAAGTCAAGCTGATCAATAGTGTTCATCAACAATACACTTGATTTCCAACGAGGCATGTGGTAGTCTATCGATAGTTTCGTTGCGATAACATGAAAAGTACACTTTTCCCACCACTTTGTTGGAAGTCTGAAGACCCACAGTACCACCCCACCCTCTCACCTACTATCTCTCTCTTTCTCTTCTCTTTTCCTCTCGCTCTCTCTTATATTCTATTTGTTTCTGAACTGAACAACCCAGCATTCGAATTCTTTACCGAGATATTTGTTCCCTGAGAATTGAAATGTTCAAAAATTAAAAATTAATAAGATTTTTTTTGCTTCACACGATGTTCCCTGGACGTAACAGGAATTTTCCTTTTGTGAGAAGCTGGAAATGTAAAAATATTTTAATATGAATGAAACGAATCGACAAATATAGATCAAAGTGTTTGAAACGGTACCCTTCAACACCTTGTAGAGAAAAAACTGTTTATTTTTTAAGGTTGGGCTCATGAACACTATCGATCAGCTTGACTTGAACTTCATCATATCAAAAATTCAGCAAATCATTTACAGGATGAGTTATAAAAAAATCTCCTTTTCGCAATTTTTGTCATCACCTAGTGTTTGTCTCATACTGTATATCAATTTTGTTCAAGAAATATGTTGAATGGTTGGTGGTCAAGTATCCCTAAAGCTCAAAATATAAAATGAAAATATACAAAATGTCACAATAAAAACTGTCACTTCTTGACTCACCCTGTACAAAATGTTGAATTTATCAATTTTGACATATTCAAATGATGAGCATATCAGTGTGATACTTGGTTTGGCCACATCTTCACTTCGTAGGGTTGATTGAGAATTTCATTTTGAATAATGCTGGACTCACCCTGTATCCAAAAATATTTTTTATCAAAAACCAGTCTAGAAGTATTGCTGTATGGGTGAGCAATATCTGTCGCGAAATACATTTTTATTTCAGATGTTTTCCTGAAAGCAATACTACTTTAAAGAAATGGCCACTTACCAACTTACCAACTCGAAAACTAGCCATAGGATTGAGTTGGGCCCATGGACACTTTTGATCAGCTTCACTTGAACTACATCATATCAAAAATTCATCGAATTTCATCGGGACCCATTTTCCATAAGAATGGTGCGGGGTTCTTTTGATGCACTAATATTGAAGTATTACTCACTTTCTAAGTCATTCAAAATCAACAGAAAAACGCCATCAGAATATTAGGAAATGCGAGATATAGAGGTTCTTGCCCAACTCTGCTTTCATAGTTATTTATGCAACAAGTGCAAAAAGGCCTCGTCGGACAATTTCACGTCGAGTGCAATAAACAATTTTTGCACGGGTTGCATACAACATTTTTTCTACGTTCATGCAAAAAGCAAAAAATGATTTATTGAGGTGCGGCACTAGGTGTAGGAAAATGAAAAGCGCAACTTGAATACTTTATTATTAATATCGATTTGCATTGAAACAGGAACTAATACGTTACGAACAATTTAACTCAAACTTTATTTTTACCCTCAATGTTGAAAGTGAATGAACAATTGGTGCAATTTTCAATATGAATATTTCGTAGTGAAGTACCTATTGCAAATCTCACAGAATATCTGCTAAATATGTAGTAGGTTTAAACGTTTATGTTTGTCATGATGACAGCACGTTGAAGTAGAATGACAGATGAGTACAATAAAAACTTTATTGCACTAGTGCAATAAAGAACTTCTTTTTCCACTGAATATAGTTCAATAAAGTTTTGCTTTTTGCATGAATGTAGAAAAAAATTTATAATTATGACTCTTCCGTCCTCATACAGAGTGACCCATTAGTTACATTGAAAAATGAACTTACCTCCACTTGTAGCTGCCATCTCCGTTATTTACATTTTCGTATGAAATTATGGGTATCTGATCTCCACCACCGCCTCCTCCGCCACCTCCGCTGCCCCCACCATTTCCTGAAATAATTTTTCATAAAAATTAAAACATTAATAATCGCATTTTAAATGTTCAGGCCCCAAACGATAATACAGAGAAAAAATTGATAACCCAGATCTGAACTGGTGCTTTAATTTGATTCTAGAAAACCGAAGAAGTTATACGAAATGTTCATGATGATAAAAATAGCGTATTATTCTATAAGTGAAAATTAAGTCCATTTGTATGTTTTATAGTATCAGTTTCAAGTGGAAAATGTTCGGGTTTGATTGGCAATAAGCAATCAATCAACTGCATTAGTCTAATTGAATCTAAAACTGAAATGGATATTTAACCTCGACTTTCGAAAATAAAATTCGGAGCATACCTGCTCATGAATTTATAAGAGTATAAAAAGGTTAGGCAATACTTCATCTATATATCTTTTTATCATATAGAAAGAAATACAATTTGGCATAACCTCTCAAATTGTAGAGCCGCCGTAGAGACGTGTTTCTATTTTCTATCAAGATCAAATCTACATGAAATTTCAAGTGGTTCAAATCTTTTCGTTTTTCTTGGAAATGCAGTTTTTTGCGAATGTTTCATCAAATTTCAGTTGTTTGATGTTGAATTGTGATAATTCTACAAACAATTACTTGCAGTCCTCCATATAGGAAGTAGATTGCAGATTATGATCATAACTCAAAAAATATTATCAATGGGGTTATTTTATTTTTAATTTCATTTAAATATTTATTCTATGATAGTATTTCATCGTACATATTTCTAGTACACAAGGGGGTATTTTCGTGACTGTCCAAAAATGTATTTACTTTGTGGAAAGCAGTCAAATGTAGACCAATTTAATACGATTATTTCGTTTTTATATCGAGCTTTCAAAAAAAATTATTTTCTTCTTCAAGACATGAAAATAGTTGATACATAAATATGTAATGTTATTTAATAATTTGTGATACTTACTAACATGAAATTGAAAATAAATTAGATACAAAAAGAAACATAGGTGACAGAATTTGAAAGGATAAGTTGACAACAAATTGAGATTACTCGATCATATTTTCAAAAATAAGAAATATAAAATGTATAACTATAGGTATAAATATAATTTGAAAAATATTTTCAAGGAGGACGAGGTGAGATATTTTCTTTATGTTTTCTCAGTGGATATGTATATACGGTACTGAGATCATTGATGTCTGTTCTTTTATTCATTGTTTTTTCAGTATTTTTCATATGTACCATTTCAAGAAAGAGGTGCTTTTATAGATTTTGTTCATTACCAAGAATTTTTGCATTCACTTTTATGTGGTGTTATTCTGTATTTGAGCATTCTACTTGTCTAACTAAAGTATATTTAATCACAACTTCTACACGGAATTCCATAAATAATATTGGATCTATTCTCAATTGGTACATGAGTTTTCAACTTTGAGTGTACTTGTGATACTTATTCCAAACTGGTTTTACCTATTTCAACATTGTCTCCATTTTTGAACAAATTGATTAATTTTGCAGTCAAATCATCTATATGAGGTGAATACTTATAAATTGAAATTTGAGGGTATTTCGACAATAACTATTTTATTCATATCATTCACCTGATAAAGCAACGTTTTCTAGATAATTTGATATTTTCTCATAATTATCAAATAAATTAGCGAACGATGTTATTAATCCCTTTAGATATAACATGAGTCGATACAGATTGAAAACTCAATATCAGAGAGAATAGAACCTTGTGGTAGAGATATGACGGGTGACCAGTAACCAATTTACCCCCTGTCTATTTGCTGTTATTTGGTATAGATATTTTGAATTTGTTACATCGATTTGATGTCTGTTCAAATAGAAATTATAAATTTTTTTGAAAATTATGGATCGATATTTAATTACATTCCAACGATATTATATCACACTCATACTTTCAATCCACAAATTACTGATACTGATACTTTTTGCGTTCCCCTCGTGACGGGACATTTCCATAACATTGTGCTGAGGAAAATTAAGCAATAGCATGTGAGTAACAATAATTCGATCTCAAAGTTTTGACATAATTACTGATATGCAGACTAACTATTTTCCCAATCATAGTTTTTCTTTATTTTTCAACTGCAATAAGTGCTAACAGGAATTTTTTGAGTTGGTTAGAAACTCCCATTCATATTGAAATACAAACATGTAAAATTCTTAATTTTTCCTTTCCTGTTTTTTTTAATATAATCTCTATGATAAACCTGCATTTGTAATGAACCACTAAACTTCATCTCAATTGGCTATTTCTTCCTCAGGTATTATTATTGAAATTGGAGAATAATTTTCCCACAAAATACTAGAAATGGGTTTATTGGTGTTAAAAATAAGAAAAGTAGTTAGTCTGCACACCAATAATTGTGTCAAAACTACATCGTATAATTGTTACTTACATGATATTTTCCAATGTTTCATAGCACACTTTCATGAAAATGTCCCGTTGCGAGGGGAATTCAAAAAGTAATTTTCTGTGAGTTCGACATTTATAAAAATTATATATTTTGTTTGCGTTGTTGAATCCATATTCCACAATTTTAGCCAGGTCCATATTCATATTGTTCACATTCTTTCCTCGTTCATAAGTGGTATCATCGGCTAATATCAGAGCTATGATGAAGATAGCTGTGAACTGGACATGAAGTTGTTTCCAACTAATATTTAATGTGAAGTGAATATAATGTTGATGCCAGAATGGTCTGATTGAAAGCTAGACAACAAAGCTCACAACTGAGGGAGCAAACAGATACATGGAAGCTGGGCTTGGAATGTCGACGAGATATCTAGAGCCCAGTCAGAGTTTCATAAAATGTTCTATCAGATTGCTGCCATAAATGTGAGATATAAAGTAGGTCACCAGGTGATCTCTGATGACAAAAACCATATGGTCGATCGTTGGTAATTATTGAACATTCAAAATATTCCTCGATGTTGATCACTTTTACTTAAATCCCATTGATTCTCAAATCATAACGAGAAAATGGAAAAACAGAACTTACCTTTGCAGAGCTATCGACATTATCTATACACTTTTACCCCAACAATAAAGACATAAATCCGGTCGATTGCGGTACAATTCTAAATTCAATATTTGCCGAGATGGAATAATAAAATATAATAATAATAAAATATTGTGTTTCATTTTTGTTACTGCTGTTTGCACCTGTTTAGAAGTTTTCATATATTCCATGAAATCACCAATTAGTATTAGTTATTTCCCAATTTCAATTGCAATAAAATTGATGATGTTTTTTTCCCATCATCTTTTGGCAAACTACTCCGGCAGAGTCTGAGATATGACCCTATTTTTCAGAGAAATAATCCGAATCAAAGCTCAAAAAATTATGGGTCTTCTGAAGAACTAAAGTGAGACTTTTCGAGATAAAAACTTGTTCTGTATCACTTTTGGTTCCACTGGAAATAGTTCTAGTTTAAGTTTTTTAAAGGAACATCTTGTATATTTTCACATTGAGAACAAATATCAAACATAAGGAACTAGTTTTTTATTTGATTTTTTTGATGTGCGGACCATTTCCGTTCAAACCGGAAGTGCTACAGAACTGGTTTATATGTTTAAAAATCACATTTTAGTTCTTCAATAACCCTCCAATTTTTCAAAAATAGGGCTGCACCACCTCTCAGAATCCCTCGGCATAATTCTTGTTATATTTCAGCTCTCCATATTATTATTATTATTCAAGATATTAGTATTGTCTGATCTTTCATTAGATTGAATGTCTATCTTTGTATAATGAATGTGTAATTAATACTTGTTTGGTGTTTTAGTGTATCACTATTCCTTTGAATGGGTTTAATATATTTTCTTGAACTAGGTGGACGACAGAATTGTGTTGATTCCCAATTGAGGACTGAAGTTGACAATGGGTTTGCATTATTATATTATAACAGATATTCATCATCTGAATGATTCACGAAGATGGCATAAAAATAACTGAAATTGTCTATAGTTCGAGAATTCCAATTTCCATAGCGTTTTCTTCATTCACATGAATCCAATCAATTCGTCAATCTCCTTAAAACTAATATTATTCAACTGCCAGTTCTCACTGTTATATGAATTTAATATTATCTTCAACACTTTGATATTTTGTCGAATGAACATCTCTGAGTTTAAAATGATTGCGGTTTTCCATCTGAACAAGCATAAGATTACAAAAGTAGAAAAAATCCACCAAAACTGAGTCAACTTACACTCGACGCGCGTTTCGACAACAAAGTTAGCATCTTCAGGAGCTGAAAGCAGTAAATGACGTAGTTTTGGTGTTTGGATAGTTTCTGTTTCTTGTAATCACACCCAAGGTTCCAAATATTCATTTATTCCACTCATATGATCTTTTTTGTAACGTATATATTCATGACGGTTTCTATACAATATCAAGAAGTATATCTCAAAACCAAGCAAGAAAATTTCAAGTCTCAAAAATAATATGAAAATCTAAGCTAGATGAACTCGAAATGAGAGCATTATCAAAAGAAATATGTACTCAAATTCTTTTTCAAGTAATGATTTCTCTTTAGTGAGACCCTTTGAAGTTTTTCTAAAAACCTGTTATCTCAACAAATTTCTGTTGACACTACCAAGGACTAACTACTCAGTTCATAATTGAGTCACTCAGCTCAGTATGAGTTCAAGTCTCTGAATGGAAACCAAGATGAGAAAAATTAAATAAATTTAAGTTATAGATGAGATTTAACCTTTTCACCAGACTAGGAAATCCGTTCCGGGGTATCTCTCAATCAGATAAATATCGCGCAAAAGAAACAACTCAAACATACTTAAAAAATTAAAAATATGTTAAAAAATTCTCAGAGTTATTCTGCCAAAATGATATCAACGCATTGAATTATTGGTTACTTGTTATTTACCACCAAACTTGCCACCTCCGTTACCATTCCTTCCTCCCCCACTGCCACCTCCACCACCGCCACCTCTGCCCCCACCACCTGGTCCAAAGGGGGACGTTAGGCCTGGGCCACCACCAGCACCTTTCGCACCTGGAGGAAGATAACTGCTGGGCAACTTTGCTGCCGATGATATCTTCAGCAGGACGACAACAACCAACTGAAAAAAAAAACAGAATTAAGAATGGGTTGGGAAAGCTAATAGAAACTTTACATGTGGCAATTCAGATAGTACTTGAGTAGACCAGTCAAAGAAGCCCAAGACACAATTTTCTCGGCCCTCTATCGGATTTGGCAGCTCGTTTATTTAGGGCTAACTAATAGTATATTATGCAACAATCATGTAATGATGGTTGTTAATACACGTGCATTAACCGGGATACGGGTATGGTGTATGCGAGTGTATTAATAACCATTACAAGAGAGTTGCATACGCTATTTTTTCTACTACCAATAAACAATGAAGAACTATAAATATTATATTTATATATGTATTGAACAGAATATCAGTAATTACTCGTATTTCTATAGAAAATTACCTCGGGTATTACCAAGGCTTTAGGAAAACTATAAACATTATATTTATATTTATATTGAACATAATAATTTTAATTAGTCTGATTTCTTAAAAATACTAAGATTATTTATTAAACAGTTTGAAAAGTTTATTCCAGGTCCCACTGATCTGGAAGTGAAAGGAATATTTATATTTATTTCATCATTGCTAGTCTCAGTAGAGTTCAATATTGTATCGAAAATGCTGATTCTATTCTGAACCGAATATTCAATTTAGCCTTCCGCCACTGAATTGGATTTCCAGCCACCATGACGTTTTAATGCAGTAATATCACCACCGACATCAACTAATACGGTTGCAGATGTCCTTCGAAAATAACTCCCTGTATATAAATTCGGATCAGGCAGATTTAAATATGTTGCTGTTTGCTTCCCTAAACTACCAAACCAAACCAAACCAAATTTATTGATGCCAATGAAAAATTATGGGTTTTATTGATTACAAATCTGTATCATTATGAAACAGAGTAGATATGTGAATTAAGTGTATTATTATAGTACGGGTGTGGAAAAAATGTATTTAGCCAGCAGTAGCTGGTGCGCTAGGTTGTGCAGGTTGTGAATCGGATATCGTGGACGGAAAAGGAATAAAATAAAAATGCAGAGCAATAATAGTGTTTTCAAATCTTGCAATAAGCCCTCGACATTTTCAAAGTGCACAAACTGTCATGGAATTTTCCACGAAACCTGTTTAAATAAGGCCAAGAAAAACATTCCACCAATATCACCGAACTCACAGATCTATGGGACAAGCATGTTATCATTAGTTAGGTCCAAAACTGTTCAATACCCCACCGAAAAATATCCAGGTATGTCAAACATTCTACTCATTCAAGAAAAATTTCACAACCCACTTGAAATATATTCATCAGAGATCATACGTTTATATTTACCCTGATATAGTTAATAGCTTTTATCCACAATCACCTTATAATTGAAGTTTTATCCACACTTATGAACCGTATAAAGTACCACTTTATCCACTAGTGGAATAATGAAATTACTTTATTCCTCTAGTGGAATAATGAAAAATACAATCTTGAATATCAATCACATTTTACTTATTTTCACCAACTTCACAAATTTTTACAAATGGAGTCGATAAACAATCGAAAATACATAGCAACCATTCAACACCTCCCGATATTTTTGTATGTTATTTCAATGATTTTTGAGGAGGTGACAGCCGCTGTCAGAGCAAAACGTCAAATCATTTTGTGATGAAAAATTTCCGCGATTCTAATTCTAAATGAATGTGATTGTGAATAAAACGTTGTATTGCATGCGTGTTTTAGATACATTTTATTTGCTTAAGAAATTTAAACGCTCGAGCTTCGCTCTCGCGTTTAAACATTTTTGCGCAAATAAAATGATATCTAAAACACTTATACAATAAATAACTACTTTTTTATTCTTGAAATTTTATTTTACTGGTAATATCGAATATGTTATTGGTCGTACTTCTAAATCAATGTTTAGTCTGTAGGATTGTAAATTAAAGAATATGTTAAATTTTTGAATTGTTTATTTGGATTTTAAATATTTTAATATTTTATTAATATATTTTATATTGTTTTTCTGTATGTATTTCGGAATGTGAGTAAATATATTTATAGATATAAATTTTAATCATTTAAAATTATACTGTAAAAATTATTATTATACAAAGAAAAAAAGCTCCACCAATAAATCAAAGACGATGTGAAGAATCGTGAATCAAATTCAAAAAAAAGGAAGCAATTCAAATTTCCAACTTGTGAAGGCGACTTTAAAGTTTCTGAAATTGCCATGGCCAATAACTTCAATAGTCACTTCACCAAAGTTCCAAAGCAAAAAGCTGTGGATCTGAATTTTATGGAAAGAAACTTCGAAGCAAGATCTAACTCTCTTTTTTTGCATCCAATTACTGATCATGACGTTATTGAATGTGTGAATAAATAAAAATAAATAAAAAATTCCATTGCATCTGGCCATGATGAAAATTCAACCAATTATATGGACCAATATCGTACATTATGAATTTGTCTATGGAACAAAGAATTTTTCCTGATAAACTGATAACTGCTGTTGTCTTGCGAATTTCCAAAAAAGGTGCCTTGAATATTTATGATAACTACAGAGGAATCAGTCTCTTCTCTAGTATTTCCAAGAGTGTCAAGCCTAATATCAAGAACCAATTGGTGTCTTTTTTTCTGCCGATAAGTTCTTCTCGCCAAATCAACATAGATTCACCCAAAACAAAATCACTGATACAGCACTATACGATTTCAATGAGCACGTGATGAATGCCCTCGATGGAAAACTTCACGTCCGTATAGACTATTCATTGATTTCTCTAGAGCATTTGATTGTGTTGACCATAAACTTCTGTTGAAAATATTTGGAAGGCAGAATCCAAAGAGTAGTAATTCAGAATTCAATAAGCCAACCGGCAACGAGTAAACAGGGCGTCCCTCAAGGCTCTATACTCGGGCCTCTACTCTTCCTTGTATATGCTAATGATATGATGAATCATTTTACCGACCTGTGTGGACGGCAACTCCCGAATTGTCAAAGCACTGTCTGAAACCAACCAACTTATATTTTACAGTAAGGCCTTAACTGAAACACGGTTATGAAGGTTTCATATCAATATTTGGGAAGGTTATACTAATGTATACTTTACTCTAGGAGGCTTAGATCGGTTTTAAACTTTCCGAGTTAGCGTTAAATATTCCAAAACAGCTAAAGGGTCTGGAAAAGTGTCCCGGGCTTTTCAGACTCGTCAACCCATGCACTATCTGAATCCAAAAGGGCGTATTGGTTGCCAGACGTGAAATGAGTTGGTATGATTTTCAACTCTCCCACTCAACTATTCAGTAATGTGGTTAGGCTGGAAAACGGAATGGCAAGGATGCGTTTTCTATAGTTATAATCGAAAAACTTATCGATCCAAACTAAACACTTTGTTGTTATATTTTATCAATTTAATGTTTTTTTTTTATTTCAACTTCACAGGAAAAGTTGAAGATCAACTCACCCACTCTCAACAAGCACTTTCTATGAATGAATTTATATAATCGACATATTAATTACTAATGAATGAAATTAACATACTTGTTTCTCAATTACTCAACTACTCAATCACTCAACTACTCAATTCCCTAACTCAAATTTATTATAGTCACATTCAATGAATAAAGAAATATGGCTGCATAACAAATGAATAAGTAACAAGAGATTTCTTAGAAAGGGCTATTTTCTATAAGTGAAAAAAAATCAATAAGATGAATAACATAATAACCTTTTTTGTATAGCGAGTTTCACCGATATCAAAGTTGTTTTTTTTTGGTCAAATTCTGATTCAAGTATTTATCAAATAAATAAAATCTGGTTAATGAGTGAAAAATATGGCCATTTCAAATAGTTAAAATCGAGCAATGCATGAAATTGAAGTCAAAGTCAAAATATGGTTTATTGTTGGAAGTAAATGATAAACTTATTGACAAAGCTTCATTGTATTAAAGATAATGTTGAAAAATTTATGGAAATTCAATTAATACTTAACGAAATTTAGAAATAACAGAGGGAGGCACAGACATTTAGTTTTTGGTTATACGCAATTTGGAATTATTTTCAACTAATCTGACCTCAGCGGAAAAAAAATTCAACATAAAATATGGAACAAAAACAACAAAAAAAGAAATTTTCGAAAGTGAGGTATCCCAATACTCACTAGCTTTATGCTCCACATCTTTCTTAGAAACAATGTGAGTTGTAAACAAATATAACTGATAATACTGTGGATGACCAGGTTTATATAGTTGATTCTTCAATACTCAACCCCACTCTGGACAGAAGTAATTCAGAATAGTAAAACAAGATCGTGTTCATGAAATGAGATGTGAAGATGCATCTATTAGGATTACAAGACAGTCGCCTTTCACACAGACACATTAAGCTTTGTCTTCAGTTCTTTCTTATGAACCTTTCGGGTAATGACATTGGTATTCCAAATAGTGAGTAAATCTTCTGAAAATGCTTTCTGGTTATTCATTCAACTATTCCGAATTCAGCTTTCTATAGTGACTAAGTAGACGGGATGATTGGATTCTTCACTTTCGGTACATTTGTGATAGCAAAAATATGAAAATATCATTTGAAATATACCTAATGTTGTTAGACTGTAAAACGTATTGATTCTTCTTTTCGGAATGGCAAAGACTAGTTTTCTTAATTTATAATCAAGCAACTGTTGTTTCCAACTTTGCAACCAAGTGTTGCACATCTTTTCACTTAGCTACAATGTACTGAAAATGATCAACAGTCTGAAACACGAAAAGAAGGTTGCTCATAAAGGAAAAAAATGTATTCAAAGAAAAACTTTTTCCCATATGAGCAACCGTCTTTTCGTGTAATAAATTTTTTTCTAAGACTCCAATGAGTCTTAGAAAAAAATCGATTATGCATATCCGACAACCTGAAAATCGATTTTGACACAAAGGCAAATTGAAAAATGAAGAAATTGCTATTTTTTTTTCAACAAGCTTTCTTTTATAAAGTGTTGCACTAAACATTGAAAAGTAATATTTATTGAATGAAAAACAAAGAAATTTCAAAAACTTAAACAGTTTCTTAAAAGCGTTTCACCCCAAGCTTTTAAGAAAATATTTAAAAAATTAGAATTTCTTTGTTTTTCATTCAATAAATAATATTTTTAATTTTTTTATTCAATACCTACTTTAGAGCTGTTTTTTGTCGTTGAACCGTATTCAATAATGTTTTAAACACTTTTTCAATTTTACGTCATAGATTTGACTATGGCTTCAAAATGGTGCATTTCGTTTCAAAACATTCTGTCTATGACGTCATTGTTTCAACGCTAAAATGAAAAGGTTTTAAAACGGCCCAAATAATTTTAAAAAAGTTATACGACAAAAAACAGCTCAGAAATGGAAGCTTAATTTGAAAAGGTTGTTTTACGTTTATTTTATTCTGTACTTCAGCATTAGAATTTGTTTAAGTATCTGTATCAATAGGTGCGCCAGATATACGGGTCAACTGTTTCCGAGAATTTTTTTCACGTCATAATTTTCCAGAATCCCTACGCGTTCTCATTCTAGTCTTCAGGGGGCAGGGGGGTACAATTATTCCATGGTCTGACTTTATCACTATTTTTTTGGATTTTATCGATTTTATTTTCGATAGTATTCGTAACTGTTTCCGAGGAGGAGAGGGCTGTCCCTCCCGACTGACATTTCTTTACGTCGTAATTTTCCTCGTCCGAAACTCCTCAGATATTTTCCGAATTTCTATGCGTTCTTTATCTCACCTTCAGGGAACAGAGCGGTGATATTACTCGAAATTATATTAATCATGTTTTTTCACAATTTTATTTCTATTTGATTTTTGCGAGTTTTCACAAATTTGTTTGAGAAGGATAGGGGGTCCGAGACTCCCTAACAAATGTTTATAAATCGAAATTTTCCACTCCGAAACCATCGAATATTTTTCGAAATTCCTGCGCATTCTCTATTTCTATCTTAGCTTTAGGGGACAGGGCCGGTAAAATTATCCAACTGTCCGATGTTTCTTACTTTTTTTTCAAAGATTTGCCCAATTTCATTTCTAAGAGTTACCTCAAATTTGTTTGAGAAGGAAGGTGGTCCGGTCCCCAGCGACTGACATTTCTTTTTTCGTGATTTTCCATGTCCGAAACTGTCAATTTTTTTTTCGAATTCCTATCCAGCCCCTGAGGGGGGCAGAAGGAGTGAAATAATTTTTTTTTAAATTATTCGACTGTCCGATAATTTTCACTATTTTTACAATTTTATTTTTGATCTCTCTCTTTTTCATGGACGATGCTCTTCTGGAAAAGTAAGGATTTCTATTCCTTCTTCCAGCTAGCTCAGTCTTTAAACCCGAAGCGTCGACATTGAAGCAAAATTTGTAGTTCCTATAAAGCAGCTACGGATTATTCTTGGATTCAGAATTTGAAGACGGATTGTAGCAGCAACACTATGTGCTATGAATTCTGACAAGAACTCAGGCATAGAACGAAGCGAAGTTTTAATATTTATTAACTTCGAGCTTTGATAAAAGCTCTAGGCTAACGTGCGGCTTGCAAACGAATTCTTTCTGGATTTGTTGGTGTTCCCAACGAAATTCTAACCACTTCAATCAAGGCAGGCCGTAGATTCCATAAGAATGCGAGAAATGAATTATCTACCATGACATAAAATCGATGATAACTCTTACAAACCTGCTCGGATGCTCCCGAGTGACTCCTTTAACCACCATGCACCCCTTAAGGTTGAGGCCCGGAAGGATGAACGCCCCAGCACTCGTACGTACTCGAAAGCTCACCCCCCCCTATCCACCACCCCCGCTCGTTAAAGCGGTTCCTCATCCTGATGACTGGCGATCAGCAGAATAAAATCTGACCGTTTGATATGGAGTGCCCAGCCCATTCTCGGCTTGAAGCTCCCTTATTTCTGACATGAGTTGACTTTTAAAACTATGACTTTACTTTATGTGCATAGTGCCCCCCTGAAACTGGCTGAAGGCCTGAAAAAGCTCTCGGCTGAGGGCTGAGTGCTGTGTATTGATTTAGTGAAATTGAAAATTGAAAAATTACTTCTTGGTCGGTTCTTCTTGGTATCTGAAACATAAAAGCATAAAATTGGTGCCTGTTGAAGTAGACGTTGGCGTCGCCGAAGGTCTCGCTTCCGCCGTACTTCTTCAGGGGTGTCGTTGTGAGACTCCTTTAAGAATCCATTTCGGCTTCTTAAATAGAAGAACTCGACATTTTCTCCGGCCAATGCCGGAGCAGAGCCGCGGTGGGCGGAGCCTATCAGAGTCTATCCTCCGAATATACTCTCGCCTAAAAAAAAAAATATTCCATTTATTATCATTTCTGGCCAAAGATAACAAGACATGCGAAAAATCTCATTCTCAGGACTTGTTCTACCAACGAACGTCAAAGCTTTGGAACTCACAACAGCCTGCAGAAATTCAAGAACACCAATTCCTCTCACTTTTCCTTGGCTCTCACGATGTTGTCTGAACATTACAGAATTTTCCTCTTCGTAGGAACCACAATATAAAATAGATTGAATAACAAAATTATAAAACTGCAAAAAGTGGGGACAGATGGCAAGATATCGAAAAAAGATACTTAAAATTTTATTTCATACTAATATACAGACTTTCCAGATATAAATCGGGAAAATTTAAAACTGTTTTTTTTATTATTCGTTCTCGTCACAAATTTCAAATTTTTCTTTCCTATTACCTTGATTGTAGTGGGATATTTGTCGGTTCTTATTTATTAATATGATCTAAGAAAATGTTCAAGTCATCACTACTATGCTTCAAACTGACAAACACATCAACATATCAGCTCCACCATACCCTGATTCATTCTTCAAAATGTTCCATGAATATGTTCCTCAAAACTGGCGACAATATCCATACTGAATTCTTGTTCACAAAAATCATTTTTAACCTGGAAATTTGTTTTTTCACTACAGAGTTTAAGGAGTTCTATGATAACATATAGTGAGTTGGTAACTGAAAGAATAAAGATAAATGAAGAACAAAAATCACGTGAGCTTGAAAAACCTATTATGTATTCTGAACGCTATTGTATTCGCAATATCAACTTAGATACATACACCTGCTGAGTATGTGATGAGAACGAACTTCCATGATTTAATCAGCTTTTAACCCAATTAGGATTGGCACGTTCACGAGTACTGCATTCTCGAGACTTGTCGGATGAGTATCGTCGGTTATGTGGAAACAAGTTTTATCGATACCATTCTCTGTTTCATCGGACGATCATTCTTATTAGGTATTAATGAACGTTCTTCAATGTTGATGGTTATGACAGAAGGTCAAGAAATGAAGATATCTTCATTTGGAATGGCCGTTGCGTACTTTTGCTTGTGCTTCAAAGTTAGGTTAGTGAGGGAAGATATTCGAGTTCTACGTAAAAAATAATAGTGTTATTGTGCATTTAGCTATTAGTGAGATTATTTCCATTCCCATTTCGTTCTCATTTGATTGTGAGATGGTACGTTTCATAATTTATAAATTAATCTGACAATTTCCCCTCATATTATATGAACCAAACAAATGTCATCATCTTCTTAATCTGAACCAGTGATAACAAGACTTTCTGAAAACATTGCTTTCAGCTCGTGGTATTTCCAAATCGGTGTTTCGACGATTCCTGTTTTCTACATTTCCATAGCTAAAACAATCACGATAGTCAGTTGACGTCAGTTTGACGCCTGAAAGGCGCCAAATACGCAAAAGGAACCATTATGGCAAAACGGATAAAGTTTAACATCGTCTATTCATTCTTGAAATTGTCTGATCGGATATCCCTTCAAAATGCAGAATTTTCAAAATACTGACACCTTGCCTATTACTCAAACTGTGCTGTTGTACAAATCACCACTCGAGCAAGCTCTCGTAGTGTTTTTAAGCAACACAGTTTTCGTGACAGCAGGGTAAAAGAATTTTTCGAATATTCTGCATTTTGTCGGGATATTATTACACCAAGCAATAGAGAATGAGTTTTTAACAAAAATACTATTAGGAAACGGACTATGCCATCACATGAAGTTATATTGTGTTATGTTTTCGACTTGCAACTGTCATTTATTAATTTGTTATAAACATTTAAATACCAAAAAACGTGTTTTTTAATAGTTTTGCTTATAAAATAAAAACTAATAGAGCAATCTGGTTGCTCCAATGAGAAGAATTGTAGATAATTGAAGTAAAAATAAAATGGGATATTAAACAACCCTGTCGAAGAAAATCTGGAGAAACCGGAAAATTTTGCGAGTTTTTCAAAAATTCATAACTACGCCATTTTTCAATAAGTAGGATTGGCCTTTCTCATGAAAGTATTGAATCATATACTTTATGTGTGCACAAAACAGGCGCTGTCGGATCGTTAATTTTGGCACAATTGCATATAAATTATTTTTGCAGCGGGCCTGGATGCTCTAGTGATTGCCCGATTTCAACTTCTCAAACAGATTATGAAAGTATACAAAACGTATATTCTCATTTTGCGTTAAAATGATGCGAAATGTGTGAAAAATGCATGCAAACATGACTGAAAGCGGCCGCGCCCGCCTTAGCTACCGAATAGTAGGAGAGTCCGGGATATAAAGGGTATTCTTCTGATGAACGGGTTACGTGATAATACGTACCACTCGACTGCTTTCACCAGCTCGGCCGTTTTCAGTAATTTTTCACCCATTTTGCAGCATTTTAGCGCAAAGTGGGAATATACGTTTCATAGTACTGTACTTCTACTTTCAAAATCTGTTTCAGAAAATGAAATCGGACTATCACTAGAGCATCCAGGCACGCTGCAAGATAGTGCAAAACATTTCAAATTGCAATTGTGCCAAAACTAATGATCCGTCACACACAAAGTACAAACGATTGAATACTTTCATGAGAAGGGCCAACCCTATTTCTTAAAAAAGATCGGAGTTATGAATTTTTTAAAAAATCGTTAAATTTTCCGGTTTTCTGGTTTTCCTCCGTTACTAATGATCCGACAAGGTCAATTTGTTCGTATTTCAATTATCTACAATCCTTTCCATTGGAGCATTCAAATTGCTCTATTAGTTTTTATTTTATAAGCAAAACAATTTTAAAAAACACGTTTTTTGTTTTTTGAATGTTTATAATAAATTAATAAATGACACTTGTGAGTCGAAAACATAACAGAATATAACTACGGACTGTCTTCCATATGATGGTACGGTAGGTTTTCTAATTGTGTTTTTGTTAGGAAAAAATGCTCTATTAATTGGCCTATATTACTGAAAACAATATAAGTGGAAATATTCTTCACTGGCACTATAGACCAAGCTATAGAGGTTTTTTCGCACAAAAAATAAAACACGCAAATGACCTTACTAATTTTAATAAGATAGTTCGTTAATGAAAACCCCAGTTTTCACTACAGCAAAATTTTTCAAACAAGCAATAGTGAAAAAAATAAAAAAAAAATTATATCTGGAGCTCGACAAACAATATTGCGGAAATTGTGGTTCAACTGTGCGCAAGATATTTTCGACCGATGTGTAGTTTTTGCACAATCGCGTTGTAAACAATTCAACGGCACATCTGGCGCCAATTTAAGGAAAATGTTGTATTCAAATTCTTTGAACGGCATCTGGAAGTAGCAATATCTACAATTTTTATATTTTGGAATTTTACCTGAGAGGTGGGAAATGTGTTGAAAATGTCACGGAAAGTTGAACAACGCTTCAAAGTGCGTCCGATGTCACCCGAAGTCGCACTGAAGTTAACTCGAGTTGAGTTCGGGTGCACTTTGAAGCATTTAGAGTAACTCTCAGTGACATTTTCAACACATTTCCCACCTCTCAGGTGAAAATCCAAAATACATAAATTGTAGATATTGATCTCTAGGTATTTCCAAATGCCATTTATAGAATTTGAATTAGATGATTTTTCCCTTGTATCGGCGCATTTAGAAAGACCTGCCCTTAAATTATTTATAACAAGATTGTGCAAAAACAACACGTCGGACAGGAACCATCTTACGCACATATTATTATCTAACAGTTTCCGAAATATTGTTTGTCCAGCTTCATAGTTATAAAATTATGAATTTTTGAAAAATTGTCTCTTTTTCGAGGTTGCTTGCTGAAAACGGCCGAGCTGGTGAAAGCTGTCGAGTGGTAGGAGTGAGCGGGAGGGAAGGCGTACTATCACGTAACCCGTTCATTGGAAGAATACCCCTCATTTCTCGTTCTCTCTTACTATTCGGCAGCTAACGCGGGCTCGGCCGTTTTCAGTCATGTTTGCATGCATTTTTCACCCATTTCTCACCATTGTAGCGCAAAATGAGAAAATACTTGTTGTAGTACTATACTTTTACTTTCATAATCTGTACAAGAAATTGAAATCGGGCTATCACAAGAGCATCCAGGCACGCTGCAAGATGGTGCAAAAAAAAATTAAATTGCAATTGTGCCAAAACTAACGATCCGACAGCGCCTGTTTTGTTCACATATAAAGTATACATGATTCAATACTTTCATGAGAAAGGAAAATCCTACTCGTTGAAAAATGGCGGAGTTATGAATTTTTCAAAAAATCGCAAAATTATCCTGTTTTTCCAGTTTTTCTCCTTTACTAATGATCCGAAAGAGTTGTGAAACATCCTATTTTATTTGTATTTCAATTATCTACAATTCTTTCCATTGAAGCAACCAGATTGGTCTATTACTTTTTATTTTATAAGCAAAACAATAAGAAATAACACGTTTTTTGTTTTTTAAATGTTTATAACAAATTAATAAATGACAGTTGCGAGTCGAAAACATAACAGAATATAACTACGGACTGTCTTCCATGTGATGGCATAGCAGCTTTCCTACTAGTATTTTTGTTAAAATCTTACTCATTTTATGCTCTATTGCTTGGTGTATCTGTGTGAAAAGAGCCTCTTATTTTTATCTACAGCTAGGCTTTCTGAAAGGTTGAAATATTATTTACTGGCACTAATAAACTTCAAATAACAAATCATCACTAACCATGAAAGAGAGTGAAACTGCTTGTTTCAGTACAGTTGGCAATTAGTAGATAACATTTTAGGATGTAGAAATAATTTGCTCAATATTGACGGTATGGAAGAACCGAAATTCGAATGAAATAAATACTGCTAGTTCAGAAAAACAAGCTGAAAACCGTGAGAAACTAACTATAAAGAATGAGCTTTTCAAGGATCGTTCATACCCTTGCGAATATTCGCAATTTTTGGCAAATCGCAAAAGAAATCTCCACATGGACGTTCATACTCAGGCGGCAAAAAACTGCGGTAAATGACGAATCATAACATGTAACTTTTTGGTATGTTAGGTTAGATTAGATATTGTTTTTTGTTTTTTTTTTTTGTTCTTTTCTAAAAGATCAGTTGAATATGGAGAAAGTTGGCTGTAAGGATTATTACTCATTAGCTCACTCAGTGTTTCCCAAATGAATAAATATATTGTCAACATTGAAAAGTGACAATAAATAAACTAGGAGCAGTGCCGAAAAAAATTGGAGAGTAGGTATTTGAAATTGCCCGATAATGCTTCGTACTTCAGGAGGACTTCGGCTACCATTTTGGTCGACGCAGGAGGTGATTCAAGGACGCTGGAACGACTAGGTGGGCGGAAGCCTTCTACCGTAGCAGAAGGATACGTAGACGAATCCGCGTAAACAAAACAGTAAATATTTTTAAAATGAATAATTATTGGAAAAATCAAATGTACAAATGTCATTATTTACTTTAATGCCACTGATAATAATGATTAATAATTCCTAATTATTTGAATACATACAAATTTAACTTCTTAAATTCATCATTTTAAAATTGTTGTTGTTGAAATTGTTTTTTCCGTTAACCAGCTGTCGTCCCCTTACGAACGGCAGCCCTCAAAAGTCGAAACTTGTGCGAGCCAAGGATTAACGAGGTCTTACCTTTTTACGTGCGATTCCTAGCACGATCCGAGGAGAATATCGAAAGGAGGTCCGTAGGTCACCCATCCAAACCACGGTCTCGCATAGCGTTGCTTGGCTTCAGATATCGGTGAACCGGCGCTCTCCGTTCGAGCAATCCCCGCAGGATTTATATATACTTATTCTGCATACCTAGTATAAATTTATATTTTCTCAGATTTAGTTTGTTGTTGTTGAAGATTAAACCATAAACTACGTTAGTTACCCTTCGTTTTTTTATTACTCAAGACTTAAACAAACGCCTCACCCGGTATTTAGCACAAGTCAACTATGCGTGAAAACATTAACTGTGCGTAAGGTTATGTTTTACGCACTAATCATGCTTTCTTCGAGAAGACAGTATTTTGCTCCAGATTTTACTCGGAAGTTATCATTACGACGTAAATTGAAAACTTCAAAAGATGAAACATTCATCAACTTTTGCTTGAAATGGAAAAAAAGTTGCCCACCAGAGAGGCCACCTATCTATATGGAAGTATGAACATTCCAAAAATATTTTTGATATTCAATTTTGGAAAAATTTAATTATTCGATTTTTTATTAAATTTTTTCTGATGTAACAAGATTAAACATACTTTTCCACAGACACTTTTTATAATCTTTCTTGTGATTATGTCAGTTTTACTGTCCGATTTTTCGTTATCGACAACCATCCTCGACTTAATTTTTCTTAATTCGACACTGTTTCGATAATTACAAATTTACAAAGTACTTTTCATTCTCGATTCAATGGTGTATCATACATGGTAGTTTTATTTTGTGTCAGATCCCCTCGAATTTTTGGAGGAATTTTTGTGTATACGTGCCTGAATTGGAAAAAAACTGTGAAATTAATGATTGTATGGAATGTCAAGCTCTGCAATGATTTTTAATGTGCGGTGATTGAATTCTGCATTTTGTTAGGTTAGTTATCTGTACCGAGTATCCTAACAATCAATACAATAAAACAAGCATTTATTATTATTATTAGATATAATTGATCAAAAGAAAATCAAAAGTTTGTTGACATGTTACATGACTAGTGAAAATCTCTTTAAAAATCCGTGATGATGGCCGTAAACGCATTGGAATAATAATACATTGTTGAATTCAGAAAGAAAAATACTTCAAAAACCTGTATTCTTCGGAAAAAGTTCGTATGTAAAAATATTAAGCTGACGATGGTTCTTCGATAACGAAACGTCAGAGGGTAAAACTGATATCAGCACAAGATAATTTTCTTTAAAAAACTATGGTTTTGTTCGAGCTCTGACGATAAACCCAGATTTTTTTATCGAATTGCCTCCCGAATTTACTAACTATTCAATTATAAATTTCAAGAAGAAACTGAAAGCCCAACTTTTATCTACTATGTAGGTTGATTGAAAAAAAGTAATATGGCAACTTTTCTGAGTTTCGGGAAAGGATTATTTCGAGTTAGGATTATTAGGAGTATTTAAAAGATTTATGTTTTTCAAATATACAATGTTGTTATTTTGTTGAGAAATAACGATGTATTGTCGTTCCATATCTTGTGTCATATTATTATCTATTATTCTATTATTATTCTATCAGTTCTGTGCTGAAGGTTCAATTGAAAAAACTGCTTGCCAGTGACACTTCGCCTATTCAATCATTTAAACATGTACATATGTTACCCTTTATTATCCATAGCTGAATGAATAAAGTCCTATCATTGTTTATATAGAAGTAAGATAGTTAGTCAATGCCTCTGTAATTGGTGTTGGACGCAAACGCGAGTGTCATCTAGCGTGATTAGTTACAAACATGAATATTTGACGTCATTTTAATGCAGGTTCCTTCAAAAAACCCTGATTTTAATGCTGTCCCATTGTTTCAATCAAGTAACGACATGACTTGAAGGCCTGATCACTGAAGTTACGACATGACTTGGATGCGAGCTCACTATCGCCATCTACATGTCGCATCCATTTTGATCCAATTATAATCCCATAAGGTTGACTAACTATGTTCTATATAAACAATGGTCCTATTATTATTACTATTACAATAAAAATTCAGTTTTTCCAAAATAATTTGAAAATCAAGAAAGTTTTTAGAAATTTCATACTGCCACCTAGATAGCCATTCCATTAAGCAACTTTGTTTCTCATTCATCGAAAACAGTTTTTATTAACGTATCAGATATCCCCATAGTGGACAACCTTATCTTGGATTCACTGTATATCCGAAAACGATCAGCTCTGTAAAAAGTGTCATTGACTTCAGAAACGAGACGTCATGTAATATATTATTGTTAAGTTGTTTGATTGTTTGCTGTTCAAATAAAACAAAATTATTATTATATTGGCCGCTGGCTGGGGCCTAGAAAGAATAGATCCTGTCACAAGAGGTGACTTATAGACTAAAAGAAGGGAGCTAACCACCTTTGGGGCGCCGACCAGAGCAACCCTCAATGGTGACTCAAATTGGCAAACTTAGTTACATAGGACACATAGGTCACTTGCCTTGGATATGCTGACGACATAGTCAATATGGCCAAAGGCAAATTCGAAGGAACCCTCTGCGATCTCATAGAAAGGGAGCTAGAGACTACCAGAAGATGGTGCCTCTCTGTGGGATTGAGAATTAACTCATCAAAAACCACAATGGTAACATTCACTGGAAGAACAAAGATTCAGCACCTAAGGACTGTTCGCCTCGACGGATCAGATTTAGGATGGCAGCAAGAGGTGAAGTATCTATGACTAACCCTAGACTCAAAACTACTCAGGAACAGACACGTAGAAAAGATCGCTAACAAGGCAAAATCATCACTGATGGTGTGCAGGAACATTGCAGGAAAAACATGGGGCTGTAACCCATCAATACTGCAATGGATGTACACCATGATAGTGAGACCTATGATCACCTACGGAGCAGTAGTGTGGCACGGTAGAACCGAACTCGCCACAACAAAGAAAATCCTGGAGAAAGTACAAAGACTATCATGTCTTTGCATAACAGGAGCAATGAGGTCAACTCCAACAGCAGCAATAGAGGTCATTCTGGACCTCACTCCTCTCCATCTCATGGTGAGGAGAACTGCTTGGGGAGCAAACCTGAGGTTGGCCAAAGTCGGACTCAAAGGGACAGCACACAGTGTAAGGGGCTCAACCCCCACCGGAAGTGCACACCTTGCCGATCTCCCAACTGACGAAATTACCAGGAAATTTAGTTTCGAGAAATTTTTTCGAACGGAACTAATTACCAAGAAACACTGGAGCACAGAATCCATTCGAGCACTGGGTAAGAATACCATTACATGGTACACGGACGGGTCTAAAACTCCCGACGGAACTGGAGCAGGAGTATTTGGACCTCGTACCAAGTACTCCGAACCCATGGGACACTTCCCCAGCATTTTTCAAGCGGAAATTCACGTCATAGCAAGATGCATTCATTTCAACCTCGACAGGAACTAACGGAACAAGGAAATTGCAATCCTTTCCGACAGTCAAGCAGCCATCAAAGCGTTGAGCTCATATAACATCAACTCGAAGATCGTCTGGGAATGCCTTGAAAAACTTAATGATCTAGGCAGGAACAACAAGGTGATCCTCCTCTGGGTGCCAGGGCACGTCGGAGTAGAGGGCAATAAACAAGCAGACACCCTGGCACGAAAAGGGGCATCAACGCCACTGATCGGGCCAGAACCAATCTGCGGACTTGGAAAATCTTACTTCCAAGAAGAACTCAATGAAACTGAAGAAGCAATGAGAGCAACATACTGGTAAAGACTTCCAGGGCTAAGGCAGGACAAAGATCTCCTCGGCAATTTCAACCGAGCAAGATCGAAAACACTGATTAACCTCAGCAAAATTAGTCAAAAGACGATCACAGGATTTCTAACGGGGCATTGCAAACTCAAAGAACACCTAAGGAAGCTAGGCTTGGAGGAGGACAACACCTGCAGATTCTGTGGGGAACATCCAGAAACACCTCACCACATATTGATGGAGTGTTATGCTGTACACCACAAAAGATTAAATATACTGGGATCACACCAGCTGACTGTGGAAGAAATACCACAAATGAACTCCCTCAAAATCCTAAAATTCCTGAAGGAATTGAGGCTTGAGGGGCTGCTGTAAACGAGAACACCTTGAGATAGCAGAAGAAGATGGGGCACAATAGATCTAACTAGGTCGCAGCGCATCAGTCACCATCCATACCTAACAATACAACAATACATAGGACATCCGGGAAAAAGGAACCAGAGGAACCAAAGGTACCCCCTAAACAAAAGTTAGCACAGAGGACCCCTGCAGAGGACCACTTCGACCACAGCTGACAGAACCTCCGCAGGTGCCTCTACCTGAAGCCAAACATGTGGGTGAACAAAAGACCAAACAAACTGAGAGGTCTACGTAAAGAAAATTATTTCTCCATGTCTGAAAGTTAAGGTCAACAACAACTGTGGTGGATAAGTTGGCTGGTGTTGATCAGAAATCATAGGAACTGTTGGCGCGGTTACAGTTTGGATGGCCAAGACGGAATATTTTCCTCATATATAAAATTTCTCATGAAAGGAATTCAATTATCGAAAAATTACAGAGGAAATTTCCCTCACGTGTAAAAACGTCCATAAGAGGAATGCAATTACCGCTGGCTTACAGCGATAATTGCACTGTAGTGACGCGTTTCGCGTCACGGCAGTGCAATTATCGCATTAGATGTCAATTCAAGTGAAGTCGCGCGATTTTAATGTCAGAAGTGAGACTTCAAATGTGTCATCTACCTACAAGTGTTCATATCGCGATTGCTACGGAAGTAAAGGTACGGTTCCTTCCATGCGGCCGTCGTACACGGCGGCCGCAGTGCGTCGACCGGATGCGTCAGCCGGTCGATCTCATGGTTTCTTCCATGCGGATGTCGTGTACGGCGGACGGAGCCGGTTTTCCGCCGATGGTGCTAGTAATGCTAGTTCACAGTAGTTGAAGTGAAGATGGATGATCTTTTCCACCTTATTTGTTATTGGAAGTAAATGACGATGAGGAAATCCTGCAGTTTATCGACTTGGAAAAAAGCAATGCGAATATAAATCCAATATTCAAAAAAAGGCGTGAAGAGGGGTGTTCTGTTACATTAATTAATCGACATCTACTCGGTAATGAAGTAAAATTTAGGGAATATTTCAGATTGAACAAGGTGCAGTTTGTGTACATCTTCAACTTGATGAAAGATTATGTAAAATCAGAGTAATACAAGCGAGTTTAATACATTAAAACCCCAGAGGAATACGAAAACTCTCTTGCGGCTGCGACTACACTGCTTCTGGAGCAGTACCGTCGCAACGATCGCAGTCGTTCACAGCTGACGTGTCCGGCCGCCGCTTGGAAGGAAACATGTACATTCAAAAACACGTGTAGCAGTAGGTTACGGCCGCCGCACTGCGGCCGCTGTGCGCGGCGGCCGCATGGAAGGAACCATACCTTAACTGAGAAGCTTACGGACATAGCAACGCTAATCTGAAGTAAACAAATATCATTTTTTTCATATTTCTCGTCTAAGGGTGGATTTAGTCAACTTTAGCATAAGCATTATCATAAACATAGCGGCAACATCAAAGGTTTTTATCATAAACTCAACATTGTTGTATAAATGGCGCCATTTGATATAACAGATTCAACTTTTGTTTTTGACATATATTTAAGCACAATTTTAAAATGATGTTGACTAAATGCACCTTAAAATGAACCGTTTCGGAACTTTTAATGAAGCCGAAATCGATAAGAATATCGCAAAAACGACTCCAGCGAATACTAAGAAAAGTAAGAAGTTTATTTGGAATCAGTTCATGGATTTTTGTAAAGCAAGAGGGTATAAATTAGAAAAAGACACGCCAGCATGCGAAAATCTTGAAGGACTGGGCTCATAACATGAAGAAAAATAATGGTGAGGAGTACAAAGAAAGCACCGTGAAAACTATTTGGAATGTCACCGCCAAAATGATTATGGAAGAATACTTCCAGAAATATGGTATGAAAATTGACCCATTCCAAGATGTCGTGTTTAAATCTGCACAGAACGCCAAAAATGCAAAGGCTCAGGAAAATAAAAGAAAAGTGAGTTCAACTGCCCTGAAGTTTGAAGAATTGAAAAAACTAGTAAACAGTTGTGACGAAGGTACCCCAGAGGGACTACAAAAAAAATTGTTCTTTGTTTTGTCGTATGAATTAGCGTGGAGAGGTGGCGAAGGATGTAGAGCAAAACTACAGTTTTTCAAAGAAGAAGTCGATAATGCAGGTCAAAAAACAAAGAGAATTGAGTACAATCCAATTTTTGGGAAAACTACCCAAGGTGGATCCAAACAATGTGCTTCATCCAAGTGGTTAGTAACGAATGGAAGTAACAGTAATTTATTTCCAGTCCGATTATTTCACGCATTAAAATCGAAAAGAGAACACATTGAAAATTACCGCTTATTTTTAACTGCAAATCCATTTTGGAAAGTAACAAATCAATGGTTCAAAAACATACCTGTAGGGCGAAACGAGATAGCGAAGTGGACTAAGAAACAAGCAAACCAGGTGGGATTAGATGTGGAAAAAAAGAAAATTACCAAATCTGGCAAAGAGCGGAGTTGCTGAGCAAGAACTCATCAAAATGACGGGACATGCTAACTCTAAATCTATTGGAAGCTATTTGCAAATGGATGAAGAACACCATCAGGCCATCGTTGAAAAAATGCGGCACAATGAAAAAGGCAGCAGTTCTGTGGAAATCATAAACAATAAAAATCTAGAACCAGGCACGCCAGGAGGAAGCTTGGGATATAATGTTACTTATAATAATTGTACTGTTTATTATAACATTAAATAATGAAAATTCATTGTGCATTCTTGAAATTTTCACTAAACAAGAACGAATTTTTTGATTGGCTAAAAGAGTGAGGTGTGAAATTTCCTACCGAATACCACTCGTGCATTGAAAATTAACCAGATAATTCTGAAAAAAACGTGTTTTTTTTTTATAAAAAACCGCACTCGGTTATTTTTTTCGTTGTTTCAAAAAATTGCCCTCCTCCTTCGGAGTCGGGCAATTTATGCTTTGAAACAACGAAAAAAATAAACTCGTGCAGTTTTTAAAAAAAAACGTTTTTTTCAGATTTATCGGTAATTTTCAATGCACTTGTGGTATTACTCCCGGTAATTGCACTGAAGAGCTATAATTGCACTGCAAAAACACCCCGTCGCCATGACACCACGAACAATACTGAAGAGTGTCATATAGACTTCAAAACTTAAAAAAATGTGGCGTGTCTAGCACATCTTTATTTATAGTATTTGTCAGTACTACAATATTTCTCAGAAATTAAATCAATATTTCTTTATTCGTAAAATTTTCCAATGAATTACACGTCCGAATAAAAATGACCAGATAATTTTGCAATCAAGCGTATTATCTTATAAAAATTGCACTCGGTTATTATCATAGTTTGTAAAAGAATACTCCTTTGAACTCGGCTCTTCCACCAAAATATTAAAAGTAACTCGTGCAATGTTTAGATAACCCGCTTTTTTACAAAATTATCGGTTATTTTTATGCACTTGTGCAATTCAGTATGAATTATCGAGCGTGCTTGGTATCGCACGTTGAAAGGTAAGACCCTCGTCTTTCCTAGCAAGTATAAGTCTACTGAAGATATAAAAAAATGGCGATGAAAATAAAACCGGAAACTATGGATCAATAACTACTACATCAAGAATCAGCAAAGTGTTTAAAAAAATCATAAAACAACGATTAACATAATTCTTCAACAAAAATAAGATATTTCCCGACAATCAGTATGGCTTTAGAGAAAGAAAATCCACAGAAGTCACAATAAATACACTCATTAAAGATGAATACAATTCATTAGACGAAAAAGTCCCTACCGCATGCGTCTTCGTGGATCTTTCTAAAGCATTCTATACCGTTCATCACGAAAGATTGTTGTATAAATTTGAGTATTATGGCGTTTGCGGACTAGCCCGCACACTTCTAGAAAGCTATGTAAACGAGAGAACTCAATAAATAAATGTCCTACAGTATTACCTACGGTGTACCTCAAGGTACTGTACTTGGCCCAGTATTTTTCACCGTATATATAAATAGCTCACTTTCATTAGGCACAGTTGGTGACAGAGACAGAGTCGGTTTTTGAAATTTCAGATTTTCTCTTGTCGTTTTGTGTGGTGTTTGTTGTCATTGGTTATTCTTTCATTTTTCGTGAATTTGCATTAATCTTGTTCCTTCAAAGACAATTTCTAATAAAGCCGTTTCTTCCTAAAAATAAACAATGAACTGTTTAGTGTTGTGTAAAAGAAAAATACCTGAAATAAATCATTGGTAGATAATGAAATTTTTTATGCTTTGCTCAAAATAGCTTAAATATTATTTTAGCTTGACAAAAAAGGCATGATTTTTGGTTATTGTTTTTAAGAAGAGACCCCAGCAGAACATTTGAGTGAGAAAATTGTAATTTGTGGCAGACATTTTCTTCGTGAAGATTCATGTGAAAACGACAATAGAATAATTTGAAACCTAGTGCAGTACCAATACTGCATGTCTGCGTAAGCATGCATGGCGAATGATACAACATTCTACCACACCGCTTATATAATGAGTTCTAGATTCCTACAAAAAGGACTAAACATACACAGTATCGCCTCAGAAAATTATTGTCAATATGGAAGTGCTTTTCTTTGATGGTAAGGAAAATGCTTCTGGCCTCACTTTTTCATGTGGGGGTGCATGTGAAAATTGCACTAAGGTAATACAACCAGAAATACTCGTAGAAATAGCATGTTAATCTCTTCAAATGATTTAAATTAAATGCAGTTGCGTATTTTGACATGAATCGTTCTAGAAAAAAAACCTCGAGCTTTCAAGCATCCAACTTTATAAATCCAATTTGAGTTAAAATTATTCATGATATTAGCTGAAATAAATTTCCATAGTTTTTTGTACTTTCAATTTATTTTCCAATCCAGTGCTTCCTTGAAATTCGCACCGACGATTTGGGGTGGTTCCGTAGGTTTTTGTTGGTTAACTACAGCTGAAAAGTGAATGTGATACCAAAAATCAGTCGGTTCAGAGCGGTAAATAATAACCGTACTCTACTTTCTGATGGCCTTTGCTGAATATTCGGGATAATAAATATGTGAAAATATGTATTCAAATCGGCTAAATACAAATAACAGGTATAAGCACAATGAGGTTTCCAACCATATTCTCCGAGATTCAGAATTAACGTTTGTTAATCTTCACCAGTACCATATTTTACTAAAACCGGGCCTGTTACAAAAATCACTAATGACGCGCTTGCGCATTTCAGACTAGCCTGAACTTTTTACAACACTTTTGACATGGTGATTAGCATTCTAGAGTAAGTACGTAATATATATTTCTATGCTTCAAATACAAAATATTTTAAAATATTTAAAAAATAGTTTCAACATAATCAGTTGACACTGAATGTAGATAGAACTAAATATAATCCCTTCACGTCATATAGATAAGGACTCCCACATATTGGTCACCTCAACATTGATAACAATACAAAAATCCCAGAGGTTAACAGTATCAAATACCTTAGCATCATAATCGATTCCCATCTCAAGTGGAATCTAAAAGCTGAATCTGTAAAGGAACTCCGAGGACTATTGACAAAATTTAAACAATGATCTTACTGAAATTAATTTATTTTATTATTGTTATTACATATCTTGTCACAAGCTGGTAATTGTTTATCGAGTTAGCAAGGGGGTTTCAGAGTTTTCTGGTAGTGATTGGAAAGACTCGTTACAAAACAAAATGTTCATCATCCTTACGATAAATCAGAATTTGAAGAAAGTAAATATGAGTAATTTTCGATAAGTTGTACTTAAATTATATTGATATGTTCAAAAACAAATCTCCGCATCATGTAAGGTACTGAATTAACCGAAGAACTATATTACCACTGCTCATCTGCGGTATTTCAACAACCTTTCTCTTTTGATGTCAATTGCGAACACATCTGATATCAATCCCGATTAAATCATTATTGTTATATCAACAAAGGAACTAGAAGAATAGTTCCGCCATGGAAAAAGGAGTGTACTTTTTGAATTCTTGAGGAGAGCAATCTAAAAATCAGAGCTGTAGATAAATGTTGCAGGAATCCTGAACAGACGGTGTGTTCACTTGAAGTATGGTATATTGGTACATTACCCATCCTTGCACAATACCTACACGATGTGCACAACTTATGAGCTCGTTTCTACAATGCTCGTTCGACAACAATGACCATAAAACAGCATTTACAAATGCCAGTTTATTTATGAATCCAACATTTGAACAACTGGAATAGTAGCGCTGAGTCGTGTTTTTCTTGAGTTATGAACTCTCAAGAAACTATCGTATTTATTCATATTATTTGATAAACTTTCTTTTTAATACTGATATATCAGTAAGTGAAGTAACAAATGCATTCCCAAAATATATACGGGTCATAAATACAAATCACTACACATGGCGTCGACATAAATTGCTCCCGATTTAAAAGCCTGGATCTCTGTAATTTTTTATTTGTGGTCCGATTTGGACGATTGATTTTTTGTTTGTTTCAATAAATGAGCTTCAATTGCTCTATTATACAGCTATAAATTGTGAATTGTAGGAAGATTGTGCAGGCTATTCGGCCTCACAAGAACTTCGACAAAGCAGATATTTTGTGCGTTACCTTTAATCTATTCGAGGCCTAGGATTCCTAGACTTCCTATGAAGTTTATCAGTTTTCTAGGGTGACTGAATCCTAGACTGCTTTGGCCTTCTTACGGGTAAGGGCAATGGGTGGAGTCTAATAGTTCCAATCTCTTTAAATAGTTCCAATGTTCCAAATAACCCACACACACAAATGCGCCAATTAGGAAGCAAGAGCAATCATAAGAGAGAGATAATTTTGGCAGAAAAAGTTGGGTTATGTTATTTTTTCAAAAATAGGAGTTTTGTCCCTTTTGAAAGCTGATTATATACCAGCTACTTATTCAAATTTTTATATGGACTGAAATTAACAGGTGTACTATCAATCCGAATAACAAAAAAGCGTTGGTTGACTGCTAACAATTAAAAAATCAAATAATATCGATTATCAAATTTCAATCTTACAGAAATGACTAGCATTCGTGAACATAATACATGTTAAATACATTGCTAAAATCCTCTCAGGTGAAATGAAGCTTTGGCCAAAAATCAATTCTACATTCTGGTTTGAACACAGGTATTATTCCTTTCCAAACACTTCAGAAAATATTAATTACAGACCTATATTAAAAAACATTCAAAATAGTAATTTTCCTAACAAGTGCGGAAAGTGATGCTTTCCCGCACGCGACTGCCGTTAACCCGAACGACGCGGAGCGGAGTTCGGGTAAGCAGTCGAGTGCGGGAAAGACACTTTCCGCATGAGTTAGGAACAATACTTTTTCTACAAGCGTAGGAAACAAATTCATTTTTTCAATTATTTATTCATGCAAATGGAAACAACTAACAAGAGTACCATTTTCTATCCACTAATTATTCGTAATATTTATTGTAAATGTACAATTTGATGCATTATGTAAATTTATAGCGGAAGCCAGCATATTTTTTGAAGATGGCTGATTTCCTGAAGAAGAAGGTAACTCGGGCAATACATTATCGAAAGAAATCGAATGTGCAGGCACAGGCATCAAATCGTCGCCGATCGATGTAGACGTGGATGGTTCTAAAATGCACCCGGAAGACGATGTAGTGTTCAAATTGAAAATTTTGTTGGACATTTCTTTTTTTCGATTGGTGGAGTCTTCTAAATACCCCTCTGCAACTGAAGTCGATTTCCATCCTCCTAGGCGTTTGATATTAGTTATACCCACACCACAGTCAGCAAGTAAAGTGGCTGAGGAACGCCTGAAGCTGTGACCAGTGTAAAGCTCTGGATTTTGAAGGCGCAGATATACTGCTATTTCGGAGGGTATCTTTCCTATGGTATTGATTCCTACACATTGCACAGTACATTTTCCACTTTTGTAATACAAGAATAAACGACGGTGAGGAGTCTCTTTTGGACGTAAATGTACATAATTTCTGTATACGTTCAAAAAATAACAATCATTTGCTTCTTCAGATATCACGAAGGATCTAGAGGAATGATTTTTGGAATCCTTGATATTAACAATTATCAGGTTTTCTTTGTCGTCCATGTCGTCAATGGTGAGTTTTGTCAGCTCTTCTCGTCTGCAAGCACCAGCTAATCCAAAAATTGCTACTAACTTAATCATGAGGTATATGTCATCGGGTGCTTCAGTCATAAATTTTGAAACGTCTTCTTGAGTGAAGATTTTGGCCTTTTTTGGTCGAAAACCGACATTCTGTCTTTTAGTGAATGCAATTATTTTGTAAAATTTGCTGATATCCAAATTTTGCTTTACTTTGAATACACTCTTCAACATTGAATATCTTGCCCATAAAGTGTTCGGCTTCCATGTTTTAGACATTTCTAGAAAATAAGCCAAGAATACTTCTTCTTTATTTGGTGTTTTCACTTTCTTATTGTTGCACCATTCAATAAAACTCGTGTATTGATTCTCATACCTTTGTTTAGATTTCGTTGGCAATAACTCTGAGTTCGCATCTGTAGCTGCTTGCACGATTTCTTGTGAAAGTTCTTCATCAGATGAATAATCCATTGTGGCAATTTCACTGAATCGAAAATTTTATATAAGTAACGCTTTGTCTGTCACTCTGACAATTACAAACAAATTTGTGTATTGATCGGCATGACAACATCAATTGTTACCTACTCGTTATCAGATCCATCAAAGCCTATATATAGGGCGATTTTCATAACGATACATTTTTATTTATCAATATTTGTTAATTTTTTCAATAAATAGTGCAAAATGATGGATGATTTTGAACAAACCCACTTAGTATTGCAACAAAAATGCTTGAACTTTCATATTTTGTCACCCACCACTTATATTTTACGAGGATATCATATAAATGTTTTTCCCGCACTAGTGTGGGAAAAAATGACACTTTCCAAACTGAATTGCGTGCGGGTAGAGAGTGAATCACGCACGCTTGTAGGAAAAAATATTTACATGATTGAAATATTGCATTTCAGCTATATCCATTTTAGTTGGAGAACTATATAATTTACTGACAGGCAAAGAAACCGTCTGCTGGGTATGAAATATAATTCTTGGAGTTTCCCCAGTCGCCTGGATGTAGTTTTCGAATTTCTCCATCTTTAGGTCAAGTTCAAGGAGGGGGGGGGGGCGTTTGAAAACCAGTCAGTTTGTGACCGTTTGCTGGTTCTACATTTCGGTAGATATGGTTCTGAACATTACATTACATTTTTGTAGATTCTTATTTATATGATTATGCAAGAGCCTTCATATAATGTATAATTTTCTATTGGATCCCTGGCATAAATTGAAAAGTTTCTTGAGATAGAGCGTTGTATAGGTAAATGAAAAAAATCTAGTTTTCACAAATATCTCCGAAATCTGAACGCGAAGTATGACCTCCACATGGCATGGTTGAAACAATGTAGCCATTCACTTCGATGAAACAGCTGTTCTAAAGAGATTACCAAAATACTAACTACCTTTTTAATGGTCTAACCAATTTTCATAAGATAAAAGTCAATACAGAATTTGAACCCTCTGTTCGGAAAGAAAGGTTCCATTTTTGCAATTTATAATTTTTCTCACCTAGGTGCTTATTAGTATAAGACTCTTTCTTCAAAGATCGGTGTGAAGTTAGCAACGAATTCTCATCCACGAAATTTGTGAAGTTAGCAATGAATTCTCATCCACGAAATTTATCATATAGAAAATGGTAATGAGTCCCTCCGAATTGAAGTAGTGACGAAATGATTGTCACTTCCTCGGTTCTTCCTAAGACAAAGTGAAAATTGGAAATTGAATTTATACACCATAATCTTGACAAACAAAGCACCATAAAACTGAACCGTACATTCTGCCGACTTGCAACCGATAACAAACCATTGCCAATGACTTACTCCATTACACAGTATTGATGAAATGATTATCACCCCCTTGGTTTTTTTCTTAGAGGGGAAGAAAATAGAAATTTGAATTAATCCACCATAATTTTGACAAAGTACCATAAAAACTGAATCGTACATTCTGCCGACTTGCAGCAATATCAAACCATTGCCAATGAGTTACTCTATCACCCAGTTTTGACGAAATGATTGTCGCCCCCTCGGTTTTTTCTTAGAGGAGGCGAAAATTGAATTTATCCACCATAATTTTGAAAAACAAAGTACCATGAAAACTGAACCGTACATTCTGCCGACTTGCAACAAAACCAAATCATTATCAATGAGTTACCCCATTATACAGTTTTGAAGAAATGATTGTCACCCCCTCGGTTTTATTTTTAGAGAAGGCGAAAATTAAAGATAGAATTTATCCACCATAAATAAATAAATTTGACAAACAAAGTACCATAAAAATGGAACCGTAGATTCCGCCGACTTGAAACAACACCAAATCATTGACAATGAGTTATTTCATTATACAGTAACGATGAAATGATTGTCACCCCCTCGGTTTTTTTCTTAGAGGAGGCGAAATTCTAAAATTGAATTTATCCACCATAATTTTGACAAAGTACCATAAAAACTGAACTGTACATTCTGCCGACTCGCAACAATACCAAATTATTGCCAATGAGGTACTTCATTATACAAAATTGATGAAATGATTGTCACCACCTCGGCTTCTTTCTAAGAGAAGGCGAAAATTGAAAATTGAATTCATTCACCATAATTTTGACAAACAAATTACAATAAAAACTGAATCGTAAATTCTGTCGACTTGCAACGATACCAAACCATTGCCAATGAGGTACTACATTACACAGTATTGACGAAATGATTGTCACCCCCCGGTTTTTTTCTTAGAGAAGGTGAAAATTAAAAAATTTAAATTATCCACCATAATTTTGATAAACAAAATACCATGAAAACTGAACCGTACATTCTGCCGACTTGCAACAATACCAAGTTATTGACAATGAGTTACTCCATTATACAGAATTGATGAAATGATTGTCACCACCTCGGTTTTTATCTAAGAGAAAGCGAAAATCGAATATTGAATTCATTCACCATTATTATACAAACAACGTTCAATAAAAACTGAACCGTACATTCTGCCAACTTGCAACAATACCAACTTATTGCTAATGAGTTATTGCATTATACAGAATTGATGATATGATTGTCACCACCTCGGTTTTTTTTCTAAGGGTGGATTTAGTCAACTTTAGCACAAGCATTATCATAAACATAGCGGTAACATCAAAGGTTTTTAGCATAAACTTAACATTGTTGTATAAATGGCACCATTTGATTTATCAGATTCAACTTTTGTTTTTGACATATATTTAAGCACAATTTTAAAATGGTGTTGACTAAATGCACCTTAAGAGTAGGCGAAAATCGAAAATTGAATCCTTTCACCATAATTTTGACAAACGAAGTACCATAAAAACTGAACCGTACATTCTGCAGACTTGCAACAATACCAAATCATTGCAAATGAGTTATTCCGTTACACAGTATTGAGGAAATGATTGTCACCCCCTCGGTTTTTTTCTTAGAGAAGGCAAAAATTGAATTTATCTACCATAATTTTGACAAACAGAGTACCATAAAAACTGAACCGTACATTCTGCCGACTTGCAACAATACAAAATCATCGCCAATGAGTTACTCCATTACATAGTATTAACCAAATGATTGTCACACCCTCGGATTTTTTTCTAGAGAAGGCAAACTTGAAGATTGAATTTACCATGCATGGCATGGCATCACACGTTAAAAAGTAAGGGCTGCGTCTTCCCTAGCTCACACAAGTCTCTCGAAGACTTCCGAGGGTTGCGCTTAGGGGTGCAATCGGTTGACGCTAATGACAACAACAACAACAACCACCATAAATTTGACAAACAAAATAACATAAAAACTGAACCGTAGATTCTGCCGACTTGCAACAATACCAAGATACAGTATTGATGAAATGTCACCCCCTCGGTTTTTTTCTCAGAGAAGGCGAAAATTGAATTTATCCACCATAATTTTGACAAGTTTTTATGATACTTTGTCAAAATTATGGTGGATAAATTCAATTTTTTATTTTCGCCTCCTCTAAGAAAGAAACAAAGTGGGTGATAATCATTTTCTCAATACTGTGTAATAAAGTCACTCAATGACGATGATTTTGTATTGTTGCAAGTCAGCAGAATGTACGGTTAATTTTTTATGGTACTTTTTTTATCAAATTTATGGTGGATAGATTTAATCTTTAATTTTCGCCTTCTCTAGAAATAAAACCGAGGTGGTGACAATCATTTCGTCAATATTGTGTAGTGGAGTAACTTATTGGCAATGATTAGGTGTTGTTGCAAGTCGGCAGAATCTACAGTTCAGTTTTTATGTTACTTTGTTTGTCAAATTTATGGTGGATAAATTCAATCTTCAAGGTTCGCCTTCTCTAGAAAAAAATCCGAGGGGGTGACAATCATTTCGTCAATACTATGTAATGAAGTAACTCATTGGCGATGATTTTGTATTGTTGCAAGTCGGCGGAATGTACGGTTTAGTTTTTACGGTACTTCGTTCGTCAAAAGTATGGTGAATGGATTCAAATTTCAATTTTCGCCTTCTCTTAGAAAAAACCGAGGTGCTGTCAATCATTTCATCAGATCTGTATAATGGAGTAGCTCATTGGCAATTATTTGGTATTGTTGCAAGTCGGCGGAATGTACGGTTCAGTTTTCATTCTACTTGGTTTGTCAAAATTATGGAGGATAAATTCAATTTTCGCCATCTCTAAGAAAAAAACCGAGGGGTGACAATCATTTCATCGATACTGTATAATGAAACAACTCATTGGCAATGATTTGGTATCGTTGCATGTCGGCAGAATCTACGGTTCAGTTTTTATGGTAAATTTATGGTGCATAAATTCAATCTTTAATTATCGACTTCTCTAAAAATAAAACCTAGGGGATGACAATCATTTCGTCAATACTGTGTAATGGAGTAACTCATTGGCGATGATTTTGTATTGTTGCAAGTCGGCAGAATATACTATTCAGTTTTTATGGTACTTTGTCTGTGCGAGACTTATGCAATGGACTGTATTAAATAATAAAATTGAAAATCAATTGGCACAAGAAAAATTAGCGGAAAAGGCCACTCACCGTGCAGGATTTCTTGATTTTAATTGTCGAGAGCAGGATATTCTGCCTAGCTAGGACTTCGTTTTTGAATAGCGAAATTCACACCACCAATCTTGAAACGGACACCCTTTTGAGTTTTATTAACCCTTTTGTAAAGCGATCAGAAAGAGAGTGTCTTCGAGACAATTTTCCTTTGCGTTGCCTTTCACGCAAAACACACATCAGTTTTTGCACAGGGTTTTGCGCTTGGACACTCAGTGACGTACCTAATTACAATCCTTGGGCCATGAAAATATTGATTGTGAAATAAATTGAATAATAATTAATTACATCTCATTGACGCCTTGAAATCTGATCTGATACCAAAATTAAAAATATATTATATGGACGAAACATTGTCTGTCAAAATTATGGTGGATGAATTCAAATTCCAATTTTCGCCTCCTCTAAGAAAAAAACCGAGAGGGTGACATTCATTTCATCAATACTGTGTAATGAAGTAACTCATTGGCAATGATTTGGTACTGTTTCAAGTCGGCAGAATGTACGGTTCAGTTTTTATGGTACTTCGTTTGTCAAAATTATGGTAAATTAATTCAATTTTCGATTTTTGCCTTCTCTTAGATAAAAACCGAGGGGGTGACAATCATTTCATCAATACTGTGTAATGAAGTTACTTATTGGCAATAATTTGGTATTGTCGCAAGTCGTCAGAATCTAAGGTTCAGTTCTTATGATACTTTGTCAAAATTATGGTGGATAAATTAAATTTTTAATTTTCGCCTCCTCTAAGAAAAAAACCGAGAGGGTGACAATCATTTTATCAGTACTGTGTAATAGAGTAACTCATCGGCAATGATTTGGCATTGTTGCAAGTCGGCAGAATGTACGGTTCAGTTTTTATAGTACTTCGTTTGTCAAAATAATGGTGAATGAATTCAGTTTTCGATTTTCGCCTTCTCTTACATAAAAACCGAGGTGGTGACAATAATTTCATCAATTCTGTATAATGGATTAATTCATTGTCAATAATTTGGTATTGTTGCAAGTCTACGGTTCAGTTTTCATGGTATTTTGTTTGTCATAACTATGGTGGATAATTTCAATTTTTTATTTTCGCCTTCTCTAAGAAAAAAACCGGGTGACAATCATTTCGTTAATACTGTGTAATGGAATACCTCATTGGCAATGGTTTGGTTTCGTTGCAAGTCGGCAGAATGTACGATTCAGTTTTTAATGTACTTCGGCAAGTCGGCAGAATCTAATGGTGAATTTATGCAGCAGTCATAAGTCATAAGTTTTAAGTCATAAGGAAGAATATTCATTAATGATTGGTTGGTCCGTTTATTCCAACCAATCATTGACGAATATTCTTCCTTATTACTTAAAACTTATGACTTATGACTGCTGCATAAATCCACTATAAGGTTCAGTTCTTATGATACTTTGTCAAAATTATGGTGGATAAATTCAAATTTCAATTTTCTTCCCCACTAAGAAAAAAACCAATGGGGTGACAATCATTTCATCGTTTCTGTATAATGGAGTAACTCATTGGCAATGATTTGGTATGCGTTGCAAGTCGGCAGAATGTACGGTCCAGTTTTCATGGTACTTTGTTTTTCAAGATTATGGTGTATATATTCAATTTTCAATTTTCACTTTCTTTTAGAAAAAACCGAGGGGGTGACAATCATTTCGTCACTACTTCAATACGAAGTGACTCATTGCCAGTTTCTATATGATAAATTTTGTGGATGGGAATTCGTTGCTAACTTCACAAATTTCGTGGATGAGAATTCGTTGCTAACTTCACACCGATTCTTCAAAGACCATTCTTTGGTCTCATGCTCGAAATTATTGATTCGAAAAATAATCTGAAAATTGATAAAATGTGTTGTCAATCTGAACAACTCAGAAAAAATTAATCTCACAATTTTCTATTGAACTAGTCAATATTGAAAGCCGTTTCATTCTCTTGGTTTCCAGCTTCAATCCTAACAAAAAAAATTGCTTGAATGAAAATCTAATCAGAAATTCAAGAAAGAAGAGAAATTGAAGTTTTTGGTATAGACAACTATGTTTCGTCGACTTGAGTAGTAAAAAGTCTTTCTTGATATTGTGTTCGCATTATACACCAAGCAATATAGCATAAAATGGGTGCATTTTTAATAAAAATACTAATGGGAAACCAACTAGGTATGCCATCACATGAAATACAGTCCGTACTTATATTCTGATATGTTTTCGACTCGCAACTGTCATTTATTAATTTGTTATAAACATTTTAATAACAAAAAACGTGTTTCTTTAAATTTTTTGCTTATAAAATGAAAGCCAATAGAGCAATCTCCGCCATTTATCGAGAAGTAGGATTGGCCTTCCTCACGAAAGTATTGAATCATATGTACTTCATGTGTACACAAAACAGGCGCTGTCGAATAGTTAGTTTTGGCAAAATTGCAATTGACATTTTTTTTGCACTATCTTGCAGCGTGCCTGGATGCTCTAGTGATAGCCCGATTTCAATTTCTCAAACAGGTTATGAAAGTAGAAGTATAGTACTACAAAACGTATATTCTCATTTTGCGATACAATGGTGTGAAATAAGTGAAAAATGCATGCAAACATGACTGAAAACGGCCGAGCCCGCGTTAGCTGCCGAGTGGCTGGAGAGTCCGGGAGGTGAGGGGCATTCATTTAATGAACGGGTTACGTAACGATACGCTTCCCCTTATCTCTCGCTTTCTCCTTCCACTCGACCGCTTCCACCAGCTCGGCCGTTTTCAGTCATTTTTGAAAGTTGGCTGTAAGGATTATTACTCATTAGCTCACTCAGTGTTTCCCAAATGAATATATTTTGCAGCATTTTAGCGCAAAATGAAAATATACGTTTTGTGGTAGGTACTGTACTTCTTCTTTCAAAATCCAGTCACGCTGCAAAAGAGTGCAAAAAAAATTCAAATAGCAATTGTGCCAAAACTAATGATCTGTCAGAGCCTGTTTTGTGCACACATAAATTGCACATGATTCAATACTTTCATAAGAAGGGCCAACCCTATTTCTTGAAAAATAGCAGGATTATGAATTTTTAAAAAAATCGTAAATTTTTTCGATTTTTCCGGTTTTCCTCCGTTACTAATGATCCGACCAGGTCGAAAAATATTTCATTCTGTTTGTATTTCAATTATCTACAATTATTGCCATTGGAGTAACCAGATTGCTCTATTAGTTTTCATTTTATAAGCAAAACAATTTAAAAAACACGTTTTTGGTTAATTAAATGTTTATAACAAATTAATAAATAACAGTTGCGAGTCGAAAACATAACAGAATATAACTGTGGACCATTTTCCACGTGATGTTACAGTCGGTTTTCTACTAGTATTTTTGTTTTAAAAAAAGGCTCTATTGATTGGCCTAATTAATAGATGTATAGAACAATGACGAAAAAGGAGTGTAAATAATGGTAGTCTATCCAGAACACATGGCTAATGACCATAGCAGTCGATGCCAAAAGCAAAAGAAAAAAATCACAATTTAAAAAAGTTACATTAGACTAACTCGACATGATATCTAGAGATTCATGTACTGTAGTAACATTTCTTAAGACCAAGACACAATTATCGAAGCTCTATGTTTTAAGCATTAATTTTTATAATTTTGAATTTCCTTTTAACACAAAACTGTCATTGTCATTATTATTCTGGTTAGGCCACACAAACAATCTTGTTGGTAAAATTCAAGCTTTTTTTCAATTCTGTTTTACATCCTGTTTTATTTCCAAAACTGATATCCTTAATAGCAAAACTTAAAATTTAGTACATAAATCTTACATTTTAGTCTCAGAGCTCCTGAAAAAGACTGGTAATTCATTGTAGGTTATTACATTTAAAACAGGTGATTTTTCAAATTGACACATGAGGTGGTATTCTCAATAGTCCATCATGTCACGATGGGAAATTTTTCCGAGAAATTTAACGACCTACCTAGACGGAACAGATATTGGGTGAGGTGAATTAAACCCAGCGATTACTCATAATATGTGTTATACAGTGCGACGCTAAATTATGGAACAAATTCATTATTTCTGAATATAAAGATATTTCGGAGGGTTATCCGCAATTGAGTAAAAATGACTTTGGTGATATTTTTAAATTGGACACTCAGTATATTTTTCCATATTTGGTTAGGGATCGTCATTACGAATCCAGTGATACCAAGTTTGATGGGATTATGTCAAACGGCTGCGGAGATATGGCCAAAAAACTTCCTCGTTTGTCTAATGAGTATAACTGCGAGACTCCACACGATTCAGAAGGTTAAAAGTCTCTGTCGCACTCATTGGGTATAGGAGAAGTTTTTTGGCCATATCTCCGCAGCCGTTGGACATAATCCCATCAAACTTAGTATCACTGGATTTGTAATGACGATCCCTAATCAAATATGGACAAATATACTGGGTGTCCCATTTGAAAATATCACCAAAGTCGCTTTTCCTCAAATGCGGATAACCCTATATATTTTGGGTGAGGTTCAAAAATTGGCCCATCGGAAAAGAAAATCGACCTGTCCGAGGATTTTTCCGATATATCTTTATATTCAGAAATAATGAATTTGTTCCATAATTTAGTATTATCAGCGGACAGCACATGAGTAATAATTTTATATTGGTTTTGTAGAAGGTGATGATATCCAGATCCGGAGGAATTTGTGTGATGCATCTATACAGGGTGATTCAAAAGTACTTTGACAAACTTCAAGAGGTGATTCCTCACAAAATTCTAATATGAATTGTCCAAATAAATATATGTCCGGAAACGCTTCGTTTCCAAGATATAGGGTGTTCAAGTATTATTTTTATTTTCGTTTGTTTCAAATAACTTTTGAAATATTGAACTTAATTAAACGTTTAAATGTCACAAAATATGTAATTACCAAAACTACTTACTTAAACGTCAAATTATTTTCCAAAGCATTCTTGTAAAAAATGCAAAATATTGGTAATAACTTCAACATGCATCGATAATCAAATAATTGACTTGAAATTTTCAAGTCCAAATATTTAGAAAACGGTTGCTTTCAACAAGAGTAGCTTTTTTACGTAGATATAATAGAGGAATCGATTTTTTTACTGAAAAATGTGCTAGAAGTACGCTCAAAAAAGTTATGAATCTTCAAGAAAGAAAAAGATGTGTAGGTGGCGCCCCCTACGAGTAAGAGAAATAATAACATCAGGTTCGAATTCGACATCTCAAAAACCTCTTATTACCAAGTTTCGTTTAATTAAGTTCAGTATTTCAAGAGTTATTTGAAAAAAACCAAAATAAAAATAAAACTTCGACACCCTGTATCTTGGAAACGAAGCGTTTCCAGACATGTATTTATTTAGGCAATTCATATTAGAATATTGTGAGGAATCACCTCCTGAAGTTTGTCAAAGTACTTTGGAATCACCCTGTATAGTAGTTATTCCGTTGACTAGCTTTCTTCAAGTTAACTGGAAGATCTAAAGTTTTTTTTAATGTAAAATTTGTTTTTACGAAACTCCCAGGTTTTCAGAGAAAACCCCTCAAAAGCAGAGCTTGTGCGAGCAAGAGAGATCCGAGACCTACAGTTTAAATAAAAGTGGAATCCGAACCACTTCAGCTCAGTGACAGGTGACCGGGGATCGAACCCGGTCCGCCTGGGTGGAAGGCAAAAGCTCTAACACCATGACCACTTCGCTGAGCTGATTAAACTTATATATTTCCACACTCTGTTCACTCCGTTGGATCGTAGTAAATGTTGGAAATATGCCTTTCTTTCATTTTTACATGCTAAAGTGGTATAATTTCTAAGAATTTTGTAATATTTGTGATCAACAAGGTTTTTTGATTTTCGCCATCTGTTTCTCGCCTTAGCACGTAATTTCATGAGCAGACTATTATGGTCTGTAATCGATGGAGAATAATTCTTTGTGATATTGATTATTTTTTTAGGAGCATGCTCATTATATGTTCCCAGATTACAATCATTAAAAAGCTGAAGTTTTTCAGTTATACTTTGTGCCCAATATATCAGAGGAAGAGGTGAATTTTATCTAATGAGGAGTTTCTGAAATTTCTGATTGTTTCATAGACTTCAAATTTTCTTTGTCACAGCAGTTAATTGAACATAAGCATCAAGATCGTGATCTGACATATTATCGGCCTGGGTAACAACACCATTATTAAAGAAGTTAACTTTAATACTTGTGATAATCAGATCGATAAGGGTTGCAAAAGTGAACGTAATGTGGGTAGGTACCTCAACAAGATGAGATACATAATCCCTAAGATTTTGGGCGGACAAGGTGACATGCTCTGGGTGTCTCTCACACCACACAGCATGCATTCTTGCCATGTATTATCTCCAGACGGGCTCACTGCTCTCGAAGCAATGTAGAAAACTGTCCATTCATTCAATGAACGCGCCCATAATACTCGAAATAGGAATTCCAACTTCCTACCACTCACGATCAATAAAACAATTGAACAAAAAACTTCTCTTTCCTAGGTCCTAAACTGTACAGACTCATACTGTCAGATATGCTCGAAATCATAACTGTTCATCGATTTAAGAAAGAGGTGAATAGCTATACATTCTCACACTGTGCCGTGAAACTATCCACCAAATGATTGATAAACCATGTATGCAATAGTATATTCTATGTTTCTGTTATGTCACCGTGCTATGTCTGATTCAATTTATCACAATTTTGACTTTTAAAGAATGTCTCCCGTAGTTCCATTACTTTCTGATAATCATTGTGATTGCATTTTTAATAGTCTTCATTCAAAAGTATTTTATACAGATGTATCCTTGTTATAATATGTCCTATTTCTATGTTCGACTTCAAATTAAATTTTATTTTTTAATGTCAATAATATTTCCCCCAACATTTCTCTCATCGTATTATGAATTGTCACTTTTATCCTCTGACAAATATTTCATTACTAATATATTCACTTATAGTTTCAAAGTGTTTCGTATATTTGTCGTATCTTCATGTGTTTATTCCAAATCAAATTGTGTGTGTAAATAATTTTCCCAAAATTCCCGTCATCTTATTCTAAGTCGACACTCGTCACATTTTAAAGTGTATTTATTTTATAATTTATATTAGTCCCTACTGTTTTATATGTTAATATTGTAGATATCTATATTTAAATGTAAAATTATTGTGTCTACTTAGTTTTAACCCGCACAAGATTTTTTTAAATTCTTACTGGGTGTACAATTTCTTTATATATTTCTATGAACGACGTATCTTCTGTACAATAAATTACTATTACTACTATTACTCAAAGCGTCCGTTGTTATCGCAGTTGTCATTTGGCAATACATAATTTTGGGTCCCACCACCTTTCCTTGACCCCTATTTTGTATCCTTTGCTCAGGTAGGTGGTGTCGCTACTCACCAGGGCCTTAGGTGTTGGTTGGCCTGTCTATTATTGTTATTACATTAAAATGCAAATCAGTAAAATGTATTTGCTGGAATGACATCTACCGCCAAAAATTAATGTTTCAATAAGAAATTCTTTAATAAACTTTGGTCTTGAAATACCAAACATGTTGGATGGATGAGCAAATACAACCATGTTCCAGTAACCGACAAACTGAAGATGAGTCTAGTTTTGCAAGACGGTGTTGGACTTTTACGGTTATGTCCTATGTCTAGTGCATGACCACTTTCATTTCAACTCTATACATGGCGCGTACATTCTTTACGGAATTCATATGAACATATCTTTTCGATTAATCAATTATCTTGTTATGGTCTAATTGGAATTGCCGCTACAACACTAATATAAATACTTATATATTTCTTAATTTTGTGAAGAGTTGAACCATTATGTTTGATAGTTACCACCATGGACGTGTAAATTAAATAACTGGACCTAGTTGTTTACATCCTGAATTGATATCGTAAAATGTTCAACGCAGGTTTTGGGAACTTTTTATTAGAATCTGAGACGAGAAGTCTTGAACGTTGTCATTTGAAAAACCATATACAGTGTGTCCCACTTTGAGCAGCCACACCCTCATATTTCATTGAGAAAGAAATCATTTGAATTTTTTTTTCAAATTGTTGTACTCCAGAATACGTACCTTTATGTAGATGAAACTATTCGTATATTCATTTTCCACGGCTATCTATAACCATCTGAAAAGTGAAAAAGTGGGGAAAACATATTAGGGACTTTTTCATAAAAAAATCAACATCAAATTCTGTATCAGTGTACCCTTAAATCCCCATATCTCAATGCTTGAATCAATTGATTATACAGGGTGTCATTTGTTGCTGGCAACATGATTAACTCTTTTTTATCGTATTATTTGCTTAATTTTCAAAATTAATACTGCGAAAAATAACCAAATACTACTTTTCCATGGCAAACTGTGACCACTTGAATAGTGAAAAATTAGTAGAAAATATATTAAGGATATTCTTTCGAAAAATTACGAAAGTGTAGAAGGGCCACAACAAATTTTATTTTCGTTTCGAAATAAATTCCGACTTGCAACTCGGAATTTTGACTTGCATCTCGGAATTCCGACTTGCATCTCGGAATTCCGACTTGCATCTCGGAATTCCGACTTGCATCTCGGAATTCCGACTTACATCTCGGAATTTGGATTCATATACAGCTTTCTATTACGAATAGAATCTATTGTTTCGAAAAATGTTTTGATACTAGTAATAAAATATACAGGGTGTCCCACGAAGATTAGGACAGGGAATATCTCGGAACTCGAAAGTAGTGGAGAATTGTAATTTTGGGGTTCTGAATCAAAGCAATTTGTGCAGTTTTTTTTATTTAATGTTACCCAATGAGCTTTTTTTCGGTCACGTGACATCATATTCAAAATTATTAATGGGACAACCTGTATATTTTGGCATTTTTATGTTTCTCCTGATAAAACAATTTCAACGAATTGTCATACTTGTAGTCTGAAACTATTTTTTCAAGAAATACAGGTACTTCAATATCCTTTGTGCCACGACGTTTTCATTAATAATAATTTGAATAATATAATATACCGGGTGTCCCAGAGCTTTTAAACCAGCAAATATTTCAGTTATTTGCAGAAAATAAAAATTTAAAAAACTTTTTGTCGTACGAGATCATAATCTCTTTCGTGCAGCATAGCAAAAACCACCCCCTACCAAACAACCCCCGAAAAACCACACCTAACTTCAAATTGCAACCCTATGCCTGTTTTTGATCAATACAGTCCATTTCACTTTCTATTCAATGATATAATATCATAGTAGCTGGAATGGTATACAGAATTATGGGAAATGAAAAGACACAAATGAAACATTAATTTATAAACTCATCTGCGTTTTGAATAATACATTACACTACAGAAATTGTTCACAATGTTGGCCAGCACTTGTCATACATAATTCAAGTCGCCGAATCTGTGGGCGAGTACAGGAAGCTCTAATCATTTCAGGAGTAACGGTATCACAAACCTCTGATATTTTCTGTATCAAATATTCAACATTTCGAGTATCACTCGTTTCAAATATCCCTGTAGGAAAAAGTCCAGTTGCATGAGATCTGGAGAACATGCAGGCCATCGAACAGGCCCACTATTTCCAATCCAACAGTCTTGAAAGATATTATTGAGGAAAGTAGTAACTATATTATGGTCATATGCAGGAGCATCATCTTGTTGTCACATTTGCTGTATTTCTTCGATTGGAGTATCTTTTAACATAACAGGAATACAATTTTCCGAGAAAATGCAGATCTCTATGGCCGATGAGAAAATTGATTCCTCTTATCCAGTGAGAGTTGTCTTGTGACCATGTCGTTTAACAGTGCCGTTACAATGGCAAGATTTGAATGTGAGCAATGACTGCCATTCGTCTTTGGAAATATGTAGATCTGAATCCTTGGTGTAAATGTATTTTGAAAAGATTATACCTGTACTGTTTGCAAATTCTTACTGATCCCAATATCCACCGCCAAAGCACGAACCGAAATATGATGATGTACTTCGGCGTAGGCCAAAACAATTATAAAATTTTTCTCAGTCCTCAGTGATCCCGGCGTTCGCATTGTGTTTTCTACATGAAAAAAAGTATTGCGACCTGGTTGTCGACGACCAGGAAAGCGCAGCTTATACATCCTCACTGCGCACCTTTATTCTTGTGGCATTCACCAAAAGCTAAAAGCATATCAACGTATTTGTATGCAGTGAAGGTGAAAGGCATTTTGATATTTAACAACAGTATCACGACTGATAACAATTTCTGATCCAGATAATGTAGGAATAAAAAAACCTCAAAAAGTTTACATGTTGTCGTCAATTTTTCTTTACCTTCCACTTTTTCTTGTCTCCACAATGTGAACAATTAATTCAGTCAATTCAATACATTTTATTATTATGATATATCGTTGAATAAAAAATGAAAAAGATTGTGAGTTGAACAACAACAAACATGGGGGTGCAATTCAAAAAACTAAAGTTAGTGGTGATTCCTCGGAGATAATTTGCTATGGGGTGGATTTCGCTACACTATTTGGAAAGGCTTGTGGTCCCCTAAGACAAATAATTTTTAAAGTTTGTTTCCTAAGTAAATAACAGAAGTATCTGCTAGCCTAAAAGCTCAGAGACACCCGGTATATGAATCGAAACATTATATATGAATACGTGTTGTGAATCAGAATTCCGAGTTGCAAGTCGGAATTCCGAGTTGCAAGTCGGAATTCCGAGATGCAAGTCGGAATTCCGAGATGCAAGTCGGAATTCCGAGTTGCAAGTCGGAATTCCGAGTTGCAAGTCGAAATTCCAAAATGCAAGTCGGAATTCCGAGATGAAGTCGGGATTCCCAGATGCAAGTCAGAATTCCGAGTTGCAAGTCGGAATTCCGAGTTGCAAGTCGGAATTCCGAGATGCAAGTCAGAATTCCGAGATGCAAGTCGGAATTCCGAGTTGCAAGTCGGAATTCCGAGTTGCAAGTCGGAATTTATTTCGAAACGAAAATAAAATTTGTTGTGGCCCTTCTACGCTTTTGTAAAAAATTATCCCCAAGTCCTAGTTTTGGAATGTCCCAGAACCCCAGAACTCAATGATGAATCATTGGAATATACCGGGTGTCATAATATAGCTGGCAATATCACCAACTCTTATTCATCCATAATGCTCGGGCTGATTTCGAAAATGTCTTCAGTTGTAACAAGGAGCCCAAAAATATTCCATGGATACTGCAGAATGTAGACAAGCAACATTTTTCCATGGCTAACTATGATCAGATCAAAAATGAAAAATTGGGAAAAATATATCACTGAACTAACATCTTCATCTTCATCTTCAAATACCAATATTATAAATCGATGTAAGTTTGCAGCTGCGGAAAAGGAATAAATTGATAAGTGCAATAATTTTCAAAATAAGTCAATTTTGCCATATACAGATGACACCCTATATATTTCTCAGGAATTGAAATCTGGGGGTTTCAGAGTTTTCTGATCCAGAATCTTATGTTAGTTCAGTGATGAAAGAATCCATAATATGTTTTTCCCAATTTTTCAATTTTCAGTTGGTCATAGTTAGCCATGAAAAAGTGATTCTTGCAATAACAGTATAATAATGGAACATTTTTGGGCAGTTGGTGACAAAAAAAGACATTTCAAAATCAACCGAGCACTATGAGTGAATAAGAGTTGGTGATATTGTCAGCTACCTATGACACCCGGCATATTTCAATTGAGTTCTGGGGTTCTGAGACATTCAATGCCTGGAGTTGTGGTTAATTTTTCAATAAAATATTCATAATATATTTTTCCCAATTTTCTACTTTTCAGGTGATCACAGTTTGCCATGGAAAAGTAATATTGTGTTATTTTTCGTAGTATTAATTGAATATTTCTGTGAATTTTGTAAAAAGTGAAGAAATTTTGAAAATTAAGCAAATATTACTGATGAAAAAGAAATACAAACAATTGCCAGCCACAAATGACACCCTGTATAATTGATTCAAGCATTGGAATCTAGGAGTTTAAGAGTATTCTGAAACAGAATTTTATGTTGATTTTGTGATGAAAAAATGTCTAATATGTTTTCCCCACTTTTTCATTTTTCAATTGGTCATAGTTAGCCGTGGAACATGGATATACGAATGTTTCATCAACATAAAGGTAGGTATTTTTGAGTAGGTACTAAAATATGAGAATTTTTTTTTCAAATTATTTTATTCTCAATGAAATATGACAGTGTGGCTGCCCAAAGTGGGACACACTGTATTTGTAGCTTGATTTCTAACTATATTTCCATCTACACCAATCAAAAGAGTATAAAATGAGTGATGTAAAAAATACACTAGTAGAAAACCGACTACGCCATCACATGAAAGACAGTCCGTAGTTAAATTAATTCTGTTATATTTTCGACTCGCAACTATAATTTATTAATTCGTTATAAAAGTTTAAATACAAATTAACTTATTTTTTTATTGTTTTGCTTATAAAATTAAAACTAATCAATAGTAACGAAAAAAAAAAGGAAAAACCGTAAAATTTTGCGACTTTTTTAAAAATTCACAACTCCGCCATTTCTCAAGAAGTAGGGTTGGCCCGCCTCATGAAGTATTGATACACCAATCAATAGAGCATTTTCTCCTAACAAAAATACTAGTAGATAACCGACTGTACCATCACATGGAAGACAGTCCATAGTTATATTCTGTTATGTTTTCGACTCGCAACTGTCATTTATTAATCTGTTATAAACATTTAAATAACTAAAAACCTGATTTTATTAATAATAATAATAATAATAATAAAGGTCTTTATTTTCATCAACCAGATAAACATAAAATACATTTTTGAGTAATATGAGCACAGCACTCCAGGTTGATAGAAAAATGCCGAAGATCAGGTGACAGCACAATCTGTGGTTGCAGATAGCACTGTCTCTGTTTTTCATCTTAAGCGAGGTAAGGAAATAATAAAAAGAAATAACAATAATGAAGTAACAAACCGTTAGAAGTAATAAAAAAAAAATAAGTTTAAAAAAAAATATTAATATGTACTTACATGCAGATATTATTATATGATTTATAATAATAAGTGAAAATCTATATATACATATATATATATATATATATATATATATATATATTATTTATTGGCAGGAGTTATCAGAGAAATTCAGATTTGGTTTTGATTATCCAGTAATTTCAATTTTAGACCTGATTTGAAGGCTGCTATTGATTTTAATTTCAATTCATTGGAAACTTCATTATATATTTTTGATGACTGGTAAGTGAAAGATCGTTTGAACAGTTCGGTACGATGTTGTGGTGTTGTAATTCTATGTTTGAATCGAGTGTTTACCTGATGGATATCAGTTTGGTGAACAATTTTTCCAAACAGGTATTGCTGTTGTTTGTGTTTAATGATTTTGTGAAAGAGACATGCAGAGTGTAAGTATCGTCTGTTCGACATATTCAGCCAGTTGAGATCTCGTAATTTGTGGGAAATTCTTTGGCGTCTTCTAATACCACAAATAAGCCGTATACAAGAGTTTTGAACGACTTGTAGTCTCCTAGAATCGTTTGCGTCGATACAGGGGCCAAAAACTACATCTCCGTAGGCGAGTTTAGATAATACCAGAGCCTCGCAAAGTATTTTTTTTTACGCCAACTGAGAGATAATGGCGATTGTGAAAAATTGATTTTATGTTCAAATAAGCGTTTCTGATGCAAATGTTAACATGATGTTTAAATCGCAGTTGATCATCAAAAACCAGGCCAAGGTTTTTTGCCTTGTTTACTGGTGCAATTTGCTCTCCGTCAACATTTATTCGGATTACTTCATTGATTTGCAAACGAACTTTATTTGGGCCAAAAACTAGAAAAGAAGTCTTTTTACTATTTATACTTAAAGCGTGTTCGGAGGACCAGGTAACAATATTGTTCAGATCATAATTTATTTTGTCAACTGCGTCCTGATAATTTTCAGGTATGAAAGAATAGTAAAGCTGAGTATCATCAGCGTACAGGTGGATGTTATACCATTTTACCACTTTTCCCACACTGGCAGTGCATAAGGTAAAGAGGGTTGGCCCCAATATAGATCCCTGAGGTACGCCCGAGGATATTCTGATAGAAGGGGAAACATCGTCATCTACTTTAACTCTCTGTGTTCTATTAAGAAGGTAATTTTTAAAAAAAGGTAGAGCATCATCAGAGATTCCAATTGATTTTAAGATAGATAAGAGTAGTTGGTGGTTTATCGTATCAAATGCTTTTGAAAAATCTATCAATACTAAAACTGTAGTTTTACCACAATCAGTGGCCCTCAAAATATCGTCAGTAACATTAAGTAGGGCAGTTTGACAGCTGTGTAGGGGTCTAAAGCCTGACTGAAACTCTGGAAGTGTATGATGCTGGACTATATAACTGCGCAATTGTTCATCCACTATTCTCTCTAAAAGTTTGGACAAGGTGGGGAGGATACTTATAGGCCGTAAATCTTTGAAATCAGTTGGGTTACTGCTTTTAGGAATAGGTCTGATCTGTGCCTGTTTCCAACATTCTGGAATGACATTATTCATTAAACAAAAATTAATGATATGGGTTATAAGAGGTATAATGCGGGGGCTGCATTGTAGTAACATTTTCAAGTTCAAACCATCATATCCCATCGCATTTGATTTAACAGTATATAACATTTTTTTGATTTTGTTTTCTGATACCGGGTTGAAAGTAAATAAGTCACGATTGGGTGTGTTATTCATATATGTGTCTAAAATAGTTTGGCTGGGTGGTAGACTGCAGAATGAAGAAGCATAATAATTATTTATTTGTTCCGCATCGTTTTGCTTATACAATGAAAACTATTATATTTCTTCTACATACGGCTCAGATCAGGAACTTATCGAGACTATCAATAGGATTTCTCACTTATCTAACAACCTTGTCCTTTTTTGGAGACTTCAACTTTCCAAGTTTAAAATGGCCACTTGATGAAATTCCCGACTCCCAAGAAAGTAGCTCCCTGTTCGCCGAATTATTACACGATATAGATCCAATCAAACCCTCTCGCTTATCGACTTACTTATAACAAATGATCCCAACCTCCCATGCTACATTAAAACTGGTCTTCCAATCGGTTGCTCCGATCATGTCACAGTTACGTGTAATCTCCAAGTGATAACAAAGATCCTCGAAACACCATCTTGAAACACAGAAGAATAAACCAGAATGATCTAGCTACCACTTTGGGTACTTTCAACTGGGAGGAACTTTATCAATACCCCGATGTTGACTACAAATGGAAGTTCTTCTGCAGTTCACTTCTTGATGCCATCAATAAATGTTCCTACGTCATTTCTAAATAAACCAACAGCAAAAAAACATGGATTGATGAGACATTTATCCACCGCTCCCATAAGAAACGTAAGCTCTGGAAGAAATACCTATCAAATAAGTCCCCTGAAGATTTTGAGACCCACCGTTCTCACTCCTCTAATTTGTCTCAAGACCTAAAAAGGGCCAAACAGAACTATGAATCAGATCTCGCGGGAAAAGGTTCCAAGGCCATCTTTAAATATTGTGGAACCAAGCTGTAGTCGAAGGTCTCTATACCAATGATTCGCGACAATAATGGAGCCGTATGTGAATCCAATGCTGCAGCTGCTGAAGTGCTCGCTAAAAGTTTCGATAAATCTTTCTCGCCAGTTCAAAATACAGCGTTACCCCAAGTAATGTCACCAAGATGCCAAAACTCTTTAACCCATGTGTATTTTCCACCTGAAATAGTGGAGGAAAAACTAAGGAATATCAAAACAGGTGTCTCTGGGCCGGATAATATACCAGCATTCATTTTGAAAAGACATGCATCCGTTGTCGCAAAACCCCTCAGCCATATTTTCGAATACTCTTTTTTCCATTCCTGCCTTCTCACCCAATGGCGGTTAGCCTCTGTCCTATAAAAAAGGAGATAAACTCGATCCTGGAAACTACAGACCAATTAGCCTGGTATCCGTATGTGTTAAAATTATGGAGAGAATAATTGTAGATAACTTCTTACCTTTTTCCTTGGAAACGATGTGATTCCCCCTACACAACACGGTTTCAATCCTGGAAGATCAACAACAACTAACTTACTTTATTGCCTGGATAAATGGACCAGACTCCTAGACTGCTCATCCCTCGTTGACATAATATATCTCCAAGGCGTTTGACAAGGTTCCACGAATTAAGCTTCTTCACAAACTTGAACACTTCGGAATAAGAGGTCAACTGCTCAACTGGATCGAAGCATTTCTTTCTGACAGGGTTTTCAAAGTAAGGGTTGGCTCCAGTCATTCTGATCTACATTAAGTCATCTCGGGTGTTCCACAAGGTTCTGTTTTGAGACCTACTCTCTTTTTGGCATATGTCTCAGATCTGCCCACTGTACTCCATTCAGACCACGCTTTTTCCGCAGATGACAGCAAGTTCTTTGGAAATCCCCTAACTAGTCACGCTGATCTTCAGTCTGATCTCATTTCGGTGCGAAAGTGGTGTGAAACTTGGAATATACCTCTGAATTTCGACAAGTGTTGTGTGTTACACATCGGTTATAACAACCCATCATTCGATTATCTTTTGGGCAACAAATCGATTCCCGAAGTAGACAACCATAGTGACCTGAGAATTATCTTCAACAAAAAACTTACTGCTGCTAACCAAGTAACAGCCGTTGTTAAAAAAAGCTAACATTCGTACTTATCTACTTAACAAATGTTTCGTCCATCCTGATAAAAAACTCTTCAGTACACTCTATAAAACATATATTCGCCCCCACCTGGAATATGCTGTCCAAATCTGGTCCCCTTACTTGGTAAAAGACATCCAACTCCTTGAGAGGGTCCAACGCAACGCCACTAGGATGGTAAGAGGATTCAATCAACTATCCTACGACCAACGACTATCCCAGCTCAATCTACCCTATCTGAGTGACAGACGTACCAGAGGCGATGCGATTTTAACCTACCGAATACTTCACGACGACTTCTCTGTAGATCTCGCTAGCTTACGACAAGATGATAGTAGGTTGCGTGGACATCCTTTGAAGTTAAGGCAGGAATCCTATCGAACAAATGTGCGTCAAAAATATTTTTCTAACAGAATCTTCACGAAGTGGAATACTCTACCTCCAGAGGTCGTGACAGCACCAAGTACGAACAGTTTCAAGAACCGTTATGACTCCTTTCTACAAACAGCGCTTTAGTTTATTAATTTTTATATACCACTTTTCTTTCTTTTTTTTCCTACTATAAAAGAATAACATTTGTAAATCATAAATTCTTTATATTGGGCACAATAGGCTATGCCTCTGCCCTTGTTGTATTTAAATAAATAAATAAAATAAAATATTTGGATCCTCTCATACACATTTTTGAATTGGCAACATAAGTGCCCTTACTCTTACAACTCAAATATTTTTTAGATTCATATTCGGTTAATTTGACAGTGACATGAAGTTGAATTGAAGTGCAGCCCGGGAAAAACTGGTGAAAACACTGCACTCTCGCTTCTGCTCGAAAAGGTTTTCTGAGGAATTTAGAATCGGATGAAAGCTCTCTGCTTAATACCAGTGCAACAAGAAACTGTGGGTAGACCCGTCATTTCAAAGAATGCCTAGGTCGTTTGAAACGAGTCGGGTCGTCAATAGTATAATCTACTGCGGCCCTGAGAAGCGGGTTTTCGTGAGCCTCCGCCCATTCGAATACCCTCTGAGTGTGCGCTCTGATCTCACTTTGGATAGTGACAAGACCCAAATTTTCTTGTATACGAACGTTACGCACACACCATGGAGCGTTCGTAATCTTTCTCAAAATTTTGTTTTGTAATCTTTCAACAACTATAATATTTAACTGACTAGCTCCAGGCTGCTGAAGCGTACATAATAACAAGTTGAAATACCATTTTGTAAATCATCAGTTTGTTCTTTAAAGACAGCTTACTGCTTCTGAATATTAAAGGGGAGAATTTTCTTATTTTTATCAAAATGTTTGTTTTGACGTTTTCAATATGAGGAGCCCAGGTGAGCCGGCGATCCAGAATAATACCTAAGTACCTGACTCGTGTGGACCAGTTGATCTCACTGCCTGCAACCCTAACGCTGCTGTCAGGCGGTCTATTACCTTGCCTGAGTCTTGTTCGGATTCACCTTCACTTTCCACTTCAAATACCACCGCTGAAGCATGTCAATCGCATCTTGCAATAAAACAAGACCGGCTTGGTGGTTGAGAGTCGAAGAAAGCCAAGCAGTGTCATCAGCGAAAAGATAGACCTTCACGCGATCCATCCTCGGGATGTCGCTGGTATATAGGCTATAAAGCAAAGGAGACGATACTGCCCCCTGTGGAACCCCAGCCTCAATTGCTCTTCTGAGAGAGACGGTATTTTCGACTTTTACTTGAAAAGTCCTTCCAGATAAAAAAGATTTGAACCATTTTATCAAGCCAAGAGAGATTTGGAAATCACACAGCTTTTGCAAGAGGCCTTCATGCCAGACTCTATCGAAAGCTTTGGATATATCTTATAATAAAGTGTGGGCGCATGTACCAGAATTTATGCCAAAATCGAGTCTTCGACAAGTCTCAAAGCATGCAATTCTGTGGAGTGTTCTCTACGAAATCCGAATTGCTCATCTGAAAGGATATTTTTATCTTCTACTTCGTCCGTAAGTCTTTGCAATACAACTTTTTCAGCAAGTTTAGCCGAACTGCGAAGCAGACTGATTGGGCGATGATTTTGAGGGAGAGAAAACTATTGAAACAATCTGGTTGCTCCAATAAAAATAATTGTAGATAATTGAAATACGAATAGAATGGAATATTTTCCGACCCGATCGGATCATTAGTAACGGACGAATGCCGGTAAAACCGGAAGATTTGACGATTTTTTTTTATTCATATCTCCGCTATTTTTCAAGATAAAGAGTTGGCCCTTCTCATGAAAGTAGTGAATTATGTGTAAGTACTTTGTGTGTGAACAAAACAGGCTCTGATGGATCATTCGTTTTGGCACAATTGCAATTTGAATTTTTTTTGCACCATCTTGCAGCGTACCTGGATGCTCTAGTGATAGTCCGATTTCAATTTCTCGAAATTTTGTACCACAAAACGTATATTCTCATTTTGCGCTAAAATGCTGCAAAATGGGTGAAAAATGGCAAACATGACTGAAAACACCGAGCTGGTGAAAGCGGTCGAGTGATAGGAGCGAGCAGGAGATGAGGGGAGGCGTATTATCATGTAACCCGTTCATCAGAAGAATTCCCCTCATCTCCCGGACTCTCCTTCCACTCGGCAGCTAACGCGGGCTCAGCCGTTTTCAGTTGTTTGCATGCATTTTTCACCCATTTCGCACTATTGCAGCGCAAAATGAGAATATACGTTTTGTAGTACTATACTTCTACTTTCATAATCTGTAAGATAAATTGAAATCGAGCTATCACTAGAGCATCCAGGCACGCTGCAAGATAGTGCAAAAAAAATTTAAATTGAAATTGTGCCAAAACAGCGCCTGTTTTGTGCACATATAAAGTACACATGATTCAATACTTTCATGAGAAAGGCCAATCCTACTTCTTGAAAAATGGCGTGATTACGAATTTTTCAAAAAATCGCAAAATTTCCAACGAATGTTTGGCAATGTTTAGTTATTTCTAGCACACTGTTACTTTCAATTAGACACACGAAAATGGACATCACGAAACGTCGATTCTGATTGTTGTTCTTGAACTCGAATTAAAAATTATCTAACTCAGGGCTGAACATCACGAACTATGGATAAGGGCCACAAACTATATGAACTGTATGAACCATCGCGATTCTTTACTCGTTGAATCGGAACTCGTTGAATCTGAACTGCGAACTGAGAATTGACACTCGACGATTGTTCTTTGCCCGTTGAATCGTAACTGTTTGAAACGGAACTCGTCGAATCGGAACTGACTGAATTGGAACTGGCCCAAACATATGCTTATGGGTCATTTTATATCCTCGAGAAGACGGCTAATAATAACAATCTAATATCTTTTCATCATATTTCATAATGTTAATCGGTTCCACGTCGTTCTTAATGGGTTAAAATCGAGATTTATCAACAGGAAGTGTCAAAAACGCGTATTGTAATTATATTTATTACGTCTATAATATATCCTTATGACTTTTATAGTCTATAAATTCCTAAGACAAATATCATTTCCATCTGGTTTCCCAGCTGCGATCTGATGACTAATCAATTCAAATATTTTGTGCATATGGAATTCAAGAATTTACGTTAGATTTTCTCCTTCTGTAGTTTGTCCTACGATGGGATTTTTATTGTTTTAATTATTTTTCCTACGTTTCGACGTTATCTAATTAAATGATTAAATGATTCTACAGGGGGTTGGCTGGAGATCTACCACAAGCGGTCGAGTAGAAGAAGAGATCGGGAGATAAGGGGAAGCGTATTAGCACGTAACCCGTTCATTAGAAGAATTCCCCTCATCTCCCGGTCTCTCCTACCATTCGACCGCTTACGCGGGCTCGGTCGTTTTCTGTCATGTTTGCAAGCATTTTTCACCCATTTCGCAGCATTATAAAAGCAAAATTAAAATATACGTTTTGTGGTACTATACCTCTACTTTCAAAGTCTGTTTGAGAAATTGAAATCGGACTATCACTAGAGCATCCAGACACGCTGCAAAAAAAATAATATTGCAATTATGCCAAAAATAATGATCCGACAGCGCTTGTTTTGTGTACACATAAACTACACATGATTTAATAAATTCGTAAGAAGCACCAACCCTACTTCTTGAATTATGAATTTTCATCGCAGAATTCACCGTTACTATAATGATCCGATCGGGTCGTATAACATCCCATTTTGTTCGTTTTTTTATTCTCTACGTTTTTTTCCATTGGATCAACCATATTGCTCAATTAGTTTTCATTTTACGAGCAAAATAATAAAAGAAAACACGTGTTATACACTGTGCGCCAGCAACGATGGAACCACCTATTTTTCCATCGCTGCCGGCGTGCAGTGTATATCACATATGATGATAATTTTTGTGCAGTGAGTTCATTTCTAGTGCATCTATTGATCCTGAAAATTTCATGGGTCTTCGTAGAAAATTACGGAAGATACGGAAGCGTTTCCATGATACTACAGCATACAGTCAATTCCAGCGACTCGCCAGAGTTTCGCCGCTCGCTACACAAGAACTATAATGCACAGTCGAGCTCCAAAAAAGTGGTACATCGCCAGCATTTCGCCAAAATGTTACTTATCGCATAGTTATCACTTTTTTGGAGCTCGATTGTGCATTATAATCCTTGTGTAGCGAACGGCAAAACTCTGGCGAGTCGCTGGCGATTGACTATGCATACGGATGTTTGGATTCCATCAGAGCTAAGTGGCCCTCATCAAAAGCTTTCTCTTGTTTCGGACACTGTCAATAACACTTGGTGGTGAAACTTCTGGAACACTACCTATTGAGTTTGGAGTAACTCAGGGGTCAGTCCATTATTGTTTTCCCTGTATATTTGCGACTTTCATGAGACAATGGAGTACTATAATATTCATCACTATGCTGATGATACCCAATTATACGTCAGTTTTGATGTAAACAACGTCAGTTTAACATCAGCACGAGTGAATGAGGATTTGACCTCTCTTTTCAATCTTTCAACCGCTCATAACCTGAAGATCAATCCTCGTCCCATGCTATGATTATCGGAAATAATTCTAAACGATTAATGGCCGAAGCGAATTTTTCGCTTCATCTCTCAGATGAACAAATTCCATTTGTCAGCGAATGCAAAAATTTGGGTGTTTGGTTCGATCAGCAATTCACAATACACGTTAGTCACTTATGTCAAAGTTCCTTTGATGTGCTGCTGAGACAGTTGTACCTCTCTCGGGACATTTTACCCAAGGAGACTAAACATTATTTAACAAGGAGAGTTTAATCCCCATAAGACAATGGGGACACTAATAGAAAGAGATGAAAGAACATTTGTCGAAATGTGACGTAGTTGGACGTGTCATGGCCGCCGTTCTCTATAGACAGTGACGGACTAGCTCTTGGTATATGAGAGTTACTGTTGACAGTTTTGTTGCTTGGTTCGAGTTCGACTCTATACTCGTATCCAATGACGTCACTATGACGCATTGATACACCAAAATTCTGATTGGCTAGAGCTTATTAAACCCTCCTTGTTAGTTTAGTCTCTTTGCATTTTATCCACCTCTTAACTTAAACTGAACCTTTGTTAATCCTTGATTATCTCCAAGCTCTCATATTGCGACGCCGTCTATGGTCCCGCTCTCTTGCAGAGTGACGCCTCCAGATTACAGCGAATTCAAAATTCCTGAATACGTTTTGCTTACGGTATTCGGAAGTATGATCACATCCGTGCAAAGTTCAGGAAATCCGGATGGCTGAGATTGGAGAAATTGAGAAAACTTCATTTGCTAACATTAACTCACAAAGTAGTAACAAATTCTACACCTGCATACCTAGATGCCAAATTGATCACCTTCCGTAATTACAATACTTCAAGAACACGAAACAAAAACACTATGGTCATTCCAAAATTCAAAACCAGTTTGTACAAACGAAGCTTCTCATACACAGCTCCCAAATACTACAACTCTTTACCCATCTATTTATAATCTATAATATAATCAACTTCAAAAAAAAACTGAAAGAATTAACTAATATGTAACTGAAATGCTCATATTAGATATACTTCTGACAATGCTTGTTCAATTGATTGATTATTTCCCTCTAATGATAGTTACGAGATGATAGTAGTATATAAGATATTTTTTTGTTGCTTTCTATATAATTGTTAAACATTTATTCTTTCTCTCTTTTTTCAAGGTTTAAGTTGTAAAACAGCATCAGCTGACACTTCGCCTTTTCATCTATGTTACACCATATAATTATGAATGAATTTATATTTTTTGCAAGATGAATAAAGACGATTTATTATTATAATTATTAATATTAGAAGAGAAAAAAATTATAATTTTTCAGAAAACAGGTGTATAGGTAGTAATTTTAGGAAGCTGAACACGAATCCGAAGGAATTTCTTGACAATTTCGTCCCATAACACAACTTTCCGGAAAAAAGGGTAGTTCCATCGCCTGTGGCGTGCAGTGTATAATTAATATCACGTAGAATGACTATTTTTGTGCAGTCAGTTCATTTCTAGTGTATCTAACTATCTAGTGTATGGTTCGACATAAAAAATTACGGAAGATTCGAGGGTGTTTCCATGAGAAGTGAAACACACTGTATATGGGTGCAAACAAGTGATAATAAAAAAATTAACATGAGCAACCTCGGAACAATTTTTCGCTCCGTGAAATTCAATGAAAAGTCCACACTCGGGCGGGAAGTTAATAAACAAGATTTAGAAAAATCGCTTATTCTGCCTCATCCTGTAAGTATGCACATTCAAAGTCAATTGATATTTTTCACAGCATGTTATACCCAAAAATCAAGAAAAATCATCTTACAGGCAGTAATTTCCACAATTTGCATTAAACAGTCAACCCGATCTTTTAGCTCACCTTGTAGGGCCAGAAAAAAGCCCCAGTAGAGGAATAAATGTATCCAGTGCCATATCCTTTATCGCGATAAGGGTAGGTACCATTCAGATCCGCACTTCCTTGATATGTCGAGTGCATATGGAAAAAAATATATCAACGAAATCCGAAATGTCATTTGAAAGTTTTAAATTGATGTGCCCTCCCGTGCCCCTTGTCAAACAATCACAAAGTCTTTTATTTCAAAAAATAGTATGATACCATTCAAAACGGTTTTCGTTCCATGTTTCTTCGTCATACCGTTTAAAAGTTAACAGGAGGGAGGATGGGACTAAAAAAGTCACACTTTATTTAATATGGACTGGGTACGAGCGAGAGCCATTGTTGCTGGACTGAAAAAAGATAGTTAAAGGCAACGATTATACACTAATCGTTGAGTTCAGGCATCAGGCAAAACATTGGTGTCATATAGGAAGTTTCTAGATTCCTGACTGCGGAATCGTTCTAAATGCATAAAATCCGAACTCGTGCAATTCCGACCGATGGACCATTGTTATGGAATTGAAATCCTAACCACAACTTAGTCCTAACTCATAATTTATCCCTGTGAACCATTGGACAAAAATACTACGCCGCACAATTTTCCGTATTCGGGTTTCTAGACACGTCCACTTTAGATATTTTGTATTTATTCCTTCTATCCTTCACAACATCTCTTTCTTTAACAGTCTTCAGCAGAAGAAGTCAAGGAAGGAGATAGAGGAAGAGGAAGGAATGCCATTGTTTGTCTAAGCCATAGAAATCATTAATATATATCTATGGTCTAAGCAAAGAATATCTACAAGTTCAGTATTGTAGATATTCTTTGGTCTAAGCCACAGATTACAGAAACAAGTTAACTTTCTGTAATGTGTTGTCTAAGCCGAATCGAGTTGTTGACATACAGGAAGACACTTCCTGTTAGCAAAATTGTAATTCTCAGACTGGTTTGAGTGGTGAAAGGTCGAACCACTTTCATGTACAATATGCAAACACGAACAGAATATTCGTCATAGCGCCACGAGCGCAGTGGAATATCAGAGGAGTCATGTATTAATTCAATTTTCAATTGAGAATGTTTCTCTTTAAAAAAATCAAAGATTAGATTGAACCTACTCTTCAGTAATATTTTAGTGTAGACTGTGTGAAGATTTATGAGCCACACTGCTTGAAATTTCAGACATTGGAAATTTGAATCACAGAAAACAAATTTCTGTGAAATTTGTGATCTTGATTTGAAACAAAACGTGTCTCGTGTCAGTTGTTGGCATAGAAATCATTATATAATATATATCTATGGTTGTTGGTCGTCAGTCGTCAGCACCGATCTGTATTACAGATCGGTGGTCGTCAGTCACGCCTCGTGTCATATGTCAATGTCATATGTGTTTTGTAAATATGCTGGTTATATTATGTGATTAATAAGATGCATTCCCAATTTTTCATACATTCTCATCCAAACACTTCTTAGTTTAGTCTCAAAATCAAAGATTAGGTTAATTTTATCATCTTTCAAATATAAGTAATATTGGATATGTGACATTTTTTTATTATCCACATAATGTACACAGAGGCTTTTTTCCCTTATACAGAGTTAGTCCAAGCTGGTATTCCAGTGGATAGGTATGTATTCATCATAATATCCTGCTGAGGTATTAAGATCCTTTTCATTTCTAGGAGGACAAGATTAGTGGACAAAAAATTAGCCATTATACTGGCTATACTTACCTTCCCACTTTTATTATTTTGTATAAGTTATGTAGCTGTATTTGGAATTTACCCCAGTCTAATTTACCCAAGAGTTACCGCAATTGGTAGGTATCAGTTCGGTGTATTAAATATTCGAAAATAAAGCCATCATTTCTAGTACCTGAACAAAGCTTACATCGTGCCATAGCGTACAACTCTATACAGAATGTATCCTTCAAAATGGATTTCCATTCAAACTTATCTGAAGCTAGAGATGTGGATAATTATAAGATTGTCTGCTACTATACTTTACCAAGTAGTGTTAAATCTTTGCAAGTAGATGAACTGGATCCTTATCTATGTACCCACATTAATGCTGCATTTGCTAGAGTTGTAAATAATTCCCTACAAATAGAGGAGTCTCAAGTGGAAAGTTTAAAAAAACTTGTTAAACTGAAGAGTACCAATGAGAATCTGAAAATATTAATCTCTGTTGGAGGTTCTGGAAATGACAGTGGGTTTCCTGAAATGGTTTCAAATCATGAACATCGAAAGAGGTGTGTTTACCAATTTTCTAACAAGATTGAATGAGATAACTCAATGAGAAACCTGAAATAATTTTTTGATACTAATATCTGAGCATTGAGTTTAAACAGTTACTGCAGTTCTTGTGTGATTGAACATCGAAAATGACAATAAAGCAACTATTGTGTAGAAGTAAACACAAATTTAATATTCACACTAATAGACTAAGAACAATTAAAATCATTCAAATCCAGCGCTTCAAAGTAGCTAAAATAAGAAAATATAGAAATGGTACAAAAAACTGTGGCATGGATTTCTAGTCAACTGTTGGTCAGTTAACTAGGTCAGTTACTGACTTAGTAAATTATTTGAAACTTAGTAGAATTTATGAAAAGTCGATACCACACAGTTCTCCACTTCTGGTAGTCTCCTGGTTTTTTTGTGAAGGTTAGGTTTGTGATATGGAATAATTCACAAGGCAGATTGTTATGCCAATAAGTCTTTGTTTAAGAGAAAGGTAATTTAAAGAGTGAGGTGCTAAGTGAAGGTCTCCCCTCTGATAGTTTTTGCTAACAGGTAACGAAATGATTGTTTCTTTTCCTCATTCTTTATTCTTATACTTCTTTCGATCATTCTTTCCTCAGGCGCATTTTGCAATTAATCTTTTATTTGTCGTTAATGGTGGATTTATAAACTCAATTGAATTAACAACTAAGAATTAAGAAAGATAAATAGAGGGAATCACCATCAGGAATTAATAAACTGTCATCTGTCAATTAAATTAAGAATTAGCAACTAGATTTTCATCTTTTCAACAAAGGTGCATTTAGTCACCATCATTTTAAAATTGTGCTTAAAAAATATATGTCAAAAGCGAAAGTTGAATCTGTTATATCAAATGGCGCCATTTATACAACGTTAAGTTTATGCTAAAAACCTTTGATGTTGCCGTTATGTTTATGATAATGCTTGTGCTAAAGTTGACTAAATCCACCCTAAGAATCACTGAGTACACCAACTAGTTGGTGTACTCTTTGCTAAGAATTACAAGAAGACAAGCTAATTTAGATGTTTGTTTGGAAACAGTTTTTGACAAGAATGACATTTGTGACGTCATCACTTTCCTCGTCTATTAAACGCATGCGCACTTGGTATTTACAGTACATTTCAAAAAAATTAAATGGAATATGTTGTGTGCATTGTGCAGTGTTGCTCGGCTGCACAATTGTACATTTTATTACCATTTGACACCTTTCTTCACGCTAATTTGGATGTTAACGTCAAAACATATGTCATTCGCGAACGTAATTCTTGATTTTTCAGTGGAAGTTTTTAAACACCTTAATTGATAATTATTAATTCTAAGTTGTTAGTTTAATTGAGTTTATAAATCCACCATAAGCGTGTTGCCGCATCGAAAATAGTAGTAAACTGGTAACTGAAAATGGAGTAGATTCAAACCAAAGCCGAGTAGCAATCCCCACTCAAAATTGTAAAGCAAACTTTAGACATATTCCTAGATGCATGTGCTACAGTCACAAAACACACATACATGTGTTCTGTACTACTAGTGATTCCTTTTTCTTTGTTCTATACATAGATATATATATATCACGAGTGAAACCGGAAATACCCGACAATGTTTCTTCTTTGCATGATCCAGTGTACGATGTAAATAAACACTTTATTTCGTCGGGCGCATTTTGCAATAGACGAGGAAAGTGTGCGGTCACAAGTGTCATACTTGTCAAGAACTGATTACAAAGAATTTTAGGTGACATTTCTCTGTTGATGATTTGCTGTTTTGCTTATTAGTTTGTGTTTGGTTGGTTGGATTTTGTTTTCTCAGGCAAAAGAAGTTGAAAAACGTTAACGAAAACAATACCGGAGTTATCGGACAAGCTGATTTAAATTCTACGGAGGTTTGTTTAGAATCAGTTTTTGGCAAGAATGACATTTGTGACGTTATCGCTTTCCTCGTCTATTGATCTTGTTTTGTTATTTAACGTACAATGCACGATGTCAGTGTTGAAAATAGTAGTAAATTGGTAACCTAAAGTGGAGTATATCCATAACAAACCGGAGTAGCACAAAATTCTAAAGTAAACATTAGAAATCTTCCGTGACGCATGCGCTGCTAGTCACAAAACACAGTTGTTATAGTTTATTCAATCTCAGTTGAATGAGCTGTAAAACCGGATTAACACGTCAATGACTTCGCCTCTTTGAACGTACTTGTCGACCATAGGCGAAGATATTTTTTCCTACTTGGATATAACTTTGCGTATTGCTTGCTGTATAGAAATTTGCGAATAAAATGTGTCTTGATCTTATAATGAATAGAATTGAAGGATTGCGCGTGTATGGGACGGGACGTTGCTCGTAACTCATTGACTAGTTATCTGACACACCGAAAACAAGTCATTGATAATTTATTTGCTGGTACGGCTACCTTATATACACATCAAAGTCGTGTGGCAAGACTCAATCATCATAATGAATCAGGCGAATCACCCATGTTTATGATTACTGGTTGAATGGATGGCAAAAGGAAATATTCACGTTCTTTTGAAATCACATGTAAAATGCATTCTGTCCAAAGATCTTTATCTTCCTCTCCTAAGATTCTCCTAACATTTTCTACTACTTCTCCGATTAGATTTGGACATTGATTGGCTTTTCTCAATTTGTTTTTTATGAATGCTCAAACCAATTCAATGGGGTTGAAATCACAATAATACGGAGGTAACCTCATCAGAAGCGTATGACCAAAATGTTTACAAAGTTTATCAATAATATATTCTTTTTCAAAATTTTTATTTTTAATTATAAGTACGTAGTAATACCTCCTTCGTGGCTTTTTGGGGAATATTCAATTTTTTATAAGCAATAAATTCCAAAATGTCTCCTTTTTTTGTTGCTTTCGTCGGTATTTTTATCTTTTGACGCGAGTGGTATGACGCATTATCCATTACAATAACAAAAGTTGGTGTTATATTTAATGGTAATAATTGTTCACTGAACATTTTCCGAATAAAGTTGCAGTCATATCATCATGATAATCTGCTGAACATTTTTTTATTTGTTATGCTGACAACAGCAACGCGTTCGGTACAAACCCATCGTCACTACCTGCGTGTACAAAATTATACGTTTTCCTCTGGAACATGGTGCTTATTGGTGACAACAGTGTTGGGAGTTATCTACCCATCCATACCGAATCACATCATGACTATCAAACCAAGTCTCGTCAAGATATACTATATGTCTCTTCGAATCCCGATGTTCTTTTATTTGCCGCAAGTATAATCTTGCCTTTGCAGAACGAGCCGAGGTGATTCCATTATTGCCATTCGCTGATTTAGGTTTTTGTGTTTGAAACCACAGTCTAAAAGAATTTGGCGTAGTGTTTGTTTCCTGCGACTTACATGTATACTCAGGATAATCAGATAATTTGTTTTTGATTGATTCCAAGGTAGGTACTTCGTTTCGTTTATAGAAATCATAAACTTGCCTTGGAAGAAAATCTTTTTTGTTTAATTTCTGATCTTCTCGTTTTCTTTTACGATATTGATCTACAACATCCCCTTGTTTAACCACTCTGTATATAGATGAATGCCTCAAACTGGTGAGATGAGATATCCTTCCAAAACTTCATTGTCACATTTGTCGTTCATTTCCTTTTTAAGATTTTTATATATATTTAGAACAAGTCTTTGGGTCTGAACATGAAGATCTTTGTTTTTAAATTCCCATTGTTCGTCCGGTTATGAGTCTTGTTCCTCACGTTCTTCGAATGGTCGCCAAAATGCCATGTTGCAACACTAAATACACAAATGTTTGTACTAAAACTTTAATGTTGATTTTCACACTTTTAGTTTAAAGAACCGCGACATATGTTTTGCAAATACAATGGATTCTTCAAGCAGAAGTATACTGAGTTATATAATGCCCTTCTTTTATATTCCCAAAATGTTAATTAATTTGGGAACAGTTTTATACCTGTTTTCGGATAACTCTCTGATAACAAATAGTGTTTGTCAATAATTAATTACATTTATACTTAGTCTAAGGGCAAAACAAATTAAGTAGAGAGAAAAAATTGAGTTCTGTTTCATTAAGTACGCTACTGTTCTTCTTTTCATAAGTATCACGAGGCTGCCGGACAGCAATACAAATATTAAGAGGTGTTTTACGGTAATTTATTCAACAGGCGGTCAGCGCTTTACTGATTGCTTTCCATGCTTCGAATGGTTACACGTAAAATATACTCAGTCTGGTCTACTGTTTTCTTTATATAGGAAATAATATTTATTTAATTTTCCGTTTTCATCCTTCATTCGTTATTACACCATGTGCTATTTTGAACTAACCCTATATATTGAGCTGAATGAAGTCATATTCAACTGAGATTGGATAAACTATACAAGTTGTGTACAAAATCTGAAACTTTTATTGGTATAACATCTGATATTCTCCCTGATCACTCAAATAAATTGGCCAAGTCAACTGGATCCAGGTCTGTCTTATTTGCTCCGACTACCCATAAACTCCCTTAGATAATGAAGATCCTTTGCACTGATATGGAATAATTCACTAGGCAGATTGTTATGACAATAAGTATCTGTTTAAGAGTCTGTTGGATAGTAAATGATGATGGGATTACCCAATTTTACTTGCATATTCCCATTTTAATCAACTTGAATCAGTTGTTTCATAATTCATTTCAATTGTTTTTTTTTCAGTTTCATAAAATCTGTGATAGACTTTGCAAAAATTTACAAAATTGACGGCATCGATCTGGATTGGGAGTTTCCAAATATACCGCCAGGAAAAAATGGTCTTCAAAGAGTCCATTTTACCCAACTTCTTCAAGAAATTAGGAAAAGCATAAACAGGCATCCGAATTACTCATTTCTTCTGACAGTTGCTGTAGCTGCCCCTTATGCTATTGTAGACAATTCCTATGATGTTTCATATATGAACGAGTAAGTATGTTGTACCAGTAATTCAGAGTTTATAAAATTATGAAATGTTTGTGTTAAAGGATTCCACAGGAGTTTTCCTAATCAGTCCCAAACTGGTTTTGGACTGATTACCTTTGAGCTCAGAGCATTGCTGACTACTTGACTGTATTACAAGATGATGATCTCTTGTCTGTTTATTCTGATAAGTTACTGCATTTACAAGATAAAATTTTGTTAGTATCATATTCTTAATTCGCTTATTAGGCCAAGCTGTAGATAAAAATAAGAGGCTCTTTTGAAACAAAATAAAAGACGCAAACGGCCTATAGGTACTACTTTTTATAAGATAATTCGTAAATGAAAACCCCGGTTTTCGCCCCTGCAAAATCGCTTTGTGGAATTTTTTAAACAAGAAATTGTGAAAAAAATTACAACTTTTTTGGTTTTTTGGAAATATCTCAAAGATTATTCAAGGTATCGTTCTACAGTCAATTGAACTTTTGTAGAGAATTATAAAACCTACAAAATGGTTTTTTCTACGACCATTAAGAAAAATTAACATTTCAATTGCGTCTTCGATTAAGAAACCTACCACGTTGTAACACCGATTTTCATTTCCCATGGGCTAGCTGTATCGAAATATTTCATTTCCTACTACTTTCATGAACTACTAGACTGTCATTATAGATATGTATTAACGAATTTTATGAACATAAATAATATCGAATCAAGTTTGTTTACGTCTGTCTAATAATTTGACATTTCACATCAGTAGATAATTACAAAATTCGATTGAAAAAATTAAGGTATTAAAAATGATTAGCGATAGTGAGGATGATTTAACAATCAAATTAATAAATTTATATCAGAAGCTTCTGACAAAGGTATGATTTTCTTTTCATAAAACCAGAATAATTTCAATAAAAGGATTGATTACAAACGGATTCTATATTTTTGAATAGTTGACAGATACTTTCTATATAGCAGTTAATTTGAACAAATTATTATGTGCTCTAGTAACGACGAGTGTTGATTCAGATGACACATGGACTTTGGAGGGTGGGAGTGAGGGTTCAAATCCACGCAGCTACATTTTTTTTTCATTTTATGAAATCGATTAGTGTTTGATTTTTCTGCTTAAAGTTTTATTATTTCCAAGTTGTCAAAATTTGAAAATTTTGAATGTTATACGACGTAGGTAGGTACGTGTACAAAAAGAAAAAATTGATGTTTCATTCAACGGGTGAAGAAAGAAAAAATTATCTAAACCATGTAAAAATGACGGCAGGAGAGTTTATGATTAAAAGGATTTTTAAAAATATTACGGATTTGTTAATGATTCAGATGGTCGTAGAAAAAGTATAGTGTACAATGAGCATGAAATGACCCATTTCCCACTCGTAGGTATATGAAATTTTGTACAAAATTTCATATACCTACTCGTGGGAAATGTATGTCATTTCATGCTCATTGTACAATATACTATTATATACGCCCAGATCGGTGCAATTTTCCAGTGAACAAATCCGGGAAAACCTCGAAAGAGAGACCATTTTTCAAAAATTCATTATTTTCATAAATCTGAAGGTGGACAAACAATATTGAGGAAACTGAAACTCAACTCGTATTAACTTCAACTCGACTTCGGGTGACTTCGAACGCACTTTGAAGTGTTTTGATCAAATTTCAGTGACATTTTCATCACATTTCCTACCTCTCAGGTGAAAATCCAAAATATAAAAATTGTAGATATTGATCTCTACTTCCAGATGCCGTTTACAGAATTTGAATACGACGATTTCCCTTAAATCGGCTAAATCGGCGCGTTTTGCAAGATGTGCTCTTAAATTGTTTATAACGCGATTGTCCAAAAATTACCATATATTACTATCTATCAGTTTCTGCAATATTGTCTGTCCAGCTTCAGATTTATAAAAATTATAAATTTTTGAAAAATGGTCTTTTTTTCGAGGTTTTCCTGGATTTTCTAAGTGGAAAATGCACCGATCCTGTTGTATGAAAATTCGTTTTGTAGGTTTTATAAATCTCATCAAAAGTTTCATTGACTGTAAAAGGATTTATGAACTAATCATTGAGATATTTCCAAAAAAAATAAAAAAATTGTAATTTTTTCACTATTTCTTGATTAAAAAATTCCACAAAGCGATATTGCTGGGGCTTTCATTATCGAACTATCTTATACAAATTAGTATAGGCCATTTGCGTCTTTTATTTTGTGGAGGAAAAAACCTCTTCCAGTTTTCAAAATACATAAAATAATACACAACAATTAATCTAATAAAAACCATGTTCTGCCCTTAATTTTATTATGCAGCACATCAATTATTTTTCACATATTTTTCATCTCCATAATTACTAAATAGCTGATAATGGATTTATGTAGGTCCGAAACATGTACTACTATGTGACTGTCAACTTATTGACAGCCGTTTTACCATCGTACTGCACCGGATGGTGATATTAAATTGTGGAGACAACTTTGCGTTTTACTGATTTGTATACTTATCCATACCACTCCACTTCGAGATATAAAATGGACTTCTACCACAGCTTTTTTTTAATTGTTCTGTATTTTTCAGGTATGTGGATTTTGTCAATCTGATGTCTTATGACTACCACTTTTACACTAGGGGAACACCTTTCACTGGAATAAATAGTCCCTTATATGCCTCTGACAACGAAAAATTCTACTTAGCTACCATGAATATCAACTTTTCTGTAAATTACTGGCATCATTTAGGAATGGAACGAAGCAAAATCGTTGTAGGACTGCCAACTTATGGACACACTTTCAGGTATATACATTTTTTTTCATCATGCACTGAATTCCTCAATAGTAATTTTTTTTTATGCCAGAAATTCCTCAAACGTATTTTTTTTTAGCAATGCCAAAAATTGTTTATGGTGGGGCAGAGAAATATGATATCTTTGGAAAGGCTAGTTCTAAGCCATTACCCTTACCCATTTTGTATAAGCCAGGAAATTATCATTTACAGAACCTGCACTTATTCTTCTCATATGCATTGTAATGAATTAACACAAAGTGGACTGAAAAATCATATCTTCAAATTCATAATGGCTCATTTTGTATGCATATCTTATAGAAAATCGGGTTTCACTTTGTTCACACGAAATACGTATTTCAAATAACGAATAACGTTTTTAAAAAGACAAAAAATAATTTATTTGATCAAGTTTACAATTCAAAAGTTATATCAAGACTGAATAATAAGTTCATTCGCATTCGGAATGAAAAATATGAAGTTAACATTTTACTGAAATACAATATATCTGCTTCTGCTGAGTCGACGCTTCCTGGATGGTTGAATGTACGGAGCGGACAGTGACCGGTACGTAACTCACGACTACTAACGCCACGCATGGGATCGACTGAGAGTTGAATAGTCATAAGATACACTGGACAATATCTCACACAAGGTTCGATGGATGTTCTTCACCCCCTGTTTCACAACCGCCTTAGCTCAAAATTTGATTATAATTCATGGTCCCTTGTCCCGTAGATTTTTCAGTATGGGATTTATTTTATGGTATTACTTTAAGCCATGCATCTATCAGAGCAAGCTTAGATTAATTCAAGGACAGCTCACCAAAAAATGAACCTGAGACATTTACAACAATGCGGAGATTATTTACCAAGAAGACTAAAATTTAACAAGGAGTGTTTGATTCCCATAAGACAATGGGGACACTAGTAGAAAGAGATGAAAGAACATTTGTGACGAAATGTGACGTAGTAGGACGTGTCATGGCCGCCGTTCTCTATAGACAGTGACTGACTAGCTCTTGGTATATGAGAGTTACTGCTGAGTGCTGACAGTTTTGTTTCTTGGTTCGAGTTCGACTCTGTACTCATATCCAAGTACGTCACTATGACGCGTTGATGCTACAAGTTTCTGATTGGCTAGAGCTTATTAAACCATCCTTGTTAAATTTTAGTCTCCTTGATTATTTACAACATTTCTCCGCACATGAATATAATTAATGAAATGAAATCACGAACGATTATGTACCAATATTTTGTTTTGTTTTGAAGCAAAATATTATCAATTTGATCATTTCAAATACATAATATTTGTCTGTATACATTTGAATTTTTCCTTCAACTAATGAAGTTTTCCAATTAACGAAATATGTTTTGATTTTAGTTGGTTGACATTACTCATATTATTACATTCAATTACTGCTTCCATTTCAGATTAGCAAATCCAAAAAATAATGGCACCTATGCCCCAGCATTTGGTTACGGAAAACTAGGGAGCTTAGGATTTGTTGACTTTCCTCAGATTTGCCAATTTCTTACTTCCAATCAAATCTCACCAGTTTTTGATTTGGAAACTAAGAGTCCTTATGCGTCAAAGGATTATGAATGGATGTCTTTTGAAAATCGCCAAAGTATCACTTATAAGGCTGAATATATAAGAGATAACAAGTTCGGAGGAGCAATGGTGTGGTGTTTGAATTCAGATGATTATGAAGGCATATGTCAAAATGAAGATGGGCGTGGTGAGAAGTTTCCTTTAGTATCAACTATCAAAAGTGTGTTTGCTGATGGAAACTAATAGGTATTCAGAGATCAGGAGACTGTTTTGTGACCATTATATTGCCAAATAATTGAGTATTTTGTTTTTAGAAATATGACTAACTCAATAATGTATATATTATATAAGAAATAAATATTTTATTTTCGTTACGTTTTTAAATTATTTGACTATTCGAAATCTTGCAGAGTGGAAGGGGTGAGATAATAAAGAACCACGCTTGTAGAGAATGATCATCTCGTTATGAAACTATTTTCTCCTAGATGCCACTGATTTGTAACCGTTAGATTCACCCATTATTCACCACACATGAACTATTCACTGGGAGCTGAGAACAGGATGAATTATAAAGATCGTTCATTTTGTATGCCCCCGCTTTCAACATATCTTCCAGATCATCCCTAACCACAAAAAAAACTGCCTACTTCACTAATTTTTCATGAAAAATTACCATTTTGTATAAGCCGCCAGCAAATTATATTTTACAGAACCTGCGCGTATTCTGCTCATATGCATTGTGATGAATTAAAACGAAATGGACTGAAAAATCATATCTTCAAACTCATAATGACTCATTTTGTATGCATATCTTATAGAAAATCGGGTTTCACTTTGTTCACACGACTACTAGCGCCACGTATGGCATCAACTGAGAGTTGAATAGTCATAAGATCCACTGGGCAATGTCTCACACAAGGTTCGTTGGATTTTCTTCGCCCCCTGTTTCACAACCGCCTTAGTTCAAAATTTGATTGTTTCATGGTCCCTTGTCCAGCAGATTTTTCAGTATGGGATTTATTTTATGGTACTTTAAGCCATGCATCTATCAGAGCAAGCTTAGATGAATTCAAGAACAGCTCATCAAAAAATGAACCTGAAACATTTACAAAAATGCGGAGATTATTTGCAACATTTCTTCGCACATGAATATAATTAATGATATGAAATCACGAACGATTATGTACCAATATTTTGTTTTGTTTTGAAGCAAAATATCATCATTGTGATCATTTCAAATACATCATATTTGTCTGCCCCATTCAATCAAATATACTTTATTGTCAAAGATTACACTTTTTGTGGACAAAGAAATTTAATATACATTTGGATTTTTCCTTCAACTAATGAAGTTTTTAAATGAACGAAATATATTTTGATTTTAGTTGGTTGATATTACTCATATTATTACATTCAATTACTGCTTCCATTTCAGATTAGCAAATCCAAAAAATAATGGCACCTATGCCCCAGCATTTGGTTACGGAAAACTAGGGAGCTTAGGATTTGTTGACTTTCCTCAGATTTGCCAATTTCTTACTTCCAATCAAATCTCACCAGTTTTTGATTTGGAAACTAAGAGTCCTTATGCGTCAAAGGATTATGAATGGATGTCTTTTGAAAATCGCCAAAGTATCACTTATAAGGCTGAATATATAAGAGATTACAAGTTCGGAGGAGCAATGGTGTGGTGTTTGAATTCAGATGATTATGAAGGCACATGTCAAAATGAAGATGGGCGTGGTGAAAAGTTTCCTTTAGTATCAAGTATCAAAAGTGTGTTTGCTGATGGATACTAATAGGTATTCAGAGATCAGGAGACTGTTTTGTGACCATTATATTGCCAAATAATTGAGTATTTTGTTTTTAGAAATATGACTAACTCAATAATGTATATATTATATAAGAAATAAATATTTTATTTTTGTTACGTTTTTAAATTATTTGACTATTCGAAATCTTGCAGAGTGGAAGGGGTGAGGGGTGGTATGATTAAAAAGAGTATTTGCTTGTACTTCAAGTAAGAGCTTTTACTTCCTAGTATTTTGTGGAGTATAATGTTTTACATAAAGTAAATTCTTCGATGGGAAGTGTTGACTTAGGTTAGAAGTATAAACTAGTAGTAAATACTAGGATGAGATTAACCTCAAATTGGTTCGATTGTTGTTGTTTGTTCTGTGCTACTTAATAATCATTAGTGAGAGTAATGATAGTGTTGAACCAAGTGCCGAGGTTGCTGAAAATGTGGAAGTAGATCTTCAGGTGGTATTCGTTATTTTGTTGGAAGATTGTAAAATACCAGAATTCTGTTTCTTCACGTTGTAAAATACTTTTTGACGAACTGCATACTCCAACAATCAAAGCAGAAAAAGAGAAAGCAGCTGAATCACTAGCTGAAGCGTATACCAAGAATGCCCAAGAAAATACCTCCATTTTCGTTAAATTTGATAAAGCTACTCCCCTCGTCTGAATATGATTTCCTAAGAATTCTCAGCTATCCGTTCAACATTGTTTTTATTGAACCTGAAAGTACAGAGCTTCATAGTAGCAATGTAGCTGAAATAATTTTCTATATTGTACCTACCCATACGTTTTACATTCACACATTTCCCTCCTTTTCCTACCATAATTCATAAAAAAACCATAACATTGCAATATGAAATTGATGCAAGTAATATAGTGTCTCAATTAAAATTTTTTGTTCCAAATTCTAGAACTAGGTACACAAAGATTTTTCACTGTAATCGAGCCAGAACAAATTTATATCTGAAGTCCCCTATATTTACCATGTGTGAAAACTTCAATAAAATTTCTGTTCACTGTGATATCCATTATGATACACTGCATTCATTATATAGGAAATATGGCTATTCAATGTCTGAATGAAAACATTATGTAATATGTAGCGGTTTTTCTTTTCTTTTTTCTTTTCTTTTTTTATATATTGTAGTATTGTTATTCTTTTTTTCACTATTTTCTCTTTCTTTCATTTGTATTCGAATATTCTTGTAAATTATTCATCAAAATGTTTGTAACTACACTTTGAACTTTCTTTTAAATAAATTGTCCTATAAATGGGTAACTGTTGGGCAATAAACGCTTTTATTATTATTATTATAACACCTTTTTCATTGAAGATATGAAGTTGGTCTATGAGTAGCTTCTTAAAAACTACACCAAACACTCCCAAATGGAGGAAATACTTGACAACATTAGTAATTACTGCAGTATTGACTTCTATATATCGAAGTAAATAAAGCGAAGTATAGAGTATTTGCTACTAGTACTTACTTAAGTGTTACTTCAAGAATTATGTGGAGTAAATGCTTTGCTTTTTTGAAGTTTAAACTACAACATGGAGTATTAACTTGAAGTAAAAGCAAATACTCTTTTTAATCATACCACCCATTTAAAGAACCACGCTTGTAGAGAATGATCATCTCGTTATGAAACTTGCTCTATTATCTCCTAGATGCCACTGATTTGTAACCGTTAGATCATTATTTATATATAAGATTAGATTCACCACACATAAACCATTGCAAATTCAGTTGCCGGGTGGTGAATTGGAAGAAACCGAATGTAAGTTTGATAGAAAACAACAACCAAAAATTTATGGAAATTGACCGCACGCTGCGCCATCTCTGAGAGAATAGAGCAATCCGCTATTCCATTTCCTTTTTCTGATAGTTTTTGTTCTGAACATTTATACCATTAATTATACTTTGATAATATGTCAAGTTTAGGTTTTCTGCTATTAGACCGTCAGATAGTGACAGATTTAGGTGCCATATTTTCACATACAAGCCTCGAATAGGGTTGAGAAGTACATCGATGTTGAGTAAAATGGAGGGAAATTTACGAGTGGCTCCTGGGGATAACATATGGAAAATTCGATTTTTCATGGAAAATTCGATTTTCCATATTTTAACGCGAGCCGTGTTCACCTAATCATTAATTAATAGAACCTGGCTTCAGAAGATCAAAGGCTTGAGTGTTGAAGGTGGCTAAAGGGTTGAAATGAGGCTGTAATCTTGTAAAGAAAAATCGAGATTTTAACAGGTTTTCCCACGCAAGCCCATCGAAACCATGAAAACCTACATCGTCACTAAACCGAAAAACATAATGGCTTGAGTGGCGTGAATGGAAAAGTAGATTTTGTAGTCGGAAAATTTAATGGAAATTTTTTTTGATTTTTCCATATGTTTTCCCCACGAGCCACTCGTAAATTTCCCTTAATTTTACTCAACATCGACTTACTTTTCAACCCTATTCGAGGCTTGTATGTGAAAATGGGGCACCTAAATCTGTCACTATCTGACGGTCTATATGGATTCGATGCCTTTCGAATATAACGCTTTGCATACTTACGATATTCTGTTACGATATATTATTATTTTTACAAAATATTGTTTTTGTGAATTGCTCATTTGATCGAATACTCGTTTATTATCTTTTGATGGTATTACATATTAAACTTCGTTTAAATTCTATCAGTAATGCGAAAACAGTCAAAATATATGCACTACCGCTTATGACAAGACCTGATTTGCTTTGTATCAATACTACCAAAGAAATACTCTTTGTCGCTATAAACTATATTCTTTGTCCAATAACAGCGGGACCACGTATAGCAGACACTACACGTTTTACTGGACACCCTTACAAATATACGTACAATGACCGTGGAAATATATATTATATCCATACCATTATGTCCATACTCTAGAATGCTAATCCCGCCAATTTCCTCGGCGAAAAGCATACCGTTTACGATGTGCGCATGCTCGTCATCAGTGTAGTTTGGGTTGATCATTGCCAAGTTTAAAAATCATCTGGTGTTCCAATTCAGCTTGAGAGTTTTTTGTCATGAGGCAATCAAACTCATTTCATTTGAAAGAGAAAAATTTTCCAGTGCATTCAGGACTTTTTTAAACCAATAGAACCTTTTAGAGATAGATTACTCCGAATTTTAGGCACGAAAGAACCTTATTCAATGCAATAATGTACCCTATCTTAAGGTGCATTTAGTCAACATAAACGTAACTTTAGCACAAGCGCTGACATAAACATAACCCTGAAAATAATTTTGTATGAGACCTAATATTACATGAGTTTTAGATTTAGGCATACATTTGAGAATGATAGGTACATTTTATGACATGAAGCTTCAGGTACACGTGAATTAAGGACAACATTTTTATCGTAAAAGTAAGATTCTTATAAAATTGGGATTTTCAAAGTGACGTGTTTTTAGCATAAACTTAATATTGTTGTATAAATGGTGCCATTTGATTTAACAGATTCAATTTTCGTTTTTAACATGTATTTAAGCACAATTTTAAAATGATGTTGACTAAATGCACCTTTAATGTAATTATAATGACCGTGCAACAGTGCTTTTTGATCAACAGGAAGACTTGTCACTAAGATCTGTCACTTTTGACAGAGATCCAAGGCGGTTTTTAGAATTTTAGATTTTGTCTTGTCGTTTTGTGTAGTGTTTTTGTTGTTGTTTTTACATTCCGAGAGAATAATAGCCATTATTGCGAGTAGTATACTCTACTTTATTTACGACAAATTTATTTATTTTAGATTTTTAATGAACAACTTTATTTGTCAATTACATTTAAATTAGTGATAGTACAATTAATAAACTGAATTGGTAGTGAATTATGATTAACTTTGGAAGAGTTTTCAACACGAATATTTGGAATTTCGGTTGCTGTAAAAGAAGAAGTTGCTTCATTACTATTTATCTGTTTGGCAATAGTATCTGCTGTAGTTGTTTTGTTTCTCATAGACTGATCAATGTATCCTTCAGCTACTTGGGTAGATTTCCATCCCCCATGACGCTCAATCCAGTTATATCGCCTCCTCCATCAATGTACAGAGTGGCAGATGATCTGCGATAACAATGGCCGGTATAACTTTGAGGATTTGGCAAGTTTAAATATTTGGCAATTTGTCTACCAATGTCTGCAAATTTGTTTTTTCCTATACGTTGTATTGTACATTTCGATTTTTGATAATTTAGAAAGAATGAATTGGTTTCTACATGTGACGGACGGAGATCGATGTACTTCTTTACAATATTGTAAAACGTACTGTTTATGGTGAATTTCCGTACAATTTTAGTTTTAGTCTTGGGTATTGTTATCAATAACTCTGTTTGGAAATCCTTCACGTCTTCTATCTTCATTTCATAAAGCTCGTTTGAGCGGCATGCGCCCATAATTCCAATAACTAATATAACCTGAATAAAATAAGAACATGAGTTTTTGAATAGATCAGATCAAATATGAACATTTACCTTATGCAAAAGAAAAATTTCATCAGGAGCTCTGTCAATAAATTTCCTAATTTCTTCCGGGGTCAGAGTGGAAGATTTCTTTGCTTGAAATCCTTCAGATTTTCTTTTTAAAAACGCTCGTAGTTTCTTATATTTTTCCAGATCAACGTCATGGTTTATCTTCAACACAGATTTAATCATTGAATAGAATGGCCATAATGAAGATGGCTTGTATTTTGCACCCAATTCAGCGAAATAGGCCAGCAGAACATTTTCGGAATAAGAGTTTGCCTTGTTTCGAAGACGCCATTCGTTGAACGATGCGTACGTTTTATTATAAATGGATTTCGATGTTTCTGGTATTAAGGTAGATGTTGTTGCTGCAGCTAATTGCACAATTTCTGGTGGTGTACAAGTGAAAGATTCTTCATTTTCATTCATTTTAATACAAATACACAAACACTACGCGTTTGACACTGACACTTTTGAGTTTGGTTATATTGTTTCCATGGTATTATTTAATTCGAGAAATTTTGTGATAGGAGTACAAGAGGGAATAATAGTTATTTAAGTAACAAGGAATGTAAAGACGTGTTAACATTCGAGGTGAGCGAGTACGAGCCGAGGCTTGTCGCTTGCCGAGGATGATAACAGTCGATACATTCCGTGTTACTTATTACGTTTTTCCCGCTGCTTGTTGACATTTCTCAAAATTTGCCTGAATTGAAGTTTGTTTTCTTACCCTTCCTTCATGATTATTCGTTCGCTATTTCATTCTAAGTTGCTTGTGCGTGTAACTAAGTTACCGAATAAGCAGACAACAATTATATTCAAAAGGTCTCATAACCTAAAAATTGATATGAATGAAGCTGAAGGTATTACTTGTCAAAGTCAAAGTCATTATTACCCTAGGCATGTAAATGACACTATTAAGTTCCGTTGTCAAGATGAATTAGTAAACGAATGATATAGGCCATTTACCTGTTTTGTTGCTAAGCATGTATGGACTATTTACAGTGTCGGCAGCGGGAAAAGACTATTAATCCCTCGCCATTATTCCCTAAGGGATTAATATATGGCATTATACTTCAAAAACCACAAGTATAATACTTATATTATATATTAGTCGTAAATAAAATTATTTAAATTAAATGCAGTTACATATTTTGACATGAATTGTTCGCGAAAAAAGAAAACCTTGAGCTTCTGTATGGAAACATCCAATTTTATAAATACAAATTTGAGTTTTAATTATTCATAATATTAGCTGAAATAAATTTTCATAGTTTCTTGTACTTTCAATTTATTTTCCAATCTAGTGCCTGCTTGAAATTTGCACCGACTACTTGGGGTGGTTCCGTAGTTTTTTGTTGGGTTTATTTACAGCTGAAAAGTTATTGCGATACCAAACATCAGTGAGTCTCTTCAGAGCGATAAATAATAATAATAACCGTACTCTACTTTCTGATGGCTTTCGCTGAATATTTGGGATCATAAATATGTAAAAAGATGTATTCAAATCGGCTAAATAGCAGGTATAAGTACTATGAGTTTTCCAATAACTACCTTATTACCCGAGAGTCAGAAGTGAGAACGTTTGTTAATCTTCACCAGTACCATAATATTTTATTAAAACCGGGACTGTTACAAAAAACACTAATGACGCACATGCGCATTGCGGACTTGTCTGAACTTTTTACAACGCTTTTGACATATGAGATTAGCATTCTAGAATAAGTATATAATATATATTTTTATTATGAGTTCTACCAAATAATTTTAAATGGTATACCCACTGTCTAGATTCATCTGTATGCATGTCCTTATGGCATGTGTCTCAGCTTGGGAATCTTGAAATACAGTGGTGTTGTTGCCAAGTGGTGCTATTACGTTAGTTTTTGTCCTCGCCCCATATATTCCTGCTCCTGTTCCTACATCTGTTTTTGAATCATCCGTGTACCAGATAATGTTTCCAGATGATAGTGATACTACTCCCGAGTCCCATTTGAGCTGTGTTTTGAATGGTTTTTCGTACGAGTATTAATTTGTGGCAGTTCGGTAATGTTTGACTTCGTGGATGATTTTGGTATGCCCAGTTTGTTATTGGACCTGTTTATTTTGAGTCTGTATTCACGCATCCTTGACTCCCCCATGACTGTGACGTCTAAAGGTGGAGGGTTTAGGATAATTTCCATAGCAGCGGTTGTAGTGCTATTCATAGCACTCCTGATATACAGACAGGCGAGCCTCTATATTTTCCCAAGATTGGTTTTCGACTGTCCTGTTTCATCTTGGACCACCACAAAAGTGAGCCATATATGTGATTAAGGGTATTATGATCGCGGTGTGCCAGTGCAAATATTTGACATGATAGCAACTTGTAGTGTTACGCCAAAGAATTTGACTTCCAAGTCCCCCAGAATTCTTTTGCGTGTGAAAAGAATAAGTGTGGTTTTGCTGGGGTTTGCTCTCAGTCCTTCTCTTTTGCACCATCCCTCTACGGTCCTCAGTGCATTTTACATTAGCTCAGAGGTTATTTGGGCATACTTTCCCCGAACGCATAACCTTGAGAGTAGTATCCCTGATTGTTTAAAGATTCCAGAAGTTTTTCTACTACCATGTCCCACAGTAACGGGATAGTATTCCCTGTGGATTTCCAGCTTCGCGGAGTCTTCAAATATGTTGGTATGGGCCTGTCGATTTTGGAGCTTTGACATTATCCACCTGCAGGTGGTTTCTTCAACGCTTCTCCTCCTGGCCACTGAGACCATACTTTCGATAGATGTATTTTCAAAAGCTCCTTCGATATCTAGAAAAGTGCAAAGCGCTCGCCAAAGTGTCTCCAGCCTTGACATCAATTGGTGCAAGGCCGTCTCGCCCAATATTGCTGTTTGAAAGGCATGCTGGTTTATATGTAAAAGCCGATCTATAAGAGCTGCCTCCCGTATGTCCCTGTCTATCAGTTTTTCTAGTTCTTTCAGGAGAAAAGATGATAGGTTATTGGTCTGTAATTCTTGGCCTGGTCGTATGAGTTTCGGCCAGGTTTCGGAATGGAGACCACGTTCACAGATTTCCAGGTTTGTGGTATCCCAGCCAAGTGCTAGACTTATCTTGTACAATCAGGGGCATAAAAATACAACTAAATCCCAACACACTTTTGAAACTTACAAAAAAAAATCGTATCTAAAATTGTATAGCAATCTATAGAAAATATAACTTAAGGCTGAAATAATGCAAAAAATTCCAAATTAGAAGAAAATATTGTTTTTCTACATTCATGCAAAAAGCAAAACTTTATTGAACTATATTCAGTGGAAAAAGAAGTTCTTTATTGCACTAGTGCAATAAAGATTTTATTGCACTCATCTGTCATTCTACTTGGAGAATCCTCACCTATACACAGGGCACTGCTTCAGGAGATCCTCCGCAACACTTCTTGCCGATACTGGAGCAGATATACTAGAGCTCAAACGACACGGCGGATGGAAATCGTCGACAGTAGCGGAGGGATACGTAGAGGAATCACATGCAACCAAACTCAGTGTTGCAAAACAAATATTTCAGCCTGAAGGAAATAACGATGTACAGTTACCAAGTACTAGTACGTTTACAGCAGTAACAAATCAAGAAGTGGATTTAAAAAGTACTTCACTACGAAATATTCATATTGAAGATTGCACCAATTGTTCATTCACTTTCAACATTGAGGGTAAAAATAAAGTTTGAGTTAAATTGTTCGTAACGTATTAGTTCCTGTTTCAATGCAAATCGATATTAATAATAAAGTATTCAAGTTGCGCTTTTCATTTTTCTACACCTAGTGCCGCACCTCAATAAATCATTTTTTGCTTTTTGCATGAACGTAGAAAAAATGTTGTATGCAACTCGTGCAAAAATTGTTTATTACACTCGACGTGTTGTCCAACTCGGCCTAACGGCCTCGTCGGACAATTTCACGTCGAGTGCAATAAACATTCACTTTTTGCACTTTTTGCACTTGCATAAATAACTATTATACTGACCAGTGGCCCACTTCAAATTTTGGCAATTTTTGTATACCTATAGAATACTTTTACAATCCCGACATACCTTCTTGGTACTTTCTAAACAAATTGGTTTTTTACAATGAAAACAATAGTGAAAAGTTTTTCTTCGTTTTTGCTTGAGGACATTTAAAACAAGTTTTTCGTTTTTCAAATTCGGTCCCATCATATTCTATGTCATTATCGTCAAAATCACAGTCAATTGCCCATTTCAGCAAAGTAGATTTGTAATCTTTATTGCCAAAGCGAACTTCGAGGTACTATACCAAATGCATCATTCCACCTAAAATGTGTATATCAAATAACGGAATAATAAAATGAAATAAAAAAGTAGAACCTACACAGAGGAGAGGTCTCCTTGACGCGCTAGAAATTCGCAAGTGTATTAGAAATAAATTGATGCTCCCACTTCGGTTGCTGGATTAGTACTAATCGAATAAATCGATTTGAGGTTGGAGGGTATATACTATATAGACACAGAAGCATGAACGTTGTGTGGAAGGAAACAACCTAAAAATTTCAAACCCAGTGGAGGCCTCATAGACTGCGCCTCTCTGGTCAAGGGTTAGACATCTTATTGAAAAACAAAATGCGCATTTTTCTCCAGAGAAGTCTGAAATGGTTTCCATAAAAGTGGAATCATATACTGACAAACTACGAAAGTACCTGAAGACTTATGTAATTTCAGTGCCACATTACTATTTGAAATGCTCAGACTTGTTTGTGGCGTGAAAGATGAGACTTTGCAACTCAGATCAATTTTACTTATTGATCTGAGCTTTACAACGAAGAATTAGCTGAAGTCTCTTTAACATTTGAGAATGCAGAAAAAATGGCATTAACTCATGAAGCAGCAACTCGGAAAGTTCTTGAATTGAGAGAATGTGATTCATGTTATACCTACAAACTAGGTAGAATGGAATGTATGAACAATAAATTCCTGAAAGACCTAGCTACAACACGCAAAACTAAATTTGAATGTTTTAGTTGTGATAACGCACATTCTTCAGATTGCCAGTTCAGAAATACAGTATGCAATTTTGGCATTAGTTGGAAAATATAGAACGACCTTGTCTGTCAAAGAATAGTATATTGTGTATCTAGTAGTAAAAGCAATACATTCCCGGACGACAATGTAAATTGTTGGCCGAGGCGTTAAGCAAAGGCCAACAAGCATTGAAATCTGGGAATGTGCTTTTACTACGAGGTACACATACTATTTTTTCTGAAATCGCAATCAGCATTATCAAAAACTAAGGAATTCTACATATTGTTTGCGTGAATTCAATAACTGTCTAAAATGTAAACAAGCTGGCAAAAATATTCCCGTATCGTTTTCGATACGGGAAAGTACTTTCCTGTACCGTTTAGGTCCGAAAACGGTCCGGGAAAGTCCGTTGCTTAACAATTAGAGTATTTTGAGGCCTGAAGTTGCTCCGAGAAAGTGGGCATTCTTGAACGATTTCAGAAAACGATACGGGAAAATTTTTGCCGGCTTGTTTACATTTTAGACAGTTATTGAATTCACGCAAACAATATGTAAAATTCCTTAGTTTTTGATAATGCTGATTGCGATTTCAGAAAAAATAGTATGTGTACCTCGTAGTAAAAGCACATTCCCAGACTTCAATGCTTGTTGGCCTCGGCTTAACGCCTCGGCCAACAATTTACATTGTTGTCTGGGAATGTATTGCTTTTACTACTAGATACACAATATACTATTTTCTGAAATCGTTCAAGAATGCCCACTTTCTCGGAGCAACTTCAGGCATCAAAATACCTCGTAGTAAAAGCACATTCCCATACCTCAATGCTTGGTATTTCAAACATAAAAAGGCGAATGTTGGATCTGTGTAAATTTCAGATGATGACAATCAAATGTCATCTCATGAGAATGATGATTCCGTATACAATACACAAGGTGTATCGAAAATATCATCCGAATTCAGAGTCGGCAGTTACCATCAAAAGTAAGGTAGTCAATATGAACATAGACCGTGGCGCAGCATAATGCAGTGATTGGTAATAGAGCAATTCCATGATATTTTCAAACAGAAAAAGCCAATATTGAAGAAAAATAATTATATTACCAGCATAATGAAGTAGAAACACTTGGAATACGCGAAGTTCCTTTGGAAATTGGTTACTTCAAAAGTACTTGCCATATTAGTGATTCCAAAAACAATACCTCCAATTTATTACATAGAAATCGGTTTGTTCCACTGAATATTTCGCTGACAGAAATTTTATTCAATCAGGTCTTCGAGCGAAATCGGATCAAATCCTAATAGAATTCGCAGATGTTTGTGCTGATAGTTTAGGAAATTTCAGGGGCCCACCAATTTTTTTGAATATTGATCCTGTAGTGAAACCCATAGTACTGAAAGCTGGGCAACTTCCGTTTTCCTTAAAACTACTTGTCGAGAAAGAGTTAGATGAGCTGAACGTAAGGTATAGAGGTATGAGGTATAGAACATGTTATTCATCCAGTATTGGTAACTCCAATCGTTCCTATGGTAAAGCCTCATAAGAGCTTGCGTATAATATGTGACTACCGGATAGCTATCAATAAAGCACTCACTGCTCAAAGATATCTACCAGATTCCAGCTATTCGAGAAAAATTAGCCACACTTGCTGGCAGAAGGTTTTTCGCACGATTATATCCAAAACAGATATTTCAACAACTGTCAATTGATAAACCTAGTTCTGATTCCCATCAGTCTATAATAAATAACTCGCAAGGGAGAATATTCAGGGTGGATCGAGTACAATTTAAAGTATCTGCCAAATCAACCACATTGCTGGACATGCCGCAGAGTCTTTGGTAAAAGTAATGGAGTCTGGAAACCAATAGTGAAAATTCTTGATTAAAATAATTATCATTTAAACAATTTTGTTTTTCAGCAGTCCGAACCTTCAACGGGTAATTTAAGTTTCCTACGTAGATATTACTTCGAATTTACCTCTGTATCACTTTTTCAAAAGGAGAATCAGTGACATTTACGAAAAAATTAAACTTGTAATAAAGTGTTTTCGGTTTTTCCCAGTTTTCCCATTTGGTCTACTCGTCCAAAAAACAGTATTTTCTGATCTTGTTACGTAAATTACTGTTGCTGAACGGAAAATAATATTTTGTTCATTCCATACGTGAACTGCGAATATCAAATTAATAATGCAAAAGAGGTATTATCTACAGAAAAATACCTTCTTGCCTCCATATTCAAAATTCAAATGAACTCCCATTTGAGAGTAGTTTAGTCCTGTAATTTTTCGAAAAACTTGACTGACCGAAGGTTTCCTGTGAAGATATTTCTCAAAACGAACTCTTTGTGCCACTATAGAAAAAATTGGGATCAGCCCCCACACGAGGATACTTTATTTACTTATGCAATTTTTTGAAGAACTTCGTTGACCGGAAGTTTCCAGCGAAGATATTTCGTTAAAACTGTAAATTATGACTGCTCAGAATACACTTTTTGTGCCACCATAAAGACAATTGGGATCCGCTCTCACATAAGCATAGTTTTTTCTTGCGATTTTTAAAAACCTTTGCTGGCCGAATGTTTCCAGTGGAGATATTTTGATAAAACAGTAAATTATGATTACTCAGAATATACTCCTTGTGACACCAAAGAAAAAATTAGGATCAGCCCTCACGTAAGGATAGTTTATTCTTGTGATTTTTTGAAAACTTTGCTGACCGAGGGTTTCCAGTGAAGATAATATGTCATTGAAACAGTAAATTATGATTGCTCAGAATACACTTTTTGTGCCACCATAAAGACAATTGGGATCCGCTCTCACATAAGCATAGTTTTTTCTTGCGATTTTTAAAAACCTTTGCTGGCCGAATGTTTCCAGTGGAGATATTTTGATAAAACAGTAAATTATGATTACTCAGAATATACTCCTTGTGACACCAAAGAAAAAATTAGGATCAGCCCTCACGTAAGGATAGTTTATTCTTGTGATTTTTTGAAAAACTTTGCTGACCGAGGGTTTCCAGTGAAGATAATATGTCATTGAAACAGTAAATTATGATTGCTCAGAATACAGATTTTGTGCCACCATAAAAAAATTGGGATCAACCCTCACATATTTGTAATTTATTCTTGTGATTTTTTTTTAAACTGCTGAACGAGAGTTTTCTGAGAAGATATTTCATTTCAACAGTGAATATTATTACTAAGAATATACTTTTCGTGTCACCATAGGAAAAATTGGGATCAGTCCTCACAAAAGGCTAGTTTATTCCTGTGATTTTTTAAAAAACTTTGCTGACCGGAGGTTTTCAGTGAAGATAATTCGTTAAAACACTAGATTGTTATTTCTGAAAACTTTCTTTTTGCCACCATAGAAAAAATTCGGATCAGCCCCCAAATAATGGTACTTTATTCTTGTGGCTGACCGAGGGTTTCCAGTGCTCAGAATACACTTTTTGTGCCACCATATTAAAATTGGGATCAGTCCTCACATAAAGGTAGTTTGTTCTTATGAGTTTTTCCTTTAACTGCTGAAAACAGTGAATTATGATAACTAAGAATATTCGTTTTGTGCCACCATAGAAAATATTGGGATCAGCCCTTACATAGGGGTAGCTTATTCTTATGATTTTTTAACAAACTAGAGTTTCTCGTGAAGATTTTTGTTTTTTTTTTCGTAGATTATTTCGATTTTGATTGTTTATGCTATAAAAATATAAAATAATAATAATCATTTTCATTGTCAGTCATCAAAATACTTATACTTAAATATTATACAGGGTGTTTCATAATAAATGCGCAGGACTTCTGGATGTGATAGCTCGTTCAAAAATATGAAAAAAAGTTTCTATTAACTTTCCCTCTTAAATTCAACATTTTCGAGATACAGGGGGTTGAAATATAAAAAAATTATAGTTTTTTGCGAATATCTCTGGAACCGTTTATCGCACAAAAAACAGATTTCAAATGCATTTTCTACTCATAATAAGCTATGTTTTGTGCAGATTTTTTATTTTTTTAAATTCATAATTGGTGAAGATTTTGAAGGGGTAGTGGGTGTTTTTTTCTCCAACTTCTACGCCACTGGAAAAAGTATGATTTTGAACAGAAGTAAGCTAATAAAATAAATTAACTCGTGAATCGGGCAAATATTTTTTTTTCTCCAAAGGTATTGCACCAATATTTTTATTTTGGATTTTATTCAATAGACGGTTTATTAAAGGTTGCATAACAAAAAATAGAATCTCATACTATGAAGTCTTGTACTTGCGGCACTCGCAATATTTTTCAAAGGTTTCGATTTTCACGAAATTCATAAAAGTGCCAATATCTCCAAAACTATCAATATTTTACTCATAATGTGATAGTCTGGTCAGTCATGAGCTGGACTATCTGTCCACCCAATGATGACGTTGAGTTTTGGGACACCCTGTATAAGTAAAAAAAATGTGTTATCTTCAAAATGAGCCAGCCCATATTTACATGTAGGGGCAATGAAATCGCGTGACCTTGTAATGACATAATTGCATCGCATCATCTGTAGTTATAAAATCCACTTCTAATTTGAGTAGGTCTGTATAACCACCCCACCCAATAATTCACCCTAGGATGTTATTATATTCTATTATATCTCGTTATCCAATCGGTGTCTGGGGTTTTAGTAGGTACCTTCAATGGCAAAGAAGTGCAGTCGTGCACTAATGCATTAATTTTACCTACTCAGTAGGTAGGTACGTTTTTAAATTTTAAATAAGGTATTGCTTTCATTTTGTCTTATTTTTCCACTTCATCCTTGATCTGTTAGATCAGTGCTGATGCATTTTTGAGATAAAAAAAAATTATTAGCAGCATGAGACCTACTGGTAGAGGAGCAAAATATTGTTCGAATGAAGGGAAAAATAAATTGGAGTCGAAATAATGGAGAAGGGTGGAACGGGTTGAACTTTTAGGGGTTGAAAGTGATATTTCACAGTTTTTCGTGATTGACAACGAAAGTTGACCTCCTATCGAAAAGAATTGAACGGCAAAGTTGTTGAAAATAAAAAGATTTATAACTTTTGTATCAGATATATATTCACATTACTTCAAATTTTCCGGGAAAATCGGAAAAACCAAATTTTCAGTTTTAAATTTTTTTCTTGCGCAAAATTTTATATTTTCCCATGAAATTTGGTAGAAATATAACTTATTATGTTGCAAGTGAGCAGTACTTTTTTTGTAACGAAATACAGATTTTTCCTTTTTTCTTGTCAAATTCCGAAAAAACGACCTCATTTTCAACTGAAAAGTCTCACCGATAAAGTTCGTCTTTTCAACCTCGCCAGCCGCCATTTTTATCAATAAAGCGTCTACTTTAAGATAATGTAATAAAAGAGTAGCACTACTGTGGAATTATTTTATTTATTAAAATTATTGAAATTAACAGTTGAAACCGAGAATATTAATTTCATGTTACCTTGATAGGAACAAAGAATAAACAAGGACATACCTAAAAGGATTTGATTATGATAGAAGGGCGAAAGGATGTGAACTTTTGGGGGTAAAAATGGTTTCTCATGATTTGCAGCGAAAATTAACCTCCTACAAAAAAGTTGAAGAAAAAGTTGTTGGCAATAAAAAGATCTACAACTTTCGTATCTGAGATTTTTCCACATTACCTCTAATTTTCCGGGAAAATTGGAAAAACCGTTTCAATTTGGTTTTAATTTTTTGTGTGTAAAAATTGTGTGTGTCGCGAAATCTAGTGGAAAAATACCTTTCTATGTTCTGAATTAAACGTTTTGTAGTACTCGGATTTTTTTTTGTGTAAAAGTTGAGTGTGTCGCAAAATCTAGTGGAAATATACCTTTTTATGTTGATTTCATTGAAAATATGAACAGCACTGAGAAAATTGTTTTAAATTTGCAATGTACTTTCAATGCTTAGAGTGGAACATTATTTCAGATTCATGGGAATCTTACTTCTATCGTTCAATTTTTGAACTACAAGATGTATCTATACGCACTTGAAATGAGATTTCATTCAGCGCGTAAAATTTCCTTCGATATACTGAAAATTATTGTGTGAATATCCCTCGACTATGAGAAGATCCAGCTGCAACTGGAATGTACATCCGATTTGGCGTAAATTTTCGCGTTGGTTGTAAAATTACGATCCACAGGGTAAAGTCAACTCCTTCACGTTCCTGTTCATTCCTTATTGTGACCAACTGTGGTATTGAGGTATTGCAAGTAATAAGTAATGAGTGTATTTTGTGCATTACATCACCAATACAAGGTAAGTGAACTTTATTAAAATCATTACATGATATTTACGAGATTGCATTCAGGTTTCTTCTTCATAATATCTAAATATCTAATGAAATTGAGGAATATAACCTCAAAATCACGATGTGTTTTATGGGAAATACCGCTATCATATGAAAAATTACTTAATCGCATCAAAACTTTTGATTTTGAAAGGTTATTATATGTTTTGAAACGTGTAACTTTCGATTAATGAATCCCAAATTATGGAGAAACCAACAAATTCTTTGGTCGTTTTTTCTTAACATATACCTACTTTTTTTTTGGAGAATGTTGGCTGTTGCTGAGTTTATTTGTGACACTTGCTCCCAAAAATTCAAATTCCTAAAAAAAAACAACGTACACCAAAAACTTCACAAGTACTTGTTCCATCAGTGTAAGATGACATTTTCCCGAATGCTGTCGAATAATAGTCCATATTCTATGATAATTTAAATTGAATTATATTGGTCTCTGCCCTAACTGTTTCAAGAATTATCAAGACGATGGAAAGCATGTGTCTTGTTGTTATATACAACTATTTTTTGTTTTTAGGAGAATCGCACTGAATAGGAAGACCAGCCCATAAATCTTTATAATATATTGATAATAATTATTGTTAGTTTATGATATGCAATGTATTATTCGATAATGTTTTCAGTTCTTTGCTATACTGGAATTAAATATTCAGTTTATGTTTGAAATTTATTTTTATTTCCAATTATTAAAGAGAACTGTACATAATTAACCGAAATATCGTAAGATAATGAAGATAAGGACAGAATCTGTTTATACTAATAAAACATAGAGTTTTTGTTTTACGACTGAACGCTACAGATTCAATTATTTTTATCTAGTTCCTACATGAATTGTGCTAGACGATTCTTACCCAGATAAAACGGGTCAATCTGTTTGCCATTCAGCCAGAGTGGTTCGTAAAGGTATAGAAGTGGATGGAAAAATATTGAAGATTTTGGAAACGTTCAACGTTCAAAAATTTGAGCAGTATACCTCCACTTCACCAAAACACTTTACTGCTATAAATACTCATCTGAAGACTATTATCAGTCTTGATGATGGTAGTTTTATCAGCGAAACGTAAATCGAGTATAATATAATGAAGTGCTTTGGTGACCTGGAGGCGAATTTCTCAAATTGATGGATACGTATATGGTGTTGAATAAAAGACAAAATGTACCTACCTATATAATAAAAAAATATACAGTAAGGTCTGAAAGTAACGGATAAATTCAATTTCTACGTTATTATCTATTTTCAAGAAAACCCCTGAAACACGTCAATTCATATTTTCAAAAAGATACTCTTTGACCAAAAAAAATATCGCCGGTCCTTCACCCCCATCAAGGTGGCAGGCACCTCCCCCAATTTTTTTATACCTCATTCCGAAGGGTATTTAATTGTCTATACAGCTGTGCGTCACTTATGAAAAAACAACAGTTGAAAAATGAACCAAAAAATAGGATGCATTGAATATACAGCGAATTTAATAGTATTCGTGATAATTTTTAACATTTTGAAAATTTTGTTTTGATGCAAAAATTCAAAAAAAGAGACATGGCTGTACAGACAATTAAATACCCTTCTAAATGAGGTATCACTTGACCCTCTATTTCATTATAAAAAATTGGTGGGGTGGCTGTCACTTTGAGGAGGGTGGAAAAGACATTTTTTATGTCATATAGTGTCTTTTCGAAAACATAAATCGACGTATTTCAGGGTTCTTCTTGAATATGGCTAATAAGGTAGAAAAAGAATTTATCCGTTACTTTAGGACTTCACTGTATAAATTCATGATAATGTAATCCCACATGAAATTCCAAAGCAACTTTACATCGGAGTGTTACAATGTAAAATTCCTCTGCAAATTATTTACGTTAGAGAATCAAACCGTAATATTACAATGTAAAAATCTAATGCAAATTTTTGTTGTGAAGTAATATAACAATGTAAAGTTCCATCGTAAAATTATGTCACAATGTAAAGTTACATCGAAGAAGTGCACAGAGTTGATCAGATTGAATATCCAAGGTGATTTAACACGTGGTATGCAAAATTCCACTCGAAGGTAAGATTCCGTTAAAACGGGCGGTAAAATTGCCGCTAGTGGGAGCGGAAAATATTCTCCCAGTGAGGATGTTCATAAAGTCAGTTGTCGAATAATCTGTGACTGAAAGTTGGAATTTAGTCGCTATTTTCCATCGTACAAGATAACCTCTCTTGGAAGGGATTCATGTTGTAAAGGGAAACATTCTCAATTGAAATTTGAACCAATACATGACTCCACTGGAAATGGAAAAAACCTACGATAAAATGAAGTTACTTTTTGTAATATCTAACAGAAAACAACTACTTCCTCGGCTAAAGTCACGCTGGACATTGAACTACATCTGATAGATATTGTGAAAGACCCTATATAACTTGAGAGAAAAAAATCTGAAAGTGAAAATTTGCATTTCCATTCAGATAGTCGATTATTTCTAAAATGTCCAGTTTCCATTGGAGATTCTTATCTATAAATGAGATAACGGATAATGTTATTCATAAGTGTCACTTACAGAAAATCGCTCATTTCATTGATACGTGAATTGCATCTCTTTCGCTAGGCCTCCAATACATTTTGGTCGACATAAATCTATTTCACTCTTCTAAGATCATCAGGGAGGTCGGAAGAGTTGGTCATCATACTCTTCAGAAGCAATTTCACACTGTGATGATGAAATTATTGGACTATTTCTTGTGCGGTGAAATATTCTTCTAACATAAAACCTGTCATGGGTATGGCATGTTGATTTCATTAAAAATATGAACAGGATGTTCATAAAGTCAGTTGTAGTCACTCTTCTTAGAAGAGTGAAATAGATTTTTGTCGACCAAAATGTATTGGAGGCCTAGCAAAAGAGATGCAATTCACGCATCAATGAAATGAGCGATTTTCTGTGAGTGATACTTTTGAATAACATTCTCCCTTATTTCATTTATAGATAAGAATTTCCAATGGAAACTGGACATTTAATAAATAATCAACTATCTGAATGAAAATACAAATTTTCACTTTCAGAGTTTTTACTCTCAAGTTATATAGGGTATTTCTCAATATCTATCAGATGTAGTTCAATGTCCAGCGTGGCTTTAGCCAGGGAAGTAAGTAGTTGTTTTCTGTTAGATATTACAAAAAAGTCACTTAAATTTTATCGTAGGTTTTTTTCATTTCCAGAGGAGTCATGTATTGGTTCAATATTCAATTAAGAATGTCTCTCTTTACAACATGAACAGGATGTTCATAAAGTCAGTTGTGGAATAATCTGTGACTGAAAGATAAACTTTAGTCGTTATTTTCCATCATGTATTGGCTCATTTTCAGTTGAGAATGTTTCCCTTTACAATACCTTTTATGTTCTGAATTAGACGTTTCTTTTTGCATCGAAATATTTATTTTTCTCGAACCTCTTTGAGGTACTCGGAAAGGGGGCGGCTCCTAGTTATGCTGGTGCCAAAAAATAAAAAAAAATAAGAAAAAAAAGTAACAGGCAATAAGAACCTGGTGTTGCAGAGGTTCCAACTTTGAGGAAAAATTGTTACTTATGCAACAAGTGCAAAAAGTGAATGTTTATTGCACTCGACGTGAAATTGTCCGACGAGGCCGTTAGGCCGAGTTGGACAACACGTCGAGTGCAATAAACAATTTTTGCACGAGTTGCATACAACATTTTTTCTACGTTCATGCAAAAAGCAAAAAATGATTTATTGAGGTGCGGCACTAGGTGTAGGAAAATGAAAAGCGCAACTTGAATACTTTATTATTAATATCGATTTGCATTGAAACAGGAACTAATACGTTACGAACAATTTAACTCAAACTTTATTTTTACCCTCAATGTTGAAAGTTAATGAACAATTGGTGCAATTTTCAATATGAATATTTCGTAGTGAAGTACCTATTGCCAATCTCACAGAATATCTGCTAAATATGTAGTAGGTTTAAACGTCTATGTTTATCATGATGACAGCACGTTGAAGTAGAATGACAGATGAGTGCAATAAAATTTTTATTGCACTAGTGCAATAAAGAACTTCTTTTTCCACTGAATATAGTTCAATAAAGTTTTGCTTTTTGCATGAATGTAGAAAAAAATATTTAAACGCGAAAAAACTCAAAATAGACCTTCAAAATAAAAAAAAAACACCATGACAATAATTGTTCGTGGAAGATAAGGGTATTTTTTTTTTCGAAAAATGTACATAACTCGAAAACTAGTCGTCTTCTGAATTGTGAAAAAATCATGTTCATTCGATACCAAACAGACATATTTCTAAAGAATGTAAATCATTTACCCGCGAGGAAAAAAATAAATAATGAAAACTCGGTTTTTCGCCATTTTGCCGGTCAATTTGAGGTTATGTCGAAAAGTGTTGAATACAAAAGTTTACGATTTTTTCAGTGTTTACAACTTTTTCATCGAACATTTTCCGCTGAGAGGTTACGTTTCGCCGCATATCGCAAGAAACCGTTTTTAACCCCTAATCTGCACCTCATTTCACTATTTTGAGTGTTTTCGTGTTTAAATATTATTTTTCCTCAAAGTTGGAACCTCTACAACATTCTCCATCTGGTCCTTGCCTGTAACTTTTTATCTTATTTTAGTCGTTTGAAATTCGTTTTGGCACCAGCCTTTCCGAGTACCTCAAAGAGGTACGAGAAAATTTTTTGGTACGAGGTTAATTTTCGCTGCAAATCCAAAGAGGTACGAGAAAAATAAATATTTCAGAACATAAAAAGGTATATTTCCACTATAATTTGCGATAAACACACAATTTCCGATTTTTTCGGAAAATTTAAGGTTATGTGGAAAAATCTTGAACACAAAAGTTGTAGATCTTCTTATTGCCAAAGACTTTTTTCTTAAACTTTTTTTTGTAGGAGGTTAATTTTCGCTGCAAATCGTGAGAAGCCATTTATATACGCAAAAGTTCACCTCCTTTCGCCCTTCTATCATAATCAAATCCTCATTTATGTCCTTGTTTATTTTTTGTACCTATTGAGGTAACGTGAAATTTTTATTCTCGAAACATTTCATCTGTTAATTTCAATAAATAAATATGAGTCTAGAACAAAAATAAAAATTTTTTTTTTCGCGTTTTCGGGAAAAAAATTCCACAGTTGTAATACTCTTTTGTTACATAATCTAAAAGTAGACGCTTCAACGGAAAAAATGGCGGTTGGCGAGCTTGAAAAGACGAACTTCATTGGTGAGACTTTTCAGTTGAAAATGAGGTCGTTTTTTCGGAATTTGTCGAAATAGAAAATCCATAATTCGCTACAAAAAAATTACAACTTACTTGAAACATAATAAGTTATGGTTTCACCACATTTCGTGGAAAAAAAATTGTGAGAGAAAAAAATTAAAAAATTGAAAAATTGGTTTTTCCGATTTTCCCGGAAAATTTGAGGTAATGTGGAAAAATATTCAATACAAAAGTTGTAGATCTTTTCATTTTCAACAACTTTGCCATTCAACTTTTTTAGATAGGAGGTCAACTTTCGTTGTCAATCACGAAAAACCGTGAAATATCACTTCAACACCTAAAAGTTCACCCCGTTCCACCCTTCTCCATTTTTCGACTCCAATTTATTTTTCCCGTCATCCGAACAATATTTTGCTCCTCTTCCAGTAGGTCCTCATGGTGTCAATTTGTTTTCCAGCTTTTAAATTTTTTGGCGTACATCAGCACTGGTCTATATAGGTAAATATATATTCCAAAATTGTCCCCTACAACAACTAGGTATACGTCAAGAGGAACTTCCTCTCCTCGCAAATATAAACGCTCATTACAGTCTATTTATTAATAAACTTTCATTTTAATGGTCGCTCTGTAGGCGTTTGAACGTGCGAATTTTTGTTCAACATCGCCGCGCTAGATGGCGCGAGCTGTAAATTCGCACGTCTATACACAGTTGATTGTGTAGGGTTTTCTGTTTGAAAGATCTTTTCGTATTTAGTGCTGTTTCCAGAGGAAATTTCACGTGGATTTTTTCGAGTTGTGGATTTGAGTTTGTTCTGCGAAAGTTTGTGAGTCGCCTTGTGCTTTTTTGGCAGAGAATTTGCAGATATTCAGCGGTAAGTGTTTAAGATTTTCTCTGACCTAATTTGCTATTTTAAGCAGAAATTCTTGGTATTTCAGCAGTATTTCGCGATATGTTTGTTGGGATTACATCCGACAATCTTAGTTATGAAGTATTATATCGGTACGTGTCCTTTTCGAGTAAGAAGCGATTTGAGTTTTTAGGTTATTTTTACACATTGTCAAACTCCTCATACATACTACCTACCTACATACACACTACCTTCCAGCAGCATCAAACATTATTCATTGCCAATCTCTATCGTAGAAATTTTATATTGCTGTGGATAAGGTCGAAAAGAATTCTTAATGTTCATATGAATAGTGTTTTGTGATGATCCAAATTCAGGGTTGCCTAAGGTTGGTTACCACTTAGTGCGAAATTCATTATGTAATTAATTGAAAATTTGCAGAATTTATCTACAACATTGAGCGTATCGTGTATCATCTTGATTTATTGTTTTAGGAAAGGATTCATTTGTAGTGCAATTTTACTAGGTATTCCGTTGAATTATCATTAGGAATAAAAATAATACAATAAATAATAAGTAGGTACCTACCTATTTTTTTTTTGTGGAACTGATAGGTGTAGGTACTCTTGCATAATTTTCATTTTTTAATACCCACAGCATGCCTACTTACCGTTTCCTAATCATTAACTGGAATTTAATTTAAAAATATCATTATCTTACCTATATTGTGAATCGTGATGCCAATAATCATTTCGATCTATGGCAACCATAATTATTATAAATAATGAATTTGACAAACCTATAAATAATCCGGTGATGCTTTGGGATAGGGTGAAGTGGGGTAATAGTAGGGGAGACTGGGGACTATCTGGACATTATTGGGACAGTTTAAGGTTCTCACGTGATTTTAACAATTATGTTGATATATTGATTATGTTGATATACTTACACCTTGTGATAGATGAATTCCCAAGAATTTCGAATTTATTCCAGAAACTTCCATTTCAGATCGTCTACTTTTCTGTCAATTCGATCAAGTGTGTTCAATCAACATAAAGTAACATAAAGGGGACTAAATATACTTAGAAATGTTTTAGTTTTACTTATGATTGAACAAAAAACAACCAAATTATTCTACACTGATTCTACACTGAGATCACAAACAAAACTTACAAAGGATACAGATCGTTCATGGCAATATATTTTCCGAAGGACTTAAAATGTTGACGATGTCACTTGATATCCATTCAAGAGTCATCAATTTTACCAGGATGAAAAAATTGTGAGGAGTCAGAAAAGCCATAATGTAACCATATAAGGACCCCCTTTCAGCTGATGTTATTTGTCTTACCTGCTTGATTCATTTGATATGATAATTGGATTTTGAAGCTTATCCAATTAGAACCTTGGCCACATGTAACCAAAAGATTGCGATTTGAAGGATAAAACTATAGTAATAATAAAAAAATGAATTAATCTCATCAGTATTAATTGTAGAATAGAAAAGAATAATGTTTATTCGAAGTAATATAAGGTATATAAAGGTATAATATAAAATATAAACGAATGTAACATTAACATATGTATAAATGAACAGTTACAGTTTTTTAAAATACAAAGGGTGTTCGGACAAATATTCGCAGAATAAACATAACAATCACAGAAGCTGTGATGCCAGCTTGTACGTGATATGAATACCTATGTGTAGTGTGCATCATTTATTTCCTTTTTTTTTATGTTCATCTCTATTACATTATTTGGAAAATATATCCTTTTGAATTAAAAGGGGGGGACAGAAAAAGAAAAAAAAATTAAGGAATTTAAAAACGGGTACGTTGTGAAAACATAGTCTCAAAATAAGGATAATCAATTGCAGTAAGTACACATGAGTATACAGTATTATACACATATATTAACATCCATATATACAATCATATTCAGATATAAGTACATATAGGTATGTACAAGTATAATTATATATATAATTATAGCAGGTAGCCGAGTTGTTAAAGCGACATTGTTTCAATCACTTTTGGCTGCCAGTCAAAGGTTCAAACCCTAGCGACTGCAGAACTTTTTCTGATGGCCCGAGAAAGTGCTAGGAATTGAACGTAAAAAGGTAAGACCTCGTTAATCCTTAGCTCGCACCAGTTTCGACTTCTGAGGGCTGCCGTTTGTAAGGGGACGACAGCTGGTTAACGAAAAAAACAATTTTAAAACAAAAAAAAATACGTACAAAATAAGTCATCTAAATTTTTATGTTCATCTTTTCCTAGATTTGAGTATTATTGATGATTTTGCTAAATATTGATCTTTCAGTGATATGCAGCCATTGCTTGATTTCATATTTGAAAGTGCCATGGTCATTTATAGTTCTAAATTGTACTGGTATGCAGTTGTATAATTTTCAACTTTAAAAAATAAAACTTATTTGACCAACAGTTTTTTCACATTTGTGAATTTTAACGTTTTGTTTTTTCTGTCTGGTGTAGTGATCATGTTCCACAGACTGGAGTTGAATTTTCATGAACATGAAACGTAATTTTTCTGAAGGATTTGAATTTCAGTGATTTATTTCGCAGTAAGTAATAGGTGCGTAAAAACACAAACACATTTTTTTTGTTTGTCCAATACACATTGCACGCATCTAATTTCCTATATGGCCGTAAATACTTAGTCATTATTGGTTTTGAAATACTAATAAAATAACTAGTGCAATCTGTGAACGAAATTGCAAAGTTGAAAGATCATTTGTAACGATTTTACAAGACTCGTTCCATAAGACCCGTGTCCATTTAGCCCCCCATATTACCCTAATCATGGGGCAAGTTCAATAAGGCACTCTCTAATTTCAATATTATCGATTTTAATTTTTTTCTATATTAAATTTGAAATTGAAACCCATTTTTTGTCTTTATATCATGTTTTTAATCTTTTTCGAGCTACCAGTTGGAAATGTTAGTTATTTTATAGATTACCTGTATTTTCACTTATAATTTTTAACTTGATATTGCCAATACAAATAATTCCATATGATTGTAGTATTTTGCTTCCTTAGATTATTTTTAACAATGAATCTGATTTTCTGTTAGATTTTGATGCCAACAAAAAGCAAAATAATATCGATTACTTCAACCCTACTAAAAATTATATATAGTGCGTCTTTTTTTAGTCTCCCCCTGTTAACTTTTGAACGGGCCGACGTACAAACATGAAACAAAAACTATTTTTAATGGTATCACCGATACTACTCTGAAATAAAACACATTGCGATTGTCTGAAAGGGTGCACAGGGGGGCACATCAATTTAAAAATTTTAAATGGTATGGGGGGTCAAATTATACATCGTTGACAAGAAAATTAAGTTCTCTTTTCAACCATATGATTTTTTTTTTATTTTCGTTGAAACGTTTTTTCACAATTTCGATATCTTCGTCTTTCTAAATTTTCAAGATGGGTCCCTATCGCCATCTGTTAAGTAATTGCAATCTCCTCTCAAAAAGTTTATAACATTCAAAATATGTTTGTCCCATTGCTCCGCATCAAACCGTTTATCGAGATAATGCATTCATATCTGCACTTATTCTTGATATTTCGAGTGCATATGGTGAAAATACGAACAAAATACAAAAAAAAATAGATGGTTGAAAAGAGAATTGAATTCTCTTTTAAAAGATGTATCACTTGACCCCCCTTGCCAGTTGAAAATTTTAAATTGATTTGCTCTTCTGTAATAAAAATGTCTTTTGTTTCAAAAAGTAGTATTGGTGATACCATTCAAAATGGTTTTGTTTCATGTTTTTCTGTCAAACCGTTCAAAAGTTACCAGGGCGGGGGGGCTAAAAAAGCCGCATTATATGAGGTAAACTAGGGTAAATAAAATCAGTGAATAAATTTGCATATTACATAATAATATGTCACTACGTTTTTAAGATAAACATGCGTATGGTATTCATTCCACAAAAATCTTATCTTCTTCATGAATTAAGATATTAGGCTAATTTTTTTTGTTGAAACTGCATTTTTTCATACTTTATTACACTTGCCCCAAATAGTCTAGCAAATCAGAATTACAAACTATAATTCGCTATAATTACATGTGCCTCGAATGCTCGAACATTATTTAGTAAGTATTTTTGTTTATAAAAAATGCACTATGCCTAGTAGAACAAAATAAATTAGTTCAGTTTTTTGACGATTAGATAGGTAAGTAGTGATTCTGTAATAATAAAAAATGTTTGTCTTTTGGATGTTGATATTATAAATTACAGTGTAATTAGGTATCGTTTTTCTGATTACACTTGCCCCACATCACCCTACTTGTTTTATCTCTAGTGACGTATTTCAAATTATTGAATAATATCGTGATTTCAAATCTCGTACCCATACTTACCTTTGTAAGTAATTATTTATAAAGACAATATTCAAATTATTTCGAAAAGATTAAACTTTTTGCACGACGAGCATAGGTTCCTACTTTTCTGATATACAGAGTGTTTCACTGAAAACGAAACAGATGGTCCTTCGGATATGTAGTTAGAGGGATCGATTTTTTAAAAATACCCCTCTGACAGACCAACTTTATTGTACAAAGCATTTCACCCCTTTCGGACCACATGATCACAACCCCTATTATTTCAAATACTTCAAAGAGCAAATAATCTTATCCTCCGTATGAAGCAACAGCATTCGTATTGACAATTGATTTTTAGTTTTTTCTGCCTATCTTTTTTTGTATATTTGAAACGAATGTATGTTTTGTAATTAGATACGCCTCGGTTTTTTTTGGTGATTTAAATAATTTTATCTGTATCATGTTCCGATAATGAATATTATTTTTTTTGTAAACCAAAAACCAAAATAATATACCAATTCTCATAAAGATGATCAGAAAAGCAAAAAGCTTGTTTTCCCCCTGATCTTCTTTTTAATTTTCTTGTTTTATTTCATGAAATAATTCCTGTTACTGGTATGTACGAAATGCTTATAGTAATAATAATAATGGGTCTCTATTTTTCTTTTAAAAATGCAAAAGTTACAGTAGACGATTACCCTTGGTAGGCAATGTTCAACATAGTTGTTTTTCCACATAACCCCCCCCCAGATACCGACCAGCTAAAAAATCGAAACATAACAGGTGCTAAAGGTAATGATAATATTAGTATTAACAAAAGAATTACTATTATTTACTAAAAAAAATCATAAAACTCCAACAACAAAAAGTACTAATTTGTTCTCAAAGACAGTAAGTGGGATTTCATATGTTTACGGAAAGAGAATAGCGTATTTGACTGTGGGAATGAGAACCTTTGATCAGCTTAGAATAGAGCTATCTCGGGGTATGAAACCTGTTGACATTATAGATAAGACAAGCCATGTGGAGGGTGAATCTTTCATCAAAACTGAGCCAATTTGATATGCGAAACACATTGCTAATGTGGTCAAATTTCCGAAGGCCAAAACAATATCTAATGCATGAATTTTGTATTTTTTTGTAAGCTTAGCTTAGCTGTAGGTCAGAGCAGGCCAATATACCACATTACAGTACGCCAGAGATGTCAAAAATTTTCATTTTAACCCGGTACTCAGTACATCACAGTGCATATAGAGCAGTTTAAGTTTTCCATAAGTTTTCTGTATAAGAGAATTCACATGTCCGTTGAACTTTAATTCATTGTCCATATCTGAAGGCCTAAATTTTAACATTTATCTACTGCTTCTAATCTTGAATCATTGATCTTAATTTCAAATAGCGGACTAGCAGCAAGAGCCTCTTTGTCTTTACCAAAGATCATGAATTGAGTTTTGTTTTCATTGAGAATGAGGTCATGCACATTTGAAAGTGCAGAAATTTAGCTCATATCAGAGTTTATTCTTTCGCACGCAACGTGTATCATTGACTGAATAATATAAATACAATTGCGTGTCATCCGCATATTGGTAGGTGGTACAAATTTCGATACTTTGTGGAAAATCCGCCGTATATAGAGAACAACAGAGGCCCAAGGATACTCCTTTGGGGTACACCTCGCGTAATTCTCCTACTGGAAGATACCAAATCTTCGTCAAGCACTGTTTTTGAGACTCAGGTAATTCCTAAAAAACTCAACAATGCCTTCACTGATAGGTACCAAAATTTTTTATTTTTTTATTTAGGAGGTTATGGTTAAAGGTACGGTTCCTTCCATGCGGCCGCCGCGCACGGCGGCCGCAGTGCGGCGGCCGCAACCTACTGCTACACGTGTTTTTGAATGTACATGTTTCCTTCCAAGCGGCGGCCGCACACGTCAGCCGTGAACGACTGCGATCGTTGCGACGGTACTGCTCCAGAAGCAGTGTAGTCGCAGCCGCAAGAGAGTTTTCATATTCCTCTGGGGTTTTTACGAACCAAATTCGGTTGTATGACTCTGATTTTACATAATCTTTCATCAAGTTGAAGATGTACTCAAACTGCACCTTGTTCAATCTGAAATATTTCCTAAAGGACCCCGCAACAAACCTTGAGGAAAATGGCTCTTGGCGAAATTGGCTGAAAATTTGGGAAATTGCAGAAATCGATGTCCTGATCAAATGTCTCGATGGGCGTAAGGTCAAAAAATGGACAGTTTTTGAGATAATCGAGGTCATAGGGGGGGGGGGGACAAATTGGGACTACTGCTGTGGGTTTTCCAATTTTGACCAAATGTTCGTCATCGGCGACCCTGAAAACTTCCTGGGCCAAGTTTTCATCGATTTTCAGGAATATTTGAAAATGGGCCTTATTTATGGAGAGGTGGGGGTGTATATTGGGACCATTGATATGAATTTTTCAAGAGCGACTCCAGATTCGTTATCAGCGACCCAGAAAACATCCTGGGCCGAGTTTTCATTAAGTTTCGGGACTACAGAGTCGTTTTAACAAGCGATTTGTTCATGGCTTACGTACTTACCACTGATAGCTGAACTCATCAATTTGACATCCTTTGACCTCGATTATCTCAAAAACTGTCCATTTTTTGACCTAACGCCCAGTGAGACATTTGATCAGAACATCGATATCTACAATATTCCAAAGTTTCAGCCAATTTCACCGAGAGCCATTTTCCATAAGGTTTGTTGCGGGGTCCTTTGATTTCATTCCCGAGTAGATGTCGATTAATTAATATAACAGAACACCCCTCTTCATGCCTTTTTTGAAAATTGGATTTATATCCGCATTGCTGTTTTCATCGTCATTTTCTTCCAATAAAAAATAAAGTCGAAAAGATCATCCATCTTCACTTCGACCATGAGATCGACCGGCTGAAGCATCCGGCCGACGCACTGCGGCCGCCGTGCACGACGGCCGCATGGAAGGAACCGTACCTTAATAGTATCGAAGGCCTTACTGAAGTCCAGTAGAACCAACACACTATTTAATTTGCTCTGAATAAATCATCATTTACATTATAAGTATATGTGTTCTGAAAATATCACAACATATTCAGATCTTAATTCAAGGGTTGTACATTTAGAAGTCAGATCCAAGATGGTGAAACTAAAAACAAGCAGATCCTCATTTTGAAGTAAAAGAAGCATTTTTTCTAAATTAATGTTTTATTACGAATATATAGTGCAAACTATATCTAAGTGCCACAATTTAAGTACCTATGTATTTGATCATAGCTGGTTTTCTAGATATAACCTATACAATATGTATTAATTTCGGTACTATTCGTGTATTCAAAATCTCTTCAATGCAACTGAATCAATTAGAAAAATTATTCGATTCAAAATATTTTTCTCGTATTAATCGTGCATTCTAGAAACTCCTTGTATATCACCCGGAAGTGATTCAAAAGTTGAAAAATCCAGTATTCCAATCATCTAAATATTTTCAGCAGAAAAAAAGTTACGTAACGGCTGTGCCATCTTAAGCGTTAAGCTAGCACAACCCCTTTTTCTCCGAAACCACTTGAGTTATGTTAGAAAATAGTTATCAATCTCTTAAAAAATACGGCATTCGTTTTTTTTTTATTGCGATGAAACGGCAGGGCCAGCCATACGTCATTATACAATAAATAAAGATATAGTTCGGAAACTGGAAAAGCCAGTCAGATCCTTTGTTTTTCAGGTCCATGCTGTCATGCCGGTTTTTTAACAAAATAATTTTTGAGTCGTTTTTTATTACCTACATGTGTAATATGATGACAAATTTGTAAAGCCAATTTTGCTAAAACTGTTGTTTAAGTATTTCGTGTTAATTGTTGTTAATAAGATATAACCAATTTTCCATAACAGTCAAAGATATAATAATATGTATAAATATAAATGAAAATGGAAATATTTTTTATCAAAGTAAATGTTTTCTCTTTCCAAAATAAAATGGGAATAGATTACTAAATTTATATTATTTAGAAAATAAGATAGCTGCATTAGGTAATTTATAAAATACTTTTTCGAGGACTTGCAACCAAACCTTTTCTTTGTTTTCAACTTTCTACTTCCCCTTTATTCTAGCTGATATTATTTCTTTCATTTTGTTCTCCTTCCACCTACTTACTATCCAACAGCAATTGAAAATATATTAAACCCCGCATATCCTTCTACCTATCGAATCATAGCAAGACCATTTTTAAAAACCCAGCCTAGACCAGAAATAGCCGTAACGGTACCTCCCATTAAATAAAATGAAAGAACTATTTCCCTATGCCTACCATAAAAAGGGCCGCTCTATCACTTAGTCGAGTATGGGTATGCCTCCTAGGGCGACTTCTAGGGTTACACCCTTCTTTGAGGGAACAATGGCACTACTACGCCATGTTCGAAAACTAGTTTCTTGATGGTCTTGAAATTACAAAAAACTGGCTGGTAGTGCCTTCAGCGATTTGGTCTTATGGGCGCTCAGTTACTTTTGCATTTTGATAAATATTTATTTTTTTGCTGTTTCTATCAAAATTAAGTACAAGTTTTTTATTTATTTTTTATTTAGCTTGTATGTTAGTTTGTTTAGTTCACATCTTGCAACTGAATTTTGACCCACTTCTAATAATTCCGGTGACAATGTATTATGTAATTTTTGTTAGAAATAAGTGGCAACAAACGCTAACAAACAGAAATTTTGCTGTATGGAGCAACCGGAAGTAAGAAAAGGGGTGATATGTAAGACCGTATATGGTTTTGCTGCACATATTTTAAATTTACTACGTATGGATTAGGAAATCGTTAATATTAACGTGTTGTTTACATTACCAAAAACTTCCGAAACAACAATTTTGTGTAGTTTTGCCAAATGTCATATGGAATTCGTTTGCCTACTGTTTAGATTTATTAGAGCCATGCATGGCCCATACTTTTCAAAATTGCTTGAGGGAACGAAAACAAAATTGACGATATTATAAGAAGAAAAATTCGTTGATTGTTATATGGAATTCTTTTTATGATGAATATGTGAAACGTTTATGATATGTCCAAAAGAAGTTAAGTAAGTAATGTGAATTACAGATTTTTTCGTCACAAACACTATTTCGATTATGTAGCTGACCTTGATTTTTATACATTGGAACTATTATTATTATCAGAAGGGAATTTTATGATTCATCCTTTGTATTTAAACTTGTTAGTAATCTTATCGACTCTGACTCATGCGTGAAACAATTAACATTAAATTGTAATCTTCATAATTCACGAACTCGACTAACATTCTATCCTCCAACTTTTTAAACAAACTATTATTTTAATCTAACTCTATAATAACATTCTTAACACTCTTAATAACGTGTAGAAAATTTAGGAGCATGTTGCTGACGTCAAAATAAGAAGGAAAGTTCCTATAAACATATTTTCGCAAGCTATTCGTTTCTGAGTACAGAGTGTCAAAGTTGAACGTTTTTTTTTGTTTTTTTGTGAATGAATTCAAAATAATTGTGGTATTCGAGTGAAGTTTGGTATCTGGGAATACTTTCCAATGACATTATCAAATTTTTTGTTGGTTAGTCTCTTTCGTGGGGTGGCGCCACCTACATGTCTTTTTCAGTCATTTGCAATGTCACAACATTTTTAGACGTAACTGTATCACATTTTCTAGTGGAAAAATATATTTTTCGAACATTTTTGTGTAAAAAATATATTCTTGGTAGAGGTCGCTGCGAGCAACTGTTTTCGAGTTATTGGAATTTGAAATAATCAATGCAAGTGATTTTGAATGACAAGATGTTTAAATTCAAAATCAATTTAATTAGTTAGGGAAATTACTTTTTCTTTAATTTCAATTTAAAATAGGAAAATACTAATAATAATAACAGTAATTAAGACCAATTTAATACTAAAACAGTCAGTTGAGGGTACTAATTAAAGTAATTTTGGAAAATGGCCACCTTGCACCATTATACATGCGTCAGCTCGTCGTCTCAAGAATCCACTCGCAACGTTTACACCTTCTCTTGGTAACCTGATACCTTTATTTTAACCAAATAGTCTTGGTCATCCTGGTGTATACAGTACACATGGTCAGGTAACCAGCTTGGTTTGGTACCAAAAATTGTTGCATACCAGACCGAATTAGTTAGATGACCAGAATGCCTTCCTGACGAGTGGAAAACCACGAAACAGCTGACGGTGGATGTTGGAGCTCTCGGAATTAAATCGAAATACATTATTTTCACTTTAACTAAATACAGGGAGTCCGGTAAACCTTGTACAATATTGAAACTGGTGATAGACCAGATCATGACTCTTCAGAATATCGTAATTTTATCTTTGTAAAAATCTCACTGTTTTCGAGATAATGAGCATTTTTTGAATTTCGGGAAAATCACTACCTCACCTTGGATTTTTGAGTGCCATGTCTACAAATTGAGACAAGTTCAAATATCTTTGCTGCTAAAGATTACTGATGAGTGATGCTTTCAGACGTACAAAACAGTTTTTCAGAAAACGGTACAATTTTTTTAAGAAATGAGGGTAAAATGCCAGATTTGAGTTTCACCAATTTTTTTTACATCACTTTGACATTATTGTTTGAAATAAACATTATCAATTGGAAGTGGATATTCATTACAAAAGAATGCCCATTTTGTCCAGACTCTACCATGGTATAAGACATACGATAATTATTTTTCGAAGGAGTAGAATTTCGATTATATTAGAGTGTGATGTTATTCTGAGTTAAAATCAATTCCATTAGACTTTGTCAGTAATGTCTTTTATTTTTATCCTATCAAGGTGAAATGATTAAATAATTGTGAGCAATAACAAATCAACTGCTTAGAAGCATTCAATGAGATGTAATTAAGTAAATACTAATTTAACGTTTTTTTGAATCAACATACACTATAAATCACAATAACGATTATTCAACATCGCACTGAATAAAATGTTATTTTCAAGAAGAACCTTTTCAAATGCGTTATAGGTTATAGCCCCCAAATCAGCGATTCTCTGAGCGGCATTGTGCAATCGGATATCGTTCTGCATAAAGCGCTGCTGCAGCAGTAGCACTACCTCGAGGAGTATAACGTATGTACGGCATGACAAAGAAATAAATACCACTGAATGAAACAAGCGGAATAATTTCAAAAAACTACAATAGAAGTCACAAGTTGTTCAAACAAAATGTGACAGCCACCTACTAGATTTTTTCAATTCTATTTACAGAAGATCCGTTCGTGCACACTGCTGTATTTTATTTTTTCATCAGGAAACTATTGCTTCTGCGGACACAACACAGGAGTTAAAACAGTTTTTAATTATCGACAAGGATTCACCTCTTAAAAAATTTGGCACTTATTTGGTTACACCCTGTGTATCTGCGGTCTCTGAAACTTCGTTGGAATCTGGATGTTGGACAATTGCGACATTTATAACAAGAATTTGTAATTATTGGTGCCATGTCAGATAATCGACGTTTCATTTCGATAATTTTATTAGGCTTACTTATATGAAAAGTTAATTTTATTGACATACTATTTAATGCTCCCAAGCAGTATATTCTTCATTATCAATAATCATTACCTCATTTTATCTTGATAAAATCGAAATAAATTAATATTTGGGCGTAAGCATAAAAGTTGATGGAAGCCTAGAATAAGACCACGCCTAATTCAATGGAAATCACTTCCTCCAAAAATAATTAGAGTTTGTTTTATACCATGGTAGAGTCTGGACAAAATGAGCATTCTTTTGAAGTGAATGTCCACTTCCAATTGGTTGTGTTTCTTTCAGACAATAATGTCAAACTTTTTTTTAAAAAATTGATGAAACTCAAATCTGCCATTTTACCCTCATTTCTTGAAATTTTGTTTCACTTTCTGAAAAACTGATCAGTACGTCTAAAAGCATCACTCATCAGTAATCTTCAGCAGCAAAGATATTTGAATTTGTCTCAATTTGTATACATGGCACTCAAAAATCCAAGGTGAGGTAGCGATTTTCCAGAAATTCTTAAAATGCCCATTATCTCGAAAACGGTGATATTTTTACTGAGGTGGAATTCCGATATTCTGAACAGTCATGACCTGGTCTATCTCCAGTTTCAATATTGTACAAGGTTTACCGGACACCCTGTATAAACCAACCAAATTTTTGAATTCAAACCAATGAGAAAAGGACTTCGAAAACACTGTCTCCAGCCCGTGGTATTTTCAAATCGGTGTTTTGCTTCTTCATCATTTATAGGTTTCCATAGTTACAACAATTTCTGTGAATAGAGAAACGTCAGTTTGACGGTTCAACTCTTCAACTGACATTAATGACACATGATAAACCGTTCCTGCAATACGCATTTAGTCCATAATAATTTAATGTATTCGTAAAATTGTCTGATCGAATATGCCTTCAAAATGCAAAATTTTCAAGATACTTTCACCTTGCCAGTCGCTCAAACTGTGTTGCTGTACAAAACACCACTCGAGCAAGCTCTCGTGGTGTTTCTAAGCAACACAGTTTTCGTGACAGCAAGGTGAAAGTATTTTTTTGAAAATTCAGCATTTTGTCGGGATATTACTACTGAAAATATCTAATAGTCCATCTCAAAATTCTGAGACATAATATAGCAACAGGTCTTGAAATTACGAAAATTATGATGATTTATTTATTTTGTGTAAATCAATGTTGAATCAAAGACTAAAGAAATCTACAAATTTTGTCTAATTTCCACTGGGTCTTGTTACGACCGGTTTCAACTTTTACACCATTATTCACAAAGTCTAATAAGCCTCATTCAGTACGTGATACCAGATCATTTGAACTTTTTCAAATCAGTCAAAAAATATCAAAATGATTATGATGTTGCGGTTTCAAACGCCCACGCTGTATAAGTGTGGCGGTATGCAATAATGTAAACCGAAGATATTGATCCGGGACAAGTCTCGGGTCTTTATCGCTGAATTAAAATGTTATCTAATCTCTTTTCCTTTACACGACTACTCTACCGGGTGTATGCGGAAAGCTCCTATTATAATTTTTTTGTTGTTTAAGATAATGGGATGAAATTTTGAGGATATGTATACGACATAAAACTGCATTTTTCGACAAGTGACTAGCCTTCATGCATCTTCCGGTTTCATCGGAAGTGACATAAACTTTCGATTTTTAAATGGGACATCTGATATAGTTTCACTTCTTTTGTCTCCACATGCCATTCTGAATACAGCCTTATATCATTATTTGTTACCTTTTTTTTTCATTTTTGATTTAGTTTTCAATGGATACGTTCAAATCGTTAATTTCATGCAGTCCTAAAATTTCTATAAAAACACAATTTCACTGTCTTTGGTCAAAATGTATCTGCTATCATTATAATTCATTGGGCAGGGACAAGTTGTTGGACCTACCCTTGCACTAATGAGACCCAAGAACCTCGAACCTGAAACGGGCACGCTAACACATTCTTTATCATTGATGACCTGAGAGAGACCCCACGAAGATCATAATTACCTTTATAGCAGTTACATTAGTTGCATGCTATATGCTATATAATTCGAGATATCTTGTCGCATTCACACACTTGATAACGACAGTAGATGGTAACTGTTGAAAGTTCGTGACCCAAACTGTTCATACACTTTTTTTTTTATATCTCGTATCGTCTTCGAGATTTTGGTGTTTTTAAGAGATTATTCGAGATTTTGCGACTTCAGAAAAAAAGTACAAATTTTACACTAAGAAGCAATAAGAGCAACTTAATGGCAAAGACTTCCAGGGCTATGGCAGGCCACAGATCTCCTCGGCAATTTCAACCGAGCAAGATCGAAGACAGTTATTACCACAGCAAAACTATGACACTAAGGTAAACACAATTAAATTTCCACAGATTTATTGTCTACGCGACATGTTTCGATACACTGTATCTTTTTCAAGCGAATGTAATACATTTTGCTTGAAAAAGATACAGTGTATCGAAACATGTCGCGTAGACAATAAATCTGTGTAAATTTAATCGTGTTTACCTTAGTGTCATATACTATGAATTTCCATCAAGTAAAGGCCACGTCAATCCAAAACAGCAAAACTAGTCTAAAGACAATCACGGGATTTCTGGCGGGGCATTGCAGTCTCAAAGAACATCTAAGGATGCTAGGGTCAGAGGAGGACAACACCTGCAGATTCTGTGGGAACATCCAGAAATACCCCACCATATATTGATGGAGTGTTATGCCGTACATAACAAGAGATTGACTATACTGGGATCACACCAGCTGAGGGTGGGAGAAATACCACGAATAGACCCCCTCAAAATCCTTAAATTCCTCAAGGAATTGAGGCTTTAGGGGCTGCTGTAAACGAGAACACCTTGAGATAGCAGAAGAAAATGGGGCACAATAGATCTAATCAGGTCACAGCGCATCAGTTACCATCCACACTAACCATTACACACTTACCATTAGATAGAATGGAGATGTGTTTTCATTTATACCCACTGTCTAGATTCGTCTGTATGCTTATCCTGATGGTATGTGTCTCAGCTTGGAATACTGTGGTGTTATTGCCAAGTGCCAAGAGCCTCACCCCATATATTCATTCTCCTGTGAACCATCTGTACACCAAATTATTTTTCCAGATGATAGTGATTATTCTCCCATTCCCATTCATTCCACTTGAACTGTGTTCTGAATGGTTTTTCGTATGAGTACTGATGTGGTAGCATGTAGTCTGATATCATTTCCAGTTTGGTAATGTCGACTTCATGGATGAGTTTGGTGTGCCCAGAATGTGGTTGAGTTCTCCTATTACCTGTTTGTTCAAGTCTGCACGCTCTCATCCGCGCCTCCCCCTTAACTGTGACGTCCAAAGGTGGAAGGTCAAGGATGATTTTCATAGCAGCAGTTCATATAGCACTCGTGATACACAGACAGGTAAAATGTTCTTGTTTTCCAAACCCGACTAGCCATCATGTTTCTATCAGACAAAAATTAGGAATACAAATTAAAAATTAAATTTGACTTATTTAAATTTTAAAGGAAAAAAGTAAAGTTGTTTGTTTCCCAAAAATTTTAGAACTGAAATTAGTGATTTGGACGTCCCTTCCTATCCATAGCCCTTTATATTAAAAAATTAATTTAAGAATAAAAATTGGTTCCAAAAGTGACAAGAGATGCATGACTATTGAGAATGTTAGGAGATAAAAACAAAAAAAAAATATACCCAGTGTCTCATTTAAAAATAAAAAACGTTTGTCACTTCCGCGGTGAAGCCGGAAGTTGCAGTTTTATGTCGTATAGGTCCTCAAAATTTCATTTCATTATCTTCAAATACGAAAATAAGGGCGAGCCATCTTCAGCGATCACCCAGTATTAATGGAGAGATGGGTACCGTTATCGAAATTGCATAAGTTTCCTGCAATCGAATTGTTAGTCTGTCTTTCTAAAATTTTCAGTAGTCGGTCTTGTTTTCGTTTATGCCCTCGATCTTCAGTTTCTTTTCAAAATATCAGTTAAAAAAGCGGCCAGTACTCCTGAAGGATTGTCAACTAGTCATCGAATAACTACCTCTCCTTTCTCTTTATACCGGTCGTATTTTTTATGTCGTACCACTATTGGCATCTCGAAAACGGAAAATGATACGAAGTTGGTTAAATCAGACAAAAGTTGCCTATTTTAGTGAACAATTAAACGATGTTTACAAATCTAAAGAATTACGAACCGTTTTCAAAATATACGGGTAAAACCGAAATTACCCGTTTATTTTTTCTTTGCGCTGGCGCCTCTATTTTTAGGAATATGGAAATGTGTTCAGAAAACTTTTTTCTCCGTTTTAAATATTCTCCTATGTGCTGTACTTTGATTTCCAACACGACGTTTCGTTTTTCGGGGACCACCCTCAACTCTGTTTTTTCGAATACGGACCTGAATTTTTTTTTCATGAATTTATATGTATCTCACTTGGTATTTGTTTCTACATTTTGGCCCTTAAATTACATCATCAAGGTCCGAACAATGAAAATCCTTCCCTCCTAAATATGGTCCTGATTTTATTTTATTCGTATTTGAACGGGTATTTGACTTAAGTTGCGTGGAAAAATTTCAAAATAAATAATAATAATAATAATGAATGTCTTTATTACCAATTAATAGAAATGAAGTTACATTTTGTTTATACAGTTAGGGCGAGATTCAGTTTGCATGTAAAAAAGAATGTATAAAGTACAATTTCAAACAAATTCAGCAGTTAACATACATCTGCTCTTCCATCTAACCCCAAAAAAGAAGTCAAAGACAGCAAATACAATAATAAATAATTAAATTAAATTAATAAAGAAGGAATGAAAGTTTAGCGATTATTTGACAAGGGAAGATATTTCAATCCGAATAACGCATTTATTGTTGAGAAAAATAAAAATCAAAAAGAACTCGCTTGAGTTTATGTAGTGATAAGTAACTAAAATCGTGAGGTAAGTTATTAAGACGGCTTACAATACAATAAGAAAATGATCGTTTGAAAAACTCAGTATGGTGACGAGGTACAGTAAGAGTATTTCTATGTCTTAGGTTAAGAGAATGTACATCAGTTCTGTATTTTATTTTATGACACAGATATGGTGGAGAGTTTTCTTTTAGTAGCTTCACATAAAACATAATAGAATGCATTTCACGACGATTTTTCATGCGTAACCATTTAGTTATTTTTAATGTGTGCCCAATGTGCTCAAATTTGCGAATACCAAAAATAAGTCGTAGGCATGAATTTTGCAATTTTTGTATTCTATTTATATCAAATGAATTTAAATAGGAATTATATAAAATGTCACAGAAATTTAATTTAGATAATACTAATGACTCACATAGTAGGATTTTAACCGATCTATCCAACACATGACGAGATTGAAATATAAGTTTTAGAGCTGCATAGGCTTTTTGTAAACAGGAACTAATATGGTGCGAAAATCTCAAGTTTTCATCAAACCACACCCCCAGGTTTTTTACTTTTTCGTTAAATTGTATGGTATGACCATTAATTAAAATCTTTGAGGAGTATTCTTGTTTGAACACCTGCGAATCAGCTTTATTTCCAAAAATAATTGCGTTAGTCTTCGATGCATTTAGTTGTAAACAATGATTAATTGAAAATGTATAAAGATTGTTTAAGTCATAATTAATAGCAGTTACCGCTTGGTTCGCTTCATCCAAGAAAAAAGACATGTATAACTGAGTATCGTCAGCATAGTAATGTTGTAGACATGAAAAGAAAATATCTGGAAAATTCGATGTATAGAGAAGAGTATAGGGCCCAATATTGATCCTTGGGGCACTCCGGTACTAACAGATAAAAAACTTGATACATTTTCTTGATATTTCACAGCTTGACTTCTCTTAGATAGATAAGATTTAAATAAATCTATAGCTTTAATATCCAAACCACTATATGATAAGATCGCAAAGAGTAGATTATGATTGAGAGTGTCAAATGCCTTCGAGTAGTCAAATAAGAACAACACAGTTAATTTACGCTTATCAAGAGCTGCCAAAATATCATCAGAGACTTGTAATAGTGCTGATGTACAACTGTGGCCAGTTTTAAATCCAGACTGTGATGAAGGTATTATGGAATTTTTATTCAAATGACTCTGTAGTTGAATATTGATAGTTTTCTCTAAAATCTTCGATAAAGTTGGCAATACACTGATCGGTCGTAATTGTTGCAACATTTGTGGATTACCCACTTTGGGCAAGGGAGTAACAAATGATTTTTTCCAATTTTGCGGGAACACAGAATTCAATAAACAATAGTTAATTATATGAGTAATAAATGGTAACAGGAATGGTATGCACAAATTTAAAGTAAGAATATTGATATCATCTGGTCCAACAGCTTTACTTTTAATGCCTTTTATTATATTGAGAATATCAATTTCAGATACTGGCTGAAACGTGAGAGTTGTTTGTACCGATTTTTTTATATTATGCTCATAGAAATGTTTCGTATCATAATCAGGAGTCAATTTAGGAACAGCATTCCAGAAAAATTCATTGATTTCATTCACATTCCACTTATTTGATAAGTCCATATCATTATGATTATTCTTAAAACCCACAATAGTCTTGAGACTAGACCACCTCTCTTTTTGTGATTGATTTTTCAACTTAAATTTAATGTATGCTTTTTTCTCTCTTTTAATAGTGACATTCACTAAGTTACGTAATTGTTTATAAAATTGCCAGTCGTTGCTACTTTTGGTAATCTTGAATTTTTTTAGAGCTCTATCTCTGTCAGACATCATAGCCTTGATTGCATCAGTTAACCATGGAGCATATTTTTTTGTAATTCTGAAGGATTGTAATGGAACGTGAAGATCTAGGATACTAATGATATTGTTCGATAAGAATTGCACTTTGCTGTCTACACCATTCAATTTAAATATAATATTCCAGGGTATATCACTATTAAACTGATTGTAATTTAAATTTTTGAAATTTCTACAGGTAATGTATTAAGGTTCATTTATTACTAATTTCAATCGAATATTAAATAAAATCATTTCATGATCCCCTATTTCTGGAATATGTTTATCTTTCTGTTGCATTATAATATTATCATCAGATGATATTAAGTAATCCAGAAGAGTGGCTGAATGACAGGTAATCCTTGTTGGTTCCTTTATTAATTGTTTCAGCCCTAAGCCATCAAGAGTATTTGCCACTAATTCACATGAGGCACTATTAATATCAAAAAGGTTCACATTAAAATCACCTAAACAGATAATATAATCCACTGTAGGTTGAATGGATGATATCACAGATTCAAAATGTTCGAAAAAATAATTACAATGTCTTTCGTGAGGGTTATAAAATACTCAGTACTCAGAATTAAAGGATATCTTCAACCATATCTGTTCAATTTCTTTACCGCTAGGAACAAGTGAATATTTTATATTAGTTTTTAAGTAAATACCAACTCCTCCACCACTGATGTCTCTCCCACGATCTACTCTCTCAAAAAAAAAAAATCTACCTCGAATGAATACTCAAATGCGAAATCGAATCCAATGTGTTGAAAATGTGAAAGCAGAGGAATAAGAATTAAGGAACAACGATTGATACATTTACTTTATACATTTTTTAAGTCAAAGAGCCGAAAGGCATTTTTCGCATGTAATTTTTCGTAGGCAATAGGCAATTCTTTTGTTAATCTTTGAGTCCAATAGGTATTCCCAAACTAACCTGTTTCAACTGAAAACGGAAAGTTTGAAACATCATGAAGTATGTAGTGAGCCATGGAATAAAAGAAAGTGAATGTCAAATTACAAATTAATGAATCCATATCTGAAGGGTGAACTATTTACACGTTGAACTAAACACTATGGAGTATAGTTATCCATTGATGAGAAAGTGGATATGTTGTTCGTGTATTCGAGGTGTTTGAGAAATAGCACCAGATCTCTGGCTATGTATCAAGAAATGTATCCCGACCGTCGTCAGCCCAATGCCAGAATTTTTCAACTTATTGAAAGAAGTCTACGAGAGCATGGTTCATTTGTGAAATCAAAAAATAAAATTGGCCCTATCACTGGAAATGGTGATAATGAAATCGACGTTTTAGGTAAGTTTTTAAGTTTCATGTAAAATGATAATCTGAATCAGGATTCGTGGAATACAAGAAAAATCAGAATGAGGAAGTATCACTTAGGGCCAGTTTATCAATGTCGTGTTAGCGTACTTTGACTCCCGGTTAAATTTGACTCGTGGTTAGAATGGATATGACATTTGCCAAATGAAGGGATAGAGTCACATTCTAACCATGAGTTAAATTTAGCTCGAAGTTAAAGTGCATTGAAAAACCGGCCCTGAGAGAGATAGCGTTGAATAGTGGTAAATCGCATTCATCAACAGAAAAAAAATTGAAGAAACATAAATTCAAGCCTTACAGACTGAGAAAAGTACATCATTTGCGTTCAACAGACTACAATAAAAGGAGAGTATTTCACACATGGCTACTGAGACATTTTCGGTGATGATGAAATTTGTATAGTAAAATTTTATGGTGCGATGAAAGTCGGTTTACAAATAATGGATGGTTCAACAGGAATATTCATTATCACTGGCGCCAGGAGAATGCTCATTTACGTAGATCCACTATTTTCAAGAATGTTTCAGAATTAATGTCTGGGTTGGTGTTTTGGATACCAAAATAATTGGTCCCTACTTTTTTGATACTGCATTGACGGGATAGTTATATTTTCAGTGCCTATCGGAGATTCTAGATGATTTTTTGGGAGATTTGCCTCTGAATATCCTAAGGAAATATGAATATTACCAACATGACATTTTGTAAAACATTTCTCGATAGGACCATGCCAGGAAGATGGATAGTAAACAACGGTCCTATTAAATGGCCACCCGTTCACCTGATCTCACCCTTCTTGATTATTCGATGTGGGGTTTCATCAAGGACAAAGTATTCAGTACAACTTTTGAGAATGTAGAAGAGTTGAAAGATTCAATTACACGAGCTTGCATGGTTATAACTCACCGAATGCTTCAAAATTGCCACAAACATACCATTTTTAGGGCGAAAATATGTCAATTTGAACACGATGACTAAAAAATTGTGTACTTAAGATATCAATTGTTGTTTTTTGTTCTTTTTATAGTTTTTATCTAAATTTTCAATAAATAGTTTGAAATTTAATGTGTAATTCGAAATGGAATAACGCCTTTTGCATGCAAAGGTAAGAGCAAAATCAGTGGATTTTTTTTGGAATTTTCATCGTTTGGTCCTTGATGAAGGATTTAGGGGCAGAAATATAGAAAAAAATACCAGGTAATATACATATCTGGAGTCGGTAAGATAAGGACTACTTAAATTCATAAAAAAACAGGTCCGTATTCGAAAAAATAGAGTTGAGGGTGGCCCCGAGGAACGAAACGTCGTTTTGGAAATTGAAGTACAGCGTATGGAAGCAAATTCAAAACAGAGAAGAAAGTTTCCTGAACACATTTTCCTATTCCTAAAAATAGAGGCGCCGGCGAAAAGAAAAGGGGTAATTTCGGTTTTCCCCGTATATTTTGAAAACGGTTCGTAATACTTCCGATTCGTAAACATCGTTTAATTGTTCACTAAAATAGGTAAGTTTTTAAGTTTCATGTAAAATGATAATCTGAATCAGGATTCGTGGAATACAAGAAAAATCAGAATGAGGAAGTATCACTTAGAGAGATAGCGTTGAATAGTGGTAAATCGCATTCATCAACAGAAAAAAAATGAAGAAACATAAATCTGGTGCTATTACTCAAACACCTCGAAAACACGAACAAAATATCCTCTTTCTCATCATTGGATAACTATACTCCATAGTGTTTAGTTCAACGTGTAAATAGTAGAATGTTGTTGATGTCAAATGTCAAGTGACAGCGATTGTGACTCTGGAGAAAATGGTTATTTTTTAAGAAAGTACCCAAGAGACCATCAAAATTTTAGTTTGAAACATTTCGTTATATCATCCCAGGATGAAAGAGAAGCGGGGCCGTCAAATCTAAAACCTCAAAATTCTAATAGCCGACAAGAAAATCAGATTGATATCAAAAGGACTAGTGAAAGTAGATATTTTTTAAGAAGTCAAACAAGAAGTAGCCAAAATTCTTGTGTGGAAGTAACCCTTTCAGACGTTTCTACCGAGGGTAGTAATGTTACCAAAAATGTTTCTCCTAACAAGCTGAAGTATACAAAAAAGAAATCGAAACCTTTCACCAATTGTGATTTTTGTGGTGGAAAATATAAAAATATTTCCATTCATATTAGTAAGTCTCACCCATCTGAACATAGGAAAACAGTGACAGAAGAATACAATTATTGTGATTCTCCTTTGAATGAAGATCATCATGTAACACCGCTCCCAAGAGAAGAGATAAGGAATATGAAGAGCAAATAAAAAATTGGGAAAACGTTTTCACTCAGAAAAAAGAATTTGATGAATTTCAACAAGATGTGCTCCAGTTTTTGTGTTTTCTACGAAATTCTATTTCATATTTACCTGGTCCTAAACATCCAGCAAAGAAATTTTATGAAGCAAGGAAAGCTGGAACCCTGGTGAGTCAAAATAGAAAGTATAAGGAGTCTAGTAATCCTGAACGACACACTAAGAAGGATAGAGAAAGAAGAAGGGAAAAATATCAGTACCAGGTCATACAATATGAGTACTACAATAGAAGAAGAAAAGCAGTGAAAAAGTTATTGAATGAGAATAAAAAAGGATGCCAGATTGAACTAGTGTTATACAAACATTTTTCTGAGAGATTTTCAGTTCCAAATTTATGCCGAAAGAACATATATCCAGTTATACCTCATTCAAACCAACTTGAATTCGATGAAGAATATGATGCTCGCATAACTATCGACGAAATAAAGGAAGCTGTTAAGTGTATAGCAATTGACACATCACCAGGTCCTGATCGAGTCTTGATGCGATCCATCAAACGTGATAAGATTTATCCAATTCTTTCTCTGATATTCAATAGAATTACTCTTGAACAAAGAATACCTGAATGTCTTTCTGAAGCAAGAACGATTCTGATCGATAAAGGAGGAGATTCAACATCTACAAGTAACTGGAGACCTATATCAATCACTTCAGTGGTACGTCGAGTATTGGAAAAGATTTTAGACAAACGTTTTAGGAGTTATACTTCTATCAATTACAACCAACGAGGTTTTGTCCCTCTTCCTGGAACACATATCAACACTACAATTCTCAATGGTATACTCCAGTCTGCTAGGAAGAATAAGAAGTCTTGTTGTATGTATTTCTTAGATGTTGAAAAAGCTTATGACAATGTTAGTTTGGAACATCTTGAAAATTCTTTGAAGTCTTTACTCATTCCAACCACATTGAGAAACCTCCTCATTGATCTACAAAAAGGAAATTCTACTAAAATCGAAACAATTAATGGCCAAACAAAAAAGATTCCACTTCAACGAGGATGTTTACAAGGTGCGCCACTTTCTCCCCACATGTACAATGTTTGTATCAATCACATTCTTGAAGAACTTTCCGACCATGGTGTAACTCATGAATATGGATATCTTTTCAATGAATCTTCAGGTGTCAGTGTAATGGGCTTTGCTGATGATACTGTTTTAGTTGGAAAAGACAAAATTTCCGTGGAGGTCTTGTTTCAAATGCTCCAGGTGTTATTTGCAGAAATTGGTTTGTCAATAAATTTTCGAAAAACATATATCATCAATATTAAGGAAGGATTACTCGTGGAAGAAGAATTTGAAATTTGCGGTGAAAATATAAAATCAATTGGTTGCCATGAAAAGATTAAATATCTTGGAGTCAACTTCAGTGATAAAATTGTGATTGATGAACTTGAAGTATTACGGAAATTAGAAAAACATATTCATATTTTAACTAATACACCATATCTAAAGGACGAACAAAAAATTACTGTTCTGAACTCATGCATATGGCCAGCATTGATATATCCCCTTCAAACGACTCCTCTGAAAGAACTTTCAAAAATGTTCCTCGGGGATATCGACAGAGTTATCCGGTCTGCAATAAAGGAAATATTGTCTTTACCATCTGATACTCCCAATAATATGCTTTATTCAGCAAAAAATCAGCGTGGGCTTGCCCTTTTTAATGCCAGTTGGGAAGCGTTCATCAAACATTTCACTATTTGCAAACGATTGGAACAGGTTGCAGATCCTCATAGGAGCTCGAGGAACATTCCCACCTCTGTTTCAAAATTTTTGTAAAATACATGGAATTAAAAAAAAAGTTCTGAAAGTAATATGGACAACATGTGTCAAATTCTCAGTCTTGATTTTTAGAAACCATTTATACGGAATGAATAATATAAAGAGTTCGTAGTTCATATTTATATTTTATACATTTTTTTTATTCATACCACCCTATTATGTGAGTTTATACATATTTTATTTCCTTTCTCGTTAATTGAATTGGTATTCTTTGTTTTGCAGACTATATTGTGTAGTAAGATGTTGAATAAATCTATATATATATATATATATATATATATATATATATATATATATATATATATATATATATATATTTAAATATATATATATATATATATTAACCAACTTCGTATCATTCCGTTTTCGAGATGCCAATAGTGGTACGACATAAAAAATACGGACAGTATATTTATCTAGATTTGAAAGTTGTTGAATAGGACTTGCTAATAAAGGCTGAAGTGTAAAAAGGAAATGATTTAATGACTGTGTATATTTTTCATCTTCAGTGGCCACCTGGCCACTCGAATGACCCTGTTGGTCGCGGAATACCCAACTAAAACAGCATAAAAATCCGAACATCACGCATCACGCTCTCTTCGCCTTTGTTTCCTATTTTCCGAGACACGACCGTCTTTTGTCTAGCTCCTTTCGCGATCACCTGGGCTACGCGCGGCGCGGCGTGCCGCCACAACTCCGTTTATTGATCGGAGGACGGAGAGTGTAACGGCGGCAGCGGCAACTTATCTTCGGGACTGCAGATATACGAACGACCAGTCTAGACGGTCCGCTAGACGATCCCTGCAACCCTTGGAACTTGGAGGCAAAGCTGCACGTCTAGAGAAACGAAAAGGTCACTCACCCCCGGACTAAGATCGTGGCGGCGGGGACTACCTCAATTTTTCGACGATTTTCGGTCAAAAAACGAAACGGGAGCGAGACAAACACCTGGTAGCTGGTTGGTTGGCATTAACATAATATATGAAATATCCGGAGCAGGCTATTTATTTTCTGCTCGTAAACTCTTTTGTTAATCTTGGCTAAAGGACCTAGCACCGTCTCAATGGAAAATTGGTTTTCGGTAAATTTGCTCGATTTTTTTATACTGTATATCTCGTGATGCTGATCAAATGTCTCCATTGCGCCAAAGCTCTAAATTCAACGGTTTAGTATATAAATAAAGAATGCTGAAATTAACTTTTTCTACGACCGCATTAAGAAAAATGAACATTTTAATTGCGCCTTCGATTAAGAAACCTACCACGTTGTAACACCGATTTTCATTACACACGGGCTAGCTGTATCGAAATATTCATTTCCTACGACTTTCATGAACTACTAGACTGTCATTATAGGTAGATATTAACGAATTTTATGAACATAAATAAAATCGAATCAAGCTTGTTTACGTCTGTCTAATAATTTGACATTTCACATCAGTAGATAACTACAAAATTCGATTGAAAAAATTAAGTTATTAAAAATGATTAGCGATAGTGAGGATGATTTAACAATCAAATTAATAAATTTTTATCAGAAGCTCCTGATTATGCCTATCTTCTGACAAAGGTATGATTTTCTTTTCATAAAACCAGAATAATTTCAATAAAAAGATTGATTGCAATCGGATTCTATATTTTTGAATAGTTGACAGATACTTTCTATACCGGGTGTCAACGAATCTATTAGACAAGTCATAACTTCTAGACCATTAGGTGTATCAAAATGAGATTTGGTATAGGTAAAAGGTATGTGAAGACGAGAGTTTTCACATATTTTTCACTTTCCGGTCACTTCCGGTTTCACCGGAAATGGCTTCGGTTCTAAATTTTTAAATGGAACACTGTATATTGTAACATTTTTGGATTTCTGAGACAATTCTAGATCAGAATGTGACATTTTCGAAAGTTTTTATGCATACTTAATTTTAGTGACTAGTATGATAGATATGAATAAGACAAGTTGGCAAAATTACATTTTCGTGCCTAACTATTATTTTTCAAATGGAGACCATTTTTTAAAAAGCACTTTCCGAAAAAAGGATATTTTGACGAATCAAACGATACTAATTTATTTGCGATTGTATCAACAAATTTAACAAAATTAACAGTAATTTCAGCGATGCACTTACATTTTTTTCAATATCCTAATTTCTTAAAATTTTCACTATAGTAAATTTTCAAAGTGCATTCCTCCTTGATGAAGACACATTTCTTCAGCTCGTTCAATTGTTTCTCTCAACACGATTCGTAACATTTGTGGCGTTATACTTCTAAATGCCTGTAGAATCCTTTCTTCTAAGATTTCGAGAGTGGCTGGGGCTGTTGCATAGTAGACCCTTTCTTTAACATATCCCCAAATGAAGAAATCTAGCACAGTCAGATCCGGTGAGCGGGCAGGCCACCGTACTGGACCATTGGTTGCAATAACTTGATTATTGAAATGCTCTATTAAGTAATCAAGAACGTATCTGGTATTATGAGGTGGTGCTCCATCTTGTTGAAAGTAAATTTGCCGTAAAACTGCTGAAGGTAGATTATTAAGAAGATCCTCGATTTCATTTTGAAGAAAACCTAAGTACCTGGCCCCTGTTAACTAACCTTGAAATAATATTGGTACAATTATTCTGTTTCCAACGATACCAGCCCAGACGTTGACGCCAAACCTTTCTTGAAAATTGCCCTCTCTCATTGCATGTTGATTTTGTTGGGCCCAGTACCGAGAATTTTGCCATTATTTGTAAATCGTGATTCGTCGGAAAATAGAATAAAGTTAATGAAATTTGGGTTAACTCTATGATTTTGAAGCAACCAATCACAAAACACTACTTCGCCATCGTCAGCATACAAATGTTGATGTAACTGATATTTAAATGCTCGATATCCGTGCTTTTTCAATATTTTTCTTGCTGACTCGTGACTTATCTGCATTTCTCGACTAATTTCTCTTGAAGAAACCATTTTGTCAACCTCAACCATAGCAAGAACGTTAATCTCAGTCTCCTCATTTATGATAAACCTCTGTTCTGCCTCTCGATTTCCCTCTTGCCTAAAACGATTCTTAACATACGGAAAATACTGATGGGATGGATGTTGCCGATTGGGATATCTCTGAGCACACAACTCAGCAGCATTCCTTGAATTTCTGTGACTTTCTCCAAACAATAACAACATATCCACTTTTTCACTTTGAGTATACATTATTTTGACGGACAATTGAACTAAACTTTAACGAAAATCAAGAAAATGTTACCTTCTGCTTTTAAAGCTTATGTCACTGTCATAACCTAAGTGAGTGTTTTGTTCTCCAAAGAAGACTTGATCGAAATAACTGCAACACGAAAATGTAATTTTGCCAACTTGTCTTATTCATATCTATCATACTAGTCCCTAAAACTTCGCGATTGTAATATTCTGATATCACCTGAGGTCCTTAGATTAGTTTACCTCCGATCATGGCCACCTAGATGTAATTTCAAAAGTGACTCCAAAAAAATTAAGTAGACATAAAAACTTTCGAAAATGTCACCTTCTGATCAGGAATTGTCTCAGAAATCCAAAAATGTTAAAATATACAGGGTGTTCCATTTAAAAATATAGAACCGGAGCCATTTCCGGTGAAACCGGAAGTGACCGGAAAGTGAAAAATATGTGAAAACTCTCCTCTTCACATACCATTTACCTGTACTAAATCTCATTTTGATAAACCTAATGGTCTAGAAGTTATGACTTGTCTAATAGATTCGTTGACACCCGGTATAGCAGTTAATTTGAACTATGTGCTCTAGTAATGACGAGTGTTGATTCAGATGACACATGGACTTTGGATGGTGAGAGTAAGGGTTCAAATCCACGCAGACACATTTTTTTTCCATTTTATGAAATCGATTAGTGTTTAATTTTTTCTGCGTAAAGTTTTTTTATTTCCAAGTTGTCAAAATTTGAAAATTTTGAATGTTATTTGTTTCACGACGTAGGTAGGTACGTGTACAAAAAGAAAAAATAGATGTTTCATTCAACGGGCGAAGAAAGAAAAAATTATCTAAACCATGTAAAAATGACGGCAGGAGAGTTTATGATAAAAAGGATTATTAAAAATACTACAGATTTGTTAATGATTCAGATGGTCGTAGAAAAAGTATAGTGTACAATGAGCATGTTCCAAAAGAACCCCGCACGAAAACATTTGGGAAATTGGGTCTCGGTCAAATTGGGTGAATTTTTATCATTTTATAGTGGGTCGCTAGAAAATATGTGTGTTTGAATGATTTTGTAGGTGTCGTTTCTGAGATAAAAGCGGTCAAAGTTCATGAAAACGTCGTACTTTGCTATGATTGACATAGAAAAAACCTGTTTTGTTAGTTGAAATAACACTATTCCAGAACTGACAAGTTATATTTTGGTAAGACGTCATAGTTTAAGACTATCCCATGCGACAAAAACGTGTTTTGTTTCTTGATGACTCTCTCAGTTTGAAATATGAGTTTTCAAATGTTGAATTATTCCCCTACACTGAAAACAATTGACAGGTCGATTTTTGAACCAAAAAAAAGTGTATTGCTACTGTTGATCGAACAAAAAATAGGGTAGCTTTGTGATTCAATTGTTCAATGTTACCTTTCATTTAAAAACATGCGTATTGTAGTATATTTAAAAAAATTCACTCTAAAATAATTTATTTGACGAAATACAATGCTTCAATAACTTCAACTCAATACTCTAATTTATATAATAATCACTGGACTATTTATGTTCGACTTCTGCTTCACTGACTGTCGAACTCTCCTGCGTGGTTCTTTTTATATACACAGTTCATTTCGCGGAACGCTCTTGATATTTCTAGAAAGCCTTAGGAACGTTCTCCGATTTGACCAGACTCGGAAGTAATTAGCGTTCACGAGCTGTCTACGTGAGCGTTCAGGTACGGCATCGCCCGCAGCTTCGCCACAATATCTTAGAAACTTAACATACAAAGTTGACAAACTTTCATGTCCTATAATAGTCAACATTCTCAGAATAGTGTAAGTAGATTTAGGATCAAATTAACGATAAAGTTTTTGAGACATTAAATAAAAACAATTTGTAAATGACAAAGAAAAATAAATTAAACGCACTCTGTATCTAAATGGAAAGTAATATTGAACAATTGAATTCATGAAGAAGCTACCTTATCTTTTGTTCAATCATCAGTGGAAATAAGTTATTTTTTGTAGTCTAAAACGTCAATTGTTTTCATTGTAGAGATGTAATTCAAAATTTCTAAAATTCAAATTTCTAACAGAGAATGTTATCACGAGAAAGAATACGTTTTATCGCTTAGAATAGACTGAAACTAGTATGATGTCTTACCAAAATATAACTTGTTGATTCTGGAATAGTGCTAGAAAAAAATACCGATAAATGATTTTTTTGACTATGCCCCGTATACAACCTAATGTACCAACATCAATAAAATTATGTTATATAATTATGTAACATATCCAAATGCCTGGAATTCTGGATAACTCGGTGATCAACTCCATCGTTCATGATGAACGTTTACACGAAACTTACAGGGTCTATCAAAAATAGTGGCCCTTGCTGATGATCTCTTTGATGTAGTTAGGCTTAAGATTGATTTTACTGATAAATTTCCGTAAGCACATCCGTTAGACAAAAATATTCTGAAACATTTTGAACAATTTACTGTGGAATATTTTAAAAATATCCTGGGTCGAATTGTCGGATAGGTTGCTATACTGCCTCTGATGTGACTTTGAATATTGCTCTGGAATCTCCGTTCATCTTTATTTTTCAAGTGTTTCACATCTTTGCGTTCTTCTATTCCGTAAGTACTGATTACCAGCAAATCTGAGTAAAAATAATTATAATAATTTTTTCTCTTTAAATAAATTTCAAAAAATTCATCAACAGTTAACTAGCGTACCAACCCATTTCTTGTCTATAAACATTTCTGCACTGTAATACATAACCCCTATCCTTCCCACGGTCCTAACCGATCCCGTTACTGGCAATTTTTCAGTCTGGTATAAGCAGCGATTTACGTTTAATTCAAGAAACTCAAAAAATTCCTTCATTATACCTGACCGTACCAAGAGTCCTCTCACTCTATAGTGCACCTGAATCTTTGTTGAAAGGGCCATTGAATAAACCAGCTTATCTTATTCGCCAACCGGCAAATACGTTTTTTATTTTCGTCCTTCGGACCCTGCGAAATGAAAGAAAGGGCTAGGGGACGAATAGAAGAAATCGGATTTTTCCAATGCATAAACCAGCTTTTCCGAACAGAGCCCTGCTGTCAGCTGATCTCATTCACTGGGGAAGTCTCATTGAATATTGTATGAGAGGAAAAATTGCATACTGGAAAATGTACACAAAACGCAAGCAATGGTTTTCACATCTAAACATACATTCAGCCATCTTAATTGTTATTCAGGGTGTTTCCTAACTACGGTGCAGTTGGGTCGTTTTAAGAAGAAAAAAAATCCAATGAATATACGTCTTGAGTTGCTTCATTTCTGAGATACAGGGCGTTGAAGTTTGAAAATGAAACGGCATTTATAAAATATCATAAGTATCCATTAACCGATTTGGTTGAAATTTTGTACAATTATTTGAACTAATAAGGCGCTTATTTAGCCCTAACTAGATTGAGATTTTCAGGTTTCAACTAAAAATACAACTTTTTGGTCTCTTGTGGTTTCTTCATATCTAGCTTCGTTTTCGAGAAAAAACAAAAAAAGTCTATTTTACTGTTTCTAAAAACTATTAGACCAGGATCCTATTTTCAAAAATGATTAATAACAGGCTGAATCTTCCTGAGTAGCTTCATTTTGCCGAGACGCCCAACTTTTTCCTCTACGAAAATTCTCGATAGTGGTAGCTAATAAACTGCGCAGGCGTCAATCATGTCGATGTGGTGAGTGCAAAAAAGTTATCAATAACAGTTAGTTTTTCAGTTGAACCTCGAGATAATTCGATAAAGTACTCGAAAAAACTTTTGTCCTACAAAATGGATTGTAGGCCCCACTCCCAACATGTACCAATGACGTGGTCATAAGAAATCATCAGTAACTAGCGGATTTTTACGATTGTTTGGTTTATATTTGTATAACTGTCCTACAAATTGAAGGTGTTCCCAGTCCTACGCTCCGAAATTGTCAATTTAATGGCAAAAAAACTTATTAGTAACAGGCTACATCTTCGTGAGTAGCTTCGTTTTGATGAGACTTCCAACTTTTTCCTCTACGAAAATTCTCGAAAGTGGTAGCTAATAAAATGCGCAGGCGTCAATCATGTCGATTTGGTGAGTGTAAAAAAGTCATTAATAACAGTCAGTTTTTCAGTTGAACCTCGAGATAATTCGATAAAGTCAAAAAAACTCAAAAAAATATTTGTCCTATAAATTGGTTGGTAGGACTGAAGAGTCCCCCACTCCCACCATGTACCAATGATGTGGTCATAAGAAATCATCAGTACCCAGTTGATTTTTCCACCGTTGCTTGCTTTATACTTGTATAATGAAATGGTCACATTATCCTAGATAGGTTTTCCCAGTCCTACGTGCAAAAGCCGTAACATACAGGTTGCTCCATTATGTTCTTGTACAAACTTCAAATGTTGAAACTTTGACTAATTACAGAATGAAAAGTTCATATAAACATGTATCCGCAAATGTTTTGTTTAGGGTATTTAATTTGAAATGTTAAATTCAATTATTTTGAATAACGTTTTGAATAAAATTTGGTGAACGGGGTTTATTTGAGGTGAAAATCGAAATTTGCTATCAATTTTTATGTATTACTCAGACGGCGCTGCATACTCTCTCATTATTTATTTTAATTTTCCATAACTTTTCTTACAGTGAACTTTAGGGACCTTTTAAATCGAAATCATAAATTCATGATGTGTCGCACCCTAGCGCCGAATCTGGTCATACGATCGAGTAGGGCCAATGGAGAATTTTACTCGGAATAGCTCCAGCTACAACATACCTAAAATTCAGCCATTTTCACCGAAAGACTTTTTTTCATTAAATGTGTGCGTGGTCCTTTGATGATAGTTGCATAAATTGTTGTTTAAAATTGATTTTTCCGTTAACCAGATGTCGTTCCCTTACGAACGACAGCCCTCAAAAGACAAAACTTGTGAGAGCCAAGGATTAACGAATTCTTACTTTTTACGTGCTATTCCACTTTCTCGGGCCATATGAGAAATATCTGTAGTCACAGGGCTTCGAACTCACGACTGGCAAACAGAATGGATTAAAGATCGGTACTTTAACTACTTGGCCACTTGACCCCCTGTAAAATATAATATCTTCCTTCGAACTGGATTTTTTGAGGCCTCTGGAGACACCATACATCCTATTTTACCAGATTTTCACAATTCGTCTGACCTCTTTAAAAGTTTTCAATTATAAATTTCAGCTCTTCAGACAATGTGATTTTGCAGGTTTTTCCGGGTTTCCCTGCATCTGTGAAAGCGAATGCGCCATCATTTAAGCCGCCCCGGAGGGCAGATTGATTATTTCAATGTTTTTACTTTGTTATTGTTGTTTTCAATATGTTTATCAAAATTGTGAACGCTAAACAAAATTTCCCACTTTTTTCATAAAGTAACATTACTTTACGAATTAAAGTATATTAAATTAGCTAAACCACAATTTCAAAATAATTCGTTATTTTGAATAATTTTTGTAGGACTAGCGATACATACTCTTTTCTCGTAGGACACTATATTATTTAGGTAAAGAATACAGTAACCTTTCATGTGTTATCATTGTCCTACAGTTACTAATTAATTTTTTTAACATGGAATTGACAAGCGTAGGACTGACTGGGAACACTTACCATTCAATTTGTAGGACAATATTGCCATTCAATTATACAAATATTTACCAAGCAACGGTGAACAAATCCGCTGGTTAATAATGATTTCTTATGACCACGTTATTGGTACATGTTGGGAGTGGGGGACTCTTCAGTCCTATATGCAGAGGCCACTAAATGTGAGAATCGGTGAACACCAGAGAAATATTCAGCGAGGAGGAACAGCGAAGTCGAGAATAGCACGTATGGACTAATCAGCACAGCATCGCATGGTCGGAAGCCGAAGTTATCCACAAAGAACAACATTGGTATAAGAGAAAGTTTATAGAGTCGGCTTATATTCAGAATAATGACGTGTTCAGTCGGCCGAGCATAGAGATTCGGAATGTGTGGAAGCCACTTATCACTCAGCTAGATTGATTGAGATTTCAATAAAAACTCTGTGTCAAGACCTGTCAAGATCGGTCATCAATAATAACACTCACCAAAAAAAGTCGTTGTATCACATTAATTAACATTGATGACCTGAGAGAGACCCCACGAAGATTATAATTACCATTATAGCAGGTACATTAGTTGCATGCTATATGAAAAGTATCCGAGATATCTTGTCGCATTCACACACTTGATAACGACAGTAGATGTTAACTGTTGAAACGTCGTGACTCAAACACATGCAAAGAATTTATTTTCTTTGTATCTAGACAATGGAAGTCCAGAAGAATTCTACTAACACTAATACATTGTCAACCACTTTCAAACAAACGTATATCTTACGGTTATCACCGATACAGTCGAATTAGTTCAATTTTTTTACTGTTGATATTCTGACCATATTTGCGTCGATTTTACCACGTATTGCGTGTACAATGACCTGCCAAATAATGTACTGTAGACTCTTTGTTTATATACATGAGAATATTGATGAAAATAGTAGACACTACGGAACATTGCAACGAAGATGTTAGGAATAGAATATTCATTTTGGCGCCAAGGAAATTATTTAACCGATAGACTTCCTTGTCTAAAATAATGTTTAGCATGCAGCTAATGGAGTGGTGTTTTCGCAAAATTCGAGATCTGGTATATTTATTATAAACACTTTGTACGAGATATGCGAATGATATTCTGTGAATTGATAAACTAGGTGACTATTGACCTAATGACAATCTAAAATTTGCGTTACACTCAGTAGCGTTTACACAGGACACTCTCAAAATGTAGATTTTTTAATTTTTTGCGTTCAAGTTGAGAACACTCGGTATAAGTTACGATATTGAAACAAGGGATTTGGAGGTACCAGATGTGCCTGAATCGAAGAAGATATATTTTTTTTTCATAAAAACATGCCTAATATGCTTTCGTCATTGTTGGGGTCTTATTTGTAATCGTAGTAGGCTGTGGAAGAGTGGAATATTAAAGCAATTCATATCAGGATGTAGATCTTTCGAAGTACTACATTTCTAAAAGAAAGTTTTCGAAAATCGGCCGACCCGTTATGAAATAATGAATTGTAGCCACTTAAATTGAAACGCACTGTAGTACAGGAGTTTTATAAACAAGAGCCTTTATATGACCTAAATAGAAACCTAGAGGATTCGTATCAGGACTGCGAGCTGGCCAATGCACATTTGCACAATGCGTATTCCCATTTGCTAAATGCTAGTCCATAAATAAAGCGAATGTCAGTCATTTCAGCGTTAGTAAAAGTATTCATGATGGAATCATTGCTAATTGACAACTCTGAATTTTACTGATATGACGATACTTTCAGTCAGTTGGTCTCCAAAGCAGATGTTCATTATATTACGCAATAGAGTGGCTTCTTTTTTTTGAAAACGAAGCTAGATATGAAGAATACTCGAGAAACCAAATAGTTGTTCTTTTGTTGCCTAAACTATTTTTTTTTCTCAATGTTGTTGGCTGTGGTGCCCACTGAGGCTACTAGGGCTAATAATTTCAATCTAGGTAGGGCTAAATAAGCGCCTTATTAGTAAAAATAACTGTAATTTCAATCAAATCTGTTGATGATATTTATGATATTGTAAAAATACCGGTTTTTTTAAACTTCAACGACCTGTATCTCAGAAACGAAGCAACTCTGGACAAACGAGGATATATTGAAAAATTCTAAACCTACTATAGAACCAAAAATATTTCAATGTCAAAATATTTTATTACTCAACATATTCTCCTCTTAATTGGATACATTTATTACAACGAACCTGCAACGTCTCTAGACCTTTCAAAAAAATGTTTCTTCTTGCTCTGCAAACCAGACCTCCACAGCTTTTATTACCTCCTCGTTGGCAGAAAATTTACGACCTTTTAAACTTTTTTTCAGTTGAGGAAAGAGATGATAGTCGGACAGAGCCAAATCTGTTGACTAAGGGGGGTGTTCTAGTAATTCAAACCTTAAATCACGATTTTTTTGCATGGCAACATGATATTTGTATGCAGGGGCGCTGTCCAGCAAAAACACAACACCTTTGGATAGCTTTCCGCGTCTTTTCTCTTTAATTTTTTCCCGTAGAGTGGTCAGTAATGTCGAATAGTAATCTCCAGTTATTGTTCTACCCTTATCCATAAAATCAATCATGATTACTCCATGGCAATCCCAAAAAACTGAAGCAAGAACTTTTCCAGCAGATTTTTGGACACGAAACTTCTTATAGGTATTGGAGAACCGGAGTGTCGTCATTCCATCGATTGTTGCTTTGTTATTCTGGATCGTAGAAATGTACCCAAGTCTCATCCATAGTAACAATTCGGTTTAAGAAGTCTACATCGTTTTCAAATCGAGCACAGATCGAACGCGATGCTACTACCCTTGCACGCTTTTGGTCAACATTCAAACATTTGGGGATACATTTTGCAGCAATTTTTTTCAGTCCAAATTGACGTGAACTATATGATGAACGCGTTCGTATAAAATATTCAGTGCTTCAGATATCCGTTTTAACCCAATTCGACGGTCTGTTAAAATCATGCCATGCACTGCTTCGATATTTTCGGGGACTGACACAGAAACTCGCCTTCCCGATCGGTCATCAACTTCAATGGAAAATTTACCTCTTTTGAAGCTTGCAGTCCAAATTTTCACGGTCGCATACGAAGGACATTGATCACCAAGGGTATTAAGCATATCTTCGTAAATCTGCTTACCTATTAACCCTTTTAAATACAGGTACTTGATGATGGCTCGATTTTCACAATTTCGGTGGACATATTTTTTCTTTTAATTTATTGCGTAACTCTGGTTTACTTTTTTGACGTCAAACTTTACACTGACACTTCTAATAAGTTATTGTTCGTTGCTATGGTAACGCAATATTTTGTTCATGCAGGGAACTGGTCTAGGCTAATTAGATATCAATACATCCTCGTATGCAGGAACTTTTTTCTTAAAATCGACCTAACGAATCACCCTCTGCAGTTGCCTACTGTAGTTAGGAAACACCCTGTAAGAATATAAATTTTAAATCAATGGTGAAATAGTACAGATATCGGCAATTGAATACTTAGGATGTCAGTTGGATAATTTATTAAATTTTAATGAGCCCTTTGATTATATTTGTAAGTGGATATCAAAAATCTCTAGCTCTTTAATATAAAATATCTCAAAATCGGCCAAATAAAGATTGCTGTGTACAACACAATAATCCAGCCTCACTTTGATTACTGTGCATCCATATTGTACCATTTCAACCTTGGCAAGAGCTAAGTAAGCTTGAAAAACTGCAAAATCAGCTAATTAGAATAATCTTAAAAAGTAATTGCCGTAATCCGATAAATTGGCTTTCAGTAGAAAACAGACTTTAGTACTTTGTTATTTTTTGTATGTAATATACTAAATAATTTGGTTCCGTGATAATTTCAGACGTAGGTATATTGTTTTTAATGAAGATATTTATACGTGCAATACTCGTAATGCAAATAGCATTCATATATCAAGAACTACTTATTATAGTACCAATAATTATTTGTATTCTAATAGTCAGGTCGCTTAGAGCTGTACTTCATGCATACCGTTACCTGGTGGATAAAAGCACCAAATTGGGTATGGATACCATAGGTTATGTTAATGAATTTTAACCTAGGAGCACTCTGGAAAAATCTAAAATGGTCGACAAAAACTCCTCCATCGTCTGCCATTTTGTTTCAAAATTGCGGACGACATGTGATGTTTGTGCCAAATTTCATGAAAGTCCAGTTGTCTCGGAGGAAATCTGCGAACGTCATCAGACGATTTTTTGAGTTTTTTATTATAAGTATTTTGTAACGAAAAATCTCATATTTTGAGGTAAACGGTTTAATTTTTTTCTTGTTCGATTATAAAAGTTTATTATTCACCGAGAACAAACTTCAAGTACCATTATTAAAACTTTAGTATTGGCAATCAAGAAAAGCACCTGTATTTGGGCCTGGGTTTCACTTAATTGCCACTAGGAAAGAAAAGACCCAGATAGTGTTTACTTGCCATTATCAATCTGAAATTCAAATACAACGTAGTGCTACCTACTATCAAATGAAGTACTTACAGTAATGACACGAAGTTTTTGCCCCTACCGTATATTTTAATTGTTGTTGTTGTTGTCGGTTTTATTTGATATAAGAAAAGAGATATTTGTCGTTATGGAAGTATACATTTGATATTGGTCGTACAGATAGATAGACCGAACGCGTTTATACTCGTATTTCTTGCTTGTGAATTTATATGATGGAATTCCCGAAATTAATGGAAGCTTTTATCAAGAAAGTTTTTATCAACTTTAGGCTTACTATCATTTATGCACATAAGATATTTCTTATAGTATAACAGTCCGTCTCCGCTGCGTGGTTCTTCTTTTTATATTCACCGTTCATTTCGTGGAAATTTCGAGTAAGCCCTCGAATCATCCAGATTCTTCTCGGTGCATAGCGCCTCGAAGGTCATATGCGGCCTGCGTGAGCGTTCAGGCCCGGCATCGCCCACAGCTTCGCCACAATAGGATTAGTACAAGAAAATTCAAATTTTCACGTTTACTTATAATATCAGCTTTTTTTACTTGAAATGTGATATTCTATATAAAAAACATAACGTATTATGAACTACTATTATACTGCAAGAAATATTGTATATTCATATATGATAGTAGGCAAGCCAAAACGTTGATAAAAACTTTCCTGATGAAATAATGTATACTCACCTTGGAAACTATCGAAACATGTTGATAATCCCCAAACTTCCAGTAATTTCAGGAATTCATCATAGTTCACGATATTCACAAGTGATATATTCGCAGTAAAGACGTACCGTTCGGTCTATGTATACGACGCAATCACACATTTCGAACACTGATGATCGTAACTGTTCTGACATCGCAAAACGCTAGACTCTCTCGGGAAGCGTTGCTATTGGCCATTGCTGATGAATTTGCGCACGCCCGTGATCTTTTTAATGACTCTGATATTTATGAAAATACCAAAGTAGACTACCTACAAAACGAAGAGTCATTGGAACTAACACTCTGTGTGCTTGTGACTATCAATGACACTCCAATTATATATCTTATTATGACAAGGGGCAAGTTATTTGTTCTTAGTGCTGCCGTTGACTGAAGTATGGAAACTTTGATAATGGTGATTACTTCATTGTCAGAGTTCTGTTTTTTATTTCCAGCTGATGCTGCACTTTAGCGCTCGTATGTAAAAAACTTATTACTGTTATAAAAATAGTGTCAAGTGCACTGGTGTATTTGGATCGTTTTTTATACGGTGTTGAAAATGATAATAATAAAATTTATGTAGTATTTCCCACAGACTAAATTCTAATTTCAATGAATTGATAGATGTAGGTAGCCGTTACTACGTGGTAGATTATCATGAAAATGTTATTTGTTATGAAAATGGACCATTACTCATCAAAGACAGTTCTCGCGGTATACTTAGGGATATTTACTTATAATGAATTGATAGTTTGATTAACATTAGTGTTACAGATAAAAGTATGGTTGATTAAAGGCTGACAAGCGAGGTACCGGGTTTACCCTTGGGGTTTCCCTGAACATTGAGACCTGCTGGAGTCTACTATATTGTTCTGTCGTCGGTGGTTCCTTGTTAAATAGGTTTTGGATTCCTGCCTGTTAAGTTGATCTGTCTGAATATTCTGTTGCGCCTGTTGAGCAGCGCGTCGCATTCGAGGATGATGTGAGATGCTGTTTCCTCCTCGTCACCACAACGTCTGCACTCCACGGCTTCTCAGTTTTTGGAACACCCTGTATATCATTACACAGATAAAAAGGATATCTTCAATCAAGAATATACATACTCTTGAATAGAATAATCTTCTGATAAGAATAATTATTACTTCTGATTGATGAATATACTCCCATTTCCAAGTGATTGAGATGTTTGCTTCTTCACAAACATTTTCTTGAAATGAATTTGCTTGCAGTGACAATTTCCCTCATATTATATAAACCAATCAAATGCCATAATTTTTTCAATTCAGACCAATGAGAAAAGGACTTTTCTTCAGCCCATGGTAATTTCAAATCGGTGTTTTGCTTCATCCTTATTTATATGTTTCCATTGTAACAACAAGTAAATTTAGAAACGTCAGGTTGACGGTTCAACTCTTCAAATGACATTGACACAAGACGACGTTCCTGCAATATGCATTTAGTCCATAATAATATAATATATTTGTGAAATTGTCTGATCGGATATCCCTTCAAAATGCAGAATTTTCAAAATACTTTCATCTTGCCAATTGCTCAAACTGTGTTGCTGTACAAAACATCACTCGAGCTAGCTCTCGTGGTTTTTCTAAGCAACACAGTTTTAGTGATAGCAAGGTAAAAGTATTTTTTGAAAATTTAGCATTTTGTTGGGATATCACTACTGAAAACATTCTTCCCTTCACCCCAGAAAACACTTACATTAACTCTTTGTGAAATATAAAATATAATCCTCTTGCCACAAAAATATTAATCCTTGGGAAATATCATTACCCGTGCTACGTGACACACTCAACAAATGAGCAATATAAGCAGGTGGCGACACCGCGACCTGCAAATGGGATTGCGACTTCCATTTCATCCTGTTATCTGTTTGACCATTTGGGTTAAAGCCGTTGGAGGTTATATGCGTTTATGAATGTTAGTTTTGTGCGTAATGAAAACTATTTCTCTACAATAAAAATGCAATATGGAAAATAAAATTTGGCTCATTATGGGCCAGTTGTGAAGATGAGTGAATAGTATTTTGGTTTTCAACAGTTTTGTGTCTAATAGCGAGTGGTGCTGTTTATGTATTCGATCACATTGCTATATGCGTCAATAAAAACGGTTTTTATCGAGAATAAAGTTATTATAAAAGTATTTTTATATCATTACTTATACCTGAATTGTTCGTAGTTGTGAATTTATGCTTTGTTTGGACTTTTTAATTCTGTCAAAAATCATTTTTGGTGGAAAATTTATGCGTTACAACTTAAAAACAAACAGGTGGTTTACAATATGCACAATATAGAAAAGTATTATGTACCTGCTGAAAATGGCTTCCAAAGCATATTTTTATAACCAATTGCAAGGTGCACATTTGAACTCATCTACCAAGTTGATAGAAGAATAGTATTTATCATTGAAATTGCAATTTTCTTGTCTCAAACGACGCATATGATTCAACAAAAAAGTGCTCAAAATAGTGACCATTTTTGAAGCTAAAGTACTCTTGCCTCAACGAAATTAGGAAGCAAGTCTTCGTCTTCATTTTCAATAAAATAAATATTGGATAGTGGAAGTGAATAAAGTTCATAGCCTACTATCTAGGCTATGAACTTTATTCTCATTCTGAAAAGATCATTCAAATAAGTATGAAAAAGAATTGGTCCCAATACTGAGCCTCGAGGAACACCATGATCAGTATTAGAAGGCGGATTTGACAATTCGTTTTTTGAATTTAACAATCTGGACTCGGTTGGAGAGAAATGATGCCAGCCAGTTTTTTGCTACACCTCTGAATCCATAACAATCAAGCTTCTGGCGCAGTATTCCATGATTTACGCGTTCTGTTCTCCAGAATCCAGATACTTCTAACGTTCCATCCACTGTGAAACACACGGTGTTGTTCTCTGACTCGGTGCTCCTAAAGCCAAATTCATACAAAGAGAATTATTTGATACTAATTTAATATAAATCAATTTTTTTTTTTTTTTATGAATAAACCGTTCACTACTGGGACTAGGGCCATTTGAATGAGACGAACAAAAACATTTAAAAGAGCCTGTTAGAAACAGTTGCACGATACTTACTACTCTGAGTGAAGTTTCGAAATAATTCAAAAGTACCCATCCATCCGTCTATTACATACCGAAGATCAATATTCATAGTGATCGTCCAACTTCGGGAGTATTCGGCTCACATTTCACCAACAAAAAAAGTATCTCCAACAACCTAAAACTTATCAATTATAGATATTTATTCCAGAGTATAAACGACGGAACTCTTTCCAGTCACAGACGAAAAATTAAATGTAGAAAGGACGAAAAATATCAAGTTGGCTGGGGTCGTGCGATTGCATTCTGTTTCCGAGTAGACTCGTTAGAGAGCGCTCCAGACGCTTCGATTCGAATAAACGCCGCGCCGCTTTAAATGAGTAGACACTCGAGTATTGTCGGTTTCATAGATGTACCGTGGAAATTTCCACGAATTTACCCGAAGCGGTCACTCAGGCACGCAGTCTGAGGTCCAGTGGATTCGAATAATTCGCTGCCGTTCTGCACTTGCATATGCACCGAAGTTGCAGTGCGGTACGTCTGCCGTTGAATGTTCCTCGTTGAAAAAAAAAAAAAAGTTATGGATATGGGTCTTGCGTAGTCAGGCGTCGCGTGAGTCTGAATAGCGTTGATCTTTGTTTCAATTAGGGGACGTCGTAAGGTTATTGTGATTTTTTCCGTGTTTTCGTGATGGATACTTAGTTTCGATCGAGATATAAGGTGAGTTTTTTTTTTGAGAGATTGATTTTCGATTTTTAATTTGCTGTGGATGATTTTTGTCTGCGATGTGGTACCAATTTGAGGTATTGGACGGGGGCGACCACTTGAGGGAATTTATGGAAGTACATTGCCAACGGGAAACAACTGCGTGTGAAAAACATTCGAGAACTTCTTTTGTATTCAATTTCTGGACATTGAGTTTAATTTTCCGTATCTCCACACACTATTTGAAAATTCAAGTATAGAAATCAAGCACCCCCCAAAGGATGATTTGACAGTACTAGGTATATTCGCTGTTGACTCTGATATCCCTTGGCTCAGTCAGGAAATAAGATTTTCTTATCCAGCTATTTTTAGTAATTAGCCAAGATATTTTCCCCAGAAGATATGGTTGGCGACATGTGTACCAACATTGCTGATTTAGTAAATATGCGTACACCGAGATGTTTTCTTTGTACGGGTTGGTATTCATGACGTGATATTCTGCGGTTAAAAATAGTTCCAAATATGTGTGCTTCCTGTTTTTTGTATTGTACCTACCTATACCGTCTACCAGAATTTTCTTTTTTCATTTTGGATTTTTCATACTGGAAACTCTAGTTTTTAATAAACATTTTTTCTTGTCTGTCTAGATTATAAGATGCTTTCCACTGATAAACTGACTTCTTCGTCAAATTGACCTACTTGCGTGGTAGTTACTTTACCAAGGTGCCTTTCGAACGAAAGCAAAAAAATCTGCTTTTTCCACATTTAATTTATAATATAACTGTGGGTTGTTAGAATTTACAAAATGTTATACAAATGGTCAAAATTTTCTTATCGAAACTATTTACCTAGTAATTTTTCAATGAGAAAGTTGAAATTACATTTTTTTGTTAATAAAACGTATATTCTGAGAGGTTGTTATTTTCTGACTTGTGCGATAAGCCAAATTGAATTGGTAAAATGAAAATTTAAACTAATTCGTTTCCTATGCTACATCATGAGATGGTTACCATAGTGGCGGCATGATTTATGATTACTGATTAGAAGCTATACGATTTTTGTTAATAGGAATCTTAGATATAGTACCTACCTATGTTTAAATATTTCGTATTTATTTGTACAAAAGAATTGTATGATATAAGTTTAAAAATAGATATAGGATAGCGCAGAACTCACTTCGCTGGTAGTAGTGGTTAACAGGATGATTCAGATCGAAAAATTCTATAGACACTGTTTTTGCAAAGTAAAATAAGTTGTTAATCAATGTCGATGATTTTTAAACATTTCAAACATTCTGTTCTCATTATAATCGTGCCAGCATAACAAGATGCCTTTTCATGTTCAAGTAAGTACCCGAGTTTTTTTCTAGATTATCAGAATAGATGTCATTTATTTTGTCCACAATTTTTCTATCAGTTATGGACGATCCAATCCATTGATTTGTAGGCCCTTGAAAGTCTATATTTTCTCTCTTCATAGAAAATATGGATTACTTGTTTGGAAAACTCTATTTAATAACGTCTAACAAATTGTCACCTACGTAATTGCTACGATAAAGAACCATCCCTAACTGAAAAACTCCTAGTCACAATAGCATTCAGCAAAGAACAACTTATTAACCCCCGTAAAGCTAGCAGAACCACTTTGGTATTTTCAATTTTTTTTTAAATTTTATGCTAATTTTAGACTGATTTGTTGCTCCATGCCCGAATATCTTCCGCTTCAATTATGGGAAAAATAGTTGGTTCTGCTAGCTTAACGCTGGCAGAACCAAAACTAATTTTGGGCTCATTTTAGGCTCTTGTTTGAACCCATCGCAGATTTTTTTGGAATGTGTTTTTTTTAAATCCTGTGTTCGGCTAGCTTGACCGTTGAGCTAGCAGAACCCAACCATAAAAAAAAACCAAGAACAAATCCAGTTCGACAATTATTTTAGGCTCTATTCAGACTAATTTATTACCCATTCAGTTTTTTTTCTCTTCAATTGATGGAGAAATCATAGGCTCTGGTACTTCAACACTGAGTTGCCTATACCAAAAGGCTAAACGAATCGCTATGAAAAATCTGATCACACCATAATTTCAGGTTCAAGTTTGAAGCCATCGCCGATTTTTTTGGAATACGTGTTTTACTTTAAATCCTGATGGGTTCTGCTTGCTTTACCGTTAAGCTATCAGAACACAACCTTAAAAAAACAGCTCAGAATAAATCCAGTTGGACAATAATTTTTAGGCTCTATTCAGGCAAGCCAGAATATAGGATTAAAAAAAAAACGCATTCCAAAAAAGTCGGCGATGCGGGTTCAAAAGTGACCCTAAAATTATGGTGTAATAAAATTTTTTATAACGATTTGGTTAGCCTTTTGGTACTGCCAGCTCAGTGTTGAGCTAACACAACCTGTGATTTCTGAAGAACTGAAGAACAAAAAAATATTTGAAGAGAAAATAATTCTGGAAAAGGTCAATAAATTAACCTAAAATAATGGACTAAAATAAAATTGAAATTTCCAAAGTCGTTCTACTAGCTTTACAGGGGTAACTCATTAGAAATGTTTGAATTTTCAAGTCGAAGCAAAGTTGGGCAATGAAATTTTTAGAACAGTTTTTCGACCTCATTTATGTAAACTGAAAAATGGTGGATCATCGAATAGTTTCTTCTCTGGAAGCCCACATTCAGTTAGGTTGGCAGTCTATCTCTATTTTATAGATATTTTTATGGCCGTTGCTTTTTAGAAAAATCACCAATGATTCCACCCTTAGCAGTTTCTTCAGGATGGACCCGATGAGTTAGGTTCTCAGAATTGTTCTTTGAAGAACGGCAAAGCTTCGGAATTCCTTTACTAAGAATAAGGTATTTCCCTAGCCCAAGGGCAAGGGCATAGGATCCAGAAATTTAGGAAAAACAGCAGTTACTACCTACTTTACTTTGATTGTCAGATTTATCAAGTTTGGCTTTGCTGACCGATTAGTTGGAATTCATGCTTCAAGGTTATTTCACCATTGAAAATATGGTCACAGTTCATGACATGATATGATCATATACCGTTAAATGACCCAAAACGAATTTTTGAAATACTGGATATTTCTTATGAAAAATCAATATCAAGCACCGGAAACAGAACACTGTAATAAAACTGTGAACATAAAATTTTAAAAATACAAAAGTCAAGATATATCGACTGAAACATACGCACATGATAATATGTATATTTATAATATAATCTAAAACTCCATACTAAATTATTCTTCTAATGAATAAAAACATTTTTCAGCAAGGAATTGCTTATTTGAGCTACTATTTTTTTTTCGAGTGTTTGGCAGAGTGAAAATCTCCAGTAAGAACAAATTTGTTCTATATTTAATGATAAAAAGGGACAGCTCATAAATATAAACAGGTCAATATTCTCAATTGTTTCAAAATGTCTCTACAAGAATGTGTACTAGGAACTCCAGCTACTATTCTTACCATTCTTTTTTGAACTACAAAAACATCTTTCGCCAAGGTGGAGTTGCCCAACAAACATATTCCATATCTAATTCATACAACAACTTGTGCATGGTATTGGGCCTCTAGCTGGGGAATTTCAAGTATATGTTTGAGATTTCTGAACATGAAACATATGGAATTCAATCTTTTCATTAAATTTTGATGGTAACCTTTCCAAAAATAGAGAGAAAATTGATCACCACAAAAGGGGTGATCTAGAAGATCCATCGAACTTTCGCCCTATTAATTATAGCCCTCATCCCTTCGTAAGCCAAAATTGTAGAAAAAATAGTAAAAAATCGTTTATCTGACTTCTTGTCATTAAACAATATAATTAGTTGTGATCAGTTTGGATTCCAGTGAAAAAAGATTACCATGATGCAATATTTTCATTTTTAAATCAAGTTTATCACAACATTAATAGTCGATAGGTGACAGCAGCAGTATTTTGTGATTTATCCAAAGCGTTTTTTGATTGTGTAAATCACGGAATACTGCTCCGAAAGCTGAATCACTATGGCGTCGATGGCATGGCTCAAATCATAAATCATTCTTAACAAGTATGAGTCAGGTTATGAAATCCACAACACCTTCGGAAACGCTAATATGAACAGCGGTGTTCCACAGGAATTGATACTGGGATTAACACTTTTTCTGCTTTACATAAATGATTTGGCAACTATAAACATCGTAGGAAAATTTACTCAGTTGCGGACGATAAAACTGTATTTTGGCACGAAAAAAGTACGAAAGATGGTCATACAATCATCAGTTCAGCTGTTGAAAAACTCACAGATTGGTATGACTTAAATCTGTTATCGTTCAATATCTCAAAAACCAACAGATGCTCGAAGCTCAGGTTTGATGACCACTTAATTCGCTAATAAAAAGCGTTATGCAGTAAGAGTAACCTCTACTGAACTTGGGGATCCTCTGCAGCAAAAACCGTTTATTTCTCGTTGATGTAAACGTAATATATGGAATCCTATTTTGGGGAGTATGTGAAAAAACACATATGCAGTAGGTTTTTTTTTCAAAAAATGGCATAATCAGATAATATATTTACAACGTTAAACGACGGGAGTATTGCAGGTCCTTATTTCTCGATAATAAAATTCTAATAATACCTACATACATGCCATTTTTATCATGGAAACGGTTTGCTTGATAAATAAACATGTATAAAAAGATTCTTCGGTATCATCTATGTCACCCGACAGACAGCTAATCTCAAACTGCCTATACTTTAACTCTCATTGAAGATTCTATTGTTTACAACGGTCTAAAGATATATAATCACCTACCAAATCACGTGAGGAATATAAAAGATGCCACTCATTTCAGGAAGGCTATCAGAGACCGTTTAAGTGAAAGACCCTATTATAGTTTGCAAGAGTTTTATGAGGACGTCTTTTAAAAATAAATTCTCATCTCAAATTTTGATGTTAATATTTAAATAAATTTCAAAATAAAACTGTGATTTTTACAATTTTTTAATGTGTTTTGTTTAAAATTGTCTTCATGGTTTTATGTTTTTTATGTTCTGTATACATTTATTTAGATGCATAAGATTTATCTCACTTTTTCAAAAAGATTAACTCTGTTACGGGTTTATTTTGCACTAGAAAACCCTTTCTGTTTCAATACAATAACATCAGAAATTCTGTCATTGACATAAACTTTCCACTCTGTACGCCACTGTTTCAAAATGACAACTTGTTTATTGTCATGTACAGCTTGTTTCGAATGGTAGTACTTACCTTCGCCGTACTAGTTCGAGCGGACATGAACTGGCCTTAAGCTAAAAGTAAATAATGACATCCCATATTCCGCTGTATGACAGCGTTATTTTGTAAACATACTTTGGATTAGTCTATTGTTTTGTGTTTAGAAAATTCATATCCGGAGATTTCCTCATATTGTTTGCGATATTTGACGCTGTATATTGTGGAGGATATCTCTTGATCGGTGTATCTGGATTTTGAGGTAAGGAGGGCCTGTAGTCATTTCTTCATCGCTGGAACAGCAAACAGACCATCAAAGCTGTTAACAGAACCCTCCCACTTGATAGAGGTTAGTATGTGCATTTGGGCTCTACTAATGGCTCCATACAAGTGTAATCAGAAGTCAGACTGGTATTGTTTATTCTAGGGTGTTACTGCTCCGTTGCTACTTTTCCGTTGCTCCACGGTGATTGTTCCTGTTCAACTGTGGTTGTCACATTGTTCATCTGATGTTCAGTTTTCCTTCTCTGTTCGTCCCCTACGATTGGTATTTCCCGTTAATGGTATTCGTCCCAGCTGTACACGTACTTCGATTGATTGTGTTGTACCCACTGTGCACACCGGTACTTACCAAGGCACTGGTGAACTGTCCTGATTGACAAAATCTACTTAGTATCAGATAAGTCTAAGCTTAAGATTGTAGCCCCTAAAGGCATCTTACTAATTATTAGCTATCATCGTAACGTCATAGACATAGCCCTCACTGGAGATTTTATGTTGACATACTGAAACTATACACTACTATTAATCATAGGGTACCTGCACTTGGATTCATCTTGGTGGTAGCATATTTACATTAATTTCATTTCATTTTGAATTGTGTGCCGAACTGTGCACATACGGTGTGTATATCATAAATCAATATATTTTATTAGTAAGGGACATGACTATTTCTTTTATTCTGGTTCAAGTTATCCAAGAGTAAGGGAAGACATAACCTCTAGGTACATATTTATATATTATTTTTATACCATTTATATAAGTATTTTATTTACATTAAAAAGATAATTGTTGAATTCAATTTAATTTGAAATTAAGAAATTATTTTATTATTATTTTTTGTATAAAACAATGTAATTAATGTTTTATTAAATGTGTATTGTGAAAGATATTTTTAGATTATTTTATAGAAAAATTATCTATTGTTTAATGTTTTAGTAATATTAGTGCAGTGGGTTGTCCAATTCCATCAGGGTGGTTTCGGATTTTTCACTGGCGATAAATCCGTGGCGCTCCGGAAAATTAAACTACATATTTCAATCTTATCGAAATCAATTTTTATTGTCGAATCCACGTCCCAAACTGAGCTCCTGGGTATGTTAGTGGCGTGAAACATCATTGCACATTCACTGCTGTCCTTTCCTAAATTTCGCCCCTAACAACTCTTTGGACAATAAAGCATATTTATTATTATATGGTAGTTTCTTTTTCTTGAATTGTATTCACATCAAAGGTTCCAAACATTCAGTTATTCGAAAAGAATAGTAGGTTGTGTTTGCAAATCTCCGATATTTTATATTGGTTTAATCAAAGTGACAATTCTGCTTTAATGTCAAAGTAATAGTTCTACTTTCTGATCAGTAAGAACTGTCACTTGCCGATCAGAAGGCATTAAATGATTAAATTTACCGATTGGAGAACAGAATTGTCACTTTGACATTAAACCAATATAAAATGAAATAATTCAATTCGGTTATTGCATAGATCGTGCAGAAAACGCATCCCGTGCCGCTTTTGATGCTTAAATAACCATACCCTTCTACACTTGTGCACAAATTTAAACTTTCAATCAGTATTATTTATTGATAACTATTCCTCCATGTTTTTGCGTCCTACAATTTGTTGCCTTCAAACAATAACGAGTGCGATTTTTCGGTCCAAGTGTGCTACAATATTTATCAAGTACCTTGTAAATTCATCGCACAGGTGTATCACAAGCACGTTTGTGATACACTACCAGCATATAATCAGGTAGATATTTCTTTAACTGCAGTGGTAATTTGAGAGTTCTGAGGCGTTTTCGTGTTATTCATCTACATTTTATCTTTTATCTCACTGTTTATATTAATCTTGAAAAGATTCAGAGAAGCTGTTAATTTATTCTGGGATTCCTTCTTCATTTAGGCCGAGATTTAGGCCTTCTGTAAAAAGATATTTTTTTGTTATTTGAGCTGTCCGTAGTCAGCGTCAACCGTTACCCAACAAGAACATGTTGCCTGTTGTTACGAATATTTTGACAACCAAAATATAAAACTACTAGGTTCGAAAAAATATAATAATTTCCCCCATGAATCAACACTACCTACTGAGTTTGCAGATCTTTAATAGCAAATTCCGTGTCTTTAAGAGTATGAATGTTCATTTCATGTCATCTCAAGAATCAAATAACAATAACATTCAGACTGATCAACCTGTATGTCGACAACAAAGCACTCAGAGGATAAACTGATATAAATGTCTTTGCAGAAAAATATCACAACATATTTTCCGACAAAATATGAATGGTTCAAAGGATTTAAAAGTATTCAATCTATTCTGAAATTTGTTCTATAAATAATCTTCGATAACTTGGAAATATCCCCAAAATCTAAAATCCAAGCAAATAGACCTTTTGGTTAGTCAATGAAAAGTTTATCTGATTGAATAATTCATTTTCTCACTAGATTAAGCTTTCGCAAAAAATTATTTTAACTTTGTTTTATGTGTACTACGCCTTATGAAGTTATACAACTTTCAATCGGTTTTTAGTATTTTTATCTATGTATATGTATCACCCTGTATGAATTTTTATGTTTTTGAAATACTTCTGGTGGGTTTCTAGAACTGAAATATTTTCATTCATTATATCTTGGAGAATTATTGATATCGATATGATCTGGTCAATAAGAAAAATTTAGTTTCTATCATGATTATTTAAAACTTAAGATTTCTCAGATCTGTACAATTGGAATTTGAAGGCGTATAATGCCATCGCCGTATCTCGCTTTCCATGTAAGCATTGGCAATTTATAAACACCTTTATTATTGAACAACAATATTGGGATGGATATAGAGACCGCATGCACTTTGTTTTAACTTAAAAATATTTTCTACATTCTCCAATATTATTGTGACGATGCTACGGGCGAGTGTGGCCTTTACTCATAAACAAGCTTGCAATCCGAAGAATATTCTGTCGGTCTCGTCTTCCGGCTTCTAGAAAATGCGACATCTAAATGCGAATAGAACCTGCTCCAGAACTCTCTAGTAGATTCCCTTCATGTATATAAGTAGCGCGGCAAGCTGACAGGGGGTTAGTTAGTTAAATGTGGTGAAATACAGAGCGCAGTCATAGACAGTGAGATATAAATCAGATAAATTGTTGAATAAATTAACTAGTACTTATAGTTTGTATGTGGATTAAATGAATTAAAACCATTTTGACTTTAAATTTACTACATTATATCATTACCCTAAAAAAATCGTTTACATTTGCTTCTTGACATTATTAAACTTTCCACTGTCGGAAATGAAAAAAAAAATTGTAAATCAAGGACAATAATTACAAATGTAGAAGAGAGCAAATGATCAATTTGCCCCGATAATTTACTGCGTTTACACGACTGTTGTTGTGAAAGAAAAATCAAATTATTTTTCAACTGATACAGACGATGATAGATGAAAATCCATGTTTATTTCTATAATAAGACTACAACTGAAATAATTTTCTCAAAAGAGGTTTACAGAAACACAATTGTTTCGCTGTACAAGTGGAGAGATATCTTCTCCTCTTGAAGAAGCTGCTGAAGAAACAATTGTCGTGGTTTTGTAAACCTCCTTTGTGAAATTCGTGTCAGTTATTATAGAGAAATTCAAAACGTTGACAGTTCGCAGACAATATCTGTCTTCGTTATTAAAGGTTGCAGAAACTCTATTTTTTATCGTGTTTGAAGCTAATAAGATCTTGTTTGACAAAGACGAGACAAAGTCGAATCGCTGCTCTGTACTCTCGATAATTCCCGTGATACCAAAAAGTGAAATTTTAAATTTTGTATCAAATTTTGAGCAAAATATTTGGTAAAATACTGATCCTAAGAGGAAAATTGTAAGCATTGAAATTGTAGCAAATTTCAAGCACAGAACGATGCCAGCTAACCCAATGGTTTAACAATAAGTTCCAAAAAGAAAAGAAAAAAATTAAATTTGATTTTGGGATGATTCGATCTATTCCATGACTTGAAAACTTCGCGGTTTTTAACAAATACTCTATACGGGGCCAAGTGGTTAATGCGACATTCAGCCCAATGCTGTATCACTTCCGTTATGTTTAGCGGTCATACGTTATCCCAACTTAATGGCATAGGGCTGATTGTTTCAATCACTTTGGCTGCCGGTCGGCGATGGTTCAAACCATGGTGACTGCAGAAATTTTTCTGTAAGACTTCATTAATCCTTGGCTCGACAGCTGGTTAACGGAAAAAACAATTTTAACAATTTTTTTTAATCTTACTTGTAACGTATGTCCTAAAAGTTTTGTCACAAATTATTTATCGATTTTTTTAATGAAGATATTTATTTATACGCTAAGTAGTTATCATAAATTACAACTCAATACTTAACTAAACTATAGGTACTATCGAATTACGTGGAGTGGCCCATTCTGCTCTACCAGACGCACATTTCTTCGAATATCTCTCATGAGATTCTGGACGGAATTCACATTAATTTCTCTCAGTTTTTCGTAAATTCGCGTCTCAATTGTTCTTCATCTTGGGCTTCCCAGCCACCATGATAAGTCTTCCTAGGCAGTAAAGCCCAAAAATCCTCTATTTGGGCGTGCCTGCGGCAATTTTGGAGTATTATCTTTTTTGGGGACAAGAGGTATGTGGTGTTGTCGAAGCCAGTTATGAGTAATGGCATAATGCTCCTGGCCAAAACATGATATTGTCATTAGCATGATAGTCGTGGACAAACTGTAATTTGGAAAGGTAGTTATATCAATATATCTCTTACTATTCAAAGCTTCACCCCTCACTCTTTCCACAAAAGATCGGGATACACCCCTGTTAGAAATTGCGCACCAGATAAAAATTTTATCTGCAAATTTCGCTTTATGTTTGTTTCTTACATTGTCAGGGCAATCCTCTTCGTTGTCCGTAGAAAATCCAGCGTTTTCCTTCATTTCAGAATTACTCAAAGTGAGATATTTTTCGTCATCTAAAATAATGATTTTTTCATTGGCAAAGTGTACCCGCCTCAGTTGACGACAGCATCTTGGTATACGAAGGAGTTGCGCTTGAGAGTATTTTGGGCACTTACGTCTCTTTCGATATTTTAGACCATTCCTCCTAGATTCCAACGATATCGTACTCTTAGAAGATCTCTATATTGACGAACCAGTCTCCTCGTTGACATTCCAACCTGGTTTTTTGCTCTTCTCACCAATCTCTCTGACATCTGTGCAGTAAATGCACGTGGTCTTCCACTTTTTGGGGGATTGCTCGCACTCCGCTATTGTTTTATAAATGGTTCTGCGTGAAATGTTTTCATTCTGCAATATTCGACAGATTTCAGCTCAACTAACTAGTGAAATCAAATGAAAAATGGATTATATAATCCAAGTCTTCTGCTTTAACCTATACAGTATATTCGTCGGCAAGTCTCTAACAGAAAACAAGTACCGTCCCCTACGGCCGTTGAATTATATCTTTAAGATTATTGGCAATGTTTTCTACAAGAACCACTTTACAGTGCTCTTTAAATACCATATCTGAAATTATTTTTCGATTCAATTCGTACCGGTTTCATGGTTCTTGCCAATCATCAGCGGATACTAGTTCTCTAGCCTTCGCGGCTCTATCGCTAGGATTTCTGTTAAAAGAAAATGTCAAAAAAGGTTGATATGGGATGTGGGTTTAAATGTCAATTCCTCTAAGGAGCCATTCCAATCACCATCAATGCCAGGAAGCCATTTTGATTTGATGTAAAGCCACAGTAAATCAGGAATAGCCGAAATAATAATTTCCGCAGGCGTCAATGCTATCCCAGCTTTGTCAAGACTATGCAGTGGATGCAATGGAAAACCTCTTCAGCTGATGATTTACTTATTATCCGAGGAAACGCTTGCCTAGGAACAATAGAACTTTCAGGGGTTACACAAACAATCCCATCCATTACGTGAAAAGTGGCGTGTCTGTCGAGTGTGTGCATATGGGAATCGACGTTATCGAACACCATTTGTGAGACACTTTCATTTTTTGTAGAATATTTCCATCGTATATCAGATTTTTCATATGAGGAATGAATTCAATTATCGAAAAATTACAGAGGAAATATTATAAGAATCCTTTATTTAGCCCATTTGGCTAATTAAGTAATTAAATAAGTTTCAAGAAATGAACAATACAACATATTCTCACAAATAGGGCATTTGAACCCTTACAAAAAATAAATTGATATATATATATATATATATATATATATATATATATATATATAAATAAGGATGGATTTAGCGAGGGGCAATATATGAAAATATAAGTAGAAAAGTTATTGGGTATTAACGTGTCTACGGTTGCAGAACATTTTGAGGGTTATAAATCCATCCTTACATGTATATATATATATATATATATATATATATATATATATATATATATATATATATATATATATATATATATATATATGTTCGGAAAGGTTTCCGCGGTCAGAAATATGTACATTACTAAGTTCATGGGTTGAACCGCGTATATATATATATATATATATATATATATACATGTAAGGATGGATTTAGCGACGGGCAATATATGAAAATATAAGTAGAAAAGTATTGGGGATAACCCTCAAAACGTTGTGCAACCGTAGACACGTGTTTCGAGCTTAAGCTCTCATCAGTACGGTAAAATCAAGTGCGAAGATGTACGTCACTTGGATGTAAAAATAGAAACAAAGGAAGTCAACAACAGGAAGCCAACCACACATTTGTGGCATCGGTTAGAAGACCTTGTACTCACAAGGCAACTAACGTCGCCACGGAGGCAGCTATAGCTACCAGCGTGACAATCCTACCCAGGAAAATACAAATGGATGGATGGATTTAGCGAGGGACATTATATGAAAATATAAGAAGAAAAGTCATTGGGTATAACCCTCAAAACGGTGTATACAACACAGATACACATACCTACAACATCTATAAGCACACACACCCATACCCATCTATACACCTATACACATTCTATAAAATATTTGATAAATACACAAAATACGTTAAACATACTAAAACATAATATGGATAGCATTTAACTAAAAGGTTCCAAGTGCCAACTCGTGAGATGAGGGTACTATAAGACTCGAAAAGCTGGAACTTACTCAATGTAAAACTATCGAAGTGATTTATTGAATGTGGTACCATCTATAGATGAAAGTGCCAAGCGCCATTTCAATAATTATTGTGTAGTTTTTAAAAATTATTGGACTCTATCAAGTCATAACTTTACTCAACATCACAATTTGGCGTTTGGTACCTTTTAGTTAAACGCTATCCATATGTACTCCAGTCATAGCTAAATATTAAAACGAGCTTAATAAAATGAGGAAGCGGCTACTAGGTTTTTTGTTGATCAAGAAAATATGATTTTAACTTTGTCTTGAAGGATGTTAAAGATATAATACGTTTGATCTCTTCTGGCAGATTATTGTAGCTATTAAGTCCCCTGAAAATAATGGAATTTTGTGTATGTGTTAATGTGACTTGTTGAATCTGAAAGTTGGTTCTGGATCTTGTATTGTATCCATGGATTTGGTCATTGTACATAACTTTTTCTTGTAAATATGTTGGGGAAATTTTATTTTTTATTTTGAAAATTAAGATTAATGTTTGGTAAACAAGAAAAGAATTAATTGTTAACCATTCTAGTTGCTTCAACATCTCTCTTATGGGTTAATCTTCTGCAATTTAAAATTATGCGCATAGCTCTGTTTTGGAGTTTCTGTAAACGAGCTAAATCATTCTGTTTCAGCAGATACAGAATTGTAGAACAATAAGTAAAATGAGGAAGAACTAATGAATTGTATAGTAAAATTTTTGTCCACCTTGTCAAATATGGGGCACAAAGAGATAAAAAATATAATTTAAACGATATCGTCTTTATAATGAAGTTGGCATTCCCTATCCACATGAACCCCGAGATATTTAAATTGGTTGACCCGTTCCACAGTATCAGGTCCTAGCATTATCTCAAAATGTTGGTTACAAAAGCTTCTAAATCGTTTTTCTGTTCTTATTACCATGTACTTGGTCTTTAAATAATTAGCATACCTGTTGTTTTAAGCCAATCATTTTCCTTGGTTTGACAGGTTGCAATGACTTCAACTTGAGTTTTCAAAAAAAAAAAATCGGTCACGTGACTTAGCTGCAAGGATAAGTGATAATTTCCCTGGCTTGACAGCTGTTACGTGCAGATGCCAGAATAACAGAAGCGTAGATTATTTTTGACAAAAATTTATTTTCATTTCAAAAATGAGTACGTGTTATTTATTATTGACTACATCAATTATTAATTGCGAGTGTTTTTGAAATTCATTTTCCACGCTTTGGGTTTTTTCACTAAAGTCTGTTTCATAAATCAAAAGTAATACTTCGATATGATTTTGTTTTTCTCAACACTGGTTTTATGGGTGAAATATTGTATAATTTCACGAAGAATATTGCGCATACCTTTGAATAGATCTTCTTGTTCGGGATTTAATCCAGAATTGTTCACCAAATATTTTAAATAATATTTTATATTTTTATGATAAAGAGCTCAGATTCCGTACAAAAGGAACAAAAAATTGTATTATTCTCCATTCATTTTATGCTTTTTCTTTGCGACTTTAATTATTCTAATATGGCGAATAATGTGAAACGTCATTCAACCAAACCGCTGCAGTGACAGCCAACTTCACAGATTTTATTTTACCCCGTAAAATTGTTATTGATTTTGCATGAGTAATTATTAATTTTACTTTCTCTCCCGTAATATAAATTTATTTATACTTAGTATGAAGAAATGTATTCATTGAAGACTATGATTCCTACTTTTTTTTACTAGGAAGTAAAATGAAATTAAAACTATTCAAAATACAATATAGGTATAGGTAGGTTTATCAATAAAGGTGGTGCCTATCGTCCAATATAACACAGACCTACATTTTTCCTATCCTCTAGTTCTGTAATATTGTGTGATTTTAATAGAATATAATCAACTCAATCCAAATATTCAAACCTTATTCTACTAGAATACAATGAAATGAAAAAAATTATAAGGATTCGTATAGCCACACAGACTTACATTTTTTCCCTATGCTTTAGTACTATAATATTGAATATAATCACCTTGTTTCAGAGATTCAAACCTTATTCTACTAGAGAACGAGAAAATAAAAAAAAAATGATAAATTAGCGTATAGCCTCAATATAACACCGACTTGACACTGATATTTCTTGTAACTGTTTCGTAGTTGAATTCCACACAATCTGAAACAAGAAACTCTGTCGTAATTCATTTAGGTAACCTAACCTGCCGATGTCCTAACCTATATACAAAAAAGAGAATAATTATCTACCTTCACAACCTATTCCTTATGGTCCTCTGAGTTTTTCCTCTTTAAGTTAAATCCCAAATCTTCTGAAATTCTAGCGAGCTCTACTACAGATGTTTGTTCTCCATTTTTGTATTTTCTTTCTTCACAAAATGCCAAACATTGTTTCCATATCATTGACTTTGATTTCTTCATATTGGTCGGAATTAAGTTATCCACCTCTGCTTTTATTACTTCTTGACTGTCTTTTTGAAAACGCGACATTTTCTTTCGGGTATTCAACCACCAATAAAATTTTACTGTGGGTACACCTTCGAAACTTGTCAATCAAAGCGTCAAAAAAAAGTCATGTCATAGCCACCTTAATTTGTTAAGGCACCAAACATCAAAGCAAAATAAACTCCTACTAAACTGTCAAAAATTGTATTTTCTTCTTTAAATAATTTTTGGTATGAATTTTTATTGCTTGCAATTTTTTAATTTTTTTAATTCGCACCTCGAAAAAATTTTTGGAAATTATTCAAGGTGGAGGGAAGTTATAAGTGGTAATTGCACTGCGAGAATATCCCGTTTCCATGACACCAGAAACAATTGAATACTGAAAAATGTAAGGTAAACTTCAAAAAGTAAAAAATGTCGCGTGTCTAGCAGCACAATTTTATGAGTCTTTGTCAGTACTAAATATTTCTCAAAAAAAAAATCAATGTTTCTTTATTCGTGAAAAATTCCAATGAATTACACTCGTTCATCAAAATTACCAGATAGTTTTACACTCAAGCGTGTTATAAAAATTGCACTCGAACTCGAACTCTTTCGCCAAAACATGAAAATAAACTCGTGCAATTTATAGATAACACGCTTTCTTTCTTGCAAAATTATTATGACCGATAATTCTGTCAAAGGAAAATCTCAAGTGAGGTTCAGGGCCTAGAAATGGAGGGACTGGTCCCTGTTCGAGCACTTACATTCCCTGATATCGCCATGTGTCTGGTACCCAGAACAATTAGTGGTGGAGAAATGTGCAGTATTAAGTTATGGAGATTTCAAAGACGCCTTCTACATAGGTATACAATAAAAATTAACGAGAAAAATCGAGCAGGCGTACCCACCTTCGTCATAAATTAAAATATTTGCGTTGCGTAAGATCACTCCGGTGCGTCTGTCCAATTTACATTATCGTGAAATTTCAGCCGACCTCAAATGCAGCTGTATGCATAAAACCAGCTCATTGCACATACGTACATTAATGCCATTTCACATTTCAACATTACATCGACCGGTACGTGATCTGACTCATTCACTCGACTTTACGTAACCGGTCGGTTCAAGCCTCTCTCATTCGAAATTTTTCTACTGGGGAAGAAATTCGAGGGTGATCTACGAAACTAGCACATTTTAAGATGGTCTCTTGATGACCGAAACGTATGAGGCGCCGTTTGGGTAAAATATTTTTTCAAATATATAAAATTTTGTGTCAATGTATTTATTAGTTGGAGCAATATTTTTTATTTTGCTTTCCGATATACAGGGTAGGGCACCGAAAACGAAACAGATCGAATATCTTCATAACGCATGTGTTTTGAATAAAATGCAGAAACACGTCGATTTTTAATCCAAGGGGGACATCTTCCTATCATAACCTTAACTGTCATACCTCTCCCCCCACCCCTTGGGCACTATCACCCAAACAATTTGAATAGGGAAAGTAGTAAGTGTGACACATCATTGAAAAGGTAATTTCATAAGGAATTCAGCCATGTCAATTTTTGCCATCTAATTTTTTATTTTGGCGCCTTCTTGCGGGAAAACTAACTGTTCCGTATTCCCAATTATAATACTGCATTTGCAAGCTATTTTGACATAAATTCGGTGACAATGCATTATGGAATTTTTCTAAGAGTAAAAACAAAACGGCGGCTCCAAAATGGCGGCCGTGAAATGTAGGCCAATAAACAGAGCAATTTTTCTCATAAAAGTTCAACATAAATTGCTCCGCCGATTTCTTTTCTGCAATTCGGTCATCACGGAGGATTGAATAATTAGCAATAAAGTTATCACCCCCTGGGAGGGTGCAACCCCTCCAAAATCGTAAAAACTTTTTTCTGGAAGGTATTTTCTTGACATTTCAGCTCTGGGCAATAAATATGAGTGAAAATCGGTATTATTAATGGGGGCGAATTATTTTCAACAATTAAACCCCTTCCCGGGGCATCAACCCCTTCCCGAAATCTTGTTTTTTGGGTATTTTCTATGAATATGTAAAATTGTCAGTCCTGAGTAATGAAACTGAGCAAAAATTTGTAAAAAAATAGGTATAAATTATTAGAAACGATTTTACCGCCCCCGCATTAGGGGCATATCCCTCGCATCGCAGAAACATTGGGGTGAGAGGGAAGGGGGAAAATATTTGAAAAAACTCTCAAACTACTACTCTTAGATATAAATATGGGTAAATAATCGTTGAGAACTGTCGTTATTGAGATTTAGAAGTATTGTTATGAAAATTATTCGCAAATTCGATAGAAGCTCAACTTATTGTATAAATCGAACGCGGACCGGAGGTACCGAAATATGATAGTGTTTTTCAATGATATCGAGAAAGGGTATGGAGAAATGAATCCACAAGTAATCACCATCAAGAAATGTATAGGAAAATATATATTTATTCACTCATACAACTCATCATCTAATTCATCTTCAGTCTCCTCGTCTTCATCTTCACAATCCGGAACAATCTCTGCCAAGTGTCTACAGATATCTGTGGTACATTTATTACAAACATTGGTACATATAGCACATACAAATCAAAGCGGGTACACTTATGGGAGTGTTGAGCAAGTTTGAGTCACAAAAATGTCAATATTGTCGTATATTTATAGTCTGATTCACTGTAAAATAATTTATTTTACGAAATACAATGATTCAATAACACAATACTCTAATTTACATAACAATCACGGAACTAGGTATTTGTATTCTACTTTTACTTCACTCTGACTGTGCGTCTGTATGCTGCGTCGTTCTTTTTATATTCATTGTTGACTTCCCGAATGCTCTGGAATTTTCCATCGAATCGTCCGGATCCATCGAATCATCCAGATTCTTCTCGGTGCATAGCGTATCGAAGGTCATATGCAGCCTGCGTGAGTGTTCAGGCCCGGCATCGCCCACAGCTTCGCCACAATATAAAATTGGTAGTTTCCCCTAAATTCCTACTTGGACCTTTATAATTTTGAAAATTTTGAGTAACATTATGGCCAAGTTCTGAAACAACACTAACACTGGGCACTTTCCGTTGAATAGAAAAAACTTGGTCAACTAGGCAAACATTTATATTCTGCAGGTAAATTTTTGAAAGAGCGTATAAAATCCTAAGCATTTATGCATTTTAAGCAAGTTCCATTCAATAAAATGTTAATAACAAACTGGCATTTTCTCCTGAATTCCTAGGTGGACCTATGGAATCTTGGAAATGTAAGTCACATATGACATTGCGATATTTTGATACAGAGCTGAGTTGAACATGAAACAAATATTTCAAAAATAAACTCACCACTTTCAATTAATAAAAGTGACAAAGCACTAAGAGACGTTTCCTCGTCTCCGACTATCGATGTTATCCCAGTATCCAGTGTTTTCTGCACAGGAACTTTTATACTATCTGACGTTTACTGCTGCCACTGCGCACCGACAGAACCGCGCCCGCCGCGGTATACTATACAGCGGCGCGCCAGCTGTCGCATTGACAAGGTCCCAAGCCGATATTTTTCAGGTTTTAGAATCTCAATGAGTTTACAGCAGGTACACTTCGGGGCAGTTTCCTTTGGTGCACTGTCTTCCTCGGTATCGAATCCCCATATTCCATCAAGGACTGATTTTATTTTTCTTTCCATAGAACAATAATGCGATCAAATGCCGAGTAACCTCTATTTTAAGTACTTAAAATATTTACTGGATTGCATTTAAAATTTGTACAACTAATTTGTATGAATATTTTCAATAAGAGCAGGGTTTTTTCTGCAAACTGGCTTTTCATTCATGTTGATACGTGCTTTTATCTCTGAGTTATTAGCGTTTGAATTTATAAACTCCCTCAAGATTTTGTAACCTAAAATAAGCGAAGAATTGAAAACACTCGTATTTAAAACCAACATTATTTGGACCGGTTAAACGTTATGCAATTTGACAATGAAGTATTCCTCAACTGTTCATTTTACTTGTTACAAGTGATAAGACATTATTTCAGTAATCACAAGCATTATTTCACGAAGTCAGGAACTTTAATATTATAAGATTTTCAATTGCAATTTTGCAGCTGGAAACTGTGCGTATAATTATAAATAATATCAAAATACAAAGCTGCGATCTTTATCTTCAAAATGACATAAGATTCATCCGAATTGAACATTTGTGTGAGGAGTTATAGAACTTTACTTCATGCGCAGGTTGAAAAAATGCACGTTAGCGGGAGCCGGCGCAACACCTGCCCCATTGAGAAAGCATATAACTTCAACAATTTTTTTCAAGAAAACCGTGCGATTTCTCAAAATTTTGGTAGGGACAGTTATTTTGTCAAAATTTGTGCTCTTTCTGAATATCAAGTTATTTTTTTGATTTAAATTAAATTTTTTGATATTTCGAAATTACTTCAAAAATTAATTTCAACGCGTTTTTTGGGGGCGTTCCACCCCCCCTTGAGGTGATAATTTTTCTCAGAAAAAAAAATTATCGGCGGAGCAATTTAAGTTGAGGTTGATACCCTGTTGATTGGGCTAATGCAATTATGGTCCGATTCGATTCAAAATTGATGTGTGGTGGTTTTCAAGGTCGGAAATTATGATTTTTTCGTCAATGCATAAAACAAGATGGTGGCTCCAAGATGGCGGACGAACTTTGTAATTCTGGTCCGATTCGAATGAAAATTAGTGTCTGGGGATTTTCAGGGTGAAAAATTATGATATTTTTGTCAATGCAAAAAACCAAGATGGTGGACGAAATTTGTATTTGTGGTTCGATTTGATTCAAAATTGGCATATATGGGTTTTACTTTCAGTATGACTGCGTCTTCCCTAGCTGACACAAGTCTCTCGAAGACTTCCGAGGGTTGCGCGTAGGGGTGCAATCGGTTGACGGAAATAACAATTTTAACAATTTATAAATTCGATCTATTTTATATCGTCAAGAGATGGCACAACCGACGCGATTTATAACAGTCTTTAATTTTTTCAGTTCTAAGGTATTTGACTTTAAATAATTCGTATTTGACTTTAAGTAATCCAATGATTATTCAAAAAAACTAATGAACAACTATTCTGAGAATAAATTCAGGCGGCTGCGATATCATTCGGCTACCATATTCTCGAAAGTGTACTAAATCACGTAGGTAGCGCCATCTCTTGGCAACATATAATAGATCGAATTTATAAATATATGGTAATTCACGTTTCTATGTAGGTATTTGGAACGTTTGACACGTAAATATATTGTGTTTGATCAAAAATAAATATATTGTCACAAAATTTTATATATTTGCAAAAAAAAGAACACTTTTTACCCAAACGGCGCCTCATAGAAGAAACACGTGTTGAGGTGTTAAAAATTATAGTTTGGTCTTGGGGTCTTAGTACTGACAAAGAATGTCAATTAAATTGTTCTAGACACGTGACATTTTTCAATTTTTGAACTTTATCTTATATTTTTCAGTTTGTGGTGTCATGGCAAAGGGATGTTTTCGCTCCGGAGTGCAGTTACTTCTGTAATTTTTCGATAACTTCATTCCTCTTATGAGAAATTTGATATATTCAGACAAATCCCTTATTTCAGCTTCTGACTTTCCAGTTGAAAGGCAAAGACCAGGTGGAAAGTGTTGTTGAGGTTCCAACTTTGAGGAAATTGTATATTTCGTTACTAATTCAGAAAATAGGCTTTTTCCGTGCGTTCGCGACATATTCCCGTGGGATACGAAGCCGAACACGGGAAGTCGTGAAAGCACGGAAAAAGCATTTATGGGCGAGTAATGAACGATATTTTCATTATATCTGATATCTGAACACCACAGATTGTAAGAAACATTTATTTTCAATGATGAAGGAACAAAAACATGTATTGCTGATTGAAATATTTATGTTACAAAAATATCCAGAAATTGCCACAAAACAAGCGTTATTTACCCTGTTGGTAAGGAAATATTCAACCAATTTGCGATTTCTAGAGAACTGTCAACAACATATTATTTTATTTTGACATGCTAAATAAGCATGTAAATATAGTGTTTTCAGATAAGTATAAAGAAAAATAGTTTTTGAAAACGAAATAACTCAAAATGGTGAAATGGGGGTGCGTTTAGGGGTTGAAAACGGTATTTTGCGATTTGCGGCGAAGCGTGACCTCCTAGCGAAAGATGTTCAATAGAAAAGTTGTAGATAATAAAAAAATCGAAAACTTTTGTAAATATTACTTTTTGATATAACCTCAAATTAATCATCAAAATGGCGGAAAACCGATTTTTCAGTATTTAATTTTTTCTCGCGTATAAATGATTTAATTTAAATGAAAATTTGTAAAAATATGTTTTTTTGGTGTCGAATGAGCAGGATTTTTACGCAATTCAGAAGACTAATTTTCGAGTTATGTACATTTTTCGAAAAAAAATACCCTTATCTTCCACGAACAATTATTGTCTTGATGTATTTTTGTATTTTGAAGGTCTAAAGTAATCATTTTAATTGCTGAAATATCTACTTTAAGATGGTCTATGTAACTTGGTGGTTTATTGGTCTTAAACCGCTTAAAATTGAGAAAACAATTCAATAATTTTCGACTTTCCTCGTTATTTTTATAACAAAAAGTACTTTATGTCAAATTATTTATAATAAAATATTTGAATACACTACAAAATCAATTTATTAATATCGTGTTTATTCTTATTTACAACTATTGAAAATATTGAGAAAATCAGAGAGACATATCGGTATTTCTCAATTTTAAGCGGTTTACAATAAATGAACCATCAAAGAATACATTTTTCAACAAATTTTTTATCTAAATTAAATCATTTATACGCGAGAAAAAATGTAAATACTGAAAAATCGGTTTTCCGCCAATTTGACGGTTAATTTGAGGCTATGTCGAAAAGTGTTGAAAATAAAAGTTTTCGATTTTTTCATTATCTACTACTCTTCCGCTAGGAGGTCACGTTTCGCTGCAAATCCTCATTCAACCACTAAACTACATGCCCATTTCACCATTTTGAGTGTTTTCGTGTTTAAAACATATTTTATTTCCTTAGGGCCAGTTTTTTGAGTTCCATGTTAATTAACTAATGGTTAGAATGTGATCCTTCAAACGTCATTTAATGAATGTCATGAACCATCTAAACTATTAGTTAGTTATCTGGAGCTTAACTGGAACTAAAACTTTAAAGTTGGAACCTCAACATTATTTTCCACCTGGTCCTTACCTATTACTTTTTTCTTTTTCACAAAAATTATATCTCAAGGCAGTGAGTACAAATCACACTTCCCGTTGCATTCCTATGAACTTTATGACATGTTGGTCTACGTTTAGGGTGTTTTTATGTATTTGTCATAAATTTCGTTGTGTATTCATCATCGCAGAGAAAGAAACTCGTGGATTGTGCTACATATTGAGTTGGGGTCATTCTTCCACACATTCCACTGTGGATGATCTAATCAAACGAGCACTGTCAACTATTAAAATTCCTTCTGAAATCTCTGAACCTTTGGGAATCAGTCAAGAAGATAGTAAGCTACCCGACGGAATGTCTCATTCTATAGAGTCAAAGGCAACCATTAGTCTGGAATTTTACCTTTGTAGGTACTGTTCCAGCTTCTCATTTCAAATTAACGTCAAGAGTAGCTGGTGGAGCTGCTGAATCAGCAGATGAATAAAAAATTGAGAAAATACTACAATTTGAACGATCATCGATTTTATAAAAACCATTGAACAGAAACTTATCCAGAAAACAAACGATCCCAGGTCTGGACCCTTTTCTGTGCAACGTATAAGTGTAGCAATTCAGAGAGGAAATGCTGCTTCTATTTGACATAGAGATTTCTTTCAAAGTCTCAGCCATGATACCATCAATTCCTGGTGCTTTTATTATGTTTCAAAGTATTTATTATATTGATTATTTCATTTTCATCAGTAAGGTGCAGCAAGAAGAACTTTTCATTGGTTACTCTCCTCGGGGTAGTTGAAGAGTTTACAAATTTTTTTACAAGATTTGTACCAATGTCTGTGACGAAAATGACGAAGGCTTCGGCAGTTTCGAAATCAGTTTTTGGAAGCTTATTATCAGAATTAATTATTTCAGTAATTTTTTCAGGACTTTCTTTGCCTCCACTTATATAACTGTTGCCATAATTGTTTCTCTTAATTTTTATTAGAATCTTGTTTTTCTGCTCTTATGATATGATTCAAATGTTTTTTTTTTTTCAATATTTTTTTTGTTTTGGTTCTCACGAAGAGGATAATCCTGTAATGTTGAAAGAACATCGTGAGAGCCAAGGGAAAGTAGGTAAGAATTGGTGTTCTTCTTGAATTACTGCAGGCTGTATGCCTCAGGGAATACCTCCTGATGCAGTGAGTCCCAAAGCTTGGGGCCGTTCGTTGAAAGAACGAGTCCTAGGAGAAATATTCGCCATGTCTTCATAGTGACGAAAAAAGGATTTGAAGACTGAGATTAGTTGGACGGAAATTCCACCAAATTCACATTCACATTTCTTGAGAACGATTGGCACTAGCTTTTTGTTGGTGTTAAGTCCCAGCAAAATGCAACTGATAATTCGTTGGAGAAAAGGCATATGACTGTCAATAGGAGTGATGTTTTGGGGTTGTTTTCCCATTGAATCCAAAGTAGAATTTACAGCCAACATGTTGGCAAAAGTATTGGCTTTTTCCTGGGCATTCGTGGCTTTTTTTTCAACTCCTTTGGTTAGGGGAGGAAATGAGCTAGATGTGAAGACCAAAACGAGCGGGACCCGTTAGGACACTCGACGAGGTTTGACCGTATTAACAGGGCACTGTATTCAATTCAAATGAAATGAGTATTGAGGAAAACAGATATAAAATAGAACCTTATTCGTCTTTATTTCTGAAAGATATGAACTTTTCTTTCAATTCGTTATTGTATTTATTTTTTTATATTCAATATATAAAGTTTATCTCTTTCGGATATCGACTTCATTATACCAGGTGTTATCCACTTTTTCTTTTTTATGTTTTTTAAGTAATTGGTGAAATCAAGCCGTCATAGGTATTACACGGGGCACTGTATTCAAATCAAATGAAATGAGTACCTATTGAGTGAAAGAAATATGAAACTAAAAGGATCTTCGTTCTTGGTGATCACAATTCATACCATTATCGAACATGATTTATTCACTTTTACTATCAATTGACTTTTTCTACTCTGAGAAAATTCTAGAGAACACAGTGGGATCTTCAAAAAATTATGATGAAAATAACAATATTTTCTGGTTTAAGTTGGTGTATATTAATATTGCTGTCATATACAGGGCAATTCAAATTCGACCCCCACCATTGGGATCTCCTAAACTACAGGAGATACGTCGAAGCTTAAATTGGGGCAAAGTTGCGTATTCTGGTGCTTAACAAAATACCGTTTTGAAACTTGGAAAATTCCGAGTATTTCCGGAAATATCGGGAAAAAACTGAAAATCGGAATTTTCGTTTTTATTTTTTTCTATCGTTATTTGACAACATAGCTCACAACCAAAAGTACATTTTCATTGATACTTTTTTTCAGCTACACGTTTTCATGTTCAGATTTACTATCCGACGTTTCGTCTTCTGGCATTCATCATCAACTTTTTTTTCTGTTATGTGCGCCATATTGTTTTTTTTATACAGAAAAATAGTGATTCTCATTCTGATTTCATTGATGTATAATTTGTTATGATTTGCACTTCTGAAACCACAGATATTAAAAAAAAACAACTTCATCTGAGATGGTCATGACTCCATCGAAAAATTTTGTTTAATAAACACTAGTTGTCAGAACTCATTAAACATCATAAGTTTGCACAAATACTTCAGTCGAAATGTCCTCATTCTCAAATGAAGAAAAACGAGATATGTTGAAACTTTATTATAAATTTGATAGGAATAGTACGAAAACAACACAAATTTATTTTGAATTATATCCGGAAAGACAACAGTCGGATAGAACATTATTACGGTGCGTTTCAAAAAACAAGAATGAAATCATGAGCTTGTAAAAAATGCACAAAAAGTACCTATTACAACAAGTGTTCGAATACATAACCGAGCTCGTCGTCTCAAATTAAGAACAGCCCTAACAATATCCCTTCTTCTGATAGACCTGAATGGCGCGATGATATTGTCTCTAAGTTCATCTACTGTGTCATATTCTTGCTCTCCATAGATTCTGTTCTTTAAAGTGCCCCACTAGAAAGTATCCAAAACTGTAAGGTCAGGTGACCTTGCCGGCCACCTCACTGGTCCAGAATTTTCTAACCACCTATTAGGAAATCTTTGGTGTAAATATTCGCAAACTGCTCTTTTATTGTGTGGAGGAGCCCCGTCATGCTGAAACCAGCAGCTGTTATAATTAACAAGGGGAAACGTATCCATATATATTCTTCGAATTCGTTTCTTAAGAACCGAAGATAGGTTTCCCCGTTCAAAGTATTAGAGAAGAAATGAGGTCAAAGTATTCGGTCGTCATAAATTCCAGCCCACACATTCAAACGAAACCGAACTTGTGGTCTGACTTCTCTGAAGTGTCGTGGATTATTTTCACTCCAAATGTGCTCATTATTTCTATTAAAAACACCACAGTTCGAAAAAGTACTTTCGTCGGTCCAAATAATGTTTTTCAAGAAGTTTGTAGGGTCTACCCTATTCGAGAACCAGCTACAAAATTCCATCCTTCAATCAGGATCACCTGGATCTAATTTTTGTGAAATATGTATCTTATAACATTTCAAACAACTTTTTTAAATTCCCTCCAAACGCTCGTCTGTGGCACATCCATTTCTGCCGAGACTTGATGTGTTGATTTTGAAGGATCTGCATTTATCTAAAAAAGTACCAAAAATAATTATACTTCTTCGAATATGGAATGAACAATTATTTTACCTTAGCTAATAAGTTACGTCTAATATTTTGTTCCATTCTGCTTCCATATTTCATTCTTGGTTTTTGAAACGGCACCGTACTATAGGCCAAGTGTTTGTCCAAAATTCCGAATAATGTTCTATCCGGCTGTTGTCTTTCCGGATATAATTCAAAATAAATTTGTACTGTTTTCGTACTATTCCTATCAAATTTATAATAAAGTTTCAACATATCTCGTTTTTCTTCATTTGAGAATAAGGACATTTTCGACTGAAGTATTTGTGCAAACTTATGATGTTTAATGAGTTCTGACAACTAGTGTTTATTAAACAAAATTTTTCGATGGAGTCATGACCATCTCAGATGAAGTTGTTTTTTAAAAATATCTGTGGTTTCAGAAGTGCAAATCATAACAAATTATACATCAATGAAATCAGAATGAGAATCACTATATTTCTGTATAAAAATACAATATGGCGCCCATAACAGAAAAAAAAGTTGATGATGAATGCCAGAAGACGAAACTTCGGATAGTAAATCTGAACATGAAAACGTGTAGCTGAAAAAAGTGTCGATGAAAATGTACTTTTGGTTTTGAGCTATGTTGTCAAATAACGATAGAAAAAAATAAAAACGAAAATTCCGATTTTCAGTTTTTTCCCGATATTTCCAGAAATACTCGGAATTTTCCAAGTTTCAAAACAGTATTTTGTTAAGCACCAGAATACGCAACTTTGCCCCAATTTAAGCTTCGACGTATCTCCAATGGTGGGGGTCGAATTTGAATTGCCCTGTATAGTATCAGAAATTATTGTAATTATCTCCATAAATTTTTCTCCGTGTATCTTACTTTCTGCGATGTCACATGAAAAGATAATAAATTAAATATGCGTTTATCAAAAAAGTTATTATAATTATTAAGGAAATGAACACAAAAATAAGCATGTATGTACATTTTTTCAAATCTCATTTGATCATGCAAACATCAAAAATGGAAAAATTATTTCAAGATTAAACATTTCAAATTCTTGTTTATCACAGATGATACTCGTTTGACTTTATTAAATAATTGCATAGATTTGAGTGATGTTTATGGAAAAAGTTAAACAAACCTGTCATTTGGGTGAAATAATCCGATTTATTTTATCCAGTGAATTGAATATTATTCAAACCAAGTATTTATATTTCAAATTAACCGAAATACTATATTAAAACATTCCTTTTTCTCTGTGATAACCATCCATTGTTTTTGACATATCGCTTTTGTAGTCAATGCAATTAATTGATGTACAAATCAGCATGTTCATTTAATATTTCAATCTTCTATCACTTAATTCTATTTATATAGAGGCAATTTTATTTTAAAAACAAACTAGGCATAGCATTTCGAAAATTGATTAGTTGCTTGAATTCTATAGACTCTTCATTTGTTTTATCGATGAATGAATGGTCTCATAAATCAAGCTCACGTTTCACTACTGATTGTGTCATCAAAACTGTACGATCAACTCAGTGCTCGACGCAAATAAATAAATCAATTGGTACCAACTCTCCGTACGAAATAATTAATTTTGACCTGTTCATATCATGAATTCGTGAAATATCCTGTACACCTATGAAATAATTGAACATCGATGGAACAAATTCACGTCCCTGAAATTGTAATTTGCCAATAATACTATTATTTTAATTGCTGCATATATAGAGAGAGAGAGAAATATACTTTATTGTCCAAGAAAATACATTCTTATTGACAAACCTTATTAAAAAATCATCTGGTCTACAGGGTGTTTCAAATTCGATCCTAACCATTGGGATCTCGGAAACTATGAGAGATACGAAGATGGTTAAATTGGGGCAAAGTTGCGCATTTACCTGACTAACAATATGTCGTTGAGAAAGTTCTGATATTTCGAGTATATCCGGAAAAACAGAAATTTTGGAAAATGGTTTTTATTATTTTTTCTGGCTTTATTTTTCGAAGGATTCGAAAATAAATTGCACTTCCACATTGCCATTTTTTCCCTGCTACATAATGGTGTTTTCAGATTTGCTATCCGACGTTTCGTCTTCCGGCCACAATCATCAACTTTATTTTTTCTTATGGGCGCTACATTGGATTCTTTCTGTTTTGAATAGAACCAGATTTTACCTTTTCAATGATGTATCATAAGTTATCATTCTTTTTGAAAAATTGGAGATATTGAAAAAAATTAATTCATATCATAATAGGCTTTGACTTTGATGTTTCTAAATATGACTTTCAATTTGTTAGATCAAAATCTCACCAAGTTTGGTTCATTTCAAAAGCCGTTGAAAAAATACGGAGACAGAATGGACCAGGAAACTAAAGAAAATTTGATAAATGAGGGATGTATGACGTAAATTAGACATTGTGCCCTTTTCAATAAAAATTAATAATTTGCAGATGAACATGAATCTCCGAGATTCATTTTACGGTAAAAAATGTAAATTTTTTTCTAAGTCTCAAATTTCCCTTTTTTGAAATATTTCCCAGACTATTGATATAACAGAAAAGTTTATAAAAAAAAATCTACATTTTTTTTATTTTTCAATATATGGGAAATTTTCATCGGAATTGTATATTGACATTTTTAAGTATAACAAAACTGTTCATATAAATTTTCTCGATATCTCGTATAGTTTTCGAGTTTTTGGTGTGTTTAGAAAAAATGTGAAAATTTTTTAAGTTCCAAAATTCTCCAAATCGAATTTTTTTTTTCAAGTCATGGAAAAATTTCTCTGGAACTTTTTGTAGAACTTCTTGGGAACTATAAAACTGTTTATATACATTTTTTCGATATCTCGTTTATTCTTCGAGTTTTTGGTGTTTTTAGACAAGAAACGGCAAATATTTCCAAATCCATATCTCTATTGTTTTTCAAGATATGAAAAAACTTATTTGAAACTTTTTATAGAAAATTTCAAGGTTAACATAATTGTTGGTATACAATTCTCCGATATCTTGTTTGGTTTGCGAGATTTTGGCAATTTTCAAATTTTCCAATTTTTTTTCCTCTAAAAAAAAAAATTCCACTTTTAATTCGAGATGGAAAAAAATGGTTTGGAAATGTCGATGTGGCTTGTGAAGATGTATCTAAAGCAATTTTAATATTTAAATTTTTTTCATTAGTACGGTCAATATCTCGATTTTCCATTTTTTTTTAATATTTCCTGGACTATTGATTTTACAGAAAAAATTTTTTAACATTTTTTGTAGATTTTCTAAAAACGGTCAAAAAAAGTATCTTGGTAAATTGCGAAAATATCAACCGTTTTCCAGATATTTCGTATTTACCAAAGTTCAAATTTTTATTTTCTGTTTTCTCGAGTATTCTCGAGTTTTCTCAGTTTTCCGATCATTTTGGTGAAATATTGTCTCTATATATTTTGTTCCTCTATTTGAGATCTACCTATCGCAGTTTTTGAATTTCAGTTTCATCAATCGGTTTGGCGTATTTTTAGGTTTTTCACTTTTCGGAAATCGCTTGGAAAAGCCGTAATAATTTTCCGATCTTTCTCAAAAACTGTACACTTGTGTAGGACATATAGTCGTATATCTTCAAAAAATATGAGAGGAAAAAAATCAACTCCTGAACCGCTATCGAGGGAAGTATGAAAAACCGTAAAAATCCCATAAAAATTTTCCAGATTTTCCTATCGCGAAAAAAAAAATTGAGAAATATAATTGTCCTCGAGTTATTGATATGGTTCAAATTTCAAAGCGATATCTCCAAGGGTTTTGAAATGCGAGCGTTCCAAAGTGCCACAAAAAAAAAGCTACAGACAGACCGACAGAAAGAATTTTCAAAAATTAATTTTTTCGACGGGATCATTTTCCTAGAAGTAACTATGGGTCTAAAACGTCAAATAAAAAAGTTGGGGTCCGTAGGGGGTATCCGTAGATAATACAACTTCCTAAGAGGTCGTTGTATAATTATATCCAAGGGGAAACAGCCAAGAAATATCAAATGCCATAAATTCTCACTATGTTTCAGTGGGTAAGAATTTGGTACTTGAAACTGTACAGGATAGTTAATATAACGGAGTAGAATAATTTCCCACTCGCTGTTCCCCTTTGCAACAGACCCTTTTGAAGTAAAACGAATCATCCTCTCCTAAAAAACGGTACCGTCTGAAACTCTGAAATATATTGCAGGCACAATAGCGATCCCACTTGTATCTATATATTTTTAATGAAACCAGGCAACAGTGTATATTTCCAACCGTGACAACCATAACAAACTTTTCTAAAATTTTCGAAAAACTACCTAGAAATCGCCTAAGTGAATTTTTCGACAGACAAGGTTATCTCTAGAATCCAATTTTGCTTTAGAGAAGGTGTGTCTGCCCAGGATGCTATTCTGCAACCTACCACTCAAATGAACTTCGTTCTAGATAATAGCTAACCATCTCTCTGTGTATTTTTAGATCACTCTAAAGGCATTTGGCACAGTAAGCCATGATTTGCTTTCAAAATCACTATAAAACGCAGGCGTCAGAGACATATGCTTAGATATCTTCGAGAGCTACCTCTTCTATAGACCTCACTCTGTGAAAGTTGAGGATAAGCTGAGCATAGAAAAGGAAGGGGGCTACGGCGTACCACAAGGCACAGTCTTAGGCCCAATTTTATTTAATTTTTACATCAATAGCTTGTTTGACACTCACAGCAGTGCAGTGCATTTGCAGATAACACAGCTATATTTTATAGCGACAAAGACTGGATAACATTGACATCCACACTCGAAAATGACTTGAAGAGTATAAAGTCGTGGTTCAATAGAGACTTCTTCTCACCATCAATACCAAAAAAAAATGTATAACTCAATTTTTTTAACTACGTAGATTAATTTTTTTGCAACGCCATACATATTTGCCGGTACAGGGGTGAGGAGCCTCGCACGCAAATTCATACTTTTATGGTTCAAGATAAAAAATTATTGAAAAAAATTGTTATTTCCGTCAACCGATTGCACCCCTACGCGCAACCCTCGGAAGTCTTCGAGAGACTTGTGTGAGCTAGGGAAGTCGCAGCCCTTACCTTTTAACGTGTGATGCCATGCACGAGAACGATAACCATGCGAGGCTTTGAACCCTCGACCCTCCAAAGGCGAACGCTCTACCACCACGGCCCATCATCATTGCAAAATGTAGGTCATCGATTCCACAATATATTTAACAGATAAAATGATTTTCAGAAATTCAGAAATTAATATAACATAAATAAAAAATTACCTGCATTTGGGGGTTGAACCTTAAATTGTTCAAAGAAAGATCATAAATTCATGTACGGCAACTGGTTTTTGAACATGTGACTAAGTAAAAATTATTGTTCTACGCGATGATGGAACTAAATAGAATTAAGAATTAAAACAAAACGAAATTCTGAGATTTTTGTAACTGTGATTTATTAGAGAAGTAATTTTCAAAATACTATTGCTTTTTTGATATCTCAAACATCTCAAAAAAAAACCGATGCAGTACATTTATACTTTGGGGATTTCTCACTGCTGATAAGATTGTTCATTATGTTTTACGAAATGGTAGAGTCATTAATTATTGTCCGACATTCACAAAATTTTATGGGCAGCATAAAATAATAATTGAATATTACAATGACATTAATATCAGATGGAACATACGATACGATACTGCGTAACTTTGAAATTCGAGCTGCTTTCTCTCAGTTTAATGTACATTATTCTACTGTACCTTACAATTTTTGTATTTTACTTTTTTCACTTTGTCGTTTGAAAATTAATATAAAATTAACCTTTCCAGAGGGAAGTAAAATTTCCTGGAGAAGTTCATGAAAACTGTACGGCATAACAAAAAATTACATGTTTTAAAGAGAAACATTCTCAATTGAAAATTGAATCAATACATGACTCCTCTGGAAATGGAAAAACCCTACTATAAAACAACTAGTAGTTGTTTTCTGTTAGATATTACAAAAAAGTAACTTCAATTTTATCGTAGGGTTTTTCCATTTCCAGAGGAGTCATGTATTGATTCAATTTTCAATTGAGAATGTTTCTCTTTAAAACATGAATCCCTTCCAAGAGAGGTTATCTTGTACGATGGAAAACAGCGACTAAATTCCAACTTTCAGTCGCAGATGATTCCACAACTGACTTTATGAACATCCTGTTCATATTTTCACAAAATAGTATTCAGATCATTGAATTTGGTGTTGTAGCAAATGGCCCCAACTATACTAGTTAGGGAAGGGGAATTGCGTGCTAGGCTCCTCACCCCCGTACGGCGTTGCAAAAAAGTGAATCTACCTAGTTATAAAAATTCAATTGTGCAAATGCCGTACAGTAATAAATCACCTGAATTAATGAAAAAAATTACGACTGACTTAACTGAAAGTCGCTGCTTCATCCTTATAGGGAATTATTAGATAAACAATAAATTATAATTCATTTGGCAGGGGCAAGACAAATCAAAGTTGTCGGATCTACCCTTGCACTGATGAGAGGCAAGATCCTCGAAACATATCTGCAGGTGCATGGTCATCCCCAGCCAAATTAAGGATAATCTTTTGTTTACAATAAGCACTTGCAATTGAGTCTTCTTGGAAGAACGTTGGACAAATGTCTGTCAGATTTAGTTAAATATCTTGTAGCATGTAAATTTTCGCTACTTTATTTTGTTAATTTTTCATAAAGCTTTAAAGCTATGTAGACTTCACCCTGTGGTGACCTACTTTCAATGAGCCTTAACAAAACATACGTATGTGTTCCTAGTTGGTTGTCTAACGTCATTCATAGAATCCTTATCAACATACCCATGGTAATTTCCATTAAAAACCACATTTAATGATCAATTCTCATTTTACAAGTTGTCACTACAAGGAGAATAATTAAGTTCTGGATGCACCATCAGAATAAATCATTACTTTTCGATTTGTTCTCATTGAAACTGCATAGGTTGTGGTCCTGTCTAGCTTTCCAAGTAGTGCTTGTATTACTGCTTACTAGAAAAGTGTGATCTGTTTTACGTTTTGCAAGTGTTGATCTAAAAATTATTAAAGGTGAATAAGGAATTTCTTCGAAAGAAAATATATCCTACTCACTTTGACATCCAATGTTGTCTTCGAACTAGTGCTTCGTATGTATGTCTGAGTTCTGGTTATTGAGAAGGTTCATAAGGAGTGTCTTCGAATTATTGTCTTTGTTTTAATCTTTAGGGTTTAAAGTGATTATAAACTAAATGTTTTGATTGTTTTCATGTTTACGTTTATTTTCTATTTGTCAGCTGTCCGATGATATTTCAACTGTCAGCTGTCAACTGTCGTGTTAAAATATCAATGTTGCCAACTTAGCTTTTGGGGTGTCTGATCAGAGACGACCAAACACACCATTATTTTTATGCTGGTCAGATTGGTCGGTTAAGCGTGAAACATGCAAATATCGAAATATCTGAATGTTGGTAACATAACTTCCTGGATGGAAAAATCCTCAAGGTGGATATCGTTTCCGACTGAGAGAAGGGTCAGATAGTAGAATTGGTGGAAGCTACAGGTGTCTAGCCATACAGGGGTTCCTGGTTTTGTTCGGCTGACGAATCCTGAATTTGTTAAGTGATCTTTTGTGGATATTCCATTCTATACTCATCTCACCATCATCTCCAAAGTTCTGGCTTTTGATAAATGCCTATCTTGGAACAATTTGGCGTTTGGAAACTTTGTACCACGCCGACATTTTTTTAGAAGATAAAACCCTTCACAGAAGGTTAGTTTTCCAACTTTTCCTTTCATAGTTTCATGCTAACGACTGTTTAGAACTGTTATTAACTGAAAAACACTTATAGGGTTGTTGTTGTACCCGGAGGAATTTGACCCAGGGAATTGTCACGTTTCCTTGCCTGGTTGGGTATCTCCCAAGCTTTGGTTGAGCCCCACGTCTTCCTGTTGGATATTTATGGTATTATAGCTCCAGTATAGCTGATTTGCTGAAGTGTAGAATGCTTGGTATTGCTTGATGAACTGTTGAATTGCTGTCAAATGTGATGAGGCCTTCTTCATTGATAGTCTTCATAGACTCCCTTCCTTCATCACTCCAGTCCTGGTTGGCCTAGGATCTAGTCCAAAAATCTTCACGTTGGTGTCACCAGAGGAACAGGTTTCACTTACTAATTTTTTATATTGGATGAAATCCTACTTTTTCAATTTTAATTATTTATTATTATTCAGTATTGATATTATCTCCGGTTGAAGTTTATATCTTTCAACGACTATCTGTAAACCACCACATAGTACTATGCGCTGGGAAAATTGATTTCCTAATAAAATCTTACAATTTTAACCTCAGATTCAACAGATACCGAATATTGAATATTATTAGAATCAGTCTTATTTTTGAGAAACTGTTACTCTGGCCAGTGAAGATTAATTCATTTTAAATGTTTGTGTGTTTAGTTATGTTTTATTTATTTATTGATTAACACTTTTCAACTTGACAACATCGTATGGTAAAGTATCTTATAGTTTTGGGTATAACATCTAATTGTCTTTATTCGGTTGCACAACTTCCCAAGTAAGTACTCTTTGACATAGACTTATTAAAAGTTGCTGTGGCGCCCCCTCTTATTTTTGTGACCATTCTGTTACTGTTCAATGATATAATTCTGTGTATAAACGAACCCATAGTGCCTACCGACAAAGAGCTGCCGTCTGCATTGCTCCTTTTTATTTAACTTTAAAGAAAAGAGGGTTGCAATCTGTCGTGGCATTAGCCAGGGAAGTAGTTGTCTTCTGTCAGATTTTTGCCTTATATTTTTCACTTTGTCGATTTTATTCACATTTATTTCTTCGAACTTGTTCGAATTATTCACCTGAATTGAGGACAAAAATTTGCTGAAATAAAAAAAATTCCTGGCCTTTAGAACCGTTTTTTTTTTGTACTGCAGTATTAGGTCCTACTTGATTATATTTCAATGATCTGTCGAGAAATGCCGTACAAGATACTTTTGTCAACGGAAAGTCTCTTTTACCCTCGTACTCACTTACACCGCTGTCAAGAAAGGAGTTGTTTCGTATGGTACTATAATTCTGAAAATATAATTCATGCTGGATCACATGACTACTAAAGAAGAGATTTTTGAAAGGGGCAGGTATCGTCGTCAGGGAAGATTTGACAAGCCTCTGAGTTCAACTACTGTTTAGTTTTATAGAAAAAACTTCCGTAAAAAACGTTTGGACTCTCGGGCAATATTTTCGTTAATCACAATAACAAAATAAATTGTATATCATGAAATCCCTACAACTTTCTTTAAAAAAAATTAAAATAAACTATTGACACTATCATCAAAAAAAAAAGAAGTTATTAGCCCATCATGAAATCACAACATGACCTTAAAAATAAATAAGTTCTGAAACTAACATGAAAAATAGGAGTTCTTAGCATAACATGATTTACAAATTGCAATTTTTAGACTTTTTTGTAAAATATTGACACATAAAATATAGAAATATTTGTGGGTTAGGTTTAGGTTAGGTTTGAACGTGAGTGGGCCCGTATCAGGCCCTCCACTGCGGCCGATGGCCTATTGTGGCTCACCCTATTGTTATATTTCTCCCAGTATATCCAATCTCTTGATGAAATTGAGGAATGCATTGGGAGAACAATTTACCAGGTTTTCTGGCCTTACTGTCGTATCGCCAAATATTGAGAATCTGGTTCTGGCCGCTGCAGGGCATGTAAACAGAATGTGTTCAGCCGTTTCATCATCCTCCATGCATCTTGTGCAAGTCCGATTTTATGCATGTGATGTTTGAGTTTGCAGCCAGTAAGCAAACCTACTATAACACTGAGATGCGCTCTGCTGAGTTCTAGCAGTTTGTCAGAGTCCTGTTTTTTCCTTGTACAAGCAATAAATGCTTTGGAATGGGCTAGGCCCGGTAGACTACGCCAGTACTCGAGTCTTTTATTGTCTGCCCAAGCTGTTATGACATTCTTGGCAGTGCTATATGCTAAACCGATTACCGGTTCTGGTCCAGTGAACGTTGTTTCGGCCCCCCCTTTTGCTAGGGCGTCCGCTATTTCGTTTCCTTCTAGGCCTGTGTGACCTGGTATCCAGACTAGGGTAACGTTGTTGCGTTGCGCCAGTCGGTTTAAGGTCGTAAACATAAATATAATGGACAAATTTTCCAATGAAACTCTTACTTATCTGAACATGGCTTCTCCTCTTATATAAATAGGTGACTGAAAAGGAAATACATAAATATAAATTTTGACCGTGGATAACCACTGGATTATTAAATTCTATAACAAACCGAGATCTTCTAAAAAAAAAAACTTACAAACACAAGTACGAAAGAACAAAAAAATGAATACAAAGCATATAGAAATAAATTAATAACGTAATTAAAAATCAAAAAATTAATATTACAAAAGGAAACTCAACGACGTTAAGGGAAATGGGAAAAAACAGGGGAGATTATCAACGAAGTGACGAATAGAAATCATAAAATACAATCAGTAAACGGTATATCTGATTTTTTTATAGATATTAAAAATTCAAAAGGTGAAATAATAGCAAATAATAAAAATAAATCTGATAACTTCAATGAGTTTTTTATTGATGTGGGATGGGAATATAGCTTAAATTTGATTTCAAATACACTGGCAAGAATATTAACAATTTCTTGCCTGCAAAAGATATGGATATAGGATTTTCAACAAAACGGATGTTGTTGAAGTCTAATTTTGAAGAAAAAGATACATTCGTTTTTTTGTAAGAATGTCAGAAGTTTTTAGTTGCAACTGTAAGCAAAATTTTGCAACGTTCATGTTTAAATTATGAGATTGTTGAGTGAATATCATGTCTTGATCCTACTTTGATTGTAGTAGATCTCTGACTGTCACTAAAAAGAATGAATATAGTTTGGAAAAATGTAATGAAAAAAAAGAGTTGTCTGCCGAAGAAGCAGAGGTACTCAAACAAAAATTCAAAGAATTCATAAACTAAAACTCAAATTTTTTTACAAAGTATAAATACGAACATCTTCATTCTTATTACAACTCATTACTGAAAGATAAAGGTGAGCTTTTGAATTATGGAAGTTGATTAAATTAATCTTGATTTTATATCATGACAACGCTTCTGTAGAAAGTGGTTTCTCAGTTAATAAGCAATTGCTTGTTGAAAATTTGAAAGAGAAATCGCTTGTTGTTTATGACAACCGAAAATATTATTATTGATGATAAAAGTTTGAGGTATTGCCGTAAATCAAATAAAAAGTATGAAGAACCACTTGAAGAAAACAATAAAAACTGAAGCCGTTAAAAATGATCGAAAAAGTAAATAAACGAAAAATAAAAATTTAAATGAAAATGTTGAAAATGTAGAAACAAAGAGTAAATAGTACCCTGAATAAAGAAAATGAGGACATTCAGAAAACAATTGTCAAGTTACAGCTCAATTTAGGGTTTTAGGTGTATTCTTTTAATTTTTGTTGGTGGTTATACTTTCCTCAGGTGACATGTGAAACGTGAAACGTTTCACTTATTTCAATAAATTTGGAAGCCCCAAGACTTCATCCTTCAATTCCATTCCTGAACATTCCCATTGGAAAATTAAAATTTCCTTTAACAGAAAAAATAATTTTTATTATTATTTTTTTTAATAATAAGAAATTATGATCTCTTCACTCAATGGATCTATATCTGATTCACTGAAAATAATTAACTTAACCATAAGTATCCTCATAATTGGGCCTAGTGTCTGTTTGGACAGTGAAGGTTTTTTTAAACACATCCATTATTGGTCATGGAAAACTTACAAGTCAGACATGGAATACCTGGAAAAGTCAGGGAATTTCATTTTTCAAAATTGGTGGGTACCCTGAGGAAACTCATTTCTATATTCCGACCAAGTCCATAGGAAATTATTGAATATAAGAGGTCTTTATATCTACCAATGCTTAATTATTGAATATAAGAGGTCTTTATATCTACCAATGCTTAGTTTAGATGTTCCATAATAGGGATAGTATTCTATTGGCAGTTTTTAGGAAAACGCATACACAAAGATTTATTTTCTTTTATGGTACTAAACTATATAATCACTCTATGACGTAAAAACTCTCAATCGCTTATCGAATCATACAACTTCAATTAAAAAGTTCATATTCCTAAATGAAAAGTTACGATTAATTTTAAAAGAATAAACAGCATAATATTAAACTGCCTTTCGACGCATACTAATGGTGGATTTATGCGGCAGTCATAAGGAAGAATATTCGTCAATGATTGGTTGGAGTAAGCGGTTCCACCAATCATTGACGAATATTCTTCCTTATGACTTATGCCCATCTACCTCTCTTGTTCGCTCAAAAACACACAAACATTCTATTCAAACTTACATCCCTTTTACTGAAATTTGCAATCACTTTGTTCTGTAAATTTTGTTTTTTGTTAATTAAGCCCATCCAGAGAACAGGTAATGTCACAACACAAGCAAATCGATTGCTTAGGTTGATTGCTTGTTTTTGGAATGGAATCATAACAATTTAAAATTTGTAGTCTAACAATGAATTACTGCTACTTCTAATATCACAATGTCCGAAGTATGGCTTTCCTATAAATATGTTACTGATAATCTATGAATTGATTTGAGATCAGCGTACTTATCTATGAATTAAATTAAAAACCATCCATCGTCCATTTCAAAAACCCAACCGACGAAGAAATCCGAACATCGAATAGTAACCGGTGAGCAGTTTCTCAGCAGGATATCTAGGGGACCAATAATAACAGTGGCGATCTACCCGCCCCACCCCATTTTTTCCTAGGCCTACTATTCGACTTCGGAGAGGGATGAGTCATGCCTCACACCCTTTATGCAGTTCGGATGTGGTTCGGATGTATCAGAGGGGTGCAAAATCCGAAGCCAGCGTTCTCGTCGATTTCTGTTTAGTTAACACGTGTGCGCCTCGTATTGAGCCGTCGTTGTATTGTCAGTTGTTGCTTTCAATGTGGTCGGTCAGATAATTTTGTTGTATTCATTACTTCGAATTTTGATAGCTGTAAAAGCTTGTTAGGAAATCGTAACTGATATACGGGGTGTCCCAGAATACAGGGGACAAACTCCGGCGGTGAAATCCTCACATCATTTCAAGGCTAAAAGTTCCAATAAAAATATACTCTAAAGTGAATATTAACTGAGATAGAGGGTGTTGAAAGTGACAAAAAAAGATGTTTTCAAGAATAACTCCTAATGAAATTGGGTGTGTCACATGACAGCATTCAGTTCCAAATTTCAGTGCAAATCACTTGTTTGTAACTACCCCTACCCCTAATCGCCACTCCCCAACTTTCACGCCACTGGATTAATATCTATTTCATCTTCTTTTTCTGAATTCTCGATATTTTCTAAACAAAAAGGGTTTTCAAGATATTCGAAGTTGAATAAGTGCGTGCGAATGTGATTCGGAAACTCATTGTTGATTGTATTGTTAGAAGTTGCTATGTAATTTGTTTCAAATATCGGGAAATTTTTGTGAAAAGATCCCTCATAAATGCCAACAATTTTCGAAATATTTGAATTTGTACTCATTACATGGTGTGGAATCTGTTGGTTATATTGTTATAAATAGTTATACATTCCTTTCAGAAATGAGGAGATTTTTTTAAATTTTAAATGTTTTTCGGTACTACAGTTTTATGGGTTGCTAATCCTTAAATTTTTTCCGCCATCTTCTGAAATTCATCGAGAAATACCACTGTGGAAAAAATATATTTGAAATTTCACCATAATGCCATGATTTTCAATACAAAAGACATAGCAACGTTTAACAAAATAATCAACAGTGACTTTCCTTGTCACATACGCACGCACTTATTCAACTTAAAAAATCTTGAAAACCGCTGATATTTTTAATAATGAAACCTATCCCTTTTTTGTATAGGAAATGTTGGGGATTAAGAAAAAGAAGATAAAATCGACATTAATCCAGTGGCGTGAAAATTGGGGAGGGGCGATTAGGGGCACCAACCTCCCGTACGCCTCTGTTCGAAGTTACAAACTCATGATTTACATTGAAATTTGGAACTGAATGCTGCCATGTGATATACCAAATTCCATCAAGAGAAGATGAGCCGTTATGGAGTTATTCTGGAAAACATAATTTTTTTTGTAATTTTCAACACCCTGTAACTCGGTTATTATTCATCTTAGGATATATGTTCTTTGGAACTTATAGCCTCAAAATGAAGTGAGAATTCTACCATCGGAGTTTGTCCTCTTTATTCCGAGACACCCATGTAACTATTCTAACTGGTCTATTCTCTAAAGTCGTTATTTAACGAGTCGTTTATTAACGATTGTAGTTAAATTTACGATTACGTCAATCTAAACGACATTTCACATATTCGTATTCTGTAAACATTGTCGTTACGGCTTCAGTCGTTATCAAATGAATAACGACAAACCTGCATTTTTGAGACGGTAGTTCACGTAAATTCATGTTTTGTGATTGAGTGATGGATGAAAACTTAATTTTTAAAACTATCGGTGTCGCAGTTCTTTGATTAGATGATGGAAATTTGAATCAACTATGGAAATTGGTGAATATAATGAAATTGTGAAAAAGAATTAAACTATTATACAGGCAACAATTTTTCGAATATATGGATGAATTGGAAAAAAAGTTGTGGTTTCGAACAATAAGTATGAACCAAGTAAACCAGAAATTCTCAAAGTAACTTGGGACCTCCTAACAGCCAAACTGAACAGCTCTGTTGGGAATTTTATATTTACCTATACAGGGCAATTCAAATTCGACACCCACCATTTCTTCTAAACTACAGGAGATACGTCGAAGCTTAAATTGGGGCAAGGTTGCGTATTCTGGTACTTAACAAAATACTGTTTTGAAACTTGGAAAATTCCGAATATTTCCGGAAATATCGGGAAAAAACTGAAAATCAGAATTTTCGTGTTTATTTTTTTCTATCGTTATTTGACAACATAGCTCAAAACCAAAAGTACATTTTCATTGATACTTTTTTCAGCTACACGTTTTCATGTTCAGATTCATCATCAACTTTTTTTTCTGTTATGGGCGCCATATTGTTTTTTTATACAGAAAAATAGTGATTCTCATTCTGATTTCATTGATGTATAATTTGTTATGATTTGCACTTCTGAAACCACAGATATTAAAAAAAAAAACAACTTCATCTGAGATGGTCATGACTCCATCGAAAAAATTTCAATCTGGTCGGTCAGATAATTTTGTTGTATACATTACTTCAAATTCTGATGGCTGTATAATCCTGTTAGGAAATCGTAGCTGATATATGTAACTATTCTACACGTTCAGTTACCTGAGTCGTCGTTTTATTGTCAGTTGCTTTCAATGTGGTCGTTCAGATAATTTTGTTGTATCCATTACTTCAAATTTTGATAGCTGTAAAAGTCTGCTAGGAAATCGTAACTGATGTATGTAACTATTCTACGTTCAGTTACCTGAGTCGTAGTTTTATTGTCTGTTACTTTCAATGGGTCGGTCGGATATTTTAGTTCTATTCATTACTTCAATTGATGATTGCTTTAAAAGACTGTTAGAAAATCGCGAGGGGGAAGTAACTAGCCATTTTTTGCACACCTAATGAAAATAATGCAGTAATTAACTCTAATGAAAAATAATTACCATTAATGATGTTATAATATTCATCGGAAAATCACTGATTAAAATCCGCGTCTGCTCAGCGATCACCGAGGCGATCACTTACCGATTGTCAGACGGCATAAATTTGCCAACTTGGAACCGAAAAAAATCATATCACGGATCCCCAGAAACATAGATTTCGATTTTAAGTTGAATATGAAATGATTAATGAAGTAATGAAAATGTTATGATGTACACCTAATGAAAGAGTTAGTTCCCCCTCGGAAAATCGTAACTGATTTATGTAACTATTCTACGTTCAGTTACCTGAGTCGTAGTTTTTATTGTCAGTTGCTTTCAATGCGGTCGGTCAGATAATTTTGTTGTATTCATTACTTCAAATTTTGATAGGTGTAAAAGCCTGTTAGAACATCGTAACTGATATTTGTAACTATTCAATTTTCAGTTACCATGATATCAAAACTAACATGAACATTAAAATTGCAAGCTATATGCTTAAAAGTTTTGAACTTGGCAACAGAATACTAGGTATTATGAAGAAAATGGATGTATACTTGAATTTTAAAATAGTATTGGGAATGTGTTTTGGGTGCTTTCACCGTCAACAGTCTGAAAATGAAATGAATGTAAATCCAAGGAAAGGAATGAAGTGTAAAAGAGCAAATGCAATTGCGTTTACTATTATTCTCTTGAATAACATTATAGAATTTTGTAAGTAACGGTATTCTAGGCATATTCTATCTGATATAAAGATACCTAAATTCAATTTAACTGAAAGATATTTCTCTTTTCCAAAAAACCGTTGACGTTTCGAAGACTATATCTGTCTCCGTTATCAAACCTCGCTGAACCTTCATTTTTATCGTGTTTGAGGATACGATCTTGTTGGACAAAATCAAAATATGTCCACTATTTAATTATACTCTTTGGTATTGCCTGAGCTTTCGAAATTCTTTATTTCATTTTCGAAGGCATCTAAAAAGGTATTTGGTGAAAATTAGGAATACTTAAATATTTCAATCTTCATCATGACGTTTAATTTTGAATCAAAACAACCAGAAACCTCGAAAAATTTCCTAATAAAAAGATAAACACAGGAGAATGAGATGATGTCAAAATGATGTTTGAAAATTTTTATTTTTGTGAAGGGTGAAATCTTGATGATTTACATTCTAACAAATAGAGAATGATAGGGGAAAATGGGAATGGAACTAAAAGAAAATTAAAATTGTTTTTGTAGAAATAACTTTGTAACGGTTTATAATTTAATTCAGTAGTTATGAATTCACTAGATTCAATTTTGTTTTAAGTATTATTTAAACTCAATAAGTAGGTATAAATCTGAGTCCTTCAATGTCAGTTCTTTTATTAATTGTTTTTTCATTTTTACCAATTTCAACCATCTCTAAAAATATTCTTTTATGATAATTTTTTTCAATTTTAATATTTTAAAATAATAAAAATTGAAAAAATCATACATAGGTATAAGTATTTAAATTCAAAATCATGTGAAAATTAATGGCATATGTATATGTCGGAGATTGAATATCAAAATTGAAAAAAATTATAACATTTTTTTAAACTGAGTTATAATATCAATATACAGGGTGTTAATTAAGTAAGTTGACAAACTTCGGGAGGTGATTCTTTGAAGGTTTTCAGGACGAAAAGTTCATATAAACATATGTCCCAAACGGCTTGGTTTTCGAGATACAGGGCGATAAAAATAAATTTTTTTCAAGATTTTTTAGAGTTAACTTCGACATTTTCGACAATAATCAGTTCAAATTTGGCAAGTACAATCCATTCAATAGGGCGCACGATACAAAATAATGCATTTCTTAAATAATTCACAGGGTCCTCCTTTTTTCAGAGTCAAGCTTTGTTCAACCCTTCAGAATTTTTTTTTCCGCCGCCACTGACATATTATGAGAAAGGAATAATCAATGTTGTTTAATTTAACATCTTTTTGATATCTTGCATTTTTTCATTTACTTGTTCGGTTCAGGGGCTGTAATGAAAATATTAATTTAAACATTTTCCAGTGTGGCATAACATAAGAAAATTTGAAAATTAAACATTTTCAATTATTGTAAATTGATGGAAATATTTTTTCAGAATTAGAAAAATCTACGATGAATAAAAATTATACAATAAAAAATATAAAGACAAGCTTTTATACAAATGCACTGAAAATGAAAAAATAATTTGTTTAATTTTCTGTAGGTTATTCTGTGAGTATCAAAATCTTTCTGTACAAGATTACCTAGATCAAACAATGAAATGAATTATTTCAGTGTATTGTATAAAAACTTTAAAATGTTTTCTTTTTATAATTTTAATTTTTAACATTTTAGTTTATTTTTTATGTGAAACTGAAAATCTCCAACCCAAAAACCATCACATACCAATTTTGAACAGAATCGGATCATAATCACAAAACTCGTCCGCCATATTGGAGCCGCCATTTTGTTTTTTAACAAACATTTTTTTAATGCATTGTCACCGGAATTACGGAAACCTGCCAAATTTCAAATTGATCGGAGTATTAGAAGTGGGTCAAATTCAACTTTTATTAAATTGTTTGTTAGTTAGTTACAAGTGAAGCTAAATAAAAGCTTGTTATTGTAAAGATGTGATTTCTTTTTGTGATATCTAACAGAAAACTACTATTTCCCCGTCACTGCGGTACGCTGGATATTAAACTAGATCTGACAGGTATTGGGAAAACCTTAACTTTCAACCTGAAGATTCTGATGGTAAAAATGTGCATTTTCATTGAGATATTTGATTAAAAATGTTTTTACCCATCAGTCTTGATAGAGAACTCATACAAATTTTTTGTTATTTTAAAAAAAGATATTTTTTAGTTTTCAATTGAACGTTTCCTTTTCAACATAAAAAACTTCCGAAAGGTAATCCTGTAATGGAAGATAGTTAATAGGGTTTATCTAATAGTCGCAGATCATTACACATTTGATTTTCATTTATGAATCTCTGGTCATAACTCCGAAAAACTAAATCAAACAAATTTTTGTTTCCGTACGGAGTACATTATTTTATCAGAAATTTCGGTTTGTTTTTTCTTCTGCAGTAACGCAGAAATTTTGTAATCAATTTGAATTCATTAAAATAGCAAAGTGGGCTTTGATATTAATTCATTTATATAAATATCAACAACTTGACAGTTATCGAAAGTTGAGAAACTGTCTCATTGTTAATTCTTCATTAGTGCAAGCTATAAAGCAGATTCATTCAATATTCCTTTGGATAAAATGGTTGAATATACAAATTCAGAAATGGCAGACATGCACTTAATGTATGGAATGGCTGATGGTAACGCTCGTGCCGCCAGACGAATGTATCTAGAAAGATTTCCACAACGTCATATTCCCAGCACACAAATGTTCATCAATATTCACTCCCGTCTTCGTGAAACGGGTACTTTCAAGAGGTCTGCTGTTCTCATAGGAAGACCCAGGAGAGTTAGAACAGTTCAGATAGAAGAAGCTGTACTTAACGAAATTGAGCAGCATCCAGACACCAGTACAAGACAAATTGCGGCACAGTTTAACGTAACCCATGTATTGGTATGGCAAATTTTAAAAGAGCAACAACTTTATCCCTATCACATACAGCGTGTTCAAGCTCTTCTGCCAAGGGATTTTCCAAAGAGATTAACTTTTTGCACTTGGATTCGAAATAAATTGTTGGAAAATCCATGGTTTTTATCTCAAGTGTTATTCACCGATGAGGCATGCTTTTCCCGTAAAGCCATTATTAATTTTCACAACAATCATATGTGGGCTGATGAAAACCCACACGCCGTGATTGAAAACCATTTTCAAGAGACGTTTTCTGTGAATGTTTGGATTGGAATTGTAGGGAATTTCCTCATCGGGCCACATTTTCTGCCTCATAGACTCAATGGTGACCATTATCGACATTTTCTTGAATTCATCTTACCTGGACTCCTAGAAGAGATCCCACTGAGGGAAAGAATTGGAATTTGGTTTATGCATAATGGTGCTCCAGTACACTTCAGATTGGTTGCACGCCAATATTTAGAAGAGAATTATTCTGATCGCTGGATTGGGCGTGGTGGGCCACAACTTTGGCCACCAAGGTCACCCGATATGAATCCACTTGATTTTTTCCTCTGGGGGCAACTTAAATCATTAGTGTACCGAACTCCAGTTCAAAGTGAAGAAGACCTGAGGAATCGCATACAGGAGTCATGCGGAATTATAAGAAACATTCCTGGTATTTTTGAGCGTGTCCGCCAGTCTATGGTTAGGCGCATAAACGGATGCATTGAAGTTGGCGGTGGCCATTTCCAGCAGCTGCTCTGACATATCAATTTCAATAATGGTCCTTTTCTGAACTTAATTTTATTCATAGGGAATTTATGTTACTTTGCTCTAGTATTTGATAATAAAGTTATTCACTATTGAAAATGTCCAAAATTATTTTGCCATAATTAACTTTGTGCAATACATATTCAACCTGAGTTATGGTAAAAAATGTATGGGAGCTCCATAACATTACATTTTCTCTACACGAGCAGAAAATAGCTATTTGTGTAATGAGAACAAAATGACGTATTGCGTCACGCGCTAATCTTTGGAGAGTGGCAATGACACTTCGAGAAATGAATTATTTTATATCATGCGCACTATTGAATGGATTGTACTTGTCCAATTTGAACTAATTTGGATCGATTATTGTCGAAAATTTCGAAGTAAACTCCAAAAACTCCTAAAAAATGTATTTTGATCACCCTGTACTTCGAAAACCAAGCCGCTTGGGACATGTTTATATGAACTTTTCATCTTGAAACCTTTCAAAGAATTACCCTTCAAGTTTGTTAGACTATTTGCTTCTCAAATTTCTTTATGTTATGCGTTACTGGAAAATGTTTGCGTTAATATTTTCATTGTAACTCCTGAACCGTACAAGTAAATGAAAAACATCAAGAGAGCAAAAAGATGTTAAATGAAACAACATTCATTATTCCTTTCTCATAATATGTCAGTGGCGGCGGAAAAAAAAATTCTGAAGGGTTGAACAAAGCTGGACTCTGAAAAAAGGAGGACCCTGTAAATTATTTGAGAAATGCATTATTTTGTATCGTGCGTACTATTGAATGGATTGTACTTGCCTAATTTGAACTGATTATTGTAGAAAATGTCGAAGTTAACTCTAAAAAATCTTGAAAACATTTATTTTTATCACCCTGTATCTCGAAAACCAAGCCGTTTGGGACATATGTTTATATGAACATTTCGTCCTGAAAACCTTCAAAGAATCACCTCCCGAAGTTTGTCAACGTACTTAATTAACACCCTGTATATTTATATGTTCAATTAAATATTGTATATATTTTGTAACGTTAGCGGAAATTCATTTAGGTCGGAAAAAAACTCTTCTTTACTTTTCCAAGCTTTCGACAAATTTATTTGCCTTAAATCAAGGCTAAAAAATTGTAAATGGTTATGAAATATAAAAGATGAAAACATGGCATGAAATTACATGTAAAATGAGTTAAATTAACCAATATGTAATATACATAAATATATAAAATATATCGACATGACAAGAAGTACATAAAATGTCACCCTGATTGACATTTCCATTGAGTGATTGTGGAAGTATCGTTGTTAGGTTGTTCAGATGATTTTCTTTCAATAATTATTATAACCATATAAATTATTTTGTAAGTAGAAATGAGTAAATTTTGATAAGTTGGTCGATGTCAGATCTCTTATTCATATTATTATTATTATCATTATTAATTGCAACCATTTCTAATAAAATGATCTTTGTCAAATTTCGTTCTTGATAATAATTATTGTATAATCATAACTCATTGTGATCTTGATTAACTACATGATCAGAGAGAGCGCAAGAAAGTTTCTATAGTCTACAGTCACTTTTATTAGCAGCAATTCGAGATTTCAAAATTGACTCGATTTTCCAGTGAGTTTTTGTTGCAATGTACCTACTACCTATACTATAAAACTTTATTGCTTTTCGTCGGTGCATATTCTGTCTTTCAATTTTGTATATAATCTATTTATTGAAAAGATATTTCTTTGTGATATTTTAATATTGAATTCACTTTTCAATACATTGATAATTTTTTGAGACAATTTTTTTATGAATAGTATTTATACGAAAGTAATTGTGTTACTGAAATTAGGTACATTAGTATCTAACTGTATTCACAGTTTCGTTAGAAATTGTGTTGAACAATAATTTATTGAGGAAGCTCTATAGGATAAGAATTATTGTCTCTTAATACTTCGTACAGTTTTTTTTTCATTTTGATCCAATAGAGATGGTGTATTTATTATTTTATTATTTCTATCCTTCATTCCCAAACTGAAATTAATTTTTTCTTTTCATATGGATGGTGACAAAATAAATTGATATTTTTTATACAACTTCAGCTAGATTTGATGTGCCAATCTAAATTATTGTATTGTTTTCGGTTCTTACCAAAAGAATGTCTAAAAATGGTATTGTGTAATCTGTTTCTTCTTCTTTTGTGAATTGAATGTTTGGATTGAAATTACTGTTTCTTTAATTTTATCATGTGGAACTGAGCAAATTAGCTATCGTCTACATATGGAATGCATTTCAAAAGAAAGTTTGGAAGTACAGAATTCTAAAAGAAAATTGGTCAAACTGTTGAACCCATTGGGGAACCTAAAATTCGTTTGTAAATTGTATTTTGAAATACATAGTAAGTTGTTTCGAAAAGTAAATGAATGATTTCAAAAAACATAATTTGGGAAATTTTACAACGTACCTACTTTTATTTTATTTCAGTGTTTCTTTATGCTCATTTTGATGAGGTTAATATGTACATATATTATTCAATAATACTTCAACGTCCAAACTTATGATAACATTACCAGAGGGAATTTGTTTTTCCTGAATGAAAATTACAAAGTCGAAAGGGTCTTTTACATAATAATCGTATGAAACTGTCATAGCTATATTACTAATTTTTACTATTATGTGCACTATAGAAGAATTAAAGTAGGTTATGAATTTTTGGTAATCCGAAGAATTTTGGACTGTTTGCAGTGTAGAATGTCTATTATTTCTTTTCTTCCTCATTAATATATTTCTTTGTTATATATTTTGTTTACTAAACTATTACATTTCTGTTGATTTGTACTTGTAGGCTCTCGATTATGTTTTTGGTAACATTTTTTATCATTCAGTTATTTAAAATTTGAATATAGTCATCTCTTTTCATGATAACATTTCCCTTGCCGGAATTGGTAATCATCAAACCAGGATGATTTTTCAGAAATAATTTAGTTTTCTTGAATAACTGATAAAAGTAATTTTGATTATTTGAAGGTCCGTGCAAATAGTTAGTTATTATATTCGTTAAATTACCTCTGGAAAGATATTTTTATGCGGAACTAAATTATTTATCTATATATATTCTATATTATTAAGTATATCAACTGATAGTAAAGTAACAGAAACATCACTTTTTGTTGGAGGTATACAAAACTATTAACCCAATGAAAGAAATGATTTGATGTTAGTTGGTATTTCAATATCAGTTAAGTTCTCTTACCAATTGTCTTTGATAATGTTTCTTTTACTTGATGTTTCGGTTGATCCAATTTCTGAATATTATATATTTAAAGGTGAAAAATACACCCAAATTATATGAAAGGTTTGATAATAACCTGTAGTAAGATTTAATGTTCGTATACGGCGAAGGTTGAATTGATTCAATTAATAGAAATGAACCACGGTTCTTCACTGTTTCATTCTCCTTGGAGCCATATTTATCTACTTAACTTTTTTTATCGAATTTAAATTGAAACTTTAGATGTGTCATTGGAGATTCTGTTTTCTAAAACTCAAAACTTTCTGAACGTGATTAATTTAATTCAAGAAAAAAATAATTATAACTCCTATCCCTGCGAGCGAGAATCGTACATTGTTATGAAATGCCAGATTCATAAATTTCTCTTGTTATCTTATCTCTCGGCAGAAATGATATAAATAGAATGGAAAATACACTACCTGACCTTGTTCAATAATGAGCTAGTGAACCCTTGCGCGCTTTTCAACTCATGTGAGAATTTTTTTCAGCTTCACTGCTGAAGTAAATTATGAATTATCGTCCTCGTCTTGCTATTATTTGAATTAAAGAAAAAACTTAGGTTAAGTACGGTTCAACAATTATTTCGGAACATTCAGTATACATTTTCAAGCACATAAATAAGCCTTCTTCTTATCTATCACTGAAAACCTGGTCATTTAAATGAACGGAGATGAAACCAAATTTCGTAGTTGTCAATACCTGAAAAAGCAGAAGCCTAAACCAGTAGTTATACTTGTGGTATTTGCAGTATAATGCCATATATTATTTCCTTAGGGAATGATGGCGAGGGATTAATAGTGTTTATTCCCTCTTGTACTCCTATCAGATTTCTCAAATTAAATAATACCATGGAAACAATATAACCAAACTCAAAAGTGTCATTGTCAAACGCGTTGTGTTTGTGTATTTGTATTGAGATGAATGAAAGTGAAGAATCTTGCACTTGTACACCTGGAAAAATGTAACAAACTACGAGCGTTTTCAAAATGAAATTCTGAAGGATTTCAAGCAAAGAAGTCTTCCATTGCGACCCTGGAACAAATTAGGAAATTTATTGACAAAGCTCCTCCAAAGTTAATGATAATTCACGACCAATTCAGTTTATTAATTGTACAATTACTAATTTAAATGTCATCGAGAAATGAAGTTGTTCATTAAAAATCTAAAATAAATAAATTAGTCGTAAATAAAGTAGAGTATACTACTCGCAGTAATGGCTATTATTCTCTCGGAATGTTACTCCCTCGCCGCTAACGCTCGAGAATAATAGCTATTATTCACTCGTGGTATAATCTTCTATTATTTGTTTCAGAAAACATACAAAGTTTAAGAAATATTCATTTAAACAACAAAATGATTGCATATAAATAAACACGAACAAGTACAAACATATAAACAAGTAACATGAAAAATACAATTACAAGCAATAAACATATTGGGATATTGTCTCGTGGAAAATTTTAAATAACTTTAAGAAAGTTATAAAATAATAAAATTACCTACCACAAAGTAATGAAACCACATGCGATAACATCACAAATAGAATTCATGGATTAAAATTATGTCAATAAAAGTCATCCATAACATACAAACTTTTGTTAACAAGTAGGGAAATCCTTAACGTGTTTCTTGAAGGAGTGTGTTGATACAGATACAGATACAGATGTTGATGCTGTAGGTTCTTTATTTCATCTGGTAGATGAAACATTTGCAGGTACTAGTCAATTTTTACATCTGACGTTATAGTGTCTATGTTTTTCAAAGCAAAATACAGTAAGTAACTGATAAATTTACAAATATATCATAGTCAAGATTCAATATATAAGTATAAGTTATCCAGACTCCGTATAGCACGCTTTTCTTTTGAAGAATAAAAATACTTTGGGTTTAGCTGCTTGCCCCCGATGCACATTCAGCGCCGGATTGGGAATTTTTCTCTTACCGAGCTCCATCATTGAAGCGGCCTCCGTCCTTATGGAACATCACACGAGAATCTAATATTATTTTTCCGATACGAAAATGTCTGGAAATGAAATTACGCACCAATCGATTTTTGAAAATATTTATTTTAAAGAATTTGCTCATATATATATATATATATATATATATATATATATATATATATATATAGTAATAGTTTATATAAATTAGAGTCTGACAAATCTCGAAATTTAAATTCTAATACAACCTCTTTCTCCAATTCATATAACGCCCATAGATGGCACTGCATAAATCATAAACAAGTGTGGCAGCACAAATTTCATAATGACAAGTTATTTGACAGCTGACAAGTAACAATCTCCCCCTTCTCTCTCTTTTGTTTTGTGCTCTGCAACGAAATGCGTGAAATGGTTGACGCATTCGTCAGTTATTTTTAAAATATTTTTAAATATTGTTAATCTAAGTGAATCCTTAGAAATAATGTACTTTTTAAATATTTTACTGCAGTTGTCTCTGCTGAGATAATATGCTGTGCATACGGTGTTTCAATGTATTCGTATTTCGTCATCTTTTAAAAAAACTTGTGTCTACATAATGACCAAGGAAAAAGCATTAGCTATTTTCTTCAAACTAGTTAGTAAGTTGTTTTCCTCATTCATTAGTGTTATGCGTACATCATTAATAATTTTTCAGATGTCTTAAAATAAAGTTTTACGGAAGCTTGACAATTTAGCAACAATTTATGTAACAAGGAACTGTCACTACGGAACATAATTTCTTCTTAAATATTGGATAATATAACTGAGATCACAAAAAAAACAGTTAAACAATAAAACAGAAAAAGAACCACCCTTTACATTTTTTAGTGAGTAAGACGTCGTTTCATTATATTACTACTAGTTAATGAAAGGAACTTTCACAAAGGAACATAATTTTTTCTTAAATATTTAATAATAAATAATATAACTGAGATCAGCAGTAAAATTGATAACATATTCTGTTCCTACTTTATTGAGGAAATCTTTTTCGACAGACATTGATATGAAAGCTTCCAAGTTTCCCTGAGACAAGCAATTCCGATATTTATTTTGATTATATACGAGTTTGGAGAATGTTCCAGTTAAACTCCAGATAACTAACTAATAGTTTAGAATGTGATCCTTCAAACGTCATTTGAGGATTGTCTTTCACCATCTAAACTATTAGTTAGTTATCTGGAGTTTAACTGGAATCTAAAAAACTGACCCTTAGGGCCGGTCTTTTAACCTATAGATGAGTTCCAGATAACTCTATCTATCAGATAAGGATATGTAAACCTGTGAAGTTTATCCGATAGATAGTTATCAGAGACTTTATTGTGAGGTGAAAAGACCGGCCCTTAGTCGGACAAACGCAACTGGATCTACGTATGGACTGTCTCAATTTACAAATTTTCACAGCAAGAACGGACCATATGATAGGGTATGACAGGTCTATAATAAATAAACCGGAAGCAGGGCGTGTTAGACACTGCTCTCGCAGCTCATGATTGGAACGCGTTTGAAGTCGGAAAAATAAATACCAACTCTTTCAATAGAAACATCTAGTATAATAATAATGGTAAGTGTGGATGGTGACTGATGCGCTGCGACCTGATTAGATCTATTGTGCCCCATTTTCTTCTGCTATCTCAAGGTGTTCTCGTTTACAGCAGCCCCTCAAGCCTCAATTCCTTGAGGAATTTTAGGATTTTGAGGGGATCTATTCGTTGTATTTCTCCCACCGTCAGCTGGTGTGATCCCAGTATATTCAATCTCTTGTGATGTACAGCATAACACTCCATCAATATATGATGTGGTGTTTCTGGATGTCCCCCACAGAATCTGCAGGTGCTGTCCTCCTCTAAGCCTAGCTTCCGTAGGTGTTCTTTGAGTCTGCAGTGGTCCGTCAGGAATCCCGTGATTGTCTTTAGACTAGTTTTGTTGAGGTTAATCAGTGTCATCGATCTTGCTCGGTTGAAATTGCCGAGGAGATCTTTTGCCTGCCTTAACCCAGGAAGTCTTTGCCAGTATGTTGCTCTCTCATTGCTTCTTCAGTTTTATTGAGATCTTCTTAGAAGTAAGATTTTCCAAGTCCGCAGAATGGTTCTGGCCCGATCAGTGGCGTTGATGCCCCTTTTCGTGCCAGGGTGTCTGCTTGAATATTGCCCTCCACTCCAGCGTGCCCCGGCACCCAGAGGAGTATCACCTTGTTGTTCCTGCCTAGATCATTGAGTTTGTCATTCCCATCAGACGATCTCCGAGTTGATGTTATATGAGCTCAACTCTTTGATGGCTGCTTGACTATTGAAGAGGACTGCGAGTTCCTGTCGGGGTTGAACTGAATGCACCTTTCTTTGGCGTGAATTTCCGCTAGAAAAATTCTGGGGAACTGGAGTATTTGGTGCGAGGCTCAAAGACTCCTGCTCCAGTTCCGTCGGGAGTTTTGGACCCGTCCGTGTACCGTATTCTTTCCCAGTGTTCGAATGGATGCTGTGCTCCATTCTTTCTAGTAATTTCGTCAGTTGAGAGATCGGTAAGGTGTGAACTTTCGGTGGGGGTTGAGCCCCTTACAATGTGTGTTGTCCATTTGAGTCCGATTTTAGCCAACCTGAGGTTTGCTCCCCAAGCAGTTCTCACCATGATATGGAGAGGAGTGAGGTCCAGAATGACCTCTATACACAGAAAAAAATTTACACTATAAGCAAGAGTAGTATTCTTGACTGAAAGCTAAGATAGACTCATATATCCGCAAAGAGAACTATACTCAATTCAAAATAAACCTTATAGTTATATCCATTCATTTACTTCGCTCACAATGAAAAAGAATAAACTTGACAATAGTATAGTAACAATAAATTCAAAATCTAGCAAAACTTTAACTGAGAATATGTCGAATGGAATGAAATATAGCATTGTTTTTCAGAAAAAGTTTACTTATTTTCAGAGGAAATAAGAAATACTTCCAGTGAGTATAGGTATGTATATTGTAAATACTATTTTTCCTTCGACAGAGAATGAAATTGATAGAACTAACTTTAGAACCATTTGCAATAAATGTTTTTTTTTTCTCAACTGAAAGCTAAGTAAACTTCGAGTGAGTATAGTTATTTTCAAAAGGACTATTTTCTAAATCCCAGAGCAAGAATAAATTAACCTGAAATAAGAATAAAAAGAGTTGTGTCAATACTATTCACGAGTTAGGTTTAAAATATTTTGCATTTGCTTCAATATCATCTAAATTCCATCCAATTATAGTAAAGCTCAGTACAACTTAGTCATACTCGTCAAAATTAAAATAACTACTCTTAATGCAAAACTATCCTAGTTTTATAGATCGTATGTTTATGAATTTTGTTTGCATTGAAATTATAGAAATGGTCAAGAAATTAAATTTTGCTGTTGGTGTACACTCAACCAAAGCTAAAAAGTATTCAAGACTATGTTAATTTCGATGCAGAAGAAATGTCCAAAGCACTGTATCTATAAATTTATGAGTAAGTATAAATAATGTAGCACAGATCGGTAAATCGTTCTTTCAAAGATGAAGATAAGAAATATAGAAAAAGAATCTACGCGATTGAGATACGGCAGGGCATATAAGGGTTTGAATGAAACTGTTCAGCAGTGAATTTTCAAACACATTCTTTATTTGTAACAAAAAAACTTATTTTCCTTTCAGGGGGTTTATCACAGAACAAGGTTGCTCCTGAGCATAACACTTATTTCTAAAATGTCAATCAAAATACATTGTTTTCATGCAATATAAAAAATAAAATATTATATAAAAAACAGGCACATACACATACTGTATAACAGTATCATCGGGTGAGAAAAACAAATGCACTTGCAAGATATCACCAGTACGTACTGAACATAATGCGATTTCCTATACTAGCAATTCATTCTTTGATCAAGTCTTCAGACAGTTTTGAGACGTTTTCAGCTATTATTTCATGATCTTAAAAAAACAAAATGCATCTTTAATATAATGCGTATATACCCACCAACTTCAAATCATATATTGATTGAAAGTAATAATATTTTGCCTATCAACGAATAGTTTTTTTTGTTTTATTCTATGCATAGAAAGGTGTCTAAGAAAGGTAGGTATACCTGGCCAAACATAATTGATTCAGTCTTATACCCACCAATATGATTTACAGATATTATAGACAAGATTTAGCGCAAATCTATTACAACAGGACGCCATACTCTTTCTTACAGTTACAGAGATGTTATAATCACTGTTTTGGTTAATTGAATATAACTACTTACCGTTGAACACTGGAATCAGGTCTTCCAATTGCCATTCTCGTAGAAGTTCCTCCATTTCTTCACAACAATTATGGGAACTGGGGAACAATCCGAAAAGAGAAAAGACAAATTTCGACAGTTTAACAGCTAAACCTGAACGTCCTAAACACTTATGTCGCCTACCGGCCTACCGCCAATTCAATCGGACAATCTCGATCGACACGAGACGCAACGATCAACCCCACTACGTCGACGATTGTTCTATTTAGTCTACTTTCAAGTATAACAATAATTCAAGTCAGAAGTCTTAGGTGAAGTTAGGCCTAGTATTGATATAAGTTTTCATTGGTTATAACCAAAATATAGCTATTCTTAATAAAATTATGGAAAATATTCGAACAAGAATATGTTTCTACAATTGAGAATAAATATTCTAGTTCATAAAATACTTTTATTTTGATTCAATGATAAAATTAAGCCTATGGTTAACTCTAACTCATTTTGATGTTAGTTTTGCATTTTCTCAAAAGAATACAAATAAAAACTCTAATAAACTGTATATCCTTTCTTATTTTTAGACAAATAATCTTGTTAGATTGAGAATACAACACATCCAATGAAATGGATCGTAATCTTGTCAATCAAGAATATCTCTCTTGATTGACAAGATTACGATCCATTTCATTGGATGTGTTGTATTCTCAATCTAACAAGATTATTTGTCTAAAAATAAGAAAGGATATACAGTTTATTAGAGTTTTGATTTGTATTCTTTTCAAAAAGAAAGTAGCTTTTTCTTCTTTCAAAACAAATCCTTTCAGTTCGAAAATAATAAAATTTAGTTGGAGAATATTTTTTCAAGACTATTGTTATACTTAATTACAAACCAGCATATTTTTCTGTGTACGTTACAAAAATTTGAAATTTTTTATCTTGTTAAAAACAGCAAAAGGTAAGATTTGCGGTATTTTTTACATAGGTACATAATCTAAATATGGTCAGGTAAGAAGAAAAGGTTTGATAGAATTTTTCGTTTTGGATAAAATTTTTTTTTTCAGGATGTCCTACGAAAAAGAGCAGGAATATTTACAAAAATTACTGGACGATGCAATGATAGAGGGTGATGATGTAGACATTGAGTACGATGATGAGGAAGATCATTTGGAGGAACAATTGGACAATTCGGATTCAGAGCAGGAAATTTCTGACACTGAACAAGAAACATCAGAATCATTACACGGTCCATTTTTTATAGGAAAAGATGAAACCACTAAGTGGAGAAAACACCAACCGCCAAAAAATGTTAGGACAAGGTCTGAAAATGTAGTAAAACCCCCGGTCCAAAGGTATCTACCAAGAATTTGACAGATCCACTTGAGATCTGGAAATTATTTTATACTGATGAAATTTTTAATATCATTGTAGAGCATACAAATAAACACATTAGTGCAACTGTATAGCGAATTATACTCGAGAAAGAGACGCTGCTCTTACAAATTTATCTGAGATTCAAGCATTACTTGGGTTACTCTACATGTCTGGAGTTGGTGATTCACAAGTTTAACAGTCCCAATAATAGGAGAAGAAGAGAGTTTTTGCAAAATTTATTAGTAGACAACGGCAACGGGCTCAACTGACTTACTTGCCAAGACAGATATCATCAAGAATCAGCGAACTAATTGAATATGAGGAACCAAAACAACGTCTAGCAGCAGTAAATGAAAACAATGTTCTTAGACGAGGCCGTTGTGGATTTTGCGACCGAAAAAACAATCGACGTACCAAAAACTCTTGCGTAAGGTGTGAAAAATATATGTGCCTGAAACATTGTACTTTTATATGTTCGGAATGTATTAAACATGGTACTGATTGAATGAAAATGTTCAATAATACTTGTTTGTTCTTGATCATTCACATACAAGGTTTCATTGGTTAAAAAACTACTATTTCTCAAGTTGCGGACTCTCAGTCCGGCGCGTGTACTTTTGTTGAAAATTGTCACGCGTGTACCGGAATGTTTTAATGATCTTTTCTACGTGTCTGTTCCTTTTGAGTCTAGGGCAGGGGTTCTCAAATTTTCGGCTCCACGAACCCCTCTTAAAGTTTCCAGGTGACAGCGAACCCCTTAACCTTAACTAACTGATTAAATCCCCCCTCCCCCCCAAAGAAAATAATAAAATTGAATGTTGAAGAAAATAAGGTTTTTTATTTCAATACAAGGTAACAAATGAGGTGTAAAAAGAGATATATCTTTCTAATATTAATGTGATGGGTGTGCTTGTTTCTTGTCGCAAATGTATCAATTTTAAGAGTAATTTTGGACAATTTTAACCTTAATTATGACTCGGTATCAAGTCGATATCTGTTTTTAGTTTTAATCATGAACAAGTGTGAAAAACCACTCTCACATAAGTATGTTGTAGCAAAGGGTAAAAGGAAATTTACCGCTTTGCGTGAGAGTTCGGGATACTCTTCCTGTCTAGCTGACCAAAAATCTATGAAAGACATCCTTTTTAAATCAGCTTGAAGAGTTTCATCTACGGACATTTCTAATAATGACTTCTGTTGCTTAATACTCAAACTAGAATTTATGCTCTCGTTCGTGACTGCAAATCCAGCCATCTTTAGCATTATCAATATCCGGAAAATATCTTTTCAGTTCGTCGGAGAGCTGAGAAAGATGAAGAACAATTTCAGCCCTTATTTCGGAATCCACGAATAAGGAGTTCGTCGTCATAAATTCATACAAAAGAGGAAAACATTCAAAGATATTTGATCTCAGAGTTTTCCAAAATTCAATTTTTTTTATAAGCGCGTTTATTTTGTCCTGCACAGCGAATACAATGCACGTGGAACCTTGCATCGAAGCATTCGTTTCATTGAGACAAGAAAAAATGTCAGCTAAATAGCTTACTCTTTTAGGCCAGGTTTCATCTTCAAATCGGAATTTAAGGTGGAAGTCACTGCCAGTCATCATGCCACCATTACGTAAATCTTGTCGCGAACCCCCTACCGTCGAATGGCGAACCCCTAGGGGTTCGCGTACCACACTTTGGGAAACCCTGGTCTATGGTAAGCCCTAGATACTAGTATCTTGTCTTATCTAGTATTCTTGTCTTATATTTGTATTCGAAAACGTTTTACGATTTTATACGCGTAGAGATTAAGTTTGAAACAATAAAAGCAGTTTTAAATAAACGCAGTTATTCATTGCTATTTCGAAATAATGATACATTATGCAGTTGAACCTCACAACACCGCAGACATGCATTTGTTTTATCGTATCGGTGGCGTGGCGAGGCCGAGACCTACTTGAACTGATAATCCAAAGTTGTTTTCGACTTTTGTTATTTTTAGTCGCTGAACGCTGAACGATCCTGTGGTCCCTCCGCTGCTGTTGGTTGCCGAGAGAAGTCTTCGCACTTGCAGAAATGCGCGATTTTTTTTTCGTTTCGTTCGTTTTTAGGGCGAGCCTGCGGTCGTCGAACCCCCTTTTTTCATCTTCGACGTAATTTGGTTTGAACTGAGTTTCGTTCGTAACGAATCGGCGATGCACGGTAGGATTAGTCAGTCGCCGAGGAATTTACACTGAAATACTTTACATCCATGTAATGTATTATACAGAGAGATTGATGAAATTAAACGTTTTTGCACAACTGTCAGAAGAACTTGAAATTTCTGCACTCTATTGATGCGTAAATGTTTACTTTTTTCACTGCCAAAATAATTCACAAAATAAACATTTAACAGAGTCAATTATTAATTGATTATTCATCATAAAACAATTTCATTTATTGGAATAATAATTGATAGTTCGAACAATTGCTTCCAACATAAATTCTCGAAGATGTTCCATGTTGCGCTGATCAGAAACGTTATATATTTCTTGAAGAGTTGATTCCACAATTTTATCAGATATTTTAATTTGTTTGGAAGAAGATGGACAATTCAATAGTTTGTTATAAATCTTAATTTTGTTATTCAAACTATCTTCTACATATGCTTTTTACGTTTTATGCCCAACATAAATTCTCAAAGATGTTCCATGTTGCGCTGATCAGAAACGTTATATATTTCTTGAAGAGTTGATTCCACAATTTTATCAGATATTTTAATTTGTTTGGAAGAAGATGGACAATTCAATAGTTTGTTATAAATCTTAATTTTGTTATTCAAACTATCTTCTACATATGCTTTTTACGTTTTATGCCCAACATAAATTCTCAAAGATGTTCCATGTTGCGCTGATCAGAAACGTTATATATTTCTTGAAGAGTTGATTCCACAATTTTATCAGATATTTTAATTTGTTTGGAAGAAGATGGACAATTCAATAGTTTGTTATAAATCTTAATTTTGTTATTCAAACTATCTTCTACATATGCTTTTTACGTTTTATGCATGTAATGTTGCCCCCTGCATTGGCCAGAAGAGTTACAGAACTTCTCCTGAAACAGTGACCTGTTTAGCTCTTATATGTCTTTTCCAAGCCATTTTGCAATAAAGCTGGGAATTTCTCCTATTTATTTATCCCCATATGTTGCTTAATACATTTTCCTCTCGAGTATTCCAAAAATAATCTGTTACTTTTTGTATGAGGCGGCCGTAGTGCTCTATACTTGCGGTATATCTCAATATAATCAGAATTTGAAACAGTAAACGTTCTAGCGCAATAAGTCTTCGTATCAGGTATTTCAACAATCAATATAGATCCAGCATCTTCAATGGCATCAATAGTTACATGTAATAATTATTCACCGCTGATACACAAAATTATAATAGGACAACCTACAAATAAAAAATATTGAAATTACTACTAATCTTACAAAATTATGATTATATATGTACCCTATTATAAAGTGATTTTTTTTTCGTTATAAGCATCCTGAATAAATGTATTGATATCATCCCTCGATAAAACTTTAGATTTCCTTCCTCGGTATCCGACGCTTTTGTTCTTAATGAGCGGGACCAACTTTGAAAACTTCTTTATATCAATATTTTCCTTAACATTCAATGTACTTTTTCTACGACCATTAAGAAAAATGAACATTTCAATTGCGTCTTCGAATAAGAAACCTACCACGTTGTAACACCGATTTTCATTTCCCACGGGCTAGCTGTATCGAAATAATTTATTTCCAACGACTTTCATGAACTACTAGACTGTCATTATAGGTAGGTATTAACGAATTTTATGAACATAAATAATATCGAATCAAGTTTGTTTACGTCTGTCTAATAAGTCGACATTTCACATCAGTAGATAATTACAAAATTCGATTGAAAAAATTAAGTTATTAAAAATGATTAGCGATAGTGAGGATGATTTAACAATCAAATTAATAAATTTATATCAGAAGCTCCTGATAATGCCTATCTTCTGACAAAGGTATGATTTTATTTTCATAAAACCAGAATAATTACAATAAAAAGATTGATTACAATCGGATTCTATACTTTTGAATAGTTGACAGATACTTTCTATATAGCAGTTAATTTGAACAAATTATTATTTGCTCTAGTAACGACGAGTGTTGATTCAGATGACACATGGACTTTGGATAGTGGGAGCGAGGGTTCAAATCCACATAGTTACATTTTTTTTCATTTTATGAAATCGATTAGTGTTTGATTTTTTCTGCATAAAGTTTTTTTTATTTCCAAGTTGTCAAAATTTGAAAATTTTTAATGTTATTTGTTTCATGACGTAGGTACCCGGTGAACATTCAACTTCACGATCAATACTGCATAGTCACGAATGTATCATTTGAATGATGATAACTTTGAAGATTGCATATAAACAAATTTTTATGTACTTTTTCAAATACATATTGTCTCTTCAATAATTTGCAGACATCAAGATAGATATGAAAATATCTAACTTTTTTAAATATAATCGTATATACATTTTCGTCTATAATCAATAGTAAGACCAAATAACTACGTACCTATTAGTGCATATTTTGCCAGACGTAATTTATGTGCCCCAAAAAAAATATATACTTATTGATTGAAATAATCAATAAAAATTATTATATCATTAGTACATATCTTGAGTGACGATAATTTTGAAAACCGAAAATAGACGTATTATTTATGCGTGTTTCCAAAAATCGTCGCTCCATAGTTTTCCTGGCATCAGGCAAAATATGAATATTTTACATATTTCCTAATATAGTAATGAAAATATTATATTGTATCCGATCCATTCAACGACCGAATTACTATGTATTTTTGCTTACTTCACCTGACGTAAGTTGAATGACTACAGAATTATTGATCAAAATAATCGATATAAACTATTCCATCGTGGATACATCTCCTGGGTGATAAGAATTTTGAACATCGAATGTAAACATATTATTTATATATGTTACCAAACTTTGCCTCTCGAAAGTTATCCTGGTGTCAGACAAAATATGTGTACTTTTCGTTTTCCATGATATGGTAATAAAAACGTTTCATTCAGATCAATACATTTTCTGACCAAATAACCATATATTTTTGCATACTTTTTCTAACGTAAGTTAAATACCTGAACAAATATGTTCACTTATTGATGTAATTAATTAATAAAAAGTATTATATCATTTATATATCTCTTGAGCGATGGTAATTTTGAAAATCGAACATAAAATATTATTTATATATGTTTCCAAACATTGTCTCTTCAAAGTTTTTCTGGTAACAGGAAAGATATGAAAATTTTACAAATTTCCTAATATAGTAATGAAAATATTATATTAGATTAGATACATTTAACGACCAAATAACTATATATTTTTGCATACTTTGCCTGACGTAAATTGAATATCTAAAAAAATGTATTCATTTAATGATCAAAATAATCGATATAAACTATTATATCATAAACATATCTCTTGAGTGATGGTAATTTTGAAATTCGGATATAAACTTATTATTGATATGTTTCCAAACATGTTTATCATTGTCTCTCCAATTTTTTCCTGACATCAGGCAAAATATGAATATTTTACATATTTCGTAATATGGTAATGAAAATATCATATTTGAATCAATCCATTTTATGAACAAATAACTATGTAACTTTGGCTACTTTTTTGCATACTTTGCCTGACGTGAGTTAAATATCCAAAGAAATATGTTCATTTATTGATCAAAATAATCAATATAAACTATTATATCGTTTATATATCTCCTGGGTGATGATCATTTTGAAAATCAAATGTAAACGTATCATTTATATATGTTTACAAAAATTGTCCCTTCAAAGTTTTCTTGGTATCAGACGAAATGTGCATATTTTTCATTCCTCATAATATAGTTATGAAAATGGTTCATTCAAATTGATACATTTTACGATCAAATAATTATGTATTTTTGCATAGTTTGCCTGACGTAAGTTAAATACCTTACAAAATATGTTCAGATATTGATCAATATAATCAATATACCCAACGATAGGTGTCGCTGGTATTGAAATTACGAAGCAGCATCCCAAACTCAGTAACAGTATATGAATACTATCAAAAGCTTTTGTGAATTGTCCATTAGTAATTGGACCTGTTGGGTTACCATGATAACATGCACAAAAGGCCGAATAGGCTGCTTAGCTTGTACCTACAATATACCATGATAACCATTTTCAGTCTTTGGACATTGTGCATAATTACGTCATTTTGATAATGAAAATATGATCAATGAAGTATGACGTCGATTCAACGCTGAAACTTAGGACATATCGCCTCAGAAAGGACCGTAGTCTTGGGAACATGACTTTTTAATCACTTACTTGATATATATATATATATTGTGATATGTTCTTTGGACATTGTGCATAATACGTCATTTTGATTATGAAAATGAGATCAATGAAATATGACGTTGATACAACGCTGAAACTTGGGACTTATCGCCTCAGAAAATACGTTTAATGGATACATATTGATGATGTTGACCATCATTCATAAGACGTTAAGTTTATGTTCCACATATGTAACAATTTAAAAAATGTTCACCGGGTAAGTACGTGTACAAAAAGAAAAAATTGATGTTTCATTCATCGGGTGAAGAAAGAAAAAATTATCTAAACCATGTAAAAATGACGACAAGAGAGTTTATGATAAAAAGGATTATTAAAAATATTACAGATTTGTTAATGATTCAGATGGTCGTAGAAAAAGTATAGTGTACAATGAGCATGAAATGACCCATTTCCCACTCGTAGGTATATGAAATTTTGTAATACTCGCTACGCTCGTACTACAAAATACCTACTCGTGGGAAATGTATGTCATTTCATTGTACAATATACTATTTCAACATTGAGTAGACACTCCATAACGTAGGAGGTTGTTCACATGAGATGTCGGATATTAACCGTTTTGGAATTCAAATTCAAGTGCTTTAATAGCTATTTAATCCACAAGGGTATTGATGGAGGCGATTAATGAAAGAGATATTTTTCGAGATCATTAATCGCATTTTAATATAAAAGTTGATTACAATATTTTTCAGTCTACCTCTTGTTGAAATAAAGGAATTCTAATTTTTTCCTGACAATAATGTTAAAGAATTTATTTTAGCAGTTTCCGCAACATCTGGCAGAATAAAGGGCCAGGGAATCAGTATAAATAATCTGTAGGGTGAGCTTGCTTTCATAAATCTGGCGCCCGCAATCTTCCATCTCATCACAATTTATTTTGTTAGATTCTCCACTTGAGTTAGTCGCGAGCCACCCTGTCACTTTGACAGCTCCGTTGCCACCATAAAAGCATAAAGCTAATTGAAAGTCGTGGCATAGTTATACCATTTTTTGACATTACCTATTAAGACTCAAATCATTTAGCACCTGACTATATTAAGCACGTTATGCTGATAGCTGCTTTCCTTGTTGTTCAATTTAAAAAGTTTTCTATCCGTCAGAATACTACAACTATTTCAAAATGAAGCGTCGTGTGGAGGACAAAGTTAAACGTTACTTTGAGGGCGGGTAATTCAGTCAGAGATAATCTGCAGATTTATGTGAATCTTTGTTCTTCCAGTTGTTCACTGCATAGAGAACTTGAATGCTGGCTTGATTCCAGGTTTCGCTAAACCATCAGATTCCAAGCCAAGACCTTGACGGAGCTAACAACAATAGAATTGCTATATGAAATAGTTTAGAAAAATAATAATAAAATAAACTCAAATCAGAAATCACCTTCATTCAAATGCTCATGGACGATGATATGACTGATGATGAAGATATTATTGAATATCCTAACATTAGGGGACCTCGCACTTACATAGATTATGTGAAAATCGTTTCAAGATGGCCACATGATGAATTTGTATTCAGGTTCAGATTACCAAAAGATAGGGGCCTCAAAAGCACTTCGACATATTAGATATTTTTTGGAGATTAACAAAAAATATTGTGTGGATAATTTTCAACAGATCATCTCATGAAATCGATAATGAAACTAGTTATGGTAAGTAGTAATAAGTGCATTGTGTAATTTTGAAATATCAGGTATTTTTATGATGCATGAGGCCATTACTGAAAATTATTTTCTAGTGAACATTAATACATATCTACTTCAAAGGAAGCAACCCCTAGGACGGTTTGCTTATTAATTTTATTTTATTCGATTGTTGAAGGAATAATCTCTTCTGGATAAACACAGAAACGTCACTCGAACCGTAACACCATCAATTATTATGATTGTACAGAAGCAGAATAATTAACTAGTAAAATATGTCCAATCCAATCTCCAACTCAAAATGCAATAAAACTTTACGAGAGATATCCACTTTGCCGACAATCTCATACTCTATGACACCAATCTATATGATACATTCCTTTATGTCAATGATTTATAGAGAAATTGTATCGAAAATATATCGAAAGCATTCGATTGTTTCAACTACGATATACTGCTGTCCAAACTTCAACAGCACGGATTCAGAGGAAACACTTTTAAAGGGTTCAACTCGTATCTCTTTGATAGAAATATTGCAGAAATAAAATGTGGAGTTCCCCAAGGCTATGTACTAGGTCCTGTTTTTTTCTTTTATATAGATAAATCATCTGCCCATGTTACCAATTTCTGGAAAATTCACATTACTTGCAAACGGTACCACCATACTGTGGCACCATAAAGATAAAAGTAAACTGCACGAAATAATATCTTCTGACATGGTTAAAATCCAGACTTGGTTCGATTCTAATTTACTCTCTCTCTAAATTCTAGAAGAACAAGTGTTATTACGTTGAAATGTGCATTCAGGATGTTAACCGATATGGTAAACAAGAATTCATCAAAATTTTTGGGATTACTTTTGGACAGTAATTTAAAATTCGAAGAGCACATACTTAACTCAATTAGAAGTCTTCGAGAGACTTGTGTGAGCTAGGGAACACGCAGCCCTTACCCTTTAACGTGTGATGCCATGCACGAAAATATTCTCCATGTTTAACTAAAATAGTGTAATGGCTATGGTTTCATCCATTTTATTGTCGTATTTAGTTATTTATTCATTTTTATTTATATATTTTATTTATAAATCCTATAAAGTTTTTGAAGTGTGACTATTCTTTTATCCAAGATGTATCTATGTATGTGTTTATGTGTATGTCTATTATAACAAAGGAGCGTATCGCGACTGCACTAATACTTAATTGAATGTTTTGTTGGAGATGCAGTCAGAAGATGGCTACTATTAAATAATTATACTCTTATTTGGTATTGTCTGAGCATTCGAAATTATTTATTTCATTTTCAAAGGCATCTGAAAAGATATCTGGTGAAAAATGGAAATACTTAAGTATTTCAATCTTCTACTTACATCATTTAATCTTGAAACGATACAAGTGAAAACATTGAATAAGTTCCCATTGAAAGGAAAACACAAAGGATAATATGATGTCAAAAAATAATGACGTTTGAACTCAACATCAAATTTTGATTTCTGTGTGTGAAGGGGGAAATCTTGATGATTTACACTCTAATGTATAGAGAATGATGAGAAAAATGAGGAAGAAAGAAAAAAATCTAATAAAAATGTTTATACCTATATCAATTTAGTAGTCTGAATAGCATATTAATGTAATCACTTGTTCAATTTAGTTTCGGTATTGTTTAAATTCAACAAGTAGATGTAAATCTGACTTAGTACTTTAATCTCAGTTCTTTTATTCATTGTTTTTTGATTTTTACCAATTTCAACCATCAATAGAAATATTCTTTTATGATAATTTATTTCTTTCTATGTTTTTATACCACTTCTATTTGTAACCAACGTTACTGCAGTTTCGTCCTATATGGACATTCTCAAACTATATTGTTTGATAATGTCCATATAGGACGAAACTGCAGTAACGTTGGTTACAAATAGAAGTGGTATAAAAACATAGAAAGTTTTATTTCTCATTTTTCGTGATGATTTCCTACCACGTAGTAACGGCTACATCCATCAATTTATAATTTATTTCAATTGTTAAATATCAGTATCATTAAAATCCATGGAGTGATTTTCATCAATGACTTGATCTGATAATGCACAAGATTTTACACCTCTCCTACAATCACTTTTATGTGATGTATAGTTCGACCTATCATATTTCTGGAAGTTTGTCCTATATATGTCTGTTCACATTCGGAGCAAGGTATTTTATAAACTATATTGGATTTTTATTTGTTTTCTAATGGTGTATTGATTTTAGTAGAAATTCTTGAGATTGTCCTAAGAAATCTTTTAGCAAATTTGATGTTTTCGTTCTCAAAAATGTTAATCAGTTTAGGTGTTAATTCATGGATATGTCTTATTGAGTTATAGTAAATTGGTTGAGTTTGTTCGACAATTGATTTTGCGAATTTGTTTCTATAGTAGTATGAGTCTATTACGATTTTCACTACTAAATAATATCTTGTTTATCATTTGAACTGGGTAAGAATTTTCGATTAGAATATTTTTCAGTTCATTTAAACTTTCATTTTTGAGTGAATTATGTGTTAATTTAATGGCTCTATTTTTCAAAGTTTGTATCAAGTTCATTTTTGTTGGGTGATAAGAGTAATAATTGATATATCTATTACTGTTCATCGGTTTTCGATTTTGTTATAATTTCATTCTTTGTTGTTCTTATTAGTCGCATGTCTAAGAAATGTATAGTTTTATCAATTTATAAATTAGAATTAAATTGGTTTAAAATTTCAAGAATTTTTTTCCATTTGGGTTTCAGGTATACGTAATATCAAGTCATCAACGTAGCGTTTATAGATAAATTTTGTGTGAAGCGTGTATTATATTTATTTTCAGAGACTTGATATATTTCTCTATTACTAATTTGTTAGCATTTAAGCTTCGTATATTCAGTAAGTTGGTTTCTGTGAATGTATAGATTTTCAGTAGAAAATATTTTTTTTACAGAATTTTTAATATTGTATTTTGCATAGTCTGAACGCTATTCATAACATTACCAAACATACCTCCCCAAACTGTACTATACAATATCTAATTTCTGCTAGTGAGAAAAAAGTTTATTCTTGACAAGATTTCTCTCAGATTATAGAATTTATATATCAGTATTTTTGTTACTAAGATGACATGCTCGTCCCATCTCAAATGCTGGTCCATAATGATACCAAGATATACATATAATATACCTAAGCCACTTTTTCAATTGTTGAACAGTCACCAGCTTCTTCATTGGTGCAATTGCTGGAGTGTAGGTTAATCTTTGCTTGTCAAAGTGTATGTGATAAATTCAGTTTTCCTGACATTCCGATTTGAAATATTATCATCAAGTCAGACTTGGATATCTCTCAACTATTTTTTACCTGCGTTATAAAATATGCTTGGGACCATGTTTCACCGGTGCATATTAATGCCCATCAGCGAAGGAAATATTATGAACTCTGAAGCCATTCGTCATGCTTTGCTATTGATAACACACAAGGAACAGAATCGGTCCCAGTACTGTTACCTGCGGCACACCGGTGATTTTTAATGATACACTTTGTTCATTATCATTTTTAACTCTCTGGCTATTCGATAAATAATTCTGAGAAACATCTAACGCTGGTCCTCGAATTTCATATTTATATAGTTTATTCATTAATACATCATGTGACACTGTATCAAATGCCAAAAACTACCAAGCATCTTTCAGAACTGTCCACTGCTTCAATAACTTCACTTGTGAAGTCAAGTACCTGCTGCATCGTCGGTGCTATAATTTTTTATGAACCCTTATTATGTATTATTACCTCGTAGTTATCACATGATGGTTTTCAGAAAAGTTTACTGACCTCGTTTTCATTCATCGTTCAGATATTTTTGCAAAATCATCAATTACAGAAATTGGGCGGTAGTTTCCCAATTGACATTTATTTCCAGACTTGTAAAATCATTTTCGTACTTCCGGGCCTAAAGTGACAACTTCACTCCCTTGTGACAGGTACTAAAGTGTCACATTTAATCCCATTTAATCACAAACAAACGAATTTAAGGGATATTTTATTGAAAAATATAATTAATTAGAATGGTAATTAACGTTAATATTCAAATTAATATTGTGACAGTTCGTCATATTGACCAGTCTTTCCTGGGTTAATGCAGCAGGTAACTGACGAGTAACAGATAGGTCCTTTTCATATTGAACTGGTGTTTGTTTCGAAGATCCTGCGGAAACAGGAAGCGAGAATGAGGACTGTGGCATAACTATAGTGGACGAATCGGCGACTTGACCAAATATTTTATCTGAAATTTTTTGTTTATTTTTAATAGACGATTCAATATATCCCTCGGCCACGTTGGAGGATTTCCATCCTCCATGTCTCTTCAGCACGTCTATTGTTGCTCCCGAATCAGCTAACAAAGACGCAGATGTGCGTCTAAAACAATGTCCCGTATAAGACGTCGCATTTTCTAATTTCAAGAAAGCTGCTATTTGCCGTGGAAATGTACCAAACATGTTTTTTCCTACTACTCGCGTAGTACATTCTTTGTTGATGTATTGAACAAAAAATTTTGAATGAGTTGTCCCTGTCTTTCGCAATGCCACATATTTCCGAAATATCGCCACAAAACTGATGGCACTGTTTTCTGAATTTTTGATCACAAAATTTCGGTCAATTTTATTTTTGGTGTTTCTAATCGCAATTAGGAAGGAATCGCCCAAATCTCTCACATCGTCGATTTCTAAATCAACCAACTCTTTTCTACGACAAGCTCCCGCAACGCCCAAAATAAGTGCAACCTACAAAAAAATTGATTTCTTAAAATTTCTGAATATAAACAAATTTCCAAATTTACCTTAAGCATTAAATATTTATCATCCGGAGCCTCCCGTAAGAACTGATCTACCTGCTCAGACGTGAGAATTCTTGACTTCTTTGGCTTAAATCCCTCATTTCTTCTCTTCAAAAAAGCTAATAATTTTGGAAATTTACTTATATCAATATCTTCTCTAATGTTAATAACCGATTTCAGCATTGAGTAATGTGCCCAGAGAGTTGAGGCACAAACCGCTTTTGATTTATCATCGAAGTAGACTAACAGCGCATTTTCAGTAGGTTGTCTCACATTTTTTAAGCGGCACCACTTTTTAAAAGCATCGTACTGCTGCTCGTATAGTTTTCTAGATTTCGGTGGTAACAATTCTTCACCTACTTCGGCTGCTCTTTTATCAATATCAGATACACCTTCTTCACTCATGATACCAATAATTATCAATAACAATGTTTCTTTACAATGACACTAGTAATGACAATGTTTCTAAATTATAACTGTCACAACGCAATGTTACTATGGTAACTTATTTTAAAGACAGTTTATTAAATGAGTTGAAGAGAGAAAAAACTGATTGAAATTATTGAAATAATTAATAAAATCATACCGGAAGTACGAAAAGTATCGTATATACCTTGCGACTGAAGTACATTTAATCCTTCAGGTAAATTATGGCCCTCCCTGCGGTCGGGCCATAAACTTTACCTTCAGGATTAAATGTACTACTTCAGTCCCGCGGTATATAATGTACTATTTTAAATGTGAGATTGATAATATGCACTTATAGTGCAGTGGTTCTGCTAAAGGCATGTTTATGTACCTAAAATCATTAATTATTTCTAACTTTATTCCATCTGGCCCAGGATAACCATTACTGTTTTTGAGATCTGATGGTATGATAGGTATTTATAATTTAATTTTATGTAACTGGCTCAAGAAAGAATGTCGACCCTACCAAGATATCTTTTAGAAAATTAGCAGGTAGGTATATTGTTTGGTTTTATTTTTTTAGCCATGTTGGAAGCAATACCCACGAAGTAATTGTTAATACCTATACGTATTTCATTCGTGTTTTATTATTGTTGCTATTGTTAGAACGAGGTTTGTCGTAAATTCGAAATGAACTTATAAACTATACTTTAAATATCGTACATTTTTCAACAACAGAATTTTGTTACTTGGGAAGTATCCAACATTCAACGCTTTTTTGGCTTACCCTGTAGACAATCAGCTTTGTCTGAAGAATACCTATCATATCCAGAAATAAAGAGAAAATTCGCATTGGTAAACAGAACTTAATGTAAAGAAACCAATTAAAACTCATAGTCGTCTCTACAATATACCTTTATTTAACCCCTAGAGTAGGAAGGGGGGCTGTTGTCAAAGCAACTTTGGCAATAACTTCTCAACATAATTCTATCAACAACATGTCAATTTACTTATATCAGTTTGATCTATTATTCCAACTGAAGATGAGAATTTAGTAGGTATGTTGACGCAACTTTTTTGACAAGTTATTTCCACAGCTGCTTTGACAACAGCCCCTACTCGAATATACGAGGATATATTGAAAAACTCTTAGCCTACTATAGAACCAAACAAAATTTCAATGTCAAAATATTTTATTACTCAACATATTCTCCTCTTAATTAGATAGAGTTATTACAGCGAACCTGCAACGTCTCTAGACCTTTCAAAAAAAATGTTTCTTCTTGCTCTGCAAACCAGACCTCCACAGCTTTTATTACCTCCTCGTTGAAAGAATATTTACGACCATTTAAACTTTTTTTCAGTTGAGGAAAGAGATGATAGTCGGACGGAGCCAAATCTGGTGAATAAGGGGGTTGTTCTAGTAGTAATTCAAACCCTAAATTACGAATTTTTTGCATGACAACATGAGATTTGTGTGCAGGGGCGTTGTCCTGCAAAAACAGAATACCTTTGGATAGCTTTCCGCGTCTTTTCTCTTTAATTTCTTCCCGTAGAGTGGTCAGTAATGTCGAATAGTAATCTCCATGTTATTGTTCTACCCTTATCCAAAAAATCAATCATGATTACTCCATGGCAATCCCAAAAAACTGAAACAAGAACGTTTTCAGCAGATTTTTGGGCACGAAACTTCTTAGGTTTTGGAGAACCGGAGTGTCGCCATTCCATCGATTGTTGCTTTGTTTCTGGATAGTAGAAATGTACCCAAGTCTCATCCATAGTAATAATTCGGTTTAAGAAGTCTACATCGTTTTCAAATCGAGCACAGATCGAACGCGATTCTACTACCCTTGCACGCTTTTGGTCAACATTCAAACATTTGGGGATCCATTTTGCAGCAATTTTTCTCATGTCCAAATTGACGTGAACTATATGATGAACGCGTTCGTATGAAATATTCAGTGCTTCAGATATCCGTTTTAGCCCAATTCGACGGTCTGTTAAAATCATGTCATGAACTGCATCGATATTTTCGAGGACTGACACAGAAACTGGCCTTCCCGATCGGTCATCATCTTCAATGGAAAATTTACCTCTTTTGAATATTGCATTCCAATTTTTCACGGTCGCATACGAAGGACATTGATCACAAGGGTATTAAGCATATCTTCGTAAATCTGCTTACCTCTTAACCATTATACAGGTTCTTGATGATGGCTCGATACTCCACTTTTTCGATTTTCACAATTTCGGTGGACACATTTTTTCTTTTAATTTATTGCGTAACTCTGGTTTACTTTTTCGACGTCAAACTTTACACTGACACTTCTAATAAGTTATTGTTCGTTGCTATGGTAACGCAATATTTTGTTTATGCAGGGAACTGGTCTAGGCTAACTAGATATCAATACATCCTCGTATATTGTGGAGACGAGTTTTACCTAGTTTTTTTACATTAAAACTCTACTTTGAGGATGGACTCCTCCTTCATAAGAACTTAGTGATAGATGTTGGACATTCAACGCCTTTTGGTAGCTCACCCTGTAAAGCCACAAAACTTCTATAAAGGAAAGTAGCTCTTCTTGATCAAAAAAATGATAGGTGTATATCTGCAAAGTGAAAAATTCTGACGACCCATAGGACTGACTGCATGCATCCAGTGCCATGTACCTACATAGAAACAAAATCGTTTAAAAGTTTATAACTAGGACACTAGGTACCTACCTACCTACAATTTTTAAACAAAATTGTATGAATTGATTAGTTCGAAGATCTCGTTCCGGTTCTGTTAAAGGAACCTAATACAAGATATGTATGAAATAAAACTGCACCAAATTCACGATCGTTATCCGAGACCCCGGCTATTTCCTAGAAGCAGCATTTTTCGGTGTTCCTACACACAACAAAGCGTGTATGCACAACCGAACGTTTAATCACAAGTAGGCCTATTCGCCGTAACCTTGACGACGGGCTAAATAAAGTATGCCATGGAGGGTGTCGCTTAGCAACAGCCAGTGGATTGATGTAGGCGTGGCCAGGCGGGCACCCCCTCCCATAAGCAGGGTCGCGAACCTCGAAAAATGTTTGCCGGCAAGCCACCAGGAGAGCCAGCCGATAGATAAAGAAGTGCAAGTGCACGAGGTGACCGTGGTACGCGTGCGTCGCATGTGGTCCGCTCGAAAATGCAACTGTGATGCAGCGTTGTCTAGTTTTTAGCGTTCCGTACTTTCTCTGACCGCAGTTCGATGAGTGCTGATGTAACAACACAATACGAGGTATGGAAGAAGCATCGTAATCTTGGTTCGGGGCATCATCATGTGCCCATTTTTATATTGAGTGCCCAATAAAATTTACTTTTGTTTGCCTCAACATAAATATGTAGGTACTTCTAAGTATATCAAGGAATATTTGCAACGAAAACATAAATTTGTTAAGTTCGGTGAGAAAATTTAGAATAGTCTCCAAAAGTATAAAATATTTATGACTATTGTTTTATATTTATGATTTTTTTTAAACGAAACTAATTATTATATTTTCCCAAGTTAGGGACCATACTTATAACCATTAATACTCATTTGATTTTTTTGGCAGATGGAGACAAAGTGAAGTTATGGCATAGCTTCTTACCTACGTCTAGAAGCCTATACATGCATTTACTAATGAGATGAATAATTTCAGGAATTTTAACAAGTTTTACCAGCGCTCTAAATCAAACTCACTTTACTCATAATACAGGGTTGCCACCAGTCCGGAAATGTCGAGGAAATATTTTTTTTTAAAATAGCAGGGAATTATGGATGAAGTCAGTGGAATTTGCTTTAATCTGTTGGTAGTCAGGAAATTCAGTATTTGAAAAAATTGTTAGTTAATAGAATTAATCTTCTGTTTCGTTCTTTGGTTCATACTCTATATTTTTGTAAAACGGTATGAAGTAGTATCAATAAAAGTGAAAATAGAGTATTTTTCGATTTGATTCCGAGAGTTCCAACCTTTTACAGCTGTTTCGTGGTCACCCACTCATCAGAAAGGATTTATGGAGCTCTCGAAATCAAAACGAATCCACTAAAAAATTAGTACCGTGAAGGTAAGACAGATATAACAGAAATTTACTTATGACTTCTACAGTCACTAGTTGAAATTTAATTTGACACGAACCAAGGAATCCAAAGTTAGATGTTTATCAAATTTAGTTAGTTTCAACTAGTGACTGTAGATGTCATAAGTAACTTTCTGTTAGTATCAATAAAGTTCAAATATACCTTATATATAAAACTATAAAATAAATATAAAACAATAATATTACTGAATATAATCCATGTGATTATTATACTGTTGTGAATGTTGTGATAACTTATAGCCAGCCAGTCTACGCACAGGCCTCCCCTCCTGTAGACTTTCCTATTTATTCACTCTCTTCATAAGTACCTAGGTACTGATGATGTTCGATGTCTTGTGAGTTGAAAATGTGCTGTTATTTTATTGTAGATCCTGTATCTTATATTGAATATGTATGTGAATAAATTTATTAATATTATTGTAAGAAGTTAAACAAACTTACAGACCTTCATCAACTTATTCCAGATGTGAAAATTATTAATACCTATTAGGTACTTTTTTACTTTTTATAATTAATCAATTAGAGAATAAATATTTATTCATATTCAATGTCTGTCGTCAAATGTTCCATATAACCGTCCTATCAATTGTATTTAGTCAGGGAATTCACAAAAAAAAAAAATGGTTGCAATCCTGGCAAAGTTTACCACCTTGCGAATTACTCTAATTTTACAAATGGAGAGTTTGATCCTGCCAAATAATAACATTTTGATGTAATGAATTCCCATGTGAAATCTTCACAACATATAAACAGAGAACGATAATCACACTTTCTTATTTTATAGATTGATATTAAATTTTTGAAATATTATTTATTTTTTGTGAGGAATATTACGAAAGCTTCTAAAAAAATATGATTGATGGATTTCTTTTCAATATTTGAATTTTTTTCAATAAATTGGATTTCATTTCAATATATAGAATATTTTTTCAGTATGTTGGATTTCTTTTCAATATTTGAATTTTTCTTGGTCACTCATGTAAAGTAAAATTATTTTCCTAAAAAAACAATGTAGATAATCGATTTATTTTCAATCAATATGTTTGTTGGATTTCTTTTCAATATTTGATTTTTTTTTCAATAAATTGGATTCTTATCAATATATTGAATCTTTCTTCAATACGTTGGATTTCTTTTCAATATTTGATTTTTTCTTTCAATACTTAGATATATTGGATTTAATTTCAATATATTCGATTTTTATTCATACTGGTGTTATTTCAACAGTGCGAGGGTATATTTCATTTATATTTCTCTTTTGAATATATTGAAAAAATAAACCGTTTCGTGGCAAAATTGATATCAACCTACTAAGCCTTAATTTGAGAATATCACAATACTGAATTTTGAATAAAACAAGGACTCAAAATTTTTAGTGGAATACTCCATCCCCACATTGTGAGACAACACTATTTCCTTTGTCAATTCTGAATCACTATTTCAATTCCACAAATTTGTTTGCAAAAGGTGCATCATTGAAGCGTAGATAATTAGAGTTCAATTTTTTTTATTCAAACATAGTGGGTGTTTCATTTGAAAAAATTTAACTAGGATAATATGATTTACTTTTTATAAATGGAAACAATTTCGGAAGATGGTCCTAGGTGGTTCTTTTTGCAAACAAATATGAGGAATTTGAATATTGATTAACAACACACATTCTCACAAAGTGGAAAATATAGATATTTGCCGCATAAGAAAACAACTACTTCCCTTTACGGACTTTAAATTATAGCTAACATTCATTTTCGCAACGTTCCTTTTTCAAGTTTTGATTGTAATAAAACAATGTATGATAAAGATTCTTCATTTGGTAGAAATTACCACAGACACTTATTTCTCACTTTGTGGAAATGTGTGGAGAGAAGGGTAACTATTCGTTATATCAAGGAAATACAATTGATTCATCCTGTATATGGGGCATTCCAGTTGAAAATTATTCAAAATTCTATATTGTGATATTATCAAATTATGGCTTACAGGATTGCTATTGGTTTTGCCATGAAACGTTTTTTTTTTCTCAACAGAGAAGCATAAATGAGATCAGCATTACACTGTTGAAATAACTTGAGTAATTAAAAAAAATCAATTATATTGAAAAGAAATCCAATATATTGATGAAAATAAACAATATTTCGTAAAGAAATCCAAAATATTGAGAAAAAAAAATCCAATAAAAGTATCTATTGAAAAAAAATCCAATATATTGAAAAAGAAATTCAACATATTGGATTTTTTTCAACAGAGAAGTATAAATGAGATCAGCATTACACTGTTGAAATAACTTGAGTAATTAAAAAAAATCAATTATATTGAAAAGAAATCCAATATATTGATGAAAATAAACAATATTTCGTAAAGAAATCCAAAATATTGAGAAAAAAAAATCCAATAAAAGTATCTATTGAAAAAAAATCCAATATATTGAAAAAGAAATTCAACATATTGGATTTTTTTCAACAGAGAAGTATAAATGAGATCAGCATTACACTGTTGAAATAACTTGAGTAATTAAAAAAAATCAATTATATTGAAAAGAAATCCAATATATTGATGAAAATAAACAATATTTCGTAAAGAAATCCAAAATATTGAGAAAAAAAATCCAATAAAAGTATCTATTGAAAAAAAATCCAATATATTGAAAAAGAAATTCAACATATTGGATTTTTTTCAACAGAGAAGTATAAATGAGATCAGCATTACACTGTTGAAATAACTTGAGTAATTAAAAAAAATCAATTATATTGAAAAGAAATCCAATATATTGATGAAAATAAACAATATTTCGTAAAGAAATCCAAAATATTGAGAAAAAAAATCCAATAAAAGTATCTATTGAAAAAAAAATCCAATATATTGAAAAAGAAATTCAACATATTGGATTTTTTTCAACAGAGAAGTATAAATGAGATCAGCATTACACTGTTGAAATAACTTGAGTAATTAAAAAAAATCAATTATATTGAAAAGAAATCCAATATATTGATGAAAATAAACAATATTTCGTAAAGAAATCCAAAATATTGAGAAAAAAAATCCAATAAAAGTATCTATTGAAAAAAAATCCAATATATTGAAAAAGAAATTCAACATATTGGATTTTTTTCAACAGAGAAGTATAAATGAGATCAGCATTACACTGTTGAAATAACTTGAGTAATTAAAAAAAATCAATTATATTGAAAAGAAATCCAATATATTGATGAAAATAAACAATATTTCGTAAAGAAATCCAAAATATTGAGTAAAAAAAAATCCCATAAAAGTATCTATTGAAAAAAAATCCAATATATTGAAAAAGAAATTCAACATATTGGATTTTTTTCAGGGAAATAATTGTATTTTATTTGGGTGACTCTTAAACGCTTTCGTAGAATATACCTAGTGGTTGTCAGAAGAAAAATGATAGTGGGCATACCTTTGTGTGACATGAGCAAGCAGGTTACTAGTTCTCTGATGACGGAAACCAAATTGTCGATTATTTACTATTCCTGAGCGTTCTAAATATTTCATCTTTTCGATGTTGATGAAGGCTTTTTCCATAACCTAGATTTTTTTGTTATTGCTATTATATTATTAGTTTTTGGGCACATTGACAACGATCTGCGGAATTCCATCATATCCACTAGCATTGTTTGATTGTCTCCTTAGACATGTTTCTAGCTTCAACATATTCTGATTTGGTCTCAGAGCCCTCATTTTTATGCCATCGAAGGGATGCTTACTTGGATCATTTGATGCCCGATGCGTGTTTTGCCTTAAAGTTAGTATCGACAGGAGCTGTATTATTATTACTATAGCTCCTGTAGCAGCTTTATCGTTTGGGTGGCCTTCTACGTTATTGAACTTATCCCTAGAGTTGTCCATGCATGAGAAGTTAGTTGTTCGGTTCACATTGTGCAGGAACATTTTCTGCGACATTGTGAAAAAGTTTCGTATAACATTTTTTCAAAAATTTTCCTGTTTAATCTTGAGGTTTTCGAATATTTTTGCTGACATTCGAAAATTCTAATTTTCATTGAAAACAAACAAGTACAGTTTTTCCGTAAAATCACCCCTGCGCCACCTTTAAATATTTTTGTGGGATGGGTCGTAAATATTTTCACAAAATTCACATTTTCACTGAAACATTTTTCCTCGATTCAAGGTTACATGTGTGTTTTTTGGAATATTTGTGTAGTAAATATGAAAATATAATTACCTCAAAATCTAGTCCTCTTGAAAAAAATATTATACAATGGACTTTTTACTTTTATGATTTTTAGAATATTTTTGCAAGTCGGGTAGTATACTAAAATCTATGATGTGAATGAAGTTATTCCGGAAAATAATTCTTTTGCCCAAGGTTAATTCTTGTAATTATTCGAATATTTTTGCTGGATGGGTAGTAAATATGATTTTTTTTTCAGATTCTATATTTTTTGCTCGGACATTGTGAGGATACTCTAGTTTACTGAGGTAAGTTTTTGAATATCTATTTTTACTAAATGGATAGTAGGTACCTAAATATAAAAAATATAAAGTATTCCATGAATTCATTGAAAAGGATATTGTAGAGTGGCAAAGCTTGAAATATTTCAGAAGGCTAATTCTAGAGACGAAGAATTCTCTGGTAATTACAGGATAATAATAATAATAAAGATAAAAAGTATTTTCAATATTCCACACCAATTTTCATGATGGACTTTGAAATATGTATTCCAACCAACAACAATGTACAACAATATTACAACGATAAATAATAGTAGATTGTTTTACAAGTAATAGTTTTCTTATTAAGCGGAAATATCTTCATTCACGAGAGTAGCGAGTTATACAGGGTGTTTCTTAAGTACGTGTAGAAAATTTAGGAGCGTGTTGCTGACATCAAAATATGAAGAAAAGTTTCTATAAACATATGTCCGCAAGTTATTCGTTTCTAAGATACAGAGTGTCAAAGTTTAATTATTATAATTGTTTTTTTGTGAATAAATGCCAAAATATTTATGATATTCGAGTAAAGTTTGGTATCTGGGATGATTTTTCAATGACAAAATCAAATTTTGTGATAATTGTGAAAAATCTAATTACTAATTGAATTTATTTGGAATTAAAATATCTTGTCATTCAAAATCACTTGCATAGATTATTTCAAATCTCAATAACTCGAAAACAGTTGCTCGCAGTGACCTCTATGAAGAATATATTTTTTACACAAACTAAATAATAAATATTGCCAGATACCAAACTTTACCCAAATATCATAATTATTTTGAAATTATTCACAAAAAATAAGTATTCAACTTTGACACTCTGTATCACAGGAAGGGATAACTTGTGGACATATGTTTATAGGAACTTTTCTTCTTATTTTGATGTCAGCAATACGCTCCCAAATTTTCTACACGTACTTAAGAAACACCCTGTATAATAAAATAAAAATCATTAGATCATTATATTCGCCCCTCGTAAACTAAACCCGTCATATAGACATTTGTCTGATAAATAAACCAATCAAACAGTTTGTTCGTGTATGGAAGTGCATTATAATGATATACAGGGTGTTTCTTAAGTACGTGTAGAAACTTCAAGAGCATGTTGCTGACGTCGAAATAAGAAAAAAAGTTCCCATAAACATATGTCCGCAAGTCCAAAGTTTAATTATTATATTTGTTTTTTTGTGAATAAATGCCAAAATATTTATGATATTCGAGTGAAGTTTAGTAACTGGGATGATATTTCAAAGACAAAATCAAATTTTGTGTTAATTGTGAAAAAACTACTTTTTAATTGAATTTATTTTGAATTAAAAAATCTTGTCATTCAAAATCACTTGCATCGATTATTTCAAATCTCAATAACTCGAAAACAGTTGCTCGCAGTGACCTCTACCAAGAGTATATTTTTACACAAACTAAATAATAAATACTCCCAGATACCAAACTTTACCCAAATATCAAAATTATTTTGAAATTATTCACAAAAAATAAAAATAAAAATTCAACTTTGACACTCTGTATCTCAGAAAAGAATAACTTGTGGACAATATGTTTATAGGAACTTTTCTTCTTATTTTGATGTCAGCAATACGCTCCTAAATTTTCTACACGTACTTATGAAACACCCTGTATAATAAAAGTTGCTAAGGGCCAGTTGTATAGGTCTAGTTAAACTGCTAGTGGATTTACCATGGGTTAGAATGTGAATGGCATTTATTAAATGAAATATTTGATCACAATCTTACTGTTAGTAAGTCGATCAGGAGTATAGTATACAACCAGCTCTGAGTAGAAAAGTGCTGCTAACCACAAAACTGGTACTTTTCTATAAGATTTTTTTCTCAATAAAGTTTGCCCTTTTCCATTAAAAATAAGATTTAAATTAAATTAAAAAATTAAAATATAAACATTATACAAAATTTCCATTACAATTAATGCATAAAATAAAACCAATGTATCAGACGTCTCCCAAAATGAGTGAAGAGCGAAGAAGTAAGATTAAAACAATTGTTAATAACTATTTCATCTGGAGTGGATGTGTGGCAAGAGATGGACTTTCAATGTACATGGTGTGTTTTTACTCAACCAAAACGAAATGAGTATTTGAATAAAATAAGTCCATTAATTACTCTACCTATATTGTTGTATTATACAATGCGGTCCATAGGTATGGAATAAATTCATTTTTGCTTTATTATGTATTATGTATTTGTTTAAAAAAACAGGTCGATTTCTATTCTCAATTTGACAATTTACAGTATGAAAATATTACACCCTTCTTGCACCTCCTCTGAATTATGAGCACCGCCTTAAAAATTGTAAACTAGAAGTGGGGCCGTGTGGCACCTTGGTTCGAAAGTGATTTTCAGTGATATCAAGTTTTTCAAATTTGGTGCAATCATAACGGAAAAAAATTATTTTGAAAATATCAAATGTTTATACTTTACGAAGAATGAAGGAAATAAAGTACGTATAATAATGTTTAGGAAGTACTTTTCAACTTATTTTACAGTTAATTTAAATTTTCAAAATTACCATGCATCATTCACTTTTTGGCAATGAGCTTAGAATTCTTAGAACATTTTGTAGGACCTCAGAGGTTATGTTGTTAATTTCTTCTGTTATCCTAACTTTTAAATCTGCAATATTGTCTGGTATATCAAAATACATTGTTGATTTCAAATAAACCCATAAAAAGTTATCGAGAGGAGTCTTCCAATCTATTGGGAAGAACTTCGTTCAAATAATCTCTAACAGTACTGTTATGCGGTGGAGCTCCGTCTTGTTGGTACCAAATTGATCTATCTATTGCATTTGGATCAATAACATCAGGAAAAAGTCGTTTTAATGTAGGCTGTAACAAGTTATTAAAAAGTCAAAATAAACCTCACCATTAATTGTGCCTTCAAAAAAATAGAGGCCAATAGTTTTGTTGTTAATGATACCAGCCCAAACGTTCACTTTTTCAGGATATTGTGTGAGCTTCACATATCCAGTGAGTATTTTTTTGATCCAATATCTACAGTTTGGTTCGATTTAAATGAAAAGTAGCTCCGTCAGAAAAAACAATTTTGTTTACGAACTGCAAATCTGCTTCCATTCTGTCCATCATTAGTTCACAGAATATTTGCTTTCTATCGGGATCATCCTCATTTAACTCCTGAAAACTGAACTTTATATAAGATGAGTTTTCTTTATGTAAAACTCTCAATATCGACGATCAACTTACATAATTTTCGGCGGCAAATTGTCTACGTGTCATATGCAGATTTGTCTCAATCGTTAACAGTATACTTACTTCTAACTTTTTTCCCCGTCCATTAACATTTCAACCTGGTTTTTGAATAGTTTTTACAATTCATTTTATTCTGTTATGATTGTACCAAATTTGAAAAAATTAATATTGATGAACAGAGAATAAAAACCCCTTTTGGAATGGAGAGCCCCCTTCTCATTTGAATTTTTTGAGGGGATGCTCATGATTCAGAGGGGGTGTTAGAAAGGGGTAATATTTGTATACTGTAAATTGCCAACTTGAGGATAGAAATCGACCTGTTTCAGTTTTTTATAGACAAATACATAATAACGCTACAAATTAATTTGTTCAATACATATGGACCGAACTGTAAACATCGACCATTGCCAGGAAGAACATAAAACTTAAATAAGATATCAAAAAATTATTGTGGTTCAAAAATATCCGACCCAACCGATTTTCTCATCTGATGGCTACGATATGATAGAATGAAATTAAAATTTTAATGAAAGAATCAAAGCATAAAGTTGGAAGAATTTCCCGCATTCTCATATCGCAGAACTGTTTTTGATTGATACCGAACACCTGGAACACCCTATGTAGCAAAATGGCAAATTTGTTTGAAAGTGCGGTTGACAATGTTTCATTTTGAGGAGAAAGAATTGTTCTGGACTTCCATTGTCTAAGAAACAAAGAAAATCATTCAGTGAATCTTGAACTGCAGAGAATTGATTTTCTTTGTTTTTTAGACAATGAAATGTCCACAACAATTCTACTCAAGATAGCAAATGTAGACCTAAAGAATTTTTTTGGTTGATTTCATTTGACCATGTCTCGACTTTGTAAAACATCTTAGACTTTGTAAAACAACATCTTATGGTGGATTTATGCAGCAGTCATAAGTTTTAAGTCATAAGGAAGAATATTCGTCAATGATTGGTTGGAATAAACGGACCAACCAATCATTGACGAATATTCTTTCTTATGACTTAAAACTTATGACCTATGACTGCTGCATAAATCCACCATTATTATCTTCAAACACGATAGAAATAGAGTTTCAGCGAGTTTTGATAAGTGTTTTTTGGAAAAGAGAAGTTTGTTTTTCGGATAGGCAAATTCAGAATACGATACGTTACTGACAAAATTATATACTTAATGCTATTCAAGACAATGCAGTTACTTACCTGGGTAAATCAATTATTTACCCTTATCCTACACTTGTGAATATTTTCCTAGATTTTCTTTTTTTTTCATTTTAGTGGATTAAACCACTCAAAAAGACCATGTCAAGATACAAATGTAAACGTTTATTTTCTTTAATATTGAAGAATGTAGAAAATGTTTTAAGTTAAAATGTCAAAATATTTTATTACTCAACATATTCTCCTCTCAATTGGATACATTCATTGCAGCGAACCTGCAACGTCTCTAGACCTTTCAAAAGAAATGTTTCTTCTTGCTCTGCAAACCAGACCTCCACAGCTTTTATTACCTCCTCGTTGGAAGAAAATTTAAGACCTTTTAAACTTTTTTTCAGTTGAGGAAAGAGATGATAGTCGGACGGAGCCAAATCTGGTGAATAAGGGGGGTGTTCTAGTAATTCAAACCCTAAATCACGAATTTTTTGCATGGCAACATGAGATTTGTGTGCAGGGGCGTTGTCCTGCAAAAACAAAACACCTTTGGATAGCTTTCCGCGTCTTTTCTCTTTAATTTTTTCCCGTAGAGTGGTCAGTAATGTCGAATAGTAATCTCCAGTTATTGTTCTACTCTTATCCAAAAAATCAATCATGATTACTCCATGGCAATCCCAAAAAATTGAAGCAAGAACTTTTCCAGCAGATTTTTGGACACGAAACTTCTTAGGTCTTGGAGAACCGGAGTGTAGCCATTCCATCGATTGTTGCTTTGTTTCTGGGTAGTAGAAATGTACCCAAGTCTCATCCATAGTAACAATTCGGTTTAAGAAGTCTACATCGTTTTCAAATCGAGCACAGATCGAACGCGATGCTACTACCCTTGCACGCTTTTGGTCAACATTCAAACATTTTGGGATCCATTTTGCAGCAATTTTTCTCATGTCCAAATTGACGTGAACTATATGATGAACGCGTTCGTATGAAATATTTAGTGCTTCACATATCCGTTTTCTGGGACTGACTCAGAAACTGGCCTTCCCGATCGATCATCATCTTCAATGGAAAATATACCTCTTTTGAAGCTTGCAGTCCAATTTTTCACGGTCGCATACGAAGGACATTGATCACCAAGGGTATTAAGCATATCTTCGTAAATCTGCTTACCTCTTAACCCTTTTAAATACAGATACTTGATGATGGATCGATACTCCAATTTTTCGATTTTCATAATTTCGTTGGACATATTTTTTCTGTTAATTTATTGCGTAACTCTGCTTTAATTTTTTGACGTCAAACTTCGCACTGACACTTCTAATAAGTTATTGTTCGTTGCGATGGTAACGCAATATTTTTTTTATGCAGGGAACTGGTCTAGACTAACTAGATATCAATACATCCTCGTAAATGGCCAATGACTACATGAATTTAATTGAAATTCCTTTTTTTTCATGGACGGTTAAAATACTCCATTATGTTTTTACCCCTGTCTACTAACTTCTCCTAACAATACTGAATGCAATATACTTCTTTCCACCAGCATAATATACACACCCGAATTCGCCCGTTTTACATTTTTATTTTTAATGAATACGAAACTTTTTATCAAAATATTCGTTCTTTTTCTAACGGTCAGAAAAACAACAAATTCACGTTGATCCCGGCACATGACATCAAAATGTTGTTTTTGTTAGAAGAAAGACAAATTTTTAAAAAAAGTACCGTTTAAAAAAAAATTGAATTATAGGCGGGTGAATGAATACAGAAGTGTATATTGTACTCTGGTGGAAATAAGGTGGAATTTTGAGTGAGGAACGTGTGCTAGAAAGTGTCAGTCATCATTTCCTCAAATATATTCCAAATGTAAATATTGTTTGTTATGCAGATGACACTAATTAACTGTTAAAGAGGAATATTCTCGGTGTTTATTATGGTCAGAAAAAAATGTCATTAATTCGAATAAGGAAAAAACAATATCTTATATATTCCACCGAGGGCACAATCAAACTCTGTGTAACAATAACGCATATAATTTGAGATTTCAATACAACGTTAAGATCTTGGGAGTTAGCTTTGATCAAAAGTTAAACTGATGGGAAACTCACATACATAATCTCTGCGGTAAATTGAGATCAGCCTGCTATGTCTTGAGGTAATTAAAGGAGCACTCTAGTCAAAAAAATACTCTTTAAGCAAATTTTCACTCTCAAATTCGATATAGTATAATTAATTGGAGAGCTGGTACTGATTGTTCAAGAATATTAATTTCTCCAAAAATCCGCATTGAGAATCCTATGTTATATTCCCTGGGGCCACTCATGCAGGGAGTCTTATAATAGATATTTATGATATAATGATCATAATGACGATCATTATGGTACTAGCTGTGAAGTTTATCAGACGAGGCATCAGCCGAGTCTGATAACACAGCTAGTACCATAATGATTGTTTGTATTCCGACGTGTCATAATGACATTATTATGGATTTAATTTTTAGTGTCAAAATGACATACTTAATAGGACTGAGTACTATAATCATTCATTGGAGTACTGAGGACTATAATGGAAAAAATATGGATACATTTGAAACGTTAAAATTATGAATTTTTAAAAAAATGCCTGATGAACTTTTCATTAAATATAACTTTGACAATGACAAACAAACAATTCCATTGTTACCTTACGTTTCTTCGCACATTACTGAAACTGAGCTACGTTTACATCACTTACCTACTGTAATGCAACAAGAAATCAATTTTTAACCGTAAATATAATAATAATAATAAAATGTTAACCGTAGCAATAATAGTTTATACATATACGTAATAACGTGCTATGTTTAGCATCAACAAATCGAAGCATAATTACTCTACCAGATTTAAGAACAATTTACTTTCGGCAAAGCACTCCGAACAAGTTTCAACAAATAAACTTGTAAATACTGTGGCGAAGCTGCGGGCGATGCCTGACCTGAACTCTTACGTAGCCAGCGCCCGACCGTCAATTACTCCCGAGGCGCTTCGCTTCGCGAAGAATCTGGTCTAATCGGAGAACGTTCTTATAGAAATATCGCGAGCATTCTAGGAAAATGAACGGTGTATATAAACAGAACCACACAGACAGTCGGACAGACAGTGAAGTGAAAGTCGAATATAAATACCTAGTTCCGTGATTGTTATATAAATTAGAGTATTGTGTTATTAAATCATTGTATTTTGTTAAATAAATTATTTTAAAAGTGAATTAGAGTTTAAATATACGACAAAACAATGGCTGCAGAATGTAAAATAAAATACCAGAAGAAGTTGCTAAGTGCGCTAAATATTTTCATTCTAAAAAATAGGAAATTTTTTTTTTTGCATACTTGACGAATTATCGTCCTAAGACGACGTTGGGACCAATGTATGCTAGTTGTATACATTTATACAGGGTGTATCTTAAATGATGTCATTAATTTTAGGTGGTGATTCTATGTCATATTTTATGAATAAAACTTCATATAAACGTGTGTCCTAACTTCGAGTCAAAGTTTCAATTAAAAATCTGTTTTGCATTAATTATTTAAAAGTTGATTTTGATGGAACCTGGTGTAGTTAAGTATTAGCAGTTACATGGGGCTCTTTTTCGTGAAATTATATTTCAATTCACAAGTGACAAATGGTTGCCCGATTGATATTATCAGACTGAATTATCAAAAATGCAACTTTCTTATAATGGCGTAAATTTGAAACAACTAAGCTTTATCGAATCAAAGTCATTGGCGCAGAAAGTTGAAAAAGTTATGTGAATTAGGTATCTTCTTTTTTCTGAAATCGTTCAAGAATGCCCACTTTCTCGGGGCAACTTCAGGCCTCAAAATACGATAATCCAGTATTTTAGTCCGTTGCTAAGCAACGAACTTTCCCGGACCGTTTTCGGACCTGAACGGTACGGGAATAGTAATTTACGTAACAAGTCCGGAAAATACTGTTTTTTTGGACGAGTAGACCAAATTCTAGGACGAGCGTCAGCGACTCCTGGAAGTCTACGAGTCCAAAAAAACTGTTTTCTTACGTGTTGCGTACACTATTTTTTCGGCAATCATGTAGAATAACAAATCAATGAGACGGATTTAGTCTAAGAGACGAAGAGAGGTCGACTTTCACCCATCTGTTAACCGGATGAAACAATTCCAAATTTGAATATTTCGAACATTTCAGTTCTTATTTGTATTATATATTGAAATTCGAACAGAAGATAGGTAGGTACCAACAGAAACATTCTAATTCTTATTTATATTAATATTTGTATTAAAATTCGAGCACTTCCCGGCCTAGTCCGGGAAGTGCTACTTTCCCAAAGAAAAAGTGTCCAGGAAGTGAACACTTCCCGGATGGTTGCCAAAAAAGTACTTTCCCGTATCGAAAACGATACGGGAAATTTTTTGTCGGCTTGTTTACATTTTAGACAGTTATTGAATTCACGCAAACAATATGTAGAATTCCTTAGTTTTTGATAATGCTGATTGCGATTTCAGAAAAAATAGTATGTGTACCTCGTAGTAAAAGCACATTCCCAGACTTCAATGCTTGTTGTCCTCGGCTTAACGCCTCGGCCAACAATTTACATTGTCGTCCGGGAATGTATTGCTTTTACTGCTAGATACACAATATACTATTTTCAGATACTCCATATTTTCTTGAAATTCTATTTGATATTAAAGGTATTTTCAAATTATGATAGAAATAGTTGACAACAACCAGAAACACAACAAAAAACCAGCCAATTATTATTGTCCAAACTAATGAAAGAGTACTGATGGTATAAATAAATTCATTACGGCAATTTCTGGAATGATAAAGTTTTGCTCTTTCATATTGTTGGCATAATATGACAGTTGTATTTTTAATTGTTTAATCTGATAAAAATATGAAACAACAGTAGCGTACGATAATTTTTACAATAAATAAATCAGGTGACTCTTTGATACTTATAATTTGGAATCTAGTATTATGAAAGGAAGCCCCTTGGAACTCCTAACAATCACACCAGGTTTCATAAAAATCAGCGAAAAGATTAGAAGTAATTAATAAATAACCGATGATTTATTAAAACATTGAAAATGAAGCAAGTTAGGATAAACGTTTATATGAACTTTTTTCATAAAATACATATAACAAGGAATCACCACTCGAAACTAATGACATCATTTAAGAAACACCCTGTATAATTATATTTATGGTTCGTCTGTATTCGTGTTTTAATCATAATGTATTTATATTACTTACTTGTTTTGTATGTTTACTGAGTAGGTACTTATACTTCAATTTACTGACGCTCTCGGCAATTTGTTATGGATATCATTGTAATGGTTTTGATAACTTATTGTTGATTAAAATATATTATTAATTTTCAAAAATAGGCCCAAAAAATCCCCGAAATTATTTGTAACCGCCAAAAAATCTTATAGATTTCATTTGCGGAATAAAACCCCAAGAATCTCTATTCACCGATATGGCAACACGGCAATCTGTACGCAGTCGTTCGCGGCTCGAAATTTAAGCTGCTCAGTTGTCAGTTCCTCAGTTCGTATCATATTTTATTGTTGCAGTTCTCGTTATGTTGATCTCGATGCGTTCGAGGCAATTGTTTTATCGATAATTCCAGGTTTTTACCGTCTAGTCGTGAGCGTGGACGTAATGTGACGGGGGTTGTTTTCGTAAATTTTCACGCAGTACTTCCAGTAGGTGTCCTTTCGGTATTTCACTCCTGTAAGTATCTTGAAATTTCTTATGATACTAGGTGAACAACGCCGACATTCTCAATAATTTCTCGATTATCTCTATTATGAACTTAAAGAGATTATAATATTATAGTTGTTACTAAGTACTCCTGTTAATCATGAATAAATTCAAGAGTGATCACAAAATTCTACCTGTGTACATATGAGTACAATAACACGTATGTCTTACACATGCAAGGAGTAAGATCGTAAATAGTCTAAACAGCCCCCAACCCCCAATCCCCAATCATTTGATCCCGACAAGATATTAAGATTTGGTGAGAAATGGTATTTTCCTAGAAGTTTGGAAAATTTTACTTGAAGATTTTCAAAGACCAACTATTCGCTTCATAAGCTCAGTCTTGAAATGTATTAGTGTTCAAATTATACTTTTTTTCGAGTTTTTGCTACACAAATTCTGTTTTTGCAATTGAATAAACTAGATATACCTGTTGAAATATAATAAAAAATTTCATTAAATACAAAATAATAACGGATCCTAATAAATTTTCAGAAGATTCCTATTTTATACCTTCTTTTTCTCAGTTCCTCTCTAGTGTTTCGTGAAGATGCGATTTTTAATATCTTTACCAATAGTGAGTAAGTTGTCTTTTATTTGTTCTGTTGAATTACATACCCCATAGAAGTGTAGAACGTGTCAAATAAATAATAAATAATCTTAAATATTTTAACAATGACTAAAAGAAAGTATTATTCATATGGTCATTTCACACTGCTTGTCATAAAAGACATCTTTAAAAACATTAAAATTTTTGAACTTATCCGAATATATGACTCCAGTGATGTCAAATCTGGAGAATGAGTGAGCTATTCGTATAGAATCGTGACTACCAACCCGTATTTTTAATGAATTTGATCCCCATTCGGTTGAATAATCATTTCAGTTACTATTTCACACGGATATGCACCTACGATTTTTTCAATCATTGTTGAACTATATATATATATATATATATATATATATATATATATCTACGCTGTTTATGTCTCGTTAATATGGCAGCTATAGGTAGGTATCTATTAAAAATATCGTGAAACTTTAGCCATGGCATTAGAAATCTCCAAGGCGTTCAATCGCATTTGGCACCAGGGACTCGCTAATCTCATGGTTGCCACCAACCTGGAGATGTCAGGAAATTAACTTTTTTCAAAAATGTCAATGGGAATGTCAGGGAATTCGGGATAAAGTCATCATAATTCGCAATTTTCGGTGATTATTCGTTGGTAGTTCGGTGATTTGAAAAAATCATTAGTGAATAGAATTAATTTTCGTTCATTCCCCATATTTTTGTATGAAGTAGTATCATTCAAGTCAAACTATACTTTATAGTCGAAAGTTAATAAAACTTATATATTAAGCTTCATCAACTTAATGATGATGGTATAATGAACTTTAATCATTATTATTACTTTTTATTATTAATGAGATACAGAATAAATATTTTTTCATATTCTTTGTGTTTTCAAAAGTGTCATACAACCGTCCGATTTCTCAAATCAATGATATTAAGTTATGGAATATTATGAATTTAGTCAAGGACAACATGGAAAAGTCAGGGAATTCAGAAAGAAAAAGTTGTTGGCAACCCTGAAGCTTCCATCTTATGGCTGGCCCCTAGTTGTCTTCTTTGCTATTTAGCTTTCTCTCAGGCAGATATTTTCACGTGGTAGTGTATGGAGATTTATCCGACACTCTACCCGTATAGATGCTGGTGTTTAGCAGGTATCAATTTTAGCACCAAAACGTTTCTTCATCACATCAATGATTTGTTGGACTCATGCCCAGTGCATAGATTTGCGAATAATAAAATAAAATGGAACTTACTCGTCTAGATGAATGGATAACCAAATTCTCCTGGATAGATTTGGAACGATTTCTTCAGAAAGATGTCGAAAAATGTTGAATATGACATTTCTATACAGATTAATTCATAACCGAATTGATTGCTCCAAACTTGTGAACCAAATTATTTTCCCATTTTAAGATTAAACAGTCGACAATCAAACATGTTGCTACTAAAACTAGAATGATGATGAAATCCCCAATTTGTACTATGTGTGAAAACTTCAAAAAAATTCTTATTTATGTGATGTAAATCATGACACATTAAGAGAAGTGATTAATAACCTCTAACTTGAATTTGTATTATATTCACTAGTAATAGTTGTACCACATGCGTTTTGTTTAGATAGTATTCTGTATTTCATAGATGTATTTTCTCTAGCAAGCCCGATCATTATATTATGTCAGGAGTATCCATAGCAATGAAGTCCCCCATATCGATTCTACAAATACATACTGAAACTTTTAAATTCTGTTAAAAAAAAGAGCTATTCGTCTCGTCGGTGATGCTGAGCTTACAAGCTCACTCGCTTATCTGGAACACCGCAGAAATGTTGGCGACCTGTTTCTGTTTCACAGAAATGTTCATGAGGTCTTCTGAAATATCATCAATCGTTTCAACGTTAGTGTTCCCATCGAGACCGACCCGTCGATCTCAGTCTTCACATCTCTTTGTCGTCACCTGCCGAACATCTCTTCACAGTGCTCGTTCTTCCAACGAACGGCAAAGCCTTGGAACTCACTGCATCTGGAGGTGTTCCCTGAGGCATACAACCTGCATAAATTCTAGAAGAACACAATTCTTATCTACTTTCCCTCGGCTCTCACGATATTCTTAGACAATACATTAAAAAAAGCAGCTCGAGGTGACGTTCTCCATTTAAATTTTCTTCTTGAAACATCTGACCCACGATATGATTTTTCAATATTGGTGCAATCGCACGTAAAGTGAGTATTTCGCGTTCTCAACACAGTCCGCGAAATTTGATTTTGCTGCCGTTACCCATAGCAACGGCCACCAAACATTTCTGAAATACGACAATGCCAAGGATTATTTTTTATTAATTTTTGAATTAACGACAAATTCATACTCATTTACTCCAGAAGTAGGAGCAACTTATCTGGTGTTTCTGAATAATGGCTATATTGATTGACATTTGACAACAAATTATTTTCTTTGGAATTTACCAATGGACGATTCCAGTACCCCTATTCAGTGTTGCCACAAATGATTTTCTGGTTGAAACCTCTGACATGTTTCAGGGTCGAAACGGATACAATTTTCAATTTCAAAGAATCTCGTATGTTCCCGGATACGTGAATCGAAGTAATATTGATGCAATGGACAAAATAAAAATATCCTAGGGCATTTTATCTGTCAAATTGAAAAACGTACCAGCGTGAAATTCCCTAGAATATTTTATTTTTGACAATATCATCATTAGTACTTTGATTCGCTTATCCGGGAACATCCAGGAATCTTTCTAATTGAAAATTTTATCCATTCCGACCTTGAACCATATCAGAAAAGGCCTGGAAAATGTCAGTCGATTCAACCAGAAAATCAATCCTGGCAACACTGAATATGGGTACTGGAATCGACCATTACCTACATTCAAACTAGATAGTAGATACTATAGCGCCAGAAATTGAATTGGAAAATTGTTTCTCATTTTGGATAAAGTCTTCTACGTATCCTTCTTCTACTGTCGTGGACTTCCATCCACCGCACCGTGACGTTTCGGAATTGCACCAGTATTGGCAAGCAGCGTGCAGATCTCTGATAACAGTGACCCGTGTATATTTCAGGGTTTGGTGAACCGAAATACTTAGCAGTTATAGCAATCATACTTTCCTAATTATGCACTCCAACAATTTGTGCAGTGCACTTTCAGTTTACGTATCTCAACAATATACGAGCCCTAACAACTATATGTTGGAACAAGCAGTTACTTTGGGTATAAATTGCCAGGTTACCTACATTTTTTTATTCTAATTGTTTTTATAATTTTAAATATCAAATTAGCAACATTTTTTATGTTGTATGGAAGTATTTTCACGGTTTAATTATATATTGAACATATTTTATGTTGATTACTATTTAATTAATTGTTTGATAATCGAGAAATGCTGACAACTAAATATTGGAACATGTTTTGCTGTTCCTCACGTTTATTGAGTTTTATCGAGGCAAAGGAGGCTTTGACATGAAAAATACCAGTGTGTTGTTAACAAAGATTATCACGAGTCATTCGAGTATTAATATTTAAAGTGAGTAGGTATTGTCAGTTTTATTACGAGTAAAATACAATAATTTTACGTTAAAAACCTACTGATCCAAAAGTGCGAGAAACTATTATTAATCAGTGCCATGAAAGGAAAACAATGCATGAAATTTCCAGCGACTTGACTATAACAACAACTACCTACTGTGTTTAATGTAATTAAAAAATATGGTGAAACTGCCATCAGTATCAATGTTCGCGATAAAAGCTCAGGCTGTCCAAAAGCTGTTTTTGAACGGAGTGTAAGGCATTTGAATAGAATATGTCTGGAATAAAAAATACACTACCAGAAGTAACTGCAAGGTGTATAGGCAAACTGGGATGGATGTTTCCAGAGAATGCTGTCGCAAATATATCCTCAAGAGCGGTCTTAGTTTTTATAAGGTATGTTTGATAGGTTCTTCTTTGCGGTATAAATATTCTATTTTTTGAGTTACAGGCTAAAGGAAAGCCATTGTTGACGGAAACTCAAGAAAGGAAACGGTACATTTGGGCCAAATCAAAGCTTTCGTGGACCAAACATGACTGGAACAAAGTTATCTATAGCGACGAAAACAAATTTGATGTATGAGATTATCGAAATTGGGAGATTACCGAAAGCGTGTGATTCGGGAAAAAACAAGAAGCATTCCATAATAACTGCCTCAAAAGGACTGTAAAGTTTTCACAGGGCATCATGGTGTGGGGTTGTATGCCAGCCAAAGGCTTGGGAACATTACACTTCATTGAAGGCACAGTTAACGCAGACAAATACCAAGATATCCTTGAACATTCGCCTCTACCAAGTGCAGCAAAGTTATATCCATCTGCAGATTTAATTTTTCAACAGGACGGGGCTTCTATGCTATACTGCTAAATTTACCAATACATTGATGACACTAAGATTTTGTTACATCCCTCTAGCAGCCCGGATCTTAATCCAATAGAAACACTTTGTCACAAAATGAAAATATTTCACTTTCTGAAAAACTGTTCTGTACGTCTGAAAGCATCACTCATCGGTAATCTTCAGAAGCAAAGATATTTGAATTTGTCTCAGTTTGTATACATAGCACTCAAAAATCCAAGGTGAGCGATTTTCCAGAAATTCTTAAAATGCCCATTATCTCGAAAACGGTGATATTTTTACTGAGATGAAATTCCGATATTCTGAACAGTCATGACCTGGTCTATCGCCAGTTTCAATATTGTACAAGGTTTACCGGACACCCTGTATATGGGACTATATGAATATTTTTTTCCTTTTCTCTGCAATTAAGTACATTTATTACATTATGTTTGAAACAAATATTTGTTCAATAAAAAAAGTCATGTAATTGTAAGAATCTCTAGAATGAGTTATATTTTTACAAATTTCTGTTTGGAATGCTATGAACATACGTTATGATGTTGTTATGGGTTGGATGGAAGAGCCAGTCACCATTATCTCCGGATATGGTCGACGAATGCCGCCCTTTCATATTGTTAATTCAATTTACCCTAATTCAATGAATTCCTAAATATTTGAAAATATGAATAAAGACAATTTATTTTATATAGGGTGATCATGAAAGTTTTCTATGATAAAAATGACAAAATACCAACGTTTCAGAAATCACCTTGTAATTCACGATTAACTCGGTGACATTCCTTTATTATTATTCAATATATTCATCATTATCTCCTCAACACTGTCCCAAAAATTCAGTTTCCTACTATTACTAGTTTCATAGTTATTAATTTAGAAACTAATTACCATTTGCATGACAAGTTGAAGGAACTTGTTCGCACGTACATTCTACTAGTGGCCAAGATTTTTCCCAAATCGTGAACCGTGGGAATGTGGAGATCAAAATAAATATAATATTATATGCAGGGTGACGACCAATGACGGTCCATCCGATTCCATCCACCATTTAGGAACTGACTGAATATACGACACATAGTTACAACTTACAACTCAGGCATGAGCTAGATAAAATTCCTAATGCTTGGATAGTTTGACTCGCCCAATCGTGTATGAGGCCCCGGTACAGGAAACGACTTATCACTGAAGGTGACAAAAAACAGCCAAATCCACCTCCCTCGTAGCAGCGCTACGGTCATCATACAACAAGAAAACCCTATCGGCTATCGGGTACACTTTGATTCTGTCGTTGACGGAAAGTGAATGAAAAAGAAAAATCAATTTGTTCCATCAGACCATCAGTAACAATTATTATTACCTTTACATATTGAATTACCTATATTGATGAAATATAATAGATTATACAGGGTGTTAATTAAGTACGTTGACAAACTTCGGGAGGTGATTCTTTGAAGGTTTTCAGGACGAAATGTTCATATAAACATATGTCCCAAACGGCTTGGTTTTCGAGATACAGGGTGATAAAAATACATTTTTTTCAAGATTTTTTAGAGTTAACTTCGACATTTTCTACAATAATCAGTTCAAATTAGGCAAGTACAATCCATTCGATAGTACGCACGATACAAAATAATGCATTTCTCAAATAATTCACAGGGTCCTCCTTTTTTCAGAGTCAAGCTTTGTTCAACCCTTCAGAATTTTTTTTCCGCCGCCACTGACATATTATAAGAAAGGAATAATGAATGTTGTTTCATTTAACATCTTTTTGCTCTCTTGATGTTTTTCATTTACTTGTACGGTTCAGGAGTTACAATGAAAATATTAACGCAAACATTTTCCAGTAACGCATAACATAAAGAAATTTGAGAAGCAAATAGTCTAACAAACTTGAAGGGTGATTCTTTGAAAGGTTTCAAGATGAAAAGTTCATATAAACATGTCCCAAGCGGCTTGGTTTTCGAAGTACAGGGTGATCAAAATACATTTTTTAGAAGTTTTTGGAGTTTACTTCGAAATTTTCGACAATAATCGATCCAAATTAGTTCAAATTGGACAAGTACAATCCATTCAATAGTGCGCATGATATAAAATAATTCATTTCTCGAAGTGTCATTGCCACTCTCCAAAGATTAGCGCGTGACGCAATACGTCATTTTGTTCTCATTACACAAATAGCTATTTTCTGCTCGTGTAGAGAAAATGTAATGTTATGGAGTTCCCATACATTTTTTACCATAACTCAGGTTGAATACGTATTGCACAAAGTTAATTATGGCAAAATAATTTTGGACATTTTCAATAGTGAATAACTTTATTATCAAATACTAGAGCAAAGTAACATAAATTCCCTAGGAATAAAATTAAGTTCAGAAAAGGACCGTTATTGAAATTGATATGTCAGAGCAACTGCTGGAAATGGCCACCGCCAACTTCAATGCATGCGTTTATGCGCCTAACCATAGACTGGCGGACACGCTCAAATATACCAGGAGTGTTTCTTATAATTCCGCATGACTCCTGTATGCGATTCCTTAGGTCTTCTTCACTTTGAACTGGAGTTCGGTACACTAATGATTTAAGGTGCCCCCAGAGGAAAAAATCAAGTGGATTCATATCGGGTGACCTTGGTGGCCAAAGTTGTGGCCCACCACGCCCAATCCAGCGATCAGAATAATTCTCTTCTAAATATTGGCGTGCAACCAATCTGAAGTGTACTGGAGCACCATCATGCATAAACCAAATTCCAATTCTTTCCCTCAGTGGGATCTCTTCTAGGAGTCCAGGTAAGATGAATTCAAGAAAATGTCGATAATGGTCACCATTGAGTCTATGAGGCAGAAAATGTGGCCCGATAAGGAAATTCCCTACAATTCCAACCCAAACATTCACAGAAAACGTCTCTTGAAAATGGTTTTCAATCACGGCGTGTGGGCTTTACGGGAAAAGCATGCCTCATCGGTGAATAACACTTGAGATAAAAACCATGGATTTTCCAACAATTTATTTCGAATCCAAGTGCAAAAAGTTAATCTCTTTGGAAAATCCCTTGGCAGAAGAGCTTGAACACGATGTATGTGATAGGGATAAAGTTGTTGCTCTTTTAAAATTTGCCATACCAATACATGGGTTACGTTAAACTGTGCCGCAATTTGTCTTGTACTGGTGTCTGGATGCTGCTCAATTTCGTTAAGTACAGCTTCTTCTATCTGAACTGTTCTAACTCTCCTGGGTCTTCCTATGAGAACAGCAGACCTCTTGAAAGTACCCGTTTCACGAAGACGGGAGTGAATATTGATGAACATTTGTGTGCTGGGAATATGACGTTGTGGAAATCTTTCTAGATACATTCGTCTGGCGGCACGAGCGTTACCATCAGCCATTCCATACATTAAGTGCATGTCTGCCATTTCTGAATTTGTATATTCAACCATTTTATCCAAAGGAATATTGAATGAATCTGCTTTATAGCTTGCACTAATGAAGAATTAACAATGAGACAGTTTCTCAACTTTCGATAACTATCAAGTTGTTGATATTTAAATAAATGAATTAATATCAAGGCCCACTTTGCTATTTTTATGAATTCAAATTGATTACAAAATTTCTGCGTTACTGCTGAAGAAAAAACAAACCGAAATTTCTGATAAAATAATGTACTCCGTACGGAAACAAAAATTTGTTTGATTTAGTTTTTCGGAGTTATGACCAGAGATTCATAAATGAAAATCAAATGTGTAATGATCTGCGACTATTAGATAAACCCTATTAACTATCTTCCATTACAGGATTACCTTTCGGAAGTTTTTTATGTTGAAAAGGAAACGTTCAATTGAAAACTAAAAAATGTCTTTTTTTTTAAAATAACAAAAAATTTGTATGAGTTCTCTATCAAGACTGATGGGTAAAAACATTTTTAATCAAATATCTCAATGAAAATGCACATTTTTACCATCAGAATCTTCAGGTTGAAAGTTAAGGTTTTCCCAATATCTGTCAGATCTAGTTTAATATCCAGCGTACCGCAGTGACGGGAAGATAGTAGTTTTCTGTTAGATATCACAAAAAGAAATCACATCTTTACAATAACAAGCTTTTATTTAGCTTCACTTGTAACTAACTAACAAACAATTTAATAAAAGTTGAATTTGACCCACTTCTAATACTCCGATTAATTTGAAATTTGGCAGGTTTCCGTAATTCCGGTGACAATGCATTAAAAAAATGTTTGTTAAAAAACAAAATGGCGGCTCCAATATGGCGGACGAGTTTTGTGATTATGATCCGATTCTGTTCAAAATTGGTATGTGATGGTTTTTGGGTTGGAGATTTTCAGTTTCACATAAAAAATAAACTCAAATGTTAAAAATGAAAATTATAAAAAGAAAACATTTTAAAGTTTTTATACAATACACTGAAAAGGAAAAAATAATTCATTTCATTGTTTGATCTAGGTAATCTTGTACAGAAATATTTTGATACTCACAGAATAACCTACAAAAAATGAAACAAATTATTTTTTCATTTTCAGTGCATTTGTATAAAAGCTTGTCTTTATATTTTTTATTGTATAATTTTTATTCATCGTAGATTTTTCTAATTCTGAAAAAATATTTTCATCAATTTACAATAATTGAAAATGTTTAATTTTCAAATTTTCTAATGTTATGCCACACTCGAAAATGTTTAAATTAATATTTTCATTATAGCCCCTGAACCGTACAAGTAAATGAAAAAATGCAAGATATCAAAAAGATGTTAAATGAAACAACATTGATTATTCCTTTCTCATAATATGTCAGTGGCGGCGGAAAAAAAATTCTGAAGGGTTGAACAAAGCTTGACTCTGAAAAAAGGAGGACCCTGTGAATTATTTAAGAAATGCATTATTTTGTATCGTGCGCCCTATTGAATGGATTGTACTTGCCTAATTTGAACTGATTATTGTCGAAAATGTCGAAGTTAACTCTAAAAAATCTTGAAAAAAATTTATTTTTATCGCCCTGTATCTCGAAAACCAAGCCGTTTGGGACATATGTTTATATGAACTTTTCGTCCTGAAAACCTTCAAAGAATCACCTCCCGAAGTTTGTCAACGTACTTAATTAACACCCTGTATGTTTCTATTGATAGCCAGCAAATATAAAAATCATGGAAACCTCTATCCGAGTGGAACTCGCATTGGAAAAAACCGTCGCTGCCCAGATTCAAATTCTCCTATTAGAAATAGAAGTGTTTATCAATCATTTTCACTTTTCCCATATAGTTTGTTTTCTATTCCGACAAAGCTTAAACCAACAAAATTCACTTAACTATTTGTACCTTACATTATTAATTTCATATATTTGATGTGATTGTTATCTCTAATCTTCGCCCTCTTTTACATTTATTTTGATCTGCACATTCTCACCTTTCACTATTTTTGAAAAATCTTGGCCACTAGTAGAATGTATGCGTGAACAATTTCCTTCAACTCTCAATTCAATTGGTAATAAGTTTCTCAATTAATAACTATGAAACTAGTCAAGGTAGGATACTTTATTTTTGGGATAGTGTTGAGGAGAGAATGATGAATATATTAAATAATAATAAAGGAATTTCACCGAGGTAATCGTGAATTACAAGGTGATTTCTGAAACGTTGATATTTTGTCATTTTTATCATCGAAAATTTTCATGATCACCCTATATATCCCAACGAAATCATGTTTATACGGTATCAGCTATCTTCGGAGGATGACCATATATTCTACCAATTTTTCACATCACCCTGTACGAAATGTATAAATTGTGATTAATGATGGAATAAGAATAGTATAATGCATGCCAAAATAATTTTATCAATATTTCATTCATTATTACATCGAATTTTCAGACATTACTAAAATGTTTTTATTTTTCACTCTGTACATAATGATTAATGTGCACCATCTGAATGATATTTAGTAATATGAAGGTACGTTGATGATAAGAACGAAAAAAAATGCAGTTGTCACTTTCAAATCCAGAGAAAATAATTAAATAAAAATTACTGATTTTTAACTTGAACGCACTGTATTTCTAAATCTATCCATCAACGAACTTTGCGATTCTGCACGTTCAATCAGTACATCGAACTACAATATACTAAAAATTCAGACAGTTTCACCGAGAACCATTTTACCTTTAAAAAGTGCGGGGTCCTTTATCGTCAATATCCATTTTAGCGTCCATAACATCTGAATTCGTTTATGTTTGGTTGCCTATGCAACAATTATGCATTAATAGAGAAATCTACAATTAATTTCATTGAATCATTTGCATTGAAGAACATTAAACAGACATGTTAATACGAGGTAGGCGGAAAAAGTATTTTTCATCAGCTTCTTTTAGGAATGAGTCAATTTGCTCTAGCGTAAATGCTTTTGATTCCTTACTTGATAACCTAATGCTTTTCTTTTCAGAAATGGTACGTACTAATTCTGAAAATCGTTTGACGTAGTTCTTTTCTCGTATGTTCAGCATACACTTCAACATGGAATAAATGCTTCATACAGTTGAACTTTTCACAACAATTTCGGCATCAATAAAATGTTTTCAGACATCGTCTTAACATTCTGTTTGTCACGCCAATCTTCAAATTCGCTGTAACATTGTTCGTACTAACGTTTAGATTTTTCAAGAATTAAAACGGAAAGCGCCGCGAGTTTACACTTTCTAGATCTGGGGGAGTGCAAGATACTAAAATATCACTAGTATCATACATTATTAAAATAGCACTATTAGTATCAGACATATTTGCGTTTTATCAAGAACTATCAAAATATTTTGTACGTAATGGCCCATTTAAAATCGGCTACCCCTGTAACTTTTTTATTTGTTGTCCGATTTAAACGATTTTTAAAGATCTTCAATAGAATTATTATACCGTCATAAATTTGAAATAAAACTTGAAATTTCAAGAACTTCTTCGCATTTTTTAAAAGTCAAAATTCCAAAAAACATTGGTGGTTTTCTAAAATAAAATTTGACAACGCCACTGGATTTGTGACCTGTGCACGGTGTATCAGAAATTACACGGAAAAATAATATGGTATTTCGCGGCCTTGGTATACAAATAACTTAGGACTTAGGAATGTTTCAACTAGCACTTTCTGATATTTTTGCCTGATAGGAATTTTCGATTTTTTTTTATTTTTTCATCGTCATTGGTATAAGTTAGTCCCTCCCGTCTTCAATCAATTGGTAGATGCTTATTGAGAACTCATGTTCATAATACATAAATGAGTGTGCATGTGCACATATGCCTATTTCATTTGTCTTCTCAGATGAAGATTTATAAAAATAAGTTAGTTTCGTTTCAAAATTCAAGATAATAGGCATCGGAAAAGAGAGATTGAATGTATGGTGCGGAATTTTAGACACCAGAATAATTGGCCATTTTTCATTGAAGGAACGATGAATGCTGAAACCGTTCTGAATTTCATGATAGCAAGTAATGAAACATTCTCGAAGAAATCCTCATAAATATTCCTACAACGACTATTTTCTAATTGGATAGTTGAAAATTTCGACTGAAATGGATTGGTCATTATGGTCCTTTAATTCATTGACCACTAACTAACGCATTGATGTTATTTTTTCAACTTGTTTTTCATTCACACACCTCAAAGAAAAATGGTCTATTTGTGTTCTCGAGGTTTTTATCTGAATAATAATAATTTCATCAAAAACGTTTTATTCACATATGAAGCTACATTTACAACAAATGGGGTGGTTTCATCTCAAAATTAGAGACAATGGGAATCGGAAAATCCTCACTGGGTCATCAATTGTAGAGATCAATAATTCTGAGTGATTGAATGTGTGGTGCAGAATTTTAGACACGAGAATAATTTGGTCCATTTTTCTTTGAACGAACGATTAATGCTGAAACCGTTCTGAATTTCTTGAATAACCTGTTATGGGACTTTCTTGAATAAATATTCACAAATGTTCGTACAACTATAATTTTTCAAGTAGATGGTGCATTCATCCATAATGCTGGAAATGTACGAAGGTGGTTGAATAAAAAATATCCACTGAAATGGATCAGTCGCTATGCCCGTTAATTCATTGGCCTCCACGTTCGCCTTACCTCAACCCTCTGGAAAAATATCTGTCTATTTCTACTTCTGGAAAAAATCAAACAGGTGGTTTATGAAACTAGACCAAGGACCAAAAAAGAGTTGCGAAGAATTGGGCAATGTGCAGATAGATATCACCAGGAGAACTGCGAAGAGTTGAGCATAATTTGCACATCAAGAGGTACAACAAATGTATACAGAATGAAGGGGGGTGTAAAGAACATAAAAACATTTAGAATTGTTGGTGTCTTAGTTTTTTATCTAATTCATTGATATTAGGTACATTCCGTCATGTTTATTCTCAAATTTTATTTTGATTTCAAAATTAGTAATTTGTGCCATATCCTGACGTGTGAGTTTTCCTTATCCGTAGAGGGCCTTTTTTAATATTTTTACCACCTCGACCTACATACGGTCCGTAATAACAAATTTTCTAGAAGTTTCAGTTTTCGTTTCAGGAATGTTTAATCATTAAGGAGCGTTTTATTGTAGGCAGAAATGTTCTACTATTAGAAGTAGAATTTGACTCAGCTGTTTTTTTGACACCAAATATATCTACTTCCTCTACTATTGCTAGATCGAATTTGATAGTAGCAAAAGTAGAGATAATTGGTTGAAAAATTAAACTCCCTAAATCATAGCAGAAATTGTCACTATTGACATTTCATTAAACTATGGACCAAATTTGTTCATTTCAGTTTGGTTGTATTTTGAAGTTCACAAAACTTCATTTACTCGCATTGAAATGATTTTGGTAGTGAAGTATGAGCTTCTAGTTAAAATAAATATGAGTGTTATGGACGTAATTGAAGTTCGATATGGAAATGTTTAACGAAAAGGTTGTACAACGAGTTTTATTTATATAATATAGAAGGTGGGTTCATATTGATTCTCAATTCATTGAGAACCTCTGTTGAAGATCCCTTTTAAAATTATATTCTATAAAAAAGGAAACCAGAAAAGAAGATGATGAAAGTGGGTTCATATTGATTTGAAATTTATTTAGTATCTCTGTTGAACCTTCCTTTTATATCTGCTAGTAAAGTGGCGAAAGTTCAAAGACATCAGTGGGATAATATAGATTCTATTCTACAGTGCGACGCTAAATTATGAAACAAATTCATTATTTCTGAATATAAAGATATTTCGGAAAAATCCTCGGAAATTTTCTTTTCCGATGGGCCAATTTTTGAACCCCACCCAAAATATATAGGGTTATCCGCAATTGAGTAAAAATGACTTTGGTGATATTTTTAAATTGGACACCCAGTATATTTTTCCATATTTGGTTAGGGATCGATTACGAATCCAGTGATACCAAGTTTGATGGGATTATGTCGAACGGCTGCGGAGATATGGCCAAAAAACTTCCTCGTATGTCTAATGAGGATGACTGCGAGATTCCTCACGATTCAGGTTAAAAGTCTCTGTCGCGCTCATTGGGTATATGGAGAAGTTTTTTGGCCATATCTCCGCAGCCGTTTGACATTATCCCATCAAACTTGGTATCACTGGATTTGTAATGACGATCCCTAACCAAATATGGACAAATATACTGGGTGTCCCATTTAAAAATATCACCAAAGTCGCTTTTCCTCAAATGCGGATAACCCTATATATTTTGGGTGAGGTTCAAAAATTGGCCCATCGGAAAAGAAAATCGACCTGTCCGAGGATTTTTCCGATATATCTTTATATTCAGAAATAATGAATTTGTTCCATAATTTAGCGTCGCACAATATTTTTCAGTTTCTACTTGTTCCCAATCTTCAAATATGCAATTTTTATTTATAATTCTGGTTTATTATTTGGTTCACTCAAAGCTGCTTCAAAAGTGTTAGGTTTTGGAATCACTTCTTCATAATAATTTTTACATCCTGAAAAAGTTTTCTGAGATAAAATTATTCAAAGAATTCACATATATGATAACTTCATTATTCCATTTGAAATATTCCTGCCTAAATAATCTTCCAATAAGAAATAATACTGCTCGCGCCTTCTTCCACTGTCTGGGCTGTGGAAGTTGTTAATTTAAACAAATTATTCATAATGACTATAATTTTTAATAATGAAACATAATAAGTTATAAACTTTTTACAGAGATTTAGGGAATTTAAGAATTATTTAACTTTTACTGGAAACCCTGAAATTACGTTTTTATGTTACTCTACTTTTTCTACTAGTAGATATAAACTCTGGTGGTCAATAAAACGCTTACACCGCTCGTCTGCCTGTCACTCACCTGCAATACCAATTATAAGAATAATCTAAACACCAATTTGATACTTTTTAAAATCTTAGGGTTAAATGAAACGAATTACTTCTTTAATTGATAGAAAATATTCATCAGGAGCTTCAGTAATTTGAATTTTTTCTAAAACTGCCGCCATCTTTGGCACATAGGGCTCATTCCTTCTTTTCAAGAAGGAATATTTTGATATGTCGCTTTCTTTCAATTTCAAAGTTTTTTTATCTTCGAAAATGTCTCCCATAAACTGTAGGCTGGTCTGCTTTTAGCCTTTTATTCGAAATATACCAAAATAACGTTTTCCGAAGCTTGAATTTACACCAATCTTTGAAACGAGAATATACCTTTATGTAAAAATCTTTTGATTTTTCGGGCAACAGTTTTTCGTGGATTTGTCCTGGTCCTTACGAATTTCAGGAGGAGTGCAAACAATTTCTTCATCGCTACCTGTAATTTTTTTTTTAATTCTCTATTTAAGTTACTTACTAAGGAAATGTCAATTTAATTGATTGAATTTTCCTTTATTTTTTTTCCAGACTACTTGTTTTCGATTGAATCTATTCAAATAGAATAGGAATCCAAAAATTATCGTTGTGAAAATAATTACATGTTCATAAGTCCCGGTAAAGAGATAATTTTTCTCAGCCTCGCTACTTATAATAAAGATCGGATGAGAAAAATCTCTTCTCTACCTTGTTGTATAAAATACTATTTTAGGCATCTTTCCAGATTCGTATAAATTGTCTTGAAACTCGATTTTGACTACCTACCTTAGCAGAAAAGTGACAACTAGTGTAATTTAGGTTTTGTAAATGGGTTGGTATATAGAATCTTTTATATCATTCGATAAGTATTGCCAACAAAACAAAAATAATTTCTCTAGCCAACGTATTTGAACTTTTTTTTTATGAAATGTTTTGTATCTATCACACGCCCACCAGTGTTTTGCAAGTGCTCGTTATTGAAATTATCTGCCTCCGTTCTTGCCTTTGATAACTGTTTGAAGGCGCTTTTGAAATGTTAACAAATATTTCATCTTTTATTTTTAGTTCATTTCTGATTTTTCTATAAGCCAAAATATACAGGGTGTCAATTTGAAAACTTCCCACCCTTAATATCTTCCTTCCAGTAAACAATATGAGTAATCGAAAAAACAGGTCAATTTTATTGTCAAGGGGGACACTTTCACGGACTATTTGTAGCCCTCGTGGTTCAACCCCCTAGGAGGGGTAGATGTTACCCTTAGAATTTTAAATGGGAAGGGGGGTCAAGTGGCACATCATTTTGATGGGCGTTCAATTCTTGTTCCAATGGTACCCTGACTTATTATTTTGTGATGAGCATTTTCCGAAAAATTGCGTTCTAAACTAACAGAAGTAATTATTAGAACGCCTATACTGAGATGCATTATTGTATTGACTCCCTTTAATAAAAATGGTTAGAAGAGTAGGTGGCACCGCTCCAACCCTTGAATGACAGGAATAAATTTATTACGCATGGGATTTTTTATTTGGTGGTTATTTTCCTTCTACACAATAAAATTTAATTTGCGAAAAAGACATTTCCAACATAAAATCTACTTACGCTTATCTTATTAGCTGTTCGAAATGTTGTCCATTTTGCTCTAAACAGTAATACAGTCTGTTTTCGAACTCCCCTCTAACATTACGGAAAACTTCACTAGGAATTGACCGGCATGCTGCTGTAATTCGTCTTTTAAGTTCGTCAATATCAGAAGGTTGTGTTTTATAAACAACGGATTTAAGATGCCCCCAAAGAAAGAAATCTAAGGGTGTTAAATCCGGTGATCTCGGAGGCCATTCAACTGCTCCCCTTCTGCCAATCCATCTACCCGGAAATCTCTCGTTTAACCACTGTCGGACGGGAAGAAAATAATGAGGTGGAGCACCGTCCTGCTGGAAATGTAACAGATCCTCCTGCAAAAGTTCATTACCTTCTGAATCAATTTGAGATTCTAGCTCGTGAGTTATAAGAGGATCGATAGTCTCTTCAAGCATATCAAGGTACAGATTGCCAGTCAAGTTTTCTTCCAGAAATAATGGACCAAGAATGGCATTTCCAAGAATACCAGCCCAAGCATTAACTTTTTGTGGGTGTTGTGCATGCCCTTCCCGAAAAAATATGTGGGTTTTCGTCACTCCAATAGCGACAATTTTGTCTATTAACATTGCCATTCAGAAAAAATGAACACTCATCGCTGAAACAGATGTTTAACAGAAGATTAGGGATGGTATTGAATCGATGAGACATGATTTCACAAAACTCTATTCTTCTATCATAATCATCCTCGTGGAGCTCTTGAAGAATCTGCATTTTATATGGATGAAATTTATGCATTTTCAATGCTTTTCTTATAGTCTCGCGTGACATTCCCGTCTGTTCTGATACTGATCGTAAGGAGCTCGTGGGCTCTGCAGCAAATGTTCCCAAAACTTCAATTTGAGCTGCTTCATTTAGTACTCTGGGGTTATTTCTTTTTTTATTTGTCACTGAACCAGTTTCGTAAAACTTATTCACCAAATCAAGCACATACCGGTGACTTACATTACAATTTGGATGTCTTTCGTTAAAAAGACATGCCGCCCTTCGTGCGCACTTTCCAACTTCGCCATAAATTACAATCATTTCAATTCTGTCTTGAAGAATGTAAACCATTTTTACACTTTTATACACTTATTAAAGTAATTCCTAAACAGCCCAACAGGTACAACGGTATTCACAATACTACCACATAGTTCAAATTTGTTAACCAATTTTTTGCCGGAAAACAGAAACTTTTTACAGCAGAAGTAGCAAAAAAGGAAGGCTATCTGTACAATTTCTGCGATGACACTTAAAAATTCAGCATTTAATAAACACAACTTTACTACCATCTACGTTTTACTATTAGACTACTTTTTATGTAAAGTGTTTGGAGCTAATGGCTAATGTTACCCCTAATAAAGGGTTGGAACGGTACCACCTAATATTCTAACCAGTTCTGGCCAAACCATGCATCTCAGTATAGGCGTTCTAATAATTACTTCTGTTAGTCTAGAACGCAATTTTTCGGAAAATGCTCATCAAAAAATAATAAGTCAGGGTACCATTGGAACAAGAATTGAACGCCCATCAAAATGATGTGCCACTTGACCCCCCTTCCCATTTAAAATTCTAAGGGTAACATCTACACCTCCTAGGGGGTTGAACCACGAGGGCTACAAATAGTCCTTGAAAGTGTCCCCCTTGACAATAAAATTGACCTGTTTTTTCGATTACTCATATTGTTTACTGGAAGGAAGATATTAAGGGTGGGAAGTTTTCAAATTGACACCCTGTATATGCTTTGTCAGATCTTGATTTCATCTCTAACCAAACCATATTCACTGTGTCCTGCAAATTTTTCCATACAAATGAGATGTTTTTTCTCCGGTGTCTCTGTATTTCTTCGAACTCTCAATGAAAAAGCTAATATTCAGATATAACGGAAGAGTTCCGAATCTATTTGATAGCTCAAAAACGTGAATTGCATGCACTGCCAGGAGGTTATCGCGTATGTTTGGTTGCATAACGTTTGGAAGCGTTTTTCCATCGGTTTGTATCATTTTTGTTCTTGCATATTGATCGCATTGTCTGATGGATTTGAGCAACAGAGTTCTATAAATACAGTCATTCACAAAAAAAGCCAGGGGCGGATCCAGAACGTTTCTGATGGGTTGAAGGCAATTAGCTAGAGTTGGAGTTTGAAGCGACCGAAAAAGAAGTGATCTCGTAGGAGAGAGACATGTCAATTTTGATGTCAAGGAGGGAGGCAATTGCCCCAAAGCCCATCCCTTCGATTTGCCAGTGTATACAGCTTACACAAAATAATTCTACATCTAATAAAATATGTTTTGCACAAAGTATACCTATTGTTTGTTGAGTTTAAACTAGACTATAATAATGTTTCATTACAAGAAATTATATTTTATTTCCTTAAATGTTGATTTTTCAATATTTTTAAACTGATACATTATATTATTTTTGTTATAGGAATTTCATTACCGTTGAGATGACAATTGAACAAACAGTATCTTATAGTAATATGGATGAAGTACCGTTTCTCGCCATACATTTCCACCAAGTTGAAAATATACGACAAACTACTGACTTGAAACAACTACTTCCCTGGCTAATGCCATGACGGACATTGAACTGCGTCTGACAGATATTTGTGCAACATTCAAGCAGACCTGTAGGCATGTTTCAAGGTTCTTGCATGTTATTATCAGTTAAACAATTGATTATAATTCGTTGTACGACCTTGCACTGACGAGAGGCAAGAACTTCGAAACATGTCTGCAGGTGGTCACCTTCAGCCAAATGAAGGATAATCCATTGTTTAATTACAGTAGGCACTTGCAATTGGGTCCTCTTGGAGAAACGTTGCACAAATATCTGTCAGATGTAGTTCAATGTCTGACGTGGTATTAGCCAGGGAAGTAGCTCATTTCTGTCAAATCTTTTCCTACTATTTTCTACTTAGTGGAAATATTTGGAGAGAAAGGGCCCTCGACATTGTCAATTGTATTCATATATCATTTAACTGTTACTCTCCGGCTACTTGGTTCGAATTCTCAGTATCTGATCGATAAAAAAGGAATAATTTCTGCATGGTAGCAAATTAACTCTTTTTTTCTACTGAGGCGTATGTTTTTCTGTTAGAGTCATCAGCCTAATACACCAATCAATAAATTAATAGAGCAAAAAATGAGTGATTTCTCAGCAAGAGTACTAGATAGAAACCGACTTGACGAGTTTTGTTTATGAAATGAAAACTAAAACAGCAATCTGTTTGCTCCAATGAAAAACATTGTGGACCCGATCGGACCATTAGTAACAGAGAAAAACCGGAAAATTTTGCAATTTTTTTAAAATTCATACTCCGTCATTCAAGTTGTAGGGATGGGACTTCTTATGAAAGTATTGAATCATATTGTGTACTTTATGTGTGCACAAAACAGGCGCAGTCGGACCATTAGTTTTGGCACAATTGCAATTTTTTTGCACTATCGCAGCGTGCCTGGATGCTCTAGTGATCATCTGATTTCAATTTCTCAAACAAATTCTGAAAATAGAAGTATAGGACCACAAAACGTATATATAATATAATAATTCGTTTAATCCAGTAAGACCATAATTACACAGCATTGGATATGTCAAACTTCCTTATTTTAAATGGAACGCCCTGTATTTTAATACATTTTTGTAACCTACGGACCATTTTGTTACTATAGTCCAGGAACCCGGTAAAAATTTGGTCAGTCATTTCCTCTCAAGCGATATTTAGTGGAATGCATCAGAGTGTCGTATTATAAAGATTCGTGAACGTCAGCTGCGATTCCGTTGGTGGGGGGGGATGATCAGCACAGTAGCTTCCTACGCACGAAGAAAAAAAATATATTCAATTATGTCCTCCTTCCCGGAAACATGTTAAATTGACGCAATCCGAATATAAGGTAAAATTAAATTTGAGAGGATATCATAGAAGGTACAGTTTTTTTTGTGTTCGACCAACTAGCTGTCGTATAATACACCATGCTATAGTCAGCTGATTTTTTCTTTCTTCAAGATATTGCTTTAGCGATAATTTAACATGTTTTCAGGTAGGAGAACAAAATTTAATACATTTCTTTTTCTTTGTGCGTGGGAGGCTACCTCTGCTCATCCCCCCCACGGAACCGCAGCTGACGTTCACGAAGCTTTATAATATAACTCTCTGATGCATTCCACTAATTTTCGCTTGAGAGGAACTTGGTCGTGGAAATCTGTCACTGGCTCCCGGACTACTATTGGTATGGAATTTTCCTATATTAATTCTAAGCCGTTTTTGAGTTATACTATTTTTGTAAAACATTTTGAGTTTGCACTAGTATCTTTGAAAACGCATATCTTAAAAGGTTTCAACACTGACTCTTCCAAATTTCCTCTACAGCTAGTATAAAATATGACTGTCATTCAATAATATACTGAGGGTTTCACTTGAAAAAAAATACTTAGGGTTTTAAACCTCCGAATGACAAGAGATTTTTGATCGCACTGTATAATTTCTAATACTATTTTATGCTCTTACTTCGACGGTCACCATGTATACTAACTCTTGTGGAAATGTGAAAGATTTAGTGTTGGAACTTCTTATAATATGTAGGTATTTTCAAAGATACTAGTGCAAACTAAAAATGTTTTTAAAAAATCGAAATAATTCGAAAAAGGTGAAGAAAGATATATTATACAAATTCGATCCTCACCATTGGGATCTCGGAAACTATGAGAGAGATGAGAAATTGGTTAAATTGGGGCAAAGTTGCGCATTTACCTGAATAACAATATGACGTTGAGAAAGTTCTGAAATTTCGAGTATATCCGGAGATATCCAGAAAAAAACAGAAATTTCGGCAAACGTTTTTTTTATCTGGCATTATTTTATGAAGATTCGAAAATAAATTGCACATCCACATTGCCACTTTTTCCCAGCTACATAATAGTGTTTTCAGATTTGCTATCCGACGTTTCGTCTTCCGGCCACCATCATCAACTTTATTTTTTCTCATGGGCGCTACATTGGATTCTTTCTGTTTTGAATAGAACCAGATTTTACCTTTTCATTGATGTATCATAAGTTACGAGGCTTGTTTGGTAAGTCCGTGACTTTTTAAATTTCCCGCGCAGTAACTTTAAATGCAACACTGCTGCTGTCAACCACCATCTTTCAATAGACTACTGTCAAATTTTGAGCAAGCTGCGACATTTGGTTTGTGTTTGACAGCAATTAGAAGCAGACAACCTCGTGAATTTTAACAAAAATGGAAAAAAGTGAATTTCGTGTGTTGATTAAGCATTATTTTTTGCGTAAAAAACCATAACTGAAACCAAGGAAAGACTTGATAAATACTATGGGAACTGTGCACCATCAATTTCAATGGTTAAGAAGTGGTTTACTGAGTTCCGTTGTGGTCGTACCAGCACAAGTGACGCCGTACGTTCAGGTCGCCCAAAAGAGGTCATCACGCCAGAAATCGTCGATAAAATCCATGGAATGATATTGGACGATCGGAGAATAAAAGTACGTGAGGTAGCTGAGGCTGTAGGCATCTCAACTGAGCGAGTACATCACATTTTACATGAATATTTGGACATGAAGAAGCTATCCGCGAGATGGGTGCCGCGATTGCTCACACTCGACCACAAGCGCAACCGTGTGACCACTTCAAAGGAGTGTTTGGCAAAGTTCAATCGCAATCCGGGCGAGTTTTTTCGCCGTTATATAACCGTAGACGAAACATGGATCCATCACAATACCCCAGAGACCAAGGAACAATCAAAACAGTGGGTGTCAACTGGTGAACGTGCACCAAAGAAGGCTAAGGTGCGTCTGTCAGCCAACAAGGTTACGGCCACAGTTTTTTGGGATGCACGCGGTGTCATTCATATAGATTACTTAGAGAAGGGTAGAACGATCAACGGCGAATATTATTCAGAGCTTTTAGACAGATTCGATATTGATTTGAGGCAAAAACGACCACATTTAGCGAAAAAAAAAGTGCTGCTTCATCAAGACAATGCACGAGTGCACACGTGTGTAGTCACTATGGCAAAAATTCATAAATTGGGCTACGAACTACTACCCCATCCAGCATATTCTCCAGATTTAGCCCCTTGCGACTATTTTCTTTTCCCAAACCTGAAGAAATGGCTGGGTGGTAAGAGATTTGGGTCGAATGAAGAGGTTATAACCGAAACAAACGCCTATTTTGAGGGCCTTGAGAAAACCTATTATTTGGAAGGAATAAAAAAACTGGAAAAACGCTGGACTAAATGTATTGATCTAAAAGGAGATTATGTTGAAAAATAAAACGCTTATTTGCCATTTTTTTTTTTTTTCTTTATTCAAATAGTCACGGAGTTACCAAACAGCCCTCGTATCATTCTTCTTCGAAAAATTGGAGATATTGAAAAAAATTAATTCTTATCATACTTAATAGGCTTTGACTTTGATATTTCTAAATTTGACTATCAATTTGTTACACTCAATGAAATTTTGTTATTGTACAAGTCATTGAATTTTTGGCGAAAAATGGCTTTCACGAATGAAGAAAAAAGTGATATTGTAGCACTATAAATTGCTTTTTAAGATAGCTACTTGCTCATTGTATACAGCAGTGCCTGTGAGCTGCTCAGATTGGTACGGGAGGTCGTGGGTTTCGTTATCTGCCAGTCTAATAGATAGATCCTTTGACAAAAATTAGATACTCGAAATTAAAGAAAGTAAAGATACCAAAAACACGGATTTTGTCAAAGGATGTACTTTATGCTTCTCAACAGTAAAACAAAAAAATTCTGAAAACACTATATTTACAATTTGTTTCTAAATTTGGATACAATAAAGAAAATTATTTAAACAATTGAGGTTTGAATTTCTACAAAAGTATGGTTGAAAAGATTTGAGTTTACAAATTTGGCAAATAATCGCTTACAAATATCTGGTTTGTTTACTTTTATGATCAGTGTTTGCGATGGTGTAGGAAGACTTACTCCAGAGCTCTACTTCAACGTTGGATGTAGGAGCCTTGTAGGGTGTCTCGAGACGTGGCTGCTCTACTAGCTGGATACAGTTTGTAGTAGCTTATCTGGTATATTGGAGTATTTCCTAAAGCTCAGATGTTTGAATGCTGAGGTTACACTGTGAAGAAAATAAAAACAAACCAGTACCTTGTCTCAAATTGACAAATGCGATAAGAATAATCAGGGAAAAATCAGCTTACAGATTAAATACTAAAGGTTGTTACAGAAATGATGAAATATTATAATTTTACAAAAATTACATTTGTCTAAAAAAATAACATGTTAAAGATTTGCTGAGTTAAACAATGTGTTAAAGATTAAAATTGTGTGAAGCACAAGAATTTACGATGAAGATTAAATTTAGAATCTTCTCATACAAAATTAGAGAAGGCCAATCTCAAGCGAGCATGAGAAAAATAATTATCATGAAATATTGTTTTCATAAACTAAAGAATAAAATATTCAAATTTGAACAGTCATTCAGACTAGCAAAAGGATATCAAATTATTGATCTTTCTTATCGATAAAGATAAATAATTATGGAATTTCTGAGACTGAGGAGAAAGAGAAAGTGTAACGATAAAGCGTAATGACAAAGAGTACAGATAAATTGTAACGAGAAATTTCCTCGACAAGTATAAATCAAAGATATGTCTCCAGACTGAGGAGAAAGATAGTGTACTGAGAAAGTTCCTCGTTGACAAATTTGCAACGCAAGCAGATGGTTGGTTTGAGTTTCTTTCTGACTGAGGAGAAAGAGAGAGAGTACTGAAAGAGTACTTCGATTTCACAAAGCAAATGAAAGGTTGTTAAGACAATAGATTTTCTCTTTGGCTAGGCCTTTCCATCTAAACGTGGCTAGTGAGTGATCCAGAATAGATCGAACCTAGAGTTCGGAGAATCATGAGTGAGTCTAGCTTCTACAAATTGTAAATTAAATTAAGTGAAAGCAATGACTCACCCACGAATTCCGTGCTCCTAGCTACCAGACCAGTCCTTGTACAGATCACCAACCAGGTTCAGGAGGAGTGCCTTTAGCTCCTATTCACTGTTCACACTTCTAGCAGGTTAGTATTCTCTGAGCGTTACAGGAAAACTTGTGGAATAACTTGTATCACTGAAAATCATAAAGCAGGAACAGAAACAGGTCTAATTGATATTTAAAGTCGAGATATAATAAATTTAATCGAAATCATCAAAACATATGAATCATCACTTTTAGAGGTTATGTTATGGACTGGTTAAATTTTGACATTCTCGGACCGACTAGTCAAAAGACGATACGAAACGTTATTCAAATGTTAATAAGGTATCAGGATTATATTAAATTATTTAAGATTGAAAATTTCGAAAATATTTATGAGTGACGCTCATGTGGCCATCTTTGTTTCACCAGAGACGTGAACCAAGTCGCCAAAATGAATTTAATACATTTAAAGAAAAATCTGCCAAAGAGAAAGTCGATATGTAGGTAGATCGATTCGATCAAATAATCGAATCCAAATTAATCGTTATAAAATATACGACCTTTCATTTCTTCGTTGTTGAAAATCAGTACATTTCCCGAAGGAAAACTCAAAACACCCAAACGCCTTCAATGCTCGCTTCAGAAAGGGCCGATGAAGGGCCTCCAAGAAGGATATCCCTTCCCTCTCGCTCTTTCTATTTGCAGTGTTACCAATGTAGTAATGTTGCATTTCACATCACAGAACAATAAGGTACATCGGAACAAACTATCTAAATGAGATGTTCGGAATGAACTATCTCAATCAGATGTCAAATCTATTTAATTATGATATAATTTCAGATGGAAATTATAAAAGGAACGCAATGTTTTACATTTCGTTACAATATGATACAAATTTATTACAAAAACCATACATAGAAACAGTGTTAGGATATCGGAAATGTATTTAAACTTGTATCCCGAAAGACGACAACCACATTTAACTATGTTCAAGTTATCAGGTCAAAATCTCACCGAATTTGGTTCATTTGAGAAGCCAATGAAAAAATACGGAGACAGAATCAACAATCAAAATTTGATAAATGAGGTGTGTATGAGGTAAATTAGACATTGTGTCCTTTTCAATGAAAATAGAACTTTGAACAAATAACAATAAATAACTAAAATGTAAAGACAAGAGTAAATCACAGCAAATGCTCAAAATGCTGGCCTTGTTCATGATAACACAACTGTGCCCTACTTCGAATATTATTCACTGCACGATTAATTTCCCTCCTCCTAAATCTTCCGAACTCTCAAACAATGCTGTGTTGAAGGTCCTCATATTTTGATATTCCCTCTGACCATAAATTATATTTTTCAGTGTACCCTATAAGAATGTATCCATAACATTTAAGTCTGGAGACCTTGCTGGCCACCTCACCAGCCCATTATTCCCTATCAATTTATCACCACACCTTTCAGTCAGATAATTAGATAGTGTGTGGTGAAGCACCATCATGTTGGAACCAGATGTTGTTATAGTTAGCCAAAGGTAGATCATCCAAATTGTGTTAGAAAATCGACATTAAAAACTGGCGATATCAATCAATCAATCAAATATACTTTATTGTCTGAAGAACATAATTCTTATTGACAAAGTCACATAAAAGAAAATACCTAACAATAATTACATATAACAATAACATATAAATACAATATATATATACATATGCCATACAATCTATACAAAGGTATAGTGAGTTCCTAAAGGATTGTTTTCGACTGTTTTACAGTCACTGGAACATTTATTGCTCCTTGAAACAAGTATTCAGCATATACCATTTCGCACCCGAAATGTCCTTCTGGAGCGCTCTCTAATCTGTTGCCGTGGTGGATCCTGTAAGCGATTGCAGTGTTCATCCCGGCGAACGAGACGGGCACCGGGCCCCCGCGTGTATACAACCGTGATAACCAGGACTGCACTGATGAGGGACTTCATCCCGAAACCGGTCTGCAGTTGGTTCCTTGTTTGGATCAGGCGGTGTCCTGCTGTCTGTCTCTGAGAGCTCTTGCAAAGTTGTTCCTTCAAAGTAAGGATCTTTGCACATGTGTCTGACAGATATAATTCAATATCTGTCGAGGTATTAGCCAGAGAAGTAGTTGTTTTCTGTCGGACATATGCCATACAATCTATACAAAGGTATAGTGAGTTCCTAAAGGATTGTTTTCGACTGTTTTACAGTCACTGGAACATTTATTGCTCCTTGAAACAAGTATTCAGCATATACCATTTCGCACCCGAAATGTCCTTCTGGAGCGCTCTCTAATCTGTTGCCGTGGTGGATCCTGTAAGCGATTGCAGTGTTCATCCCGGCGAACGAGACGGGCACCGGGCCCCCGCGTGTATACAACCGTGATAACCAGGACTGCACTGATGAGGGACTTCATCCCGAAACCGGTCTGCAGTTGGTTCCTTGTTTGGATCAGGCGGTGTCCTGCTGTCTGTCTCTGAGAGCTCTTGCAAAGTTGTTCCTTCAAAGTAAGGATCTTTGCACATGTGTCTGACAGATATAATTCAATATCTGTCGAGGTATTAGCCAGAGAAGTAGTTGTTTTCTGTCGGACATATGCCATACAATCTATACAAAGGTATAGTGAGTTCCTAAAGGATTGTTTTCGACTGTTTTACAGTCACTGGAACATTTATTGCTCCTTGAAACAAGTATTCAGCATATACCATTTCGCACCCGAAATGTCCTTCTGGAGCGCTCTCTAATCTGTTGCCGTGGTGGATCCTGTAAGCGATTGCAGTGTTCATCCCGGCGAACGAGACGGGCACCGGGCCCCCGCGTGTATACAACCGTGATAACCAGGACTGCACTGATGAGGGACTTCATCCCGAAACCGGTCTGCAGTTGGTTCCTTGTTTGGATCAGGCGGTGTCCTGCTGTCTGTCTCTGAGAGCTCTTGCAAAGTTGTTCCTTCAAAGTAAGGATCTTTGCACATGTGTCTGACAGATATAATTCAATATCTGTCGAGGTATTAGCCAGAGAAGTAGTTGTTTTCTGTCGGACATATGCCATACAATCTATACAAAGGTATAGTGAGTTCCTAAAGGATTGTTTTCGACTGTTTTACAGTCACTGGAACATTTATTGCTCCTTGAAACAAGTATTCAGCATATACCATTTCGCACCCGAAATGTCCTTCTGGAGCGCTCTCTAATCTGTTGCCGTGGTGGATCCTGTAAGCGATTGCAGTGTTCATCCCGGCGAACGAGACGGGCACCGGGCCCCCGCGTGTATACAACCGTGATAACCAGGACTGCACTGATGAGGGACTTCATCCCGAAACCGGTCTGCAGTTGGTTCCTTGTTTGGATCAGGCGGTGTCCTGCTGTCTGTCTCTGAGAGCTCTTGCAAAGTTGTTCCTTCAAAGTAAGGATCTTTGCACATGTGTCTGACAGATATAATTCAATATCTGTCGAGGTATTAGCCAGAGAAGTAGTTGTTTTCTGTCGGACATATGCCATACAATCTATACAAAGGTATAGTGAGTTCCTAAAGGATTGTTTTCGACTGTTTTACAGTCACTGGAACACATATATATACATATATACATATACATATATACACATATATACACACATATACACACATACATACATACACATATATACACACACATACATATACGCATACATACCATACATGCACAACAAACAGGTACAAAATAAATAATGAATTAAAAACAACATATTATGCGCAAAAGTAAATAAAATAGAATTGGTACGATATTTTCACCGTAATGGTCAACTACAAACAAGTAAAAATATAAAAATATAAAAATACCAGTACAAATTGATATGTTCCTCCATTCAGAATTCCGTCAAATAATCTATTTAAATTCTAGCTCACAGGTTAATACTAAATTGCACTTGAGGTCGAATTTCTCGGAACTGCCTGGGGTTGTTTACACTCAGAAAATTTTCTTAGTAAATCCGACAAAAAAAGTAGGTTGAGTTAACAGTGGTAAGATCTCTATTTGTTAGACCTTAAATTCTGTTAATATAACAGTTGTTATACTATTAGTTGGTCACTTGTATATTATATCCTATAGATACAATAACTTTTTTATTGTGATAATAGAAGGGTCCGTCAAATGAAAACGGTCGATTTCTTTAAATAGTACAGAAAAACTGTTATTGTAATAAAATGCTTGTGAAGTTTCATGGGGTCATTGAAGAAATACTGTTACGTGTATATACATCACACTGTTGAATCAACAATCAGTGCTTTTCATAAAAAGTAATTGTTGTATTGATAACAGAGGGTTACTGTCAAATAAACAACTGATAGATATTATTTCTTGACAAATATTTTATTGCATGAACAGAAAAATATTTTTTTTTTATAGTGTTCATAAATTCCCACCTGTTGAAAGAAAACAACCACGTCTAAAAAAAGTGACGACTGACTTATAATCGATTCTGCCTTTTGAAAGAAACACAGTACATAGTACTGATACGTAATAATAATAATAATAACGTAAAAATACAGGTGTTTTATAAATAAAACTATAAACAAAAAACTTTTTAAACGAACGCAATGCACTATACTTTTATCAACTTCCCGTATTCCACTGAGCCCGAACAATGTTTCCATTTTTCGTTTGTATTGTATGGATTTTTTCCCAACACCACCATAATAACTTGGTGAACAAGGACACTGCAAATTCTAAACTCACGAATTACGAAGACACGAATTCTTTGAAAAGTGAAATGACTTATATGAACCACAAAAGTTACAATCGGTCTATTATCGGTGCAACTCGGTTGTTTCCGCTTGCAGTGCTTTTATTATTTCATTTCAATTGCTCTTGTTAGAAGGCAGACAATCACATTGTAAATTTAATATTCCTTGGTTAAAATTCACAGAATAATTTTGTCAATGCAACATTCAAATTGTCGATGTCGATTTTTTGTTTGAAATAATGAAAGACTGTTCTGGTGACGGCATATTTTTATACATAATATTGTATACTGTTGGGTCAACCGGCCACCGTATAGTCTATATAAATTGTTACCATTAGATGCAGAGTGATTATTTTGTTCCATTTATGGAATTATTATTGATGTTTGACTGTAATTTACTGTCAGGATAATAAAAAAATGCGATGTATATAATATATTCTTATACTCACAATAGAGGTTTTATGGTTCCGAAAACAATATAAGATTTAACGACTACAAAAAAGGATTTGTTGTACGCACAATATTTTTCATAGTGTGAATTTTATTTTTGTTATGTTAATAGATATTATACTTTAAACTGTTCATAAAAGTACCTCTGTTAATAATACATAGGAAATTTTCTGAGTGTATGCTCCAAATGTGAACCAGGAAAACAGTAAAATCAGGTCTTCTCATCAGCCAATTTTGGAGATATGTGTCCAAGCACTTGTATGACAAATATTCATATCGGAGGAAATTTGACGTGTAGATTTCCCCGGGTTCATGTTTATCTGCAAATTATTAATTTTTATTGAAAACGACACAATGTCTGATTTACCTCATACCTCATTTATAAAATTTTCTTTAGTTTCCTGGTCCATTCTGTCTCCATATTTTTTCCTCGGCTTTTCAAATGAACCAAACTCGGTGAGATTTTGATCCAATAACTTGATCATAGTTCGATGTTGTTTTTGTCTTTCGGGATACAATTTCAAATACATTTCCGATGCCCTAACACAGTTTCTATGGTATTTGTAATAAATTTGTATCATATCTCTTTTTTCTTCATTCGTGAAAGCCATTTTTTGTCAAAAATTCAATGACTTGTACAATAACAAAATGTCATTGAGTGTAACAAATTGAAAGTCAAGTTTAGAAACATCAAAGTCAAAGCCTATTAGGATAAGAATAAAATTTTTTCAATATCTCCAACTTTTCGAAAAAGAATGATAACTTATGATACATCATTGAAAAGGTAAAATCTGGTTCAATTCAAAACAGAAAAAATCCAATGTAGCGCCCATAAGAAAAAATATAGTTGATGATGGTGGCCGGAAGATGAAACGTCGGATAGCAAATCTGAAAACACCATTATGTAGCAAGGAAAAAGTGGCAACGTGGAAGTGCAATTTATTTTGGAATCCTTCGAAAAATAAAGCCAGAAAAAATAAAAACCGTCTTCCGAAATTTCTGTTTTTTTCGGATATCTCTCATAGTTTCCGAGATCCCAATGGCGAGGATCGAATTTGAAACACCCTGTAGAGGCACTCGAAAACATCGCTAAAATTCTCCGGACAATATGAAATTAGAAAAGGATTACTGGGCTATGTTTCTGAACGAATAACAGTTTACTGAAAATACGTTAAAACGGTAATCCGGAAATTTGAATAATGTCTTCCTATTTGATTACTAAAAAGTATCACAAAAACGTACGTTATTCAGGAATATATTTACAAAATGAATCGACACATTACCATTGTTTGCTCCGATTTGGGTCACTATAATTCAGTACTAGAATATTTTTGGCGCCGGTTCATTTTAGATAATTCATACCACCCAAATAGGGAATTAGAAAAATGAGTTTTCCAACTAGATTCGGTGTTGTATTTAAATTCGTCCAACACAAAATTTTTAGTTTCTTATTGTGTTAACCAGATGTTATTCTGATTTAGAGTTCCGAAGCTTTACGGGTCATTAAAATATTGATTTCTGAAAACCAAAGTGTAAGGAGACCGAAATTCGTTGGATCGATGTCATCATTGATACTGCAATAAGTAGTACGACTAATGTGTTGTGAAATGGATAATTCCATGTTTCAGTATTTGGTCGAAAACTATCGGAAACTTTTTTCCTTTCTTCTCTCATATTTAGGTCTTATTCTGACAGTAATGATGATGACGTATCCGCATGAGTAAAATACTCTGGTAGCAAAATACCTCTCCATTCGAAAGGTACTTAAGGGAACCATCATCGAACCATTTGAAGATTAATTTTTGTGATATCCGCGAACTCAACAAGAATATCAATGACGTCCACCAACACCTACAGGCCGAAACACTCAGTATTCTGGTCCTAACGGAAACACGAGTCTTTCACGAACAAGGTCCACATACTGTGTCCTCTGCTGCCTTTACTATCACCTAATGAACCATCCTATAGCGACATCTTCAAATGTTTATCACTCAAATTAGACTTTACTCAACATTACCATCCAACGACACAAGTCAAAAAAAAAAACAGAAATAGCATGTCATCAAGCTGATGCCTTCGCAATCACATGGTCTAAAACAGCTGGATCTTTTTCTCACCACCAATCTTTATCCAAACAGAAAAGAAGTTTGAGATCCACTTGGGAACTCCGATCATAACCTCATATCCACACTTTGCTCTATGTTACTCTTTTGTAAATTCAGCACAAATAGGCCGAGACAATTTCCAAGATATAATTCTGGGATGCACACATTCGTCGGTCCCATGCCAGAACTGCGAATGTGCAATTTGTCATTTCGAATGAGAAGAGTTTTTAGAATATTCCTACTTCTTTCTTTAAAAACCTCGGTAAGTTTTCACATTCGCGAATTCACTCTCGTTCACAGTAGACAATCTAATAGCACATTCATGAGTTTGGCATTGAAAATGTTGGTAGAAAATTAGTATTTTACATATTGAAGTCAGAACCCTGAAATTTGCACATTCGCGGTTTTGGCGTGGGACCGACGAATACCAAACACATCAAGAATAACATCGTCTGATTAACCTTGGTTTAGCAGAAACTGCTTCAGAGCTGTAGCTTCCCAGCCAGCAGCATACCATCGATGTTATAAAAGGTTCTGCGAGACTAGATCAGAATATGTTAAAGCTAGAATCATGTCTAACGAATTGTTTGGGTCTGTTGCCAAAGCTGAGGAAAGACATTCCACATTTCCTCCTCTAAGCGAGCAAATAATTTGAACTTTTTTGGTACATTGAGATTGGCTATGTCATTGATATATGTGTTACATTTTGAACGGTTTAACGTACACACATGGGAAAAACAATATTTTGAATGGTATCACTGACACTACTCATTGAATTAGAAGACATTGTGGTTGCCCGATGCCCGACGAAGGTGGTGGGGGGGGGGGCATATATTAAAAAATTTCAAATAGCTTTTGTGTGAGAAGTCCCCAAAGAAAAAAGTCCAAAACTGTGAGGTCTGGAGATCTGGGTGGCCACTCTATAAACGGACTACCACGGCCTGTCCATCGGTTTGGAAAATGTTCGTTAAGCCATTGCCTCACAGCTCTGGCATAATGAACTGAACACCCATCTAACTGGACAATTAAATTTGATCGTTCATTGATTGGCAGCTCGTGAATAGCATCCCAAAACTCTGTTTTTAAAAATTCTAGAAACCTCTGCGCATTAATGTTTTCCTCAAAAAAGAAAGGACCAATAATTCGTTCGTTCAATATCCCACACCAGACGTTGATTTTTAGGGAATACTGGCTTTTACAGTTTATTACCCAGTTAGGATTATCTGCTGCCCAATAGCGACAATTATGTGATGACACTACTCCATTTGTAGTGAAAGTGGCTTTGTCGGTATATAAAATATTTTGTAGGAAATTTCTTTTGTTAAAATATTCCCCTTGGGCCCATAAACAATATTCCAGACGTCTTGCTTCGTCGCCTTCTTGCAGTGTGTGTAAAAATTTTGGCTTGAAAGGTTTAATATTCTTCGCCTTGAGACATCTCCGAATAGTTTCTCGTGGAATATTAAAATCTAAAGTGGCATTCCTTATACTGGCATCAGGATTATTTCCGAAATAATCTAAAATGATTTGATCATTCCTGTTTCGTCTTTGTACAGGTCACAGGATTACTTTTTAACATCATTTTTGATACTGCACCAGTTTCATTGAATATTTTATTTATTTCATTTACCGTTCCGCAGCTAATACGAGGATGATCTGGATGTCTCTCATACTCTACGAACCTCTCTAGCACTTCTAACGTCATCTCCCGAAAGGCGTACAATTTCAATTTTCTCTCTTACGCTCAATCTTGCAGCCATGACACAAAATAATTCGAAGAACTGTAAGGTGAATATTGTTGACAAAAGTACACTTAAATCTTTCTCAAGACAAGTGTCAAACTGTAATATCATTTCCATGGCAACTAAGATTTAAATTGAAAAATCCATTAGGTCTTAGTTTTAGTTAATTTGCAGGAAAACTTGTATGTAATCCGTTATTTTCATTAAACATATTTACGCTATTTGTTTTTTTTTGTTTTTCATCTGGCGGCACTTTATTGTTGAAATCATAAAAAAAATTCTCATGGTTATATATGTTGATATAGGGCATTTTTTGTGACTGGTAGCTGTGTGAGTTTTCGAATTTTTGAGTTGTCATAACTTTATTATTAATGAATATTTTTTCATGAAATTTTGGTCACACCTGTTTAGAGACACTCTGAATCCAATAAAAAAATCGTTAATGAATAATCCCGATTTTTGACTAAGACAAAATATCGTAGTGTGGCGAAGCTGCGGGCGATGCCGGACCTGAACTCTTACGTAGCCGGCGCCCTGCCGCGGGTGAACGTCTTTGCGCTTGCACCGAGAAGAATCTGGACGATTCGATGAAAAATTCTAGAGTATTCGGAGAAGTCAACAGTGAAAATAAAAAGAACGACGCGGCAGAGGGACAGTCAGTGAAGTGAAAGTCGAATATAAATAGTAGAGTGATTGTTATATAAATTAGAGCATTGTGAATCATTGTATTTCATTAAATAAATTATTTTTGAGTGAATTAGAGTTTAAATATACCTACTACATTTGGTGTTAGAAGTGCGATTTTTAAATACAGAGTGTTCGTGTAAGTAGAAAGTTTGTGTATTTCGGACAATTATTTTCGCGTGTGAAATAGACGATAATAATAATAGACTGGTGGCCGTGGAATAGACTGTGTGAAATAGACAATAATAATAGTAATAGACTAGTGTCCGGGAAATAGACTGTGAGAGATAGACAATAATAATAATAATTAGACTGGTGACCCGTGAAATAGACTGTGAGACATAGACTAAGACAAAATGTGTTCGAGGAAAGTTCGCCTGGTTGAATTGAAGGTTGCGGAATTGAAGCAAGAACTGGAGGAGAGGGAACTTGACACAAGTGGTAAAAAGGCCGTGCTTCAAACAAGACTTGCCGACGGATAAGTTCAGGAGGGCGAGGACCCAGAAACATTTCTATTCGAAGTTTCTGGAATAGATATGAGTTCCATAATGAGTAAACTCGACGGAATGGAAGACAAAATTCAGGAGAAACTTCTCGAAAATTCGAATAGTCTGAAAGAAGAATTTCAAGAAAGTTCAAGGAATTTGAGAGAAGAGATTCTAGAAAATTCGAAGGGTTTGAGAGAGGAGCTTCTAGAAAACTCGAAGAACATGAAAGAAGAACTTTGTGGCGTGGCGAATCGATTAGAAGAAAGAATGGGGACTGTCGAGACAGAGATGGAGAAAATCAAAGATGAAATTGAGGAAGAGATGGGAAAATTGAAGGAAACAATCAGTGACGAAATCAAAAGCGGACTCGAGGCGGAAATCAATAAAATAAAGGAGAAAATCAGTATGATGGAAAACCAGACTGACACTACCCACACCACAGAATCTGTCAATGAAAATTCAATGCTGGAACTGAGTTTGAACTTAGATGATGTTCAAAAGGGTTTGAAAGATGTGAAAATCAGTACGGAAACAGGAAAACTCTCCATGAAACCGCCTCAGTTTGATGGAAAAACACCATGGGCAAATTACCGCCGACAGTTTGAAGCTGCAGCAAAGGCAAATGGATGGAATGCAGGAGAAAGAGCTGTAGCATTAAAACTGGCGTTGCGTGGAGAAGCCACAAATATCTTACAAACCCTCACGACCCAAGAACAAGAGGACTACGAGCAGCAGATCAAACATCTAGAATTACGGTATGGACAGAGCCATCTAGAACATGTATACCACTCACAACTGAAAAACCGCTGCCAGAAATCAAGCGAATCCCTACAGGAATTTGAAGCCGACATTGCACGCTTGGTTCGCCTTGCATACCCAGCTACACCGGAAAAGGTAATGGAGCGACTAGCAGTTCAGGCCTTCTTAGATGGACTTCGTGATCAGGAAACCAGACAAGCATTGACACTAGCTCGTCCAACACATCTCGTGGATGCACTGGCACGCGCTTTGGAATTTGAGGCGGCGAAGCAATCCTGCAGAAGCCAGAGTAAAGTCCAAGTTATTGAAGAAAACCCACAGGAGCCTACTAACCTGGAAGCTGCCATAAGAAAGGTCGTGAAGGAGATGTTGCCTGAGAGAAGACTAGTGAGATGCCGGAGCTGTAGGAAACTTGGACACGTGCGTAGTCAATGTCCAACCCTCAAGAGGTCGATACCAACGAAGGTTGTTGAGAAGAGGCAATCGTCGGCCTATACTCAGAAAGCCCCGGTGAACAACGCATATGTCGCTGTCCTCCAACGACAGAACAAAGGAGCCTTCGTAGACGGTTTCATCAACAACAAGCCTTGCGCAATGCTGCTGGATACAGGTGCGACTAGGACAATCCTTGGACCTGCTTTTATTAAAACACCAGAGAGAATGGAAGCTACGCACAGCAACAGGAGAGCCGGCCACTGTACATGGAGAGCTACCGATTGAACTGATTCTAGGCAGCACAAAAGTGAAACATCGGGCATTAGTAGCGGACATTGAGGACGAGGCAATTATTGGAATGGACATCATGAATTCCAGAGGGTTTGAATTGAACTTCAAAGATGGCGTCCTACGTGTGAACGGAGAAGAGCTGGTGCTACATGGAAGAAGTGAAGAGATGATTCGTGTTCTGCTGGCTGAAGATGTAAGTGTACCCGAGAGGGCTGAGACCATACTTGAGGCTCGCTTGGACGGAGGTGCGAGCAATGGAAGCAATGGAAGCAATGGTGATGTTCGAGCACAAGCTTCATGATGAGAAAATTGGAAGAGGGATTGCACTAGGCAAGACTTTATTGCGTGCTGATAAATTTGTGCCAATTATTACACAGTGACCTTGAAGAAAGGAACTGTTTTGGGGCACTGCTCGTCAATTTCAGGAGTGTACACGGAACTGTTAGTCAAGACAACAACCTGACAGCGGAACTGGAAAAATTGGTTACCATCTCTTCCAGCTCAACAGCACAGATTGAGAGAATTAGTCAAGAAGTACCAAGACATCTTCGATACCGGACAAGGAAAAGGGGGTCGAACGAATGTAGTTCAACATAAAATTGATACTGGGGATGCCCGACCAATCCGACAATCAGCTAGAAGACTTCCTCTTGCCAAGAAAGAAGAGGCTGACAAAATAGTCAGTGATATTGGGAAAGATGGAGTTATTGAACCATCCGACAGTCCATGGTCCTCTCCAGTCGTGCTGGTGAAGAAGAAAGATGGATCAACGCGCTTTTGCGTAGACTATCGTCAACTGAACAACGTGACGAAGAAAGACAGTTACCCTCTTCCGAGAATAGACGACACCCTAGACACGTTGGCCGGCTCCACGATTTTCTCGACCCTTGATCTGAAGAGTGGATACTGGCAGGTAGAACTGGCTCCAGAAGATAGAGAAAAGACAGCTTTCACCATCGGCTCAGGACTGTGGATTTCACCGTTATGCCATTCGGGCTTTGTAATGCTCCAGCCACATTGGAGAGATTAATGGAGACGGTTCTGAAAGGACATTCATGGAGGACGTGTTTGGTATATCTCGACGACATTATTGTGGTTGGCAAATCGTTCGAAGACCATGTAAAAAACCTGGAGGAGGTATTCCTGCGACTGAGAAACGTATTTTCACAATTTCGATATCTTTCAAATTTTCAATTTGATTCCAACCATTCTTTAATGCGGTCAATATCTGTAGAATTGGTTCGAAATAGGTTAGCCTCATTCTTATCATGCCACTGAATGGTTATCGTCGGCAAATAAAGTGAAACTACCTGATATATTCAAATAGGCCATGTCATTGATATACAATAGGAAAAGCACAGGACCCATTACCGAATCTGGGGGTACACCACAGCAAATAGAACGAAGTTGTGGGTAATGGTTCGTTTTGACAAGGAGGAGGAAGTTAGACAGCGCCTGATGGAGTGACAAGGTTTAGTCCTGCCCTGTCGGCTTTCGGCGGGCGGGCAAACCAGCCTCACATCTGCCCGTGGGCAGACTACGATGTCTGTAGGTCCTAGTTGCTATAGGTGACTGAGTCGTAGTTGAGGGGGGAATTAGCTGTCTTACTTGTGAGACATCAGGTTGTTTGGAGTTTCTTTATTGAGTTTTTATAGTGAGATTCCGAAACACAGGTCGAATGAACCAGTTATCAGTAGTTTCCGGGATTGTTGGCCGACGTCTAGAGGTAATCTAAAGGTAGAATTACCTCTAGACCACGGCAGAAAAGTAGGTACTGAGCGGCAAGTCTAGACGATTTATGCTCATTTATTCAAATTTCATTTTTTAATTCACCAAATGCAAATTAAAATTTTTTAACAGGTTGAATAAACCATGAAGATTTTCTTGAAACTACCGACTCGTTCATGTCAGTTTATTTAAAAAATATTTAACGATCATTAAAATCTAATTCGGCCATAAACTTCGCGGGTGTTGCTTACATAACCGTAGGAAAGCTGGATCGCCGCCCCCGCGGTGAATTTTTCTTGAATAAATATACTGAACAGTGTCGTACGGAGACGCTTATCATTCTACCGCAAAATTGTCGAAATTACGACTTCATTCGTGCTTGAAAATGCCGACAGAAAAATTAATGTTCATGCTAAATGTATGATAATGAGTAATTTTATTTTTTCGTTTTAATAAGTTTCGTATTAGTACAGAGAGAAACATGTCGCAAAATTACTGGCTTGGTATACGTGAGACCTTGCTACTACTTTATGCCAAAGATCTTTCAAAGAGGAGAATTGATTTAAAAAAAATATATATTTTTACAGCTGTCAAAAATTCTTGGCATGTCTGCATCTCTATTGAGTACTTTAAAAAAACCTTCATTTATATTGTTTATAAAGTTTTTAGCATCAAAACTAGGTATGAAGAGAATAATGTCGATTCCTATTTTCGTTGGAAAAAAATAATGAAAATCTCACTATTCCACCCCATTAGAAAAAAATCGTTGCCACTTTATAATTCACTTTATTTATGTTCTTCCTATATGTTCTGATTGTTCGACCAGTTTGAAGTACTTACTTATTTTTGAAAAAAATTGTGCTTGAAGAGAGAAAATCATTTTCGTCATTCAGGGAAAAATCGCCTTTTCTTCAATATAACTCAAAAACTATTAATGATAAGCAAAATTTTATAGAGTACAAAATTGTAGGTTTTTCTTCTCTGAAAATTTTTGGTGTTTTATTTTTTTTGTAGGATAAAAATTGAGGAAGATATGGCCATTTAAAGCTTGCGTGTGTGTTTGCGCAAAGTACCCTTTTTGAGCCCTTTTAGCATGAACCTTTTTAAAAATAAGATCTGAAAAAAAAATATTTAGATGGGCTTAAGAAATGCTTTTTTGAAGGACTTGATGCTTAAAAACTAAGCGAGTTATGGGGGAAAAACCAAAAGCAGATTTTTGTAGAAATTAAAATATTTATATTAGTATATTGATGAATACACATAGTGGCTATATTTTAGGTCTAGTTGATTAGGGGTGGCTCAATCTTGAAGGAGATGCAACCCATTAATACTCCGGATCAACCTGCACCTGAAAAGTTACTCAGAATGATTTTTTGTAGTTGCAAAAGAGTGTGCGGTTCAGCGTGTGGTTGCCGGAGGGTAGAGTTATTCTGCAATTCTATTATTGTTGAGTCGAATTTTAAAAACATATATACAGTCAGTGTCAAGTTGCATTGGAGCAATCGATGTGTCAAACGTCTGTTTTTAAATGACTAAAAAATAATAAGTGGCACCCATATAAAGTGAAAGTAATTCATGAAATGAAAAATTAAGATGATTTCGATCGCAGACGAGGATTTTTAGATTGGCCATCTAGATCTCTTGATCTAACCCCCACTAGATTTTTCTTGTCAAAAGTCAAAAGTTTACGTTAACAGACCTAATTTTACATTATTATGAATAATGAAATATATTTTATTTATTTATTTATCTTTACACAGAAAAATGCGTTTTTTCTGAAGGTATTATCAAAATGGGGTGTTGCCATTTGAAAAAAAATATAATGACGTCATAACTTGAACAGTGATGACGTCATAAAAAATATGAGTAGGCCAAAAATGCGCAACTGAAAAAGAAAATCGACGTGTCTGAGATTTTTTTCCCCCAATGTCCATATCGAGATTTTATTGAATTTGTTCCAACCTTTACGTGCTCACTATATAAGATAAAAAATACAGGGCCCAATATAGATCCTTGCACACCGCCTAGTGCATTAAAGTCCATTGATGATAAAACAGATTTATCAGGTTCTAATATTTCAACGATCTTTTAAGATTGATCAGATCGTTTATAGAAATATGAGACAGAAACGTAAGTTAAATTCTTTAATAATAATTTTTTGATAGATTTGTGAATTTGTCATAAGCAGTCTTTACAGAACAGGATAATTCATTAATTACAAAAGGTTTTAAGCATAATATCAGAAGCAATAATATCATTAAAAACATGGAAATTCTTGGGATTGAAACTGAAATGGCCTTGAAAGGTACTTTGGACATTAATAACAATAAATATCAGGCTACTAATATTATCAAATCAGCATTTCTGAATGATAATGGTAGTATAAATGATATGAGAACCATTAAATCTATAGAGAATAAAAATAAGGAAAAGGATGTAACCTTTACAAGAGCAGATAAAGGTAATACAGTTATTGCAATCAATAGGAATGATTATGTTGATAAACATTTAGATTCCGGTAAATTTACAGTACTTAAACGTGACCCCACTTATGTGTAAAAACTACAAATCAACGAATTCTTGAGAAACTCTAAATATATTTTTAACGAAGCCGAGAAGTTCAGAGTAACTCTTATGAATCCACAAACTCCGAAATTTTATTCTTTGATAAAAGTACATAAACAAAACTACCCTGTCCGGCCAGTAGTATCATTTGTTACAGCAGCATCAGTTAAGTTATCAAGAAAGTTAATACATTTTAATAACAAACTATTCTAAATTTGTACCGAAATTAAGCCTTAAAGATTCTTATGATTTGATAAATAAAATCCAGAATATTTCTGTTCCAGATAACACGAAATTAATTTCTTTTGACGTTCAAAATCTTTTTCCTAGTATACCTGCCCAAGATACCATACTCTTAGTCGAAGGTTTATTAGATAGAAATCATGTCAACACGGTTATTAAACAAGAGATATTAGACCTTTTGTCGATATGTCTTGAACAAAATTACTTTCAATTTGACAATAAAATATATTCTTCAGCTGGTTTGATCATGGGAAATCCGCTGAGTCCTCTACTGGCAGATATTTCCATGGACAACCTTGAAGGAATAATTCACAAGCACCCACTCTCGCAACAGTTTTTGTATTGGTACAGATATGTGGATGACATTATAGTTTGTTTTAAAGGTACCAACATACAGTTAGACACCTTTCATAAATATATTAACACTATTCACCCAAACATTAAATTCACAATAAAAATAGAAGTAGAAAAATAATAAAAAAATTTGATTTGACAATAGGTAAAATCAACAACAAACACTATTTTTCTATTTTTCATAAACCTTGCCATACTGACAACTCCATTCATAATAATTCGATACATCCATATATACATAAAATATCAGCATACCATAGTATGATACATAGATTAGTGAATATTTCTCTTTCTGAAGAAAATTTCTGCAAAGAATTAAATATCATAAAACAGATAGCAGTTAACAATGGATATCAAGTCAAATTAATAGAGAATATTCTTGCTAAAATATTACATAGAAAGGCTATCCAAGAAGTGTACCCCACTATGAGGAACCTTGACAATAATTACAGAACTTTAACTTATTCAGGAACGGTTTCAGAAAAAATTGCTTAATTTTTTAAAAAACAAATTTTAAGAGTAGCATTCAGAACAGATAACACGTTGGGAAGGTTTATCAAAAATAATGAAGATAATACACAAAAATCTGAAAAATCAGGAGTTTATAAATTGAATTGTGGATCTTGTTCCAAAGTATATGTAGGCCAGACTGGTAGACCATTCAAAAGCCGCGTACGTGAACACCGTATGAATTATGTAAAGAATAAAACACATTCCACATATGTCAATTGTAATGTCTAGGGTTTTAGCAATAAAATGCCGATTATGGAAATTGCTCTATTGAACCCAAAATAAGACATACAAACATGAATACCCAAAACTATATTATTCTACCTAATGCTAGTGCAGATTCGTACCAAGAAATCAAAAGGTGAGTTAGGGGGGGGGGCGCACGCGTACTCAAGAGGTTTATAGCGTATTCACTCTTTATACCGGATGTCACACTCTCCCTTCCTTGTCTTTTTATACACATTAGAATTCTAGAAGTATAAAATATATGTTTAATACTCTCAATAGGTAACCCAGGTACAATAAAAATAAAAATATTCAATCATATCTCAACCGATTAGGTGACTTTCGAACACGCTTAGTTCGATTATTGATCAAAAATGATGTGCGTCTGGGTGTTGAAGTGCTAGTTTTCTGATTCGGTATCATCTATCTCGGTATTACCTTCAGCACTCATCGGCAAATCATCTTCAAAATTATTTTCCGAAACAAGGTTTTCGTCAATTTCATTAATTTGCCCTCTTTCACCAGGCTTGTGATTACTTTCACCGATATTTAAAATATCACACCGTAACAACTGGTTTTGGTGTCTTTTCCACGTCAAGTTCGTCCCATGCACACTCACTAGATAAACATTTTTTTACAAAATTTTCAAAATATGACGAACTGTCCAATTTGGTTCACTTAAGTTACGATAATCTTTGGCGTAGACACGCTGTCCCAATGTGAATTTCTCCTTCCTCGCCCCCTTAAAATATTTTGCATTATTTTGTTGGGATTTTTTAATTTTTTTCTTTACATCTGGAATAGTTTTTTCATTATTTCAATATTTTCTGGTTTAAGTAAATCAAATCTAGATCTTAATTGTCTTCCTAAAAATAGATAATAGGGAGATTCCCCAGTGGAACAGTGCTCTGTAATTATATATGTCATTAATAACCTAATCTTTAATCAAGAAATTTTTGACTGTTTTAACACTGTTTTCAGCGGCGCCATTCGCAGCTGCATGATATGCAGGCGAAGTTATGTGTTTAATACCATTATTTTTCAAAAACATTTCAAACTCTTCCGAAATTAGTTGTGGTGGTGTGATATCAGGGCCAACAGGTACGATACGCGCAGGACCAAGTAGACAAGGGCGGTGTTCAATTTGTGGTAGAGGCAAACATCCAGAAAACAAATGTTTCTTTCGAAATAAAGAACAAGCGCAACCAAAAAAATTATGTACCGTATGTCGTACTCACAATACTGTTAACTGTAGGAATAGAAATATAAATTACGTTCAGGTAGAGAAAAATATTGATAATGTAAATATTGAAAATGAATACCCTGCCTATACTCTGAAATCGAATATTTCAAAACTTATAACTGTAGATGTTCATTTGAATAACATGTTGTCTACCTTAGAATTAGATTCGGGGGCAGCAATTTCTTGTATGAGAAATATTTCAAAAGCATTTCATTAAAAGCAACCGAAATGACCTTGATAAATTTCGCTGGTAGAAAAATTTCTCCATTAGGCCAAGTCGAAATAGGGGTCCAGTATAATGGAAAGTTGAAACTTTTGAATTTTTGTGTTATTGAAAATAGCACAGTATCGTTGCTTGGTCGGGATTTTATGTCAGCCTTCAATATGGGTTTTCAGGAAATAAATGATATTTCCGAGAAAAGCACCTACATGAAAGAATTGAGTTCAACATTTCCGGTTTTTTTTTTATAAAATCGGATGTTTCAACAAATTTAAATTAAAATTATTTCTCAAAGAGAATGCAAAACCAAAATTTTTCAAGTCGAGGCCACTACCATATGCCTTGAAGGCAAATGTACAGGAAGAACTTGATCGGTTGCTGAAAACGAATATAATTACCACTATAGAACATAGTCTTTGGGTACCCCTATCGTACCAGTGCTGAAAGAAGGGGGCTCTGTTCGTATTTGTGGAGACTATAAAGTAACCCTCAATCCATTTCTAGTTGAGGATAAATATCCGATTCCTAGAATCGATGATTTGTATGCAAAATTAAATGGTGGTCAGCAGTTTTCGAAAATTGATTTAAGCACAGCCTATCAGCAAGTTAAACTTGAAGATGAATCAGCAAAAATTACTACAATTTCGACTCATAAGGGCTTATTTTTTTTCAATAAATTACCTTATGGGGTCAGCTGCGCCCCAAGCCAATTTCAAAGAATTATGGATCAGCTGTTCCATAATGTTATTGATGTTTGTGTCTTTTTAGATGACATTCTCATTACTGGGAAAGATTTCAACGCTCATGTGAAAAATTTAAAAAAAGTTCTTGGTATTCTACAGGATTGTGGCTTGTCAATAAAACTAGAAAAATGTTCGTTTTTCTCTGACTCTGTATCTTATTTGGGTTTTGATATTACTCAAAAGGGATTACACAAATCTGAAAAAAGATTAGAAGCCATAAAAAATATTCCGACACCCCAGAATGTTATTCAAGTACGATCTTTTATAGGGGCAATTAATTACTATAATCGTTTCATCCCCAACATACCGACAATTTTGCATCCTTTATATCACCTGATTAAAATAGATTCCGAGTGGCAGTGGACTCGGCAATGCCTAAACTTTTTCGAAGAAGTGAAAAAAATATCACACCAATCATATTTTGGAAGAAGACTATAACTTCGATGAAAACTTTGAAATCCTTCATGTTGAAAATAAGGGTATTAGACTTAATTATTTAGAATTCTTGGAAATTAATAAATTGAAAAATTCGAATTGTTTACTGAATGATCAATTGGACCTTAATAGTTCCCCTTTGTTAAACCTTTTCAATTAATTAAGTAGTAGGTATGTTTTGAGATTTACAGGTAACTACATTGTTTTGTCAATATTTATTTTTATTATAAGTAGGTCCTAATTACTTCAATTGATAAGAAGGGTATTTAAGTAATGTTCAACGTAGAATAATTTAATGTATTACATTCGCTTGAAAAAGATACAGTGTATCGAAAAATTTTGCGTAGACAATTCTGTGGAAATTTAATCGTGTTTACCTTAGTGTCATATTTTAAGTTTGAGTTGAACCAGTCTTGAATATTGCCTCTGATTCCGTACCTCTGCAGCATGTTCAGTAGTCTGTCATGGTGAACGCAGTCAAAAGCACGTCTGAAATCACGAAGGATTCCCGTCAAAAATCTCTCCATAGAACGATGTTATCGCTGTCAATGTGGAGTGTTTTTTTGCGAAAACCATTTAGATTTGCACTAGTTATTTGGTACTTGTTTAAAAAGATCGTATAAGCTGATTAATCATAGCCTATTCAATTATTTTCGATGTTACAGTGGCAAATGTTTTCAAGCATCCTTTCTTCAAAATTGGAGTAATTAATGGAGGTATTCGCTTAGAAAAAAAAATCCTTCAGCAAAAGATGAGTTTATAAAATGCACCAATAGTATGTGAGGTCCTATATTTTTAAAGATTGTTCCAGAGATTCCATCAAAGCCACAGGATGGTATTATTTTTTATTATTTCAAGAACATCTTTTTGCGTTACATGGGCAATAAACATAATGCTAATTGCTGCTTCTTTCATTACACATAACGTCGTTGAATTTACAAAGGGGCGTATATCGGAAAAAGGCGAAAATGGTTTTTTTGTGGTAACAAGTTGTGCCGAAGCTGATTTATCTGCTCTCAAAGTGGCAATTCCTGATAGTTCAGATGTTATTTCGTTTTCAAGTTGAGGCGTATATCTGAAATGAGTGAAATATTTCGAAGCGAACCGGCGTATATGAAATACGCCCAAATGCATGGCATATATTTAAAAAAATATTTTAACACAAACAGGCGAATATGACATACGCTTATTTGTTGTTGTTGTTATTCCTTAGCGTTATACATAATGAAGCATGCATATTCGCCCTTTTCCGAAATTTGCAGGCTCTAACTTGCAGTTCTCTGGTTAACAAGACAGTGCTCACGTCGGCTCATGAGAAAAACTCAAATTCTTCTCAATATGGATTTGAAGCGATTATTATCGGAAATTTGGAAAAAAAATGTGAAATATTCACAGAAGATCAGCGCCTCGGGATTTTGACAGATTTTTATAATATATGAAACCTCACGTTACAGAGAGAGTTCTTATGTAGACATATAGTCATTCAAAAACCAAAACAAATGAAGCAAGACTCTGGAAAAAATTAAATCAATAAATTTTATCTTCCTTCTCTACTTTGGCGAAAAAGTATCTGTTTGTAAGGTTTTTTCCTCAAAGCATTAGCTATCAGTGAAAAAACTATGAGAACTACTGTGAAGAAACTACTACCTACTGGGGTTTTAGAAAAAGAACAAAGAGGTATCAGAAACGATAAACAGAAATTATCGTTGATCATATCACAAAGTTCCCCAAAGTAGAATCACACTACTGTCGAAAGGTTAGTAAAAGAGAACTTCTTTATTCACAGCTACCGATTCCTAAATTGTATTGTATGTATTCGGACGAAAACAAAAATAATGAAATATGAAGCGTCTTTTTATACAGGAAATTATTCAAATCCATGAATCTCTCTTTTCATCGTCCCATAAAGGACCAATGTTCTTACAATAATGGCGATGACTCTATTGAATCATCACTAAAAGAAAAGTATTCGAAGCATGAAGCAGAAAAAAATGCTGTGAGAAGAATTAAGACCGAGAGTAAGGAAAGAACAATGGGAGATACTAAGGTTGTTAGTACTGTTCTTGATTTGCAGCAAGTCATTCAATTGCCGATTACCTTCTTCAATTTCACAATTTATGATCTGTCTTCGAGAGACTGCTACTGTTACACTTGGTATGAAACCCAGAAAAAACAAGGTTCATCCGAAATGTCGAGTTGTCTATACCTCTTTTCAAAAAGTTGTGACAAGAACGAGTCCTGATGTAGAACTATTTTTTGATGGTTCCTACGGCCAAAACAAAAACTTTAAACTTCCTGCAATGTTTGCTTTCTTTCTCAATGAAAGCAAGATATAAAAAACATAACCCTCCATTTATTTGAGGCATGCTATGATCAAAATGAGGGCGATTCGGCACATGGGGCTATAACTGCAGCAGTAACAGGCTGGAGATATTTTCATACCCAGTCAAATAATCCCGGTAATAAAGTTGGCTCGAAGAAAACAACCCTACATTATTTATGAAATTTTTAAAATTTTGAAACTCTATCAGAAGATATGAGAATTTAACGTGTTCGTCATCCTGATGAAAGAAGCCTGACTCCAATAATTCTTCGAATTGGACAAAAATGTCCGCAATTATGGTAGATAAAGAGACGAATAACAAAATTTTCTACAAGAATAGTAACATGGAAAAAACATTTTCTCTTTACAAAGAAATGTTGAAATATCAAAAATGAAGGTAAAAAAACTCAATAATGCAAGGCTAGCTACCATTGAAGAAGTATTCATCTCTCATGACATTTTGGGTAGGATCGACCCCTGCCATTCGTATTGAAGGATACCAAGCATTCTACTGTAATCTTCATTTAAATAAATAATAATGATCTCTGTGTATATTTTTTCTGAACTATTCATTTGCTATGAACGATTATTTTCAATTTTTAATGTTTGTCTGAAACAGCATTACGTGTTTGTTTGTGTTTTTCTTCATAATCTGATTGGGCTTGAACGAACTTGTTTAATAAAGCACATTTACTAAAAGGCGTATGTCGTATTTTTTCAAATTACTCCCACCAGGATAAAATGTTATTAACCTTCTTATCAGCATTGGATTATATATACTATATCCTAAATATTCACAAACATTCAATGAAATGGGCTTACTTTCCATCTGATAGTGACGACATGAAAAACTAGTGAATCCTAAATTGGATCTCCTCAGAAATTGTTCAAATCCATATACGCCACTTAGTTGATTTGACGACGAATAAGTTTAGCATTACCGCTAATGCTGCAGGAAGTATCATCTCTGATGTGATTCCCAGACCAGCTAGCTGCTGCATATTCTGCAGCATGACTTTTGCTGAAGTTTGTTGAATCTTTGGCAACCATTCCACCATTTAACTACCATTTAACCCTTCAAAATATTTTGAGCATGATTCTGAATGTACAAAAATTTAAATATAATTTGAAATTATTGTGCATGCATGAAACGATTCACTAAAAAGCAAAATCATACAGAAAATGTTGACAGTTTAAATGTTTAGGTCGTGTGGTACAATATACATTGAAGCAGCCTTTATGACAAAGGTGGCATATAAACATTTCAGATTCTGAAACTCATCCCCATAAGAATTCTTGATAAAAATCAATACTAGGTTATTCAAACGATAAAATCAATATTATGTTATTCAAACGATTAATAATTTTAATAAAATGTTGCCCAGAATTGCAAGAATAAGTGATAAACGACAAAACGAATGCCAATATGGAGGACAAAAATTTATTCAAAAAATGGTGGAGACTGATTGGTCTATTTTATGATGAGCGAAATAATCATTAAAAAAATTCAGAGTAACTGTGACAGAATATAGTTGTAATTTTTTATTCTTCAAAAAGTTTTTCTCTTTGCTTTACCAACAACTAATAAAATATAAAATCGCAAGACTTAAAAAATCGTATAATTATTGCTTGTTTGCATTTTCGAATATATAAAGGTGTTATTCTTAATTAGACAGTCATATTCTTGTCTCTACCTACCGGTTTGGATCCCACCAAATATTTTCTCTCCGACGTAAGTGATTTGTTATGTTTCTAAGATCCTTAATCTTAACCTAACCTAATCGAAAGTGGCACGAGACTCGATTCTATTTTTAGATTTTCTATTCTGTAGTGCGCCCACAAGGCGATCGAAATAATATCTAGAAATTGAATTCTTGAATTACATTTGTGAATACCTGGAATTTGTCTAAGCTGGTTTCCAATAAATTATGTGCTAATGTTAGCCCAATCACGTTGAAATGAACATATTTTGGGCGAAATATAACAGGGATCTACATTCATCCAAATATATTAGACCGTCAGATAGTGACAGATTTAGGTTTCAAATACAATCCTCGAATTGGGTGAAAAGTACATAATGTTGGGTAAAATGGAGGGAAATATACGAGTGGTTCCTGGGGAGAACATATGGAAAATTCGATTTGATGGAAATTCTTTCCGTATATTCTCCCCAGGAGCCACTCGTAAATTTCCCTCCATTTTACTCAACATCGATGTACTTTCCATCCCTATTCGAGGCTTGTATGCGAAAATAGGGCACCTAAATCTGTCTCTATATGACGGTCTATATGTAAAAATATAACTTATATATTTTATTGTACCTGCATAGATATGTATGTATTTTAGGAAATAATCTGTGAAGTAATTCAATCACGCTTTGATAGTAGGTAATATTCTTTTTGAATCGCAAAATGTTTGTTTGCAATTTTACAAACAAAAACCGGGCATGCCGAAACATTCGCTTTTATTTTGCTTAAAAAATTGTTTGTTGAAACGTGAAATAACTAGAATTCTTTTACGTGAGAAATGGGTACTAACTTTTCCATAATTTTAATAATGATAATAAACCCCAACATCTTGAGAGCCGAGGGAAAGTTTGTATAACCTTTTTGTAATATATGAGTGAGTGTAAAGTAATTGTCGATATTTAAGATTTCGGATTGTGTGTATACTCGCTCACACAAGAAATAAATCTAAATTTGTATATGATGACAAGTGTACATGTATACACACATAGATGTATACTGTCTCTCTGACGGAATCTTTCCATCTGTGTTCAAGCCTTCTAAAGTACTTCCATCCAAAAAAAAAGGTGATGAACAACTAACTACCTGAAAACTACAGACAAATACATATTTTACTAACAATTTCTAAAGTAATGGAAAAGGCGATCTTAATACAACTTAGTGACTATATGGAAAAACTCAATTTGTTTGATGCTCATCAATTTGGATTTGGGAAAAAGAAAAGTACAGACTGGCAAACAACATCGAAGCTTTCGAAAATAAACAATCATGTTCAACAATATTTACTGACCTGTCAAAGGCTTTTGATTGTGTTAATCATGAAATATTACTGGAGAAATTAGAATGGTATGGAATGAGAGGAGTTACTAGAAATATCATTCAATCCTACCTTAAGAATAGAACCCAAAAGTTCTATAATAACGATAATATAAGTCAGGAACGTGTTATTAAAAGGGGTGTACCGCAGGAATCCATCTTGGGTCCTTTCTTGTTCTTAATTTATGCCAATGACCTACCCTCTCGCATGTTGCTGAAACGTGAACTACTGACCATATTATATGCTGATGATACATCATTCACTCTTCATATGGAATCAATCAGTGATGTTGATGATATTTCAGCAAACATTACCGCTCATACAAAACAATAGTTTGACCACAATAAGTTATTTTTAAACGAAACGAAACAAACATACCTATTTTCAAATAATCACAATATCCATTGCACTGTTTCCCAGGTGGACTCGGTAAAATTTTTAGGAGTAAATATTGACCCATCTCTTACCTGGGCTGCACATAATACAGGGTGTTTCATAATAAATGCGCAGGACTTTAGGATGTGATAGCTAGTCCAAAAATATGAAAAAAAGTTTCTTTTAACTTACCCTCTAAAATGCACCATTTTCAAGATACAGGGTGTTGAAATTTTAAAAAATAATCGTTTTTTGCGAATATCTCTGGAACCGTTTATCGCACAGAAAACAGATTTCGTAGGCATTTTTTACTCATAATAAGCTGTGTTTTGTGCGGATTTTTTTATTTTTTCAAATTCATAATTGGTGAAAATTTTGAAGGGGCAGTGGGTGTTTTTTTCTCCAACTTCTACACTACTGAAAAAAGTACAGTTTTGAGCCTCCTATATGAACCGCCAATGTTTTCTACACAAAAAAGGTATTCTTGGTCATAAGCTCTAAAGTTGATCGTTTTCAAGAAAAATCAACTTTCACGTTGTTTAAATAATGTTTTTTCCTCGAAAAATTGCTGCGTGCATTAAAGCTAACGGCGGACATTTCCAACAATTCAACTGAGTATGATTGTTATTGTTTTTTTTTTATTTTGCAATTAAGAAGTCAATGTTTGGTTTTGTTACTTGTTTTAACGTTTAAATAAATTTTGTATAATTAGGAAAAAAATTATTTAAAAAATTTACCATGTTTTTCAACATGAAAGTAAATTTTTCTTGAAAACGGTCAACTTTAGAGCTTATTCCACTCAGTAATGAGTTATGGAATACTGTGTTGGGGAAATGCGAGTTTTACACATTTACAACGAGTCTTTACATTACAAAAAGCAGCTGTACGTAGCAATGTAGGAGCTGGATACACTGAACACTGTAAACCACTGTTTCAAATTTTAAATATTGTGACATTATTTTCACAAATTGTCCTTGAAAATATCACAAATGTTAAAAAGAATTTACACACATTCACAACACATTCGAATATTCATGCCCATAGCACCCGTAATGGACATAAACTTGTTCCTCCTATGAAGAGATTAGATAAAATTAAATTAATGGGCATTCCTCTGTACAATTCTTTCCCTAAGGAAATCAGAGAACTACCATTGGAATCTTTCAAAAAAGCATTAAAAAAAAATCCAAATCACATTCAACCTTTATCACACTAATGATTTCAGTGGATCACTTGTGGACTCGCTTGCTGGCAGCTAGTTGATTGTATTATTTAATTTTTCATGTGTATTTTATGTATCTCGTGTATTTTATATATTATTGAGGTGTATGAGTCCAAAGTTAACTTATGGATGCAAAAAAATTCTATTCTATTCTATAGGGTAAATGACTGAATACATATCGACTTAGAAGTCAGAATATCTTGAGATTCGAGGTAAAGTTTGTATAACTTTTCTTCGTAATATTTGAGTGTAAAATAATTGTCTGATATCCAAAATTTCGGATTGTTTGTATAGTCGCTTACCCCCTGCCCCCCTGAAGGCCATATAGAGAACGCTGGAATTCGGAAATTTTTTCGATGGTTTTGGATATCGAACATAACGCTGAAAAAAATTAGTTGCGAAAACTCGCGAAAAAAAAAGTAAAACCTGCTTAAATAGTGACAAAGTGACAAACATCGGCCCGTCGAATATACTAATTTCAAAGAAATGTACCCTTCTGTCTCCCTGAAGACTAGATAGAAGACATGGAAAATTACGTCAAAAAATGTATAGGTTTGAGGGCTCGGTACCTCATCTTTTTCGAAAAAATTTACAAAAACTCACAAAATAGAATCGGAAAAATTCGTAAAAATCATGAAAATTATCGGACCGTTGAAAATTTCAATTTCAAATTTTTACCCCCCGCCACCCTGAAAAATCTCCGACGGTTTCGAACGTGAAAAATTACGACGAAAATAAAAGAGTCGGGTAGTTTGGCCCTCCTCCTTCTCGGAAAAAGTTGCTGAAACACGAAAACAAACTGGAAAATTTTGTGAAAATACTAAAAATAATGAAAAACATCGGGCCGTCGAAGTTAAAATTTTGGGAAAATATTGATTTGCGTGTGCAAAATTTTATTGGTTTAGTGTACAATAATTGACAGCTCTGGAGGTAAAATAACTTCACTTTCCCATTTTTTGCATTTCATAACTACACAATAACGATACATGATCATTTACGAATTGAACATTAACACAAGTAAGGACCAATTTATGCATCATTGTCATTATCATAGACCTAATCACAGTCACTGTCTTAATCATAAAATCAAATTATAACTGTACATTTCAGTAGGGGCATTTATGCAATTTCTTTAGTTTTAGCATTGTTTAAATAGAACATAGTCAATGCCTGTGGAAAAGGTATTGGACACAAACGCTAGTGTCATCTAGCGTGATTAGTTACAAACATGAATATTTGACGTCATTTTAATGCAGGTTTCTTCAAAAAACCCTGATTTTAATGCTTTTCCTTTGTTTTAATCAAGTTACGACATGACTTGGAGGCCAGATCACAGAAGTTACGACATGACTTGGATGCGAGCTCACTATCGCCATCTACATGTCGCATCCATTTTGATCCAATTATAATCCCATAAGGTTGACTAACTATCTTCTGTATAAACAATGGTTTTAGTCTCAATCATAATCATAAGAATTTGTCTTTCAAAGTTGGCAATTTTTATGATTACCATTAGGGCGACATACACAACGCGCATGCGCGTCTATACCTATTTGACAAATGACAAATAATTATTTGTTTTGACCTGTTATCCTTGATATTTGTTATTGTTTATTGAGTTTCGGAAAAAACTACTTGAAATGATTGTAGAATGTCCCTACCTTTGAGATAAAAAGACTAATGACAATGTTGTCATGTGTCAATTTCTTATTTTCGAACTATTGACTGTGATGCTTAAATATAAAAATTTCTTAAGAAAACGACTAAGACGAAGAAATCATAACCTCCTTTGCCATTATTTTTCAGTTGATACTTATTCTTTTGTTTCAGGTATAACATTTTTACTGTGAGGGAAGTGTCACAAAAGAAGTCGGAAGTTTTAAATCCAGATACGGTAAGCATTATAAATTAATTTACTGAATACTCAATATTCAACGCTGCATTCTGGAAAGTTTTCATTGGTTCTAAATGAAGATTTACTGAAACGAGTTCATTCTCTTGAATTTTTCATTATTGTATAAGTAGCGACAACTTTGGTGCAGCCATAGGCACGAACTCAACTGCCAACAGTTGTTGAAGCAAATTAACTCAAAGTTACGAAGGTGTAGAAGGGCCACGAGCAATTTTTTTGTATTTGAATCCCGACTTTAATCTCGGACCCCCGACTTTCATCTCTGGGGTCCGAGATTAAAGTCGGACCCCCGAGATTAAAGTCGGGGGTCCGAGATTAAAGTCGGGGGTCCGAGATTAAAGTCGGGGGTTCGAGATTAAAGTCGGACCCCCGAGATTAAAGTCGGGGGTCCGAGATTAAAGTCGGGGGTTCGAGATTAAAGTTGGACCCCCGAGATTAAAGTCGGGGGTCCGAGATTAAAGTCGTACCCCCGAGATTAAAGTCAGGGGTCCGAGATTAAAGTCGGTCCCCCGAGATTAAAGTCGGGGGTCCGAGATTAAAGTCGGGGGTCCGAGATTAAAGTCGGGGGTTCGAGATTAAAGTTGGACCCCCGAGATTAAAGTCGGGGGTCCGAGATTAAAGTCGTACCCCCGAGATTAAAGTCAGGGGTCCGAGATTAAAGTCGGTACCCCGAGATTAAAGTCGGTCCCCCGAGATTAAAGTCGGGGGTCCGAGATTAAAGTCGGACCCCCGAGATTAAAGTCGTGGGTCCGAGATTAAAGTCGGGGGTCCGAGATTAAAGTCGGGGGTTCGAGATTAAAGTTGGACCCCCGAGATTAAAGTCGGGGGTCCGAGATTAAAGTCGTACCCCCGAGATTAAAGTCAGGGGTCCGAGATTAAAGTCGGTCCCCCGAGATTAAAGTCGGTCCCCCGAGATTAAAGTCGGGGGTCCGAGATTAAAGTCGGGGGTCCGAGATTAAAGTCGGGGGTCCGAGATTAAAGTCGGGGGTCCGAGATTAAAGTCGGGGGTCCGAGATTAAAGTCGAACCCACGAGATTAAAGTCGGTGATCCGAGATTAAAGTCGGTGATCCGAGATTTAAGTCGGGGGTCCGAGATTAAAGTCGGGGGTCCGAGATTAAAGTCGTACCCCCGAGATTAAAGTCAAGGGTCCGAGATTAAAGTCGGTCCCCCGAGATTAAAATCGGTCCCCCGAGATTAAAGTCGGTCCCCCGAGATTAAAGTCGGGGGTCCGAGATTAAAGTCGGACCCCCGAGATCAAAATCGGGGGTCCGAGATTATAGTCGGGGGTCCGAGATTAAAGTCGAACCCACGAGATTAAAGTCGGTGATCCGAGATTAAAGTCGGTAATCCGAGATTTAAGTCGGGGGTCCGAGATTAAAGTCGGGGGTCCGAGATTAAAGTCGGGGGTTCGAGATTAAAGTTGGACCCCCGAGATTAAAGTCGGGGGTCCGAGATTAAAGTCGTACCCCCGAGATTAAAGTCAGGGGTCCGAGATTAAAGTCGGTCCCCCGAGATTAAAGTCGGGGGTCCGAGATTAAAGTCGGACCCCCGAGATCAAAATCGGGGGTCCGAGATTAAAGTCGGGGGTCCGAGATTAAAGTCGGGGGTCCGAGATTAAAGTCGAACCCACGAGATTAAAGTCAGGGGTCCGAGATTAAAGTCGGTCCCCCGAGATTAAAATCGGTCCCCCGAGATTAAAGTCGGTCCCCCGAGATTAAAGTCGGGGGTCCGAGATTAAAGTCGGACCCCCGAGATCAAAATCGGGGGTCCGAGATTATAGTCGGGGGTCCGAGATTAAAGTCGAACCCACGAGATTAAAGTCGGTGATCCGAGATTAAAGTCGATGATCCGAGATTTAAGTCGGGGGTCCGAGATTAAAGTCGGGGGTCCGAGATTAAAGTCGGGGGTTCGAGATTAAAGTTGGACCCCCGAGATTAAAGTCGGGGGTCCGAGATTAAAGTCGTACCCCCGAGATTAAAGTCAGGGGTCCGAGATTAAAGTCGGTCCCCCGAGATTAAAGTCGGTCCCCCGAGATTAAAGTCGGGGGTCCGAGATTAAAGTCGGACCCCCGAGATCAAAATCGGGGGTCCGAGATTAAAGTCGGGGGTCCGAGATTAAAGTCGGGGGTCCGAGATTAAAGTCGAACCCACGAGATTAAAGTCGGTGATCCGAGATTAAAGTCGGTGATCCGAGATTTAAGTCGGGGGTCCGAGATTAAAGTCGGGGGTCCGAGATTAAAGTCGGGAATCAAAAAAAAAAATTGTTCGTGGCCTTTCTACGTCTTCGTACAAAGTACGACCAGACACTTTACACATTTGATTCCACAATAGTAATTCACGTAACAAGTTCAGAAAATACTGTTTTTTTGGACAAGTAGACCAAAGTCTGCGAGTCCAAAAAAACTGTTTTCGGACGTGTTGCGTACACTATTTTTTCGGCAACCATGTAGAATAACAAATCAATGAGACGCATTTAGTTTAAGAGACGAAGAGAGGTCGACCTTCACCCATCTGTTAACCGGATGAAACATACTTTTAATGAAGTTACATAAATAGACAAATATGCCTAATAAAATGGGTTGCCTATCAAAAGGTGGTCATGACTATAAACAGTGAGTTTGTTAAAAAAATTCCACAAAGCGATTTTGCTGGGGCGAAAACTGGGGTTTTCATTAACGAACTATCTTATAAAAATTAGTACCTATAGGCCATTTGCGTCTTTCATATTGTGGGAGATAAACCTCTATAGCTTGGTCTAATTTAGGTGGTCTAGGAAACGATTCAGTCTCTTCCGTATTTACAAATGACAAAGGTTTGAATTCAGACATGTCGGTTGCTTTCTTCTCGAAATGCTCTACGAAAAATTGACAATCGCGGAGTGAACTTCCCACTGCTACGCCATCTATCCGTTCATTAAAGTCTCCTTTTCACACGGATAATAGAGACACGGTCGTCGCTTGTGACGTCATTGTAGTATATTTGCGCGGGAAATTTAAATACACTATTCAGTACTGTAGTGAACTACTACTAATGCAGTGTTGAAATTGGATAAGAAATAAACTAAAAGGGTTTTATTCACTATAATGATTCATCAGTTCCAATTAAGTTGTTCAATTTGAGCTCCTTGTTCTACATTTCTTTTGGACAATACATTTAATGTTTTTTTCATCTTGTTATGGTGCTGTACAAATTTACCATATTTTCCTTTCCTTGACTTTTCGGTAACTGGTTCTAAAACTTGCACTTGATCTGTAAATGATTCCATTTTCTTTTCAGTGGATTCAAGTAAAAAATGATATGGAACAGACTTGAGTGAGCTTTCATAGTCATCATCAACAACCGCACAATTTGTTCCGCCTGCAGTTGGGAATTCGGATGTACTGAAATAAAATGTATACTAGATAACAATAGTTTCACGTTTTAGCAATAAGCTTTGTTTACCTTGCACATGGAGGTAAGTCGATTAGTATTTTGAATTATAAGGATGTAATGTAAAGTTCTTCTTATCACTACTACTACAGCTTCAACAATGAAAAAAAAACGTTATGGAAGGAAAGGTTCTCTTAAAGACACTATGAACCACAAAAAACAGGGGTCTTTTGTGCTAAGCCCTGAACTAAAGAACAAATATTGTGCTATTAATTATGTACATCCATACAATACATAGGTATGTGATATATACTACATTGACGTCACAAACATGGCGGATGCGACGACCGTGTCTCTATTATCCGTGTCCTTTTCACAGGAAGTAGCTTTCAGTAAGACATCACTCGGAAATAATTTGTTATTTTTGTATCATGAAAACTCTAAAAAAATTTAATGCCGTGGCGGCTGCATTTTACATTAGTTATAATTGTTTATTATTGAGTTATTGAAATCACATACGGATCATTCTAAATTTTCGATTTTTCGAGTTTTATACGTGGTTTTGAAAAAAGCTTCATTAGTAAATTTTTAAAAACTTTTATTCTTGAAAAAACGAATTGTTAGAATGGGTAAAACTGCCAACTGGATTTCACCAATTTCAAAGAATCTATCCCAATGGTATCAGCAGTTAAAAAATTGGATCTAATCAATGATTTCAAGCTATGATGACAAAGTTGAAATTACTACTGCCAATGTATTTGAACTGAAGGCCAATAAGACAAAATATGGTAATTGCAGTTGCAACATGATCTGTTAAACTGTCTTTCTGAGCTTCAAACAATTTCCAATATTTACTACAAAAAAGACATAGGTCATAGTAACATCAAGTGAAATTGTCAAGCTGTGTGCATGCTTCAATATACTTGAAGAACGAAACTTTGTATTTCATGCAATTTTTTTTTTATTTTAAAAATCGTAGCAAAGCGCTTTCGACTGTTAAGTCATCATCAGTGCGTACCTGTAAGTAAGTAATAATAGAAATTGAATTTGATAAATTGAAAAAGTGAACATTAGGAAAATTTAGAAAAGTGAGGTTACTTACTCGTCAGGTGTCCAAGAAGCCGTATAAAAACATCAAGTCCATGGACCAAAGTGAAATTTAAAATTTTACATAATATATAACATATTTAAAATTGAACAATTTTCATCCTATTCAAGGATTAGTCTGGTTTCAGACATGGGATACTAGTATCCCATGGGATGTTTTTATACGGCTTCTTGTACACCTGACGAATAAGTAACCTCACTTTTCTAAATTTTTGTAACGTTCAATTTTTCAATTTAACAAATTCAATTTCAATTATTACTTACAGGTACGCACTGATGATGACTTATCAGTCGAAAGCACTTTAAAATAAAAATATTTTGCATGAAATACAAAGTTTCGTTCTTCAAGTATAGTAACATCATTCCTCTGTCTGACAAGGAGCCAGAGAAATGATGATTCTCATGTTTCCGTGAAATGGTTCACCACTCCCTAATTCCATAATCTCACATTTTGCATAAGGAAATACACGAGAATAATATGAAACTCTCCATAATGTTTAAACGGAAATTGTATAATTAATGTTCCTGAAATAACCATCGGAGGAGTGATATTTTTGAGTGTGACTCACCAGGATTTCCTTCTAAATCCACCAGTAACAAACAACCACGACAATTCCTTTTATCAACAACCCTATTTTAAAACTCATGAAACTTCAACTTGCGTTTTGTAACTGTCACAAATGAAAAGGCGTAATCTAATGTACAATTAGTGAATTTTGAAATTGTGAGGAATGACGATAAAAGCTAGGGACATTCATTATCACTCAGTTTACTAAAAATCTAAAAAAGAAAGATTGGAATAATTTCCAAAGTTTGTTTGCTTTATTTTCAAGTGCTTTATTAGTTATTGACTCCAAAGAAAGTTTCTAGTGTCTGGACAGTAAACGATACATTATACTATAGCTTTAATACAGTGACAGTCCAAAGGAATGATTTTTTTGATCACTTTGCTTGAACAAATAAAATATTTATAGTCGAAATTTGTCGAAAGTTTCTGAATGGGTAAATCGGAAATGTATGTCTGAGTAGTATACCTCAATTACTCTTGTCTAAAAGTTGCCGATTTTTTTTTTAATGTCGCCTTACATCAAATATCATAGTTTCGGAGTTTTGATCCATCTCCCTCAAGGAATTTCTCAATAAGACGTTGGTGAACAAGACACAACGTCAAAGCTAACAGAATATCGCTTGGATCCAAAAGTTATGTGCTTCATTTTCACGACAAGGTATTTAGAATCTTTGATAAAAATCAGTTTTTCCTAGCTATGGCTTGAGAAAAATTTATCATAATTTTTTTTTGTGTACCAATCCTAGTGTGGAAGTACGTGATTTGAATTTACCAACTATCGGGGTTGATCTTCCGAGTTTTCCTAGAGCTGATAAAAAGGGTGTGTTTCCAAAAATCAGTAGTTATTCGCTACAAATCACCAAGGCAAATAATAGTAACTGAGGTATAAACTGCCGCAAAGACTATGGCTTTGTTACATAAATGTGTTTGTGAGGAAAATACTACATATCTAGCACAACTTTTCTTAGGCATTTCGACATTTTGTTAAAAATTTTGAAAGTGCGTGATTCGTTATTTTTACATTTATCTACTTCGTTCCTGATTTATATTCAATTATCTGTATATATGTGTGAAAATGTATATGTTAACATTTTCAATAGAATCTAACTAAACCTTGCGTAGGTGTGAACCTTGCTACGCCACTGCGTTGCTAAATTTCCTTTGGCTAAATTGCCGGAGACCCGTTTAGTCTTCGCGAATCGCAGTAGCTGGTAGCTGGTGAAACCAGACGAAAACCGCCGTTTGTTCGACGATATCTCTTGGTTGGCGTTGGCGTGTGGGTTGTTCAACTCACAACTAATACTACAGCGTTGGCAGATGGACCGTTTTTCCGCGAATCGACGATTCTTTTCTCAGTATTGATCCGAAATCATCTGTGAATTTTTTAACACGATTTTAAATATTCTTCATGATATTATTCGAGGTTTACAATAGCCAGTGACGAGTGAAGGATATGATTTTGTGGGGAATATAACTTTTAATAAGATTGTTTAATTTTGAATGGTTATTCTGTCTACGTAAGATTAGTCAGGGTAGGTTGGCTAACAATGTACGCTTTTTCAACTCAGTTTGCATTCTTGTCTTGTCTAATGTCAGGCACTTTACTGTCATCTAAGAAAATAATAGGAGAAATGACAGCAATATAGAAGGTTGAATAAATACACTATCTACCCACAACGTCGGTATGCTGGTGAGAACAAGTGTTTCTCAGATGACGATAAATTATCGGTATTTTTTTGAAAAGTGATTCAACTACAGGAAACACAATTTGCTTCTGCTCTATACAAATAGTATACAGATTCTGAAAGAATTATTCTGTATATTGGGAATTGATAGAACGTATTAGGGAAAATAAAAAAGAAGTATTTTTGACACTGCCACCGATATGAACACTGAGCGACTGCTTGAATACTATTTTATTCAGTTTTGTTCCAGCAACATTTACTTCGAATGTTTTCAGTAGTACCTGATATCTCCACAAAATGCTGAATTTTCAAAAAATACTTTCACCTAGCTGTGAAAACTGTGTTGCTTAGAAACACCACGAGAGCTTGCCCGAGTGGTGTTTTGTACAATAGCACAATTTGAACGACAGCAAGGTTTTGTAAAAAAAAAATTTGTTTTTACGAAACTCCCAGGTTTTCGGAGAAAACCCCTCAAAAGCAGAGCTTGTGTGCTAGCAAGGGAGATCCGGGACCTACAGTTTAAATAAAAGTGGAATCCGAACCACTTCAGCTCAGTGACACACGACCGGGGATCGAACCCGGACCGTCTGGGTGGAAGCCAAACGCTCTAACACCTCGACCACTTCGCTGTTGTAAGCAACACAGTTTGAGTGACTGGCAAGGTGAAATAATTTTGAAAATTCTGCATTTCCCACATGGTGTCGTGGGTTCAATTAATTTCCAGCATGGTCACCGATATTGTTAAAGTCATGCTGGGTTTTAAGAATTTATCAAAATGTTTGAATGATCTCAGATCTTTTTGTTGTTTTTTTAAGATTTTTTTTATAATGTGCCTTTCGAGTTTACATTTTCAGTTCATTTATTATTTTGTCTGTATTGCACGAATAATGGATATAGTGATTCTTGTTTTTTTTTGTCAAATTAACACTGTTGACCATTGTTGTCTTTAGTTTGTTCCCTTTTTGATCCCTTTTTCGGAGTCAGAAGTCCATTTTTCCCATTTTTGAGGTAGGAAGTCGCTGGCCCTGCAGTTGTGATGCAAACTGATGACATTTCTGCACCAGTTTAAATATGTCGCGTGCACACCCACTAAAGGTGCGTACTCACTGAGCGAACGAAGGCCGAACGAACAACTAACTCCGAACCATAGAGAAACTAAAAGTAAACCCGAAATGTATGAAATGACCAACTTTGGCAACTATTCAGGCAACAAAAAAACACAAGTTTTTTAATATAAATGAAGATGTTACTGTATTATGAATTGCTTTGGTTCGTCTCTTAGTGGTTGTGAATAATAATAAAAAATTAAAAAGTGTAAGTGAAAAGATGAAATGGTAAATGAACTGAATGAAACTATTTCATTTGCATAGTCAATTTACTAATGAATGTATTAACTTATAGGAAAGAAATTCTAAAAAATTTATGAGGAGCACAAAATAAAAAGATGCGCTTGGAGAAAGCATTTAACGATTGCCTCAACGATTCAATCAATTCGGTGTAGAAAAGAAAAAAGTAATATCACAAACATGAAGATGAAACACCGGTTGATCCTAAAGAACCATTCAAATTAACTCACATTTTCAATTAATAGATCAAACAATAATGTCCGTCGAAGAGATAATCCAAAATCTGCGAATTGCAATGATACATTTGGTTCTTTATTTTAATTTTCTAAAATGTCCTGAGAAGAATAATAGAAGAACTGAACTCTTACCTCCACAATGAGTTGCTCGACATAAATTAGGAGAATCCAAATATTGACGGCCTAAAACTTCACGAATAAAGTATCAATGTACAAAATTTTTTCATGGAATATATCTGAAAGGTATAATGATTTTTTTTATAAAATCCTGTAATATTATATTATAGTTTTTCAAAAGTAACTGCTTTTGGAAATTGATCTCATATGACTTTCCCTTTGGTAATAATACCCAGCATCGAAATGGAGGACTTTACGTAGTGGTATGAATACTCCTGATATATTTACATTGGCCACTACAATTTTATTTATTTTTAGTTATGTTAATTTGTTGTTATGAATAGTTACAATGCTTATGATACTAGGTAATTACTATCAAAAATGAAACAGTGGACGACATCAAATTGTTAAAATTTATCATATTTTGCGGAAGCTTTAAGAATTTTGCTGCTACTGCCAGTATCTGTTGCAAATTGGAGATAAAAAGTTATTTGAACCCGACTGTGATCCAAGAGAGACTGTCTATTTCATCAACTATATCAATAGAATGGAATTTATAGGACACTTGGATGTAAATGATTTAGTTAGAGATTTTGCCACTCAAAATTCCCATTAAGTGTTATTTTTGTGAATAATTGTGATAATTCTTATGTGATTATTCTTTTTACTCACCCAATCTGAATAACTACTTTATTGAAAAAAAAAATTATTTTCTGATTTGATTACTTTACATCGTTTATTCCAGAATTTTTCTTCAAAACATCTGAAAACATCAAATAGTTTTATTTTATCACATCATGGCCACGTTTATACCGTGACCAAGTTGGCCATACCAAATTCAGTCTAAGGGAATACGTTTTTACCTATTTACACCATGTTTGATCAGTAAACATTTTGGTTCTTATTTGGTATTTTTGGTAATCATTTCGTCAGTATACAACTCAACTATAGAAGGGTTGGTAACTCTACCAACGAATATTCTATGTCAAAACGTCAATGGCAATATTTTTCTTTCTCATTTTTCTATAAACAGTGCCAGTAGTCATGCGTAAATTAAAACATAAATATACGAGGTTGTGTTGCTAGAAAAACGTAACAAGGATTCAATCCAAATTGTACATGTTTCTGGAAATTCAAGTTCGTAGGTATTTACACCATCTTATCTTGGTCATCTATTTTGGTCTGGTATACAAAACTTTTCGGTACCAAACCAAGCAGGTTACCTGACATGGTATACTGTATACACAGAGGTGACAAAGAGTATTTGGTTAAAATAAACTCATTGGGCAGCTTAGTATATTACCAAGAGACGGTATAAACGTGTCCATTAACTTATGGACTTATTAAATTTATGGATTTACACACTGACGGACAAACCTCTAGGTCCGGCCCTGTGTCAATGTCAATCAAACTGACGAGCTGACTCGCAATTCCTTTATCACCTAGTGCGTAACTATTCCTGTAATAATTTTCAAATTACCTACCTACTTATCTAGTCGGAATTATTATGTTGACAGGATCAAAACCGTACATAGCATAGCCCTGTTCGCAAAATTTAATTGGGCTAATTGATGTTGCTGTCTCTATTTGTCATGGCAACACCACCCACAACCTACGCTACACATACTCACTCGCACACACACCTCGCCTTACATAATATTTCCTATACGGACGACCTGGCAACGTCGATTGCGTGGCCTGCTGAGATTCCAACTTTCAAGGGCGTTCAAATACACCAGACGAGGCATTGTTGCCGGGGTCGATTCAACGGCAACGTTGTGTGTGGTAAGAAATGTTACTAGTTTCTGCGTGTCGTCGGTCTTCGATCATATGGTCTCGATCTCGCTACTCTCTCCCTGGGCGTTTTTTTTTTGTCAGCGTCTTTGATTCTATATGCCAATATCCCTATGTCTAGAGTGTCTGGAAGCATTTCTCCCATGGCGAATTCGTTTTTGATGGGTATTACCTATCATTGAATTTTTTCGTTTTTGGTCCATACCTATGAAAGAATGTTTTCAAGATCATGTTGCATCTAACGTTATGTGTGTGGCTAAAGGTTAAGACCAAAGCCAAAAAAAAAAAATCATGTTGCATCTCCATTTCCTACATCTATTGGTTTTACGCACTGTTCACAGTGCATGAAGTGATAATTTTTAGTACAAGTGCGTAAAGTCATCAACTGTACGTAGAGTAATGAGTTACGCACTGTCAAAAAGACACTATTTTGTGTCAGATTATAGTCGGAAGTCATCATTTCATAATAAGACGAAAATTGAAAACTTCATAGGATAAAACATTCAACAATTACTACAATTTGTCCGTATAAAAAAGTCTTATACGAACTTGTATCATAAACTACTATTTTCTACGACAGTGCGTCAACTAAGCTTTTACGCACTGCTTTTTACGCACTACCTTTTATTATTTATTATAGGTACAATGTATTACAAATTCAATAATAAAAAAAAATAAAGTTCATGACATGATTTTAACAGACCGTCGAATTGGGCTAAAACAGATATCTGAAGCACTGAATATTTCATATGAACACGTTCATCATATAGTTCACGTCAATTTGGACATGAGAAAAATTGCTGCAAAATGGATCCCCAAATGTTTGAATGTTGACCAAAAGCGTGCAAGGGTAGTAGCATCGCGTTCGATCTGTGCTCGATTTGAAAACGATGTAGACTTCTTAAACCGAATTGTTACTATGGATGAGACTTGGGTACATTTCTGCGATCCAGAAACAAAGCAACAATCGATGGAATGGTGACACTCCGGTTCTCCAAGACCTAAGAAGTTTCGTGTCCAAAAATCTGCTGGAAATGTTCTTGCTTCAGTTTTTTGGGATTGCCATGGAGTAATCATGATTGATTTTTTGGATAAGGGTAGCACAATAACTGGAGATTATTATTCGACATTACTGACCACTCTACGGGAAAAAATTAAAGAGAAAAGACGTGGAAAGCTATCCAAAGGTGTTTTGTTTTTGCAGGACAACGCCCCTGCACACAAATCTCATGTTGCCATGCAAAAATTCTTGATTTTGGGTTTGAAATAATGGAACACCCCCCTTATTCACCAGATTTGACTCCGTCCGACTGTCATCTCTTTCCTCAACTGAAAAAAAATTAAAAAGGTCGTAAATTTTCTTCCAACGAGGAGGTACTAAAAGCTGTGGAGGTCTGGTTTGCAGAGCAACAAGAAACATTTTTTTAAAGGTCTAGAGACGTTGCAGGTTCGCTGTAATGAATGTATCCAATTAAGAGGAGAATATGTTGTGTAATAAAATATTTTGACTTTGAAATTTTGTTTGGTTCTATAGTAGGCTAAAAATTTTTCAATATTTCCTCTTATAATAACTGTCGAAGAAAAAAAATTGTATGTCACACTTTCGTAAAGGGCTTTTTTGTACTCGCGTGTTTGTTGAACTCGGCTGCGCCTCATTTCGCGTGTTTGTTGAACAAACTTCACGCTCATACAAAAAAGTCCTACTTTATGAACTTGTATCATAAATAGCTATTTTCTACAATAGTGCGTAACGTGATACTTTTTACCACCACGGCGTATAAAAATGAACTGTGCGAACACTAATATTTTACGCACTGTTCATACATTTTTTAAAAGACAGTATTTTTCGTCAGACTGTACTCGAAAGGCATCATTCGACAATACGACGAAAATTGAAAACTTCATAATAAAAAATACTCAAGCATAGCTACAATTTGTCAATATGATAACTGTCGAAGAGAAAATTTTGTATGATAGATACCTACATTTCGAAGATGGGAGAGGTCCTAAATTTCGTGACGTCTTATTTCAAAATTGAATAAATCTGTCGGAGTACAGGGATGACGGGTGACGGCAGCTAATAAGTAACCATAATGATATATTTACACATGTTACATATTAAAAACACTTAACACTTGCTAAAGAATCTCTATCAAGCTCGACCAGATAAATGCTAGTCGAGGAGCTCGAAAAACGGAGAACATCGCGGCTTTAGAACTGAAGCCCAACTAATTATCTTTTCTCATCTTTTGAACTCCATCTTTTCATTGCAGGCCAGAAATAAAGAAAAACCCAGCCTACGTCATTCCAAATTTCCAAATTCTCCGGATAACGAAAGCGTCGGCTTAAAACTAATTGCTGTCTGGCAAGATTCGCATCGTAGGTAATCCGATTACCGGAAATCTAACTATGGAATTCCCAGTTCTGAAACTATTTTACCGGCTTTAAATATTTCCCAATAAAAACATTTTTGAGAAGGAAAAAGAAATAAATATGAAATATTTAGAAATGTTGTAAAAGATTATTTTCTTCGGAAAATTGTTGGGAAAACCCATACATATCTAAGTATCAAATCACGAAATTTGAACTAATAACGAAAAACTTAAAAATATTTCCAACTCTATTAGGCTGGTGCCAAAACGAATTCTAAACGCTTAAAATAAGAAAAAAGTAACTGGCAAGGACCAGGTGGAGAATGTTATTGAGGTTCCAAATTTGAAAAAAAAAACACGAAAACACTAAATGCAGCTTAGGGGTTGAAAACGGTTTTTTGAGTTTTGCGGCAAAACATGACCTCTTAGCGGAAAATGTTTGATGAAAAAGTTGTAGGTAATGAAGTAATCGAAAACTTTTGTATTTGGCATTGTATGATACACCTCTGGATTCAGAATGAAAAGTTAATCCGAACAGTGTCATAAAATATCCAGGTCCGTATTTAAAAAAAAATAGTTGAGGGTGGTCCTGAGAATACGAAACGTTGGATACGAAATCTGAACAAATCAAATCAAAGAGAATTTCTCCTTGAATAGAAAACCTCCAAAATATTTTTTGATATTTCTGAAAATGAATGACGTATAACAGAAATGATCGAATTTACGTTTTTCGTCATATCTCAAGAACCGGCCCTGATATTTTCGATTAGTTTCCATCGATATATTATGCATCCAGATGTGCAACTTTTTCTCCATTCAACCGACCTTCTTACTAGTATGGTTTGGAAGATACCCTTACAACAGTCCCATTGAAAAAGTGGCCACCCTGTATGTGCTCGACTATTACTGAAAACCTACATCGTCACTATACCTAAAAACATAATGGTTTGAGTGGCACGAATAGATAAGTAGATTTTTTCGTCGGAAAATTTAATGGAATTTCTTTGTGATTTCTCCATATGTTCTCCCCAGGAGCGAGTGGTAAATTTCCCTCCATTTTACTCAACATCGATGAACTTTTCAACCCTATTCGAGCTTCGAGCCTTGTATGCGAAAATGGTGCACCTAAATCTGTCACTATCTGATGGTCTATAACACAATTTTTCAGAAGTAATTCTCGTATTCTACATATAACTAATTCTTGATAATTCGTAATTGTAAGTTAGTAGCATGTTAGAGCTACAGTTTTGTCGAAGTTAGGTACGATTTTTTTATTTTTCCAAAAATTTCGTAGTTATCAATAAAAGTGCCAAAAATTAAAAGTTGATGGAACGTTCAAATTTTAGCCAGGTGTAAAATCGAAATAGAAACAACTTTTTCGCTTGAATTTTTTCTATTATTTTAAAAAAAGAAAAGTTTTGACAAGTAGCGATAGTGACGTGACCCTATCCGAGTAGGCCATTTTCCATATTTTTAAAGCACAACTTAACAGCCAAGTCAAATGTCAAACTAAATTATTATCCAAAGTTTTTCCCATTTGATGCCAACTATTTGGAGAAAGAACACTGTATATCAGTATTTTTCAATTATTATTGTTTGCTTCTATTAACAGCGTTCATCTTATATTCATTTCCTTGGATTGTCAAGTCTCTTGCAATTATCTCTGCTTCTATTTTCCGTGTTTCAAGGATCGCTACTAAAGGGGTTCTGAATCTACACGCATTTGCAAACAGAATATTTTCAGCAAATTTCATGGCTGGATGGTAGTTAACGTCAAGAAAATATGCAACATAAAGCTATTTTCGTATACATTATTAGGATTCCTTTGTCACTGACGGCAGAAGCGAAATGATTTATTTTTATTCAAAAATGTTATTTTAAGATGAGCTGCACGCGATTCTTCCGCAGATTCGGCGCAGCAATGAGGTACGATCAGAAAAAAGGTTTTATTCGACCACCATTCATTTGTGAAAAGCAATTAAACGTAGTTATGTTTCATTCGTTTCGAAATTATCATAAAATTAAACGTGCAAGTGAATAAATAAATACTGCGATAACGCGGACTACAGGAATAATATTGTGTTTCAAAACATGATAAATCACATTCGTAAGTCGTACCATTAATAATGAAAACAATTGCTATATCATTTTTAATTTTACAAACTCATTTCTACAGGAATAAATACTGGTTCTCAAGAAGAAATTGGGGAAGTTATTGGAAAATATACTTCAAACAGCTATATAATTCTTATGTAATTTTAATAACAAGTTTGTGTCAGTTACGCTCTAATATAGTAATCTATATTTTTGAAAATCTTACTGCAAACTTCGAAAACAATAAATACCACAGCTTTACTTTTAAAAAATACCGTTCTTTCACGTGTTCTACATTTCTGGTAAATTGTAGTACACTTCATCCAGGGCATTTTGGCCCTCCTCTGAGATACACAATCTATAAACAGCGGGAGTAACTGGGAGACAAAGTTCAACCACCGTTCTTCATCGGAAAGAAAAATGGTTTAGTCTAGTAGTGTCTCAAAGGCCCATCTCCAGAACAAAAGTTTCCATACAGCAAGCATGAGCCCAACTTGATTCTGTGACATTTACTTCGGAATGATATTACTGAACTTGAATTTCATTTCAGAAATGGGTTCAAATCATTTTCAGGTGACCCACACTAAACTGTTTTAACTAATTTATTTGAACACATATAATCTAACTTCCAGTATATAATATCAAACTTATCTAATTTATTTCAAACCTGTCCGTGAATGATCGAACTTTTACTGCATATTCCTGTAACTCTGCCCTCTATGATGTCGGCAAGATATTTATACATATACACCTGGATCCCTCTCGCGATTGTACTAGAATTTCCAGATTGCTCGATGCTGTTCAACGGCACGATTCTAGTTGGTTTGGCAGGTTCTAGAAAACGCCAGCTGGCATTCCGAGGCGATGTTGAGGTACGATATGCAAATGAGACGATAGATCCGGCTGCAATTCGTTACAATAGGTATATAAATAAATGAACAGTCTTATATTTTTCGTGTACCCGCCCAGTTTTGGGAGTGATCTTAGAATAAAGAGGCTTACAATGCCAAGATACGGTCAAAGCTGTGGGAAGAAATTTTACATCAATTTCATTTCCTCCCCTAACTAAGGAAGCTGGAATACTAGCCTCAAAAACCCTAAGCCTATTTTCGTCCAACATATTTAATGCAAATTGTACTCTAGATTCATTGGGAAAACGCCATACAAAACATCACTGCTAGCTAGTGAACCTGATTGAATTCCTCAGATCGTTCTCAAGAAATTTGTCCCAGAACTAATACCAGTTCATTCCAAGTTCTTTTTCTTTTAATTTGGAAGTATTTCCGTCCAACTGGAAAATTTCAAGGAAGCAACCAGTCACCAAAAAAAGGGAAAAAGAGCCTACCTAGCAACTACAGACCTATCGCATCTCTTTCTGGTATCTCTAGAAGCTCATTTTCATAAACAAGAAGTATAGAATTTATAAACACATTATTACTGGTACTTAAAAACAACAAATCTCCAGAATCAGAATTAATAAAAGCTAACATATACCACAAATCATAAAGCCACTAACACACTGAGATCAGGACAGTTTCCCACACTGTTCAAAAATTCAACTGTTATACCTATATTTAGAAATGGAGAACGTACAGAAAGAACAAATTACCGTCCAATTGCATTGATTTCTAGCTTCAGTAAAATTTTAGGAAAAATCATTAAAAATAGATTAACCAACTTTTTAAAGAAGTGTGCAGTCATATCAAACTCACAGTATGGATGTCAAGAAGGAAAATCAACACAACATGCCATTCTTCACCTAACCAAAAATATGTATAAGGCAGTTGATAATAAAAAACCATGTATTAGAGTATTCCTGGACTTCACAAAGGCTTTTGATACCGTAAACCACTAGATCCTACTAGAAACTCTCGAAGGCATAGGTGTTAGAGGTACGGCACAATCACTCTTCGAATCATACCTTAGCAACACAGCAAGTAAAAATACAAAACTCGTACTGCAGCAAAAAAACTTTTTGAATGTGGCGTACCACAAGGAACCGTGTTGGGGCCAGTTCTCTTCACAATATACCTGAACAACTTATTCTTGGAATCGGAAGAAAACATCATAAGTTCAAAAATGAAAGTAGAATCTGATCTCCCTCTCGTCAAAAGATGGTTTGATAATAAACTACCATCAATCAATGTACGTTCTAAACGTTCTATGTGCCTTCAATTATTTCAGAAACCTCCACTTTCAGGCACATAGAATGTTATGACTTTTAAGTCGAGTATCAATGAGCCTAACTGATGTCAAACGCTCATTTGTCCATTCACTTGTCCAAAGAAAATATGTCCACATACCGTCGTAACTCCGCCACTGGTTTACGAAAATGGAAAATTTCAACTTGAAATTATTACGTTGATAAACCTTGATTAGTAAACCAAGTTTGATATTTTTTCCTTCAGTTTTGGAAAAAAATTAACCTATTTTTTTTCGTACTTTTGACACCCTATATCTCAGAGGGGATGCATTTTAGGACATACCTTGTGGGAACTTTTCACCTGGAAATGAGGTGAGGAATCTGTAGTCGGAGTTTGTCGGTCTCATTCTGACTCACCCTGTATAGTTATTTTTGTTTCTAGTGCACGAAATGCTACTTTGGTGATCAAGAACTGATTGTTTTAACGAGGCTCAGCCGAATTAAGAAAAATAGTCGAGATCACCAAAGTATTTAGCGTACGAGTTGACAATTTTTTTTTACAAACGTCAGAAAAGATTGGTCTGAAATAAATAATTTAATACGCTTAGCTTGATAAAAAAATGGTCTTGAACTGGCTTGAAATGTTCTTCCAAATAATTGTAAGTAAGGAAATAAAATGGCATTTGTTTATTGTTGAATATTTAGAAATACGAGGTCATGTATTGATATTTAGTTAGCCTAGACCAGTTTCCTGCATAAACAAAATATTGCGTTACCATAGCAACGAACAATAACTTATTAGAAATGTCAGTGTAAAGTTTGACGTCAAAAAAGTAAACCAGAGTTACGCAATAAATTAAAAGAAAAAACATGTCCACCGAAATTGTGAAAATCGAAAAATTGAGTATCGAGCCATCATCAAGTACCTGTATTTAAAAGGGTTAAGAGGTAAGCAGATTTACGAAGATATGCTTAATACCCTTGGTGATCAATGTCCTTCGTATGCGACCGTGAAAAATTGGACTGCAAGCTTCAAAAGAGGTAAATTTTCCATGAAGATGATGACTGATCGGGAAGGCCAGTTTTTGTGTCAGTCCCCGAAAATATCGATGTAGTTCATGACATGATTTTAACAGACCGTCGAATTCGGCTAAAACGGATATCTGAAGCACTGAATAATTCATACGAACGCGTTCATCATATAGTTCACGTCAATTTGGACATGAGAAAAATTTCTCCAAAATGGATCCCCAAATGTTTGAATGTTGACCAAAAGCGTGCATGGGTAGTAGCATCGCGTTCGATCTGTGCTCGATTTGAAAACGATGTAGACTTCTTAAACCGAATTGCTACTATGGATGAGACTTGGGTACATTTCTACGATCCAGAAACAAAGCAACAATCGATGGAATGGCGACACTCTGGTTCTCCAAGACCTAAGAAGTTTCGTGTCCAAAAATCTGCTGGAAAAGTTCTTGCTTCAGTTTTTTGGGATTGCCATGAAGTAATCATGAGTGGTTTTTTGGATAAGGGTAGAACAATAACTGGAGATTACTATTCGATATTACTGACCACTCTACGGGAAAAAATTAAAGAGAAAAGACGCGGAAAGCTATCCAAACGTGTTTTGTTTTTGCAGGACAACGCCCCTGCACACAAATCTCATATTGCCATGCAAAAAATTCGTGATTTAGGGTTTGAATTACTAGAACACCCCCCTTATTCACAAGATTTGGCTATCATCTCTTTCCTCAACTGAAAAAATCTTTAAAAGGTCGAAAATTTTCTTCCAACAAGGAGGTAATAAAAGCTGTGGAGGTTTGGTTTGCAGAGCAAGAAGAAACATTTTTTTTGAAAGGTCTAGAGACGTTGCAGGTTCGCTGTAATAAATGTATCCAATTAAGAGGAGAATATGTTGAGTAATAAAATATTTTGACATTCAAACCGAATTGCTACTATGGATGACACTTGGGTACATTTCTACGATCCAGAAACAAAGCAACAATCGATGGAATGGCGACACTCCGGTTCTCCAAGACCTAAGAAGTTTCGTGTCCAAAAATCTGCTGGAAAAGTTCTTGCTTCAGTTTTTTGGGATTGCCATGAAGTAATCATGATTGGTTTTTTGGATAAGGGTAGAACAATAACTGGAGATTACTATTCGATATTACTGACCACTCTACGGGAGAAAATTAAAGAGAAAGCTATCAAAATGTGTTTTGTTTTTGCAGGACAACGCCCCTGCACACAAATCTCATGTTGCCATGCAAAAAATTCGTGATTTAGGGTTTGAATTACTAGAACACCCCCTTATTCACCAGATTTGGCTATAATCTCTTTCCTCAACTGAAAAAATGTTTGAAAGGTCGTAAATTTTCTTCCAACAAGGAGGTACTAAAAGCTGTGGAGGTCTGGTTTGCAGAGCAACAAGAAACATTTTTTTTAAAGGTCTAGAGACGTTGCAGGTTCGCTGTAATAAATGTATCCAATTAAGAGGAGAATATGTTGAGTAATAAAATATTTTGACATTCAAACCGAATTGCTACTATGGATGACACTTGGGTACATTTCTACGATCCAGAAACAAAGCAACAATCGATGGAATGGCGACACTCCGGTTCTCCAAGACCTAAGAAGTTTCGTGTCCAAAAATCTGCTGGAAAAGTTCTTGCTTCAGTTTTTTGGGATTGCCATGAAGTAATCATGATTGGTTTTTTGGATAAGGGTAGAACAATAACTGGAGATTACTATTCGATATTACTGACCACTCTACGGGAGAAAATTAAAGAGAAAGCTATCAAAATGTGTTTTGTTTTTGCAGGACAACGCCCCTGCACACAAATCTCATGTTGCCATGCAAAAAATTCGTGATTTAGGGTTTGAATTACTAGAACACCCCCTTATTCACCAGATTTGGCTATAATCTCTTTCCTCAACTGAAAAAATGTTTGAAAGGTCGTAAATTTTCTTCCAACAAGGAGGTACTAAAAGCTGTGGAGGTCTGGTTTGCAGAGCAACAAGAAACATTTTTTTTAAAGGTCTAGAGACGTTGCAGGTTCGCTGTAATAAATGTATCCAATTAAGAGGAGAATATGTTGAGTAATAAAATATTTTGACATTCAAACCGAATTGCTACTATGGATGACACTTGGGTACATTTCTACGATCCAGAAACAAAGCAACAATCGATGGAATGGCGACACTCCGGTTCTCCAAGACCTAAGAAGTTTCGTGTCCAAAAATCTGCTGGAAAAGTTCTTGCTTCAGTTTTTTGGGATTGCCATGAAGTAATCATGATTGGTTTTTTGGATAAGGGTAGAACAATAACTGGAGATTACTATTCGATATTACTGACCACTCTACGGGAGAAAATTAAAGAGAAAGCTATCAAAATGTGTTTTGTTTTTGCAGGACAACGCCCCTGCACACAAATCTCATGTTGCCATGCAAAAAATTCGTGATTTAGGGTTTGAATTACTAGAACACCCCCTTATTCACCAGATTTGGCTATAATCTCTTTCCTCAACTGAAAAAATGTTTGAAAGGTCGTAAATTTTCTTCCAACAAGGAGGTATTAAAAGCTGTGGAGGTCTGGTTTGCAGAGCAAGAGGAACAATTTTTTTGAAAGGTCTAGAGACGTTGCAGGTTCGCTGTAATAAATGTATCCAATTAAGAGGAGAATATGTTGAGTAAAATAATATTTTGACATTGAAATTTTGTTTGGTTCTATAGTAGGCTAAGAATTTTTCAATATATCCTCGTAAATTATTTGTTGGATTTTTGTTTTATTGAGGAACATAAAGGTTAAAAACAAATCTCATATAGTTACATGCAGCGTGCGAAATATGTATTTCGCGCATTATTTCACGCACGGTGTCGTAGTAACGTAGGAAAATGATAAAAAGCGTCACTTTGCATATTGTTATCATATTGTCTTTTTTTGACGTTTGTAGAATTTTTTTTTTCGATATTTGGTTTCGTTTTCGAGTTTTTGGTGATTTTAAGAAAATTACAAATTTCATACTATTTTTAATATTTTTCCTTTTTTAATCGAGTTGGAGAAAAACGCGTTGAGATATCGACGTAGCTTGTTTATTCCATTAGTACGGTAAATATCTCGAATTTCCATTTTTTTGAAAAATTTCCCGGGCCATTGATATTACGGGCCATGGGACATTTTTTGTAGATTTTCTGAACACTGACAAATAAGATGTCATGGTAAATTGTAAAAATGTCAACCGTATCCGAAATATTTCGTGAAATGCAAATTTCAGTTTTCAGATTTTTTTTAGTTTTCCTGGTTTTCCGATCATATTCGTGAAAATTAGTTCTTGTAGGTAGTATTTGTTCGTCTATTCTAGATCTGCCTGTTGCATATTTCGAAATTTGGTTTGAATGAACGGTTTGGCGTATTTTAATAAATCGACATTTTCCTGAAAATCGCCGGAAAAACCCTGTTAGCATTTTTCGATCATTCTCAAAAACTATATACCTACTTCTGTAGGATATATTGAAGCATATCCTAAAAAAATACGGAATAAATCAAATCAATTCCTGAATCTCTATCGAGGGAAGTACAAAAGGAAAAAAACGGAAAACCCCGTACAATTTTTCCGGACAAATTTTGTCCTAGAGTTATTAAATGATTCAAATTTCAAAACGATATCAGACAAATACTATCGCTAAGCCAACTCTCTATAGTAGTCTGTTTGCTAACTCAGACTTTAACTATTTCTGACTTTAACTATATCCAATCGCCTTCTTTAGTTTCAGCGCTATTTTTATTCGTACAGCTTTCTGTGCAGATTCCTCTCGAAGTTCTAGATTGGTCGCTCACTGTTCGAGTAGATGGATCTGGGCTGTTCTGGCATTTCGACATAAGTGAGTGGTGACATCATCGTTACGGTGAACGCCTGTGAGATGTACTAGTACTATGCAAATGAGGCGACAGGTCCGGCTTCAGTTCGTTACAATATTTCCGAATTCCTTCTATTCTGTTTTGAAATAACATTTCAATGATTTTGGCCATTGCTGGAGTAAGAACTATTGGTCGGAATTTGGATCCACCATGTCTCCTCTCCTGTGAAGGGGAATAATGACAGATGTTTTCATGAATGAAGGAAACTTACCAGATTCGAGATTTATTGATCATCTGTGATAAAGTTGACAAGGTAGAATAGGAGAGATTTTCGATTTTTTTATACATTTGGTCTATTTCACAACTGTTTTTGTTTTTAATGTCACTGAAGATAGTTATCAATGCCTGTGGGTTTGTTTTTTGGAGGTAACAATTTTCTTCACAGTAACGACATTGAGAAATGATAATAGATCAGTTTCTGTAAATAACTTTTCAGTAAGTTTTTCAGCTATTAAGCAGAAGTGATCATTCAGGAAATCGGAGTCCAACCCAACAAAATTGTTTTTTCTCTAAGATCGTTAATAATGGTCGAACTTTACTTTGACTTATTTTTCCCATTATCAATTCTCTTTTTTAGTAATTTTCCTTTGCCTGCTTGATGGCATCTTTAATAGAGTTGAGGTCGAATCATGTTTTGGATTCTGAAAAACATCTTATGTGCAACAAGCAAACCATTAAGTGACGACATGTATTGACGTAAATTCTCGTTGTTTTGACAAGAATTCAAAGTTTTCAATGTGCTAAGTGCGAATTATTTATGTCCAAAACATCCGTTGAAAAAACAGACAGAAAATATTGTTATCGGAAATGCTCATTAGGGACCGTTTTTGTTGAATTCAGAAAAATAAATTAATAAAACAGGGGAAACTTTCCAGTTTGTTTCCATGATGACTGAGGAAAAACGAATCGTCGAATGACATTTCTGATCAGTATAGTAGTATTTTTAATTACAATAATTTTTCATTAATTATCTGAAGGACCGTTCAAATTACTTCATTTTTCTTCGGGGCATATGGATGTTATTGTTTCACATGGAAATGACTTTTTTTAAATCCACGTTTACGCAACTTTCGACGTAGCACCTCGATTCACGTGGCCGTTCCCTCGAGGAAATGCTGAAAATGGATGGGACTGGCCTTTCGTAATCTCATGAAAAATATAACTGCGAGCAACAGATGAGCTCGAAAGGTCACACCGATCATTTTCAATGATTATTCGCACATTTCAGGAACAATGGACTCGATATTTTTAAATATAGAATTTTACATTTCAATAAATTAAATTTGTTGCGTTCATCTGTCTTGGTTCGATAACTACATGATGTGCAAAACAGAAGGCAACGGTTGGGGTCGGAAGAAGGGGTAGATATTCGTGTTTTGATAATGTGGGAATGTCAACTTCGATTTTCTAAATAAAATGTCAATGTTTTGCCTATTAGGCAACGCATATACTCTTCTTCCTCCTTAATCACATACAGTATCTTGCTAAAATGTTCGTTCTATCCATTGTTTTGCAAAAAATAGCTTCTTTTTATCGTTGGTTTTTTCATTTCCTTGTTTTTTTCAATTATCAATTTCCAACGTGAATACCTTCGAGCAGGATAGTTAGTTATCTCGAACGATGGAAAGTTTGTCTTTTAGTCGCGGATGATTCCACATCTGATTTTATGAACATCCTTTTCATATTTTCAAAAACAACTAGGAACATAATATGTTCAGTTAATGTTTTAAAGGTGAAAATGGTTACTGTGAGTCAACCTTAGGATATAGACTTATTCCATCTGGGACGCGTAATACCATTGTTTACTACAATACAGAGCAACTGTGCTCCGAAACGCAGTGAACAATGGATTAGCAAATACACGTATTTTAGATTGCCAATGCTTACTGCGATTCAGCACATCGCCCAAATCGTAAGACTCTGAATCGCAGTAAGCAATAGTTTTCATTTTACTGCGTGTTGCTATTGGCCATTGCTTAATGCATAACAGTGCAGCCACCCACGCCTTGCGGCGATATCTTGTCTGGTTATTTAGTTAGTTTCGGGACTCGACGAAATATATTTGTTAGACACGTGCTTTTAAATTTCTTTGCTATCCATGGTTATATAGTAGTACTTTCGTTAATATGATTTTTTGTTTCAATGGATTATAAACATATTTTAACTAATATCTGTAGTTCATGTTCTATCGTGGTGGCATTTAATATGTGTAAATTCATCATGAATGATAAATAAAGAGGAAATAAAATCTTCCAATTTACACAAAAAATATATACTTGTAACGTGCTTACAATTGTTTCGACACACGGTGTCATCATCTGAGCGAGTTATCAACTAAAGAAACGTCAAAATCACCTTCCTAAATATTAAAATAACATGCATGAAATTTCACTAATGACAATTGCAGGTATGAAATTTCCTAATGACATATAGCTTGGATTAGGGAGCATTTGAGTAGTTACTAGTGAGATAATTAATTATAGGTACAGGTCAATTTGGTCATTGAGAACTAAATGTAAATGTTTCTTGATTTCTATGGATTCTAATATGTTTAATTTTTGACCTTTAGGTTGAATATGCAAAATTTCAGGATTTTGTGTGAAGTTATGGTTATTGTCAATAAGGTGGTTGGTATAGTTTGAGTCCTGTTTATTTAATCTGTAACTTCTCAAATGCTCACCGAATCTTTGATTAAAACTACGGCCTGTCTGGCCTATATATAATGCATTGCAATCCTCACACTCAAGTTTGTAAACCCCCGACTTCTTGAATTTATCCCGTACAGACTTTGCGTTGTTAATAAAAGAATATAAGTTATTGTTGGTTTTGAATGCAACATTGATATTCCGTGTTTCTGAAGGAAACGGGATATTTTGTTCGTATGCTGACCAAGATATGTTAGACATGCAAAACTTTGATCGGTTCAAAGTAAAAACCGATCAACGTTTTGCATGTCTAACATATCTTGGTCAGCATACGTACAAAATATCCCGTTTCCTTCAGAAACGGAATATCAATGTTGCATTCAAAACCAACAATAACTTATATTCTTTTATTAACAACGCAAAGTCTGTACGGGATAAATTCAAGAAGTCGGGGGTTTACAAACTTGAGTGTGAGGATTGCAATGCATTATATATAGGCCAGACAGGCCGTAGTTTTAATCAAAGATTCGGTGAGCATTTGAGAAGTTACAGATTAAATAAACAGGACTCAAATTATGCCAACCACCTTATTGACAATAACCATAACTTCACACAAAATCCTGTAATTTTGCATATTCAACCTAAAGGTCAAAAATTAAACATATTAGAATCCATAGAAATCAAGAAACATTTACGCAACAATAGCAATTTAGTTCTTAATGACCAAATTGACCTGTACAATTCACCTATAATTAATTATCTCACTAGTAACTACTCAAATGCTCCCTAATCCAAGCTATATGTCATTAGGAAATTTCATACCTGCAATTGTCATTAGTGAAATTTCATGCATGTTATTTTAATATTTAGGAAGGTGATTTTGACGTTTCTTTAGTTGATAACTCGCTCAGATGATGACACCGTGTGTCGAAACAATTGTAAGCACGTTACAAGTATATATTTTTTGTGTAAATTGGAAGATTTTATTTCCTCTTTATTTATCATCTGTAGTTCATCTAGTTCAAAACTACACCTGTTTCAATGTAATTCAAGTGGAAACGGTTTTGATGTCTGTGTAATGGTTAAGAAACCGATCTCAATGAAGAGAATAGTGCTTGGTGTGATAGGTGGATTGTCGAGTTTAGTACCAAGACTTGCACTAATTTGATTTTGCGATACACTTACCCCTCTGGAAAAAGATATATTTATCGGAAAATGTTTAAATGTCAACCCAACAGTTTTGACAAGGTTAATGATTGGAAACGAAAATACTTCAGAATTCGGGATGAAAAGTACAATGCCACAAAAAAGCTTTCCGGAAACTATGCCAAATCACACAGTGGAAATTAATATTATTTCCAAGTATTACAGGATAATACCTGAACCTATAAAATAAATGTAACTCGTATCAAGACTAAATAGATTTTTACGTAATAGTATTAATAATGTTTCAAATTTATTCCACCTAAAAACAAATATTCTTAATTTTGTAGGTTCATTTTGGTATTTACAAGAAATACATATCTTATCCCATTATAAAATTTGTACTGTTATATGTTGTTTGTTCATTTTGAATCTCACCTTTTCCCTTTAATGATTGATGCAAGTTTTTTTTAAGTACCACAATATTCTGACCTAAAAAATTTAACTAAGTAGCTGGAATACAGTAAATATTAAGTAGGCCATCCATATTATTGCCAACATTTACAGCGATTCAGAGTATTATGATTTGGGAATCGCAGTAAACATTGGCAATCCAAAATACTCGTATTTGCTAAGCCATTATTCACTTCGGAGCACAGTTGCTCTGTATATTAGTTGAAAATGGTAAAACGCATCCGGGACACTTTTTTTCTTTAGGCTTTTTGAATAACTACACTTCTTAAGTACATTATTTTTTTATGTAAGGTTTAGCAAGCGTAAGCCATGTAGCTCCTGAAAATCGATTTTTTGACAACTTGATTACAATACGTTGAATGTTTTCTATGCAAACACTCAATTAGATTGTATTGTACAATACTAACTGTCCGTAAAAAATCTCTAAATTACAGTGGACCCGGTATCAAAATACGTTGCTTGGTTTAGAACGTGCGTGGCATCACACGTTGAAAAGTAAGGGCTGCGTCTTTCCTTGCTCGCACAAGTCTCTCGAAGACTGCTAAGGGTAGAGGTGCAACAGGTAGACGAAAATAACAAAAAGAAGAAGAAGTAAACGGAGAAACAGAAATGAGGAGGACAGACGCGGACAAGAGCTTTGTTTTAACACAAGCTTTATTTATTTAACCTTTGTTCGTACGTCGACTGTCTGTTTATCCGGTTCAAAACTTCCATTTTTCAACCATTTACTGAAGTCCGATTGGGCTGAAATTTTGTACACCTATTAAGAACTGATCACAATAATTTGAAAAAAAAAATTATCCCCCACTGTCCCCTACAGCCTAGATAGAGCAAGCGTATGAATTCGGGAAAATTTTTGACGGTTTTAGACTGTAACAACTACGTAGAGAAAATATGTCGGTCGGGGTCCTCGAGAAGGAGGGTTCCTTCTCGAAGATTGTTACGAAAACTGTCGAAAATAAGATCCGTAAAAATAGAGAAAAATATCGAGCCGTCGATTAATTCGATTTCGAACAAGTGTACTCCTCTGCCCCCCTAAAAGCTAGGAAGAGAAATCGTAGAAATTTGGAAAAAAATCTTTAAAAAGTGCCGGTCGGGGGTGCTCGGACCCTCCTTCTCGAAAAAACTTGCGAAAACTCGAGAAAATGAAATCGAAATAATCCGTTAAATTAATGAAAAACATGGGATCGTCAAGTAATTTGATTTCGAAAAATTTTACCCCTCTGCCATATTTTATATAGGCTAGATGGAGAACGTGTAGGAATTCGGAAAATTTTCCGACAGGCCGTCGATTGATTCGATTTACAAAAGTTCACCCTCTCCTGTCCCCCTTCCCCAAAAGGCTAGATAAAGAACGCGTAGGACAAAAAATGCTACTGTTTCGGAAATCGAAAATTACGTAGAAAAAAAAATTCCGGTCGGGGAAGTTCGGATCCTCCTCCTCAAAAAAAAGTTGGGAAAATTCGCGAAAGTAAAATCGAAATAATCCGTAAAAAAATGAAAAACAGCGAACCGTCAAATGATTTAATTTCCTAAAATTTTACTCCTCTGCTCTCTTGAAGGCTAGGTTGAGAACGCGTAAGAATTCGGAAAATTTTCCGACCGTTTAGGAAAATTAAGTCGAATAAAAAAAAAATCAAGGACTGAACCCCCCTCCTTCTACAAAATAATTGCGAAAACGCGAACATAAAATCGAAAAAATAGTGGAAATTTCGGACCGCGGAAAAATACAATAAAAAAAATTACCCACTGCCCCCATGGAGACTACATTGAGAACGCGTAAGAATTCGAAAAAAATTCACAACGTTTTTGGATGTGGAAAATTACGACTAATAGAAAATGTCGGTCGGGGTGCTCGGAGTCTTCCATCGAAAAAAGTTTCGAAATACACGAACATAAAATCTGAAAAATCCGTAAAAATAGTGAAAAACATCGGACTGACGAATAATTTTCGTATGGCTTGACCTGTTTGTATGTATGTATCCATTAAGTTGACGTGACAGGAAGCTGGATGGCAAGAAGTAGCAAATATACGCACGCCACTAAATGAATTTTTGCCCATGTTTTAAGATATGCAAAAATATTTATCTCTCAGATCTCCAATCCATAGAGTTTAGAATATCCAGTATATTAATCGTTTTTTGTTCAATCAGCTCGTCATCTTATCAGTCAATTCAATACGATACAGAACCTTCTTCACATTTTTGCTAAAATTTGATCACATTGACCATGAAAAATCAAAACTTCATTTTATTCTTTTCTAATCGAATTTTCGTTACTGAACGCGTAAACGTTTTATTATTGATACATAAACTGTTGAATTTTCATAATGTAATTTTTCATGACATTTCATAGTTACCTAATACAGAATATGGCAAAATAATCCAATTGTCTCGGAAACTTGATTTTATTTAGGAGAACATGATAGATAATTTGAACGAAACTATATTTGTCTTTCAGATTATTCGATGATATACAGGGTGTTGTATTTAACAGAAATGCATTTTCACCATTTTTGTATCTGGCGGTAAAATCACATATTTTGAAGAACTCCGCATAATGGAAAACTAATAATAATAATAGTTTATTGAGATTGAAATTGGGAAATACATGTAAAATATGAGAAATTGCATCAACAATAAACAGGGAAGCTCCAATAAGTAAAATACTTGTGCGGAGAAAAACTATAACATGATACATTAGGTTCTAGATAGTATTCAAATAACAATATTATTTAATTAATTATATGCTAGGATTAAACATGATTAAATATATGGAAAAACAATTATACAAATACACACATACATTAAAATGTTACTGATAATTATTATAAACAATAATTGCCTAGTGTAGGTACAGGTATATATTATAATAATAATATATGACGTTACGGCCAAACACATAAAATTTACAGAAAATGCTAAGATAAGTTGAATATTACATCCAACGAGATTAACAGCTTTTGTGTGGGAGAATATAAGGCGTAGGTAGGTATTCACTTCAAGTTAGCAGTAGATGAGTACTAGAATGGTGCAGATTTTCTGTTATTGTACAATAGAAATTAATAGTACTGGATCCGTAAAGGGTATGAGAAACAGAGAAATTCCACTTCTGAAGGAAATTAGGACTATAGGTATCTAGATTTTTCTGCACAACAATATTAACTCATGTACGGGTGATCAATAAAATTATGTATGTCATCTCTTGAGAGCGATTGTATGTGTTTTTTGAGTTTTTTTTTGAAGTTGAGTGGGTTTGATAGATTTTGAATTTCTATTGGAATTAGTGAGTATAATTTCGGACCTAAGTAGTTGATGGACTTTTGGACAGTTGTTTTGGCAGTAGGGGGAGGTAAGTATGTACATTTTTTTTTGCGAGTGTTATAGCAGTGAGTGTTGGTTTCCAGGGTACATTTCATTTTGTGTTGATATGCACCACAGTGGAGGAAGTACAATTGCCTAGGATCAAATATTCCTGTCTCAATGTATAAGGCATCTGTTGGGTATGTTCTGTCCTTATTGAAAATAATTTTTAACAGTTTTTTCTGTATGAGGGTGAGATTATGTAAGAGGGTTTTTCCTACACCTCCCCAGGCGACAATGCCGTACGATATATGGGACTGGGCCAAAGAGTAATATATAGTTTTTATTTGTTTGATGTCTAGTATATTCTTCAGGTTGTAAAATTTATATGTTAGAAATTGGAGTTTTTTTATAACAAAGTGAATGTGCTTGTCCCATCTAAGGTGGCTATCTAGCACTACTCCCAGATATTTGAAATGGTTCGTACATTTTATTGAGAAATCCTGGGTAATGCAGAGGGAGGTATAGGTAGGTAAAGTATTTTTGGTGGAACAAAAGGGCAAGAATAACGTTTTATCAGCATTGATTGTTAGGACATTGGTAAACTGCACCCAAAATGTCAGCTTTTTACGAATCTAAATCCCCCAATAATAAACATTATTTAATTGAAGCCATGTTTTGTAAAAAAAAATAAGGAAATCAATGAATTTCTCGTATTACATACAAATAATTTAAAATAAATGGTGAAGCAAAAAATTCAATAATATAGTGTGTCTCATTCAAATTATCAAAGTTGTTGCTGTTGTTCAATATAATCAGCAAGGCCGTGGCGATAAAAATATTTTAAATCGATATAGCAGAACTGATTACCCAAGAAACCAAATTTTCCAAATAATCCTATGTCCCGTTCGCCAGAAACGTCTAATAGGCCATTGAGTTTGGAACACCCTGTATGTTGAAAAATATATAGCACATATCACGAAATATCACCGTGATTTTTGCAGTGCTTAGGTATGATGTAAGAACAACAATTAAAACAATCGATACATTGAGATACTTACACATTCGAAACCAAAAAACACCAATGAATGTAAAAAAAATTATGTTCACATTATACCTTGTTCGTGTGGTGGAAATTATAAAAGTATTACAATTTAACAAAAATTACATGTCTTTCAAGAAGAAGTAAGATTGGCTCTCTGGGAACATCATATCTACGCATTGCCTGTGTGTATTGTATCTAGGGCATCTAGGAAAAATAAACAGAAATGTATCTATGTGTATAGCGTGTGCTAACACGCATGCATATTATATGTTTCCAAAATGTTGTTGATATTTGACGACTGGTTGAGGTTATGGATACCGGCAATGGTGGGATGAACAGTTTTTGGGATGAGTATCGTAGTATTTCGTAGAAAGTTTCCTTGTTATTTCTGGTTCGAACTTACTCAGTTCATTTTTTTTAGATATACCTGTATTGAATTGTAAAATGTAGAACCGAACAATAGAAGTGTTCTCTGGGTTATAGTTTTTTAAAAAGTATATAATATTAATAATTCTTAATTACGGTTTGTCTAGTTGGTTGGATAAATCTGCTTTTCAGTGTATTTTTTGTTGTGTATACTCGAACTATGCATTGGTGGGTATACAAGAGACTGATTGAAAGTATTTTTGATTCTTCACATGCCAATTTTGTGGAATACTATTTTCATTTAATATGGTTTTTATGATGGAATTTTGTGTGAAACATCATAGGCAGTGGCGGCGATAAGGAGCCCGCAGAACCCGCCGTGCGGGGGGGGGGGGGTCCCAGCTCCAGAAGGATCCCCTTCGACCTCATTGCTATTTCCAAATTTTATTGGGTAAAAGTTGAGAAAACGGTAACCTCATCGAAATATCGGCAAAGCGCCGGCTCTCATTTACCAACTGTTGGCAAAGCGTTTGTACATTTTTTAAGAAATCACAACAGACTTAAGCTTCCTACATGAGGATCAAGAAAATGGACAAACGGGAAATGCGCATGCGCTCGGCCGACATTTTGTAAATCCGCGTGCCCTGAATTGCGAAATGTCGGCCGCGCGCGCGCGCGGATTTGCGCCAAGATCAAAGCTTTTGCAATTTCTATAAGTAAACGCATCAGACTTAGTCTTCCTACATGAAGATCACGAAAATGTACATGAAAAAGAAAATTCGCATGCGCTACGCGCGCACTTTTCTGCCAAGATCAAAGCCTTTGCAATTTCTATATGTAATCGCAACAGACGTAGTCTTCCTACACGAAGATGAAGAAAATGTACACAAAAAAGGAAATGGACGGAAAAAAGGGACACATTTTCTACATGTGTTATAAAAGTTATGCCAATCAAAACATCCACAGAACTGAAGAATTTTTTAGATTGGCAAGTAAATTGTATGATGCCAAAAATTCCTTCGATAATTCAAATAGCTTATATGTTGCGGATGAAGAAGATTTACTCTGATTTGGAAACTGCAATATAATTTTTCTATTTCACAAAAACGGCCCTTTTCGGGGGGCCACCACTTTATCCAAAGAATTCGAATAGATTTACTTTACAGAATTCAAATTTTTCGTAGTCTCATTTAGGTACTAATTTTGATTTTTTACAAAACAGTTATCAACTATGAAAGCATCAAAACTCATAGAAAAGGAATTTTCTTTTATTTTCGACAAAACAATAATTGGCACTTGATTTGCAATATAATTTTGGTCAAACTTCATTGACTTTTAAAGTAAAATCACCAATGATTTAAGAGTATTCTGTTTATTTTGGGTGTGTCAATCGGTTTTGTATGGCTTAAAATTCTATTTTCTGTCTTCCAATATGTGTTGCAGATTAAAATGTAGGTAAAAAGTTCGATTGAAGTGCATGTGTTTGTGCACTTTTACGTACCACCATTCAGCATTTATTGAGAAAATAAATTTCTTTCAGGCATTACCGCAATTTTTTTTGGTTTTTTATCGTTTTATGTGTACCCTGAATCATCAGTAAAAATTTCATCAAAATCTGAGAGGTTACCGCTTTCTTTACTTTTTCCTTTTATTGCCACATGTATGAATATCTTAACAAAATTTGGCGGGGGGGGGGGACCCAAATCCTTATCGCCGCCACTGATCATAGGTGAAACATCGAGACCATTAACTGTGCGCCAGGAAGAACATAAAAATTAAATAAGAAATTGAAAAATGAGTGGTTCAAAAACATCCTAACTTATTCTCACATTTGATAGCGATCATATGATGGAATAGAGTGACAAAAATATTGAAGAGAGGATGAAATCAAGAAAGGAGGATGTTGAAGGAAACTGCTCAAGATAAAAGTCTTGTTAACGCAAACTTGTCTGGACAAATTGATCATTTGCTCGTCTATACTTAGATATATTTTACTTGAGTTTACAATTTTATAATTTTCAGAATGAGGAAGGTTAAACACACAAAAGACATGTCAAGAAACGAATATCCTCCACAAAACCAAACTCTCAATCAATATTCTTATTTAATTTTCTGTCGCCTACTGTGGATTGACCATTATTTCCCTCACTTTCTGTCAATCTTTCATGCCTTTCCGTGTTCATCCCGTTGGGCGCAACGGTACTTTTTAAGCAGCAAAACTTGCGAAAAAATTATAATAGCGGCAACCGAGCTGTGGCACGATTATTTCTCGCACTTCAATATTTACAAATAGTTGGCCGGGTTGTCTAGACAGGCGCTCTGTAGATCGGACCTACGCAACAAGAAATATAGTGAGCTGTGCGTATTCCAAAGACTTGTCACTTGTTGATGTGCGTTCGCTGTTCCAGGTGCGTAGGTGGAGAAAAAAGGGACTTGTTCGGGCGACGACGGGCGCGGTTGTTTTTGTTCGAGTGCAGGAACGGATGTGATTACGGATTTTTGAAACAGTTGCTGCTGTGGGCGGCCACATTTGAATTGATTACTGGACGATATTAAATGGCGAATTAGATGAGAGTCCTTCAACTTTGAGGGTAAGCTGAGAACGTTAGTGTGAACTAGGGAACAATTATTAACCTTTTTAATTCTCGAAGCCCATATCGCAATGTCAAATATAACCTTATTAGTTTGACTATATCATACCTATAACCTACGCCCGAACCAAATAAATTTCTTTCAAATGACGTTTCATTCTATTATCGTTTTCTGCAATTTTTGGTGGGGTACGTTATCTAATATTAGGCCAATCAATAGATATTTTTTTCCTAACAAACATACTACACCGTTTTAAGTAGTATTTCAGAAAGTGTCATTTGAATTTCAAAATACCTAGGTCATCTATATTTCGGAAAAGATCAATTGTATTTCAGATTTCAGAAATCATCATTTGAATTTCAGAATAGTCAACTGTATTTCAGAAAATGTCAGATGTAGGTATTTCGGAAAGAGTCATTTGTATTTCGGAATTTATCAATGTCAATCACTCTTTACGGAATTCAAATAATGTTTTCTGAAATTATCCTTACTTTTTCTAAAATTGAAAATCTATTATGGTAGATACTCGCATCAACTGAAGTTTTATTAGTTATTACATAGACAACAACAATAAAATACTACATTAATTAGAAATGCATAGAATATCATCTGCTCGTATGTATTTTCTGTAACGGTAATTGTGTCCTAACGATTTGTAACACATTCAATGTTGCTGCTAATTGTACCCAGTCCTCTCTTTTGTTGGCACGAGCTACAATACTTTCTATATCTCGAGCTGTATTTCTGTTGTAGATTTTTCTTATAATCATTTCATGCCCAATTAGTGAATCAGAGAATGCATCTGGTGCATTTACTATTTCTTCAGAACAACTGACATGTAATATATGGTTACAAGGATATACTCTTCGAGGCTGGACGTCTCAACATGGACACCCGACAAATAAATTCATATTGATGAAAAAGATTTTTTTTAGCAGTATACGAAAATATAATTAGCTTTATTTCTCGAACTTTTTGTGTATTTATTGCGTTGACATAGAAACAACAATGTATGTAGTACCGGCCTACTCCTCCAATATTATTCACCAAATCGCGAGCAATACACCTTGAAATTTATGATTTTTGCCATATAAATCCTGCTGAAATTCTTTTTACGATATCTGACATTTCGGAATACATATGATTCTTTCTGAAATGATGGTTTCGGAAATCAAATTGATTATTCTGAAATACACTTGAGGCTTTCTGAAACCAAATTGATTTTTCTGAAATTCACCTGATGCTATCTGAACTCCAACCTACTATTCTGAAATACAATTGATGATTTCCGATTTCCGATTTTTTGGTAATTGTAGATTGGGTTCCATATCAAAGAGCCATATTCTAACTTGGATCTGGCAGAAGCAAAATACAGCAATTTTAATGTGGCAACATTTTTGAAGTTTTTACTATTTCTGTAAATTTGCGCCTGCAACAGTATTTTTGATATATTTGATGAATGTAAATTTACACTATCATATGTGATACCAAGGTCTTTCATCACTTGTACACGGCTGATTATATTGTTGCGTCGATTGCATAATTATATATCAAAGTACTCGATTTTTTGTAAACGATATTATGTTACATTTCGTCACATTCAGTTGTGGACGATTATCATTACTTACACCAAAGTTTGGTATTAAGTCTACTTCGTACTCTACTCGCTGACAATCAGTAATGTCGTCGATTTTATAATATAATTCAAGATCGACTGCAAATAGTCAGCTAGGAATATTTAACGAGGTCGCCAAGTCATTAATGAAAATTTAAAACAGAAGCGGCCCTAGATTGGAACCTTGTGGCACGCCGGATGTAACTATGTATGAAGCAGAATCATTTCTAAACGTAGTATTTGGTTCACACTACGAAATAAATTCGTGAATGTCACTGCTCGAGTGAAATGTTCACTTTATGAAACCTGTAAATCTGTTTTTTGAATTTTTTCAGATCTGCAGTCATCGAGTGAATCAAGAAATAATCTAATGTTCGTAACTTGAAAGGTTTAAAATGTTATCCTGGTCATTTCGCATTTCATATTTGCCCTCGTAATGTAATGAAGTGTTTTGATTGATACATAATTGACTATCCAATTCCGTGCCTATTAGCTTTCGGACGGAACGGAATTGCGTCAGCTGATTGAAAAAATACTTCCAATACCCATCAAATTGTTGAATAAGCTTCCGCACCCACCTTTTATTATGAAAATTGGGCGGATTTTATGGATAGATTTTTTTTTTGTTGGTCATGGGAATTATTACCGGATTCTAGTCCTAAGGTGTGCTGTGTTCTGCAATTTCGACAGTTTGATTGAGGTTGTTCTCTAAATACTGCTGATGAAGTCTCATCCTTGTCATCCTTGCCGCCAAAAATAATTTTGAAAACATCTCTAAATGCGCAACACGTTCAAAGATGTTAGATATTACAAAAAATTGCTTCATTTTTATCGACTTTTTTTTTTTTTCATTTCCAGAGGATTCATGTTTTTTCAATTCAGGATGTTTCCCTTTTCAACACGAATACCTTCCAATAGTTTATCTTGATCGATGGAAAATAGCTGCTAAGTAAAGTCTTTCGCAGATGATTTCACATCTGATTTTATCAACATCCTGTTCATATTTTCGAAAAAATCAACTTTCCAAGAATTTTTAATATGCGGACACCTAACCTAGGCGTATGAAATGCACGAATCAGCAGTGAAGAATTAAATACTTTTAATTTTTTCCGGTTGACTCGGCCGTTAGTTGATGAAGATCCATAGTGAGTGTACAAACTACACATAAATCACAAACTTTATTTAATCGGACATGTTTTGATGATTTCGCATGCCTTTAAGTGCATTTGAAAAAAATTGATGCAGGTACAATGAAAATGTAGTGATTTATCAAAAATCCGGAATAATCAATTTTTGCAAAAATGTTAAAACTCACAAAATTCATAAAGAGATTGTTATCACGAGAAAAATATTGTAAAAATAGCTATTGATAAATTGGGGGTTTTTATTGGGTGGAAATGGACAATACTGAGTAAAATTCTAGCACCACAGTTTCTAAAAGCTGTTCTATACTTTGTTGCACGCGAGGTGGTTGTCGGTGTGACTTCTTTTACCACTTTTGATGCTTCCACTTGACCAGCAGTTCGTTAATTCATGTGCGTGGCGAAAGATAATTCTCAGGTTCTTTGTCCTCAACTGTTCAGTTTTTTACGCTTTGTCCTGTCTGAAAACTTCTCGAAAGTAATTTCCCTTCTTCCAAACTTTTTGGATTAATTTTTATAATCCGGGAAATCTATTGAAATGTCTATTCAGTTTTTGTTTTTCCTGAGAAATCTATTATGTTTTCTGTTAGATTCTTGCCTTCTTTTTTGAAATTCAGAAAAAACAATCATATTTCCTTGCATAGCTCAGGAATACGGTCTTATGGACAATTGGTACGTATTTTCACCATTTTTATTTATAACATTTAGATTATCTTTCATTTTGAAGCAACCAGAATCTTTTATATTATCAAACAAGAATCTTTTCAAAAATGAATCCGATACTAAAATTAAAAGAAAAATATGTGACCAAAAATGTCGACTATTAGGCCCATGTTTGAATATCAATCTCATCAAATGGCGCAAATATACGTTACTTCGGTTATTTGGAAGTAAAAAATTAAAACTGTTATGGCCTTCTATCAACTAAAATCGTTATTATATTTCTAAGTTGAAATGTTCAATTCCCCCTTGTTTTCCTATTGAACATTACACAGTATTATTCACCTTAAAACACCAAATATAATCATTGACAGATGAAATTACCGGTGGGTGAACACTCCATGCAACTAGAGCAGTAGCAGCTCAAAATGAAAGTGTTATCGCAGGTTACAAAGTGTCGGTATGCTTAAGTTTCGATAGATACCGCTTCTGCAAAAACCTCGATATATCGATACATTTATGAATTATCGATACTCACTTCGTGGATGGCCACATAACACCTCAAGACCTCATAAAAAAGGTTTTCTAACGTTCTGTGGTCCGTCTCCACTTGGCAATAGGCAGCTTGATTTTGATTTGACAAGTGACAATTGACAATCAGACAACCGGCCAAACGCCGTTTGTCTGGTGTCCGAAAGCTGTCACTTTTGATCACAGAAAAACATAACCTCACTGATAAAAAGGATTTTTTGCATCAACGCATAATTGCGTTGATTCAAAGAGATTGTATTCTTGAATAGGTCCAACTAAATATTAGTTTGATTTTTTGACGGAATCCTCTTGGCCACTTACAAGAAAAATATTTTGAAACAAGTGAATACTTGCTTCATAAGTTGGTTGAGGCAAGAATATTTTAGCTTCAATAATGGGCATTTTTTTGTTGAATCATGGGAGCAGGTTGAGACAAGAACATTGCAATTTGAATAATGAATACTATTCTTCTATCAACTTGGAGGTTGAGTTCAAATCTGCACTTTGCACCTGGTTAGAAAATATAGAATGGAAGCCATTTTCATTTTGGCAACATTGAATAGATTAAACAAAGCATAGATTCACAACTACGAACAATTTAGGTATTAATAATGGTTTTATATGAGAATAGTTTTAAGTTTAATAACTGTATTCTCAATAAAACCAATTAGTAGTGTCGCATATTGCAGTTTGATCTTGTTTTTTTTTGTTAAAATTGTTATTTCCGTCAACCGATTGCACCCCTACGCGCAACCCTCGGAAGTCTTCGAGAGACTTGTGTGAGCTAGGGAAGACGCAGCCCTTACCTTTTAACGTGTGATGCCATGCACGAGACCGATGACCATGCGAGGCTTTGAACCCTCGACCCTTCGCTCCAAAGGCGAACGTTCTACCAGCATGGCCACCACGGCCATACATAAATACATAAATAACGTCACTCGCTTTTAGACACAAAACTGTAGGAGACCAAAATATATTTCACTCATTTTCACAACTAACCCGTAATGAGCGTAATTCAATTTTCCATATTGCATTTTTATTGTATAGAAACAGTTTCCACTAGGCACAAAACTAACACTCTATCGGTACGCATAGCCTAATATCCAGCCCAAATGGTCAAACTGGATGAAATGGTCGAAATGGAAGTCGTATTCACAGGTCGCGGTGTCGCCAGCTGCTTTGATTGCTCATTGGTTGAATGTGTCACGTGGCACGGGTAGTGATATCTACCAAGGAATTATATTCTTGTGTTAAGAGGATTATGTTTCACAATGAGTTAATGTAAATGATTTCTAGGATGAAGAGTATAAAGTTTTCACTGCAAGCAAATTCATTTCAAGAGAATTTATGTAAAGAAGCAAACATCTCAATCAGCTTAAAATGGGAGTATATTCATTGATTAGAAATGATTATTCTTTTCAGAAGATTATTCTATTCAAGAGTATGTATATTCTTGATTGAAGAAATATTTTTTATCTGTGAGTTTTTTGACGTTATTCAACGGATATTGGATCCATTGTGTCCATGATATTTCGAAAAACCTACGTGCAAAGTTATTGGTTAGTTTCTTTCAGAATCCAACCTGAAATATTCTGCATTCTGGGCCATGTCGATACTTCGATACTCGGCATCGTTTACTGTCAAGTTTAGACCGGTGTGATAGGTTGAACTGCCTCAAATACATCAACACATTTTGGTACTGTATCTGGGAACTATTCAACTTTTATTTTTTGCCAAGAATTGAAATATTTGGCCACACTGTGCGTCAGGTCGATCGAACTATGTACCGAAAATAAAGGAATAGTTAATTATAATAATTTTCAGGTGAACAGTTTTGATATTTAAGTCACAAGAGCGACAAAAATACAATAGCCTTCTTATAACTAATCAATGCAAAATGTGGTCTATCTCAGTAGACTCTTTTGAGTATTGTCTCACATTGTTTCCACATAGGTATCATTTCAACAACACCTACAGCTACGCCTTTTGTAGAAGTGGGTATAGGACCCGCCTCGATTGGAGCGTTTCACTACTTTTGGGTAATATTTTTTTTTCATTTTTGCAATGTTATAAGTATCACATAAAGAAGTAATTTCGCGACAGTACAGTAGAAACTGATTCCAAAATATGAACCAAACCATGATTCGAACCCGGCACCTGTCAAATAACATTTTTTTCCTTTGTCAGTCTTCATGTTAGAACCGTAAGTTGATACGCGAAAGGCAGATAATTTATTTATATTGCAATGTTTACTCTGGTGGACGTTGTACTCGTTTTAAAACAATAGGCGATAAAAATTACTAGGTTTATCACAAATTATTTATATACTTCCCGATAAATTCGTTGTACACATGTGCAATGTTCAAAGTGAACATAATCTGTTGACACTCGCATACGTTGTGAAAGATCGTTCAGAGAAGTTACTTGAAAGGGTACAAACGATTTAACCATCCAGAGGCACATTAAAAAAAAAAGAACAATGTTCCTCTATTCATGGAAACAATTATTAATAGTAATCCTGTACGACTACTTGAACGTCCCGCTTCTTAGCCAGCCAGGTCTGGCTGTGTTCGACTACCACTTGTATTAGGAATGTTGAAAGGGCGTAATTTTTTTCAACGAAGTGCTGGTAAAAGCTTTGGACGCTTTGTTTACAAAAATATCCGAAGAAGAATCGTTGCGGTTATGTTGAGGAAAGAAGTACATTGAGTTTTGAATTTTGTTTTCTTCTGTAATATTTTGAGAAATTTTTTACAATTCAACTTGCTTTGTTCCTATATGTATGTCTGTCTGTATGCCTGTCTGTGTGTCTGCTTGCAATACGATTGAGTTGAAATTTTGTACACGTATTAAGAACCGATGGCAACACAATAATTCATCGCTAGATAGGAAACGTGCTGGAATTCTGAAACATTTCCGACGGTTTGAAGGTCGTTAATTACGTCGAAGAAATATGTCTGTCGGGGGACTAGAACCCTCCTCCTTTTTTTAAAAAAAAAACGAAAATTCACGAAAGTAAAATCAAAAAAATCCGTAAAAATTGTGAAAAACATCGCCAGACTGTCAAATGATTGAATTTGAAAAGGTGTTACCCCCTCTACCTCCTGATGGCTAGATAGAGAATATGTAGAAATTTGAAAAAATTTCGGATGGTTTTGAACATTGACATAAAATGTCGGTCGGGTAGGCCCGGACCAACCCTTTTCAAAAAGAGTTGCGAAAACTCGAAAATAAATTCGAAGAAACCGTAAAAATTGTGAAAAACATCATACCGTCAAATAATATAGTTTGAAAAAATGTTACCCCCTCTGCCCCCTGATGGCTAGATTGAGAACGCGTAGGAATTCGGAAAATTGTAAGGTTTCGAGCGTGGGGTCAGTCGGGGGGTCGGTCTCCTTTCTCAAGAAAGTTGCGAAAACTCACGAAAAAAAAATTGGAAATATCTGTGTGATTTGTAAAACTCATCATTTTGCCAATGCCAGTTGAAAGTATGAATAATTCAACACTAAAAAATTGAATTGCTGAAGTATCAGGCGTTGCAAAATGTGTTGGTCAGGATTACGGAAATAGATAAAAATATACCATGTGGCTTGTTATAGCCCTCCCCCCTGTAACTTTTGAACGGTTCGACGTACAAACCTGGGCAAAAATCGTTTTGAATCGTTGAAAAAAAAATCCATTCTTCATTCAACCATCTAATTTTTTGGATTTCGTTGATTTCTTTTTACAATATGCAATCGAAAAATCAAGAATAAGTGCAGATCTGAATAAATATGAACGGTTCGATGTGGAACAATAGGACAAAAAATATTTTGAATGGTATGACCGGTACTGATGCTTTTTGAGAGAGATATATTGCAATTACTCGAGAGATGGCGCTGAGGGCACATCAACTTCAAAATTTCGAAAGGCAAAGAGATCAAAATTGTGAAAATACGAATGAACGAAAATCGAAAAAAATTCAGATGGTTGAAAAGAGATCTGTAACTTGAGACCCGTGCCATTGGATTGATGTGTCCCCCGAGTCCTCTATCTGACAATCACAATATCTTTTATTTCAAGAATTATTATCGGTTATACCATCCAAAATGGTTTTTGTTCCATGTGTGTACGTCAAACCATTCAATAGTTAACAGGGGGTGGGGGCTATACAAAAACCGCACTGTACATGTATTCCAAATGCACGCAAATAGAAGAAATGATAATGATAATTTATTGAAGAGTTATAGCTGAAGATCTAAAAAATTAATTGTATTTAAATATTTAAAGTTAAGAGATATATTCAGTTCATTTTGTTTAAGTAAGTTATTATTAGTCCATATAGTTTCTCTGAAAAATTGATGAATCGAGAAAATAACATGTACCTACACTGACTGATTACATTCTGATAATGAAACTAGAATTTTGGTTGACAGTGCGTTGACAGTGCATTTTACATCACATTTGTTTTGCCAATGCCAAAGTTTTTCGTCACATTTTCCCCCTTATGAGGTTCTATCAAATTGCGAACTAAAATGAAGGGTAATGACTCGACCAACTTTGAAACGAGCATAAAACTAATGAAGCGATGTATGGAAATGACCCTCGAATTTCCATTATTCATTGAACAGCAAAGCGTTAACGCACTGGCTCGCCTCCTTTTATTAGTTAACAGTCCAGAATGTGCGTTTTGATGTTATCGGCTCTTACTGCATTACAAAGTTGATGAAAAAATTTATCTTAAATTTCAAAAGCAGTGATGTTTAGATTATTATTAATAAGTATCAACAATCATTTGAAATCCACTTTTGTAATGGGGGTATTATAATTTCATATTGCATCTCACTTTTGAAAGGTAAGGGCTACGTCTTCCCTATCTCGCACAAGTTACTCAATTACTTCTGAGGGTTGAGCGTAGAGGTGCTGCCGGTTGACGGAAATAGCAATTTTAACAACGACAATATTAACCACGTATTCCACCTATTCAGCATTTAGCAGGTGTATACTGAAAGATATGTGTTAACTGAATTTCTCGTCATTGTGTATAAAAGTGTATAAAAAATAGATTTGGATTGCTATTGAACATTTCCGCCTATAACGTAAATTCCTTCGAAGCCATTCATTTTTGATATGTTGTCAGTGTCAATTTCCGACCATACTTCATTTGTCCATTCTCAGTTACTTTCCGTTGTCTTGAAGATTGCATATTACCCAACACAATGCGCCGAGACAATTTCTGAGATCATATTGCTGGAGATCCAAACATATTTACCAAAAACGTCAAGAAGAACATCATCTGATAAACCCTAGTTTAGCAGAAACAGCTTCAGAGCAGCTGTCGCCTTCAAGCAGGTAGCATTCCATTGATGGTCCGAAAATCAGGGCCCAGAGACCTAGATCTGAATATGTTGAAGCCAGAAACATGAGGAAGACAACCTAATCCTCGAAAGAAGCTCACAACGCCAAGGTACGATCGAAACTCGTCGACAGATTCTACTCCTTTTGGTCTTCTGCCATAGCTGTAAAAACAAATTTCACATCCAGTTTATTTCCTCCCCTAACCAAGGAATTTAAACACTTGCCCAGAACGTCCAGGAAAAATCCAAAATTTTTGCCAACGTGTTTGCTGCAAATTCTACTATGGATTCATTGGGACAACGACCCCAGAACATCACTTCTTTCGCTGGTGAGATTATCTTTCCAATAATAACCAATAATAACCAATAAACCAATATAACCAATAAACCATTAAGTAGACGTTTAAAAACATTTTATTGTTTGTATCGCACTTCTCATGGAAACGCTTCTGTAACTTCCGTAATTTTTGTCTTAGAATTTTGAAATTTGCATATCCGATAGATACATGAAAAATTAACAAAATGACTCAGACGGGATATTTCATGTGAAATATATTAGACTCCAGCAGCGATGAAACCACCGACATTTTCGAAAAATTATAATAGAAAGTAATAAAATAGGTCTAAATTGTCTTCGGATTCGTAATTAGAACAGCTAATTTACTACTTATTCACTTTGCACCTGAATAAAATTATTTATTTATCAGAACTGATAATTTTTTTAGAGATAAAGTGAATTGGTAAAAGGGTTGGTCAAATAATGAATCTGAAGACATGTTTAACCTATTTTGCCTTCTATTGCGATTTGCTGGTTCCATCGCTGCTGTCGTAAAGTGTATATCACTTGAAATAACTAATTCTAGTTCATTTTGTCAATTTTTTATACATAAATCTATCGAATCTGCATTTTTCACAGTTTTATATTTTTCAGAACTGAATTTTTTTCAGGAAAATATATTAGTAATAAAATGGTTGTTCTGATCGCGAATCCGTATACATTTTCGACCTGTTGTGCGTTTCACAATGATTTGTCGGAAATTTCAGTGATTTTATCGCTACTGGCGTATTGCGTATATCACTAGAAATAACCCATTTTAAGCAATTTTGTTAATTTTTTATGAATACAGTGTGTTTCACTTCTCATGGAAACCCCCTCGTATATTCGTAATTTTTGACGTAGGACCATGAAATTTTCAGGATCGGTAGATATACTACAAATGAACTCACTGCAGGGTCCTACGTGATGTACACTGCACGCTAGTAGCGATGAAACCATCCATTTTTCCGGAAAGTTGTATTAGGAGGCAAAATTACTCTGAAATTCCTTCGGATTCGTGTTCAGGATCCCTAAATTACTACTAATACACCTGTCTCCTGAAAAATTTTCAGTCCTGAAAAATTCTAATTTGTTTCATTTCTCACGGAAACGCCTCCATATCTTCCGTAATTCTCGACGTAGAACCATGATATTTTCAGGGTCGATAGATACTCTAGAAATGAACCCCTCTGTACGATAGATACCGTTTTGGTTAAATCTGAAAAAAGTTGCGTAACAGAAGCGGAACATCTATATGGAAGTATGAAATTTTGTGGTGTTATCGTAGGAGTTTTTTGTTTTGTTTTGGTGCAGACAAGAAGAAAATCCTGTTATTTTCAGAGAACATCCCAAGGGCCGAGAGAAAGTAGGTAGTAAAATCCTGAAAATTTCATGATTCTACGTCGAAAATTACGGAAGATACAGAGGCGGAAATTTTTCAGGAGTAATTTGGGATCCTAAACACAAACCCGAGAGAATTTTGGGCCAATTTTGCCTCCTAATATAACTTACCGGAAAAATGGGTGGTTCCATCGCTGCTGGCATGCAGTGTATATCACGTAATATGACCCCTTTCTTGCAGTGATTCCATTTCTAGTGTATCTATCGATACCGAAAATTTCATGGTACTAAGTACGTCCAAAATTACGGAAGATACGAGGGTGTTTCCATGAGAAGTGAAACCCACTGTATATTGAAACATGTATATATTTTTGTTAATAATAAATAATCATTTTTACATTTGCTTTGATAATTTATCTTCTACATCTGAACCAACTTATTCTGTTTCACTAAAATGCCATTACACCCAGTATATTTTGCAATAATCATCGTTATTGTGTTTTGTATTATAAAAAAAAACAAATTACAACCAGTTTCATTAACAATTATATCAGAAAATGGAAAAGAATAGACTGAGCCAAGTAGAATTATTCTTTTCACGTACAGAATAGATTAAAGTTAAAACTGTTAAAAGTTCATTTACCAATAATCAAAAATTAGTGTAATCCGAGCATAGTTCTTTTATATTTGAAATGATTTTGAGACAAACAAAATCATAAATAACTTCTTAGAAATGGTTGTTTGCCCCGTCCGCGATAGTAAACAGGTAGAAAACCCAAGACCCAAGTATACGCGTTTTGCAGTGACGCATTACTACAACTCATTTACATTTTACGTTTCGGTACCCGTCTGTTGATTTATTGCAATTTTGTTACCGCCTACCGGTCATTCCATTTCATCTCCGCGACCGCAAATTTTATCAGTTCGTCGCGCCTTGTCCATTCTTAATTTGATTTTTGTATTTTTTGTTCATAATAGTTTGGAAATAATACAGTTGCGTATCAATATTTTGATCAAAAATATAACAGGGCATGTTAACAGGGACGCCACTGATGAAAATCAAGCAATCCTTTATCATGAAAAAAAAAATTTCTTCTTACTTTGCAAGTACCTACCAAAATTGATTAAAAAAATCCTAAGCGGTTTCAAAGATATTAGGGAAGAACCTGTATCTCAGAAATAAAGCGGATGCGGACCTATGTTCATATGAAGAATTTTTCTTAAAACAATCCAAGGATAATCGCCCTTTAGGATCAGCATTCAATTAAGAAACACCCTGTACTATTTCTAGCCATACTCATCTGTGGCAGATTTGTGCAACAATTGACAATTTTTTGGTAGAATTCAAATGAAATAGACATTAGCACAAAACAAAAAATTAATATTGGTAATTTCTCTTCCGATGCATTAAACTTTGCCCAGGCTCAGATCCATTCAGGATGAACAGCATAAATAAAAAAAGAAGGCTTTCATTAATTCTGCGGAGTCGCCTGGGTCTCTAGGTCATCAGCCTCTCCGCCAAATTCGCTGTAGAGTCTGAGACCGTGCCGGTGCGTTCGCTTGCCAAAAAGAGAAAGGAAATAAATAGCTATTGAAATGCGATGTCGACCGCGGTGTTGCCGGATCATTGCGAATGTGATACTGGGAATATCTCAAAATTTTATAGATCAATTTTGATTGTTACTAATCTAAGTCGATTCATTGAGAGATATGATTACTTGGTGAAGAAATATTTCTGTCAAAAATGCCTGTTTATCGTTATTATTGAATGCCTTTACGTACCTGTCCTTTTTTTTTACCTCTTTGTAAGTATGACATACATTATTTCTACAAAAGTAGTGGGATTGAATCATATCGCGCTATGTGTTTGGCTCCACATTATTCTCAGTAGTGTATCTATTCATATTATGAGTATTTTCCTCACTATTCAATGATTTTTTATACAAGCTCTACTCGATATTTTAAGCAGTATCTCAGTTATTAATAACGTGATTTTGAAGGTAAAACTAATGAAATAATCGTTTCTAATGCCTTTTAGCTTTTACAAATAATTGAATGTTTGACCTATTGAAAAATAAAGTATTTTGGATCCGATAATATTCCTGGTTTTATAATCAAAGCTGCACTTGACTTGATAGTTGAACCAATTACCTATATCATCAACATTTCGTTTAAAGTAGGTATTTCCAGACAACTTGAAATTGGGTAAAATTATTCCAGTTCACAAGAAAAGGAACCATAATGTGCTATGGAATTATAGGCCCATTACTATTCCTAATTCTTTTTCTAAAGTACTAGAATATCCGTTTTTAGGGCGTCTCCTGAAATATGTAGTATCTCAATATTTTTTCTGTGAATCAACATAGCCGCAGTGGAGGGTCTGCTACGTTCAAACCTAACCAACATAGCTTTCGAACCAACAAATCTACAAGTGGTGCACATCAATTTTATGAACAATTATTGAAATATCTTCAGGAGAGCGAGTGCCCGACTGGAATTTTCTGTGATCTCAGTCGGTCATTCGATTGTGTCAATCGTGATATTCTAAAAACAAAGTTGTCAGAATATGGAATAAGAGGTAATCCTGTGAACTAGAATAACAGTTTTCTTGGCAATATGAAACAGTATGTCACTGATAACAATAAGGTGTTCTGATTCATATTTGGGTGTTCCACAATGCTCAATATTGGGACCTTTCCTGTTATTCCTGTATATTAATGAAATGGATAAAGTCTCAGAGCCCATTAGAGTAAGTGTGAAGATCTTGATATTATTGTGAATGATGAAATTGTCATTACTGCAGAATCAGTAAAATTTCTAGGTATGAATATAGACTAACACCTGACCTGAAGGAAACACTGTGAATCTCTTATATCAAAGTTGTCATCTTTTTCGTTTTTATTTCATAATCTTAGATTAATCTTGATTGTAACGCAACTATTTGGTCTTTATTATTCACATGTTGAACCTCGTCTTCGTTATGATGTTTGTTTCTGGGGAAGTTCCACTGCATCAACTGTGTTTCTTTCACAAAAGCGCATAGTTCAAAGAATTGCAGGAAAGCCATATTCATATTCTTGTAAAGATTTGTTAAAAAATTTGTCAATAGAGAGTTATTGCAAAGTGAAATAAGTTTACTCAAGTACAAGAAACTTTAATTAAAGTATCCTATATTGTGATTTGTAATTCTGTTTCGTAATGGTGTTATTGCAGCAACCTTCTTTCTAGATGCTTTTGCTTAAACATTAATTTAACAAGTACGTCAAATTTCAAATCTTTTCATCTATTCATTCCAATCACCATCTCATAACATAATTGGTCTGATATAATTTGTATGTGCTACCGAGTAGTTTACAAAAAAAATTTTTTTTTTTAATCAAATGCGCAGCTGATATTTTTCACTCCTTCCCACACAGCGCATCCGTTTGCAATATGCTTAGGTACGAGGCACTACTTGGAGATGAATAATATTGTCCTCGTACGTAAATCTTGAACGTTTTTTATCTATTTTCTTCATGATTGCCTAATTTGAACTTATAATTTTCTCACATCAAAAGCTACTACTATGTTTTGATGACGTTCACTGCAAATTTATAGGATTCGTGTTATGATTCACAAAAATTTGGCAAAAATATCAAAATAAAAACGACTTAAATAAAAGTGTACATTCCTTTATTTAAATTAAATACGGAATGCCTGTATTTTAAAAAAAGAAAATTGTAAAGGAAATATTGAAAAGAGACATAAGATGTCCGGAGGACTGCACATTGCCAATATCCTATACAATAGGAAAAATTGGGTCGAAAATCCATCAGAAAACAACTACTTTCCTGGCTAAGGCCACGTCGAACATTGAATTACATCTGATGAAATTTCCGTTCCGTTTCCGTTCCTACAAGGTTATCTCTGCAATTGCTTGGTTGCATGGGAATGTTCATCGAAACATTCGGACCACCTATATATCGATTTCGGAGTGTTGCTCCTCATCAGTATAGGGTAGGTCTAGCAGTCAATAACTAATGACTGCAACGAATGAATCGACAACCAAACCCATTGTCGCAACTCTTTTTGTCGAGCGGCAATCAATCACTTTGCGCTCTAAACACACAAACAGCTATTGTCATATTGATGGTAGTGAATAATGATTTCATTAATCACTAGTGATTAATGGATATCGTAATTCCTGAAGAAACACATACATTATGAATATTTTATACAATAGTCGTGGACAAAATTGGTTATATTACCGAATCTGCGGAATCTTTAGACCATTATACAGATAATTAGTAATGGTATTGTTATTCAAATATTATTATTGTATGTCATGGGAAAATAAACATTATTATATATGTATATATAATATATAACAGAAAGTTACTTATGACATCTACAGACACTAGTTGAAACTTAATTTGACACGAACTAAGGAATCCAAAGTTAGATGTTTATCTACTCATTGACAGGCAGCCAACAATTCGTTGTTCTGACCAAACAAGGTTCAATGAAGTTTCTAGTACGTTATGAGGAACGCTAGCAGAATCTAAGTGAAAATAGAGTTTTTTTTTTCGATTTGATTCCGAGAGTTCCAACCTTTGACAGCTGTTAATTTGAATATTCATTTACTGTGTTTCATATAGAGAATAACAAAAGAAGAAGCACATGTTTCTTTATTTTCAAACAAAACAACCAAAAATGAACTCGGAAGTCAAAAATGTTTATTCGAAAAATACAAATTCACATGATTTCTGAAAATAAACTTCATTATGTCGGGGCGTGGCGCAGTGGTTAGAGCGTCCAACTCCGAGTCGAAAGGTCCGGAGTTCGAGCCCCAGTTGCGGCTGGGATTTTTTAATTTAATTTGACCGATTAAAAACTTCATTTCCTTATGATGGTACATTATATCAATATCTGATTCTTCGGCATCTGTTGAGAGTTGAATTTCTTCCGGACATATCCATTTCAAATCAGCCTGTTTTATCGATGGGTTCGATAAAGATAAAATAAATACTAGTTTCTTTCCCACTTTTTCGTTACCAAGACGATTTCTTAACTTGGATTGGACAATTCCGAATGTGGAAAAATAACTTTCCAATCCTGCGGTTGCCTCTTATAGTTGCTCGTATAGACTTACTTCACTACTAAACTAAAAATAAATTTGCATATTAGTTTATTATATTCGATTCGAAAACATTTCAAATTTATGTAACAGTACAATTTGAGTTGTGTCCTATCAAGAATATGCGAGTATTCTGAAGTTTTGTTCAACACTTATAATTTTGAAAGTGCTCAATATCAGAATTCCCAAGACCTACTTCAAAAAACCCTATAAAAATAAAAACATAGAGCACTTTATAAAATGAAGAGCAGCTTTTTTATGAAACACGCATCATTGGAATTGGAGAAACATTTTTCTTGTGAACACTCTACTCAGGACAAGTTTAGTACAAACTCAAAAGTCAAGATTAATTAATGAATGCTTACCTTGCTCGTAGATGCTTGTAATTTATTTGCATTTTGCTGTGGAATCGCATCCCCTTCACAAAGGTGCAAATGTTTTTATATGCGGGAATAAATTTCCTGTATCTCTTTCTAACATTTCTTGCATTTCGCCCATTTCCCTGACACTTTTGCTGTTTTTTTTTAATCGAATGCACTTACCACCTACAACGGCTACAACGTGAACCGAGTTCGTTGTTATCATGAACAGAAGAGCAAAAACACGCGACTGCACACAGTAAGGGGATTCACACATCTAATAAATGGGATTCATGATCAGGGAGTTCCCACACCATTCTCTTCTGAATTTATGAAGAGATTTCAACCTATTTCACATAGTAATTTATATTGAGTGATATTTATCCATGATATCAATGACATTCATTACTTCAATTCATCCTTCCACCAAATCTAATTTAAATCAGTTTTGGTGACGATGAATGCAATTTTGTTGAAACTGGAGACGTGTTTTCTTGCAATTTGGCAACGTCGCGTCGGTGGTCCGTGCCGTCGTCGGTGCTTCGGGGTCGTCAACCCATCGTTTTTTCGCAGTGTCTGGCGCAAACCAGACAAAGTTCACCAACACACACTCATACACACATCGTACAATTTGTCCTCTCTCTCTGTCTCTCTCTCGACGCATACACATACCACCCTAACGCCGTTATGCAATTTGAGATTTTTACTTTTTACCTGCTACCTGTCCGACATCCCTACCGGAATACAGGGATGATGTGATCGGATGGTCGCGATCAGAGGTTGGGGATTATTTACGGAGTGATTTTGGTATTTGTCTATTGAAATACTACTTGGGGCATTTTCAGTTTTTGGGATGAACGATAATTCTCTCATTTCTTTGGTTTCTTCAATAATTTGAGGAATAGCAGCTGAACAAAGGACCCCGCACTTTTTAAAGGTAAAATGGTTCTCGGTGAAATTGTCTGGATTTTTAGTATATTGTAGTATTTGATGTACTGATTGAACATGCAGAATCGCAAAGTTCGTTGATGGATAGATCTTGAAATACAGGGCGTTCAAGTTAAAAATCAGTAATTTTTATTTAATTATTTTCTCAGGATTTGAAAGTGCCAACTGCATTTTTTTCTTCCTTATCATCAACGTACCTTAATAATACTAAATATTATTCAGATGGTGTAGATTATATCATTATATACAGAGTGAATAATAAAAACATTTTAGTAATGTCTGAAAATTCGAAGTAATAATGAAATATTGATCAAATTATTTTGGCATGCAATAACACTATTCATATTCCATCATTAATGGCAATTCATACATTTCCTACAGGGTGATTTAAAAAATTTGTGAAATATATGGCCGGTTATTTCGTACATATCCTGTATAGTGAATTATCATCCTCCGAAGATAGCTGATACCGTATAAAAATGATTTCGTTGAGATATATAGGGAGATCATAAAAAATTTCGATGATAAAAATGACAAAATATCAACGTTTCAGAAATCACCCTGTAATTCACGATTAACTCGGTGAAATTCCTTTATTATTATTTAATATATTCATCATTCTCTCCTCAGCACTGTCCCAAAAATTCAGTTTCCTACCATGACTAGTTTCATAGTTATTAATTGAGAAACTTATTACCATTTGCATGACGAGTTGAAGGAGTTCACGCGTACATTCTACTAGTGGCCAAGATTTTTCACAAATAGTGTAACGTGCTAAACAAACTATCTGGGAAAAGTGAAAGTGATTGATAAAACGCTTTTATTCCTAATAGGAGAATTTGAATCTGGGCAGCGACGGTTTTTTTTCCAATGCGTGTTCCACTCGGATAGAAGTTTCTATGATTTTTATATTTGCTGGCTATAAATAGAAACATAAAGATCTATTATATTTCATCAATATAGGTAGTTCAATACGTTAAAGTAATAATAATTATCACTGATGGAACTAATTGATTTTTCTTTCTCATTCACTCTCCGTCTACGACAGAATCAAAATATACCCGATAGGCGAAAGGGTTTTCTTGTTGTATGAGGACCGTAACGCTGCTACGGGGAGGTGGATTCGGTTAAGCCTGTTCCTTGTCACCTTCAGTGATAAGTGATTTCCCGTACCGGGGCCTCATACACGATTGGGCGAGTCAAACTATCCAAGCATTAGGAATTTCATCTGACTCATGCCTGAGTTGTAAGTTGTAAATGATGTGTCGTATATTCAGTCAGTTCCTAAATGGTAGCTGGAATTGGATGGACCGCCATTGGTCATCACCCTTCATATAATGTTACATTCAATTTGATCTCCACTTCCTCACGTTTCACTATTTGTGAAAAATCTTGGCCACTAGTAGAATGTACGCGTGAACAAGTTCCTTCAGCTCGTCATGCAAATGGTAGTAAGTTTCTCAATTAATAACTATGAAACCAGTCATGGTAGGAAACTGAATTTTTGGGACAGTGTTGAGGAGATAATGATGAATATGCTAACTAATAATAAAGAAATTTCACCAAGTTATTCATGAATTACAGGGTGATTTCTGAAACGTTGATATTTTGTAATTTTTATCATCGAAAATTTTCATGATCACCCTATATATCCCAACGAAATCATGTTTATACGGTATCAGCTGTCTTCAGAGGATGGTAATTCACTTGAATATACAGGATATGTAAAAAAGAACCGGCCATATATTTCACCAATTTTTCAAATCACCCTGTAGGAAATGGAAGAATTATGATCAATGATGGGATAAGAATAGTATATAGCATGCCAAAATAATTTTATCAATATTTCATTATTACATCGAATTTTCAGACATTACTAAAATGTTTTTATTTTTCACTCTGTACATAATGATATAATTTGCATCATCTGAATGATATTTAGTAATATGAAGGTACTTTGATGATGATAACGAAAAAATATGCAGTTGGCACTTTCAAATCCCAAGAAAATAATTAAATAAAAATTATTGATTTTTAATTTGAACGCCCTGTATTTCAAAATCTATCTATCAACGAACTTTGCGAATTTGCACGTTCAATCAGTACATCGAATACTACAATATACTGAAAATTCAGACAATTTCACCGACAACCATTTTACCTATAAAAAGTGCGGGGTCCTTTGGAACAAAAAATATGTAGCATTTATATTGTGGAATTTTGTGTTATACACTTTTCTTATCCACAATCACATACTTAATAGTAGTTTTATCTACACTCATGAAGCATATAACATATATTATCCACTAGTAGAATAAACTAACTTTATTCCGTTATTGAAATCATGATATGTTACAGACTAATATCAATCAAATTTAGTTTACTTATTAAAATTAACATTAACATTTATAATAGACATTTCTTTCTCTGCTTTTTATACAGGGTGTTCCAAATTAAGTCAGCGCCATTGCAAACTCAGTAATTATTGATGCTACGAACTCGGTTGAAAGGGCAAACTAGTGGCATTTTTAATATCCTCGATGCTGAAGACAAAAACAAAAATGATTATCAAATATTTCATAAAAAGATATTTTTTAAATGGAACACCCTATATTTTATCATGTATTCCAATTCCCAACTACATTCTCAACAACAAAGCTCATATAACTTTTTTCTTATAGTTGAAAATAAGACAGTTTTATTAATAGTAAACATTTATAACAATCGGATTTGATAGAGTGCTATAACATACTTTCTGTTAAAATTGTTATTTCTATCAACCGATTGCACCCCTACCCCTCAGAGAAGTCTTCGAGAGACTTCTTCTCTTGACACTTCGTGTTACATTCTTATATTTCTATGGTTACATTCAACACAGTTCGGCCATCAATTCTATTCATTATAGTTTCAACATAATTTTTCAATCCATTTACGTTATCATATTTTATTTTGTACACCTCAGTTTTCAAAAATCCACGAAAACAAAAATCTAGGGGTGTCATGTCTAGTGAACGAGGTGGCCACTCAACAGGACCATTTGTAGCAATTCATCTGTTTTCAAAACAGCGTCGCAACATTCTTTTTACGGCACTGAAATTATATCGCTCATTTTCAACTTTAGGAAGAAAGGTCATATGAGCTTCGTTGTTAAAATGCAAGAAAAATATAATTTTATGAAATATTTTGAAAACGCGACCTTCAATATTTTTTTTGTCTTCAGAATCGAGAATGCTATTAAAAATGCCAATAGTTTGCCCATTTAACCGAATTTGAGGTAGCATCAATAATAACAGAGTTGGCTATGGTGCCGACTTAATTTGGAAAACCCTGTATTTTACTTCGTTTCCATTAATAGCAAGCTAATAGTAGATAGAACAACAACTTAAACTAGAAGTACCTTTATTTTCGGTAATAATATTTCAACAAAATGTAGAATTTTCGAAAAATGCTTTCACCTTGCTGTCACGAAAACTGTGCTGCTTAGAAACACCACGAGAACTTGTTCGAGTTGTGTTTTGTACAGTAGCACAGTTTGAGTGACAGGCAAAGTGACAATATTTTGAAAATTCTGTATTTTGAAGGGATACTCGATCAGACAATTTCAAGAATGAATAGACGAAGTTAAACTTTATTCGTATTGCTAGAACGGTTCCTTTTGCGTATTGGGCGTCCTTCAGGCGTCAAACTGACGGTTCTATATTTACCGTGATTGGAAAATACCACAAGCTGGAAGCAGTGTTTTCGAAAGGCTTGTTGTCATTTGTTAAGATTGAGAAAATGATAACATTTGATTGGTTTTGTTACATACTGAGACCTCAATATAGCTCTCTGCCACAGGAGATCACGTCCACCCACCATGCTGCTTGATGGTTGTTAGGTCAGCACCTTTATTAGCCACTAAAGTTTTTGAAATGCGCATCATACAGTAGCCACTAAAATCGTCCGCATTTGCCAAGTTCTGAAACTATGACACTTTTGATGGAACTTACTGAGAAGCACGTTTTTGATCCTTATAACGTAAAAAGAATCTGTTTTGTGATAAGTTTTTCAATCGTAAGGAAATAAATTTTCTAATAAACTTCCGTGAAATGCGGGTTTTGGTAATTTCAAACTAGACTGTTTACAGTCTTCACTGAAACTCTCACGACATTGTCACTATCGCCGCGGTGTGATGCTTATATACACGAAGGGTCCTTTTCTAGATAGTTCAGTAACTACTTCCATTCACATCTAGATGTCGCACTTCTATAACCATTGACGACTGTAATGTCAGGATGACCTAATACTCTCAGGAATGTATGTAGGCTTGTTTAAGAGTACGAGCGACAGGTCCGTACTCGTTAGCGACAGAATCGTTACAGTATAAAGGTTACGTCGGCTGTTGAAACTTATACTAGCTATGGCTCGGTTCAGTCCTGGTGTGCGAGAGAATTTTTCTCAAGTTCATCGGTATTAATAGGCCTTGTTGTAAAGCACGCGTGCTGTGAATTGCCTAAACGCTAAAACCGACGTTTGATGCTTGATTGGAGTGCGTACCAACTACCCAGGGTTGCTAGAAAAAAAATTGGAGTATTTTTGACCAGTTCCGAGGTTATAAATACACTTTTTTCTCTAACGCTTCTCTTCTACCCAGATATTCTTATATTATGAATTAGATGAATGCCAGATGCCACTTAGACCTGAAGAATTTGGAGAATGTGGAACCAATTCTGATTCTAATTCATGTAATTTATCAGTGACGTGTACCTGATGTGCGTTGTCATGTTGGAAGAAAAAAATTTCGTGTTCGAATGAAGTTATCCCTTTAACCTAAAGAATCTTTTTTTTTATTTTCAGGTGTACTCGAGAGGGAAAATCCTCCAAAATCCAAAGAACATCGTGAGGACCAAAAGGAAGTGTCCATGCTGACGACAGAGTGGTGGGAAAAATGAACTTGTTTAATGGCGATATTCGAAAACAGCAACAACTTTCACGAGAAAACCTGTGGAAAAGGAGAGAACGACGTTTCTGCGGAGAAGTAAGCGAATTCGTGAGCGAGGTAAAAGCTTAAGTATTTGTTTGGATCATATGCCCCTCCTAACGGATACTTTTGCTTCATTAAATTAGTTGATTGTTTCAAAAGCACTTGAATCAGACTAGTGAAGTGCAATGAAAAAAGAATTGATTGCGTCTCAGAGTACATTATCACTAATTCGTAGTCAACAGCGATTTGATAACTTACAGAAATACATAGTGAGCAAATGTGTGGACGGCGGATTTCCTTACGGTTAAAATTTCCTCCGAATGAGAACATTCATAATTATTCAAAAGGCAATACTGGAAACGATGCATTCAACTTTAGTGACTGAAAGTGGAAAGAATATTGGTACTTATATGACCGATATTTTGGAAAATAATATTGTATGTACAGAATAAAATGTGCTTGTTTTTCGAATTTCAGAAATATTTTATGGTAGGCCAAAAATTATTGAGAACAAAAAATTCTTGAGAACAATTTTTTTTGGGAGTGTTGTCTAATAATAAAAGTAAAGTAGATGTCTTCGGGTAGGTTTGAAAAGGATATCGAACATTTTGCCTGAAAAATGTGTCGTAGAGTTACATAATGAAATGATTGTATTTATCGTAATGGTTACATGTGTCTTTTTCATCAATGGAATGCTCTTCAAACATCACGAGCTTATCAGGAATCAGGTGCAATCTCATGAAAACTATTCATTCCTCTCTACTACTTAAATAACCTTCATCATCATAATCAGAAATATCTAATTATTCAATATAGAACCATTAATGGTTTCACGATTTCAAGTCGCCATCACCATTAATCATGTTTTACTTTTCAGGATGTGATTACTAGCTGCATTTCCATCTGAATGAACCCGTAGATCCGAACTTGTGTTTTTTAAATCATCACGAGTTCGTTTTTACAGGTACCTTCTGGTGGAAACTCCCTGTATGTAGCGTACGAACAAGAAATGAGGTTTCATCAAGATAGAATGCTCGAAGAACATTTATGGTTGGGTTTCATGTGAGGTAGTAGGTTGTATAGTAAGTATTACACCATTTTGGAGTACTGTACAGCCTGCTAACTTTCCTGATCTCAGTCCGATTCAACTATACGTCCATCCATCCGAGTAGCCGCAGATGCCAGGAATTTTTTCAGAAAATTTGGTGTTTTGATATAAGTTACTTTCAAGTGCAGTTGTTGGTATTAAGTTTATAAGTGTGGTAGTCCTCTGACAATCCTTATATCAGCTACCGAAACAACTGCAGCTCCTAAACGGCTTCAATTTATGTATTGATATCGACCAATTGTCATATAATGATGTTTAATAATTATGTTATTTGTGAAATAAACATGCTGTCAAAATTTAAATCCATTGCCTTTCAAGAATCAGTGACATTCATTATGTTACCCAAAATTTTACAGTTTTCGCTGAAAATTTAAGTCACATATGCAAATAATTTTTTTATTCCTTACAATTCATAAAGAGTTTTTTTTTTAGCATAGATATACATAAACTGACGGCTAAAATATCTTGCCAAGCCGTCTTTTTAAGACTTTTCCATGTGGTGGTTGAAGGGTTTTGATCACAATTCCAATACAAATTCACAGATGGTAGTACTCGTACAACTTTCTTCCCCAGAACTCTGATAGATGAAGTTACTCCAGAAATGAACGTGAAAGGAATGTAAATGCCATAAACATTGATATGATGAACATACTTGATTAGAAATTCAACTCTGTGAAATGAAATTCAAATAAAATTCAAACATGTTCTTCTTCTAGAAAGCCATCCCACATAATTCAGTCTAGGGTCAATGAATCCTAGAAGGCTCTGGCCTTTGGCCTTCTTACGGGTATGAGCAATGGGTGGAGTCTAATAGTTCCAATCTCTTCAACTAGTTCCAATGTTCCAAATAACCCACAAATGCGTCAAATAGGAAGCAAGGGCCATAAGAGAGAGAGCCGATAATTTTGGAAGAAAAAGTTGGGTTATATGAAAGATGTTATCTATGTTATTTTCTCAAAAAAGTTTCATTCTGTCAGTCAGTATAATATGTTCTCTTCTTGAATAGATTAGGTATATATTATCAGCAACTACTTCTAATTATTTTATGGATTGAAATCGACAGGTGTATAATTAACTCGAATTACAAAAAAGCATTGGTTGACTGCTAGCAACTCAAAAACCAAGTAATATCTATTACCGAATTTGAATCTTACAACAGTAACCATTCGTGAAAATGTCAAATACATTTGCTGAAGCCTCTCAGATGAAATCAAGCTTTGACCAAAAGTCAATTCTACATTCTGGTTTGAACATTATATATAATTCCTTTCCAAAAACAGGAAAAATTATAAGACACTATTGAAAAACATTCAAAAATATATTTACATGAGATATTGCATTTCAGAGTTACCCATGTATTTACGATATTACATTTTTGTAGATTCTTATTTGTATGATTATATGAAAGTTCCTTTATATAATGCATTCTTTTCTTTTGAATTCCTACCAAGAATTGCAAAGTTTTTTGAGATAGTGTTGTATAAATAAAAAAAAATCAAGTTTTCACAAATCTGAACGTGAGGGATGACCTACACATGGCATAGTTGACAAGAAAATGTATCCATCAACTTCGATGGAACAGCTTTTCTAAAAAGATTGCCAAAACAATAACACTAACTACCTTTTTTATAGTCAAACCAATTTTCTTAAGATAAAAGTCAGTACAGAATTTTTAATCTTCTGTTTGAAAGGAAAGGTTCCATTTTGCAATTTATAGGTGATTATGATGTTTTCAAAGACCATTTTTGGTCTTTTGCTCGAAATCATTGGTTCGAAAATTAATCTGCAATTTGATAAAATGAGTTGATAATCTGAACAATTCTAAAAAAATTGTCTGTCCTAGTGAAATTATCAATATTTACACTGCACGCACAAATGTCACAATTTTCCACTGAACTATTCAATATTGAAAACCATTTCTGTCTCAAGGTTTCTCGCTTCAATTATGAAAAAAAATATAGCTTGAATGGAAATCTAATCAAAAATTCAAGAAGAAGAACTATGTTTTGCCGACTTGAGTTGTAAAAAGTCCTTATTGATATTGTGTTCGCATAAATGGATGTACACGCTAATGAAAAAGAAAGTCTAAAACTTGGTAGTCTGCAATAGGAAGGTAATTGTAACTAGTTATGCAAAAAAATTACATAAAATTTGACATTTGACTTCTGTCAGTAGTTCAAACATCGGACCTAATTTTTTGGTAAAAAATAGTGGTGTTATTTGGAACTATTAGACTCCACCCATTGGTCATAGCCGTAAGAAGGCCAAAGCCTTCTATGATTCAGTGGCCCTAATTCAGTCTACCATTTGCACCCCCTGGAGTGACTATTAACGGCAAAACTCTTTTTTAAGAAAAATCACCTCAGGTCCATTGTCAAGTCGACTTTTTTTGTACTTTATTGCATTATAATTTGGTTGGTACGTTAGTGGCATGCGTATATTATTTGCTACCCCTTCAAGTCAATCTACGAAAATTATTCGACGGCCCAACATTTTTCACTATTTTTAGTATTTTTTCGAATTTTTCCAAATTTTTTTTCGCGAGTTTTCGGAACTTCTTCCGACTAGTTTTTTTTTAGCAGTACCTAAACCGTCGGAAAATTTCATTCCTAGGCGTTCTCTACCTTCGAGAGTTGGTGGAGGCGGAGGGTATTTCATAAAATGATTGTATTATTATCATCGGTTCTTAATACATATTTCAGTTAGTGGCATGCAAATGTTAGCTATCCCTTGCCATCTATCTACCTTCTCGGAATTTTGAAACAATGAGTTGTCACTGAAACATACGGGCACTAGTTAATTTAAAGAGTAAAGAGGATGGATGGCCCTAATACTGAACTTTGGGATGATCAGTGTCATTATTTCATCGATCAGAGCGAAGTTTCGATCGTTGCAATTATTATTCTTAAATTGTATTTTGACAGTTTGATTCCATACTCAAAATTTGAGACGAACTCTTCATGCTGAACATCTCTTCTACCAATAAGTATTATTTAATTTGTTCAAAAGATTTCCGTGATGCTGGCAATCAAAATCGCGACCAAGGCCACAAAGAACCCCATTCCAATTTCCACTTTCATAAATGTACTTTAAATGATTCGAATAAAACGAAATAATTGCTGTATTGGAATGTTTCGATCGGAGTGTTGGTTTGTGGTTAAGATAGTATTCGCATGAAGATATAGTAATTTCATTTTCATATATTCGAATATCTTGACAAAGTTTAAGAAACAGCATTGTGTCGGTAATTTTTCTAAGTTTGACTATTTCATTTTTTGTAATTGGAGTTTTCTTCAACTGCAAAGAGAACTGTCCTTACTGCAAAGATGTAAACGGGTGCAATCTTATTCACGTTCCAGGAGATGACATCTCGTCCTCAAGAATGTTTATTTTTATTTTGTGCCTTATATATAACCCTGAAACACAAATTACGGATTTTAACTACATCCCACATCCCTAAACGTAATGTGTGCCTGATTTTGGATATAAAAGTGTAACGATCTGGAACCGGACCTGTCGAGTACACATTTATCCAGTACAAACTTCTCCAGTACGTCGCGTTACTCTGCCTAAACGCCGAGATCCATCTAGACACGAGTAGACGAACAGCGAGCTAAATAAATTCTGAGCTCTGGAATGATCCCGAAGGAAATCTACATCGATGTAAATAGAGAGCCGCTACCAAAGAGGGCAGATACAGTTATAGTTGTCGTTAAAAAAAATTGGTACCGTCAACCGGCTGCATCCCTACGCGCAACCCTCAGAAGTCCTCGAGACACTTGTGCGAGCGAGGAAAGACTTGCTTACCTTTTAACGTGCGATGTCATGCACGAGACCGGTGACCATGCTAGGAATCGAACCAACTACCCTATGACAGGCGTACGCTCTTCCATCACGACCACCACGGCCCATGTTTTTTTTTTAAGTAGAGCAGTGTTATATAAATTATTTAGTTTGTGAATTTGAATTAGTAGTTATATTTCATGTGTAATAATAAATTAGTTTAAAACCACTAAGACTATTTCCATTACAAAAGGTATCCTTAAATTGAATAACCAAAATTAGGAATGGAGCGTGTATTTTCTGTGTAGGAAATTTTTCAAAGTACCAACTCTCAATTTACTTTATTGGCCTATGAGGAATGTGCTGGTAGTGCATGAAGGGGATTTACGAATATGATCTATGCTGTGAAAACTGGATACCTATCCAATTATGATAATAAGCTTCTTTTTAATTTTAAAATGTTCTCTTTTTGACTTTTGCCATGTTATTTGTACTTTTAAGATTAAAGTAAATATTTTTCCATATGTACCTCGTTTTTATTGAGATAATAGCATTTGTTAGGTACAATATAATTAACAAAATATGTTTTTTCTTATAAAAATTCGAAAAAAAAAGTGTCCATAACTAGGCGACTTTCCTGTATAGTAGTTACATTCACAAGAAATTTATTGCAAATATTAATGATAGTGAGTGTAATTTCGAGAAAGCGCTAAAAGAATTTTACAAAACACAATTATCGTGCTTACAAGTATAACTTTCATCAACATCTTTATGAGGATGACTACATCAAAAGGTTCGAATATTGCAACTGGTTGTTGGCGATTCATATGCAAATTGCGCTTTCAACAGAATATTTTCTGATGAATCGAGATTTACCAACAGTAGGATGTTCAACTGAAATAATTCAAGATACTGGGCGAGACGGAATCCAAGGCTATTGAGGCAGCGAGGCAGGGGAGATTTCAAGAAAGGTTGGTGAAAAACGTATGGATGGGATTATTGGGAACAAGAATAATAGGTCCAATTTTTTCCGAATGCAATCTTACAGGGCAACGATACTTCGGGTTCCTATAAATGAAGTTCATAATGTTTTTTTGACACTGTAAGAAATAATAGAAATGTGTTTCCAACAAGATGACCACAACCAATAAGCTGGGAAAAATTCAATGACTAGCTTGTAGGGGAATAACCGGCGCGATGAGGTCGACCCCCTCGGCAGCCTTAGACGCCCTGCTGGGTCTGCCGTCGCTTCCAACTTGTATAAAGAAGGAAGCGATGGCGTCCTATCTGAGAATGCGTGACTCAGGGAGCTGGCGAGGAGAGGGGTACACAGGGCATACCGAAATCGCTGTGGTAGCGGAGAAAGAAATCCCACTATCCGCTATCAAAGTGATACAAGCAGAGGATAAAATTAGGTGGAAAAGGACGATCTCGCTAGAGATCCCGGACAGGAGAGAGTGGGAAGAGGAAAGGGTGATATTTCCCCCAGAAAGCCTGCTGTGCATAGCGAATCGAAACGAAGCTAAACGAAGCACATGCTATCAGTTTCCGGCGTAACGGAAAGAGATAGCGTATGCTTCGCTTCGCTATCGCTTTGCGAAATAAGTTACAGAGTCCCAGCCCTGGTCTGTTTTACAGACGGGTCCAAACTGAAGGAAGGGCAAGCCGGAGCAGGAGTTTACGTGGAAAACGGAGAGAAAAGAGCCTATGCGCTAGGTTCTCTGACAACAGTTTTCCAAGCAGAGGTGTATGCCATCCTGGAGGCAACCAGAATGGAAGAGGCGAGGTCCGGTCCAGAGAGACATGTATATGCCTGCTCGGACAGTCAGGCCGCCATCAGAGCTCTCTGAATGCAACCAGAACAAGATCAGTACTGGTTCAGGAGTGCAGAGATGCCCTGGAGAGTCTTGCGACTGAAAAGGAAATAACGCTGATGCAGGCAGTCAAAGCAGATGATATCGGGGCCCGACATGGCAAGGACGGCCAAGATACTGAAGCTGAGCCGCAAAGAACTCCGACTGTTGGTGGGAGTTCTAACCGGCCACTGCGTTCTCAGGAGGCACCTGGCTCTCATCAGGGTTGAGGCAGACCCACTATGCACGGAATGTGGGGAAGAGGAGGACTCCTTCCACTTCCTGTGCGAATGTGGTATTTATGGCAGCTCAGACAAAACGTCTTCGGAGCTGCCACTATTAAGAATTGCACTCGTTGCAATGGAAGGACATTTCGACTTTCATAAGAAGGTCGAAGAGGTTCGATCAGGTATCCGACATGGGATGAGTGAAGATGCCGGGGATTGCGAAAAGGGCCCACTGGGGCCTAGTCGCTGACGCTTGCGTCCCCCACCCATTACCATTACCATTCCAACAAGATGGCGTTACCTTAATAATTCGAGAGCAGTCCAGCAGTATTGGGTTGAGATATATATATACAGTGCGGCTTTTTTTAGTCCCCCCCCCTAACTTTTGAACGGTTCGACGTACAAACATGAATAAAAAACCGTTTGGAGGGTTTCACCGATACTACTTTTTGAAACAAAAAATATGGTGATTGCTCGACAGGGGGCGCGGGGGGCACATCAATTCAAAATTTTTAAATGGCATGGTTGGTCGAGTGTCACATCGTTGAAAAGAGAATTCAATTCTCTTTACAACCATCTAATTTTTTTTGAATTTCGTTAATATTTTTTTTGCAATTCAAATTCGAAATATCAAATATAAATGCGGATCTCTAAACTAGTCATAGCTTGATGAATTTGAACGGTTTTTTGTGGAATAATGAAACCAAAAACATTGCGAAGGGTATTATCGATACTACTTTTTGAGAGAAGAAATATTGCAATTACACTAAAGATGGCGCTGGGGGCACATCAACTAGAAAATTTCGATAGGCATAAAAATCGAAATTGGGAAAAAATTCGTCAACTAAATTCAAAAATATTTAGATGGTTGTAAAGAGAATTGAATTCTCTTTTCAAGGATGTGACACTCGACCCCCCATGCAATTTAAAAATTTTTAGTTGATGTGCCCCCCCGCGCCCCCTGTGGAGCAATCACCATATTTTTTGTTTGAAAAAGTAGTATAGTGATACCCTCCAAACGGTTTTTTTTTCATGTTTGTACGTCGAACTGTTCAAAAGTTAACAGGGGGGGACTAAAAAAATATATATACAAAGCTGAATTGGAACAAACGGCCCTGTCAGATGGCCTCCACGATCTCCCGACTTATCTCCTCTCGATTTTTATTTATGGGGTCATATTAAAAACCAAGTTTATGCTCGTCAACCTACTACGCTGGAAAATTTGAAATAGGGAATTCATGGAACAGTACAAAAAACCGAAGTGAATGAACTAATTCACTGCTGTCAAAAGGTGTTCAGTGGAATGGAACAGATTTTATGATCGAGTAAATGATCAAAATTTCAAACATTCAATTGGACATCACTAAATCATCGAAACAATAACGAAATAAATACCTCTTTCTCACTGAGTGTAAGATGTAAACATTCAAATAAGTGTTCATCATACAAATTTTAAAAAATAGTATCGAGCGTTTCATTAATAATTAAGTCAATTCATATGAGAGGGGTAGCTTATCCTAGGAGTTTCAGGAAAAAGCATTCCAACCAAACTCTAGGAAAGAATAATAAACATGTTGAGATCAAATGTTGTTTTCCACTGCTTACTATATATTTGATAAAATTTTCGAACTGCAAGGAAACACATGAACTAATAGTAGATTTTTTATGTATACAATTTGTTACTGAACTGATTATACAAAAATGCTGTGTAATTTTTTTCCTGAATGTAGGTTTTAGATTAATTTTTGGTCAAAATGTGATTTGAATGAATTGCAAGGAAACTCATGAGATAGTTCTAGATTTTTGAATGTATACAATTTGTAACTGAACCGAAATACATAAATGATAAGTAATTTATTTTCTAGATTGATTTTTTATCAAAATATGATGTGGCTGAATTGATTCATCAATAAATGACACAATTAAAAATTTTCAGAAAAAATTAGGTTTCTTTGTTATGTGCGGCTCATTGTAATAACATTGGTCAAATCCCATTTATCCACGAGGTAAAATAAAAAAACCAATTTTAATTTCAACTGTTTCGAAAAAAATACATTCGACATAACGTATGAACTTGTTTTGACCTGTAGAACTTCAATATGTAGAAATATACAGGGGGTTTCATTTGAAAAAACAAAGTTGATGGCATTTTCCGAAACACCGCAAGTCCGCATATCGAATTATAATGTGATCAACTCCGATTTAATTCGTTTATTAAATAACTGTACCAAATTTTAGGATAATCCGTTCATGAATGCAGAAGTTACAGGCGAAATGTTATCCATTATGCTCTAAACAGTCAAAAATTCATTTATCCAACTGCTTGTTCTCTAACATTTTGGAAAACGTCAATGCAATATCAGCAGGTTATGTTTTACAAACAATGGATTGAGGATGTCCCCACTGATAGTCTAAAGCTGGATTTATAAACTTGCCGTTCGCCGTTGGAGTTGGCGTTCGCGTTGGCGTTCCCAATTAAAAGTACAGAAAGCCGTAAGACCTTTTATATCTACCGTCGGCGTTGCCGTTCGCCGTTGGGCTGACGTTCGAGTTAAATGCATTTTAAGGACGCCAGCGCGAACGTCAACGGCGAACGGCAACACATTCTCCTCTTAATTGGATACATTTATTACAGCGAACCTGCAACGTCTCTAGACCTTTCAAAAAAACTGTTTCTTCTTGCTCTGCAAACCATACCTCCACAGCTTTTATTACCTCCTCGTTGGAAGAAAATTTACGACCTTTTAAACTTTTTTTCAGTTGAGGAAAGAGATGATAGTCGGACCGAGCCAAATCTGTTGAATAAGGAGGGTGTTCTAGTAATTCAAACCCTAAATCATGAATTTTTTGCATGGCAACATGAGATTTGTGTGCAGGGGCGTTGTCCTACAAAAACAAAACACCTTTGGATAGCTTTCCGCGTCTTTTCTCTTTAATTTTTTCCTGTAGAGTGGTCAGTAATGTTGAATAGTAATCTCCAGTTATTGTTCTACTCTTATTCAAAAAATCAATCATGATTACTCCATAGCAATCCTAAAGAACTGAAGCAAGAGCTTTTCCAGCAGATTTTTGGACACGAAACTTCTTAGGTCTTGGAGAACCGGAGTGTCGCCATTCCATCGATTGTTGCTTTGTTTCTGGATCGTAGAAATGTACCCAAGTCTCATCCATAGTAGGTTAGGTTAGGTTTGAAAGTGAGTGGGTCCGTATCAGGCCCTCCACTGCGGCCAATGGCCTATTGTGGCTCACCCTATGGTTATATTTCTCCCAGTATATCCAATCTCTTGACGAAATTGAGGAATGCATTGGGAGAACAATTTACCAGGTTTTCTGGCCTTACTGTCGTATCGCCAAATATTGAGAATCTGGTTCTGGCCGCTGCAGGGCATGTACACAGAATGTGTTCAGCCGTTTCATCATCCTCCATGCATAGCCGGCACTCTGCATCTTGTGCAAGTCCGATTTTATGCATGTGATGTTTGAGTTTGCAGTGGCCAGTAAGCAAACCTACTATAACTCTGAGATGCGTTCTGCTGAGTTCTAGCAGTTTGTCAGAGTCCTGTTTTTTCCTTGTACAAGCAATAAATGCTTTGGAATGGGCTAGGCCCGGTAGACTACGCCAGTACTCGAGTCTTTTATTGTCTGCCCAAGCTGTTATGACATTCTTGGCAGTGCTATATGCTAAACCGATTACCGGTTCTGGTCCAGTGAACGTTGTTTCGGCCCCCCCTTTTGCTAGGGCGTCCGCTATTTCGTTTCCTTCTAGGCCTGTGTGACCTGGTATCCAGACTAGGGTAACGTTGTTTCGTTGCGCCAGTCGGTTTAAGGTGTCTCTGCAGTTCCATACTGCTCTAGATTTAAAGCAGTTGGATTCAAGCGCTTTAAGTGCTGCTTGAAAATATTTTTATTGTTTTTCGTGTGTGGTGTCGATTTTCCAGCTCCCTGGCACACATTTCAATGGCATATACCTCTGCCTGAAATATCGTAGCTAGTTTGCCCATACTGAACGAGCGTTTCACTATTGGGTTCATCCCATATATTCCGGCTCCGACGCCTTCCTGAGTTTTGGAACCATCGATGAACCAACGTTCATTTGCCCTACATAGGTTGGTTTCATTCCGGACCCAGTATTCTCTTTCGGGAAAGACCACAGTGTAGGACGTGTGAAGGTTGATAGTTTTAGGCATGATGTCTGAGGGCATTCCTAGAATGTTGTGAGCTATTATGCCCTCCAGCATGCCGCTGCCTCTCATGACACATGCCTGCGGTAGACTAATGGCCGCTTGATAAAGTCTGTATGTTGCCCATCTTGCCTCTCTCTCCAGAACTATGTGGAGAGGAAGTAATCCAAGGAGGACTTCCATTGCTGCCGTTGGCGTGGAGCGAATGCTTCCAGTAATCGACAGGCACGCTTGTCTCTGTAGTCAGTTGAGTTTAGCAATGGCCATTTTTTTATGTCCCTTGCTCCACCAGACTATAGAGCCATACGTTATAATTGGACGTATGACGGTCACCTACAACCAGTATACGTGTTTTGGTGACATGCCCTATGTTTTGCCAAATATTCTGCGGCATGTCCATAATGAAAGGCTAGCCTTCCGGATAGTCTTTTCCAAGTGCGAGTTCCAATTAAGTTTTTTAAGGGTTATTCCCAGATATTTTGCTTCACTCGCAAAAGGAATTGTTACACCATTGATGTAAGGAGGTATTAAATGTTCCAGCTTCCTTTTCCTGGTGAATGGTACTATGACCATTTTGTGGGGGTTAATGGACATTTCCTCCCTCGCACACCATTTATATATGGTATCCAATATATCCTGAAAGACGTAGGAGATCGTCTCTTCGGATTTATCGTTTATTACTAGTACCAGATCGTCAGCATATGCTTGCAGATAAACCTTCCAAAGCGAGATAATGGCCAGCAGATCATCCACCAGCAGTGACCATAACAGTGGGGAGAGGACCCCCTCCCATCTATAGTAACAATTCGGTTTAAGAAGTCTACATCGTTTTCAAATCGAGCACAGATCGAACGCGATGCACTACCCTTGCACGCTTTTGGTCAACATTCAAACATTTGGGGACCCATTTTGCAGCAATTTTTCTCATGTCCAAATTGACGTGAACTATATGATGAACGCGTTCGTATGAAATATTCAGTGCTTCAGATATCCGTTTTAGCCCAATTCGACGGTCTGTTAAAATCATGTCATGAACTGCATCGATATTTTCGGGGACTGACACAGAAACTGTCCTTTCCGATCGGTCATCATCTTCAATGGAAAATTTACCTCTTTTCAAGCTTGCAGTCCCATTTTTCACGATCGCATACGAAGGACATTGATCGCCAAGGGTATTGCATATCTTCGTAAATCTGCTTCTCAACCCTTTTAAATACAGGTAGTTGATGATGGCTCGATACTCGATCACGATAGCTGTAGCGGGTGTCGGAGTGGGGATAGCACTGAAAACTCATTTCGTGCGTTCAAAGTGTCTTGTGCTTGAAAAATATTGAGTATCTCGGCTTGTTGTTCAGGTACGTTTTCTATTGCAATGTACACTAGAACTTGAAATTGAACCAATAACTTTTCATTTCTTTTTCAATAACACTGTCAGGACAAAAGTGTATTTAATGTCAACAGAATTTGTATCCCCACTGCGCCACCCGCTAGAATTGCATCGCTCCGCGCCTGCACGCCTCACTTTGTTCATCAATTAATAATACTGCAAACGAACTAGACATATCCTAATATTTTTTTTATCGAAAATGTAGGTATTCAACCTCAATATCCATGAAAGTGACTGCTGTACGATGATTATTGCGCCTTCTAGATTTTTTTGAAATAAGAAAATTATCTCGGCTCCTGTATAGTGATCGTAGGAATTCAAATTTTCTTTAATGCGTGAAGTCATGCTAGAAATCTATTTTCATAAAAGTCATTTCTTTAAAAACAAAATAAAGAAATTTATTTAGAAAAAACATGTAAAAAAATTGTGCAATTTTTTTAAGTAATTTTTTGAAACTTAAAATAAAAAACATCAATATACTTATTCGATAATATGAAAGTACAACTCTTACAGAAAAAAATAAGCCCTGAATCGTTACTGTAGCATTATTCCCCGAGCAAGAGCAGCCATATTGAGAGAGCATCTTTTTTGAGAAAACTCCATATATTTTGAAAAACAATCAATATTCATCAGTTTTTTTGAAAAAGATTTTTTTGGCTTGCCATAGGCTACACAAAACTGTAAGTGACAATTTTCAATACCTCGCAATAAACGAGTTATAGAACACCCGATTTTTCACGGTTTTTTCGATATAACTCGATAAGTATCAATGATATCAAAAAATTATAATTCATCCAATTGATAGATCTTTTTAATACCTACAATTTCTTAATTCAACTTTTTTTGATCGGAGCTGTAGTTTTTCAATTATCAACAAAAAACCGCTTTTTGCAACTTTGCCAATTTTTTAGGTTATGTTCGGTAATCAGGATCGAGTCGCATGAAATAGAAACTCATCCTGAATTTTAATTTCCTATACGCTCATATTTTTGTTTTTCGGATATTAATTTTTGCACATTTATCATTGGGCCGCTTCCTCGTTTCTTGGACTAGTATCAGAAAATTAAAGATGGCGTTCACAAGATTATGCATGGTATCACAAAAATTATATCCGTATTTATCATTAGGTCAAATTATATTTGGCACTGTATCCAATGCATCATTGAAGAGGTATTCATAAATGTTAACTAGATTTCTGGATGATTTGACGATAATAATTAAGCCGTGACAAAAAATAAAAGACAGCTTTCAAGAGCTTCAAACAAACAATAAAACCACTACGTCCGTAACAAAATCCCAGCGTGTGCTAAGAGGTATTCAGAATACTGTAACGAACTGGAGCTGGACCTGACCGCGAAAGATTCGCCGCTGAGCCATTCTGACCTTTGTGACAACATGTTAAAGGAGTGTCCGATGACATCGCTTTGGTATGCCAGTTGACATTTCTATTACATAACACCGAACGAATAACTTCAGATCTCCAGAACAATCCCGATGGGAATCTACATCGATATAGAGAGCCGCTACTAAAGAGGGCAAATACAGTTACAGTTCAATCAAGACAGACTGATGTTAAATAACGCAGTGATATGATATACATTATTTATTCAACGGAGACGATCCATACCAGACTACATACAGTGGAGGTGAGATAATCCAGTTACAAATTATTTAGTGAACATGAACTACTGGTTGTTATATATTATGTGTAAAAATAAATTAGTTTAAAACCGTTTTACAATACACTATCACAAGCGATTAGATAAGCTTTTGAGAGGTTCCTCCGGAGATCTGTGGGATTCGTTAAAATATGTTCTCAGTGGTATTAAATCATAATCTGTATTTCGGTTGCATAAAAGCCAATCAAATATTTGATTTCCCGTTAAATATTCAACATTGCGTTATATGCGAAATTGGGTTGAAGGAACACAGATCATTGACTTGATGTCACAATTAACTAATCGTTACGTTATCGCATGATGATGGCTATTTAACGATAAAAATCGGTTGCATAGAAGCCAATAATCAAGTTCTAATATCACATCAACTCGAATTTAATCATGCGTTAACTTAATCAGAGCTACACCCTACACCACTGATTAAATTAAAAATCAAAAATTAACAGATGAGAATTCCGCCAAATGATTTGAATATTTCTGAGTTTCGTAAAAATTGTCCACATTTTTAATTCTTGCTGTTATTAAATTTATATAAGGTGAGGTAGGTGAATAAGCTTTTGACTCAATTAGGGTAGCTGAATGTATCCATTACAGAAAATGTGTAATTTCCAACGGTGCAATCTGGTCTGCAATGACCGCTAGAACCTGAGCTGCTGCTTCATCTAAATGACTCGTTCTTTCTGGAGCCTGTGCTGGAGGCAGAAGTCTCTGCAGTTATCCATAACTTAAAAAACTCTAGGTCGGCTGATTGCCACAGCTAGCATAGTGGTATTATTAAAGAATCTTCTGATATATTGGTAGGACCACTAACCTCCTTAATAAATCTCATGTTCTGCACTGGCCAGTTTCCAGATGTACTCAAACTATCGAAAGTTATTCCTATCTACAAAAAAAAGGAGATATGTCTGCACCAGACAATTATAGACCAATTAGTATAGTATCAATATTTTCCAAAATAATTGAAAAACTACTGAAAGCCAGACTGTATAAATACTTTGAAACCAAGTTTTACTTGAATAAAAATCAATTTGGTTTTCGCTCGAAGAGAATCACCATACAGGCAGTGCAAAAATTAGTGAGCAACATAGTCGAGGGCCTGGAATACGGTGATCACACATGTGTCACTCTGTGTGATCTCACCAAGGCCTTCGACTGTGTCTCTCACAATATTTTGATTGAGAAACTCAACTACTATGGAGTCAGGGGAGCACCTCTTTCACTAATTAAATCGTACCTGGAAAACAGAGGCCAATATGTCTGGGCAAATAACACCATGTCTGATATTACCCCTGTCAAGCATGGAGTGCCCCAAGGCTCGGTTTTAGGACCACTCCTGTTTTTAGTCTATATAAATGATCTCTGTGATTATGTTTCACCCTCTCATACTTGCATTCTGTTTCACCCTCTCATACTTGCATTCTGTTTCACCCTCTCATACTTGCATTCTGTTTGCAGATGACACTAACTTGATAAATCGCCATAACTCCTACGATTCTCTGATAATTGATCAAGAAAATCTTATGATGAAAGCTGAAACCTGGTTCACAACAAATAAACTTTCTTTGAACAAACAGAAAACACAAAAACTAATTTTTTCAAACAACACTGTGCTCCAAAATACAGGTGATGCCAGTTTTCTTGGAATTATACTTGATAATAAACTTTCCTGGCGCAACCACATCGATTTTATCCAGAGGAAATTGGCGAGTGTCCTTTTTTTACTCAGGCAACTAAGTAGGTTGACCAGCCTAGAAATCCAAAGAACAGCATATTTTTCTCTTTTTCATTCAGTCATCTCGTATGGGACTGTCCTATGGGGGGGCTCCACAGATTCCATAAGAGTTTTTAGACTACAAAAAAAGGCTATAAGAATAATATCAAAAGTTGGTCCCCGTGAGCATTGTCGTCCTCTATTCACAAAACTAGGCATTATGCCACTCCCGGCAATTCACATATTCAACACACTAATTCAAATTCATAGTCAAAAAGATTCCCTCTGTCTACAATCAGATATCCACTGTTATAACACCCGTAATGCTTCAATGGTCAGACCTCCAAGGTTTAGACTTTATGTTAGTAAAAAAAAACTCTCTCAATTATAATCTATATAATGTCCTTCCTGCTACAGTGAGGTGCATGACGATTGGTCCATTTAAGACTTTCATCAAAGAATTTCTAACAAAAAACTGTTTTTATAATATTGATGAATATATTGCAATTGCAAGTGAAGTTCTAGTGTAACACTTTCTTTGTAGTGCACTATTTATATTGTTTTTAAATTCTATGTTATAAAATGGGTCCTTTAAATTCTATGTTATGAACTGTGTCCGTTGGGATTTTAACTTTTAAATTTTAACTTTTAAACTGTAATTTGAAGCAATCTATTGCTGCTCATTATTCCCTAAGCTATGACTTGTCACAAACATTTCAAGATTGTAACGTGATCAAATAAAATCTAATCTAATCTAATTTAGTAGCCCCTCGTCATCCTTCGTTCTTTTTATTTCTCTAAAAATTCAATGATCATTTAATGTTATGATTTTTAATGGTACATTTAAGTTGTACTGTTGTAAACAAACACTACAGAAACAATCTGAAATTATGCTCACTTTATTAATTTATGCCTCTCTTTTGGCATCAGTGGAAATTCTATTTCTTCTAAAAACAATATTATATTAAACAATTTGAAATCAAATAATAGTAGTGAACCGATACTTCAAAACAAATTTTAGTCACAATCTCACGAGTTATTAATTTTTATCTACAACTGATTCCTTTGTTTTCTCTATCCAAATATTCCATAAAATTCGCTATTGCTTCCACTCTCGAGGTAATACATTTGAGGAACAATTATTCATTGTGTATTCGTATTCTTGATGGATATGCTGTCCGATCTTTTGCATTCCATAATGTTTTCATATCTGTAGAGAAAGTAAAGGATACTTTCCTATACTTATGCCTCGAAATAATTTTACCGAAAACTACTTACTTTTTTACTGCTATGTTTAATGGATTATAGTCTTCTCTACTTCTGTATAATTAGCTCGCATTTTTCATTCTTATAACTAGAAGTATCCATGTTACTATTATTTGACTTAGACATATAATTGATTAAAACAATACAGATAACACGGCTTTGAAATGAAAACAATTAAACCTCACCTATTAATGGGAAAATTGTCATAAATAAGACATAACAGAAGAAAACTAGCGCTGTTGAGCATGTTTTATGCAACGAATCTTCATGTGATTTTTAACGTAACATCAAATTTGAAATGACGTTAATTATTCATATGATTCATTTTTCTTTATGTAACAGGCCCAATGACTGTTTTCATATTATGGTATCAGTACTTACTTCACAGAAATGTGTAGTATGGTTGATTATTTCGCCGCTTCCGCAGTTATCTGCAAATACTGCCCAAATAATTAGTTTCTATATAGACCATCAGAATAAAAGCCAATATCAATCACGCAGATTTTTTAACGAAACTAACACAAAAGAATTCATTAATCGCGTGAAAGTCCATGATTGGGCATGTATTTATAGTATACATAAAGAAAGCATAAATGACCAATGGGAACTGTTCCTAAACATCTTTAGTTCAATTGAAAGTTTCCCTCTAAGGCAGATAAAAAGAAAACGCAGAAAAGAAAACCAGTCAAACAATAAAATCATAACAGACTGTAAGAACAGGTTAGACACTCTTTTGGTGTTGACACAACACAATGTCCAATACAAACCTATGTACAACAAGGTGAGAAATGAATACAACAATTTATTAATTAACGCGAAGAAGGATTCATACTCGAAGAGAATCACCCATTCTGATAATAAATCGAAATGCATGTGGAGCATTTGCTCCGAAATTACGGGAAGAGTTCGAAATGAAGAGTGTTGCATAAAGGGTAACCCAAATGAAATAGTTAACGATTACAATAAATATTTGGTAGACATTGTACCTCAACTACTAGCAAATTCCTCAAATATTCCATTTCAATGTGATATCCCAGTAAATATGCAGTCAATGTTTGTGAGACCCATAACCCCAAACGAAATCATAGAACTAGATAAAAAACTATATAATAAACATTCCAGTGGAGAATATGAAATTCCGACCAGTATTATGAAAAAAAGCTTGTGAAGCCAATCTTTAAAAAAGGTGATCCAGAGAGTTTAGAAAATTACCGACCAATATGCATCCCTCGCAGTTTTTCAAAAATATTCGAACTAGCAATGTCAGTGAGAATCATAGAGTTCATGAATCAATGTAACTTATTTAGTAGACTCCAACATGGATACTTACAGGGTAGGTCAACACAAACGGCCATATACCAATTCACTCAAAATATAACTAACATGATGGAAGAAAAATTGATAGCTCTCGGGATGTTTTTGGATCTGTCCAAAGCATATGACTGCTTGAATCATCAACTAATGTTAATAAAATTAGAAAGATATGGCATAAGAGGTTCAGCTCTGAAGTGGGTTGAATCCTACCTATCAGACCGCCTTCAATCAGTAGAAATAAAAAGAAACGGAAGAGTCTATAAATCCGAAACCCTTTCCACAGACGTGGGAATTCCACAGGGGAGCATTGCTGGCCCTCTTTTGTTCGTCATTTACTTTAACGACTTATGTAATCTAAACTTAAACCAACATCAGTTCAAAACTATTTTTGCAGATGACACAAGTCTGCTATCAGGTGGCGAAACTTTCCCAGAGATGATGGTAAATAGTACAGGTCTGTTCAACAAGACTAAGGACTGGTTCAATAAAAATAAACTTGTACTAAATGAATCGAAGACAAATTTTATTTTTTCCAGAACAAACCAAGATAACCTAGATTATCCAGTTAGGGTGGACCTTCAAAACTCTTCCTTTGAACTGTCCCACAACACAAAATTTTTAGGAATCCACATTGATGAGAACATGAATTGGTCTTCTCACATTGATAACCTCGCAAATAAACTAAGCGGAATATCATATGGAATTAGAGTTACATCAAAATACCTGCACAACGAGACTACAAAAACAATATACACTGCTAACTTTGAATCGGTTGCTCGATACGGAATTATTTTTTGGGGTAGTAATCGAAATATCGAAAAAATCTTCATAGTTCAAAAAAGAATAATTAGAGGAATCAACAACTTAAATTATAACCAAACTTGCAGGACAGTATTCAAATCCACCAATATAATGACAATCTACGTGATTTATATCTACGAATGCCTAATGTTCATTTATAAAAATTCATTCCTCTTCACTGAGAATATACCTGCTCATAAGTATCCCACTAGAACAAATGAATATATGTATCCCCTTCATAGATTAACAGCAACTGAAAAAAGCGCCCACTATATGTCAATCAAGCTTTTCAACCATCTTCCTAGTAGAATAAAACGATAAAGAAAATTGGAGTTTTCAAAAGAGAAATAAAAAAACTTCTCATAGACTTAGAGCCCTATGATTTGAACGCATACCTCACTGGAACATTCATTTAAAAATATTTAGGACAAAGAAATCTGAACCTCCTTGTTTGACGCCATTTCATTTTATGTTACCGACCTTTTGCATTAAAAGTTTGTAATTTACTCTGAAATAAAGCTGTTTATTATTATTATTATTATTGTCGTGGGATCCACCCGGTATAACTACGTGCAGACGAGCCATTTGTGGATATCATGTCCAACAAGTTTTCTTTTGGATTTGATTTCGCTATCCAACGAATTGCAACACTGATGTGAATGTTTTTCAATGAAAGTCGAATTTTAAGAGGTCCTTGAACTTCCGGCAACACTGTTGGAATGGTTCACATGAAAACGGATCTAGACAGATTCAGTTTGCGAAGTGGAAATGCTGGATCATGTGTTTTACTGGAGTTTCCATTACTTTTTACGGCTGCAATATTTGTCATTCCTTTCAACAGAACAATTTGTTCGTGCATCAAATTATTTTTGTCACGAAGTTCTGGAGGAACTGTATTTTGTTTATGAATATAATTAGGTATGAATGTAAATATCGATTACCTACCTTACTATCTCCCAGTGTTGGGCATTAATCAGTTAAATTTTCAATCAATTAAATAATTGATTAGAAAAGTAATTGCGGTTAATTTATTACAATTAAAGTTAATTCCATTAAAATTAATTGTAATTGAACTATCAATTACACAGTCCAATTAATTTAGTTGGATTCATCTATATTAATGGCATCTGGCAACTAAATCAATTACTATTATTATTACTTTTCAACTGTTCTAAGAAACAATTGAAACTAACAATTATCCAGCTGCGATATAGACCTACGGTAATTTTATGTGGACAGATACGAGGGCTGTTTGGTAACTCCGTGACTATTTGAATAAAGAAAAAAAAAATTGGCAAATAAGCGTTTTATTTTTCAACATAATCTCCTTTTAGATCAATACATTTAGTCCAGCGTTTTTCCAGTTTTTTTATTCCTTCCAAATAATAGGTTTTCTCAAGGCCCTCAAAATAGGCGTTTGTTTCGGTTATAACCTCTTCATTCGACCCAAATCTCTTACCACCCAGCCATTTCTTCAGGTTTGGGAAAAGAAAATAGTCGCAAGGGGCTAAATCTGGAGAATATGCTGGATGGGGTAGTAGTTCGTAGCCCAATTTATGAATTTTTGCCATAGTGACTACACACGTGTGCACTCGTGCATTGTCTTGATGAAGCAGCACTTTTTTTTTCGCTAAATGTGGTCGTTTTTGCCTCAAATCAATATCGAATCTGTCTAAAAGCTCTGAATAATATTCGCCGTTGATCGTTCTACCCTTCTCTAAGTAATCTATATGAATGACACCTCGTGCATCCCAAAAAACTGTGGCCATAACCTTGTTGGCTGACAGACGCACCTTAGCCTTCTTTGGTGCACGTTCACCAGTTGACACCCACTGTTTTGATTGTTCCTTGGTCTCTGGGGTATTGTGATGGATCCATGTTTCGTCTACGGTTATATAACGGCGTAAAAACTCGCCCGGATTGCGATTGAACTTTGCCAAACACTCCTTTGAAGTGGTCACACGGTTGCGCTTGTGGTCGAGTGTGAGCAATCGCGGCACCCATCTCGCGGATAGCTTCTTCATGTCCAAATATTCATGTAAAATGTGATGTACTCGCTCAGTTGAGATGCCTACAGCCTCAGCTACCTCACGTACTTTTATTCTCCGATCGTCCAATATCATTCCATGGATTTTATCGACGATTTCTGGCGTGATGACCTCTTTTGGGCGACCTGAACGTACGGCGTCACTTGTGCTGGTACGACCACAACGGAACTCAGTAAACCACTTCTTAACCATTGAAATTGATGGTGCAGAGTTCCCATAGTATTTATCAAGTCTTTCCTTGGTTTCAGTTATGGTTTTTTTACGCAAAAAATAATGCTTAATCAACACACGAAATTCACTTTTTTCCATTTTTGTTAAAATTCACGAGGTTGTCTGCTTCTAATTGCTGTCAAACACAAACCAAATGTCGCAGCTTGCTCAAAATTTGACAGTAGTCTATTGAAAGATGGTGGTTGACAGCAGCAGTGTTGCATTTAAAGTTACTGCGCGGGAAATTTAAAAAGTCACGGACTTACCAAACAAGCCTCGTATTTGTATAGATACCGTAGGTATAGTAACTATTCGAGGAAGAGCCATCAACAACGTATTTCAAGAAAACAGAATTCTGTGGGAGATCGTTCAGTAACGAACAGTCGTTGCCGACCGATGATGAACCCTTTACTCCCATATACACCTACTAAGTAGGCTTATTAAGGCAAGTACCTGTCAGAAAACAACTTGCAATTGCGTCCTCTGGTGCTTGAGAAACGTGCACAAGTATCTGTTCTAATTCAATACCCGTAGTGGTCTTAGCCAGGGGAGTAGTTGTTTTCTGACTTGCCATAAGTCTACTTAGTAGGTGTATCATGTGATGTTATCATCAATTTTTGACAGTAATAGATACAAAGACGATCAACTTATTGCTCACCATTGGTCAAAGAAAATTTACTGGTACTCTCGCCCTTCCCGAGTTATAAAGGGAAAACTAAAAATGCTGATCCTGGTTTTTTACGAATAGAATTGTTATTTCAGAAAATATAAAAAAATGGAAAAAGAAAGTTTTATTGCATTCAAAATGTAATATGACGATGTAACAATACATCTTTAATTAAACGTTTCTTGTCAACACGGCCACAATCAACTTTTTTTTTCAAATACGGACCTGTCTTTTTTATTACAAATATTGATAGCGATAAAATCACAATTCAGTGGTATATCACACTTGATATTTTTATAACGTTTCATTTAAAATAACTAGCATCATGTGACAACAATTTTTAATTACGGTCCTGTCGTTAGTTCTTTTGTAAATTGTTTTGATTTCCTCAAAACTTATTCAACTATTGGCATCCTTCAGACATTACCCAATAATTTCGATAAAAAGATGCCCCAACACAACGAACATTCGTATTTTCCATTTTTTGAAATTTTTGTATTACAGTTATCCTTGTTTCAAGGCTGATTTCTCCTGAATCAATTTTTATATGGAATATTTTTATAATTCTCAGTCCTGGGAAGTAACGAAAATATTAGTTTTTGGTCAAAATACGATTGTTGTCTAATTTGGTACAAAATAGAATCTCACTACATTTACCATTTTTAAACACGTTGGTGTGTATGGTAGGAAAAATAAATAAGTTGTTGATATCTGTAAAGAACGGTCAGACGTTTATGCACTCGGTTACATCATAAAAGATGTATTCAAATGACGAAAGGACGGATCTGCTATTTATTTATGCAAAATCAAATAGTGATCCTTTTTTGGCAAGAAATATGTATGGTAAGCTATACCCGAATCGTTGTATTCCAAACAATCAAATGTTCAGACGATTAGAAAGAAATTTGAGAGACTGGTGCATTTGACAGAAATAAAACTAGAAAATGCGTTGTTACTGGAAGTATGAGGAACCAAATAAATGTGTAAAGATTAACAAAGTGAAAACAAAATCTTTTTTAGGATTGACAAAAATATTTCTAATCAAGATTGTTCTTTACGAGAAATTGCCCACGAACTAAGGATTTCTGTAAAATCTACCAGAAATACTTTAAAGAAGAACGATAACAAATGCTACAGGATACGCAAAGTTCATCACCTTAATGAAAGGGATTACGAAAGGAGAGTACGATTTGCGATGTGGTTAAGACGTAGAAATAGAGAAGTTTGAAATATTTGTAAAAAAATAATATGGACGGACGAATCAAAATTCACCAACAATGGTGGGTTTAACAGAAACATCCATTATAGGTGGAATAATACAAATGAACATTTACATAGAGAAACCAATTCCACGAAATGTTCGGAAAAAATGTTTGGTTTGGAATTGTGGGAACAAACATACTAGGTCCTTTATTTTACGGTGAGCATTTGAATGGTAGAATGTATTTACATTTTCTATCCAATGAGTTTGATGGCTACTTAGATAAATTGCCATTGAGCATCCGCCGTAAAATACAATATTTTGAACAAGACGGTGCCCCTCCCTATAATACAGCAATAGTAAGGGAACATTTAGATGCAATATTCCCAACAAAATGAATTGGAAACAATGGACCAATTGCCTGGCCAGCTCGACCCCCAGACCTTACTCCTTTAGATATTTGTGTCTGGGGATACATAAAGGATAAAGTTTTTTCGACACCTAGCACATATGTCAACCATCTCAAACAAAAAATAAGACATGCATGTAATACCATTACACCCATCATGCTAGAAAATTGTCACAGAAATTGGATGGACAAACAACTTATGTGCATTCAGCAAAGAAGTCGTCAATTCGTGCATTTAATTTAGTTTGACATGTAGAATTCATTTACTGTATTGGTTTTATTTTCCCCCAATAATTCATTAGAAAATTAAAGGTTTTTCTGTTTGTTTGATTTCTTCTACTCTTATATTTCTGGGGTAAATTGCTTTCGTTCTTCTCTGAAACTACAATAGTATATTGTGTATCTAGTAGTAAAAGCAATACATTCCCAGACGACAATGTAAATTGTTGGCCGAGGCCAACAAGCATTGAAGTCTGGGAATGTGCTTTTAATACGAGGTACACATACTATTTTTTCTGAAGTCGCAATCAGCATTATCTAAAACTAAGAAATTCTAAATATTGTTTGCGCGAATTCAATAACTGTCTAAAATGTAAACAAGCCGGCAAAAATTTTCCCGTATCGTTTTCGATACGGGAAAGTACTTTTTCGGCAACCATCCGGGAAGTGTTCACTTATCGGACACTTTTTCTTTGGGAAAGTAGCACTTCCCGGACTAGTCCGGGAAGTACGTACTTCCCGGACTAGGCCGGGAAGTACTCGAATTTTAATACAAATATTAATATAAATAAGAATTTGAATGTTTCTGTTGGTACCTATCTTCTGTTCGAATTTCAATATACAGGCCGTTTTTTTAGCTGATCCCACTATTGCTATCTCGGAAACGGAGAGACCTACAAGGTCGGTTAAATGGGAAAAAAGTTTCCTATTTTGGGGACCAATAATAAGCTTCAAATAAAACGCTATAAAAATATCAAGTGTGATATACCACTGAATTGTGATTTCATCGCTACATCAATATTTGTAATAAAAAAGAGAGGTCCTTATTTAAAAAAAAAAGTTGATGGTGGGTGGCCATGTTGACACGAAACGTTTAATTGAAGATTTATAGTACATTTTGAATACAATGAAACTTTCCTTTTCCATTTTGTTATATTTTCTGCAATAACAATTCTATCCGTAAAGAACCAAAAACAGCATTTTTAGTTTTGCCTGTATAACTCGGGAAGGGCGAAAGTCCCTGTGAATTTTCTTTAACGAACTTACTGCTCACCACAATAGTTACCTTTTTCCCTATTTAATGGTCTTTGTATCTTTTACGGTTTAGAATATAGCAATGTTACCACATGATAAATGAATCGGCCTGTATATGTTCATCCATATACTGTAAATTTTTATACATGTGTATCTCTCTCAGTTTACCATCTAATACCATCATATTGCACACCCCATCAAATTTTATTTTAAGGGGTTAAAAATATTTCAGCAGCCGCGCCGTGGCATTTACATTATAGTCAACGTTGAACAAATCAATTAATCAAAGTAATCGATTTAAAAATTATTCCTTCTATGAGAGTATCGTTAAGCCAAAACTGAACTGAAAATTATAGTAGTTACAAGAAAAAGAAATTAGCGCCCTGGGACTACTTTCTGGGATAAAGTGGAACATTTCCTTTTACTAGATTCTTGGTGCTGATGGGACTATCCCTCGATTTGTAAAACTCTCTTGTGTAAAGAAGAATGCAGGGAGACTTCACAGATTTTCGAAAGATCTGATAAGGCTCTTGTCACGCAACCATCATCGAATTTTAACCGGTCCGCTCTTTCTTTGACTTAGGGATTGTAATGGACAGATTCAACCCAGAACCTGAGAAATGTCGAATTCTCATTAAGATTGATTCTCGCCGTTTGGCATAGGAATTTTTCTCATATTAAAACTGTTGAAATTTAAGCAGAAATTGAACTATTTTGCCCAGTATTAACGAATATACATTTTTTCAAAAATAATAATGGGTAATAGGGTGATCGCAAGAATTCATACAGATGGCAATCGTTTCCCAAAACAACAAAATTGAATTTTCATTGATCATTATATTTATAAGTACCTAAAGGGCATACGTTAGAAAATCATTACTCAATTTGGCAGCGGGCTGACAGGCTATATGTCATCATGACAGTTTTGACTGACAGACCAAGACCTAGTCAGTCAGGCGGGTTTTTAATACCTTAAATCAAACATAGGATATTTAAAAAAATATATAGAGTTGTCAAGGTAATGTTTTAAAAAATCTGGAACAAACACATATTGTGAATCTATGATTCATTAATTATTTAGTGGGGTATACCAGGTGATTCAGCCAGATATTTGCGGCCCTGTAACTTTTTTATTCGAAGAAAAAAATAAACTTTTTCATGGTTTATTGAAAGCAATTGAATGTCTAATTCCAATTATCCACATCTGGGTCATCTGGTCTACTGTCAAATAGTTGCATGTCAACTCTTTTTTTCGAATTATCGTTCATATTTTTTGTGATAGAGGGTATGCTAGAGGGTGTCTTTGTGAGTTTTCACACTAGATAGATGAAAATTGATGGCTGTGTCTGTGGATAAAATTTTATGACAAACTTAATGGTGAAAACCGCATATCGATATCTATCATCGTTTATGAGTTACAGCGTGTTTTTCGAAAATGTGCATTTACGAAAAGTAGCTGTAACTTTTTTCCTGTAGAAAATTCCTTGTTTCTATAAAAACATTTCCGAAGCACTTTTTTACGTAGAATTCAATGGTGTAACTGATTTATTTTTTCAAATAACATCTCGATAGTTATTGATGGAAAAAAATTAATGAGACACCCTGTATATTCCTGTATATTTCAATAGAGCAGCTTAAAATTCCCTTTCCAAAAATATAGCACACTTGATATTTTGCTAGAGTCGTCTTTGAAATACAGAGCTTTTAGATTTTTTTATCTAGATTTTGAAACACACATTTTGAACGAGTAGGCTTTGGACGACGCGGCGATAAAACAAAAAGCATTTGTTCGCTAGTAGCTATCAATTGTTGAGAAAGCTTTTTACAGCAGTAATTAAAACTCATAGTTTCAAAAGATATATTTACTACTAATAAATGAAACTCCAACAATAATAATAATAATGATAAAGAATAAACAATGAAATATATTTCACAGGAGGTGTTCGATATGTCTACCAGCTTCTCCTACACGCAGGCGACACCTTTTTTGAACGCTTTTGCCGAATTAATTAGTTCAATAGGAGTGAGAGAAGCAAAACTTTGCATCACTACCGCTTCCAATTCGTACTTAGAGTTGGTCGGCAACTTAAAAATAAGATCGTTCAACCTTCCCCATAGGTAAAAGTCCATAGACGTTAGGTCCGGTGACCTGGGCAGCCAACGGTTGAGTCCTTGGTTGGCTATCCAATTATTACCAAAATTTGCATCCAAATTTTTTTTGACAATTGCACTGTTGTGAGGCGAAGCCCCGTCTTGTTGAAAATATATTTTCCTGAGCTCCATTAGTGGCAATTCGTCAACAAGGTGTTCAATATTTTGCCGTAATATTTGTAAATAACTCTGAGATGTGAGGCTGCCATTATAAATGATCAGCCGATAATTCTACCCCTGAAAACACCTGCCCACACACTAAATCCAAATCTTCCTTGACTTATCTGCTCCACAATTGAATGAGGATTATGTTTTTCCCATTATAAGAATTGTAGCGGTTGAAAATGCCGGCACTGCTCACTTACATGAGCTTCGTCTGTCCAAATACAATTTAACGAAAAATCACGCTCATGGTTACAATTTTCCAGGAACCACTGGCAAAAATCAATGCGGCGTTCAAAATCACCTGGTCTGAGTTTGTGAACTTTTCTGGTCCTGTATGGCTTGAATTTGTGCTTTCTCACCTAACATTAGTTCTTGATAGACCTGTTGATATTTTCAAATTTCGCTTTGACGTTTTGGGATTATTTTCAACAGCTCCTAAAACGACTATTTCTTCCAACTCCGTATTCCTATTTGATGCATATAATTTTGGTTTTATCTTTTCAAATTGACCATCACGCAGAGAAAAGAAAGGTAGAAATTACTAGAATCGTCAAGGATTTAACCACGAAAAACGTTAAGAATATGGACAAACTTTGATCGTAGTGGGATGTACTCTTCAAAAACGTTGAGACAGCCCTGAGTAAGTATTGCTAGGTAATGCAGTGACATTGATCGCGAAAAACAAAGATCGATCAACTGAGCATCGTGGTTAAATTTACCACGACTACGTAATATCGAATAACCACTGATTATTTTATACTATAATTCATTAGTGAATCTGGAACAGGCACATCCACCTATTCAACTGTTAGATTTGAACAGAGAATTTTTTACTTAAGTTTGGGGTATATGTTTCTTCCAACTGTAATATCACCTGAAAAGTATTATTTACCACGACTAGCTATTAAACTGATTATCGAACAGTTCACCATATCAAAATGTACCATTTTCTATTTTCCATATTAGTTTTAGTCTCGTTTCAAACCACTATACTAAACTGGGTTATAATATCATGGGGTTAAACAACGTAAAAAAAAACAGCTAATATTTATCATTTATTCAACAACAATCAGAATATACAGAACACAAGTTTTTGTAAAAAATGTACTCGAACTTGTCTCATATAGGTAGGAAAATAATAATAACAATAATATAATTGGAATCATAATTTAAAGAACAGCTTATCCACAAAATAACATGTTTGTCCAGTTCAAACATCATCTTCCTCGAAAACAAAAGATTGATTCAACGTTTCATATTTGTTTCATTTATATAGCAAATAGATAAAAGTATTCCTTATTTTCTCTGTGGATATAGACAGTAAAAGGGTGGCAATTCTTCATTACTGGCTAATTCCCTAAAATCTGGTAGACGCTATATAGACTTGATTTGTTTCATATTGGTAGACATCAAAATATCTAACAGCTCATTTCTCTTCAAAAGTCTGTTCAGGTAGAGACTCTAACATGTTGTTACATCTTGCTCCTAACATCTTCTAGAGGTGTTATTCAAACTAAAAATAAGGTTCAGACTTTGACCAAAAATGGATTAACATAGCTTCTTACCAAACTATATTAATTTAGCTGATGTTCAAACGCAGGAAAGCTTTCAATTATATATTGATTGGGCTTTTCTCTGGAGGCTGGAGTCAACCACGCTATATCTTCCTGTTCGCATGGAGATAGTTCACTAGTGAACTAATTAGAAGGTTATTAGACTAAATGAATATCCAATTTGTTGTCCATAAACGAATAAGGATCAGAAAATAAATAAATGGTCATATCTTAAAGAAACACTCCACGTTCTGTTTCAGATCAGGTACAGTCTGAAAGGAAAGTTTTCATTGAAATTTTCGATAATTATTGAAAATAAAATTATTTGTTATTGAAATGTGTACTTACCCATCTGATCTTATCTGATTTTTTTCATGAGTTCATCATATTTTTTCTCTTATTACTTTAATAAGTGTAATGATCGTATAACGTTCCTCTCTTGTAATTTTTTATATTGTTGACTTTTTATGATGGATTGAAACATTTTTTCTTTATTGAAGAAATGCTTTCACGACTCCATTTGTCTTTAGTTCGAATTCGTCTGTTGTTTTTCTGAAAAATTCATTGTCATTTATGGTTCATATCAGCAGCTACACGAATATCTCTTTGATATTTGTTCTTATACAGGGGTACAGTTTTTGAGATAGCAAATAATAATACTCTGAATTGAATGTAAAGTCAAAAAGGTATACGTGGCATTTTCATTTGAAATAAATACAGTCACTCTTGTCTTATAAATATGACGAATGAAAATCAGGTGACTTGATTTGGCTTTCATTACTTTCGATAAATATAAAAAATTCTATCATCATCATTAATTGAATATTGTCTTTATGAAATACAAAAAGACTCTGAGTTGAATTGATAAATCTATGTTTGTCTGATTTATTAAAATTTGTGAATTATTCCTGAATAGTGTTTTTTTTTCAATATGAAAATTATTGTTTGTACTTTGCGTTTCTTCCTGTGAATGAACTACATTATTTATCATTTTCTGGTAAAGTCGGACAGAAAGTATGCTTAATCTTCTACCAGTATAATACCTGATAATTTTCTCTGATTTTAGTTATTTATTTTCTTCACAAAATCAGTGCAAAATAGAATACCACGACAGGAACAGTACAAACAACAATCTTATCAAATAGCACGACCCGTGGTAATTTGAGAAAGACGCGGAATGAATACCACTACAGGAGCAGTAAAAACAACGTCATCATATAATATACCACGACTCCTGGTGATATGAAAAGGTCGTTTCACTAAATTTGTTTAGTTCTATCATTCAAGGAATATTATTCGCCTCAATAATGAGAAAAATAAACTAGTTACATACCTTCAAGTAAAGGAAGCGAATGAATTCCAACTGTCTTCGTAATTCTGTTGATTTGTTTTTCCTAATCAACTTGTTTATTCTTCAGAGATACTATTCTTCGATGATTTAGTGGTAACATATCGACCCCCTCTCTTCCGCCATGATGACCGTTATACTGAAACAGGAACACAAATTTGTAGATTCAAGACTTTTATCAAACTTTCATCTCGCCTTTTCTTATTGTTCAGCTCATGGAAGTATTTTCAGACTTAATTCACATATAGTAATGATGGCATCATCTAAATTTTCTTCAACAATCATCTATGCAGGCACACGCTGAAATTTTGTTCAGCGTATGTATGAGCCCATGATGTTCAATTATTGACTTCGGTCCATTGAACGTAATAGAGAAGCGGCTAAAACAAATTGTATTTGAATGCGTTCTCTGAAATGTCAAAACCGTATAGAATTATAGAATCCATATTCAGAAATTCTATTGACTTGAAACTCACCTTCAAGAGTAGTAATACATTTCACTGCTCACTCACGATAATACTATACTCAGACATCTCGACTCAGATGTTAGCTCCTAGAAAAATGAAACTTTAATGAATCTTCATAAGTGTACGAACCGTCGTCGTCCGGCAACTCAACTGAACGTTGTTGAACGATTATTTTAACAAATATAACTTCATGTTTACCATTCTGTTCTGTAAGTACTACTACTTTCGTGTTCAGATTCACTGAGAATGTGGTTATTATTACTGTTATCCCTTATAAACACAAAATCGTTAGTAATTATTTTATTCTATGGGCGGTAACTACCGTTATCAACATTAGTTGATAATACTGGTAACTGAATAATAAATACGACTACATTTTTGCCAGGAGAATATGATGCATCTTAGAGCGATCTACCGGAAAGAGAGTTTTATTTACCAGAATATTTGGAGAACTCTGAAAAATCTCAATAGGCTAAACTGTTATAGCAAAAAGTAACGTTAATTTCAGTATCATCTATCCAGTAATACCCGAAATATTCAACCACATTTGATTGTACACGTTCACTTTTGAAAAAGTACAGCTTACTTGTCGGAGCTGCGATTTGTTCTTCGATCGGGTACCACGATTTTCAGATTGCCGAAGTGTGGTTAATCAGCCTGTCGGATTTTTCTGCGTGGCACCATCATCAATTAAGTTGTGTCGCAATCTTCCGAAAATGTCACTAAAATGTTGTCTTCTCTCTGGATACCTCTCGTGGTACAAATTGCTTCTGCATTTTCCCCTGTTTGTATAAAACAGACCATCCATATCCCATTTTTCATAATTCTCATACTTCATTGCGAATGTGTTTGAAAATTGAACAAAAACCATGAATTGAGGAGCGTCTTTACTGCTCAAATCAAAATATGACAGCTACCAGTAAACATTTGCTTTTTGTTTTATCGCCACGTCGTCCAAAGCTTACTTGATCAAAATATGTGTTTTAAAGTCTAATATTTCAAAGGTGACTTCAGCAACATATCAACTGTGCTATATTTTTGGAAACGTAAGTTTAAGCTCTATTGAAATATACAGGGTGTCTCATTAATTTTTTTCCATCAATAACTATCGATATGTTATTTGAAAAAATAAATCACTTACACCATTGAATTCTACGTAAAAAAAGTGATCTGGAAATGTTTTTATAGAAACAAGGAATTTTCAATAGGAAAAAAGTTACAGCAACTTTTCGTAATTGCACATTTTCGAAAAAAAACGCTGTAACTCATAAACGATGATAGATATCGATATGCGGTTTTCACCATTAGGTTTGTCATAAAATTTGATCCTCAGACACAGCCATCAGTTTTCATCTATCTAGTGTGAAAACAGGAATTTCCTCTAAAAGTGTCCAATTTGGCTCACCCTGTACCTAACAGTTGCCAAAGTAATTTTCACTTTCGATAATTTTTTGCGCTTCCAATGATTTTCAAAATGATTCGACTTCGAACTTTACAAGAGAAAACCGAAACAATTTTAATTTATACTGAAGCTGGGCGCAATTGCCACGAAGCAAAAATGATATTTAATGAGCAGTTTCTTTATAATTCTCCCTTTCTTAAGGAAATTGGTCAGTGAGTTTCAAAGGACTGGTTGTCTAACAAGGAAAAAAACTACACTGATAAAAAGGATTTTTTGAATCAACGCATAATTGCGTTGATTCAAACAGATTGTATTCTTGAATAGGTCCAACCAAATATTAGTTTGATTTTTTGACGGAATCCTCTTGGCCACTTAGAAGAAAAATATTTTGAAAAAAGTGAATAGTTGCTTCATGAGTTGGCTGAGGCAAGAATATTTTAGCTCCAATAGGCACTTTTTTTGTAGGAGTAGGTTGAGACTAGAACATTTCAATTTCAATGATGAATACTATTCTTCTATCAACTGGAGGTTGAGTTCAAATCTGCACTTCGCACTTGGTTATAAAATATAGAATGCATTTTCATTTCGACAACATTGAATAGATGAACAAAGCATAGATTCACAACTACGAACAATTTAGGTATAAATAATGGTTTTATACGAGAATAGTTTTAAGTTTAATAACTGTATTCTCAATAAAACCAGTTAGTACTGACGCATATTGCAGTTTGATGAATACATAAACAACGCCACTCGCTTTTAAACACAAAACTGTATAGAAGACCAAAATATATTTCACTCATTTTCACAACTGGCCCGTAATGAGCGTAATTCAATTTTCGATATTGCATTTTTATTGTATAGAAACAGTTTCCAGTAGGCACAAAACTAACATTCATATCGGTACGCATAGCCTCATAACCTCCAACCCAAATGGTCAAACTGGATGAAATGGTCGAAATGGAAGTCGTATTCACAGGTCGCGGTGTCGCCAGCTGCTTTGATTGCTCATTGGTTGAATGTGTCACGTGGCACGGGTAGTGATATCTACCAAGGAATTATATTCTTGTGTTAAGATGATTATGTGATTATGGTTAATGTGAATGTTTTCTAGGATGAAGAGTATAATGTTTTCACTGCAAACAAATTCATTTCAAGAGAATTTATGTAAAGAAGCAAACATCTCAATCAGCTTGAAATGGGAGTATATGCATTGATTAGAAATGATTATTCTTTTCAGAAGATTATTCTATTCAAGAGTATGTATATTCTTGATTGAAGAAATCTTTTTTATCTGTGTCTCAGGATAAAAGTCATTTCGGGTGAAAAGCAAATTGAAATTATGATATCTATTAATAATCTCCTACCACCCTAAAAAATATCTGAATAAACACAAATTTCGCCCCTACAAATTGGAAATTCTGTACCACTAAAAGAAGAAGACTCTGACGGAAGCAATTTGCGTTAGGTCATCTTTAGTATAACCGAGGTTTTTTTAACTGCATGTGTTTCGGTGATTAGTGTACGTTTTTTTATATGGTACAGTAAAAATGTGCGTTATTGGTCTTACGAAAATCCCCTCTTGTTGCACGAGGATCACACTCAAACTTCACGGAAGTTTAACGTATGAGGGGGTATTTAGAGTAACCACATCATAGGTCCAATATTTATGGAGGAAAATTTAACCAGACGACTATACCTGGATATACTTCAAAATCGTATCAATCCCATTATTCAATAAATATTTCAGGCAAACATAAATTAATTTCAAATGGACGATTGCTTCCAGCAAGATGTTGCACCCCCTCACTATTACAGGCCTGTTCGATAATAACGAAATGACAATTATCCGGATCGGTGGATAGTCGTGGTCAGCTGGAATGGCCAGCTAGGTCCCCTGATATGACACTCCTAGTTTTCTTTTGGAGGGGTTCGTAAAATCTATGGTAGGTATACATCACGCAATCTGAGTCAATCGAGGACTTTCGAATAGAATATGAGATGTTGGTGTCTGTATTACTCCAGAAATATTCAATAACGTTTGGGCTGAATTCCAAAACGGACAGGAAACAATCTGTGAACATCTTGAGTAATTATTACGATAGTTACAAAGTTATGTTCAAAAGTTCTCTCAAAATTACATTCCGTCGGTCTGATTAACACGAACGGAGGATACACTGATAACCCTAAGGAAAACTTCAGTGTGCTCCTGCATACACACTTTTCAGGTTCTAAAACGGCTTCGGTGAATAAACAGCAAAGCCTAGAAGTAGTTATCCACAACCCTACCTTGTCCAGGAGAAGCCTAGCTGGGAAAATCTTCACAACTCAAAAATTCAAACGAATTATTTCCTGCCTCACTGCAACATGGCCTCGAAATGATAGAGCCCTTCTTGAAAAGGCTCTTCCAGACCAGCTTCAGCTACGATTACATCGCGCAAACTTGGACAAAGGTTGTGGTGGCGTTCAACCAAAGACTGAGAGACGTCCCATGGACGAACCAAAGTTTTACAGTCCTATCAGTCCCACCTCATTTCTCCTAAAAATCAATGGAGAAAATAATAGATTGTCAATTTATCAGTGAACTTCTTGAATTGAGACTGCTGTTCAAGAAACACTTCGCTTATCAAACATTATGGAAAGTCTCGGAATCTCGGAGGCCTCGAATAGACAAAGGATCTAACAGTTCGAAGTGCTTGTGAAACCGCAAAACCTTCCCGTACCCCCGACAATGTAATCTAATCTATGCTGAAATTAACTGGAATTTGTTATTTCAAAAAAATCGTATAAATTTCAATTGTTTATACCTTCTGAACGGCTAGTCTGATTTTGAAAAAAAAATCTTCTTGGTTGTACCTTCCTTTCGTCGCAATTTTCCAGCACTCCCCCCGTCAAACGGGAATCGGTCCCGACCTGGTTACCGACGTAATTACCGGGTGGTTGGAGGTTGCTTTGCTCGAACGAAAATTATAAATTTTATTTGTATCTATTGCTTGCACGTATCCACAATATAAACGCAGTAGTATAACGGCGGACTTCACAAACTCTCAATAACTTTTGGGTCGATTCACGTACTAAAGAATAGTACTCGAATAGTTACTATACATCACAACACATAATTAGAATTTTGTCCTCACTTGTCATCCTCCTTCCATATTTGACACGAGACTTAAATTCCCATTCATTAAGTAGCGTGCAATAGATATTAGAAGACTTAATAAAATTTGTGATGGTCTTCCTCTAGCAACAGATGACTCACGCGAACCATTTTACCCCTCATATGTAATAAAAATGTCGCATTTACTCCTACATTTGACTCGACCTAGATTTCTTGAAAAGTTACCGGGAGGTCTGAAAGATCTTATGGTCGTCATTTTGATTTTGACATTGACAGCTTCACCAAACTATAGCAGAGTTGGGCAAAATTAAATTGTTGGATAATTAAAAACTAACAATTCATTACTGGTTTTCATGCCTGTTGCAATTAAAATTTGATTAATTGTAATTGTTAGGACTCGCGGTTAACAATAGATTAATTGTTAGTTGTGAGTTTTGACAATTAACCACTAATCAATTGACAATTTGTTGTTGTTGTTTGTGAACAATTCATACTTGTTATTGTAGAAAATCGTCGTAGCGCTAAAACAAAAGTGTAATGTAAGTTATGAATAAAATATGTAGGTATGTAACAAATAAAAGGCTGCCTTTTTTATTTGTATCAATTGTAATTGAACTCAGTGGCAGAGTTTCAATGATTTCGTAATGTAAATTGAATATGGTAAAAAACATTAAGTTTAGATGTAAAAAATATAGTGCTATTCATAAATAGGTTATGTAATGACAAATACGTTAAATCATTCATAATGTGGAGGAATGAAGCTCAAGCCATTATGTCCAAGAACTCACATGACAGACTTCAAATGATAACAAAAGTATTAACGAAAATTACATTCAAAACCGCATAACAAATGAATATAAGAATATACAATATCCAGTATTTCAAGTTGTATTTCAATAAAGCTCCACTGAACGTACAAACAAGAAATTCGGTGATCAAACTGTTCACTGAGCAAGCTACTGCTGAAAAAACTAGAGAGCTATTAATTGCTACTCTACAAATAAACATGCCGTAAATGAATCAATTGAACTTTATTTCTCACCTATTTAATTTCAATTTTTTGAGAATATCTCGGAAGTTGGCTGCCAGACTGGACTTTCTTGTTAAATTGGTAAGTTTAATAAAATTCAGTACCTAAATTATCTCGACTTATAAAAAGACAACTTGAAATACGTTACTGACTCTTCTTCGAATAGTTGCTACACCTACGCTATCTGTGCAAATATCTGTTCACGTAAAATTCTCGATTATCTATATCGAAGCTGAATAATTGTTAGTTTCAATTGTTTCTTAGAACTATAGGAAAGTATTGGGCTCCATCAGTGCTTCAAAACAGTGTTGAATATAACTATAGTTTCCGTTTAAAAACGATTTCACAAATTGTGCCCAGCTACCAGAATACCTGTGTTTATGAGTATGAGATCAAAACTCTATCGAACACCACATGATAATATCTGCCTTAGAGAACTTCTGAGTTCTCAACCTAGAAGACAGGGCTTAATTATGATACAAGTTTGGTAAGGAGCTGAGTCCTTGTTGCACAGCTCAATCAAATGTTTTGGAGAAATAGTAGCCAGAGTAGTGACATGATTTACCGGGAACGAAAAGAAAACCCTACTGTCGAACTTTTTTTAATTTCAGAGTATTCTAGATCATTCTTAAACATGATCCGTGAGCTTTGAATTAAAATATAGCAACACGAAAGGTCTTTAGTATGTTCGTTGGTGGTAGTTAATTATCAGACTAAGGCAATGGAGTCGAACAAATGTCATAATTTATATTGCTTTTTTTCACACGCTAAACGATCACAAATAATATGAAATTCAGTCAACTGACCACTTGGTGTTTCTGTAATCTCTGTAATAAAGGAGGATATGCTTTAAATAGGGTCGTTTGAGCGGTTCTTGAATTATTTTAAATGCTTTGAAATGAGTAATAGCAGAACATTTTTATTAATTTTTCAATCTAGAATAAGTTGTCTAATTTAAAAAGATCTTATCAGTTTTCAGAAAATGCAAAATGCCATCTTTACGCACGTTTTGTGCTTTTACAAACTCTGCTGTAAAATAACCTATGAAGGTGTCTCGGAATGGTTTAAATGATAGGAATTTTGGGAAAACGTTTCTTTTCCATAGATAATTAAGTGTGCAAAATATTATGACCGGGAGCAAGGGACCCAGAAAAGCATACCCTCCTTTAAACTATTTTATAAATATTATCGATTGTCAATGAAACAAGTTATTATTATTCTAATTTCATAATTCATTCAGTAAAAAACATGATCATTAATTTTACCACGAAGCTGAAAAATGTAATTGAATCTAAAAACTGTATTATTGCTGAATCTGTGTACAAAATGTTTCAAGTGCTATTTCTTCTTTTCTACTTGTTGAATTTATTTGATCTGGTTTTTCAGATATTTTCACACAATAACTGTCTTTCTTCAAAAATAACCCATTATTTTAATGTTACAAGAGAGCTTTTCTGTTTAAATGTCCAAAGCAGAATGGAAATTAATTTCAGACGGATTTGCATGATACCAAAATGGTATATCTAGTTTTCAATGAAAACGTTCACAATAATACACAAATTGTTGCCCCTCTTATCCATTGATTGAAGATTTGCTCTCTTGGAAACATGGGTAGATATACAAAAAACCATCAAAATTCTTGTTTTTTTTTATTTTCTAATTTTATTGTTAAAATCATGGAAATTTAACGTTTTTAAAACAACAATCGTTTTGTATATTTACTATTTCATCAATGTGAAGGAAAAAAAATAAGAATTCTGGGGGTTAATTCGCCATGTCCCTGAGACCCTAACTTGTGACGTCACTTGAACTCTCACAAGTTTGCGACTCGGGTATTGGCGGTTAAACATTTCTTCCACTTCTTCTTCTCTCTTCTTCATTATCCATATTCCTCTTTCAGCTTGTGCCCTGCTCTTCTGACATTACAGAATTGAAGATTATGGTAACTATATATCGTTTTTTTTAAGGATATTAGGCCAAGCTGTAGATAAAAATAAGAGGCCTTTTCACAAGAAATAAGAGACGCAAAAGGCCTTTACTACTTTTTATAAGATAGTTCGTAAATGAATTACCCGGTTTTCGCCCCAGCAAAATCGCTTTGTGGAATTTTTGAAACAAGAAATAGTGAAAAAAATTACAACTTTTCTGTTTTTTTGCGAATATCTCAAAAAGTATTGGAGGAATCGTTTTACAGTCAGTTGAACTTTTGTAGAGAATTATAAAACCTACAAAATGGTTTTTTATACTCCCAGATCGGTGCATTTTTCACTGCGAAAATCCAGGAATACCTCTAAAAAGAGACCATTTTTCAAAAATTCATAATTTTTATTAATCTGAAGCTGGACAAATAATATTGCAGAGACTTATAGGTAATAACATGTGGATTAACTGTGCGCAAGATGGTTTCTGTCCGATGTGTAGTTTTTGCACAATCGCGTTATAAACAATTTAAGGGCAAATTTTTCTAAATGCGCCGATTCAAGGGAAATCATCTTATTCAAATTCTGTAAACGGCATTGGAAAGAAGATATCAATATCTATCAATATCTTCAAAGTGCACCCGAAGTCGCCCGAACTTAACTCGAGTTAACTTCAGTGCAACTTCGGGTGACTTTGGACGCACTTTGAAGCGTTTTTATCAACTTTCAGTGACATTTTCAACACATTTCCCACCTCTCAGGTGAAAATCGAAAATATGCAAATTGTAGATATCGATCTCTACTTCCAGATGCCGTTTCCAGAATTTGAATACGACGATTTCCCTTAAAGCGACGCATCTTGCAAGATGTGCCCTTAAATTGTTTATAACGCGATTGTGCAAAAACTGTACATCGGACAGAAACCATCTTGCGCACAGTTGAACCACATGTTATTATCTTTCAGTTTCCGCAATGTTGTTTGTCCAGCTTCAGATTTATAAAAATTATAAATTTTTAAAAATGGTCTCTTTTTCGAGGTTTTCCCAGATTTTCTCAGTGGAAAATGCACCGATCCGGTCATATGAAAATCCATTTTGTAGGTTTTATAAATCTCTTCAAAAGTTCCTGTAAAACTGTGACTGTAAAACGATTCCTTGAATAATCTTTGAGATATTGACAAAAAACCAAAAATGTTGTAATTTTGTTCAATATTGCTTGTTTAAAAAATTCCACAACGCGATTTTGCTTGGACGAAAACTGGTGTTTTCATTAACGAACTATCTTATAAAAATTAGTATAGGCCATTTGCGTCTTTTATTTTGTGGGGAAAAAACCCTCTAATAATAGTAGGAATAATAATTCGTTTAATCCAGTAAGACCATTATTACACAGCATTGGACTTGTCAAAAAAAAAAGATATTATAAAATGAATACACACATCCATAATATATACACGAATACATACATATAAACATTTTTAAAATATATACAATACGAAGAACTGTAAAAAGGTTCTGAATGATAATGATAATAAGATATAATAATAAAATATTTATTCCTTGAATGGGCCGTAATAAAAATTATATAGAAATAATATAAACATACCTAGTGTAAAATATTAAAAATAAACATATAAGAGCTTGGTCTATATCATATCAGTATTTTTTTCAGGGTCCAGGTATCACTCCAAGAAGGTTCATCGTGTTCCTATGTTGATTGAGCCCACTCGCCTATTCCCGTGTCATTCACTAGTACGAGTAGTTCCTTTAGTGGTTGGAGTTGTTGCAGTGATCTTTCCTACCTTTTGCGGCCCAGAACAATTCACAATCCTTCGGTAAGTAATTTCATCAGAATGACATGACCATGAGTCAGTCATTTGCTCTGAACCACTTGAATCTACGAAAAAACAACCCAATTGTGAATTTGATTGACTCTTCTAAATTGCTCAGAGATCGAATCAATCTCCCCCGGAGTATAGCAACTCTGGTGTCTAGTATACCGTATAAGTATACCGTATACCGTACAAGTGTCGTACATCGTAGTACAACATTCGTAGCGCCGCGGTATGCCTGTGGATACATGCTGAGACCGCAAAAGCTGACAGCAAATTCATTATTGTCTCACGTACTCCATGATATTATTACCATTGTTGACGGAAGAAGAGCTGAATAAACTTTGGAGGGATACTACCGGCTGCAGGTAGTCGAAAGACTTTTTGGCCGGCTCCAGTAAGTAAAGGACGACATGGCTCTTAGGCAGAAACCGCCAAGCACTACGCCTCCTTATAGGAATACTAGCAGGACATAACAAGTTAGGCAGACACTTATTACTTATAGGTATAGAAAAGAGCCCCACTTGCCGAAAATACGAAGAAATTTTATCTCACTTCCTCGGCGAGTGTGAGGCGTACGTTAGGCTAAGATTTGTAACCTTCGGAGTTGACAAACTCCAACAAGAGGAACTAATCGACTTGGAGTAGTCGGACATACTGACCTTCATTAGGAGGTCACAAAGATTCGAAAAGGAAGACCAAGAGGATGAATGTAGATAAGTGGAGAACAGGGGATGGCAAAAAGATCCATAGTCCCTTATGGATCTTTTGGCCTGGCTGTGGTTGCAGTACTACTACTACTACCATTATTGTTATTATTATTTTGAGTTGAAACATACAGACAGTCTGGCCCTGTCTCCGAAGGTGCGACACATTTAGAAGGTGCGCTAGCCTTATCATTACCCCAATAACCACTCCCCAAACCATGGGGTAAGCAGCTATTGGGTCCCGGAATCGTGTGCCCTGAGTAGACGTAATAAACCAAGGATGACAGCCTTCTGCCTTCGCCCGGCTATGATTTCTGTCTTCTGCCGGTATGATTTTTAGCTTCGAGAGTAGCTGCATCATACCGCCAAGAATCTCTATTATCCGAACAACCATTTTGACAGAATGGTCTGGGTAGAGCATGACTGGACGAACTGAACTACAAAAAACAATTTTCTTCTTCAAGAAGACATAACGGTGTTCCACAAGGTTCTATCTTGGGACCACTTCTCTTTGCCCTTTACATATCCGATTTTCATGAGTACGTCAGATCAATGAAAATACACTATTACGCGGATGACACTCAATTATACATGTCATTTAGCTTCAGTGAAGTCATCATAGCAGAAGATAAAATAAACAGAAACCTTGAACAACTCTGACGCATCTAGGGTACACAACCTAAAACAACAAATTCGCTGAAAACAAAAACAAGTTCCGACTCCCGAAACTGTGCCTCCAATATTTACAATTTTTACAGAGCCCTGAAAATAGAGCCAAAAAAGAGGAGTCTGGCTTCCGCGCGCGTTGCGTCACTCTGAAACAAAAACAAAAATTCAACATACCTATTAAACATGAATATTAAGGGAAAAAAATCATGTACTATTGGGATACATCAACAAAAATCTGCGGTTAAAAAATTTCCATCCCAGTTTCTCCATGAATTAGGCATTTGTTAATTAACAAATTTTTCTAAACTGAATGTTAACATAGAAATCTCGATAATTATTGAACTAAGACCCTAGGATTTTTTTTCCCGTATGAAGTTGACTCAATAAGCTTACAAATAGATAACCGTTGCAAAAATTGTAAAATTTTGATTTTCCACTTTTTTTATTAATAATTGAAAATAAAAAAAAGTAAATACATTTTTTAAGGAATCGTTTCTTCTTTAAAAATAATAATTTTCATTGATGAATACATTAAAAAAAAATTATTTGCTCATGAACAATGTATTTGTTTATAACAATTTTTTAAACAATGATGGTAAAAAATGAGAAAAAAATATTTTTGTGTAGCTTTAAACCCTTAGAAATCGAAACATTCAAGATATTAAAAAATATATAAGTATGTATATATATATATATATATATATATATATATATTTACTTTCTTTAATTTTTTTATTTTTGTTAATAAAAAAGTGGAAAACTAAATTTTACAATTTTTGCATCGGTTATCTACTTTTAGAATAACTTCACTAAGTGAAAAAATCCTAGCGTTTTAGTTCAATAATTATCGGGTTTTTTTAACATTCAGTTTAGAAAAATTTGTTAATTAACAAATGCATAATTTATGGAGAAATTGGGATAAAATTTTTTTCGGCCGACCTCGTATTAACATGTCTGTTTAATATGCTTCAATGCAAACAAAATCGACCATTAGTGACCCCTATTAATGCTCAATTTGTCATTAATGATCGATTTCTCTGTAAATGCATGATTTTGCGCGTTGCATGGCAACCAGACATCAACGGATTCAGATTTTATGTGCGCTGTGAAATTTTGACACATAATTTTCCAATCTAAATAATGAATATTGAAGCTAATTTCACGTTGACACCGCCAGATGTTGCGGAAACCGCTAAAGTGGCAGCTTTAAGTTTATTGCCTGATAAAAGCAGAAAAATCAATGAAAAATTAAATATTTTCATTATTATGTATAGCAAGTAATTTTGGAAAATGTAGCGAATACTCAACTCATCAAAACGCGACATTTTATACATGGGCTCCGTATACCTAAGCCAGGAAAACCACTTAATAAACTCGACAGCTATAGACCTATCTCACTGCTGAGTGCGGTAGCTAAGCTAGTTGATAAAATTCTTCTCAAACGGTTGTTGAAATTCGAAAAGAATATGAACCTTATCCCGGCCGAGCAATTCGGATTCAGAGAAGGTCTCAGATAGTCCGGATTGTTCACGGGGTTAAGGAAGCCTCCCATCGAAAAGAAAACACGGTCACGGTTCTGCTGGACACGGTCTGGATAGAGGGATTAATCACCAAGTTGTTTAGTGCAAACATGCCCTTATACATGATAAAACTGATAGACTCTTACCTGGTTGAAAGGACTCTTAGGGTAAGACTTAATAACACTATCTCCGATGAGTTCTCACTCGGGGCGGGAGTACCTCAGGGTTCAAGCCTCTCCCCACATTTGTACTCCCTATATACGAGTGATTTCCCGACGCGCGCAACGACGAATACTGCCGTATATGCAGATGACACTGCACTATACGCGCATGCGTCTGCGAGCGGGGTTGCAGCCGAGCTGCTGCGCGATCACCTAGATCTGGAAATCATTCCGTATCTAGAGACTAGTAGAGAGGAACAAAATTGTGCTTAATCCAGCCAAAACCGAGCTGGTAAATTTCACGAAGAAGTTTAATCATCGTGAGACTAAACTTTTCAGGAAATTTAAAGTCAAGGACAATGAGGTGGAGGAGTCTGAGTCGGTGAGGTACCTCGGCGTACAACTGAACAGGCGATCCAGAGGGCAGGGGCCGCTGTAAAGCGGACCTACCCCCTCATTGCACGGAACTCTAAGTTGGCAATGGAAAATAAGATTCTATTATATAAACAGATAATCAGACCAGCCATGATCTATGCCTGTCCAGTGTTCTGCAGCATGTCCAATACCCATCTCACGAAGTTGGACAGGATGAAGAATAAAATACTGCGTATAATCACAGATAGTGATAGATACACCCGTTTGAATGACCTACGTGCCCTGGCAGACGTGACTAGCATTCACGAACACATTAATAGGCTGTCGTATAAATTTTACAAATTTTTCTTGCCTAAGAGCCCTCTAACCAGGGATATAACCAGAATAAGAGCCCACCACAACGAGCCCCGAAATCACGGGGGGCTCCTCTACCAAAAGTTGGATCTTTTCCAAGAACGAGAATAGATAACACCTAACACCCTCACTAGAGGACTAAAACCGCTACCCAGTTTTTTGCCGCCAACTTTTTCTGGGACTACTATCAACGGAACAACGCCAAACAGTTACAACTGAAATCTTATCACCTCTTCTATTTCTCCTGTATAAGCATGCGGGAGACAGGGCTTCGACATTTTCGATAAAGCAGGACACACAACTATTACAGTGACCCGCTAACATCAGCGGGGGTGACTCACCTGCCCCACTGCGGGTGCATGAAGAGTCGCTCATGAGCACCACTGTCCTTCGGAAACGGGGGCACAGTGTTGACCCATCCCCACTCCATTCCCTACTCCTACATCACTGGCCCCTAGCCACAGGATGCCATATTTAGGTATAGGCTATGTTGAAATAGTTTTGTGAAACAAAGCACATAACGATGAATAAACCTATTTTTGAATTTGGCTCCGTAGCGCAGAGGTGAAATGCGAGTGAACGAAGACAATCCGGATGTATAGATCGGGGGTTCGAATCCAGAACCACGAAAATTTCTCAACTTTTTTTTTTATTTTCTTTCATACTATCATTAGGTCGACGGAAAAGTATTGTAATCAACTCCTATATTAAAATGCGATTAATAAACATTAACACGCTCGCTTCGCTCACGCGTTAAAATATCTCGATCATTAATCGCCTTCATTAATACCCTAGTTGATTAAATAACTATTAAATCACGGATTATTGTTAATTGATGTATCACAATGGTACATATGAATTTTTTATTCCTTAATATTCATATTTTAATATGTTAAAGATTTTTTTTTGTTGTTGTGTCAGAGTGACGCAACGCGCGCGTAAGCCAGACTACCCGTTTTTGGCTCTATTTTCAGGGCTCTGTAAAAATTATAAATATTGGGGGTACAGTTTCGGGAGTCGTAACTTTCTGTCAGCAAATTTGCTGATCTTTTCATATCTTTTTTAATATTTCGAAAATCTTTAATATTTTTCGAGATATTAAAAAAACCCAAAGCCCCACTCTTTTTTCACTTATAACTTTTGTTATTTTTTCGTCCTCTTTTGGGACCTTTCCTTAAACTTTCTACATGACATTACGAATCGAATGACACATGATCATAATTTCGGTGACTGTACAATTTTTTTTTAATGGTACATGTTGGCTAGACTACTAGTCACACGTGATTCACGCCAAAGACATTTTCCACTCAAAGAGAAGTATTCTATATTATAGCCATTATAGGGGCGTTTTGACATCAAAAAATCTTTAATGTCATACTAGTTCATTATTGTGTTTTTATTGCTTAGTTACCAACTATCTAATGTCGTACTTTATGCCCGTGCGGGAATAAAGTTCACTTTATCGCCCGCGCGGGCATATAGAGAAATAATTTCGTCAGGAATTCCAAAATCTTCGTTCATTTTGACTTCTAACTTTGACACATATAAAAAATATTGTGTTTTTATGACATTTACGTTTGTCAACATTCACCTAGCAACGATAGTGTCTACTATGATAAAATCATTAATTCAAACCGGATTTTTTAAAATACTGATTTGTATTGAGATTGGATTGCAATAACGAACTAGTATGACATAAAGTTATGTATGCACCGCGGGTATAAACCGATGTGTATACTCTCGGGCGACTTACAAACCCTCAGGCCAGAGGCCCTCGGGTTCGTAAAACGTCGCCCTGAGGGCATAAACATCTATTTATACCCTTGGTACATAAATAACTAATATTACACACAGTTTGAAATCTTAATAATTGGACCGGTCTTGTCTTGTCTTTTATTGGCAGAGTATTGTAGAGGCCAACAAAGTTGTAAAAGAGACTTTCTGAAGGTGGAAGTTTTGTAATTAGCAATTTCCAAGTAGTTGGTTTTCGTACCCTAGCTATGGTTACTACCTTGAATTGCAAACTATTAAAAATGCTTTCTTTCGAAAGTAACACACTTCAATTTGTAGATACCTAGATGTTATAGTCAGATTTTTTTTGTTATAAAGAAACCTCGGCAACTTTGGTCTTGATGAAATATTTTTCTGATTATTCCACTCTTGTTGAAATACGTGTTTTCGACTGGTTGAAATTTTTGTATTATTGATAATTGAAAATAGGACCTGTTTTCGATTTTGTAGTTCGCTTCCTCATTGGTTGTTTAATAACAAAAAACTTACCACCAGCTCACAGCACCAAACTTTGACCAAAACTGTGATGAGCACTCACTATTAATTCATATTACAACTTTCGACAAATTCTGGATCCATGTTGAACAAAATATAATCACTAAACCAAAACCGACCTAAACCATTCTGAGTAACCTATAGCGTTTTTTCTTGAAGAACCGTGTTCAATGAATGCGATTTGAAACCAAACATTTTCTCGTTGAACCAATGACGTCACTAATGAATACGGTTCATTCTGTTTTGATTGCTTTTGAAAGCGGTCACATTTGAAAGCGGTTCGAAAACAAACTTGAACGCGGTTTATCAAGAAAAAACGCCTCTAATCTTGTTGGAAAATTTCAAAGAGACTAAACTAACAAGGAGTGTTTAATAAGCTCTAGCCAATCAGAATCTTCATCAACGCGTCATAGTGACGTACTTGGATATGAGTACAGAGTCAAACTCGAATCAAGCAACAAAACTGTCAGCAGTAACTCTCATATAACAAGAGCTAGTCCGTCACTGTCTATAGAGAACGGCGGCCATGACACGTCCAATTACGTCACATTTCGTCACAAATGTTCTTTCATCTCCTTCTACTAGTTTCCCCATTGTCTTATGGGGATTAAACTCTCCTTGTTAAATTTTAGTCTCCTTGGGAAAATTTGATAGCGTGAAGCGTCATAGCAGGACAACAAAATGCACGAAACACGCGCTCTGTGATTGGTACTATAATAGCGGGAAGTTTAAAATGAGAAGACAAATGCACGCAAACTGAATAGACCATTCCAGAATGACGTCTCTGACATTTGCTGGGGGGCACATCTTCTATTTAGTTTTCATTGTTTACTTGTAAACAACTGCCAATATTTAGACTTTAATTAGTGTTCTTAAATGTATTAATATTCCATCGTTTTGTAGTGTTGTTAAGTGTGGAATGCGGGGAGAAAGGGATGAGGTATCATTTTTTCCAGTTCCGGCAGTTTTAACGAAGCATGGTGACTATTTAAATGATCTATTTGCACAACGCTGCGATGCTTGGATTAATGCTTTAAAACGGGGGCCCCTCAGTAAATCACAACTTAAAACTTGGCGTGTGAGTTCTAAACATTTTATCGAAGGTTAGTTAGTATATATCATTTAATTTTTTTACATAAATGAGTTTCAAAACTAATTTTAGGAAAACCCAGTGCCTTGAAGGAAAACATGCATCCTAATAGGATTCCTACCCAAAATATGGGCTACACCACAAGTAGTAAACCAGATGAGTCTGCAGCATCTTGTTCTCGACATTTTATAGAATGTTAGTGGATATCAGTTAATTTTGGTACGGATCGCGATATTGTCTATAACACGAATTTTTTCATGGTACCGGCACTTAATATCACTGCTAAGGAATAAATGATAAGTACTTCGAGGCATTTTTGTTACAATTTTATCAAAATAAAACCAGAAAAACATTTTTTTGAAGTAAATGCACAAGGATAAACACCAACTAATCGATATGTGTGCCCTCCAGCAAATATAGCCGCCCTGTCAAAGTCACGTGTGTTCTGGAATGGTCTATTGGAAATACGTAAATTATTAATCAATCTAACCTAACCTGAATAACCAGAACTGAACGTCAATATGAATGAAAAGAGCCGTTAATGAAATAATCTTAACAAATACAACTCGTGATATCGATTATTATAATAAATTACTTTTCTTTCTTTTTCGAAACAAGTTATCTTGTTCTGGGCAACTTGAATTGTTTCTAAAAATCGAAGGAATTTGTTTTTCGATGATCACCGATACACTTGTATTACACACGATGATTTCGCTACTGTAATACGAAATGGTATATTGGTTAACCAGCGGTAATGTAGGTCATAACTCACGCAGATGATGTTTGCAACAGCCAACATTAGCCGTAGGAGCGTAATTCATCAAGTGAGTTATGACCATTACCGCAAGATGAATACTATATACTTTATGCACTAGCGGGTGGTAAAGTGTACTTTACCGCCCGGTTCGCCGTGCGTAAAGTGGCACTTTACCGTTGGCAATTTTTTCGGTGATGATCTATTTATTTGAAATAGATTCTCCAATATAGCACTCAGCTACTATAGTTTCACATTCCTCATATTATGTTACCCTTAATTGTTGTATGCATAACGTATGAAACGTGTAGACCATTGCAATTCAAGTCAGCATTTGTGATTCGCGCTATAAAACCGCTAGTGCATAAAATTTTGTATGTATCACGTGCGTAAAATGCGTTTAAGGCCTTCGGCGTGTGGTGGTCCTCGGCTAACGCCATCGGGCCATCATCCACCCCGCAGGCCATAAACGCCTACGTTACGCCCTTGATACATAAATAACTATTATCTACTGCTATAACAATAAATATTAAGATGCAAGTATAGAGAAATAACTTAATTCACATATCTTAATAGTTACCTATAACAATGCTATAAAAATTTTTGTTGTACCTAATTACTCATTTTGTTTATTAATAAAATTAACTGTAAAATTTGAACAACCAGTAAACTGAATATAAGGGATTGAATTATGCAGGTTTATTGTTTCTTTTTGTGTTTGTTGCATGTTGATGTACTAATAGGCCAATCTGTATATAAAAATAAGAGGCTATTTTCACACAAAATAGAAGACGCAAACGGCCTATAATATTTTTATAAGTTAGTTCGTAAATGAAAACCCTGGTTATCGCCCCAGCAAAATCGCTTTGTGTAATTTTTTAAATAAGAAATAGTGAAAAAAATCACAACTTTTTTGTTTTTGTTTTGCGAATATCTCAAAAAGTGTTGGGGGAATCGTTATACAGTCATTAGAACTTTGGTAGAGAATTATAAAACCTACAAAGGTTTTTTTTTCATATGACCAGATCGGTGCATTTTTCACTGAGAAAATCCGGGAAAACCTCGAAAAAGAGACCATTTTTCAATACTTCATAATTTTTATAAATCTGAAGCCGGACAAGCAGTATTGCGGAAACTAGTAGATAAATAACATGCGAGTCAACTGTGCTCAAGATGGTTTCTGTCCGATGTGTAGTTTTTGCACAATCGCGTTATAAACATTTAATGGCAAATCTTTTTAAATGCGCCGATTTAAGGGAAATCATCTTATTCAAATTCTGTAAACGTCATTTGGAAGTAGAGATCAATATCTACAATTTGTATATTTTGGATTTTCACCTGAGAGGTGGGAAATGTGTTGAAAATGTCACTGGAAATTACTCTAAATGCTTCAAAGTGCACCCGAAGTCGCCCGAACCCAGCTCGAGTTAACTTCAGCGCGACTTCGGGTGACTTCGGATGCACTTTGAAGCGTTTTGATCAACTTTCAGTGACATTTTCAAAACATTTCCCACCTCTCAGGTGAAAATTTAAAATGTACAAATACTACACATCGGACAGAACACATCTTGCGCACAGTTGAACCTCATATTATTATCTGTCAGTTTCCACATTATTGTTTGTCCAGCTTCAGATTTATAAAAATTAAAAAAATACTAAAAGTGGTCTGTCTCTTTTTCGAGGTTTTCACGGATTTTCTCAGTGGAAAATGCACCGATCCGGTCGTACGAAAATCCATTTTGTATGTTTTATGAATCTCTACCAAAGTTCCATTGACTGTGAAACGATTCTTTGAATACTCTTTCAGATATTTCCAAAAAACCAAAAAAGTGTAATTTTTTTCACAAAGCGATTTTGCTGGGGCAAAAACTGGGTTTTTCATTAACGAGTTATCTTATAAAAATGATGCCATTTGCGTCTTTTATTTTGTGGAGGAAAAACCTCTTTTAACTTGGTAATTAAAGATGCAGGCTGCCTCCCGCCACGTTCATTTGTATAAGTACAATATGGTATGAGAAAGAAAGTGACTAGTGGCCAGTCCGACCGTCCTCCAATATTTTCTTTGCTACCGGTCCGACTCGTTACTACTACGCGAACGGTACGACTCTTCAAAGCATTTGTCTAAAAAGTAAAAACAAATAGAAGTAATAGGGAGAAACCGTGGATAAACAAGGATATAAAGGAATTACATCAAATGGTATGTGATATGTTCAAAATAGCAAAGTGTTCAGCAAATGAAGTAATAAAAAAAAGGTATAAACAACTCAAATATATTTATGAAGAATTGGTAAAAAAAAAACTAAAGCAGAATATAATAACAAAAGAATACTTAATGCAAATAATATAAGCAAGGAGAGTTGGAAAATTATTAACGAAACAAGGAAAAATACAAAAATCAATGATAAATTTGAGCTCACTATCAATAATAATGATATTACAGACAAATCTAGTATTGGCAATCACTTTAATGCCTTTTTTATAGGAATCGAAAAAACAGAACCAAAAATAAATAATCTGAAGTTATCTTCCTTCTCAAATTCTACATTATTCCTGTACCCAGCAACATATACAGAATTACAAGATAAAAACAACAAAAACGCCATCACCCGGCATAGATGAAATCCATGGTAAGGCTTTAAGAATTGTTCGTGATCTAATATGCAATCCACTATCTCACATAATAGATAAATCGTTTGTTGATGGGTCATACCCGGAAGTACTGAAAGTTTCAAAATCGATACCTATATATAAGAAAAAGGGATCCAAAAGTGAGGTGGCCAACTACCGAAATGTATGCCTACAATCACAGGTAGCAAAAATTATAGATTTTAGCTACTACCAGAGACTAGTTAATTTTGTTGAACATCACAAACTCATTCCCAACTGCCAGCATGGATTTAGACAACAAAGATCAACTTCAACCGCAATAGAAGAACTATGCAATGACTTAAATAGGTCGCAGGTAGTAGTTATTGATTATATCAAATCTAGACCTGCTTCTGTATCAATGGGGGTTCCACAAGGTTCAACCTTGGCTCCACTTTTTTTTATAATATTTATGAGTGACATAGAACTTTCTAGTGTGGTCCAGCAGAGAACAATCATCTATGCAGATGATACAAGTAAAATATTGGCACAGAATGAGCTCCCGCTCTCCATAACAGCAGCAAACTCAGCTGCGGAAGAATTCGCCAGATGGTGTGAAAATAATGGCTTAGTAATAAATATCAGTAAAACAGTCTTCATGGTTTTCCAACAAAAAAACATTTCTTACGATCATTGTCCCCTAATAAAAGTTAATCACAAATCCATAGAGCAAGTGAGTGAGTTCAAGTATCTAGGTCTGACTATAGATAACAAATTAACATGGGAAATACACATAGAACACCTTGTATCAAAAATGAGCAGTATATGTTTTGTAATAAAGCAACTACGAGGAACAGTCTCGCTACATGTACTTAAGCTGACCTACTATGGGCTGGTAGGTACAATCAATTTTATCTTATGGACTGCAGTTCTGGGGTAACTCGGCCCATGCAATAAAAGTTTTTAGAGTGCATAAAAAAGTGATAAGATGCATAGCTGGATTACAGTATAAAGAATCATGTAGGAGTACATTCACCGAGTTAGCCATATTGAGTCTACCCAGCCTCTACATTTATATAATAACTATCAACATAAAAAAAAATGAAACACACCACACCAAAAATAATATGATTCACAGCTACAATACTAGAAGAGGTAATGAATTACGACTACCCTACTCTCGTTTAGCTCTAGGACAGGACTCTGCGAGTTATCAAGGTATCATCTGCTACAACCATGCACTCAAACTATTTGGATACACATGTACTTTAGGAAGCTTTAAATCAGCCCTATACAATCACCTCGTAAAAAATGCATTTTATTCTGTTGAGGAATTTCTGCAATCTAAAAGACTTTAAAGTATTTATGCACAATTCTTGTATTTTATATACATTTTAAACTGTTAGTGTTTGTACATATGTTAGTATTTTTGTCCTTGACTAGTCTGATAAAATTTTATAAATGTAGTAATACAATTGTAGAATTTTCAATGATGAATAAATTCTATTCTATTCTATATACAGCATAATTTTTGATGAAAAGTCTTCATAACAATTAGGTTGGCTAGTAATTTACGCATTTTCAACTTAGGTTGCCTTCTTTTTGTTTTGTCATTTAAACTTCTCAATCATTTATCCATTGAATACGGCAGAATTTTGGATAAATATTCTATATCATAACAATTTTGTATGGTTATTCTGTTGTCCGAACATAGAATGTTTATCTGTTCAGATAGTCAGGCAGCGCTCAGAGCCATCTGCCATCCTTAACCAAGCTCATCGCTTTTACAGGAATGCGGAGATGCGCTCGAGAAACTAGCTGAAACGAAGGAAGTTCAGCTGGTGTTGGTCCCGGGTCACAGACTCACAGGTCACAGAGTGGTGCGCGGAAACGAGGTGGCAGACGGACTTGCCAGATCCGAATCCGCAACGCCGTTCTGTGAGCCGGAGCCTGTACTAGGCATCGCAAGAAGCCAAACCTCTCCAGCCCTCGACGAGTGGGCAGAAGAAGAGCTGAATAAACTTTGGAGGGATAACACCGGCTGCAGGCAGTCGAAAGACTTCGTGGCCGGCTCCAAGAAGTCAAGGACGACATGGCTCTTAGGCAAAACCGCCAAGCACTACGCCTCCTTATAGGAATACTAACAGGACATAACAAGCTAGGCAGTCACCTATCACTTATAGGTATAGAAGACAGCTCCACTTGCCGCAAATGCGAAGAAGACGAAGAAACTTCATCTCACTTCCTTGGCGAGTGTGAGGCATATAGGAGGCTAAGATTTGGAACCTTCGGAGTTGAGAAACTGCAACAAGAGGAACTAATCGACTTGGAGTGGTCGGACATACTGACCTTCATTAGGAAGTCACAAAGGTTCGAAAACGAAAACTAGGAGGATGAATGTAGATAAGTGGAGAACAGGGGATGGAAAAAAGGGTCCATGAGGGCCTTCTTGCCTGGCTGCGGTTGAGGCCTCCCCAAAGAACTACTACTACATGGTTATTCTGTTTACATAAGATTAGTTAGGTAAGGTTAGGTTGGCTAGTAGTTTACGCTTTTTCATCTTAGTTAGCTTTCTTCTTGTCTTGTCATATAAAGTTTCCGCCATTACAACGACCAATCACACCTAAAGAGTCGGACCATTCTCGTAGTAACCGGTCAGACCGGTATCGAACAAAATATTAGAGAACGGTCGGTCCGGTCACTAGTCACTGCCTTCGAGAAATGGTAGAATGTACATAACCTAAAAATTACAGCTTGTAGACCTTGCAGTGATAACAATGACAACATCATTTCAGTGGTAGAAAAGTTAGTAACTTACATTTGTACTAAATCTTTGCTATGCGTAGCATAGCATAATAGTAGATAGATGCATGAACTGATAATTTGTCTATTTTGAACGTAACAACGATCGATAAGCTGGTACAAATACTGGATTGTATTATTTAATAAACACTGATATTTGATTGGGGCGATTGGGCATTTAGGCAACTAACAATACAAACTCAACTCATACTCCTTGCACATTTGCAATGCTAGTTGCCTGGCACTGGTGATTAGTGGGTCACTGCTAGATTCCCACATATGCGGGTTGATTTTTTTATTAGAAAGTTTGGTTTCCTCTCAGGAGAATCACATTGTTAAATTTTCGAATCCACCTACGATTACATTCACACATTTATATTTTTTGTTCGGCGAGTTTTTGGCAGGGTCAAAATTTACCGGAACGATACGATGAGGGACGACAGTATAGTGCACGGCATTGGTTTTCTGTGATGGCGGTAAGTTTAAATGACATGACAAGAATGCAAACTGGATGGAAAATGTGTGAATTACTAGCCAATCTAACCTGACTAGCATAACGTAGACTAACCAATCAGAATTGTTAGCCTTGTTAGTGAGTGCACTTCACCATAAGAACATGTCAATGACTAAAATCATATGAGGATGCCGCCTGGAACCGATTACAGAAGCACACCAGGATTTCATTTGGTTTTGTCTCTACAAAAATCTAAACAAAATCTAATTAGTCGGTACACCAGGGTTTTTAGGTATATTTTATAGATCCCCTGCTGGTGTAATCACTGATGCGATTTTGTTTCATCAAGAGTTCTCGATTCTGTATGTAATTGCAGTGGGATTGTTTGCTCCATTCGTCAATAGATAGCGCATAAGTTTCGAGTAATATTCAAACATTCAAATAATTAATTTGGAATTTCTATTCTGATTATCATTATTTCAAATCAAACACGCACCTTGATCATGTTTATGTCTATTCTTTATTCGTTGATCTATTAATAACCGTCATTATAGTGATTTACTGCTATTTAAGCATAACCTGACCAAGCCCTTTTGCCCCTTTTTGTTTATTATTTGCGCTCTAGGTGGACGCAGTTTAAATGGTATTAGTTATTAGTAATACATCATGGCTTCTATGCATATGCATCTTAGTCCCTAAACCCCAACACACCGGATTGAAAGTACCCCTTGATAATAATATGGCAAAAAAAACTTGGATATGTCAGAACGTTAATTTTTGTTACTGTTTTGATATGCAATTATATTATATTTTATTCATTTTAGTTTCTAGTGTTGGACACTCAACGGTTGATAATGAACAAGAATACAGTGGACGAGAATGAAATTGAACTTTTATTGAACTATCCATTAGTGTCAAAATCCCTTCAAAATGGCATAGTCACTTACAGTGGATCTATAGAAATTGATGTAAGTTTTTTTTTCATAATCGTAATTAGGAATAGTCAACATATCAATTTGTCGGTTTCATAAGGAACAATTTATTGAAAAGTTATGCCAAAAATTAGAAGATTGGAAGAAAAATAAGACGATAAGATTTGGTTTATTCTCAAAAATTGTGTGAAAAACAATCTCCTTCACTTTGGTTGGTAATCGATACTGAAAGTAACATTTATTTTGAAATCTATAAATATAAATTGCAATCCTTTAATTCTTCTAAGGTGTTCCTTCTAAGACACTTATCGACTGATGTTGACTATTTCACGCACTTGCCAAATGAACCAATCAGAAGCTCTAGTCAAGTTTGGATTATCGATAATACTGCAGACTCGTGGTGTTTTCTCGAAGCAATTCAGTTTCGTTCGGAAATGAATCGACAGACTTATCGCGAAAATCAATCACTTGTAGTATTACTGTTGACTATTACACTCTTCTTAAAATATTCGCGTAATCTGATCAATCACAAATCAAAGACAACTTGTATTATCGGGGGTAATACCACGAGTGCTCGCAATACTATCGATAGTAATTCTGTCAGAAATCAACGAGATCAAATTGCTTTGTAACACCACGAATCCTTTAGGACGAGTGGTGTTACCTCAAAGCAATTTGATCGAGTTTAAGATTTCTGACAGAATTATCGATAGTATTGTGAGAATTATTGAGATAATTTGATGAACCAACAAAGTAAAAAAGTTCCATTGTCGTGAATTCTTCAATAGTTATAGATTTTGCCTGATAGACATGAATTCTGTCATACTGGCATTCATATTAGTAGCAAGATGATATGTTCTCCGTTGTTGTTTGGTACATGGTTGCCATGACAAAGTGGTATAGTTGTCGTCAAACATATAAGATAAATAAAAAAAGGCGCAAAAAATGGTCGATTAGCATGAAATTGACTCCCATGCCGCCAACCAGGGTCGGACTTGTACATATGCCGCTAAATATTGTGATGCGTGCAGATTATTCAAGTTAATTTAACAAAAGCACTGTAACTTTTGTATTCAGAATCATCCATTTTTATAATTATTAGTATCCTTAGATTGGGTAAACAACTGCCCCGTCGAAATCTAATTTGCTAATAGCTGGGCGTACCGCAAACAGCTGTGATTTCTATTATAACTACGCCCGACCCTGCATGGAAAAAACATTCCTAATTGCTGTGCGGGCCTTTACATCTTCCGCGCTAAGTGTTACGTGGGGGCGATAGGTGGAATAATTTGAATAAAGGTAGAGATGTCAATAATTTTATTTATTGATTCAGTGCGATTTTAGTCTGAAAAACTGTTTGGTTATTGACAAAATAGGAATTAATTTCCTGGTAGTTTCCTGAAGTTATGTAAGTATTGATATTGACTCACACTGATTTTAGCCAATATTCTCATGTGATTACCATATACGGTGTGTATGGCGTGGTACTATGCATTTTTGGAAGAAATATATATTTTGTGATTGGTTTTTTTGGAGGAAATGTGAGGACTAGCACAATATTTGCTCATACAGGATGATTCCTAAGGTGAACCGGTCCTTTCATTAATTTCTCACATTGCACAGAAATTAATGGCTATAAGTGAACATGTAAAAGACAACAATTCGTTTTTGAGATGCAGGGCGTTAAAGTTGAAAATTAATATTGAATTTACTTTAATTACTGAAGGATCACCAATCACATACTATTCAAGATATCCAACGAAGGCGATCCATTACATCCAGTGGAAATGAGATATAACCGGATGGTGGGAGTTAGACTGTATGTTTTTCACCCACCCAGCTATTCAGAATATTTTAGGGAGTCACAAAATACCCAAGAGCAGATGAATAAATATTTAATTGTACGAAACAGAATGCCAGTGTCCAATATTGATTATATTCCCAAATTTGATTTTAGGATATGAAAGTGCATTAAATTTTATGTAAGAAATAAATATATGATTGCACTAAAACTTGATAGAAATCACCGATAAAAATCGAGAAAACTATATTTGGCACCAAAATTTAATGTAATTGTGTCGGATGAAAAGTCCGTTCAAGACACCCATATGATAAATATAATTTTGGAATTTTAACACAATTGATTATTGACATACCACACTGAGAGCTTCAATCAGAAAAAAATCACACATTGTGCATATCATCTATTAGAAAATCTTCAAACACGAAAGTATTATTCCAGTTCAAAGTGAAGTGATTTTTCGCAATAAAATCTGTATAAATAATGATAGCGTGGCAACGCACTATTCAATCTGAAAACATAGAATTACAGAGAGTTCATATAAATGAAACACAGAGCGATCAATTGGAAAGTTGAAATTAAGTGGGCCCTTCACGTGCAGTTTTTCGTGACTTCCAAAGTGACACTCCATCGCTCCACTCCAAATTCGAACGTGAAGTGTCCACATGCGCCTGGCGCTTCTCGCATCTGACGCGGCGCGAGACGTTCCAACCTTCTTAAACTTCTAGCGCGATTCGAACAGAGGAGTCATCCAAAACTGAAATTCCCGCGCCGCTCCGACTGTAGAGAAGAACAGTCGAATTGAATTGTAACGAGAAGACAGGTATAGTTGCTTCGAGTAGTCTTAATGTGATTTCGGCGCAAGTACCATTTTTGGACCAATACTCTGTGTCTTTCTTCTGGAATCTTCATTTTCTAATTTTATACATGCAATTTTTCTCTTTGAATGTAAAGAATACATCGCGAAAAAAGGCCCACTAGCTATCGAGAAGCTTCGAGGAATGAAGTTGGAGTACTATATTTGAATGTGCGTGTATTTTGGCATGCAACTTCGCTCCGAGAGTGACGCGAAGAGAGTGCGAGTCGGGAATCGAAAAATAACTGCACGTGAAGCTGGCCCTTTTTATTTTCATGGAAGACCATGTTGGTATATGCACTTATTTGAGAATTCCCTTCTCTAGATCACTTTTAAATTATCTGAACAAAAATATCTGAATTCCTGACAATCCAGATGTTGAGTCGTGAAGAATGCAGTACTGAATGAACACCCTGTATATACAAGAATGTCTTTTATTTGTAATTTTTTTGTTGAATAACTTTTACATTAATGATAAATTGAATCATTATACTGCATATATTTTTTGAATTACTCGTATCTATGTACTTAGTATCGATCTCTAGTATACTCATTAATCTAAGTAAAATTGGATTTATTAATCCTCTGTCAATAATGAATTTGATGCAATTGAAAAATTCTTTACCCATGGCGAAGTTACCTATAAGGCACTAGCTATTTCAAACTCTTGCACCACTTGCCCCCACATTATGTGGCACGTTCCAGGGAAAGATAAGACCATTTTTTGCGGCTTTTTTTATTTATCTTATATGTTTGACGACAACTATATTACCGGCTCGAAAGGAAGGAACTGCGTATTATCGAGGCATACGTCCCTTATGTGACCTAAAATATTGCAAGAAAGGAGGATTTGACACTTAAACAGACAAAACAGAGCCGCGAATATTTCTGTCTTAACATGAATAGACGTGTTTACCTTAATTTCCTCTAATATCACACATCAGGTGACTTCAATTATGGAATTTTATTGGCGCAGCCATGTGTGAATGAAATAATCGCAAATATTTCCCTCCCATATAAAATTTGTTAAGAGGAATGCAAGTATCGAAAAATTACAGCGGAAATTTCCCTCACGTGTAAAAACGTCCATAAGAGGAATGCAATTACCGCTGGCTCACAGCGATAATTGCACTGTAGTGACGCGTTTCGCGTCACGGTAGTGCAATTATCGCATTAGATGTCAATTCAAGTGAAGTCGCGCGATTTTAATGTCAGAAGTGAGACTTCAAATGTGTCATCTACCTACAAGTGTTCATATAAGAGTGAGGTGTGAAATTTCCTACCGAATACCACTCGTGCATTGAAAATTAACCAGATAATTCTGAAAAAAACGTGTTTTTTTTTTATAAAAAACCGCACTCGGTTATTTTTTTCGTTGTTTCAAAAAATTTGCTTTGAAACAACGAAAAAAATAAACTCGTGCAGTTAAAAAAAAACACGTTTTTTTCAGAATTATCGGTAATTTTCAATACACTTGTGGTATTACCCCCGGTAATTGCACTGCGGAGCGATAATTGCACTGCGGAGCGATAATTGCACTGCGAAAACATTCCGTCGGCATGACACCAATAACAACAACACTGACGACAATACCGATAAATGTCAGATATACTTCAAAAAGAGAAAAAATGCTCGTTTTAGTCAGTGGTCCATACAATCTATTGAGGAAAATGTAGTTAAAAGTGAAACAGCAGCACATACATTTTGTTTTTCAACTCCAGAAATATTCTACCGAATTACACTCGTGCATCAAAATAAACCTGATCATTTTCCATTCAAGCATGTTGTCAGTAAAAACACTGCATTCGCTTATTTTCATATTTTGTCGAAAGAGCCCGACTCCGAAGGAGGAAATAAACTCATGCAGTTTTTAGAGAACATGCTTTCATGGAAAATTATTTGTAATTTTGATGCACTTGTGTAATTACTTCCGAAAATTCAATCACTTGTGGTATTACTACTGATAATTTTACTCGCCGTATGAAACCCTCCTTTCCTGCAATATAAGGACCAATAAAGGACGTATGCCTCCATAATACGCAGTTCCTAGCATTCGAGCCGGTAATACCACTTTGTCATGACAACCACGTATCCAAACAACAACGGAGAATACAATATCATCTCGCTACTAATATGAATGTCAGTCTGACAGACTTCATGTCTATCAGGCATTATCTATAACTATTGAGGAATTCACGATAATGGAACTTTCTTAATTTGTTGGTTCGTGAAATTATCTCAATAAATACTACTCGTGCTCACAATACTATCGATAATTCTGTCAGAAATCTTAAACTCGATCAAATTGCTTTGAGGTAACACCACTCGTCCTAAAGGACTCGTGGTGTTACCAAGCAATTTGATCTCGTTGATTTCTGACAAAATTACTATCGATAGAATTGCAAGCACTTATGGTATTACCCCCGATAATTTTACTCGCCGTATGAAACCCTCCTTTCCTGCAATATTAGGACCAATAAGGGACGTATGTCTCGATAATACGCAGTTCCTTCCTTTTTGAGCTGGTAATACCACTTTGTCATGGCAACCACGTATCCAAATACCAACTGAGAATATAATATCATCTTGCTAGGTGCCACTAATATGAATGTCAGTCTGACAGACTTCATGTCTATCAGACTCTATAATTATTGATTAATTCACGACAATGGAACTTTTTTTACTTTGTTGGTTCGTGATATTATCTCAATAAATACTTCTCGTGCTCACAATACTATCGATAATTCTCTCCGAAATCTTAGACTCGATCAAATTGCTTTTAGGTAACACCAGTCGTCCTGCAGGACTCGTGGTGTTACCAAGAAATTTGATCTCGTTGATTTCTGACAGAATTACTATCGATAGTATTGCGAGCACTGGTGGTATTACCCCCGATAATTTTACTCGCCGTATGAAACCCTCCTTTCCTGCAATATTAGGACCAATAAAGGACGTATGTCTCGATAATACGCAGTTCCTTCCTTTTTGAGCTGGTAATACCACTTTGTCATGGCAACCACGTATCCAAATACCAACTGAGAATATAATATCATCTTGCTAGCTGCTACTAATATGAATGTCAGTCTGACAGACTTCATGTCTATCAGGCTCTATAATTATTGATTAATTCACGACAATGGAACTTTTTTTACTTTGTTGGTTCGTGAAATTATCTCAATAAATACTTCTCGTGCTCACAATACTATCGATAATTCTGTCCGAAATCTTTGACTCGATCAAATTGCTTTTAGGTAACACCAATCGTCCTGAAGGACTCGTGGTGTTACCAAGAAATTTGATCTCGCTGATTTCTGACAGAATTACTATCGATACTATTGCGAGCACTCGTGGTATTACCCCCGATTATTTCACGCACTTGTCAAGTTCGGATTATCGATAATACCAAACTTGACTCTCTATGTAAACCAATTAGCAATTGATACAGAACAATAAAAACCTTTAATAGTAATAGTGTTTTTCCCGAACAAAAAATAAGACGTGGATTCATGGGTTTCAAAGCCTCTACTCCTAACTCCAAAAAAATTATTCAATGATTACTACTATTATTCAATGATTACTACTTGAAAGATAGTATCTACCGCAAAATCTTGAATCAGGCAAAAGAATTATATATATATATATATAAAAGAAACTTGAAGAGTCATGCATGATCTTAGAGGAAAGGCAGCAACCTCAATGAATCCTAACACTCTTAACTCACGCTATTCGCGAACACCACGGAGTGGGCGACATCTACATTTTGAAATTTGCTCGCAAAACTCCGGGAAAACAAACATTCAGCCATGAGATCTAGTGTTAATAAATTGTTGATTATTTCTTAGTTGGTTTGATTTTTCTGATTTAATGCATGGCTTTGATATGACTGGTAAGTCAGAACAATTTTGTTCAGTGTCGCAGTGCAAGAGTTATTCATGTGCAAATGTGTCCAGAAACTAGATATTAGTAAAAAATATGGGGAATTAGAATGAGAATCGGGAAGCCAATTGGTAAATAAATGTGAACACTTAATTTTGGAATATTTCACAACTAGTAAGAGAATTTTTGTTTGTAATTGATGTGTACTCCACAATAATATTGAAAAAAACACAAGTTTATTATTTATTTATTATTTATAATTCACAATAGTAAATTCGTAAAAAATAGTAAACTATAACATTTTCCGTATATTCAAGAGAACCCCTCTCTTTGCTCTACTCAATACTGTCCGGGTTCATTCTCGTATGTCCATTGAGTTATCTAGTGTTGTAACTAACAAGTTTCCACACTTTGCGTAAATCTAATTATCTTCTACCCTCAAGAGGCAAGACATTAAAACGATTGATTAAAAGGGATCATTCCAAAAACTCCTTGCTCAACATTCTCTACCTCACAAAATAAAACATGATTACTGCCCCCCTTTGACTACTCTTTCCGCTTAACTACTGAAATATCAGCCAAATAAAACTTCACCACAGGCATTTCTAAAGAAGCACTCGAAATTTGAAAGTTAGAAGTAAAAATTCAATAATAAAATTCAAGTCAACAACTGTCAACTCATAGATACATGACGTTTGCTTCGTTTTCCCGGAGTTTTGGTGCGCCACCTGGTGCCAATGGTGACCGCGAATTATAACTATACTAATATAACCATGGATTACAGCTAACAAATACAAGCACTTTGAGATTGAATTCTATTATAATAGCATGAAAAGGAAAAATAGATCCGGAATTGATGAAATATCAGCAAACTCTCCCTGATTCAACACTATCCGTACCTGTAAGTCTAATAAATGAACCATTCACAACTGGAGAATTCCTGGCTTTCCCAAAAACTTCATTAATTATACTTACCCATAAATATATGGAGGATGAGACTCTGTAGACCCAAGTAATTACCGCCCTATTGCACTCATACCCACTTTAGCAAAATTAATTGAAAAACTGATAAAAGCTCGAATGCAAGAATACTTAAAAATGAATAATACACTAGGGAAACTTTGCGTTTCAAAAAGTGTACAAACGATGCTCTCTTCTCCTTCACGGACAAGGTGTACTCGGGGCTAAATAATGGTCTGCTGCGGTGTTTTGCGATTTCTCCAAAGCATTCGGCAGCGTGATCCACAAAATACTGCTGCAGAAGCTGCTACACTATTATTTCCCATTTAACAACCTTCATTGGTTTGAGACCTATCTAACAGGTCGTGAACAAGCGGTCAAAACTTATATTTTGTCAATTACCTCACATATAAAGTCCACAAGGAACAGTCCTTGGGCCTCTTTTATGTCTACTCTACTTATATGATATGAGGCGCGTTCTGTTTTCACGTCGGACTGCTCAGATTAGTCTGCATCGTTCGTTTATTGAAACTGATTGTAGGGGAGGTAAATCTTGATCGATCGGTTTTTCAAATCCGTTCAGTCCGAAATTGATCTGTTTGCTCGAAGAATTTCCGAAGACGAGTACGATTAACTTGAAAGTGTGAGGTTAATAATAATTTAATTGTCCGAAAACAAAACTAGAATTGTTTTTTGAAAAAAATAACGATGCAAAGGACCCCGCACAAATCAAATGCGAAATGGATCCCTGTCAAATTGTCTGAAATTTGGATATGTTGTAGTTTATACCCTTCTGATCAAAAGTCACCATTGGCCCGAGACCTAAAAATGGACAGTTATTTAGGTATCGAAAGTCAAAAGTTGCAACTAGTGCAAATATCTCAAGCGATCTCATTTGATTTTGACCATGTATAATGGCGATGACTTTGTTTCTACTAGTTCATCTCAATTTATTTTTCACCAAATATTAACACAGCGATGATAGCAGAGAAATTAAGTACGTTTGAACGCTTCGCTTTGCTCCACTATACCAGCGCGTAAACATCTATGCAGCACGCATCAGTATGAGTGTTCTAACAAAAAAAACATTTGTTTGTTTACTTCGCGTTGCTCTCTGCTCTCATCACTTCTTTGCTCGCTGATCCAGTATGTGCTCGGCCTTACATCGAAGACTCTGATAAAAACTGGGAATTGGGTTTTTCGAAGCAACTACCATTAAAGCAGCCAGCTTCTCTACAAATATTGGAGATAATAGTTCGCATTCTAATACCTTGACTATAACATTTCAATTTTAATAAAGAGATTGTTATTTCACAGATTCATTGTTATGGCGAAACAAAGTAAGAATTGAAAGCTATTATTTATGAACCACTAGTGAGTTATGAACTATAAATCAATAATGACTTATGAATTGAATATCAAAAATTTAATTAATGATAATTTATTTGAAAGTGTTGGATGTAGTACACATTCAACAACCGAATAATGAGGGCTATTCCCACGAAAATCACACAAACGAGTGTTGTAACATCTGAGTGAGTAATAACCATTATACGCTTTGTGAATTCCATGCTTTATGTTCAAAAGTATTTCATTTATAAAACATAAATATAAACACCTATCGAAAATTATTTTAGTAACAAGGAATGTAAAGACGTGTTAACATTCGAGGTGAGCGAGTACGAGCCGAGGCTTGTCGCTTGCCGAGGATGTTAACAGTCGATACATTCCGTGTTACTTATTACGTTTCTCCCGCTGCTTGTTGGCATTTCTCAAAGTTTACCTGGATTGAAGTTTGTTTTCTTACCCTTCCTTCATGATTATTCGTTCCGTTATTTCATTCTAAGTTGCTTGTGCGTGTAACTAAGTTACCGAATAAACAGACAACAATAATATTCAAAATGTCGGGGCGTGGCGCAGTGGTTAGAGCGTCCGACTCTGAGTCGAAAGGTCCGGAGTTCGAACCCTGGTTGGGCTGGGATTTTTTAATTTAATTTAACAGATTAAATTATTAAAATCTTGTGGCTTGACAGTGCTGCTCCTAAAGTGGCGTATGGAGTTAGTAACAAGGCCTATAAAGAACACGTGGCTAATGACCATAGCAGTCGATGCCAAAACACCAAAGAAAAAATAATAATATTCAAAAAGTCTCATGACCTAAGAATTGATATAAATGAAGCTGAAGGAATTACTTGTCAAAGTCATTATTACCCTAGGCATGTACATGACACTATTTACATTCCGTTGTCAAGATGAATTAGTAAACGAATGATATAGGCCATTTACCTGTTTTGTTGCTAAGCATGTGTGGACTATTTACAGTGTCAGCAGCGGGAAAACAATATTATTAGAAGTAACACGCTTACGCAATTAACGCTATTATTATTATTATTATTATTATTACGCTTTATGATGCCCACAATGACGATGACTCAATTTTTTTCAAGGTCAAATAGAATAACATTTTCAAAAAATGACGATGTTTTTTGCATCAATAATTACCAATCCATAAAAATTTTGTACACCCATTTTACCTTTTAATTTGTAAGGTAGGAAGGAGATTTTCTGTGGCACTAGCCGATAATTTTAAAATGACGTCATCTGTTCTAAATCGGATTCAACAGAAATATCTGTAATAGAATGAACCAATAAGAACTAACAAAGATAATTTCGAGAGTTGTCACTATCGTGGCAGTATTGGACAAAACGATTGAGTAAAATTATTCAATCGAACTGTCATTTTTTATTCAATTAATAAAAATAATAATAATCATATTTTCCATTAGATAATTTACAAAAAATTATAGGATTAGTCATTTATAAAATAGTAATAAATTCAGGAGAACTCTCCTGCACTATAAAAACATTTCTCAAAAAAAAATTTCTTAACCTACATTTGAACACAGAAATATTACTGCTTTTCTTGATTATGGTATGCGGAAATTTGTTCGGCAACATTTGTCCGACAGAAATTTGTTCGACATCATTTGTTCGTAAAATATTTGTACGTGCGGAAGTTTGTTCGAACGGAAATTTGTTCGACCAGCGCTTGTTCGACCTACATTTTATCGAAAATTTGAGAATTTTATTTAAAAAAGCTGTAATGCAACAAAGTAAGCAATATTATAAAATAGCAGTTACCCAAACTAAAGAAAAGTTAAATAATATCTAAGACAATAATATTCTGAACAATAATAACCTTCCAACTTGCGAGCTAGGTTAGTTCGTTCAGGTTAGATCAGACTAATAAAATACTACCCTCAGAAGAATTTTCACCTTAACTTCCAAGCTCCCAACTTGCGAGCTAGGTTAATTCGTTTACTTTAGATCAGAATAATAATTTAGCAATTGATTTATTTCCAACTCAAAACGTAAATTTACAAACAGGTACGTTAAATAATTTAATTTCGAAACTAACTGTTTACAGTGAGCTTTCTAGTCCAAAAACTCGTCAAAATGAATGCCTAAATATTTTATCTGTTCGGGACTGCTCTGTAAAATATGATTATTAAGAGCCACCATCACCGAAAAGTCGAATTTCTTCCTCATCCCCTCCAGCTCAGGTTTGTTGGGATGGGGTGGGGGTGGATATAATGAACTCGATGAACATTGGCACCACAGCACCTGTCCGTTCTCGATTACAGCGCCAATCAGGTATAAATTTCCCGATCGTAGAATCCGTTTCTTGCAAAAACCATTGATTTCAAGGAAGAGATATTTTTTGTATGGGCTCAGTGGTCCCATAAGAATTCCGGAAACTCTCAATTTTTTCAATTCATCATGTCATTTAAATTTTTTTTCTTAAAAATTATCATAACCAAAAATCACTGAGGTTTCGGAATTTACACAAAAACATTGAGTAATGCAAAAAAAATTAAAAAATTTTCAAACGAAAACTGTGGGCTTAAAACAAATTTCCGTTTTACCAAGGTAGTGTTTGCTCTTAACATCATCTAACTTTAGTCGTGGCATTTTGTTCTGGTGATGGTGAAATTGAATAATTTGGGTCTTCAACATGGAAGAATATATCATATTGTTATTGAATTAATGGGATGCAAGTGCAATTGAATTGCTATATTTTTCAACTATGGTAACTTGATCAGGAGCAGACATAATCAATGAAAAGTCATCTGCAGTAAAGTGAGTTTCCTCGAGAGCAGTTTCAATTCGATCAACATATATAGTAAAAATAAAATTGATCCTAATTAGACCCTTGTGGTACACCTATTTTGATAGAAACTGACTCGGAGTTGATTTTAGTTATTCCATTATTATGACAATATTGCAAAGAGACATATTTTGTCTCGATCTTTTGAAAAAGATGAAATCCAATTAAAAGAGACCCCTATATATAACACCATAGTTTTCCAGAGATAAAAGGAGTTTAATATGATTGACGCAGTCGAATACCCTGCTTAAATCACAAAATATTACAGAAGGGCACTCGCCTGCCTCAATAGAGTCAATGATTGAATTAAACAATGGTATTAAAGCCGTATTAGTTGATTTATTTGATCGGAATCCATGTTGGTTTTTATTTAGTAGTAGTAGTAGTAGTAATGTATAGCATATTATGGTGGATTTATAAACTCAACTAAACTAAAAATTTGTACTTAACAATTAGGAATGAATAATTAGCAATTAATGTCTTTATAAACTTCAATTGAAAAATTATGTTTGGGCTTGATTTGGCGTTCAAAGCAGAACTAGCAGAAGCCAAATGTCTTATAAACCTAAGAGGTTTTCGAGATTAGTCACAGGGACTTTGAATTATCATCATTTTCATAAAAACTGGAAACAGTGCACAAAAGAGTCAAAAATGGCAATAAAATGTATTGTTGTGCAGCCAGGGGTCCTATTTTCAATTGTCTACTTCTCTATGTGACATTCGACATTGAACATTCGGACATTTCCAAATTCTGAATAGTTGATTGAAATTAAGTCGCTAATTATTTCTTTATTATTTTACAGCACACAGACTACAAAGTATCCATTCAGCAACTTCCTGAAAAAGGCTTTGTTCTTCAGTTCCCCAGGTCGAGTCATTTGGAGACTTTTTCTAATATCATGAAGCAGCAATGCACCAGCAGCATAGTATCATATTTGGATTCTCTTAAGATTCACATCAAATCAAAAATTCCTCCGAGTGAACCAGCCGCCTACTGTGATATCTACAAGCAAGTACTTCACGAGTACTTTGAACTCACCAAGTTCTATCTCAACCTGAAGGAGTGCCGTCTGGCGCGTGACTTGAGTAAGATTCACGTTTCCATTGAAGATGAACAGAATAGAACACACTTTGTGGAGATAACAGTTAATTATGATAGGAAAGATATTTTTCAAATCACTGATTATGACATGCCACAAGACAAAGATACGTTCAAGGCATCTTCAAATTTGAGGGAAGTATTTGACCAGTTTCATCGTTTGGTGGATATTCTGCAACCTTTCTTCAGTTTGATGGAGATCTTAGATTCTAATTGCTGCATATTGGATCCAGTACAGCCCAAAAGGAGATATAACTATAGAAGAATTTGGATCGGTAGGTATTCATAATAAATTTACGTGTTGAATCAAGTATCTTGAATTTTATAACACTGAAGTAAAGACGATAAGATTGTTACAGATTCAATTACACTCTCGACATGTTTCGCTAACACTGGCTTTATTAGAACAATATTTTTTTTTGAAACCTAACTTAGTTAAATACAATTTTAATTAATTAGGGTAGTGGGAATCTACTTATTGATAGCAAATACAATGTAAACTAAAACCAGAAATCTAAGAAGGTCATAAATCGATATTATCCGACGACCCTCATTATTATAGTTTATCCAATCTCAGTTGAATGAGCTGTAAAACCGGATTGACACGTCAATGACTTCGCCTCTTTGAACGTACTTGCTGACCATAGGCGGAGATATTTTCTCTTACTTGGGTATAACTTTGCGTATAGCTTGCTGTATAGAAATTTGCGAATATCATCTTGTTCTTATAATGAATAGAATTGAAGGATTGCGCGTGTATGGGTACGGGACGTTCCTCGTAACTTATTGACAAGTTATCTGACACACCAAAAACAAGTCATTCAAAAAAATAGAATAAGAAAACATCAGGAAACATTGATAATTTATTTGCTGGTCCGAATATTTTATATACACATCAAAGTCGTGGCAAGACTCAATCATCATAATCCTCCGAATCACCCATGTTTATGATTACTGGTTGAATTGATGGCAAAAGGAAATATTCACGTTCTTTTGAAATCACATGTAAAATGCATTTTGTCCAAAGATCTTTATTATGTTCTCCTAACATTTTCTACTACTTCTCCGCTTAGATTTGGACATTGATTGGATTTTTTTTTATAAATGCCCAAACCAATTCAATGGGGTTGAAAACACAATAATACGGAGGTAAACTCAGAATGTTTACAAAGTTCATCAATAATATATTCTTTTTCAAAATTTTCATTTTTAATTATACGTAGTAATACCTCCTTCGTGGCTTTTTGGGGAATATTCAGTTTTTTATAAACTATAAATTCCAAAATGTCTCTTTTTTTGTTGCTTTCGTTGGTATTTCTATCTTTTGGAGCGGGTGGTATGACGCATTATCCATTACAATAACAGAAATTAGTGTTATATTTGGTAATAATTGATCACTGAACCATTTTTCGAGTAAAGTTGCAGTCATATCCTCATAATAATCTGCTGAACATTTTTTTATTTGTTTTGCTGACAACAGCAACGCGTTCGGTACAAAACCATCTTCACTACCCGCGTGTACAATAATTATACGTTTTCCTCTGGAACATGGTGCTTGGAGACAACAGTTTTGGGAGTTATCTACCCATCCATACCGAATCACATCATGACTATTGAACCAAGTCTCGTCAAGATATACTATATGTCTCATCGATTTCCGATGTTCTTTTATTTGTCGCAAGTAATATTGCCTTTGCAGACCGAGCCGGAGTGATTCCATTATTGCCATTCGCTGATTTAGTTTTCTGTGTTTGAAACCACAGTCTAAAAGAATTTGGCGAAGTGTTTCCTGCGACTTTTGTGTATACTCAGGATAATCTGATAATTTGTTTTTGATTGATTCCAAAGTAGGCACTCGTTTATATAAATCATAATCTTGCCTTCGAAGAAAATTTTTTGTGACCTCATCAACTTTGTTTAATTTCTGATCTTCTCGTTTTCTTTTACAATAATGATCTACAACATCCCCTTGTTTAACCACTCTGTAAATAGTTGAATGCCCCAAACTGGTGAGATGAGATATCCTTCCGAAAATTTCACATTTGTCGTTTATTTAATATTTAAGATTTTTATATATATTTAGAACAAGTCTTTGAGTCTGTACATGAAGATCTTTGTTTTTAAATTCCCATTGTTCATCCGGTTGTGAGTCTTGTTCCTCACGTTCTTCAAATTGTTCATCAGGTTGTGAGTCTTGTTCCTCACGTTCTCCGAATGGTCGCCAAAATGCCATGTTGCAACACTAAATACACAAACGTTTATACTAAAACTTTAATGTTGATTTTCTCACTTTTAGTTTAAAAAACCACGACATATGTTTTGCAAATACAATAGATTCTTCAAGTAGAAGTATACTGAGTTATACTATTACAATGTCCCTCTTTTATATTCCCAAAATGTTAATTAATTTGGGAACAGTTTTATACCTATTTTCGGATAACTCTACAATAACAAATAGTGTTTGTCAATAATTAATTACATTTACACCTAGTCTAACGGCAAATCAAATTAATTAGAAAGAAAATATTGAGTTCTGTTTGATCGTTCATTAAGTACGCTACGGTTCTTCTTTTCATAAATATCACCAGGCTGTCGGACAGCAATAAAAATATTAAGAGGTGATTTACGGTAATTTATGCAACAGGCGGTCAGCGCATTACTGATTGCTTTCCACGCTTCGAACGGTTACACGTAAAATATACTCAATCTGGTCTACTGTTTTCTTTATATATGGAATAATATTTATTTAATTTTCCGTTTTCATCCTTCATTCGTTATTACACCATGTGCTATTTTGAACTGAATGAAGTAATATTCAACTGAGATTGGATAAATTATACCTATTGTTTGAAATATAGATAAGCAATAAAAGTGTGTCCCTTGAAAGATACCCAGGTCCGGATTAAAATATCTCATAAAATGGATTGGCATTTTAATAATAGTGGGCTCTCCATTATTTTTGGATTTTGTTGACAGTTTTGTAATTGAATTTATTTGATAATAAAAAATCTCCTAAGGTTGATTTAGAACCATTGGTAAGGATATGTTTAAATGTCTGTAACTAATAAAATTTACTTACCTGGTAACCAGACGTTCAGTACTAATGCATGGTCTATCAACCTTCTTAAATATTAAAATAACATGCATGAAATTTCACTAATGACAATTGCAGGTATGAAATTTCCTAATGACATATAGCTTCCATTAGGGAGCATTTGAGTAGTTACTAGTGAGATAATTAATTATAGGTGAATTGTAAGCACGTTACAAGTATATATTTTTTGTGTAAATTGGAAGATTTTATTTCCTCTTTATTTATCATTCATGATGAATTTACACATATTAAATGCCACCACGATAGAACAATAATAAGTAACCCTATTTTAAAAAGAAAGAACCGAAAAGACTCTGGAGGATCAAGGAAACTTGATGGCTATGAATTGTGATGTAGATATAAATCGAAGAACAATATATGCCTTGTATGAAGAGCAAATTGAGCCTAGATATTTGTAACAGCTTAAAGAGAATGAAACTGATGTCCAATGTTGTAGAGAAACTTTGAGGAAGAAAAGCTCACTACAGTAGCAGACAAATAATAATGAAATCTGTGCACTTTAAGAAATGGAGATTTGAATATTTATTAGCAATAAATAGTGGCCAGGGCAGGTACAACTCTGCGTAGAATCGACCGCCTGCTGATACTTCAAGTGGTTGGTGATTATTTATGACCTTCTTAGATTTTTGGTCGTACTTTACCTGGAAATTTCTTTAATAATTACTCATTAAAATAAATTCAGTAAAGGCGAATTATTGATATCAAGTTGGTCTTCAAGTAGAAATTTGAATTCTTCAGTTTATTAATTTCTTGGAATTCAAAGTAATTGAGCTTGCACCTTTCTTTTCGACATGAAGAATTTCGAAGTTTTCATCTAAGTTATGGCATTCTTCTAAAATATGGTATATGCTAAGCATATTTTAATTTACTTTCTTCTTTACATGACTTTTGAGATGTTCATGTATTCAGCTTTTGAATGGTCTACCTGTCTGACCTACATATACTTTTGTCTCTATGTGACATACTGAATACTACCATGTCACTTTTGTCACATTTTGTAACCCAATTTATTTATTTTTCCAGAGGGCTATGGATACCTTCAAATAACTAACTTCAGTCATACATTTTTTTAAAATACAACTTCAGTATTGCCGGTCAAAATGTATTTATTTTTAAATTTCGATCACTCATATATTTCAATTGGCAACATGGTGGCTTGTCGAGTTAGGAAAAAATATCATTGTATTACGATAAAGAAATTCAAAATGGGTTTCCAATGAAAACTCAGTGTTGACAACTAAATATTTTTGCAGTGAATGCCATTTTGTTTTATATTTTTGACACATATCAATAGACAAGGAACAGTACCTAAACTAGAAGGTTCATATATATTTTTGTTTTTTAGGGGAAAATATTTCTATGATAGTTACAGTGGATCCATCAAATGTTTCGAGGATGCCTGAAATCAAATTCTTGGGTCCTGAAAGTTTGGTGGAAGCTTATCGGACCACAATAAATAGTAACCTGGAAAACTGGGACCAAAATAACGATACTCTTTCTGAAATTCTTCATTTGATAGGTATGAGCCAATTCCCACAAAAAAGTGTCAGCAAAAATGCCGAAGATGATGTATTGTTGATGAGCGGCGATTGTAGCATTTGTTTTTCTTCTCGATTGAATGAGAAACTACCGGAGGTTATTTGCAAAAACAAATTCTGTGAGAATTGCTACCATGTGGAATGTTTATATGAGGTAATATATCCAAGATTTTATATATTCCGTTCACATCGTATTTTGCTATGGAGATAAGGTGGCGAACTGAGAGAGAAAACCAGAGTTCTGTTTTGATATTAATGGGTAAAAAATGCCGATTCAGGTTAAAATATCAAGTCAGAATACATAGTAACTTCGAGGTTTCTTGCTTCTTTCCTTTTCGAGCTGTTAGCTGATGATGTGTTGATTTGAAAACAGGTGAATATGTTCAGCTGGTGGTATTTTTACTGCCAAACAACATGAATTCTCATAATTCAATAAGTTATATATGCATTTTTTGCTCTTTGAGCAGTAAAGCTATGGTAATTTTGCGTTTCATCTGCAAATGGCTGAATATTTAGAGTCAAGAGATTAGATGAATCAATCGAAATTATAATTGCTCCAAAGATTGACACTTGTGCTACACCTGATTTGAGTGTCAATATATTTGAACTTCTTATAGAGAGTGGAGACCTGTTGAGTTGCTAAATATAGTACCTGTGAAAAGTTCAAGATAGAAAGTGAAGACACTTTAGTAAGCTACCGTGAAATGGAATTGACGATGATGGGCAATGGCATGAAGTCAGGCTAACATCCATTTCCTAAAGACATCAATTGTTTTGGGACACGTTCTAGTACTAATAATACTGGATTTGCAAAAACAACAATCTGTTTTCAAACAAACCTACCCACAAAAAAGGCAGCACAACAAAAAATATTAACTAATTTCAATATCAGGACCAGACTTAAAATAGCGATTGACAATTTATATACAGTGTAAATTGCCAATGAGGAAAACAAAATTGGGATACACACACCCACAACAAAAATGAAATTATTCAAACCAAAAAAAAGTTATTTTATTATGAAAACCGAAACTTCTAGATACTGTTAAAGCTGATACTACAGATTATTGAACTATGAACTATTAACCTTTTCTGACATGTCTCATGTTCCTCAGGTATATTATCTGAAACGTTAACAAATTCGCAAACTGACTCTAAATAAACTTTTAATATTTTTATTTGTTTCTTTTTCAGTGGTTGATGTCTGTGAATGCCAGAAGATTCTTCACTGAAGTAATTGGAAATTGTCCAAATTGCGAGAAAACTATATCGTGTCCAATTCCAGACTAGATATACATGTCATTGGTGAAAATGTATATAATTATAGTCCATATGATGCCTTACAAAAGTCTTTATTGCTGTATTATCATAACTATGCCATGTTTAGTGACCAATTTGTACTTTTTATTTTCGAGTATTGCCTGATAATTTATGAATTTACTTTATGAATTTTTGTATAAACCGGTTCAATTTCATTTCTCCTATTCACCAAATCTGTATCATGACCTGGAGTATATACCGGGTGTCCGCGGAAGGTGGATCGCCTCTAATATTTTCTTGTTTTAAATGCAATGGAATGAAATTTGGACGATCTGTAAGACATGAAACTTCGTTTTTTGACATGTGACTCGGCTTCAAGTAACTTCCGGTTTCACCGGAAGTGATTTATACTTTCGATTTTTAAATGGGATACCTGGTATATTTTCATTTCTATTGTCTCTATATGTTACTCTTAATACATCAATGTATCTGTTGTCCCTTTTTGTAACAAAATTCAAAGTATTTTTTTTACTTTGATTTTTCTTTAAATCTATAAAATTTGATTTTTAAATTGGTATTACTGATTTTTTTTCCTTTGGCGACATGGTGGCTTGTCGGGTCAGGAAAAGAGAGCATTTATTACGATTAATTTCATACCGCATACTATTAGGTTTCAAGCAAACTTCCTTTAACAAAATTTTACGTTAGGTCTTTCTTAAAATGAAGTATCTTTTGCAATTAAAATAAAATCGAATATCCTATGACCAACACAACTGATGAAACAAAATCATACATCTAAAACCTATAACATATTTCCTTACATACTTAAATAATATTGAAATTTTTCGGCTTATAAACTTATCGTAGTAAATTGATTCGTTTGTCCTTCTACACTTGTTTCTATTTCCTTGAATTCGGATTTTTAATTTTTTTTTTCATCTTCAGAGGTTAAAACTTAAGTTTTAACCTTCTTTAACAAAAGTTGTTTTAAACCTAATAGTGTGCGGTTTCAAATTAATCACAATTAAAATAATTTTTTCTTAACGCGGCGAGCCACCATGTCGCTATTTGAAAAAAATTGGTAAACCCAATTTAAAAATTAAATTTAACATATCACATACATATTTTGACCGAAAACAGTAAAGTTGTATATTTTTCAAATTTTTAGGGCAGAGATTAGTGATTTGAACGTATCTACGGTCCTCTAGAATAAAAAATAAATTTCAAATTAAAAAAAAGTTTGGTTACAGTTGGAGCGTTTTATTGTAGGCAGAAATGTTCTACTCGTAGAAGTAGAATTTGACATAGCTGTTTTTTTGACATCAAATATATCTACTTTTTATACTTTCACTACGATCGTAATTAAAGTTATAGATGAAATTGTTCAAGTATGTATAGGTTGTACAACGAGTTTTATTTATATAATAAAGAAGGTGGTTTTATATTGATTCTCAATTCATTTAAAACCTCTTTTGTACCTCAGTTTTAAAATCGTATGCTAAAAAAATATACAAATAGATACAAAAAAAGAAGATGATGACCCCGAAAGTAAGCGTTAGTTCAAAAATACCAGTGGGATACGATATAGAAGTGTCTAATCGATGTATGTATCACGAATAGAGAAAAATTGTCCAGTTACATATCAAAAAAATAATTTTCAGTTCCTATTTTGTTCCCAACCTTCGAATATGCTCCTATTTTCTAAATATTATTCAGGCTTATTTGCTAGTTCACTCAAAGCTGCCTTGAAAGTGGAAGCTGTGAAGGCTTAGGTATCACTTCTTCATGATAATTTTTCTGAACAAGTTTTCTGAGTGAAAATTATTCAAGGAATTCACATATATGATGAGATTATTATTGCACTTGTTATATTCCCGCCTAGATCGAATCTTCGAATAGATATAATTCTTCCATTGTCTATTTGGGCTGTGGTAGTTGTTAATGTAAGAAAATTATTCATATTGAATATATCATTATTCATAGTAATGAAAACTATGTTTCAAACTTTTTACAAAGATTTAGGAAATTTTAGAATTATCTGACTTCTATTGGAAACCCTGAAATTACGTTTTTATGGAACTCTACTTCTTCTACTAGTAGATGTAAATTCTAGTGGTCAATAAAACGTAGCTAGTGACAAGTAATACATGGTTGTATTCAGAAGGTCAAATGGAGGAAAAATAAGTGGAAATATAGCAGGTGTCCCATTTAGATCGAAAGTTGCTGTCAATTCCGGTGAATCCGGAAATTGTATGAAGCTGAGTCAATTGTCAAGTCCACTATCTGCAAAAACAAAAAAGTTATGGGGGCTTGCCACTTTCCGCGGATACCCGGTATACAACCGTCATGAGGTAATCGTTCCCTCGAGAAACAAGTCAAGAATTCAATGAGCCTTTCCACACCCGACTTCGAACGCTATAACGTTTTTATGTTGGTTATTTGTATCTCTTGATCGTGGTTCTTTGATGTTGTATTACTCACTGGCGTTAGCAAAACAGATTTGTTTGTTTATGTGACTTATTGTTTATCCCACGGTTTATTAATAAAATGCTGGAATATGGAATTTTTTGTTTTATCTTAGAACATACTTTAATATGTTTTTCAGATAGTTGATTTTTAAGGGTAGGTATTATAATTATATTTCACCATTTAGATTTGCTACTGATCTTTGATTTTGCTCAAACTTTTAATTTGCAATAATTAACTGTTCATACATACGTGCTAAAATAAATATTTGTTCCCTGAATTTGGTTTGTTTTATTTTCCTCACCTATAACTTATTATTGACTATCTACCTGTTGGTATACCTGCAACAAGTTTGTTTTGAAATGTTATTCATGTTTTCGATATTTCTTCTGGTTCCCTATAATTATTTTCTTATCAAGTTGTTTTTGTTTTTATGTTAATTTTTTTTTCGCTTTCCTCGTATTAACATGTCTGTTTAATATGCTTCAATGCAAACGAAATCGAACATTAATGACCCCTATTTTTTTTTCTTTGGTGTTTTGGCATCGACTGCTATGGTCATTAGCCATGTGTTCTTTATAGGCCTTGTTACTAACTCCATACGCCACCTTAGGAGCAGCACTGTTAATTGGAACGCAACACTGAATCGTGCAGGACTCTCCCCAGTCTAGCCACGAGATTTTAATAATTTAATCGGTTAAATTAAATTAAAAAATCCCAGCCCAACCAGGGTTCGAACTCCGGACCTTTCGACTCAGAGTCGGACGCTTTAAACACTGCGCCACGCCCCGACATTAATGACCCCTATTAATGCTCAATTTGTCATTAATGATCGATTTCTCTGTAAATGCATGATTTTGCGCGTTGCATGGCAACCAGACATAAACGGATTCAGATTTTATGTGCGCTGTAAAATAATGACATATAATTTTCCAATCTAAATAATGAATATTGAAGATAATTTCACGTTGACACCGCCAGATGCTGCAGAAACCGCTAAAGTGGCAGCTTTAAGTTTATTGCCTGATAAAAGCAGAAAAATCTATGAAAAATTTATTATTTTCATTATTATGTATAGCAAGTAATTGTGGAAAATGTAGCAAATACTCAACTCATCAAAACGCGACAATCCGGATGTATAGATCGGGGGTTCGAATCCTGAACAACGAAAATTTCTCAACTTTTTTTTATTTTCTTTCTTACTATCATTAGGTCGACGAAAAAGTATTGTAACTCCTATATTAATATATTAATAGCATCACTTAATAGTTATTTAATTAACTAGTGTAATAATGAAGGCGATTAATGATGAGATATTTTAATGCGTGAGCGAAGCGAGCACCTTAATTTTTGAGATCATTAATCGCATTTTAATATAAGAATTGATTACAATATTTTTCCGTCTACCTCACTCCTGTTGTAATAAAGGAGTTCTGATTTTTTCTGGCAATAAAGTTAAAGATGCTTCTTTAGCAGTTTCCGCAACATCTGGCAACATAAATAAATCGTCAATATCCATTTTTAGCGTCCATAACATCTGAATTAGTTTATGTTTGGTTGCCTATGCAACAATCATGCATTCATAGAGAAATCGACAATTAATGACAAATCGTTCATTAATAGGGGTCATTAGTGGACGACTTCTCGAAATCATGCATTAATAACAAATCATTCATTGATGACCCCTATTAATGAACGATTTCTTTTGCATTGAAATAGTTATTTACCTAACAAGTGCGGAAACTAGTACTTTTCCGCACGCGACGGCAGTTGCACGGACGACGCGGAGCGGAGTTCGGGCAAGCCGTCAAGGTCGGAAAAGACGTTTTCCGCAAGAGTTAGGTACAATGTTTTTCCTACGAGTGTTTTTGTCCCTCTTATTTATGAAAAAAAAAAGGTTTTTATTAAACATGATTTTATAATAATGCTACAAAATGACACATAAGACAGAATAGTTACATAGATCATTTAGTTAGTCCTAAATATCCTCATTTTCAACAATATAAAAATCGTGCGGAAAAGTAAATTTTCAGCACTAGTGCGGAAAAGTAACTTTTCCGCATGATTTTATCTTTCCGCGAGATTTATAATATGAGATCGAATTTATTTGATAATAACTTTCCGATATTCCGTAATTTTCATAAAATTAATTTCAAAATATAAAGTAATTGAGACATTATCAAAATAGTAATATTTAAAATTTGACAGGATTTGATATGGTATTATAGCAACTAAATTATTATCTGAAATAGCTCAGTTGGCAAAGTAAGGGAGCAGTCGTCCTACGCTGGTTAATGGAATGGGGTAGGTGGTTCGAATCCTGAGGAAGTTTTTTTTTGTTTTTGTTTTGAAATCGATGAGAGTACTTACTGTTCAATTTTCGTTATATTTCTCAATATTTGTATATTCAATGACGACATGAGTATTTTTGATAGAATCTGTAATGAGACAAAAAAAATTCACTCGTACTACAAAATTTCATATACCTACCTACTCGTGGGAAATGTATGTCATTTCATGCTCATTGTACAATATACTAATCTTGAATTAAAATATTGTGCATTAAAGAGAAAATCTTGCGTAAAAGTAAAAATCGTGCGGAAAAGTAAAAATCGTGCGGAAAAGTAACAATCGTGCGGAAAAGTAACAATCGTGCGGAAAAGTAGAACTTTCAAAACGAAAAATCGTGCGGAAAAGTTACTTTTCCGCACGCTCGTAGGAAAAACATTAAACAGACATGTTAATACGATGTAGGCGGAAATAACATATTTCATTACGAGTTCAGAAAATAGGCTTTTTCTGTGCGTGTGCGACATGTTCTCGTGGGAGGCGAAGCCGAACACGGAAAGTAGTGCAAGCACGGAATAGTATATTTCATTACGAGTTCAGAAAATAGACTTTTTCCGTGCATGCGCGACATGTTCCCGTGGGAGCCGAAGCCGAACACGGGAAGTCGTGCAAGCACGGAAAAATCATTTATGGACGAGTAATGAACGATATTTTTCATTATATCTACCTGAAAACCACAGATTGTTAAGAAACATTTATTTTTAATGATGAAGGAACAAAAATATGTATTATTAAGGGCCAGTTTTTCATGTCTGAGTTAACCTCCAGATAACTAACCAATAGTTTAGATGGTGAATGACATCCTTTAAATGATATTGAGAGGATCACATTCTAACCATTAGTTAATTAATCTGGAGGTTAACTGGAACTTGAAAAACCGGCCCTAATTGAAATATTTATTATACAAAAATATTCAGAAATTGCCACAAAACAAGCGTTATTTACCCTGTTGGTAAGGAAATATTCAAACAATTTGCGATTTCTAGAGAACTGTCAACAACATATTTTGTCACGTAAATAGGCAGATATAATGACATTAGCGCACGGAATTTTTTTCCGTGCGGGCGCACGTAAAAACCCTTTTTCAGTATGCTAAATAAGCATGTAAATATAGTGTTTTCAGATAGGTATAATAAAAAACACATTTCTTTAAATTCTGGGTGGAATAACAGTTGTTTTTATTTTATGGTATAAAATGTATGTCATATTAAAAGACGTACAGCTTGGCAAATATAGCTCTGCATCTGAATATTGGGTGCGCAGTCGAACTGCATGTGTCCGACTAAAGCTGGTAGTGGATATTTATCCTCCATGTCTATCTTTCGCGCATCTCAGATGCAGAGCTATATTTGACATGCTGTAGAATTGTGTTCTGTGTGAAACTATCCAAACAAAATAACTAACTCAACACTCGACGCGCGTTCTGCCCAAAAAGTTAGCATCACTAGGAGCTTTCTAATTTTAAATTAGAAAGCTTTTTGACACCAAAACTAAGTCATTCCATTTTGTTCGTATTTCAATTATCTACAACTCTTTCCATTGGAGCAACCAGATTACTCTATACGTTTTCATTTCATAAGCAGAACACGTTTTTTGTTATTTAAATGTTTATAACAAATTAATAAATGACAGTTGCGAGTCAAAAACATAACAGAATATAACTGCGAAAGTCTTTCATGTGATGGCATAGTCCTACTAGTATTTTTGTTACTCATTTTATGCTCTATTGCTTGGTGTATTATACAACCAAGGTTTACATAGATCAAACAAATCAAAATATACTTCATTGACGAAAGATATTAATCCTCATTGACAAAGTGTGTGTACATGATTAGAATAAAATCGACATAGTCGAAGTACCCTTCTCTCCAAATATTTCCACAAAGTGGAAAATCTGACAGAAAACAACTACTTCCCTGGCTAGTGCCACGACGGATATTGAACTACATCTGACAGATATTTATGCAACGTTCTTCAAAGAAGACTCAATTTCAAGTGCTTATTATAGACAAACAAAAGATTATCCTTAATTTGGCTGGGGATGACCACCTGCAGACATGTTTCGAGGTTGTTGCCTCTCATCAGTGCAAGGGTAGGTCCGACAACTTTGAGTTGTCTTGTACCTGCCAAAAGAATCATAATTTATTGTTTGTCTACGGATGACCTACGGATGAAGCAGCGACTTACAGTAAAGTCAGTAGCAGGGCCACCCGCCAGGAAAATCAAAGTGTGTGTAGTCAAGTAAAATTTGTTGCAAATTAACATGAGTCCGGTCATAAAAAAACAAAAATAAGATAGGATCAATAATCGACCCTTAGACACTTTCAAAACAGCCATAGATATGGTACTAACAAAATGTTCAGAAGATTCTGAAGATGCAGAGCCAACTGGAAATCCCAGGAAACGTGGCCGTTATAAAATTTGCAGTACATCTTCCGACAGAAAATTCACATCGAAATGCGATAAATGCAAACAGTTTGCTTGCAATGAACATTCAAATATTATATCAGATTCTTGTAGGCAATATACTAATACATTTGTTAATATGGCGTTTGAATTTTAAATTTGTATCTAGTATCACTCCTAGAGTTTTTGCATGCTAAACTAGAACAATAAAATCACCATCAGTGTTGATAGATAATTGGATTATTGTTATACAAGTTTGTCCTTGTCTTGACCTTCGATTCAATGGACAGTAATTCAGCGTTGCTTCAGAATCGAGTACCAGAAATTAAAATCAACAGCACTTAGATTTTTCACTTTTAATGCAAAATATAGTATCTGGTCGACAACAAGGAAGAACCACCTGTCTATAGGACAGGAAAAAAACAAAACAGTTTATTTCAAACCAAAGTTTTGTTACTTGTAAGTTGTTTTTTTTCGTTTTTGTTTGTAATACTTGTGCTAACAAACCACTCTTGGACTCTTGTAGGATGATGTACACTTTGTCAGATACGACAAGGAATCAATTTAGCATTAGAGCACTTTTTCACTTGTTTTCTGAATGGAAGTTTCGAAATTTCATGGACTCTAACCGGTGAAGTAAACTATTTATTTTACTATTTATGAGTTATTTTTCACAAATACGGTGATTCTTTTTCGGAAGGAAAGATTTCAACTCTACAAAAGTCAATGCCTGTGGAAAAGGTATTGGACACAAACGCGAGTGTCATCTAGCGTGAGTTACAAACATGAATATTTGACGTCATTTTAATGCAGGTTTCTTCAAAAAACCCAGATTTTAATGCTGTCCACAGAACTATATCCAGCTGTGATCCTGTCCCATTGTTTCATTCAAGTTCCGACATGACTTGGAGGCCAGATCACTGAAGTTACGACATGACTTGGATGCGAGCTCACTATCGCCATCTACATGTTGCATCCATTTTGATCCAATTATAATCCCATAAGGTTGACTATCTTCTATATAAACAATGGTAGTACCAAACATTATGACGTGACATACGCCTACTTTGATATTTTTTTAACTTGGAAAGCTGAGCTGGAAATCGAACAGGGTTGGCTTCAGATATTTTAGAGAGAGCTTTCTCAACAAGTGTTGATTATAATGGTAGAGTCTAGATCGCTAACTATATTTGGATTACCTACGACCAATACTCATGTTTAAAGTAGAATTAATGTTTTAAAGAGAAACATTCTCAATTGAAAATTGAATCAATACATAACTCCTCTGGAAATGGAAAAACCCTACGATAAAATTGAAGTTACTTTTTTGTAATATCTAACAGAAAACAACTACTTCCCCGGCTAAAGCCACGCTGGACATTGATCTACATTCAAATTCTTTATTTTCCTTAAAATGACAAAAACAGGTTTTGAATAGGAATAGTCATAAAAATAAAACCAAAGGACGAAACAATGTAAAGACTAAAAACACAAAAAAAAGTACAATGAAATTCACAAACACTTCAAAATTACTACTCATTTTAGGCTAAAATATTCATTTAGTGTATAAAAACATTTATTCAATAAAAACGATTTCAAAGTCTTCTTGAAGTCTGTCAGTTTATTGACAGATTTTATATAACTTGGCAAACTATTGAATACTCATGAAATCTGGAGAATTTTGAGTTGTTTTGAACTCGGCAGCAGAAGTATGTATGAATTCCTTTTTCCTGGTATCAATATTGTGAATATCTTTATTGAGTTTGAAATCGCTTTTATTGAGAAAGATATAGATAGCTAACTCATATATGTATAGGCTAACAAGGGTTAAAATAGTATAAGTCGTAAAAAGAGTTCTGCATGAATATCGCTTTGGAGCATTGAATATACACCGTAAAATGGATTTTTGTACAACAAAAACTTTTTTGCTCATGGGTTGCCCCACAAGCAAACACCATAACGTAATCTAGATTCAACCTGACCATAGTAAATGCTTTTCAGTTGATTCTTATCTTAAACTAATCGTAGATTTTTGAACATATATTTTACTGAGCTCAATTTGGAAATAATTGTTTCACAGTGTGAATTCCAGTTGAGATGCTGGTCTATACTCATTCCTAAAAATTTGACTTCACAGTTGGTACTGCGTAGACTTGTGTTATTAATATTTAATTCAAGTCCTTCAATTTTGCTTTGAGAATTATGAAAACGTATCAGTTGAGTTTTTGTCGTATTGAAAAATAAGTCATGCTCATTGAAATACGTGGAAGTTGCATTCAAGAGATCTTCAAATTCGTATTTGAGAGCTTCTATATTTTCATGTGAAATCAGTAGTGATTTGTCATCTGCATATGCAGTAAATAAAGAGTCGGATATTTCTTTATCTATATTGTTAATATACAGAAGAAACAAAACTGGCCCCAGAATAGAACCCTGGGGTACCCCAGACCGAACCTGACTCGTTTCTGAAGTAGAGGTCGATGTTACACCATTGTGTTCGAATTTAAGAGACACACACTGATTTCATATATCTGGATATTGAGAAAGACCCTATATAACTTGAGAGAAAAAATCTGAAAGTGAAAATTTGCATTTTCATTCAGATAGTTGATTAATTATTAAATGTCCAGTTTCCATTGGAGATTCTTATCAATGAATGAGATGAGGGAGAATGTTATTCAGAAGTATCACTCACAGAAAATCGCTCAGTCCATTGATGCGTGAATTGCATCTCTTTCGCTAGGCCTCCAATACATTTTGGTCGACAATACTATTTCACTCTTCTAAGATCATCAGGGAGGTCGGAAGAATTGGAAAACATACTCTTCAGAAGCAATTTCACACTGTTATGAGGAATTGTTGGACTATTTCTTGTGCGGTGAAACTTTGAAAATATTTTTCTGACATAAAACGTGTCATGGGTATGGCATGTTGATTTCATTAAAGCTTTGTCAATAAGTTTATCAGTAACTTCCGACAATAAAGCATATTTTGACTGACTTTTTAAAACAAAATCCCTAGTTAGTCCCGACCAGCATCATCCCACATCGGAATCGGACGACTGCTTGTACATTTCGGCAAGAATGAAAGCAGCATATATTACCGACGCGACGTCGAATAAGATAGGATCGTGCACTTCAACCGTTGTCACATCGCCTCTGATTATGTCTGCCGCAGTTTTAAACGAATCATGAGAAGGACTTACCTCTGGACCACGTCCAACAAGCCAGGAATCCACTTAATTGTTATCGGGCGCGTAAGCCTACTTCCTGTTATCAACCCATCCAAAACTTGTTTCTTGTGGAAGTTTGTCTCTTGCAAAGGTATTTGTACTTTGACTACAAATCCAATCGTCAAAAAAAATCCACTTGAATCTGTGACACTGTTGTGTTTTTTAACAAACATATTGATACCCCTGTACTCATATTTCAAATTCTTCTGGTGATTTATTTATTTAATTTCATAAGTTTAGCAAAGGAAACAAAACTCTCTAGTGGTGAAGTTTTCGAAGTTACTATTTCAATAAATAACAAACACCTAAGATAAAAGATGCTTTTATTTTTTAATTGAAGTTCATAACTATTAAGCCATCAAAATCTCTTCAATAGTTTTGTCATCTCTAAGAGGACTCTGTGCCAAGCTAGGCTCGCTTTCTAAAAACTGCCGCAACTCGGACTCCAAATCAATGTTAGTTACTTCCTGAGGAGCATTCACATCAGGCACGGCCAAACCAAGAGCTTTTCGTATTCCTGGAAGAGGAGCAATATCCGAAGGAGTCACTCTCTTAGCTATTTCAGTGAGATTCTCTGTGATATTTTCCGCAAGTTGATGCTCTTCTTCAGATGGAGGGGGGCACTGGTTGAGATTCGTCGGTGGAGTTATGGAGAGACGTTGGTATTGGCTTTGCTGAAGCTTCTCTAGCAGGTGACACATGCTGTCCAATCGTTGCTGGAGTTCGTTTCGCTCTTCAGATGCTCTGATCTCTTCATTCATTTTGTCGAGGAAGTTGATGTCGATGCCAAGATCTGAAAGAAAGAACAGGAACATGATGTCAATGCTGTTCAAATATAAACGGTATAAAAACGATGATTTTCTACCACCTAGTAACGGTTGCATCTGTTAATTCCAAGTAGTTCAATTGAGTTGGGTGTTATTTTTTCAAGTCTGTGATAGACAGATCTTTATTTAAAGTAACTACTACTGAGTAGTTACTTAATGTCATAAGAAACAGGTCGATAACCGAAACAGGTCATAATAAGTCTCAGTGGGAATTAGACAAAAGTTATTTCCTTCATCCTGTATTTAATCATGAACTTCCACGAAATAAAGATATCATCAATCAAACAAGAAATTTGAGATGGCGTTATTATAACATTACACCCAAGAATTTATAGCTTGACATCTCAGCTGAAGTGACTCCAAGTCTTGTCACTGAGAACACGGGGCTATAAATAATATATCCCAGGTGAGTACTGCCATAAAAGGTGACTAGAAGACTACACCCACAAGGGGAACCGAAACAAGGACCTCTAGAAATCGTTCGAGAGGAGCCAAGACAACCGTCCCGAGAGCGCCATCAGAGGAAACCCCAAGGTGCCTCGGAGGTAGCAACCCTAGGTGCGAAGGTACCCCCAAAACACAATTTAATAGGGAAGCATCCCAAGGTACCCCTGAAACCACGTCCCTGGTGGCTCGGGGGTAGAATGAACACGTCCCAGGCAGAGCTATCCCAAAGCATAGTCCTTAGTGCTCGTGGAAGCTCTCAAGGCACTGTTGTGCTTGTAGGCACTGTGCTCCCAAGCACTTTCTTGGGCCAATGCTTATTGCTTCGAAGCATTTAACGAAAAGGCTGTAATACCGAAAAAGTGCTCGCGAGCATTCCAGTGCACCGGAGCACTTTTCGAGGTTACTAAGCACACTAAGCCTTTCCATTTGAATGAATCTTATGAAGTCGCGGCAGGTAATACCCGGCGGCAATTTGTACCGAAAAGTTACTGCGTTTAGAAGATTACTGTCTTGAAAACATAATCCAATTTGTCAGTCACTTTGCCTATCTAAAAAGGTAATTTAAAAAGTACTTAATAATACAAATTGATGAATGTAGCCGTTAATACGTGGTAGGAGATCATCATGAAAAAATGAGAAATGAAAATTCCTATGTTTTTATACCACTTTATATTTGAAACACTTGCGTTACTGCAGTTTCGTCCTATATGGACATTATAAAGCTATATTTCAAACTGATAATTGAATATACCAATAATTTAACCCATAATAAAAATAAAATTAAAAATATCTACATCTAAGTAACTACATATATCCTTGTACCTGTAAATGTGGTCATCATCGACAATGTGGAAAGGCTACATTAAAAACGGGTGAATATACCAAGTCTACCTGATCGTTAAATAAATTATATCTGCAATGTTTATCTTTATGAATTTCTAACGATTCTTAATAATTCAGTTTCCAATCTTTGTTGGCATAGTGCAAAATTTTCGAATCGTTTAGATTCGGGAATTTGTGCTTGCATTCCAAGGAGTGGTTTGAAAATGTAGAATCGCTTTTATCTAGTCTGAAGGACCTTTTGTTCATATATTTTGCAAACGATCTCAACCAGATACGTGAAAATATATACCTTCATGTAATTCTTCCCAAAAATTTCTAGCAACAAGTTTTTAACTTCGCGGGTATAATTGAACCTTTATTCACCTTTTTATAAAAATTGATGTAATGCTTTTTCATTGAATTTTGAATAAACTTTATTATTATTATTAATTTGGTTGCAAGTTGTGAAACTTTAAATTTGAGTAAAACCACTTTTATGTATATTTCGAAGAAAAATGATCAACTATCATTTGAAACTGAAACTATTAAATATACAAAAGTTACTAAATTCCTAGGTCTTTATACAGGCCGTTTCTTTTATCATGTGGTAACATTGCTATATTCTAAACCGTAACAGATACGAAGACGATTAAATGGGAGAAAAGGTAACTATTGTGGAGAACAGTACAATGGTCAAAGAAAATTTACAGGCAGTCTCGCCCTTCCCGAGTTATACAGGGAAAACTAAAAATGCTGTTATTTGTTTTTTACGAATAGAATTGTTATTTCTGAAAATATAAAAAATGGAAAATGAAAGTTTTAATGTATTCTAAATGTACTATAAAAATGTAACAATGAATCTTTGATTAAACGTTTCGTGTCAACACGGCCACCATCAACATTTCTTTTCAAATATGGACCTGTCTGTTTTAGTACAAATATTGATAAAGCGATAAAATCACAATTCAGTGGTACATCACACTTGATATTTTTATAACGTTTCATTTAAAATAACTAACATCATCAGTGACAACAATTTTTAATTACGGTCCTGTCGTTAGGTCGTTTATGGATTCCACAAAACCTAACTCTCCGATATAAAAATTATCAGTGACGCTTTGAATAAATGTATCTATTAAAATTATGTTTACACTATAATAAAAGATATCTGTAGTTTCAGAGACGAACCATAGCAATTTACCTCGGAAATAAACTTACTTAAGAGTAGAAGAAATCAAACAAACAGAAAACAATTTATTTCATTTTGAATTTTTGAGTGAAAATGAAACAATACAGAAAATGAATTCTTCACGATAACCTACATTAAATGCTCGAACTGCCGACCTATTTGTTGAATGCACATAAGTTGTCTGTCCATACAATTTCTGTGGCAATTTTCTAGCATGATGGGTGTAATGCTATCACATGCATCTCTTATTTTTTGTTTAAGATGGTCGATATCTGTACTAGTTGTCGAAAAAACGTTATCCTTTATGTATCCCCAGACAAAAAATTCTAAAGGAGTTAGGTCTGGGGATCGAGCTGGCCAGGCAATTGGTCCATTGTTTCCAATCCATTTTCTTGGGAATATTGCATCTAAATGTTCCCTTACTAATGCTGCATTATGGGGAGGGGCACCGTCTTGTTGAAAATATTGTATTTCACGGCGGATGTTCAGTGGCAATTCATCTAAGTAGCCATCAAACTCATTGGATAAAAAATTTAAATACATTCCACCATTCAAATGCTCGTCGTAAAAGAAAGGACCTAGTATGTTTGTTCCCAAAATTCCCAACCAAACATTTATTCCGAACCTTTCCTGGAAATTGGTTTCTCTATGTAAATGTTCATTTGTATTATTCCACCTATAATGGATGTTTCTGTTAAACCAACCATTGTTGGTGAATTTTGATTCGTCCGTCCATATTTATTTATTTATTTATTTATTTTATTACAAATATTTCCAACTTCCCTATTTCTACGTCTCAGCCACATCGCAAATCGTACTCTTCTTCCGTAATCCCTTTCATTGAGGTGATGAACTTTGCGTATCCTGTAGCATTTGTATTTGTTCTTTTTCAAAATATTTCTGGTAGATTTTACAGAAATCCCTAGTTCGTGGGAAATTTCTCGTAAAGAACAAACTTGATTAGAAATATTTTTGTGACTGACCAATCCTAAATTGAAAAAAAATATTTTCATCACTTTGTTAATCTTTATGAAGTAATATTTGCTTACCTAAACATTTATTTGGTTCCGCATACTTCTAGTAACTACAAATTTTCTAGTTTTATTTCTATCAAATGCACCACAGTCTCTCAAATTTCTTTCTAATCGTCTAAACATTTGAATGTTTGGAATACGACGATTTGGGTATAGCTCACCATACATATTTTTTGCCAAAAGAGGATTTCTATTTGATTTTGCATAAGCAAATAGCATATCAGTCCTTTCGTCATTTGAATACATCTTTGATATGACTGAGTGTATAAACGACTGACAGTTCTTAACACGTATCAACAACTCATTTATTTGTCCTGCCATAGAAACCAAGCAAAGCCTACTTGTTTAAAAATGGTAAATGAAGTGAGATGCTATTTAATTGTACCATATCACACAATAGTCGTATTTTGACCAAAAACTAATATTTTCGTTACTTCCAGGATGAGAATTATAGAAATATTCAGGATGATAATTGATTCAGAAGAAATCAGCCTTGAAACAAGGATTTCTGTAATACAAAAATGCCCAAGAAGGAAAAATACGAATGTTCGTTGTGTTGGGGTATCTTCTTATCGAAATTATTGGGTGAAGTCTGAAGTATGCCAATAGTTGAATAGGTTTTGTAGAAATCAAAATAATTTACAAAAGAACTAAAAATTGTTGTCACTGAGGATGCTAGTAATTTTAAATGAAACGTTATAAAAATATTAAGTGTGATATACCACTGAATTGTGATTTTATCGCTTTATCATTATTTGTACTAAAATAGACAGGTCCGTATTTGAAAAAGAAATGTTGATGGTGGCCGTGTTGACACGAAACGTTTAATCAAAGATTCATTGTTACATTTTTATAGTACATTTAGAATACATTAAAACTTTCCTTGTACATTTTTTTAAATTTTCAGAAATAACAGTTCTATTCGTAAAAAACATAAAACAGCATTTTTGGTTTTCCCTGTATAACTCGGGAAGGGCGAGACTCCCTGTAAATTTTCTTTGACCATTGTACTGTTCTCCACAATAGTTACCTTTTCTCCCATTTAATCGTCTTCGTATCTGTTACGGTTTAGACTATAGCAATGTTACCACATGATAAAAGAAACGGCCTGTATAGACGAAAAACTAATATGGAATAAACAAAATTGAGGAAGAAAATCAATCCAGTCATTGGTGTTCTGTTCAAAATTAGGAAATTCGTTCCTTTCAAATCTCAGTAACCTACAGTATTTGATTTCCATTTGGGGTACTGCTGATATTTCAGTCTTGAGACCTCTTGAAAAACTCCAAAATAAATCATTAAAATGTATTTATAATATATTTTTAGAACCAATCGACAACTTGTATAAGCCAAAAAGTTTACTGGATTTGAAATCTCTATATAAAGTGAAAATTTGTTCATTTCATTATAATTAAACAGAAAGTTTCTAATTTAAATTTCACGGAAGTAAAATTATAGTATTCACGATCATGAAACAAGACGAGCAAACTGTCTAGCCTGGGAAATTTCAGGACTAACTTCGGAAAAAAAATCAATATATCATGATGGTATAGTAATTTACAATTCAATTCCATCTGAAATAAAAAATATAAAAAAGTGACGATTTACAAATGTAAAATCAAAAAATATTTTCTTTCTTGAATCTTAATTGGATTCATTGATCGTTGTAATAAAAGAATTTCATTATATCAATTTCAACATAACCTTTTTTTCATTCATAACTATTCTGGATAAAAAATCTAAAGCATTATTTATATTTTTATTTGTTATGAATTATACTTGTATTAATTTTTAATATTAGGGAAACATAGTGTTTGAGTCTCAACAAATGCTCCAAAATTCTTTCAAAATAATAAAAACAAATTATTAACAAACCTTGCAAACTCTTCAACTCGTCGACGTTAACTTTGACAGCATCAATCGGCTTTACCTCCAACATTGTCTTCACGGCCACTTCTTCCTCCCTCAAATTCTTGTTCTCCTCGAGAGATTTCTTAGTTTTGGAATGATCACCGCCTGTTAACAAATCCAACAAAGAATCTACCAAATGAGTAGCATAATCTGAATCTTTCACAAAATCTTGTACGCTTTCAGCATACTGGACTGCTGCGTCTGATCCGTAGGTTTGATACACCAAATCACTTTCCTCTTTACTGAAAGAGCAAATCGATCATTAAACTTCTTCGTTTCTAATTATGTAAACGGCAACTAAAAATAATAATCCTCTGCCCTCACAGGCTATGCCACTCATAATAGTGTTTAGGAAGAATTAACATTATTATTCCGATATTAAATGGAAAATTTCAAAGATGTCGAAATAATGTCCAAACAGCTTTTAAAATTCAAGTTGATTGCGAGTGCAGGCAAATGGAACAGTTGTAACAGACCATCTTTACCAGATCATTTCATTATAGATTCATACTTGTGTTATGCAATAAAGGATCACTGATAGTGGTGATGCCCTGTAATTATTTTGTTTTGTAGTATTTAAGCTAGGTTGGTGGAATAGTTTCAATGAGAAAATATAAAACTTATTCTCTTATAAAAAAGTATATCGAAACAAAAGAGGTTGTTCTACTAATAAAACTTTTCCACAATGGGAATACAGAGAGGCATTCATACACGATACTTTGCGTTTAGTATTTATTGATTTACAATTCGAGAATACAATGGGACAAACCCAGAGTGTAAACAAACAATTAGACCACTATGAAATCGGGAGACGTTTCTTGCAGGATACTCACTTTTAAAGAGCTGAGTCCAAGGGGTGTATCTGAAGGCAATGGAGGAAATTTCCGATGCAGCCAGTCAATAGATTCAAAATCGCTTGGCAGGGAAGACAGTCAAAATTAATATAATGGAACAGTAGGTGACGCTTGGTGACCGATTCTGGATCTTAAAGAAAAACGCTGAGCTGATGTCAGCGAGAATTTCGACTTGACAAAGGCGAGATGAAAATGAGAGAAGAGACGAGGTCGGCAAGCGAGATCAACCGTGTTAATCAAAACCCCAAGAATTCGAGTCAGAGTTTGTTTTTTAATGTTTATTGAAAAAGTAAAATTGATAATTTTTTTTTTCGAAGCCTGTGTAGAATTGTGAACTTCCTAGCTCCTAATTTGCTGGTGTTCTAAGTTTATTTCAATCGGTTCGCGAACTGAACTTAGCCAGAAATCATACTGTTATACACCGTTGATTTTTTGTTGGTACGGAATTGTTCAACACTCCGTTACGACGTACATGTGACAGCCACGGAGCTGGTAAGTATTATACTGACAGGGTAGAAAAAAGGGAAAACAGCGCATCCGAACCTCAGTAAAAATCATAGAGGAAAGAAAAAGAAAAAATCCCCGAATCAAATCTAGCATATTTCAGAATTAGATTTTCAAACCTAAAACAGTGCCTTTGTTTGAGAGATATACCGGGGGTCTATTCTCGAGTTCATGCGAAAATATTTTCAAACGTTTGTAGTGACAGAGCGATACAAAGATCGCGCGTTGGAGAAAGATACAACTTTGGATTCGTATACGTTAAAACTCCAGAATAGACCCCCATGGGAGAGAAAATACGTAGCAACTTTCGTCCAGAATAGATTTTTCCGGTAGGTATAGTTTAATGCCGTACTTTTTTTTTGGTGACTATTAACGATGGATTCGAAATTTCAAATTCAACCTGCTTGAATGATTGATATTGTTGTGGTTTTGATCAATTTGGAAACCAAATCAACAGAAATTTTAGTGGTGACAACTGGTGGTGGCAACACTCGCCAGAAAACCCAATGGACGATTCCAGTACCCCTATTCAGTGTTGCCACAAATGATTTTCTGGTTGAAACCTCTGACATTTTTTAGACCTTTTCTGATATGGTACAGGGTCGAAACGGATACAATTTTCAAGTATAAACAATCACGAGTGTTCCCGGATACATTAATCGGAGTAACATTGATGAAATGGACAAAATAAAAATATCCTAGGGAATTTTATCTGTCATATTGAAAAACATACTAGCGAGAAATTCCCTAGAATATTTTATTTTTGAAAATATCATTATAAGTACTTTGATAAGCGTATCCGGGAACATCCTGGAATCTTAATAATAATAATTAAAAATAGTATCCATTCCAACCCTGAACCATAACAGAAAAAGCCTGGAAAATGTCAGTCAATTCAACCAGAAAATCAATTCTGGCAACACTGAATATGAGTACTGGAATCGTCTATTAAGGACGGTGTACCTGAAAAATTCCGAAATGACTTTTTATTAGCTGGGAACGGGCACACTATCACATTAATTAACATTGATGACCTGAGAGACCCCACGAATATCATAATTAACTCTATAGCTGGTACATTAGTTGCATGCTAATGGAACAGACTATATAATAAGTATCCGAGATATTTTGTCGCATTCATACATTTGATAACGACAGTAGATGTTAACTAATGAAACATTATACTCAAAACACGTGCAAATAATTTATTTTCTTTGTTTCTGGACAATGGAAGTCCATAAGAATTATACTAACACTAATACATTGTCAAACAAACATATTTGTACTCAAATTGCCTTTTTGAGCTTATATTAGTTCTGTTTTTTTACTAATTTTTCTTTTGGAACTGTATATATAATTTATGTATTTCTTATTGGGATTGCTGTAAATAAATAAATGAATGAGAAATGTTCATTATGGATGTGGTATCTGCGCGCGCAGTAGGATAATTGGTAGCAGGATTTCTGATAATATACCAACAAGAGAACCCTTACCTGAGATTTGAAAAAGCAGAATCATAACTAGGAGCATACGAGCCGAATGCTCCGTAATATAAAGGTTTCACAGGTTTGGCAATATTCCGACGGTCTTCCCTGAATCCTTGTAGCTGACTGGAACCCTCGTTGAGTTTACCACACAGCTGGCCAAGAAGGACTGGACGTTTTTTGGTACCAGGGATAACACCGTCTCCGCCCACCAATATGTTGAGATGCGTGGTGCCATCTTTCTTTTGTTTCAGGAAACCTATACTTGGGGTACCTCTTTTCATCACTGTAATTTGATTATTAGAATCAGCACATGCTTCATAGTAAAATCTACTAGCTAAAAAAGTATGATTTCTCTGGGATATTCTCGTTGTGGGTGATACCATTTCCATTTCGTGTTTCATAAAACATTCTGTACCAATGATTTTATCAGCTAATGAAATATTAGCAGTCCAGCTCATGAAATATTAGCAGTTGGCCAATAGCAATGGAGCAAAATAAAATAACGTTGAAAGGCCAAGTGGCGCTTTCTTTTGAAACGTAAGCTGATAGAATCTAAAGGACAAGGTTGTTAATTCAAACAACTTTACAAACGAGTACCCAACAAAAATGTAATAAGGATATCAATTTGGAAAATGAATTGATCATGAACCAGTAAGAAAATTCTGTGAATATAGACAATATTTTTATTCATATTATGTATATTGTTATATTATTTTTCAATGAAAATTATTGCCAATAAATTCTAATTAACTTTCAAAATCACCAAGCAAATAGACATTAATGAAAAAAATTAGGAATTAACAAAAACAAAATATATTTTCAAATCCTGCTTTCAAAAAGCCAACTTTAAACATTAATTTTGACATTGAAAGTAATTGTTTGCAGCAAAGACAGTCTGGCAAAAAGCTGAAAGTTAGGTTAGCAACAGAAGAGTATGTCAATACTCAGACTTTTTGTTGTACGAGACGAAAAATTGTGTATACCCGTGTATACCTGTAAAATTTGAGAGCTATCCGAGATGATTTGACCCATTTTTTTTATGTCAACAGCAATGGATACGCCACTGCATCATTGCATTTTAGGAACCATCTAAGTGAAAACACAATCGAGCTTCTGTGAAAGATGTCATGAAAACTGAAACATTGCAGTGTTGCAATGTTACTATATCTGAGTGCAAAATCGTTGATGGTGGTTGTCTGCTCGTCCCCGATTTGTCTTGGTTATAGACTTATTACAGAACGAATACAGACGGCGTATGTGGAAACAACCAAAATCATCCATCGACAAAACCCGATTCCTCCAGGTAATTCAATTATGAACCGCAATAGTCCTAAGTACAGAAATTTGAGAAGAGTTGGCACTGGTGCACGTATGTATGCATTTACAACAGTGATCGTATTTTGACGTCTTTCGTAAATCAGTACTGTTCAATATGCCACTGTTTACCTCTAGGGAATATTGTGATATGATTGTTACATATGGTGCAGTGAATGAAAATGCCAGGGCTTGTGTTCGAAAATACGAGAGAAAATTCCATATAGACGCCATCCAAACTTACAAATAATTTTGAATATAGTGCAAAGACTTCGTGATCCGGGTCATGTTTTATAATAGGGGAGCCCAAGCGGGGATTTCGGGATTTACTAAAGCGCGGCAGATTAATATACAGGGGGATACTTTGTACCCGGTTAAGTACCTCCACCAAATATGAGCCCCATATATAAGGCCGCCCGTGAAGGATAAAGAATCAGATTAGTAAAAAAATATTGATCATCAGAAATTCTCGAGCGCGTCAGATCAAGGTAGGGTGAGTTAAATATATGCTAAAAAGTGTATATTCCACTAATCTGACAATTTGAGAGTGACGAAAAGAAAGGGGAGGGCAGCAAAGTTGTAAAAAAATGTCATTTCGACATTCTCGAGCGTAGCTAATTTTTTTTATGTTGAAGGAAATAATTCAAGGATAACGAAAAATATATAATCTGACGATTTCCGCAAGCCGAAATAACAAAAATTCGTCGATAAAGTTAAATGCGTGCAGCTGCGTGATGCCTATATTTCCCTCTCCGCGTTTCTATTCCACTCTCACTGATATTGTGGTCATCATGTTAGCGAATATGGAATACCTGCAAGCAAGAGTAGAAGTTTGGATGGATCTTGGAATTGGCAATGCACGCCGATACATCGACGTATCCGCTCTCTACAAAAAATTAGGACCAAAAATTTCGAAAGCGCTTCCAGCTTTACATGCATTCACTGGTTGCGATTTCAACCCAGCATTGTACCGACAGGGAAAAAGAAACCTTTGCAATTACAAATAATGAATTCCGAAATTTTCCAGGATTCTTTTAACATCATACAGTCTTTTACTTGCCACTTGTATGAGTTGAAAAAGTTAGACGATGTCAATCAAGCCAGGATTGTCATCTTTAATAGGACGTACAAGGTAAAAGACATATCACAACCCTTCTCCTTGAGTGTCCGGAATTACGATGCGTGCAACTTGCCGCCCTGTGAATCGGAGTTACTCCAGCAAGTGTTCCGCACAAGACTCATTGCATGCTTGTGGAGTAATGCCCATAATGCAAACATTACTGATCGTTTACCAACGGACTATGGATGGAAAGTTGTCGACGGAAAATTCAAAATGATCTGGTTTGCAGGTGATCAATTGCCGAAAGCGTACGAAGATGTAGTCATAACACCTGATATTCTTGAGAATACACCAGAATCAGGTATTTCTTTTCTGCAATAATTACAAAAACACGTTGTCCATAAAAAAAATTGTTAAATATTTTAATGATTTTTTGTCACAGATACGCAATCTGAGGATGAAATCGAGCTTTTCAATTAATTAAGTTCAATGATTAAAAAATATATTTTTTTTTGTCAGATTAGGCGAATCCCTCTAGATAATCGTCAGATTATGAGACAGCACGTTTAGAACATAAAGATGAACCATATATATCTTAATCTGACGCGCTTGAGTATTTCAAAATGGCGAATTTTTTTTGCACATTATAATAATGGCCGCGAGTTTGCGTCACATCGAAATCGACAGAATAGTGAATGAGAGCTTTTTTTTGGTGCACTTAACACTCCCTAAGAAAATCTGACGCGCTCGATTAAATTTTTTTTTTCATTTTTAACCGTTACGTACAACTACCCGCATCATACAAACGATCAGATTAACATACGTACATTATTAAAAATACGTAGGGCATTGATGCTATCAATATCTGACGTGCTCGAGAATGTCCAAGCAACAGTATTTTTTTACATATTTAACAATCTATAGCCGTTTCCCCCACCGATGAAAAGGTATATATTATATTACATTTTTTTCTGCTTGTCATCTAAGCTTTGCCACCCAATAGGTCTCTATGACGCTCGACTAAATCCCCATTTAGCATCGTGTGCTCCCCTACTATTACAACTCACGTCATGCTAATGTTGATGATGAAGCAGTTCTGCAACTCCTCGACGAAGATCCTTCAACAAGCCCGTATGCTTAGTCGGAGACTTGGTTTAACGCAAACTATGTTATGGCGTATTATACCCGAAAATCCTTTCCATCCATATCATTTCCGAAAATAACAAGTCCTACAGCCATAAGACTTGCCGCGTCGTCAGGAGTTTTGTGAATGGCTGCTTGAGTGCACCAGACAAGATCCTCATTTTCCCCGAAATATTTTATGGGCAAACGAGGCTGTATTCACCAGGGAAGGAATATTTAATTCCCACAATAGTGATGTTCGTGCTCATGAAAATCCGCAAGTCTTTTGCCCATTTCGGTTACAGTATCGATTTTTCATAAACTTTTGGGCAGACCTCTACAAAAATGAGTTAATAGGGCCCCATCGTTTACCAGCGGGACTAACTGGTCATGCTTATTTGGCCTTTTTGAGGGATCGACTCTTTGATGATGTAACTTTGGCAAGGCTAAGACGAATGTGGTTCATGCATGAGTCACGCATTTGAGTCATGTTTGGACCCCGAATGCCCACGCCGTTGGATAGGTCAGGGTGGATACATTTCTTGGCCTCCAAGAAGCCCAGATATTACTTCTATAGACTTTTTTGTGGGGTTACATGAAAAGTTTGGTGTACGCTATATAACCCCATTGACGAGCGCTACAGGACCTAGAGCAAGCCATCGATAATGCCCATAATGTCATTCGTGCTCAAAGAGACGGAGCAACAATCGAACATTTGCTTCAACATGATAACAGGTAATTCTGTTTTGCTGTGTTATTTGGAAACAAATGTCTATTCTATTGTGTGTGATTTGCAAAACGATTTTATTTATTTTTGCTATCTTGTAATGTAACATCCCAATCTCACTTCTAACCCCACCAGCACTGCTGTCATTCATTGATGAAGGGGGGAGGAAAGTGAGCCTGCACGGTTCAACGTGGGCAGTTTATATCCAGTTTTTGAGTCGAACTTGTTCTCATTTGACAAAATCACATTCAACACCTTTCATAAAAATGATTATTTTCATACGATTTCTAAGAATAGGAATCATCAATTCACAATCTACCTACATACTTACTGAGTTTTGCCTTAGCTTGTCTAGCGGCAATCTGGGATTTGGACAAAATCTCCTCAGGAGTCAAGCAATCTGGAATCGACTCAAATTTAGTGGCAGGCATCTTACGTTTACAGTCATGCACATGATCACTATCTTCATGTTCGTCGTGTTGCTTCACAGCTCTCAATTCGGCTGTTATCTCAAATCCGACATCTTCACTGGTGATTTCAGGTACGAGGTTCAGCATCCAACCAAGTTTTTCTGGAACCATGATCTTGAGACCCGCTTGTAACATTTTTTTACTTGCTTTATAGTACACAGTTTCAACATGGTTGTATTTCATGGCATTCGTGCACATTAGTTTAAAATCGCCTATAAATTCCTGAAAATTCGTTACCATATTTCATGTTGAGTGATTAAAAAGCAAGGACTGCTTTAGTCAGATAAATCGATCAACGAAAAGTATTCAGTAATCGGATATAATTTCTCAAAAATAAATCAGCAGACAATAGTTATATGGGTGGGTACCTTATAGTTAAAAGGATCGCAAAAAAAACATGATTGCCATCTCAAAGTGCTAGATTATAAAAATGGCGGCTATTCCAAGATGGCCAATGTTGCTTTTATTCATATCTCTGGAAGTAATTGTTCGATTTTAAATTTCTTTTACTAATTTTTGAGATCTGACAGTTTTTAGATGTTTGCAACAGGTAATTCTCCGAATGACAGGAATTTTTTTACCGTACTTTTGAATAAATTGATAATCTCACTTCGAAGCTCATCATGTATAGTAATTCTTGTCGAAATTTGAAATATTCCGTTTTTAAACTTTCGAAGATATACATTTTTAAAGATACTAGTACAAACCATTTGTTTTTTAAATCTCATGTCAGAGTGCCATCTATAAACATTTTCAACCGCTAACCGCTTACAATAAGCAATAGAGTTCACGCTCACAACTTTCTGGAAGGATTTAGTGAGTGTAATTTCAACTTCTAGCTAAGGCATATAATTACGGACTGGCCATCACGTGACTCTCACCTCACAGTGCTTACACACTGTTCCTTGCGGCCTACATAAGAGAGAGAGAGAGATGTTGTGAAGGATAGTAGGAGTCAAGGCAAAATATAGAGAAAAACTGGACATTTAATAAATAATCAACTATCTGAATGAAAATGCAAATTTTCACTTTCAGAATTTTTCTCTCAAGTTATATAGGGTCTTTCACAATATCTATCTGATGCAGTTCAATGTCCAGCGTGGCTTTAGCTGGGGAAGTAGTTGTTTTCTGTTAGATATTACAAAAAAGTAACTTCAATTTATTGTAGGTTTTTTCCATTTCCAGAGGAGTTATGTATTGGTTCAATTTTCAATTGAGAATGTTTCTCTTTACAACATGAATCCCTTCCAAGAGAGGTACGATAGAAAATAGCAACTAAAGTTTAACTTTCAGTCGCAGATGATTCCACAACTGACTGTATGAAGATCCTGTTAATATTTCCAATAAAATCAACATAGAGAGATGTTGTGAAGAATAGTAGGAGTCAAGGCAAAATATAGAAGTTGGGACGTGTCTAGATTCCCGAACACAGGAAATTGTAAGGCGTTGTATTTTATTATGTTCTAATTCAGATAATCACAGGGTAAACTTATAGGTTGGCATTTCAATTTCGTATCAATGGTCCATCGACCAGGACTGCAAGAGTTCCGAACGGCGTTATTGGGACACACATCTTCTGGATTTTTATTTTTTTGAGCGATCCCTTAGTCGGTAGCTTAGACACTTACTATATGTTTTGCCTATACTTACTCGATCCTTTTCACAAGTCCAGCAGCAATGATATCTTGACATATTTGGAAGTATTGTAACCGTAACAAGGTGTAAAGTGTTTCCCAAAAGTTTAAAAAAAATTGTAGACTGTAAGACACTTAAACGATTTCTAGTAGACATTTTCAAATTAGCAAATTTCATAAAAATTATCCAACTTACTTCTAATTTTGAATATTGGTTTTCTTCGATTTTTTGCCTCATGGTACTAAAGTCCATTGGATTTGCAATGATGGTGGAGTAGCCAGGAGCAATATTTTCTGTGACAGGCCAAGCAAAAAAGTTTTGTGGATCTTTTTTCTCTAGTTGTGTCAATAGGTGATCCAAACCTTTAGAAAGGGGTGTTCTTTCTTGCAACTTCTTGATAACACAAGTTCTAAGCTCTCGACCTGGACTACCAATTTGTGGGTAAACTGCCATTTCCTCTAAGAATAAAAAATTATATATTTTACCACACATTTCAAACAGTTTGGTATTCCTAATGAAGAAGATAACTTGGTTATCGAAAAGCGCATCTAGAATCATTGTGAAAACAGAAACGGTCGTCCAGGGGTGGGATTATGAACACCCGATAAAAGAGCTGTCTCACGATACGTAGGCTAGAACGATGTATGTTCTCGATTCGAAACGAAATCGAAATTATGAAATTTCTTTGAATAGAGATAGAATGGAAATAAGTCTACCATATAGACCATTGATATCGACTCAAGTTGCAATATATTTTGAATTGTAGTGGTTTTCATAATTGCTAAAATCTGACATATGTCAAACTCACTACGGATTGAGTGTTCGTAATTGCACCCCAGAAACGAAATATTAGTATATGTGCAAGGGTGCCATATGTTACTTCTTGGAAATCTTTCAAATTTATGTTTAATTTTTCAATATTCTTCCTGAAAAAAATCTCAACTAGAGTGGTGGAATCGGGTAAATTGAATGCTTCAAAATCAAATTTCACATTAAACGTATTCAATAGTTCATTTTGCATTTTTCTCTGTGAAAAAAAAGTCGTAATGAAGTCAGGCACTTTTTTTTTCGTATTTTCTATAAGGGCGGAAAGGGATCAAATGAATGCTACAAAAGCAAATTTCATACTCGATAGTTAATTTTTCATTATTCTATGTGAAAAAAAGCAAAATGTTAATTGGAGTCAGAAACTTTTTTTTCGAAGTTTTTAGAGGGGCGGGGGATCAAATGAATGCTACAAAATCATCTATCATCTTTAACGTATTCAATAGTTAATTTTTCATCATTCTGTGTGAGAAAAACCCCAGCAAGTTGTCAATTGAAGTCAGAAACTTTTTTTTCGTATTTTCTAGAGGGAAGAAAGGGAGTCAAATGAATGTTACAAAATCAAATTTCACAAGAAAAGTTGTCCATGGATCATTTTACAATGTCTCAACAGAGGTAATTATAATTCAGGCCAAAATCAGGATTCATTTTCATTATTTCAATAAAGAGATACACAGTTTTATCTGTAGCTATTGATTATAGTGCTTTCATCTTCCTAGCAAGTTCATATAAAAATATTTCACCTACATGAACGAAAATTATTGTAATTAAATGAACCCATACGCTGCTGCAATAGACGAGGAAAGTGTCGCCACAAATGTCATTCTTGTCAAAAATTGATTCCAAACAAAGAATTTTAGGAGACATTCTGTTGATTATTTGCTGATTTTCTTTTTAGTTTATGTATAGTTGTTTGGATTTTGTTTTCTCAAGCAAAAGAAGTTGAAAACTTTAACGGAAACAATATCGGACAAGCCGATTTAAATTCGACGGAGGTTTGTTTGGAAACAGTTTTTGACAAGAATGACATTTGTGACGGCATCTCTTTCCTCGTCTATACCGAGCACGACTTTATCGAAGCGTAGCACTGTCCGTTTTGCTGGCGATACCGTCTTGCCAGTTACATTACGGTGAATTAACAGTGTTTTGTACATTTTTTGGGAAACTGATAGATAATAATATGTGTTTCAACTGTGCGCAAGATGGTTTCTGTCCGATGTGTAGTTTTTGCACAATCGCGTTATGAACAATTTAAGGGCACCTCTTGCAAGATGCGCCGATTTAAGGGAAATCATCTCATTCAAATTCTGTAAACGGCATCTGGAAGTAGAGATCAATATCTACAATTTGTTTATTTTGGATTTTCACCTGAGAGGTGAGAAATGTGTTGAAAATGTTGAAAATGTGAAAGTGCGTCCGAAGTCGCACTGAAGTTAACTCGAGTTGAGTTCTGGCAACTTCGGGTGCACTTTGAAGCATTTAGAGTAACTTAAAAAACATTCTGTAGGTTTTATAATTCTCTACAAAAGTTCTTTTGCCTGTAAAACGATTCCTCCAATACCTTTTGAGATATTCTCAAAAAAACTAAAAAGTTGTAATTTTTTCACTATTTCCTGTTTAAAAAAATCCACAAATCGATTTTGCTGGGGCGAAAACCGGGGTTTTCATTTTCGAACTATCCTATAAAAAGTAGTAAGTATAGGCCCTTTGCGTCTTTTATTTTATGTGAAAAGAGCCTCTTATATTTATCTACAGCTTAGCATACTTGGAGCGGTTCTGAATTAGCATAAAAATCTCTTGTTTCAACATCAAAAGGTCTCCAGAATGCCGTACCGCACAGATAATCATTCTAATTAAGACAACTAAATAACAATATATGTAAATATGCGTCTGAGCCTAGCAGCACCGCACTGTACGGTAAATAAATCTTCTAGCAAATAAAAACTAATTGGAATCAGCGGCAAATCAAAGAAGTTCGGTCACTGACCAATTAGAATTCGACAGCGGCCAACCAAAGGCGTTGGGTTGTCATTTCGCTCTCCCCTTTAAGGCCTTGGCACACAGAAAGCGAACTCTCCGCGCGAACTGGTTCGCTCGGTAGAGCGAACTTTGTACCCTGTACCCTGGTACACAACTGGTATAATGTGATGTTGCATGATCCCAGCAAAACAGAAGGTGAACCACCGCGGCGTACCAGTTGTGTACATGGTACAGGGTACAAAGTTCGCTCTGCTGAGCGAACCAGTTCGCGCGGAGAGTTCGCTTTCTGTGTGCCAACGCCTTTAATGTGACAGAGTATATCATCTCCACGTGGACTGCCAATCGAGTTGAGACGAGGACCGGTTAGAGAATAACGTGTCATTTATGTCTATGCAAATTATCAGCGGTAATTTGTATCTTGATATAACCTCGTATGATCGTTTGGTTCTGTGCTGGTTCAATTGAATTCATAAAAACTATAACCATGAAATAACTCTGATTTTTTTTTATTACGGATGTAGATTTCAAACTGAGTTTCAGATGCAAAATCTGAAATGGGGTAGGTCTGGTCATCGAGTTCTGAATATACACTAGAAAAGAAATTTCCAGATACGATATTGTGTAGATTTTTTTTATATAGTGTAGTTTTTAGGGTAAGTATTGACATTCAAAATCTGAAATCTCTTCTCGTACTGAACATGCACTGGAATTTTTTTTTTTTTTTCAAGAAACGATGATTTAACTCTGTTATTATGTAGATTTTTTTGATTACCTGGGTAGTTTCCAGGGTGAGTATGGAGATACAAAATATGAAATGGGGTAGGTAAGCTTTCTCAGGTCGTTCTGAATAAGCATTGGAAAATAAATTTCCAGAAACGCCATTTTATCCCATGACGTATGTAAATGTCACAGTCACTGATAAATATGAACTTATGTTTAAGTCACCAGGCCCTGGGGTGCTATTCTCGAATCATTCGACTTCCAATTCGTGTACGAGTAAAAGAGACAAATATACATATTTCATGTGTATCAATGTATCATATTATAAAATTTTCCTTCAAATTGCTGATGTATCAGTGTGAAACAGTACATCTAATTCGCATACGTACAAACTCGAGAATAGTACCCCTGGCCCCTTTCATTTGACGATCACCGCATATTTTATACGCCGTGAGGCGCCTGTCCTTGACGAGCCCGACGCCCGACAAGTTTTTCCTCTGCCATTTTCATCGATTCGACCGCTTTTCCGCTCGGAAAACTCCGAAATGTGGCGATTTCCTGGGGTCGTGTAAATTTATTACCACATTTTTTGTTTTAACTAAAGGGGGTGGAAATTTGTTTTAGATAACGAGGGTAAAACCTTGTCCGACAAAAATTTGTCTGCTATTGTCGAGTCCTACAACCCAAACATGCCAAAATACCGGGATATTGAAAATCAATTACCACACAGCTAATTTTCACAGGATTGTTTCACAAAAATTAGTGAAACTGAAGGGTCATATTGTCCGACAAATCGGGCACGTTTTTCCAGTCCGACGGCTGGAAGTCGGATATCCGACGAGGTATTGTTTATTGAAAAACCATTTTCTGTAATAGAAAAACGGCCTTTTCAGAGAAAATAATTCAAAAGTCAAGTAGTATGTGCATGCTGTATAATAAATAGAGTCTATCCGTTCACGATGAGAAGGGTACAGCGTTACGCTCGATGAATTGGAGGGAGAAGTATCCAATGGCGGAGCTTATGAAATTTTATAAGGGTTTCATTAGTTCAATAATAAATGTCGAATTAAATATTAAATGTAAGGAAGAAGAAAACTGTAGTTCACAAACAATGAGCTTACGACTTGAGGCATAAGATGTCCGGAGGACTGCTCATTGCTAATACAATAGGAAAAGTTGGGTAGAAATTTCATCAGATGTAATTCAATGTTCGTCGTGGCATTAGCAAGGAAAGTAGTTGTTTTCTGATGGATTTTCGACTCAACTTTTCCTATTGTATAGGATATTAGCAATGAGCAGTCCTCCGGGCATCTTATGCCTCAAGTCATAAGCTCATTGTTTGTGAACTACAGTTTTCTTCTTCGTTTTATACGGTCTTGACGAGAGTGGTGCATGGGTATTACTTAGTTGGGTTTCCGGCGCAGGGATGGCGCTCGCAGTTTGGAGTTATCCACTGTCGGGCACGATCTCAGTTTCGGTCTTGAAATGGATTTGGTTATCGATTCATTCGTTGCAGTCATTAGTTATTGACTGCTAGACCTACAATATACTGATGAGGGGCAACACCCCGAAATCGATATATAGGTGGTCCGAATGTTTCGATGAACATTTCCATGCAACAAGCAATTGCAGAGATAACCTTGTAGGAACTCTGCACGGAAATTTCATCAGATGTAATTCAATGTTCGTCGTGGCATTAGCCAGGAAAGTAGTTGTTTTCTGATGGATTTTCGACCCAACTTTTCCTATTGTAGAGGATATTAGCAATGAGCAGTCCTCCGGATGCCTCAAATTAAATGTAAGGTTAAGTCCAGTCATAGAGAATAAGATTATTCAGCACAACTGGTAAACAGTTACAAATTTGATAATTGAAAAATTAAAGACAGTCTTCTACTTCACCTACTAAAAATTTTACTTCACAACCCTTTTGAAACATGAATACAATAATCAGGGTATATATTTATAGCTATTAATGTAACGAGATTATTATGCGATTTATAATAATAATGCAACTTCCGAGATTTATTTAAATTGCATAATAATCTAGTTACAAACAAAGCTTTTTCGTTTCATTGACAACGATGATGTGATAAATAAAATCAACAACGTTGTCATTTCAACTTCGTATCTAGGGTATTATAAAGTAACTAATGTATTATATTTTGTAACTAATGTATTATGTGTTGTTGTGATGTTATGATGTTAATAATTTGTAATACAGATTTAACTTAAAGGAAGCTTGATTTCCAATGATACGATAAATACTTTTACTGTACAAATATAGGAAATTAATGAGTAATTGTTGATATATCGTGGATGATGAGATGCGCGTTCGCTATCGTCTTTAAAATCATGACATTTTTTCGATTTTTCACTAGTTAGCGGACACCATTTTGTCGGACAACTATACCAGAAAATTATACGATTAAAATAAACTGTAACAAACAAAAATTTGTTGAACAATCCAGTAAAACTTAGCTGTGTGGTTTTTGATTTTCAATACCCTGTTATTTTGACATGTTTGTGATGTCGGACTCGACAATAGCAGACAAATTTTTGTCGGACAAGGTTACCCTCGTTTTCTGAAACAAATTTCAAACCCCTTTAATAAAAACAGAAAATGTGTTCATAAATTTACACGACCCCGGGAAATCGCCATATTTCGGAGTTTTCCGAGCGGAAAAGCGGTCGAATCAAGGAAAATGGCAGGGGAGAAAGTTGTCGGACTCGTCAAGGACAGGCGCCTCACGAAATATAAAATATGTGGTAATCATCAAATAAAAGGGGCCAGGGCTTGGTGACTATTTTGTCAAAAGCACCATCAAGTATCACATTTTCATCAATTTTGTGTGTAAACCTTCATTCGTCATAATCATTATCATTATAATAATGTAGAAAATTCCAATTGCAATATAAATTCGTAAATTTCGAAGGAGTAGCATATGTCACCCTTGCGCACATACTAATATTTCGTTTCTGGCGCGACGGCCGTTTCTATTTTCACACTGGCGCATCTAGGAGTGAAAATACTTGTTTGGTAAAGGGTAAAATACTATTTGTCCTCAGAATGATACCACAGGCGTCCAGTATCCTATTTTATAAGTATATACCGGGTGCCCGCAGAAGGTGGCTCGTCCCTATAACTTTTTTGTTTATGAATAAAATAGAATTAAATTTGGAGGATCTGCATACAACATAAAACTGCGTTTTTTGACATGTAATTCAAGATCGAGCAACTTCCGATTTTGCGAAAGTCACTTAAACCATTTTTAAAATGAACACCCAGTATATTTTCACTTCTTTTGTATCCATGTAACATTCTGAATACAACCTTGTATAACTTGTCACTTTTTTTTATTTTGAAATTCATTTTTTAACCTTGTGTGCTATGGATACGTTGAGAAAAATACTACTAACTACCTATACTGTTTTCAGTCGAAATGTGTGTTATGTAAAGTTTAATTTTTGGATTGAAATTACTAATATTTATTTCATATGGCAACATGGTGGCTCATTGGGTTATGAAAAAAACATTTTATTGTGATTAATACAGCACACTAACAGGTTTTAAAGAAACTTCCATTAAAAACCATAATAAATCAGGTTAGATTTATCTTAAAATAAATTTTGGTACAATATATTCTGGATAGTGTCAAATTTGTTTAAAAAAAAGGAAAAGTTCAAAGTGTACAAAATAAATCACCCCCAAGGTACAAGGAGAAACATAACATACAACTATCTGTATCATAATCTAAGTATAACCGAAAAAAATTACATGTACTCTGCTTTACAATTTTTTAATAAACTCACTTAATATATTCAAAACCTAAAAGACAATAGTGCTTTCAAGAAAGCCAGTTTCCAATACATCCGTGAGATTGAGCCATACTCAATTACGGGTGTGAAGTTATCCACAACCACAAATGTACACTGAGAAAAATGTAACTTAGCTGGTAAAATCCCTCTTTCCCGCTTAAATGATGATTTAGAGATTTCTCAATGGGTGCATGGAATCAAGTAAGTTGCTTACCATGGGATATGATTATTGAAGTTATTTTTGCGCGGTGAAAAGTGGGTGAAATTTTCTAAATGAATAAATTTAGTATTTAAACGGCAGTGTAGATTATTTTTTGTGACAGAATTGTTTTAAGGAGGATGAAATACATAAGTGTGAATATATGAATTCATTTGTCGCCCCGTCGGAGAGGGTGTGGCAGGGGTGCGTTTGACGAAATAAATTAATATTCATTTCAACCGACTTTGTAGACTTTTTTCGATCGTGGAATATTTTAGGAGGGTGAAATACATAACTACGGATTTATAAAATCATTTGTCGTCCCGTCGAAGAGGGTGTGGTGAGGGTGAGTTTGTCGAAAATGATCAGTTATCAGTTAAAACGACGTTGTTGGAAAATCTGAATCAGGAGGTTGAAATACATATCTGAGACCATATTAATTCATTTGTCGCCCCGTCGAAGAGAATGGGTGGGGGTGAGTTTGTCGAAAAAAATCAATTATCATTTTAAACGACGTTGTAGAGTGTTTTCGATGAGAGCATCTTAATCAGGAGGTAAAAATACATAGCTGTGGGTATATCAATTAATTTGTCGCCACGTCAGAGAGGGTGTGGTGGGGGTGGGTTTGTTGAAAAAAATCAATTACCATGTCACACAACGTTGTAGAGTGTTCTCGATGAGAGCATCTTGATCAGGAAGTTGAAATACATAGCTGTGGGTATATCAATTCATTTGTCGCCCCGTCAGAGAGGGTGTGGTGGGGGTGAGTTTGTCTAAAAAAATCAATTATCATGTCAAACGATGTTGTAGAGTGTTCTCGATGAGAGCATCTTAATCAGGAAGTTGAAATACATAGCTATGGGTATATCAATTCATTTGTCGCTCCGTCAGAGAGGGTGTGGTGGTGGTGAGTTTGTCGAAAAAAATCAATTATCAGTTCAATCGACGAATATAAATTCACTACAGATTCACACCAATAAAACTTGGATAAGGATTTCTTGACATACCTTTTTGGGAATTTTAACCTTCCACAGTCTGAAAATGAAAAAATATTAATTCAAAGAAATCTGTACAAGTGTAGAGGGGCAATAATCAATTTGCCCCGATCAGTTACTGCGTTTAGAAGACTGTTGTCTTGAAAACAGTTTATTATTTCGTCAGTAACGTATCGAAAACTAAATCTGCCTATATGACGAGAAAAAAATTTAAATTGACTAAAAATACTTCTCTTTTTCGAAAACGTTGACGTTTCGGAGACTAAATCTGTCTCCGTTTTAAAAACTCGAAGGATGAAGACTTGCTAAAATTCTATTTTTATTAGCTTGAATATGAGGGATTTGTTTTGACAAAGTCAAATGAAATCTGCCAAATATTTTTTATGATGACATTTGCTGTCTGGATACATATAGGGTGTCTGATATCAATCAATCAATCTGTTATTTCTCAAATTTTCTCTGAGGAGAGGTAGCCATTTCTACTGAGTTGGTCGAATAACAGTTCGTCGATAATAAAATCATTGTTTAAATAGAACATAGTTAGTCAATGCCTGTGGAAAAGGTATTGGACACAAACGCGAGTGTCATCTAGCGTGATTAGTTACAAACATGAATATTTGACGTCATTTTAATGCAGGTTTCTTCAAAAAACCTTGATTTTAATGCTTTTCCATTGTTTTAATCAAGTTACGACATGACTTGGAGGCCAGATCACTGAAGTTACATGACTTGGATGCGAGCTCACTATCGCCATCTACATGTCGCATCCATTTTGATCCAATTATAATCCCATAAGGTTGACTAACTATCTTCTATATAAACAATGATAAAATACAGGCAGTTTCCTTCAACTTTCTCTTTTCTTGATTTGATTCACTCATTAAAATTTTGGTGTCATTCCATTTCATCATATGATCGCCATCCGATGTCAGAATATGTTCGGATATTTTCGAACCAGTTATTTTCCGATTCCTTGTATAACTTTTGTGTTCGTCTATACGCACAGTCAAAGGTCTTGATGTTTCACCTATATATTTTCCACACGAACAAGGTATGTTGTAAACACAATTTTTGGAACACTCATCAGTGTTTTTTGGTTTTGTGTGTGTAAGTATTAATCTCAATGTATTGGTTGTCTTGCAACTTCGGGTGCACTTTGAAGCATTTAGAGTAACTTAAAAAACATTCTGTAGGTTTTATAATTCTCTACAAAAGTTCTTTTGCCTGTAAAACGATTCCTCCAATACCTTTTGAGATATTCTCAAAAAAACTAAAAAGTTGTAATTTTTTCACTATTTCCTGTTTAAAAAAATCCACAAATCGATTTTGCTGGGGCGAAAACCGGGGTTTTCATTTTCGAACTATCCTATAAAAAGTAGTAAGTATAGGCCCTTTGCGTCTTTTATTTTATGTGAAAAGAGCCTCTTATATTTATCTACAGCTTAGCATACTTGGAGCGGTTCTGAATTAGCATAAAAATCTCTTGTTTCAACATCAAAAGGTCTCCAGAATGCCGTACCGCACAGATAATCATTCTAATTAAGACAACTAAATAACAATATATGTAAATATGCGTCTGAGCCTAGCAGCACCGCACTGTACGGTAAATAAATCTTCTAGCAAATAAAAACTAATTGGAATCAGCGGCAAATCAAAGAAGTTCGGTCACTGACCAATTAGAATTCGACAGCGGCCAACCAAAGGCGTTGGGTTGTCATTTCGCTCTCCCCTTTAAGGCCTTGGCACACAGAAAGCGAACTCTCCGCGCGAACTGGTTCGCTCGGTAGAGCGAACTTTGTACCCTGTACCCTGGTACACAACTGGTATAATGTGATGTTGCATGATCCCAGCAAAACAGAAGGTGAACCACCGCGGCGTACCAGTTGTGTACATGGTACAGGGTACAAAGTTCGCTCTGCTGAGCGAACCAGTTCACGCGGAGAGTTCGCTTTCTGTGTGCCAACGCCTTTAATGTGACAGAGTATATCATCTCCACGTGGACTGCCAATCGAGTTGAGACGAGGACCGGTTAGAGAATAACGTGTCATTTATGTCTATGCAAATTATCAGCGGTAATTTGTATCTTGATATAACCTCGTATGATCGTTTGGTTCTGTGCTGGTTCAATTGAATTCATAAAAACTATAACCATGAAATAACTCTGATTTTTTTTTATTACGGATGTAGATTTCAAACTGAGTTTCAGATGCAAAATCTGAAATGGGGTAGGTCTGGTCATCGAGTTCTGAATATACACTAGAAAAGAAATTTCCAGATACGATATTGTGTAGATTTTTTTTATATAGTGTAGTTTTTAGGGTAAGTATTGACATTCAAAATCTGAAATCTCTTCTCGTACTGAACATGCACTGGAATTTTTTTTTTTTTTTCAAGAAACGATGATTTAACTCTGTTATTATGTAGATTTTTTTGATTACCTGGGTAGTTTCCAGGGTGAGTATGGAGATACAAAATATGAAATGGGGTAGGTAAGCTTTCTCAGGTCGTTCTAAATAAGCAATGGAAAATAAATTTCCAGAAACGCCATTTTATCCCATGACGTATGTAAATGTCACAGCCACTGATAAATATGAACTTATGTTTAAGTCACCAGGCCCTGGGGTGCTATTCTCGAATCATTCGACTTCCAATTCGTGTACGAGTAAAAGAGACAAATATACATATTTCATGTGTATCAATGTATCATATTATAAAATTTTCCTTCAAATTGCTGATGTATCAGTGTGAAACAGTACATCTAATTCGCATACGTACAAACTCGAGAATAGTACCCCTGGCCCCTTTCATTTGACGATCACCGCATATTTTATACGCCGTGAGGCGCCTGTCCTTGACGAGCCCGACGCCCGACAAGTTTTTCCTCTGCCATTTTCATCGATTCGACCGCTTTTCCGCTCGGAAAACTCCGCAATGTGGCGGTTTCCTGGGGTCGTGTAAATTTATTACCACATTTTTTGTTTTAACTAAAGGGGGTGGAAATTTGTTTTAGATAACGAGGGTAAAACCTTGTCCGACAAAAATTTGTCTGCTATTGTCGAGTCCTACAACCCAAACATGCCAAAATACCGGGATATTGAAAATCAATTACCACACAGCTAATTTTCACAGGATTGTTTCACAAAAATTAGTGAAACTGAAGGGTCATATTGTCCGACAAATCGGGCACGTTTTTCCAGTCCGACGGCTGGAAGTCGGATATCCGACGAGGTATTGTTTATTGAAAAACCATTTTCTGTAATAGAAAAACGGCCTTTTCAGAGAAAATAATTCAAAAGTCAAGTAGTATGTGCATGCTGTATAATAAATAGAGTCTATCCGTTCACGATGAGAAGGGTACAGCGTTACGCTCGATGAATTGGAGGGAGAAGTATCCAATGGCGGAGCTTATGAAATTTTATAAGGGTTTCATTAGTTCAATAATAAATGTCGAATTAAATATTAAATGTAAGGAAGAAGAAAACTGTAGTTCACAAACAATGAGCTTACGACTTGAGGCATAAGATGTCCGGAGGACTGCTCATTGCTAATATCCTATACAATAGGAAAAGTTGGGTCGAAAATCCATCAGAAAACAACTACTTTCCTGGCTAATACCACGACGAACATTGAATTACATCTGATGAAACTTCCGTGCAGAGTTCCTACAAGGTTATCTCTGCAATTGCTTGTTGCATGGAAATATTCATCGAAACATTCGGACCACCTATATATCGATTTCGGGGTGTTGCCCCTCATCAGTATAGGGTAGGTCTAACAGCCAATAACTGATGACTGCAACGAATGAATCGATAACCAAATCCATTTCAAGGCCGAAACTGAGATCGCGCCCGCACAGTGCATAACTCCAAACTGCGAGCGCCATCCCAGCGCCGGAAACCCAACTAAGCAATACCCATGAACCACGATCAAGACCGTATAAAACGAAGAAGAAAACTGTAGTTCACAAACAATGAGCTTATGACTTGAGGCATAAGATGTCCGGAGGACTGCTCATTGCTAATACAATAGGAAAAGTTGGGTAGAAATTTCATCAGATGTAATTCAATGTTCGTCGTGGCATTAGCAAGGAAAGTAGTTGTTTTCTGATGGATTTTCGACTCAACTTTTCCTATTGTATAGGATATTAGCAATGAGCAGTCCTCCGGGCATCTTATGCCTCAAGTCATAAGCTCATTGTTTGTGAACTACAGTTTTCTTCTTCGTTTTATACGGTCTTGACGAGAGTGGTGCATGGGTATTACTTAGTTGGGTTTCCGGCGCAGGGATGGCGCTCGCAGTTTGGAGTTATCCACTGTGCGGGCGCGATCTCAGTTTCGGTCTTGAAATGGATTTGGTTATCGATTCATTCGTTGCAGTCATTAGTTATTGACTGCTAGACCTACCCTATACTGATGAGGGGCAACACCCCGAAATCGATATATAGGTGGTCCGAATGTTTCAATGAACATTTCCATGCAACAAGCAATTGCAGAGATAACCTTGTAGGAACTCTGCACGGAAATTTCATCAGATGTAATTCAATGTTCGTCGTGGCATTAGCCAGGAAAGTAGTTGTTTTCTGATGGATTTTCGACCCAACTTTTCCTATTGTATAGGATATTAGCAATGAGCAGTCCTCCGGACATCTTATGCCTCAAGTCATAAGCTCATTGTTTGTGAACTACAGTTTTCTTCTTCGTTTTATACGGTCTTGACGATCGTGGTTCATGGGTATTGCTTAGTTGGGTTTCCGGCGCTGGGATGGCGCTCGCAGTTTGGAGTTATCCACTGTCGGGCACGATCTCAGTTTCGGTCTTGAAATGGATTTGGTTATCGATTCATTCGTTGCAGTCATTAGTTATTGACTGCTAGACCTACAATATACTGATGAGGGGCAACACCCCGAAATCGATATATAGGTGGTCCGAATGTTTCGATGAACATTTCCATGCAACAAGCAATTGCAGAGATAACCTTGTAGGAACTCTGCACGGAAATTTCATCAGATGTAATTCAATGTTCGTCGTGGCATTAGCCAGGAAAGTAGTTGTTTTCTGATGGATTTTCGACCCAACTTTTCCTATTGTAGAGGATATTAGCAATGAGCAGTCCTCCGGATGCCTCAAATTAAATGTAAGGTTAAGTCCAGTCATAGAGAATAAGATTATTCAGCACAACTGGTAAACAGTTACAAATTTGATAATTGAAAAATTAAAGACAGTCTTCTACTTCACCTACTAAAAATTTTACTTCACAACCCTTTTGAAACATGAATACAATAATCAGGGTATATATTTATAGCTATTAATGTAACGAGATTATTATGCGATTTATAATAATAATGCAACTTCCGAGATTTATTTAAATTGCATAATAATCTAGTTACAAACAAAGCTTTTTCGTTTCATTGACAACGATGATGTGATAAATAAAATCAACAACGTTGTCATTTCAACTTCGTATCTAGGGTATTATAAAGTAACTAATGTATTATATTTTGTAACTAATGTATTATGTGTTGTTGTGATGTTATGATGTTAATAATTTGTAATACAGATTTAACTTAAAGGAAGCTTGATTTCCAATGATACGATAAATACTTTTACTGTACAAATATAGGAAATTAATGAGTAATTGTTGATATATCGTGGATGATGAGATGCGCGTTCGCTATCGTCTTTAAAATCATGACATTTTTTCGATTTTTCACTAGTTAGCGGACACCATTTTGTCGGACAACTATACCAGAAAATTATACGATTAAAATAAACTGTAACAAACAAAAATTTGTTGAACAATCCAGTAAAACTTAGCTGTGTGGTTTTTGATTTTCAATACCCTGTTATTTTGACATGTTTGTGATGTCGGACTCGACAATAGCAGACAAATTTTTGTCGGACAAGGTTACCCTCGTTTTCTGAAACAAATTTCAAACCCCTTTAATAAAAACAGAAAATGTGTTCATAAATTTACACGACCCCGGGAAATCGCCATATTTCGGAGTTTTCCGAGCGGAAAAGCGGTCGAATCAAGGAAAATGGCAGGGGAGAAAGTTGTCGGACTCGTCAAGGACAGGCGCCTCACGAAATATAAAATATGTGGTAATCATCAAATAAAAGGGGCCAGGGCTTGGTGACTATTTTGTCAAAAGCACCATCAAGTATCACATTTTCATCAATTTTGTGTGTAAACCTTCATTCGTCATAATCATTATCATTATAATAATGTAGAAAATTCCAATTGCAATATAAATTCGTAAATTTCGAAGGAGTAGCATATGTCACCCTTGCGCACATACTAATATTTCGTTTCTGGCGCGACGGCCGTTTCTATTTTCACACTGGCGCATCTAGGAGTGAAAATACTTGTTTGGTAAAGGGTAAAATACTATTTGTCCTCAGAATGATACCACAGGCGTCCAGTATCCTATTTTATAAGTATATACCGGGTGCCCGCAGAAGGTGGCTCGTCCCTATAACTTTTTTGTTTATGAATAAAATAGAATTAAATTTGGAGGATCTGCATACAACATAAAACTGCGTTTTTTGACATGTAATTCAAGATCGAGCAACTTCCGATTTTGCGAAAGTCACTTAAACCATTTTTAAAATGAACACCCAGTATATTTTCACTTCTTTTGTATCCATGTAACATTCTGAATACAACCTTGTATAACTTGTCACTTTTTTTTATTTTGAAATTCATTTTTTAACCTTGTGTGCTATGGATACGTTGAGAAAAATACTACTAACTACCTATACTGTTTTCAGTCGAAATGTGTGTTATGTAAAGTTTAATTTTTGGATTGAAATTACTAATATTTATTTCATATGGCAACATGGTGGCTCATTGGGTTATGAAAAAAACATTTTATTGTGATTAATACAGCACACTAACAGGTTTTAAAGAAACTTCCATTAAAAACCATAATAAATCAGGTTAGATTTATCTTAAAATAAATTTTGGTACAATATATTCTGGATAGTGTCAAATTTGTTTAAAAAAAAGGAAAAGTTCAAAGTGTACAAAATAAATCACCCCCAAGGTACAAGGAGAAACATAACATACAACTATCTGTATCATAATCTAAGTATAACCGAAAAAAATTACATGTACTCTGCTTTACAATTTTTTAATAAACTCACTTAATATATTCAAAACCTAAAAGACAATAGTGCTTTCAAGAAAGCCAGTTTCCAATACATCCGTGAGATTGAGCCATACTCAATTACGGGTGTGAAGTTATCCACAACCACAAATGTACACTGAGAAAAATGTAACTTAGCTGGTAAAATCCCTCTTTCCCGCTTAAATGATGATTTAGAGATTTCTCAATGGGTGCATGGAATCAAGTAAGTTGCTTACCATGGGATATGATTATTGAAGTTATTTTTGCGCGGTGAAAAGTGGGTGAAATTTTCTAAATGAATAAATTTAGTATTTAAACGGCAGTGTAGATTATTTTTTGTGACAGAATTGTTTTAAGGAGGATGAAATACATAAGTGTGAATATATGAATTCATTTGTCGCCCCGTCGGAGAGGGTGTGGCAGGGGTGCGTTTGACGAAATAAATTAATATTCATTTCAACCGACTTTGTAGACTTTTTTCGATCGTGGAATATTTTAGGAGGGTGAAATACATAACTACGGATTTATAAAATCATTTGTCGTCCCGTCGAAGAGGGTGTGGTGAGGGTGAGTTTGTCGAAAATGATCAGTTATCAGTTAAAACGACGTTGTTGGAAAATCTGAATCAGGAGGTTGAAATACATATCTGAGACCATATTAATTCATTTGTCGCCCCGTCGAAGAGAATGGGTGGGGGTGAGTTTGTCGAAAAAAATCAATTATCATTTTAAACGACGTTGTAGAGTGTTTTCGATGAGAGCATCTTAATCAGGAGGTAAAAATACATAGCTGTGGGTATATCAATTAATTTGTCGCCACGTCAGAGAGGGTGTGGTGGGGGTGGGTTTGTTGAAAAAAATCAATTACCATGTCACACAACGTTGTAGAGTGTTCTCGATGAGAGCATCTTGATCAGGAAGTTGAAATACATAGCTGTGGGTATATCAATTCATTTGTCGCCCCGTCAGAGAGGGTGTGGTGGGGGTGAGTTTGTCTAAAAAAATCAATTATCATGTCAAACGATGTTGTAGAGTGTTCTCGATGAGAGCATCTTAATCAGGAAGTTGAAATACATAGCTATGGGTATATCAATTCATTTGTCGCTCCGTCAGAGAGGGTGTGGTGGTGGTGAGTTTGTCGAAAAAAATCAATTATCAGTTCAATCGACGAATATAAATTCACTACAGATTCACACCAATAAAACTTGGATAAGGATTTCTTGACATACCTTTTTGGGAATTTTAACCTTCCACAGTCTGAAAATGAAAAAATATTAATTCAAAGAAATCTGTACAAGTGTAGAGGGGCAATAATCAATTTGCCCCGATCAGTTACTGCGTTTAGAAGACTGTTGTCTTGAAAACAGTTTATTATTTCGTCAGTAACGTATCGAAAACTAAATCTGCCTATATGACGAGAAAAAAATTTAAATTGACTAAAAATACTTCTCTTTTTCGAAAACGTTGACGTTTCGGAGACTAAATCTGTCTCCGTTTTAAAAACTCGAAGGATGAAGACTTGCTAAAATTCTATTTTTATTAGCTTGAATATGAGGGATTTGTTTTGACAAAGTCAAATGAAATCTGCCAAATATTTTTTATGATGACATTTGCTGTCTGGATACATATAGGGTGTCTGATATCAATCAATCAATCTGTTATTTCTCAAATTTTCTCTGAGGAGAGGTAGCCATTTCTACTGAGTTGGTCGAATAACAGTTCGTCGATAATAAAATCATTGTTTAAATAGAACATAGTTAGTCAATGCCTGTGGAAAAGGTATTGGACACAAACGCGAGTGTCATCTAGCGTGATTAGTTACAAACATGAATATTTGACGTCATTTTAATGCAGGTTTCTTCAAAAAACCTTGATTTTAATGCTTTTCCATTGTTTTAATCAAGTTACGACATGACTTGGAGGCCAGATCACTGAAGTTACATGACTTGGATGCGAGCTCACTATCGCCATCTACATGTCGCATCCATTTTGATCCAATTATAATCCCATAAGGTTGACTAACTATCTTCTATATAAACAATGATAAAATACAGGCAGTTTCCTTCAACTTTCTCTTTTCTTGATTTGATTCACTCATTAAAATTTTGGTGTCATTCCATTTCATCATATGATCGCCATCCGATGTCAGAATATGTTCGGATATTTTCGAACCAGTTATTTTCCGATTCCTTGTATAACTTTTGTGTTCTTCTATACGCACAGTCAAAGGTCTTGATGTTTCACCTATATATTTTCCACACGAACAAGGTATGTTGTAAACACAATTTTTGGAACACTCATCAGTGTTTTTTGGTTTTGTGTGTGTAAGTATTAATCTCAATGTATTGGTTGTCTTGAATGTTGTTTTTACATCATACCTATGGCCAATCCGGTTTATCTTTTCAGACAATCCGGGGACATATGGTATTATGTTGGTTGTTTGATGTGTATTGTAATCGAACAATTTTTCAATGACATCAGCTGACGTCACAACATGGCAGTCACCATCTGATTGTTTTTGTGGTTGGTACTGGTTATTCGTAATTTATATAAAATAACTAAAAATCTATTTTAAAAGGCGCCTACCAAAATTTCTGTCAAGAAATCCAAAATCTTATAGAAAGGTGGGAATCTCGCAAACGTGGCAACGCTGGATCGAAAACTACCGATGAGGGCCGACAGAGTGGGGGCGGTTGAATCATGCTCATAACACTCTCCGATTCAGTTTTCGGCTGGCTGACAGAGATAGCGGACGTGAAGTTTTATTACGGTACTCGATGAATCACTGCACTGTCATCTGACGTCACAACATGGCTGTCATCAGCTGATTGTTTTTTGTGGTCTTCATGGTTGATTGTGATTTTTATAAACTTTACAGACATTGAATGATCCTATCAATTTATTATATATTGTAATACTTCTTTTTCATTTGAGGAATTGAATAATGCTGCTAATAATTTCAGTTGACGTCACAACATGGTGGTCATCATATAGTATTTTGTACTTGGTTCTGGATAATTGTGATTTTTATAATTTTTTCAGGCACTTAGAGATCTTATTTGATTATTTATTATAATATTCCTTTTTTATTTGAGAAATTGAACAATCTTGCTAATGACATCAGGTGACGTCACAACATGGCGGTCACCAGCTGATTGTGTATTGTGGTTGTTTCTAGTTAGTTGTGATTTACATAAACTTGCCAAAAATCTATTCTAAAGAAGAAGCTACCAAAATGTTGTTAAGAAACGTAAAATCTAATAGAAAAGTTGAAATCTTCCAAACGTGACAACGCTGGATCGAAATCTACCGATGTGGGCCGACAGAGTTGGGGCGGTTGAATCATGCTGATAACATTCTCCGATTTAGTTTTCGGCTGGCTGGCAGAGATAGCGGACGTGAAGTTTTATTACGGTACTCGATGAATCACTGCACTGTCATCTGACGTCACAACATGGCGGTCATCAGCTGATTGTTTTTTTGTGGTTTTCACTGGTTGATTGTGATTTTTATAGACATTGAATGATCCTATCAATTTATTATATATTGTAATACTTCTTTTTCATTTGAGGAATCGAATAATGCTGCTAATTATTTCAGTTGACGTCACAACATGGTGGTCATCAGATAGTATTTTGTACTTGATTCTGGTTAATTGTGATCTTTATAATTTTTTCAGACACTTAGAGATCTTATTATTTGATTATATATTATAATATTCCTTTTTTATTTGAGAAATCGAACAATTTTGCTAATGACATCAGGTGACCTCACAACATGGCGTTCACCAGCTGATTGTGTATTGTGGTTGTTTCTGGTTAGTTGTGATTTACATAAACTTGCCAAAAATCTATTCTAAAGAAGAAGCTACCAAAAACGTAAAATCTAACAGAAAAGTTGAAATCTTCCAAACGTGACAACGCTGGATCGAAAACTACCGATGAGGGCCGACAGAGTGGGGGCGGTTGAATCATGATGATAACACTCTCTGATTCAGTTTTCGGATGGCTGACAGAGAGAGCGGACGTGAAGTTTTATTCCGGTACTCGATGAGTCACTGTACTGTCATATGACGTCACAACTTGGCGGTCATCAGCTGATTGTTTTTTTGTGGTTTTCACTGGTTGATTGTGATTTTTATAAACTTTATAGACATTGAGTGATTCTGTTATTTCATTATAATTGTAATACTGCTTTTTAATTTGAGGAATCGAATAATTTTGCTAATAATTTCAGTTGACGTCAACTTGGTGGTCGGTTTTGGTCATTTGTGATTTTTACAAGCATTAAAAACTTTAACTGGTCCTATCATTTCATAAGATATTGTAATACTCCTTTATCATTTGAGACATCGAATGATTTCAGGTGTAATCAAGAATCCTGGAATTTCCTCAAAACCAACCAAATTATTTTGGCTGACTATGAGCTCAGGTTATTGAATGTAAATTGTAATTTTATTTTTGTTAATCTGAAGAGTAATTGATAAACCTAACTTTCCACTCCTCAACTAGTACCCCATTGCCAAATCCTTTCCCGACAGGGGCTCTCACACCTTCCCGTGGTCCCTGTTGAGCGATAACAGTTCAAACCTGAGAAAAACAAGTTGTATTGATTCATTGCGATAGGAAGGAACTATTATCGGCCAAGTGAGCACCAATGTATTGTAGATTAAGACATTTTTCGATGTACAACCCAATATTTGTGAACTACTCTATTCCTATACTTTCAATCTTATCGTGAATAACTGAAAAGAATCACCCCATTGTCGTATTTCAAATAGCCCCACTAACAAACTAACATACTAAACTACCTCGATAACACCCCTATTTGAGTGCTAACAATGGGTTGTGTATTTTCTCGGCGTGATCAAAGGATTCAATCAAGTATAGGAACAGTGAGGCTAATATGGGTTTCGTTCTCCATCATTTGTTTATTGTGTGTGAACAACTTTTTTTCTTATCAATTATTTCAGATCTAACTTTGGGAACATTACAGATTTTTTCTTTTCGTGTGATTATATTTTGTACTTTTTTTATATTTTATCTCCTACACCTAATTTCATGTGATAACCATGTTATTTGTGACCTTTGAAGCAAACGCAATATTTTCTGTTTATTCATGATTTCATTTTATTGCTTCTTGTATTATTCACCATATTGATATGTTCTACACGTGAAAAGTTATTTTTCTAGGAACTCATGGAGGATATTTATCTATCTGCAAAGAGGAGTTTTGGCACAATAGGCTAGTAAGAAACAATTATATACAATACGTATTTACAGTCATGTGGGTTCGAGAAGCCTGGAATGTCCGAACAACTTTGTTTCCAAACTTATTTCTAATTTTCAGTTACTTATAGTCACAACTCTCAATTAGGATAGAAAGGGACGAGAGAAAAAATTGCTTTGGAGAATTCTGGTACCAAACGGATGAAGAATGAAATGGGGAAACTGTTATTTGGAACAAAATCCCTCAATGGGAATCGACGGGGGCATATTCTCCGTGTGGCAAACTCCGCTTCATTCGTTATACCGTCTACATCGGTGGTAAGGGCTGTAGCTCAGCTACGGTAAGCTGAACCCTGCCTCGAGCACAGTGGCTGACATGCTCACCCGTAGAGGCCTATATATACGGGAGCCCGATCATCGATGACGGTGTCGCGTGGAGCAGAACTAATCACACGGAATAGTTGCTCCAATAGAAACTCATTCAGGAATACGGTTTCGACTTCCAACAGCATATCCATTCTATTCTTGTTTAGTTTCGTATTCAGTATGGTCCAGTCCAATTTTTGCTCTCGTTCCTAGAAATCTGAATTGACACCGCTTCGGGTCAGGTGAGATCAAAAAGCCTATAATTTTCTTATCACTCACAAGCCACTATGCCACTAGCTTCCTGGACAGAACGTGAAAACCCACAACAGGTGATGAACGTTTCATTATATGACGTGAATTCGAGTATCATGGTATATTATGTCATTTTCTTTTTGTTCCTCAGTTTATTTTCCATAGAGTTCTTGATATACTTGTATACATTTTTTTATAATTACAGCATTGTATGTGAATAAATTAATATTTTTATTTTATCTTGAATTCGAATTCTTTGATATGTGTAGAATTCGATTTCATGACATTTTCTGAACATAACATGTCACTTCTATACTAACATCATTGTCCCACCTTCCCGACAGGAGCGCTCACACCTTCTCGTGGTCCCTGTTGAGCGATAACAGTTCAAACCTAAGAAAAACAAGTTTTATTGATTCATTACGATAGGAAGGAACTATTATCGGCCAAGTGAGCACCAATGTATTGTAGATTAAGACATTTTTCGATGTACAACCCAATATTTGGGAACTACTCTATTCCTATAATATTTCCAATCTTATCGTGAATAACTGAAAAGAATCACCCCATTGTCGTATTTCAAATAGCCCCACTAACAAACTAACATGCTAAACTACCTCGATAACACCCCTATTTGAATGCTAACAATGGGTTGTGTATTTTCTCGGCGTGATCAAAGGATTCAATCAAGTATAGGAACAGTGAAGCTAATATGGGTGTCTTTCTCCATAATTTGTTTATTGTGTGTGAACAACTTTTTTTCTAATCAATTATTTCAGATCTAACTTTGGGAACATTACAGATTTTTTTTTCGTGTGATTATATTTTGTACTTTTTTTTATATTGACACGTTTTATCTCCTACACCTAATTTCATGTGATAACCATGTTATTTGTGACCTTTGATGCAAACGCAATATTTTCTGTATTATTCATGATTTCATTTTATTGCTTCTTGCATTATTCACCATATTGATATGTTCTACACGTGAAAAGTTATTTTTCTAGGAACTCATGGAGGATATTTATCTATCTGCAAAGAGGAGTTTTGGCACATTAGGCTAGTAAGAAACAATCATATACAATACGTATTTACAGTCATGTGGGTTCGAGAAGCCTGAAATGTCCTAACATCTTGGTTTCCAAACATATTTCTAATTTTCAGTTACTTATAGTCACAACTCTCAATTAGGATAGAAAGGGACGAGAGAAAAAATTGCTTTGGAGAATTCTGGTACCAAACGGATGAAGAATGAAATGGGGAAACTGTTTGGAACGAAATCCCTCAATGGGAATCGACGGGGGCATATTCTCCGTGTAGCTTCCTGGACAGAACGTGAAAACCCACAACAGGTGATGAACGTTTCATTATATGACGTGAATTCGAGTATCATGGTATATTATGTCATTCTATTTTTGTTATTCATTTTGTTATTTCCGTCAACCTGTTGCACTCCTACGCGCAACCCTCAGGAGTCTTCCAGAGACTTACCTTTTAACGCGTGATGCCATGCACAAGACCGGTGAATTGTTGAATCGAAACCATGACTATACGCTTGAGAGCCGAATGCGAATGATTTGTTACATTTCGATATTTTATAAATTGATGGAATGAAAATACTTCTGAATTTAGCTCGAACTACGACGACCAAAATAAATGGAAAACTTCAACCCACGAATAGGAGTTCTTCAGTTTATTTTCCGTAGAGTTCTTGATATACTTGTATACAATTTTTCATAATTTCAGCATTGTACTTCTTCATGGTGAAAAAATTAAAATTTTTAATATTATATCTTGAATTCGAATTCGTTGGTATGTGTAGAATTCGATTTCGTGACATTTTCTGAACATAACATGTCACTTCTACACTAACATCCTAGTCCCACCTTCCCGACAGGGATGCTCACACTTTCTCGCTGGTCCTTGTCGAGCGGGAGTTAATCAAGAATTCATCAGATGGAACTATTATCGGCCAGGTGAGCAAAAAATATACTGTATTCAATTAACTATGAATGTTAAATTCAACAAATCTCTTCCTCATAATAGTAACTTTGGTATAATACAAGTTTAATAAGACTCTAATTTGTGGTACGCTTCGTTTGGGAATATGAGCCGCAGTATATTCAACTCATTGTTTAGTTACGTTTTTATTTTCCACCGTCTACATTTCAGAATTTCATTATGAAACCAAACAGATCATTTTGGCTGACCATGAGCTCAGGTTCTTGAATGTTAATTGTAATTTTTTATTGTAAATTTGAAGTTTAATTGATAAAAATAACATTCCACTCCTCAACTAATAGCCCATTACCAAATCCCTTCCCGACAGGGGCGCTCACACCTTCCCGTGGTCCCTGTTGAGCGATAACAGTTCAAACCTAAAAAACACTAGTTGTATTGATTAATTACGACAGCAAGGAACTATTATCGGCCAAGTGAGCACCAATGTATTCCAGATTAGGGCATTTTTCTATGTACAAACCCAATATTTGCGAACTATTCATTCCTATACTTTTTATGTTATAGTGAATAACTGTAAAGAAACACCCCATTGTCATTATTCAAATAGTCCCACTAATATACTAAACTACCTCGATAACACCCCTATTTGAATGCTAACAATGGGTTTTGCATTTTCTCGGCGTGATCAAAGGATTCAATCAAGGATAGGAATAGTGAGACTAATATAGGTTTCATTCTCCACCATTTGTTCATTGTGTGTGAATAACTTCTTTTTTATCAATTATTTCAGATCTAACTTTGGGAACATTACAGATTTTTTTTTGAACCCAATTTCCACCCTCTTAGACGGCCTGAAAAACTCAGGCATATCATTTTTCTAGTCAATTCGACCACAAGAAACAACATATTCGAAAATGGAAGGTGTAAAAAGTCAATTTACCGAAATATAGTTTTTTATGTTTTTCCACCCCATTTTCACCCTTTAAGACTGTTTGGAAAACCGAGGCACCATGTTTTTTTACTGAGATGACCGCCGGGAAAAGCATATTCAATGATTAGAGGTACACAAAAAGTCCAGTATAGAAATTTAAAAAATCGATATTTTTTTCTCCGTGTATCTTGTGGATAACTTCACACCCGTTTTATTGTGAAAGTTTTGTGTATCCACAGGGGTTGCATAGATTTGATTATTCAACAATAAATTACAATTTAGCTGCCATAAAAAAATATTAACGAAATGGAACAAATTGCTATCTCATGTAAGTAATGGAAACTTGTCAAATTTGCCAAATTTGAAAAATATCTCAATGGCCGATTTTAATCCTTGACTGAATTATTTCATGTTTTTTTTTGTTAGATATCTCTGTATTTGTTTGTTTAAATTTATTTTGTATTTAAGTATAAGTTGTATAAAGCAAATATTTGTGTAACTGTTTATTTTTTGTAATGTATTTATTCATTTATACTATTAGTAATTAGTAAAATGGCATGTTCCACACCTTGGAAGGAACAAATAAAGATTTCTATCAATATTGTGACAAATAAAAGTACTTTACTCCACGGGTGTGAAGTTATCTACATCCACAAGATACACGGAGAAAAAAATATGTTTTTTTTTATTTCTATACTGGACTCTTTGTGTACCTCTAATCATTGAATATGCTTTTTCCGGCGGTCATCTCAGTAAAAAAACATGGTGCCTCGGTTTTCCAAACAGTCTTAAAGGATGGAAATGGGGTGGAAAACCATAAACAAACTATATTTCGGTTAGTTGACTTTGTCCACCTTTCATTTTCGAATATATTGTTTCTCGTGGTCGAATTGACTAGAAAAATGATATGCCCGAGTTTTACAGGCCGTCTAAAGGGGTGGAAATAGTGTTGAAAATCATAAAAAAAACTATATGTCAGAAAGTTGACTTTGTACACCATTCATATTCAAGTATGTTGTTTCTCGTGGTCGAATTGACTAGAAAAATGCCATGCCTGAGTTTTTTAGGCCGTCTAAGAGGGTGGAAATGGGGTTGAAAATCATAAAAAAACTATATTTCAGAAAGTAGACCTTGTACACCATTCAAATTCAAGTATGTTGTTTTTCGTGGTCGAATTGACTAGAAAAATGCTATGCCTGAGTTTTTCAGGCCGTCTCAGGGGGTGGAAATAGGGTTGAAAACCTTAAAAAACTATATTTCGGAAAGTTGCATTTGTACACCTTCCATTTCCGAATATCTTGTTTCTCGTTGTCGAATTGACTAGAAAAATGCTAAGCCTGAGTTTTTCAGGCCGTCTAAGGGGGAGGCAATGGGGTTGAAAATCATAATATAACTATATTTCGTAAAGTTGACTATAGTTTTTTTATGATTTTCAACCCCATTTCCACCACCTTAGACTGCCTGAAAAACTCAGGCATAGCATTTTTCCAGTCAATTCGACCACGAGAAACAACATATTCGAAAATGGAGGGTGTACAAAGTCAAGTTTCCGAAATATAGTTATATTATGATTTTCAACCCCATTTCCACCCCCTGACAAACTCAGGCATAGCATTTTTCTAGTCAATTTGACAACGAGAAACAACATATTCGAAAATGGAAGGTGTACAAAGTCAACTTTCCGAAATATAGTTTTTTATGATTTTCAACCCCAGTTCCACCCCCTTAGACGGCCTGAAAAACTCAGGCATAGCATTTTTTTAGTCAATTCGAGCACGAGAAACAAGATATTCGGAAATGGAAGGTGTACAAATGCAACTTTCCGAAATATAGTTCTTTAAGGTTTTCAACCCTATTTCCACCCCCTGAGACGGCCTGAAAAACTACCACGACCACGAGAAACAACATAATTGAATATGAATGGTGTACAAAGTCAACTTTCCGACATATAGTTTTTTATTATTTTTAACACTATTTCCACCTCTTTAGACGTCCTGAAAAACTCAGGCATATAATTTTTCTAGTCAATTCGACCACGAGAAACAACATATTCGAAAATGAAAGGTGTACAAAGTCAACTAACCAAAATATAGTTTGTTTATGGGTTTCCACCCCATTTCCACCCTTTAAGACTGTTTGGAAAACCGAGGCACCATGTTTTTTACTGAGATGACCGCCGGAAAAAGCATATTCAATGATTAGAGGTACACAAAGAGTCCAGTATAGAAATAAAAAAAATTCGATATTTTTTTCTCCGTATATCTTGTGGATGTGGATAACTTCACACCCGTTACTCAATTAACGAATTTTTATTTTCCTAAACACTCACTTTTGTATCTATTGTTAATATCTATTATTTCTATATCAATTATTATTATATTTAAACTAAGAATGTGTATTGTATGTTCTATGGATCAACAATTTTGACCTGTTTCAAGCATATTGTGCAAACTTGTCTCTGCATCTTGTACAATTATCTTGAAATAAATGATTTTGTTATTAATAAAATGAGATTTAAATGCATCTAGTAACCTGGACCAACAAACTGATAAAAAAAATCATTAAAATCTTTTCTGACCTTGCTTCTGCAAAAATGAACTGGGTTATTACTGTATCCTTTATTGTTTATAAACATGGTTTTTAATCAGCTCTTGGATTAATGATTTTGTTTTATAAGTTGTGTTGGTTACAGGTTGCTCTTGATGCATTTAAATCTTATTTTAATCTCAAAATATACTTCATTTTGAGAAAAGTGTGGAAGATGAAAAAAAACAATCAGAGACAGGTATTTAGTCCATCAGATTTTCAAAGTGACATCCATTGTTTTCAAAACACAACTGTCCCCTGTTATAACAATCAAGTGTATATTCTCTTCAGAGACTGACTCTGTACAACAAACGAGTTATGTACTACTTCTACTTTTGGACGGCTATCTGATTGATAGCGGTCAGTCACCGTTTTACCATCCTATTGAACTAGATGGGAAATTAAATTGTGGAGACGACTTTGCGTTTTACTGATTTGTATATCCATACCACTCCACTTTGAGATATAATGGACTTCTACCACAGGTGAGTTATAATATGTTTTCATACCAGTGGTTTCTTCGATGTCTTCTCTCTTACGCTTTTTATCTTTGTGATGATGTTTGTGTTTCTTTTCCCGATCCTTATTCTTGTCCTTCTTTTTCTTCTTTTTTTTGGATTTCTTATGATGAGTCCTCGACATACCATAATATGGATCATTCTGGTCTACTTGCATCTGCTCTTCCAACCCGTCAGTTACTGGTAAACTTTGATCAAAATTTGGATCATGTTCAGGTGTAGTTTGAGACCCAACTTTCAGAATGAGTTTCAAGCCGGGTTTTTCGTCTCTTTCGCGTTTTTCACTTTTGTGTTTTTTGTGCTTCTTTACGACTGACGGAGAAGCTACCGGAGACGACATTTTCCAAATGAATAAACATACAATCGATGGCTAGAATATCATATGAATCCAAGAACGTACTTGGAACGAAACAACAAAATCTTAATTTTCAAACTATTTGAGTAAAACCACGGCAAACAGAATATCTATCACTTAAAACATCAAACAAATAAACATAACCAAGAGAAAATTGTTTGTCAGTGTTAACTGTCACTGTCAACTGTTACTTGTCACTTTGAGTAATCTTCTGTTTTTAATTTTATGGCTCTTGCTCCCTCTGGGTGCATTCAGCCAGGTCTCTAAATAAATCAACTCGGTGTAACTTACACCTCATTTTCGTATCCGTTCTCCGATTGGATTGACCGGATTGACACATTCCTCTGTTGTATATTATGCACTCAAGTGCACTCGATTCAAAATGTGGTAATTAAACCACATTTTACTACACCTTGAGGCTTGAAGTAGACGGAAGGACCTAATGTAAGTACTCAGTGCAGTATAAGAGTAACATTTTGATGGTATTCGCAAGAACTCATTATGCATTATGCCCTGCGTTACCCGATCAAATAGTGGTCAACTGATGCTGCTCCTGGAGGACATGGTTCACCAAGGTCTGGCCGAGCGAATGATGCAGCGCTTCCTCCTTACACCAAGCAATAGAGCATAAATTGAGTGAATTTTTAACAAAAATACTAGTAGGAAACCGACTATGCCACCACATGAAATACAGTCCGTAGTTATATTCTGATATGATTTCGACTCGCAACTGTTATTTATTAATTTGTTATAAACATTTTAATTACAAAAAACATGTTTTTTAAATTGATTTGCTCATAAAATGAAAACCAATAGAGCAATCTGGTTGCTCCAATGAAAAGAAATGTAGATAATTGAAATACAAACAAAATGGGATACTTGACGACCCGGTCGGATCATCAGTAACTGAGAAAAACTGGAAAAACCGGAAAACATTGCGATTTTTTTAAAAATTCATATCTCCGCCATTTTTCAAGAAGTATGATTGGCCCAAGGAGACTAAAATTTAACAAGGAGGGTTTAATAAGCTCTAGCCAATCAGAAACTTGTAGCATCAACGCGTCATAGTGACGTACTTGGATATGAGTACAGAGTCGAACTCGAACCAAGCAACAAAACTGTCAGCAGTAACTCTCATATACCAGGAGCTAGTCCGTCACTGTCTATAGAGAACGGCGGCCATGACACGTCCAACTACGTCACATTTCGTCACAAATGTTCTTTCATCTCTTTCTTCTAGTGTCCCCATTGTCTTATGGGAATCAAACACTCCTTGTTAAATTTTAATCTCCTTGAGAGTATTGAACCATGTGTACTTCATGTGTGCACAAAACAGGCGCTGTCGAATAGTTAGTTTTGGCACAATTGCAATTGACATTTTTTTGCACTATCTTCCAGCGTGCCTGGATCACTGAAATATACATATTTCAATGGCCTGGATGCTCTAGTGATCACAGAACACTTACACTGTTCTGTGCTAGTGATAGCTCGATTACAATTTCTCAAACAGGTTATGAAAGTAGAAGTATAGTACTACAAAACGTATATTCTCATTTTGCGCTACAATGGAGAGAAATGGGTGAAAAATGCGTGCAAACATGACTGAAAACGGCCGAGCCCGCGTTACCTACCGAGTGGCAGGAGAGTCCGGGAGATGAGGGGCATTCATTTAATCATTTAGTTAGTCATTGTCTGCGGAAAAGGTATTGGACCCAAACGCGAATGTCATCTAGCGCGATTAGTTAAAAACATGAATATTTGACGTCATTTTAATACAGCGATTTCTTCAAAAAAAAACCTGATATTGATGCTGTTCCATTGTTTCAATCAAGTTACGACATGACTTGAAGACCAGATCACTGAAGTTACGACATGACTTGGATACGATATCACTGTCGCCATCTATATGTCGCATCCATTTGAATCTAATATAAATCCCATAAGGTTGGCTAACTATCTTACTTCTATCATTGTTTATATAGAATATAGTTAGTCAACCTTATGGGATTATAATTGGATCAAAATGGATGCGACATGTAGATGGCGATAGTGAGCTCGCATCCTAGTCATGTCGTAACTTCAGTGATCTGGCCTCCAAGTCATGTCGTAACTTGATTGAAACAATGGGACAGCACTAAAATCGGGGTTTTTTGAAGGAACCTGCATTAAAATGACGTCAAATATTCATGTTTGTAACTAATCACGCTAGATGACACTCGCGTTTGTGTCCAACACCAATAGACGAGGAAAGTGTGTCGTCACAAATGTCATTCTTGTCAAAAACTGATTCCAAACAAAGAATTTTAGGTGACTTTCTCTGTTGATGATTTGCTGCTTTGTGTATTAGTTTGTGTTTGGTTGTTTGGATCTTGATTTCTCAAGCGAAAGAAGTTGAAAAATCTTTACGGAAACAATCCGACAAGCTGATTTAAATTTGACGGATGTTTGTTTGGAATCAGTTTTTGACAAGAATGACATTTGTGACGTCATCACTTTCCTCGTCTATTACACAGGCATTGACTATCTTACTTCTATATAAACAATGCTTCTATATAAACAATGATTTAATGAACGGGTTACGTGATAATACGCTTCCCCTCATCTCTCGCTCTCTCCTCCCACTTGACCGCTTCCACCAGCTCGGCCGTTTTCAGTTATGTTTGCAAGCATTTTTCACTAATTTCACAGCATTTTAGCGCAAAATGAGAATATACGTTTTGTGGTACTGTACTTCTTCTTTCAAAATCTGTTTTAGAAATTGAAATCGGACTATCACTAGAGCATCCAGACACGCTGCAAGATAGTGCAAAATAATTCAAATTGCAATTGTGCCAAAACTAATGATCTGTCAGAGCCTGTTTTGTGCACACATAAATTGCACATGATTCAATAGTTTCATAAGAAGAACCAACCCTATTTCTTGAAAAATGGCGGAATTATGAATTTTTTAAAAAATCGATTTTTTTTCGATTTTCCGGTTTTTCTCCGTTAATAATGATCCGATCGGGTCGAAAAACATTTCATTTTGTTTGTATTTCAATTATCTACAATTCTTTCATTGAAGTAACCAGATTGCTCGATTAGTTTTCATTTTATAAGCAAAACAATTAACAAAAAACACGTTTTTGGTTAATTAAAAGTTTATAACAAATGAAAAAATATGTTTGTAACAAATTAATAAATAACAGTTGCGAGTCGAAAACATAACAGAATATAACTACGGACTGTCTTCCATGTGATGGCATAGTCAGTTTTCTACTAGTATTTTTGTTATGAAAAAATAATGCTCTATATATTGATTGGCCTACCTAATATGTTGGACTCCTGAAACCGGGTATGACTGGGATCGTTACGAATGAAATAATAATAATGTTAGAATATAAAAATACAATACAAATTTAATAATGTGACTGTCCGTTTATGATAGAATCATAGTAGAGCTATTGAAGATGTCAAAATTTGTTGAAACATACAGGACAGGAGAGAGAAAAATCATGATTTGTTGAGTGAAACGGTGTTTTGATTATTTCCGTACTGACTCTAGTCTGCCTACTGCTTTTTATAATTAATTCAAATAAATCAATTAACGATGAGATCTCCTCACAGTAAATGCTGCCGGATAAGATTTTGTCCCGTGGGTCACGCGCGGTGTCGGGGCCAGTTTTTCAGGTTCTCCAGATAACTAATATAGTTTAGATGGTTGATGACTGTCTTTAAATGATGTTGGAAGGATCACATTCTAACCATTAGCGAATTAATCTGGAGTTTAACTGGAACCTAAAAAACTGGTCCTCAAACAGTTTGATCAAACCGCTACTTTTAGTAGTTTACCTATTTCAAATTATGAAACAAACTAATTTGTATAGTCACTTTCAATGCCGTTTTACCAAACGATTTGACCGTTGAAAAGCATTTTTCTATAATAATTCTTCTACTTTAAAAAGACAATGAATTCATATATCTGATTTCTGATATTATCGTATGAATATTCTCCCCTTTTTAGATCCAACTTTTGTTTACAATGTTTTAGGGAATTTTATTGAAAATTCGATTTCCGAAGCTTTTGAGAGGTCCGTTTTGCGCCATATTCAATCTATTTAGATGAATATTCAGCAAGTGCTGATATCTGCTGGAGTGCCTAGCTGTGAATGTCATTACGAAAGAATAACGTGTTTCGATATTTGTAAATGTAACAGGCAGTTTCCAATATGTAAAGAGAGACAAGGGGTAATACATATGTAGTTTCCTAAAAAAGAGGCCCTATATATACCTACAAAAGATACTGAAAGGTTTGGAAACATGACACGAAATCACTTTTTTTGGGTATTAACGTTTGGCAGCAGGTGTTTGTTGCCGAAGTATACTATATGCCAGTCTCGACTGAATCCTGCAAAATAGAAGTTTTTCTGGAGTGGTCATCAGAGGACTTTATAAATGAAGCGTATTTAGAGTATTTTGATGTTACCTAATATTTTTTAATAGAGTACCTAACTATAGTTATGTGGATCTCACGTTGAGGCTAATAATTTATATAAAATCGATTGCCAAATTTTCCGAACTTCTTAAAATAGCGTACGGTCATATAGCGGTCCCGTGCATGGCATCAAACGTTGAAAGGCAAAACCGGTAAAAGGATTTCGACTTCCCTAGGGAAGACGCACAAGTATCTCAAATATATCTGCAGGTTGCTCGTTAAGGTGCAGCCGGTGACGGAATGAGCAAATTTTGAACAAAGAAACAATAGATTTTTTAGCAAAAAATTTGCAACTTTCACAATTCTTCGTCAAAACTTAGGGAAATTACTGACGTATTTCCATGAGGAGTGAGACAAATTCGGATTTTTCAGTAGGAACCTCAGATCATGTTTACTTATTGATCTGAGGTAGGAACTGAATTTTTTTCAGGAATAAAGTTAACTAGTGGTTGGTCTGATAACGAATCTGAATACATTTTCGACATCTTTCCTATTTTGCCTCCTATAATTTTTAGGAAATGTCGGTGGCTCTATCGCTGCTAGCGTGCAGTGAGTGTATTTCACTTGAAATGCTTTAGCATTTTAATCATTTTTGATATGGGTATTTTTGTAAAAAAAATTTAAAATTTGTTTTTACGAAACTCCCAGGTTTTCGGAGAAAACCCCTCAAAAGCAGAGCTTGTGCGAGCAAGGGAGATCCGGGACCTACAGTTTAAATAAAAGTGGAATCCGAACCACTTCAGCTCAGTGACACGCGTCCGGGGATCGAACCCGGACCGCCTGAGTGGAATCCATCAAACACTCTAACACCACGACCACTCTTCGCTGCATATCCATATCAACTCTGTATATTTCACAATTCTACGTCAAAAATTGCGGAAGTTGCGGTGGTTTTTCCATGACAAGTGAGAAACCCTATACCCTGTATATTATGAAATAAATTAATAAATATGAAAAAAAATCTGCTTCTACGCAAGTGGAATGAAACTAAAGGCGAAAGGCGAAGAATGATCGTTATGAAGATTTAAAAATGATTACATTGATTACCTAATATTTATATAGGTACCTAATCATAGATCATAAGATCATAGAAACAATCTTTATGGAAGTAACTTTAGGGAAAAAGCGAATTGTAAAGCGGCTCGTAAAGCATTCCATTTTTGTAATGAAAAACAAATACCTAGACCAACCTATAAAGTTGAACCTGAGGGAATTAAACCAAAATACTACACTAGTACACTAAAATAAATATTTAACAATCTACGAAAACAGCTTAAAGCAATATAAGAGCATTCTCAGTAATTGAAAATGAAAAAATAACCAAATCAATAAAAAAATTGAGATTTCGTATTATTATCACTGAAATGAAATTATAATATGATTATTATAATTTAATTTCAGTGATCATTATTTATTTAGATCGTACAAGACCACAGTTTAATGTTTAAACCACAGCTTATGTGTTTATTAAGCTGTGGTTTAACACAGACCATCGGCAGGTTAGCCACTGCCTTCACGTTCACAAGGTGACCTTCAGAAGCTATATCTTTGAATCCCTTTATTTTTTTTAAACTAAAACTTGAAACTTGTATCTTCGTCAGTTTTTCATTTAACACTTGAATATTATTTAATGAAGTTTTCCTGGAGAAAACGAGTTGAAATTTTTCAATACTAAAAAACCGAGTGAATAAATTGGTGAGTATACAAGATATGATTACCAGTTTTTCAGTTCGATTTTTTTTTGTTTGAATTGCCCACATTGGAGTTGTATGTAGTTTTTTATTTATTTTATACTCTAGGTTAGGTGGCAAATGCTTTCATGAATTTTGTACTGTAATAAAAGCTCTTTGAACATTCAATGAATTGTTATACCATTAATCATTCATAATTCAAGAGATAAATACATCATATTATATATCATTCAAATTCAAAGGTTTTTATTTATCAAACGCCTTATCTTCTAACCATGACATTATGGATAAGACATTTATTTTAATCTTTCACTGATCACCTTTAAGCAGAACTCTTCAATAATTATTAAACATATTAAAAGATCAATACTTATTTTTGATCGAATCTTATTTCAGTAAGATGTCTAGGGAAAGAGCTTCGAGACGGTTCTATCGGGTAGAATCAATGAACAACCTTCTATCATACCTAGATCGTGGTATGACTGCAGAAGAACAAAACCGATGGTCTTTCGAAATTGCATGGGAAGCAGCTAATAAAGGTAAACCAACATAATGTAATTACTGTAGTCAATATGGCATATTGTGCTTCTCCTGATATTTACTTTACTGAATGGTCTCTATTTGTACAACTATTTTATATAATTCTTTCTCCCATTTTTCTCAAATAACTTTTGGGGGTCTTATACCAAATTTTTGCTGCTTCATATTTATTTAATACAAATCTAAGTCAAAAAGTAGTGGTCTCTATTGCTTTTGGAAACAAGGTACTTCAAACAAAACTTTCAATGAATTACTTTCAGTAACTGAAAATGTTTTTGGTCATTTCATCACCTCTTTTATAATATACTCTCTTTGTTTCATAATCATACCTATTAACATCAAACTTTATGTCACAAAAATTGTATGTTTGCAGTATCAAAGATAACCTCCATAACCTGTCTCATTTGTTTTCAAATTGCTTTTGGTTGGGATCAAGAACATTCATGAATCTGTAAAAAGGGAGTTTTTTTGTAAAATATGTGAAAGAAGCAGAGCTAGAGGATCCTGGTTTGATCCTTAGTCATATCATAAAAAATAATAATGGAACACAGACTAACAAGCTACTTTGAATACAAATTCATTTTTAATAATTCACAATTTGGCTTTAGGTCAAATCGTTCCACCATTGGTGCAGAATCATTTGTTGTGGAGAGACTGATCCAGGGACTTGAACAGGGAGACCATATGGGTATAACTCTATGTGACCTGTCCAAAGCTTTTGATTGTGTTTCTCACAATATCCTCCTTGAAAAACTAAATTTCTATGGAATCAGGGGGGTTACTCTAAACCTCATTAAATCATACCTAACAAATAGATTCCAAACAGTGTTTTATAATAATGTTTGTCCAACTTCAGAAAGGTAGAAGTCGGAGTCCCACAAGGATCTGTTTTGGGGCCACTACTCTTCATTATCTATACAAATGACTTGACCCCAATTCTAACAACTCAGGAGCAGAGGATTAAGCTGAGAACTGGTTTATTGCCAACTGACTAAAATTAAAACACAAAAATTCTGCCCTCCTTAGTAATAACGTCCTATCTACAATTTTGACTGTATTGTTGATAATATATTATATTGGTAGCTGTGTTCAGTATTCGTCTAGTTTTCTCAACTTAAACGTCCTAAGTGCCTCAGTATTTCATTATCTCATCTGAGAAATATGTCCTAAATACAAAATACCACTGCTCATACATTTTTGACCAATATAACATATCAACAAACAATACAGCTAAAAATGCAGATAGGACGTTATTACTAAGGAGGGCAGAATTGATGTTTACTACCAATACATCTACCCAAGAAAGTCTCAACATAAAACTACTAGATAGTATTAATTACGGTGCTATAATAATTATAACAGTCAATACAATAAAGAGGATTGAAAATAGAGTATAAGAATAATACAGTTTCCAGATAGTGAGGTAACATATAGGTAGATCAAATAAAAAAATTGACAAAGTATAACGAAATAAACTAATGTAATTCTAGCATTGCAAACAATACAAAAAAACACAATACAGAAACACAAGCTGCAAGTATTAAATAGCAGGTTCAAGCACGTGGTTTTCGAAGCGGGAAACTGATGTATGTAAGATTGAAAGGTTATTCAAATCGAAGAATTCTGGGGATAAGCTGTTATATGAGTAATTGAATCTATAGAAAGAAACATAATCATAAATTTGAATTACAAATTATCTTGCTCACTATTCGGTATTTGCCAGTTGATGCATATTACAAATACAAGTACCTACTCTAAGAACTGTTCACTTCTCTCTATTCCAGTTTCATCTTGATTACGGTATACTACTCTGGGGTAATTCCTTGGAAGCCTCAACTATATTCAGGCAACAAAAATAGGCTATTAGAATCCTGGCAAATGCCAAATAGCGTGATACTTGCAGACCATTGTTTAAAATGCTGAAAATTATCCTCCCATGTTTGTTTATTTGGAGTACTTTATTTGATAAGGAGATCCATAAGAATTTACCAAACTTAATTGAACAAACTGATATTCATGAGCATGATACCAGGGGATCACATAAAATCAGAGTACCTAGATATAGACTCATATAGTGTATGAATAACTCTCTGAACTACCATCTCTACAATATTCTACCTGGGTCATTGAAGATGTTAACTTTGTACTGCTTCAAGAAAGCTATGGAATCATTTCTATTGATCAATTGTTTCTACTCAGTAGAGGAATATCAGAAATGAGTTGAAGAAGGTGGTTTGATTTCTCATTCTCACTAAACCCAATGATTCTTAATGTGTTTGTTGACTATTTTAATTGTTTTTATATACGGTAACTTATAATTTCTATGTGTGCTTGGTATCATGTTTTAAGATCGAAGCGACATTGCGGACGAAAGTCGAACTATAAAAAGTCAGTAGTCGATATTTTTGACATTGTTGTAGAATGTTCATTCATTTTGTTTATTCACATAGTGAGAATAGTTATCTATTGTGAAGAGTGAAATCGACATTATTTGTGAAAATTAATTATTCGGGAATTTCCTAGTGACCTAATTGTTCTCCATAGGTATCAAACTGAGGCAATACAAAAATAATAATAATAAAGGTCTTTATTATTTCGGGGCGTGGCGCAGTGGTTAGAGCGTCCGACTTTGGGTCGAAAGGAGGAGGAGAAGGGAGTTCGAGCCCCAGTTGCGGCTGGGATTTTTTAATTTAATTTGACCGATTGAATTATTCAAATCTCGTGGCTGCTGGACTGGGGTGAGTCCTGCACGATTCACTGTTGCGATCCAATTAACAGTGTTGCTCCTAAGGTGGCGCATGGAGTTAGTAACAAGGCCTATCCAGAACACGTGGCTAATGACCATAGCAGTTGATGCCAATACACCAAAGAAAAAAAAAAGGTCTTACATGTTTCAACATAAAAAAATGATTTGTGCGTCGTGGAATATATGCGGTATCTGGGAAGGGCAGAGTCTTCAAGATGAGTCCATGAAGGCTAGGAACTTGTAATTACATTAGGAAGAATATACACAACAAACATGAACAATGTCAAGTTATGTGCACTATGCTTACAAACAAGTGCTTTGAAGTCTGCTCCACATCATATTAATGGAATGTTGCATAATATTGAAGGAAGAGGAAATATGAAAGTGGTCCAGATGAATTGTTCCTGTAAAGCGGGAAACAGTGGAAAATGCAAACATGATTCTGCAGTTTTTCTGAATTCTTATTGAAATTAAGATAGTTTTTTAGATTTGCTGTTATATACTGTTATTGTGAAACTAGAAATTCTTCAGTTATGATGAATATATTTTATTTTTCCCTATATGTTTTCCAGTTTCATTTTTCCTTTCCCAGTATGAAAAATTATAATATATTTGAACATTTAAAAAACTATGTTTTCTGAAATCTCATGTGAAGTGAAGAGAACACACTCTCATGAATTTGGTAACTGGTTTTCCAATTTTCATCCTCAAAATCCAGGCCAACTAAAAACTTTGTGCCCATTTTGTTTTCAATGTAGACCTTTCGTTGTCCGGATTTAGGTAAAAAATGAAGAGTTCAGGATGTTTTTTCTCCCAGGAGAAGAGGAAAAGAGGCATTGGACAGTACTGACTTATGATCGAAACTTTGAAATAAATCAAAAATATCTTAATAATCTCAATAAATGATGAAATAAAACTGCTTTCTCATATGTAAACAAATCGAACTACTGACTTGTTTTAGTTCAGATTCGTCCACCAGGTGTCGTATCGCTTATCTTGCATTGCATTTGTATCCTAAATTCTAACTATAGGACAATTTTTTTGTGGCGTGTATAATATATTCAAATAAAAATATTGTACCTATTCTATTCTATATCAGAATTTGTTAAATTTAATTCAATAGGTTAACTCATAAAATTTCGTAGCTTGACTGGGGAGAGTCCTGCAAGATTCATTGTGTGTTTGAAGGAGAGTTGGCATCGGAGAATCCATTTGCCTCAGAAATTGGTACGATTCACTGTTGCATATGAATGAACAGTGCTGCTCCTAAGGTAGCTTATGGAGTTAGTAACAAAACTTTTTCACCATTCATTGAAATTTTTATTTTTTCATTGAGTTTTTCCCCTGATAACGGCCGGTTGAAAGAAATACAGGGCTAGTTACCTAACTTGATATCATTCATAAAACTCTAGTATCTGAAGATAATGAACATGTTTACAGTTTTAGAATCTTTGATTAACTAACTTAAATTATTGAAGTTGCCACATATTGATTTGTATTCACCAAATTCAACAATGAAAGCCAACAGAAACTCTCTGTACAAATGGGCTTCACAATTCCCACAAATATTCATTGTTTCAGTTGGAGGCATCTATACCGTCATAAGATCAAAGGCTTATGTTTCCACTGAGGAAATGGGGGACCAATACTGCCTGATAGGTCCTTATAAAGAACATTGTGCTCGAACAGAAGTTGAAGAAGGCCCCCTTGCTGCTGAACCTCTGAATAATGCAGTGGAAGCCCTGAGACAGAAAGGTTTCAAGGTGCACACGGGAAGGTGGCTCGTGGATGGAAATCCCCAAATTATTTTGATGGATATTGGATCGGCAGCATGGAAGATAGACGAGTATAAATCTGAGCTGTGGAACAATACAAACATAGGGGTACCACACCTAGATATAGAAGCGAATGATGCAATTATTTTAGGGCATATGGTAGCAGATTTTATTGCTGAGGTATGTGACTATGATTTATGTCAGTTGAAGTTTTTTTTCCTAGAATTAAATTTAATTAGCACCTTCAATATAAGAAATGTCGTAGAGTGTACTGGGATTTTAGACAAAGTTCCATTGACCCTACAATTTGGAATCAATATGATATTTTTTAGCTTTATTCTCTATACCATTACATCTTCATTTTTATGAATCAATAAAAGCTATACACTGCAGCTTTTTATAGCCCCTCTGTCAACATGGGACAAAAACCGTTTGAATGGTATTACCGATACTACTTTTTCAAATAAAAGACATTGTGATTGCTCGCTAGAGGGCGTGGAGGGGGCACATCATTTTAAAAATTTCAAATTGCATGGGGGAGTCAAGTGACACATCTTTGAAGAGAATTCAATTCTCTTTTGAACCATATAAATCTTACTGGATTACGTAAATATTTTTTTCAATATGCACTCTGAGTATAAAATATAAGTGCTGATCTGAATGGACCGTCATCTCGATATTTTGAATGGTATGACCTATACCAAAGAGACTAAACTAACAGGAGGGTTTAATAAGCTTTAGCCAATCAGAATCTTGTAGCATCAACGCGTCATAGTGACGTAATTGGACATGAGTACAGAGTCGAACTCGAACCAAGCTGTCTATAGAGAACGGCAGCCATGACATGCCCAACTACATCACATTTCGTCACAAATGTTCTTTCATCTCTTACTATTAGTGTTCCCATTGTTTTATGGGGATTAGTCTCTCCTAGTCAAATAACGTTTAATCTCTTTGGACCTAACTACATTTTGAGAGAAGATGCATTGTAATTATTCGACAGATGGCTCTGGCGCACATCAACTTGAAAATTTCGCAAATCAAAGAGATCGAAATTGTGAAAATACTTATTAAAGAAAATTGAAAAAATGTAGATAGTTGAAAAGACAGTTGAGATACAAAGTGACTACCTCCATATCTCTGATTTTACGAAAACCATATTGAATACTAGATTTTAAATTTCTGAAAAATTTGTTACACGAATTTCCATGATTTTTTCTACATTTTTTTAAATAGTTGGAAGAATTGATATATAATAGATAATTTATAATTGGTGATATATCAGATTTGAGCATTTCAACATTTTTATTGGAATATCATTCAAGCCAGTTGCTTTTTGGATTTAAATTATATATGATTTCTTCAATTAATGATGGATTCAAAATAAATAACTTTTTTATACTGTCTTAGTATTTTTGTAGAATTTAATCTCACAAAAATATACATTTATCTATTGAGTTTTTATGGGAATCATAATAATCTGTTATTTTTTTGTTCATGTTTCTCTTGCAGTTTAGGAATAAAGCAGAAGAATATGGACAGGGCGTACCCCCACGAATTGTCACACACTTTCATGAATGGCAAGCTGGAGTAGGTCTTATTGTACTTCGAACAAGACACGTTAAGGTTGCCACTGTATTTACCACTCATGCCACACTTTTAGGAAGATATCTGTGTGCAGGTAATACTGATTTCTACAATAATCTCAGTAAGGTTAGTAATTTCAATTTGAGCTGTGTGAAGAAATATCTGAGGATGTTTTTTTTTTATCAGGTGTTAATGTAACGTTATTTTTTTAGTTTAGTGTTGATGAAGAAGCAGGAAAACGACAAATTTATCATAGATATTGTATGGAAAGGGCAGCATCTCATTTGTGCCATTCCTTTACTACGGTTTCTGAGATTACTGGTGAGTTTATACCTTTAGAACAAGCAATCAAATAATAAGAATAAATAAAGGCTACAAATTTGACTTTGACCAAGTGAACAATGTTGAATTATATGTTGGATTGCATTTTTGAAGACGTATCCAGTGATACCCTACTCCAAACGATTTCACTATGAACTTGATATAAAATGAACCTGTTATGTGCTACATACCTTATTTCAGCTATTTTCCATTTCAATTTGGTGTTATGACATTGACAGCTCAGGTTATAAGCCATATTTTAGCTATTACTGGTATTAGTTTCACCACACTTTAAATTTTAAACTTTTACTCCAAATGCTAAGATGCGGTTAAATACTTAGTATTGTTCATCAAAATGAGAGGCTATATTTCAATCAATCAATCAATCGCTTTCGTATCAGTTTTTAATTATTTGTCCTCCCCCCAAAAATTTTTCCGTGCGCTTTGAGCCCAGATTTTTTATTATTTACTCTCCCTCCCACAAATTCTTCCGGGTGCTTCGCGCCTCCATATTTCCGTTTTTTTTTTAACACAAGAACTCGAAACAAAACGAGATATCCAAAAAATGTTGATGACTGAAATTGTCCTCAAACAGATCTACAAAAAGTTTCCATGAATTTATTTCATATTTAAATTTTTCCAAATTTTTGATCGACTCCTGAAAACCTACAAAAAATGTGGATGAATTTTTTCAATCAATCAATAATCCGGAAAATATTTCAAAAAACCGAAACATGGACTTCAAACAGATCTACAAGTTCCCACGAAATTTTTTTTATATCTTGAATAAAAAAACGTATTTCTTCCGATCTTCTCAACTTCTGAGTCCTCACTTGTTATTATTATTAGTTTGGTTACCAAACATGCAAGATGAGAAATAATAAAATTATTTATATTACATTATCTACACTCACCTGAAAAATTCTTGCTAACCACAGAGCTGTCAGCAACATTTCCACACTAAAGGTTTCATGCTACAAATATAATAATTCAGAAAATAACGGATGGTGAATTTTAGTCTTTACACTTTTTTATCCTTTCTGCAACAATTTTTTTTTTGATGATAATACTGATTATTGAATTTCATTTCAGGCTATGAAGCAGAACATTTGCTAAAGAAAAAACCTGATATAATAACTCCAAATGGTCTCAATGTGAAAAAATTCTCCGCTCTACACGAATTCCAAAATCTCCATGCCCTTTCAAAGGAGAAAATTCACGAATTTGTACGAGGGCATTTCTATGGGTGAGAAAAAATGCATCCGAAGTTAATCAAATCATTTGACAATTTTGTAAATTTACAGCCATTATGACTTTGATTTAGACAAAACTCTATATTTTTTTATTGCTGGACGCTATGAGTTTGGAAATAAGGGTGCAGATATCTTCATCGAGGCCCTGTCTAGACTCAACCATTATTTGAAGGTAAAGTATTTTCACGAAAAAAAATACCAACTCAGCAGTTATTTGTTTTATTTCAGTCGACTCATCCTGATATAACTGTAGTTGCTTTCATGATTTTCCCTGCCAAAACGAATAATTTCAATGTAGAATCTTTGAGGGGACATGCTGTCACAAAATCACTACGAGATACAATCAATGAAATTCAAAATAGCATTGGAAAAAGGATGTATGAGGTCTGTTTAAGGTAGGTTATTCAGTTGACTGTTGAAAAATATCAATAACTGTTTTCTGAAAATGAAATATTTAAGAAAGTTTAATTTTTGGGACTTGTCAGTGTTTGTCAAAAATTGAAGAATTTTCAATTTTATCTTTGTCTATTATCGTAAATCTGCGGCTGCTAAATGTGCTCCATCTGTTGAATCAATTCAAAATACCCTTTATTGTCTGCATATAACATGGACAAAATTTTCAACAAACTGTATACTAGACCAATAAGAGGTTTTTTCCCCCACAAAATAAAAGTCGCAAATATTGGCCTATACTAATTTTTATAAAATAGTTTGTTAATGAAAAGCATTTTAGTTTTTTGGAAATATCTCGAAGGTTATTCAAGGAATCGTTTTACAGTCAATGGAACTTTTGTAGAGATTTATAAAACCTACAGAATGAAATTTATAATTTTTATAAATCTGAAGCTGGACAAACAATATTGCGGAAACTGATAGATAATAATATTTGGTTCAACTGTGCACAAGATGTTTTCTGTCCGATGTGTAGTTTTTGCACAATCGCGTTATAAACAATTTAAGGGCACATCTTGTAAGATGCGCCGATTTGAGGAAAATCGTATTCAAATTCACTGTTTCTTGTTAAAAAAATCCACAACGCGATTCTGCTGAGGCAAAAACCGGGGTTTTCATTTACGAACTTATAAAAAGAGTAGTCTTGCGTCTTTTATTTTGTGAGAAAAGAGCCTCTTATTTTTACAGCTTGCCGTATACAGTATTTATACTAATATAATGGTAAAAAGGATGAAAGTAAAAATATTAGAAAATATATGACTGGTCAATAGATAAAATCTTATTTCTCTTTAAACAACGATAAAATACAATCACAGATTGTTAAAAAATACGAATACAAGAATACGTGTATATACTGGGTGTTGCAGAATAAAGGGAACAAACTCTGTTGGTAGAATCCCCACTTCATTTTGAGGTTGAAAGTTTCTGTAAACATATCCTCTAAGATAAGTATTGAGTGAAGTACAGAGTGTTGAACGTGCACAAAAAAATATGTTTTCCAGAATAATGCCTCAACTTTTCTTAATGAAATTTGGTATGTCATTTGAAATGATCACAAATCCAGTGGAATAGTCAAATTTTATTTTTAAAAATTGATAGTATGTTTTTTGGATTTTTTGTTTGAAAAAAATTCGAAGAATGCCTTGACATTTCCAATTTTGTTTCAATATTAAGGCAGTATAATATTGAATATACATTGATGCTAGTTTCTTTAGAAAAAAAAATCTTTTGAGAATCGGACGACAAATAAAAAAGTTACAGTAGTGTCTCGCTTTTAAATGGGTCACTTGGTATATCCAGTGTGATCCATTTAAAATGGAACCACCCCTGTAGAATACGCATTTTTCAATCAATCTCTTTTTTTTATTATCAAGCATCAAAAACTGAATCTTGACACAAATGTTCATAACTTTGGTTTCATTTCCAAGGCACTCTATGGTTTTATTCGTTGTCAAAAACGACAAAAGTTCAATAGGCAATTTTTGAAAATCCGCACTGGTAAAAGTCAATATTCCGAAAAAATCAACGTTTGGTGTGGAGTACAAGATAAAATAATATGCCCATATTTTTTTATGGAAACATGAAAGGCAAAATTATTTGGAATTTTTAAATAACCAATTATTGGACGAAATAGAAATTCCACTTTCGGAAAGAGTAAATTTACATTTTCAGCTCGACGGCTGTTCCGTTCGCAATTCCAGAATTGTTAAACAGTGGCTAAATGACCAGTTCCCAAATCATTAGATAGGACGAGGTGATAACTTGATTGAATAGCCACCTAGATCGCCTGATCTAACAATACTAGACTTTTTTCTATGGGATATTCTAATACAAAAAGTATTCAAAGCGAGACCAATTAATTGAAAAACGTCACAGATGTAACATTTAAACCATTTTATTATAAGCGAAACTTTTCAGATAAAAATATCAGTGTTCAAAAATTATTTACGGAATGAAAACTGGAATGAGATCTATATTCAGTCCTGTCCCAACTTAGCCTACCAAACATTTGCAGATATCGTGTTACACTACTTCGAGATCTCTTTTCCGAATAAGAAGGTACACCAAAGAGCTGATAATAAGAAACAAGTAACTAAATATATTATGACACCTGCTCTAGTTAACCTCAAAAACAATGTCTCTCTTTACAACAATCTAGCCCAACATGATCCTCGTTTCAGGGAATTGAGTAGTTTTTTAAATCGAGAATACCAGCAGGAACTACAGGTAGCAGCCAAGTCACACTACGACAATTTGATTTCAACCTCTGATAACAAGTCAAAAACAACCTGGAATATTATCAATAACTTACAAAAGAAATCCTCAGTAAATAATAGAAAACTAGCAATACCGGAAAATGACACATCTTTAAATGAGACAGAGTTATCCAATAAATTCAATATACATTTTACAAAACCACTGACAAACAACAGTGATTATGATTGGCAATTCATACATCAAAATATTGAGAATAACTCAAATAGTTTCTTCATGCACCCGATTACAGAAAATGACTTAATAAGTATAATTAATGTTTTGAAAAACTCTAACTCTTGTGGCATTGACAATATATGAAATAAATTACTTGAGCAATGTCAAAATGAATTATCTCATCCATTAACTTATCTCATAAACTTATCTACAGAAGAAGGCATTTTTCCAACAAATTTAAAAATAGCAAGAGTAACACCCATCTCTAAAAAAGGAGATTACAATGACCTTAACAATTACAGACCTATAAGTGTGTTAGACAGTATATCTAAGCTATACGAATTGAATATCAAATTTCAATTGACCAGTTTCTTTACATCAAACAAATTATTATCATCTTCGCAACACGGTTTTACAGCAAATAAAAGTACCGAGACAGCTTTATATGAATTCCAAAATAAAATTATTCAATCTCTTGATAATAAAAAAATTGTTATGGGCCTCTTCATGGACTTCTCTAAAGCGTTTGACTGTGTTAGTCATGAGATTCTATTATCAAAATTATCAAGGAATGGACTGAGGGGAACACCGTTTCGCTTGCTAGAATCCTATCTATCTGACAGACAGCAAATTGTTAAAATAAACAACACTAACATTAATCCCTTAGGCATTACGCAAGGTGTCCCTCAAGGATCAATATTAGGCCCCCTCCTATTTCTAGTATTTGCCAATGACATCATATCATACTTGAATGGACACAATAAAATTATAACAACATGTTATGCGGACGACACAAACATTTTAATTATAGAAGAGGATGTATTATCATTAAAGTCATTGGCTGAGAATACCTACACTAAAGTGATAACATGGTCAGACAAAAACCATCTGATAATTAATAAGACAAAGACCAATGTCCTAATGTTTGGTGCAAATAGTCGGGAACACCAACAGCTTTTGTTGTTTGAAAATACTGATGACGTCGTGGCTTCTTCTGGATATATCAAAATGCTAGGAATTACCTTTGACGCAAAACTCTTATGGAATTCACATATTGACATTGTCTGCGTGAAACTCAGGAAAGAATATTTCGCACTAAAGTTTATGTCGAGTCATTGCAGTGAAAATATCCTTCTGCCTTTATACTATGCTCATTTCCATTCTCATATGAGATTCGGAATTTTAAATTGGGGAGCAAGTTCTTCTGTACAAAGGGTGTTTTTATTACAAAAATACGCAATAGGGAATATGCATAATTTATTTTTATTTGTTTAATCAATTTTTTACTTCGTTACAACATAGTAAAAAATATAAATACGGTTGAAAGTCTTGGAATTAATTTTTAAAATAATATATAAAATACCGATTGAATTTGACCTATTTGAACGCCTCCATTTTCGCGCGCTGTGGATGACGTCACATAGCGCTATCAGCGTTGTTCTTCTTCAGTGTCGTTCGTTTTGACGTACTCTGATTGCTCTACTTGCTTGAAGTTGATCTTTTATAAAAGAGTAAGACAAATGCAGTACAAGTGTTAGATAGAGATGAACATATGTGAAAGTGATCTCGATCAACCAGAGCAGTCTTCAATGAACAAGCCTTTCTATAGTTATGGCCATTGACACTATTGACAGTTATTAATTAGGTTAGGAATTTGCAGTTTTAATCGCTATTACGATAATGGAAAATGCTAAAAAACCATCTTATAGGTATTGTTTAGTACCGGAATGCCAAAACACAATTATAAGTACACCAAGTTAAGTATTTTTTTCTGTTCCAAGAGATGCGAAAATACGTAAACAATGGTGTAAAGTTATGAGAAGAGGCGAAGTATCTCCAATATCACATTTACATTGTTGTGAAGATCATTTCAATGTGAGTACATTGTATTTCGATAGTTAACATGAAGTGAATTGATCAGAAGTAAGTTTTGTATGCATAAATGTTTTGTATATACCTGCCTCACCTAAATTACAAAAAGAAAACTATCATTTGATAAACTATTACTACTTATCAGTTCCGGTATTGTCGGATTGTGCTTTGACAAAACCGCTTTCAGTCATTTCTCTTGATAATTTACAATTGTCACAAGACCATGTAATGGAAAACACTACAAATATATAAATAAAAACAAAATTTCTATGAAAGACGACTAGCACAGTATGAATATCAACACAAATAAATTTCAGAACGTGTAATGTGACGTCATTCTTCGTTTCGACCAATGGTGATGCGTTTCGCAAATTTGAATTCCGCGCGCTTATTATGCACTTTTTGATTGAAGTTTTATGGAGTTAAATACAAACTAAATGATAAATTAATGGTTTAGGTGTAATTTCGAGACAATAAAGTATATGTGGTAAAAAAATTAAGTAAATTTAAATCACTTGCATATTCCCTATTAGGATAATTATTGCAAAACTAAGTAGAAGAGACTCATGCAGAGATATCTTCAAAAAACTAAATATTCTGTACGTACATCCTCGAAGCATGTTGTTTCATTTTCAAAAATAAGGCTACTTATAATGCCATCAGAACACAGCATAAACATGATACCAGACGAAAAAACCTTATTTTACCCCACCGGCATAACACCGTTCGGTATCAGAAAAACTTTGAATATATTGGTTGCAGGTGCTATAATTCTCTGGCGGATCACATTAGGAATGCACCTTCTTTAACAATTTTTAAAAATCGCCTGAAAAAACATTTACTCCTCAAAAACTGCTACACCATAGAAGAATTTTTTAACTAGGAAACTTCATAATCTTAAGTATGATAGGTAGTCAACATATTTTTCATGTGTGCTAATTAATGTGTATTTTTTAAACAAGTGTATATTTATGTAAATATGTGTAGATCAAAACGTTTTTAATCTGTAGTGAATTATGATGATTTTTTATATTGCTTATATACTTTTACCTATCGACATTTTTCACAATTTCCCTGTATTTTTTACAAGACAATTGATGAAATGAATAAATTATTATTTATAAGAAAAAACTGCCTAGGAAAATTAAAACGTTTAAAAGCATCCACTTTAATTTTCAGTGGTAGATTGCCTGAAGGTACGGATCTATTGCATAAAGAAGAAATGGTTCGACTGAAGAGGTGTATTTATTCTCTACAAAGAGATGGTTTGCCACCTATAACTACTCACAATGTGACTGATGATTGGAATGATCCGGTTTTGAATTCTGTTAGAAGATGTAATCTCTTCAACACAACAAATGATCGAGTCAAGGTAAGTTATTGCCGGGCTATTTCTGTAAGAATACACATAATAAGAAAGCATATCAAAGATTATTAAATGAAAAATTCTATTAATTTAATCGGCAAAATGTTTTCCTACAACTGCTATGAAAAGTAGCGTATTTCTCATAGCTTACTTAATTTCAAAACGATGTATTGCTCATACTGTGAGAAATATTTTTTCTCACGGAACTGTGCCCACAATCATCAAAAATCGACAAAAACTAGTTGGTTAGGTAGTTGGCTGCTGTTCATTTTTAGATAGTTATCAAAACTGTCAGTTTATAGAAGTTTTTTAAACTCTTCAGATAGTTTTTATTCGTGCTTTCATAAAAATCGCAATTTCTGTTGAATATTATTTCAATACAAGACATACTTACTCATAATAAATAATATGGATACTGACAATAGTGACGATTTTGATAATAATACTCCGCCAGAGATATTGGAAAAAGCTGCGAAAGTAACGTTGGATTTGTTGCCGGAAATTAAAAAAAAAGTACTAAAATACGAAAAAATTATTTATCTGTCAAGAGGTGGGCTACTTTAATGTTATTGTAGTTGTGCAGTTGTAGGAAAAAATAAATATTGAGGTATTTTACTTGTATTTTTTAAATTTTTGCAGTTGTACGAAAAGTATAGTGTGAAACATGTGGGAAAGTACTTTTTCTCACTCATGTGTTTGCGGCACTCATTCAGGCTCGTGCCACAAACTCGTGCCACACTCGTGAGAAAAGTTGAACTTTCCCCACTTGTTGCACAATACTATTTTAATAATTATCAATCCTTTCTCCACGGCCGTTGTGGAATTTAATATTTCCAAAATCAATTTTGGTATTGGAAAGTAGATATTCTAACTCTTGTATTGGAAGAAATATTCCATAACACTTGCTGTCTATGTATTTTGCAAGTATTTCATTCCAAGACTTGTTATAGAATAGGCTATTATGCTATTAAACAACATGGTTTGAAAACGACTCTTTGCACATGAAGGAGACAAATAAGTTTAAGAAACCGTGTGTAAAACATCATTTTCTGACACACGAATGGAAACATTGGGCACGAGCCGCGTATCGGCGAGTGCGGTAATTATATGAGTGCGTAATTGCTTCACAACACGTACTATACTTTTTCTACGACTTTTATAAAAATAAGTGGGAAATAAGAAATTTTAAGTAACCATCGACCTATATCAGTATTATCTGTTTTATCCAAAATTATTGAGAAAATCATGAACCGAAGAGTAATGGATAAAATAAATTTTTTGTATAATGGGCAACATGGTTTCCGAAGATCTAGTGACACTGAATCTGCCGTGTTGGATTTGATTACAAAAATGCAACTAAACCTAGATAACAACTTCCAATGTTGTTTAGTGTCACTGGATCTATCAAAAGCATTCGACACGGTAGATCACGAAATTTTATTATGTAAATTATTCAATATCGGGATTAGAGGTCATGTACATGAATGGTTCCAAAATTATTTATCTGGGAGAAAACAATATGTTTGTATGGGGAATGGACAAAGTTTGATGGGGAATATAACATGTGGTGTACCACAAGGTTCAATTCTTGGACCTTTATTATTTCTTATATATTTCAATTAAATATCCAATCTTAGTTTGCATGGTGAGCTCAAATTATTTGCGGATGACACATCATTAATTTATTTTGGGAAAAATGAATTAATCGAAAATATTCAAGCTGATTTAAAAATAATTTCGATTTGGTTGAACAATCATAAAATGACTTTGAATATTGATAAATCTTCCTTCATGTTTTTGTCAAAAAGAAAATCCAGACATATTGCAAATTCATTAGCTTTCAACGGAAAAAATATAAAATATTCAGAAACAACAAAATTTTTGGGATTATACATTGATGAGAACCTTTCTTGGAAAAGCCATATTGAAAATCTTAGAAAAGAAATATCTCCTATAATTGGTATTTTGTTCAAAATTCGATATTACATTCCTTTGAAATATCTAAAATTGATTTATTTCAGTTTAATTTATTCAAAATTACAGTATTTAATATCAGTATGGGGAAGTGCCAATTGTACTATCTTGCGTCCACTCAAATCTTTGCAAAACAAAAGTATCAAATGTATTTTTAAGTTACCATTCCTTGAATCTTCATCACATTCATATGCTCCAAACAATCTTTTGGATATCAATTCTTTGTACAAATTGAAAATATGTATATTCATCCATTCTGTCATCATTAATATGAAACATTCATCTCTGGAATTTAATTCAACCGATACCATACACAATCACCAAACTAGACAATCAAATAGTCTCATCACGCACAGAATAAAGACAAACATTGGGAAAAAAACAATTTTATATAATGGAATTTTGATATTCAATAATATACCCAATAATTTAAAAAATATCGTACAAAAAGATCGTTTCAAATTTCATTTAAAGAAGTACTTATTACAATGATACTTGAAAAAAACTGATGCAAACATTTTCAACTTGAAATTTTGTTGTTTATTGTATTAATTATAGATTTAGGTCCCTATTATAAACATTTATGTTTCTTGGGGTCAATAAAGATTATTATTATTATATACCGGATAGTGCGTTTGTTTAGGCCTTAAGTAATAAAAAGACGGAGGTAAGTAACGTAGTTTATAGTTTAATTTTAAGACAAACACTACATGGTAAAACGGGAATCCGTTTTGAGCCCACAGTTTTCGTTTGAGATTTTTTTTGCATTACTCAATGTTTTTGTGTAAAAAAAATGAGAGGTTCCGGAATTATTTTGGGACCACTGAGCCCATACAAAAAACATCTCTTTCAAATCAATGGTTTTTGCAAGATACGGTTTCTACGATCGGGAAATTTATACCTGATTGGCGCTGTAATCGAGAACGGGCAGATGCAGTATTGCCAATGTTTATCGAGTTCAGTTTCAGCTGTGTCATTTGTATTGTTTTATTCAATTAAAATATTTTTCGGAGATAAATATAGGACATGGAGACTTCAAGTTCTAAGAATGTAACTAAATAATTAGGAATTATTATTATCAGTGGTATAAAAATTAATAGTAAAATGTTCACATTGTTTACAGTTTTTTATTACAATTCTATTTTGATTTTTCCGATAAATTATTTATTGTTAAAATATTTTGCAATGTTCTTTCAGAAGTTGCCGTTTTTTTTCTTCGGTGGATTCGTCTACGTATCCTTCTGTTACGGTAAAAGACATCTATCAACTTAGTCGTTTCCACGCCATTAAATCACTCCCTGCGTCGACCAAAATACTAACCAAGTCCTCCTGAAGCAATGACCGGTGTATGAAGCAGCATCGGGAAATTTCAAGTACTCTGCAATTTTTTTCAGCACTGCTCCTAGTTTATTATTTTATTCCCACTACTTGTCAGTTTTCCATTTCGATAATTTAGGAGAAACATATGCAGATATTGTAGAAAATTCCAGAAACAATGAACGATCTAGGTATTTTATTTTTCGAATTAGAAATTCTTATTATATGAGTTTTCCCATTAGAATCTTCTAAATCTCTTGCTTTCACATTTTTGTGTTTTTGTTTTCTACAAGCTCCAGATGTTCCAATAATCAGGACTATTTTCATGAAGAGGAATTCCCGATCCGGTGCTTCTCGAATAAAAAATTTGATTTTTTCCCCTTGTAGCTTTTGGACTACCTCTTCAGATACGCTCTTAATTTTTTATAATTTTCGATATTAACATCGTGCCTTATATTTAACGTAGTTCGTAACATAGCTCACGGCATGTAAATGATCAGGTGACATCAACTTCATTTCCGTGGAAACAAAAGTTACAGCTTGTCTCTTTCTTCTGGTAATTTACAAAATGCGAGCGCAACGAACATCTGCTGTGATATCACCTTTTCATACTAATCAGAGATCGAATTACCAGCAACTTGGATAGATAGGTTAGTTAGGTTAGGTGAGGTTGTGTTAATTTTTTTACGTTTATAAATTCGGTCCATGACCGTAAACGTTGGTCGTCAGAAAACGCCGAAGGCGTGTCTTTTCTGGTAATTCATAAAATGCGAACGCAGCGAGCATCTGCTGCGATTTCACTTTTTCATATCAATTAGTGATCGAATTACCAGCAAATTGAATAACTAGGTTAGTTAGGTTAGGTTGTGTCCAAAACGTCTATGAAACTTCTCTGGGTGATTTCCCGTGTCCATAACTTGGCAACAGCGCATTTCCTCAAAACAAAAATGGCACAATTAGAATCGACTGAAAATTTATATTAATACTCTCCATTGAAAATATCTATGAATGATTTCATGCATCCATAATTTGGCAACAGCGCATTTCCGCAAAGTCAAAATGTCATAGCAGGAACCACCTGATTGAATAGAGTAATGTCCACTTCGTTTCATCTCCACATCAGATTTCCAGTAATCCGAAGTGACCAACTTGGCAACAGAGCATTTCCGCAAAACAAAAATAGTACCATTAGTATAGTTTGAGGGTCCATAATCGAGACGTTCAACTGATTTTTCATATCAGATTTCCAGTAATCCGAAGAGGGCAAATAGAATTGCCTGATGGCAGAAAATCGCGATGTTCAATTGTTTTTTCCATATCAGATTTCCAGTAATCCCAAGTAACCGAAACTTTGGCAACGGCGCATTTCCGCAAAACAAAAATACCACCATTACAATAGGTTGAGGGTCTATAATCGAGACGTTCAACTGTTTTTTTCATATCTGATTTCCAGTAATCCGAAGAGGTCAACTTGGCAACAGGGCATTTCCGCAAAACAAAAATGGCCGAGGGCCCACAATCGCGACGTTCAATTTTTTTTTTTCATAACACATTTCCAGATAACCAAATTTTTACCAAAAACGGTACTTATGTCAAAAACATAGCCCTTTTCGATCACAAACATTTTGCAACGAAGGAGGAATCGATACATAACCTCAATACCAAGCGCGTGCCCTACGTGCCATTATTGTTATGGTGGAGGATGCCAAGTAGGGAAATTAGGCTCTCGTCATTGACTTATATGCAGAGAGATTGGAGGAAACCAACCTCATTTATCCAAAGTTGAAAAGAGCTTCCCTACGTCCATCATTTTTTTTTTTTGTCATGTTAAGTGCTAATCAAAACACAAATGGGGCCACTGGTCGACAATTTCAAGAAAAAGTGACCGTCAGATAGTGACAGATTTAGGTGCCCTATTTTCGCATACAAGCCTCGAATAGAATTGGAAAGTACATCGATGTTGAGTAAAATGGAGGGAAATTTACGAGTGGCTCCTGGGGAGAACATATGGAAAATTCGATTTTCCAGAACAGAAATAAAAGGAGTAAGTTGCCCATATTTTCACGCGAGCCGTGTTCACCTAATCATTAATTAATAAAACTGGCTTCGGAATACCAAAGGCTTGAGTGTTGCAGGTGGCTAAAGGGTTAAAATCAAAGAGTACACCAACCAACAAGAGGCGAATTAAACCGGTTTTCCTGATCACAAATTTGAGATCGCATGCGCGATTTAAGTAGTTTAACTGTCAGTGTCAATCAGCCACTTCCGGTCTCATAATTGTGTCGCAGTGTTGCTTTGACTAAATGTCCCGGTTTAAGACAGTTGATACACAAGCCTTTGCGTTTGGCTTGTTCTAATCGATTATTAAAAGTCATTTTCAAAAATTCCGGACATCCTGAAATGTGTTCGCCTTTACAAATTTTACAATGAGCAGTTGTACTGCCGCTAAAAGAAGCAAATGAATTAGTTGGCTTCACTTCTATCCTAGATTTATGTTTGTTTTAAAACTTTATTGTATTCCCTGTTGTTTTCTTTGGATTGAAGATTATTTGCTCGCATTTTCAAGAAATCCAATAAGTTTTGCAGAGTGGGACGTTTGAACGAAACTTTAGCTTCATCCCATTTGTCTATTGTGTTTTCGTCAAGTTTAACTATGCTGAGAAATTTCAGCAAACTTCCCCATTGTTCAACCGGCTCACCAAAATTTTTCAAAGCCTTTGAGCGGTTTGATACAATGTCTATGATTTTTCTAAGAGCAGTTGATGATTCGTGAGTGACCTTTTCTAAATTATAAATTGCTTTTATATGTGTATCTATCAAAAGACTCTCGTCGTTGAAACGTTCGCATAACGACTTCCAAGCATCTTGATAGTTAGCACTAGAGAATTCTGAGTTTTCAAAAGTTTCCCTGAGTTTTGACCTTACTGCCGACTTCAAATAGTGGAACTTTTGTATATCACTGATGTCGACCCTAGTGTGAATTAGCGAATGGAACGTGTCCCTAAAACCTATCGATTGATTAGCATCCCCGTCAAATTTCGGTAAATCTATCACGGTAAGTTTCACATTTTTTACTTATATATCACGAATAGGGAAGGATGACACGGAAACGTTATCGTGAATGCTCAAATCTTTCACGGAAGGAACATCAGCAACTGACGCGTTAGCTGCCAAAAATGCCTTGGCTTTCGCGATACATGTAAAAAATAGCCTCTCAAAGTCTTCTCTTTCTGACATCTGTTTATCCGCGGTATCTATTTGCTCGATATCATTTTGAATGTTGTCAAAAAGTTCAATATAACTACGTGCACTTTCTAAACGATGCTCTAAATCAAAAAAAATATCGGTGTCTGCGATATTTTTGGTAGGATACCTTGTTTCTAATTCACTGATAAATTTTTTGAAAATCGTGAGTTTGGATTTTATTGATCCACGTTTCCTGGTCAATTTCTCCAAATTGTCACGTTCGGCTGACATCGTGTCTCTATGATAAGATTCTGAATGAAGGCCGTATGAATTGAAAATGTCAAGAATTTGTCAAATATCTCAAGTTAACGAATGTGTAATATCCTCACGCTCAAAAATACAGATCGAAAGTATTCCTAACTTGCTTGAGGATAGGAACGGAAAGGACTCACTTTACATGCGCTCTTCACTGCCGTCGATAAGATGTTCTGCTTCAAATTCGGGAGCTAATCCGGGTTCGACAGGACCAAAAACGTTTATTTTGTCTTCTAAAGTGTTATTTTGTGGACTGTATTGGGTTGGATTTAGACAAATCAACTTCTTTTTGGTTTATTTTTCAAGTAATCGACAAAGGTTTCAAATATCAAAAATTGTTATATCTAATTACAAAATTCTATAGTAACACATATTCAGTTCACATGAAACGAAAAACTAATGTCCAAATTTAGCTACAGAGTGATTTAAATTGCTATCTAGTTTCCAACATATATAATATGAAATGTGATTGTCAAAAGGAAAATAAAGTTTATTTATTTATTTAGTTGTTTTTTTCCAATTATCTATCAAATTACCAGAATTTTAACAGCCTGTCTCTAGACTATTTGGCAATAGTCATTAAACTAGACAATTGCTTCAGATTTACTACCCAAAATGAAAGAAATGTTAAATTTCATTAAAATTCTTACAATACATGTGTTGATTGAAAGACTAAAATCGAGCATTGTTTTTGAGTTGATTTATGTTTATTTGTTAAACTAAATAGTCTACCAATTGTAGCCATTTCAATTTATATCATTTTTGGTGTGGTTTCAGGAAAACTGATTGAAATACTAAATTCATAACTTCAAAAAAAGTTCGTGCCTGTATCAATTTCATTGGTATAATTTAGATACTTCAATTTTTGTGTCTATCAAAATCACGATTTTTATCAAAGTGCAAGTTTTCTGTTAAAATATTAGTGAATTTGGATATCCCCTAGTCAAATGGTAGTTTGAGGTGGAAAGTTCTGGTGTAATTGTTTTTAATGGTTTATTTTATGGTTTTGAGTGTGCTGAACACGAATCTTAAGTTGTCCACCAAAAATTCTACCGGCAAATATCAGAAATCATCAAAAAAACACTAAAAATTATGTTTTTTATTGTTTTTCAGCTTTCAACTTGGAGAGAAATCTGTTTACACAAAAAGTTGCCCAGTAGTAAAATTAGGAGGGGAAAATTATCTACAATTTATGTCTCTTTATACTTTTTTGTATGTCATATGGTTTCTATGCAAAAGAGTGTTGAAGTTTTAGTGAAATCAGTGATTTTTGGAAAAAAAGGAAAAAAATCAACTATTATAAATTTAGTTTCAGGTAGATGAACATTATGTACAGGCTAATAAAAGACACGAATTTCTTCCGAATTTATCAGTATTTATGCACCAATACGAATATTACGACCCCTCTTAGACACAGATTCCATGGTTTCTCGACGCCTGAAACAAATAATCATTGACTTAATTCAATGAATTCAACAATATATTAATTTGATATAAAAGCATTACCTATTAAGAATTTCTTTGCAATTATTATGCATTTATGTCTCTAATCGGGGCCTCTTATGTACGGGTTCCATACCTCCTTCAGGGCCTCCTTCCAGTTGCTGTACATCTGAAACAAACAAGAAAATGAATTGCAAATAAGTACTTAACTTTTAGAGATATGAATACAGTACTGATCAAAATCACAAATCAATTGTGTGAGAAAAAATGAAGGTGCGAAAGAATTATTCATGCATATTTACCTTCAAGTAGATCAGGGAACTCCGAATCATCCTCTGCTTCTTCTTCTTCTATGTCTGCAACGGGCATACAGCTATTTTCACAGTTCAGGCACATACTGGAACAGATAAGGCCTGCTTTTTTGCATCCACAGTTGGTCTGACAGGTCTTCTTGCACTTACAGGATATAACTTTCGAAACTGGTGCTGGTGGCTGTAGCGTTGGTACTGGCTACATACCCCCTTTGGTTTTTTTCCAACCTTATTGCTCGGGATCTTTTTCATTTCCAAATCAGATGATTTACCCTTCAAAACAGCTCCCTTTCTATCATTTCTTTTTTTACTGGCATCACGTAATGTTTCTATTCCTTTTTCCTTGACCACTTTCACTGTACCCTCACTCAAATATTTTCACATATAAAACACTTATCACTGGACATTGTGACCGAGTATCTTAACGAATTCAACAAATTAGAATAACTTGACGACCGACGCGCCGTCGCAGAGAAAAATAAATGACTCGTCCGTCCAAGTGACAGTAAGCTACTGAGTTAGAGTTAGATAACTAACTGGGGAGTGGAGAGGTGGAAAAGTTATTAATGTTTTTACGTAACACAAAGAAGCACTGCGATGAATAGTGCTTTTTCGCATGAAGTTTAATTTTGAAAAACCAAATGGGTATTATTATCATTTTTTATACATTAATGCAAAAAGCAACTTTATTGAACTATATTTAGTGGAAAAAGAAGTTCTTTATTGCACTCATCTGTCAACGTGATGTCATCATGACAAACATAAACCTTCAAACCCACTACATATTTAGGTATCAGATATTTTTTGAGGTTGGCAATACGTTTTAAACAGTTACGTATTTTATATTATTTTGTATTGATGTCAGTAAAAAATTAATTCTGACAATTATGTTATCAGTTTCAATGCAAATCTATAATAATAATTAATTATATAAGTTGCGCTTTTCATTTTCCTACACCTACACCTTGATGAATAATTTTTTGCTTTTTGCATGAACATAGAAAAAATGTTGTATGCAACTCGTGCAAAAATAGTTTATTGCGCTCGACATGTGACAATGTTGTCCAACTCGGCCTAACGGCCTCGTCGGACAATTTTACGTCGAGTGCAATAAACACTTACTTTTTCACTTGTTGCATAAATAACTATGTGAAGAACAAAAAAATGTGAGGCGACATGAATTGTAGGTATGTTATTTCCTCTCTATTTATTATAAGATTACTTTCTGCGTAAATGTAGCTTGCTTTGAAAGTTGTTTGCTATCACTAAAAAACTCTTTTTTTGTGTTTTTATATTGATTTTTCATATTTGCGTGCTGAATTTTTGGTGAACAAGTTTAGATTCGTGTTTAGCACCTCAAAACCATACAATAAACCACTAACAATAATTACACCAGAACTTTCCACTTCAAGCCCTTTTCGTGCACCATTTTATTGAACTATTATGCATTTACGAAATTAAATAGTAAAAGTTTGTCATCAACTCATTCCGTCAATTATATTAAATTTTGTCACAGCAACGATGTTTATCAACATAATTGTTTTTCTTGGTGTAGTTCGGTTTTGTTAGGATTTTAATCACTATTTGTGGTACTTTTCTCAGTGTATCAGGTAGTTTATCTTTCAATGTTGTGACGTATTTCCGCTCAAAATCGTGTGTACTCAACATCAAAGGTTCCGACAAAGCTTTCGCCTCTTGTTAGTTGGTGTACTCTTTGGTTAAAATAAGGGCGTAATCTTGTAAGGAAAAATCGAGATTTTAACAGATTTTCCCACACAAGCCCATCAAAACTATGAAAACCTACATCGTCACTAGACCGAAAAACATAATGACTTGAGTGGTGCGAATGGATAAATAGATTTTGTCGTCGTAAATTTAATGGAAATTCTTTTTGATTTTCCCATATGTTCTCCCCCGGAGCCACTCGTAATTTTTCCTCCATTTTACTCAACATCGATATAATTTTCAACCATATTCGAGGCTTGTATGCGAAAATGGGCACCTAAATCTGTCACTATCTGACGGTCTATTATTATACCGACTGGTCGGCACTTCCTTAAATGTTTTGATACAATTATTAAACTATGTGAACAGAACAATTTCGAAGTACGTACTCACGTGGTTATCCATACTCCATTCCATAAATTCTTGATAAGCCTTTTCAAATCTATCCTTTGATTTTTGCGGCACAATATTCTCTACAGCAAAGCAGCCCAGCCCGAAGAACAATTTCTGGTGGCGTTGAACTCATTTCAATATCAGATTTGCTCATATTTTCAGACATTCAAAATAATACCAATAAATTAAAGATCTGTTTTCAAATAAAGTATCGATTTTAACTTCAAATTTCAAACGATGATAATGTCACTGTCAAATATTCAAAATGCAAGAAAGATAAATGTCACGATTTTAGTGGTTCAAGGCTAACTTGATTTTTATACTAGGCATCATAACGCACAGTTGTGCGTAAAGAGTGGATTCACTTCTAGAGTGAACTGTTCGTAATAGTATATTACGTATCAAGTGTTGTAAAAAGCATATTACGCACGAATGGAAAAATTGCGCACGAGCCGCGTAGCGGTGAGTGCGGTAATTACATGAGTGCGTAATTGCTTTACAACACGTAATACGTACTATACTTTTTCTACGACTCTTATATACTGGATGGTGCGTTTGATTAAGCTTTAAGTAATAAAAAAATGAAGGTAACTAACGCAGTTTATGGTTTAATTTCCAACAACAACAAATTAAATCTAAGAAAATACAATTTTGTACTATATAGCATAGAAATGATGAACAGAGCGAGGAGGGTTTAAATGTTTTGGTCAATATATTAAAATAGGCGAGCAATACATTTTCGGAGTACGTACTCACGTGGTTATCCATACTCCATTCCATAAATTTTTGATAGGCTTTTTCATATCTATCCTTTGATTTTTGCGGCAGAATATTCTCCATAGCAGAAGCAGCCTGAAGAACAATTTCCGGTGGCGTTGCGCTCATTTCATTATCGGAGTTGCTCATATTTGTAGATATAAAATTAAAGATCGGATTATAATTTATGAAGTATCGATTTGAACTTCAAATCTCAAAAAGTGACAATGTCACTGTCAAATATTTAAAACGCAAGACAGATAAATGTCACGATTTGAGTGGTTCAAGAGGCAACTTGATTGTTACCTATTATACTAGCCATCATATCATGACGCACAGTTGTGCGTTTTTATTCTTTACGCACAGTTGTGCGTAAGAATGGATTTACTTATAGAGTGAACTGTTTGTAAAACAATGTTTACTAACATAGGAGTAGAAAAAACAATGTTCACTAATATAGGAGTAGAAAATAGTAATTTACGTAACAAGTTCGGAAAATACTGTTTTTTTGGACGAGTAGACCAAATTCTAGGACGAGCGTCAGCGAGTCCTGGAAGTCTACGAGTCCAAAAAAACTGTTTTCGGACGTGTTGCGTACACTATTTTTTCGGCAATCATGCAGAATAACAAATCAATGAGACGCATTTAGTCTAAGAGACGAAGAGAGGTCGAATTTCACCCATCTGTTAACCGGATGAAACGATTCCAAATTTGAATATTTCGAACATTTCAGTTCTTATTTGTATTATATATTGAAATTCGAACAGAAGATAGGTACCAACAGAAACATTGTAATTCTTATTTATATTAATATTTGTATTAAAATTCGAGCACTTCCCGGACTAGGCCGGGAAGTGCTACTTTCCCAAATAAAAAGTGTCCGGGAAGAGAACACTTCCCGGATGGTTGCCGAAAAAATAAATATTCTTATAACAGTTTACAAAATATTCGGTTACCGGGTTGCCACCAATGTGGAAATCCTGGAATTGTCAGGGAATTAATTTTTTTCAAAAATATCAGAGAAAAGTCAGAGAATTCGTGAAGTCAGGGAAATTTGCAGTATTCCGTTGGGAGTTCAGGAAATTCGGTGATTTGAGAAAAGTATTAGTAAATATCGAAATTTCCTGTTTTGTTCTCTCGTTCATTCCCTATATTTTGGACAACTGTATGAAGTATTATCAGGCAAGTCAAAATTTAATTTATTGTTGAAGAAACGTATAAATTGAGCTTCATTAATTAAATGTACAAATTAATTGTAATTATTATCATTAATTAATTACAGAATAAATATTTTTTCATATTCTAAGTCTTCAAATAATGATAATAATAATAATAATACTCATAAACACTCGAAGAGTGTACCCAAAGGCATAGCCTGTGCGGGTAGAGTATGGCTATTATTATTATTTGCCGTGTTTCATGTTCATGTATCATTATATTATAACCTTCCGATTACTCAAATCAATTGTTTAGTCATGAAATATTATGAATTGTCATGGAATTCACAAAGAAAAAGTTGATGGCAGCCCTGGGTTAGCATTGACTGTCAGCGAATTAAGCCTGATTCATTCACATAATGGCAGTAGCAGTGGCGTCACTCCCCTCTATTGATAAGATAACCAATGGCAAACATGTTTAGACGACGCTGAAAATTCAAGGTCACGCTGCTGAAAGTTTGATTAATTTAAACTTTTTGCAGTAAAATCTAGCAGTGTTCGCATTTTTAACCTTAAAATTATCATGAAATCGAGATTGCTGTTATGATTCGTTTCTACTGCTTTTAACAAACAATTAGTTGAAAATTTCCATCCCAATGTCATTCATTCGGATAACAGCGTCAAAAGGGGCGGAGTTACTGCCTTTAGTGCCACTGCTACTGCCTTTATGTGGAATAGCCTTTACGAGCAAACACCGCTCATTTGACAGATAGTAATAGATTCTTAAGCCTAGTTCATGTAAACGTAAGGTAAGGAAAAGCTAGAACGGAAGAAATGTGAAATATTGGAATCGTGTAGAGACGTTCATGATAAAACGTAAGGTAAGGTATTAAACGTAAGCTAACGAAAAGTTGACCAACTTTCTGCGTTGCGTTCTTACCTCTATCCAATCAAGGGACTTTTAGAAACGATGCATTCCGAGTTAAGTCGACTGGTGTAAAGGCCATCACAGACACACTTGCATATCGCATAGCACAGAGACATAATAAAGTTCAGCCAATCAAATTGTGAATATCCGACGCTACTGGCCTTTTGATTGGCTGAACTCCATTATGTACCCATGCTATGCGCTATGTAAGCCAGGAATCACACTGATCGACCAGGACCGACCGTCTGCGACCGTCCACCTACGACCAAAACTGGAAGTAGATCAATGAAAACTTTCAAACTCACACTGATCGACCATCTACGACCGACCGCCAGAATAATTTTGTAAATCTGACATTGTTCTGACATTCAAAAGGTTATGTCAATTTTCTATTTATTAAACAAAAAAAAGTTAAAATTATAATTTTAATGCTTTTGTTGTAAATAATGAGTAGGAATGATAGTGAAGAAGAAAGAATAATGATAGTGTTTGATTTTTATAAACGATTGATAAAGTCGAGTAAAAAGGTGTGTGGATTAGATAACTTTATTTATTTCGGGAACACGAGGGTGGATTTTGAACCAATGATCCCAAGTTACTAAAAGATCAATACAGTTCCAAACTACCTAATATTGAATGTCCATAAATTACACCAACAGAAATTCCCAATTAAAAAAAAAAGCCAATTTTTTATTTGCTTGGCATTACTTCCCGATGGAGCACCTAGGAATGTCTCATTGTTCTATATCCAGCACGTTAATTCTTTAACTATAAAAAATATGTAAGTTATAGTCTATCCATTCCTAATTGGAACGGCAATAAAAATAAGAGCACTACAAGGGGTGTTCATAATCACTGCCCGGCAAATGGCAAATGTATATACTACCAGTGCTTTTATTTGCAAAGCGTCCCTGGTAGAATCATAAACATGTCTGGCCTGTAGCCCCTAGTCGCCCAGATAGTTAGTAAACGTGCCATCAAGGTGCTATTGGTACATTATTTACTTCAGTTACCTAACGGTTTGAAAATTGAAAAGTATGAAAACATGAATAAATTCAATTTCAAATACACAACTGTCAGTAGTGTGTCTTATGCCAGTTGCCGCGAAAAATATATTCTATCTTACGTTTTCGTGAACCGTACCCTTACCCTGCGTTCTTGCGTTACCTTACCTTGCGTTCTTGCGTTTACATGAACCAGCCTTTATTGTGATGGTTTTATTTCATATCTTGAGTGGCGTAAAGTCTGTTACTCGGTGTTGAAACGAAAAGTCGATGCTCGTGGTACCTCACTCTCGCTTTCAGCTCGCTCTGGGAACTTTACAGTTGTATCGAATTTTCTTCCAACCTTGTTACAGAATAAACTATTGTTTATGCACCTCTTTACATATATTGTGTGTTGTTTCAGATAGTGTTTCATCCTGAATTTCTTAGTTCCACAAACCCTCTATTTGGCTTAGACTACGAGGAATTTGTTCGAGGTTGCCATTTGGGTGTTTTTCCTAGTTACTACGAACCTTGGGGCTACACTCCAGCCGAGTGTACTGTGATGGGTATTCCAAGCATCACAACAAACTTATCAGGTATGATCATCCATGTATTTTGCAAAATTAATTCCAGGAGAATCCTCCAAATAATCTCATTATAAATTCGAAAATAAGTTTATGGCATATCAGGCGGGAAATGAAAATCAGAACTGAATTAAAAAAATGTGGATCAACCGGGATTGGAACTCGGGTATCATTGTCTCCGGTAATGTGCGTTAGTCCGCTACGCTATTGAACCTTATTCAAAAACCGGCGATTCGCACTTCAAATTCAGCTCTTTGTAAGTATGAGATGATGATGATGATTGAATGAAAAGATGGAAATATTCTCGCATACACACCCAGTGAAATCATATTGGTGTCAATCACATATAGGATTATTGACCGACTTCACATCTGAAATTTATGAAATAAATAATGAAGTAGTTTTACGTGTATAGTTGAAGCTACTTCATTACTTATATTTACTTGGCTGAGTCATACATACTTGAAATTTCAGATGTGAAGTCGGTCGATAATCCTGTATGTCATTGACACCAGTTGATACATCAATATGATTTCACTGGGTGTGTATGCGAGAGTGTTTCCATCTTTTCATGTAATCCTCATCATTATCTCATACTAACAAAGAGCTGAATTTGAAGTGTGAATCGTCGGTTTTTGAATCAGGTTCAATAGCGTAGCGGACTTACGCACATTTCCGGACACAATGAGACCTGCGTTCGAATCCCGGTCGATCCACATTTTTTAAAATTCAGTTCTGATTTTCATTTTCCCGTCTGATTTGCCATAAACTTATTTTCGAATTTAAGTGGAAGTGGTACCTTATAAACTGAAAGACTGGCGCTACTATCCGCATGCAAAATGTTGCCATGCAAGGGTTTCGTTGTCCCTAACTTTCAAGGGTTATTTTTCATTATTAGGGGATGAAAAGATTTGAGAGTGTCGGTAAAGATCTAATCTATGTTCCCTTTTTTTTACTTTTTCGAAATTTGAAAAAAAAAATCATGGATTTTTGCGATATTTTTCAGAAAAACTGAATCAAATTTTGAAAAAGTGGGAAAAAGAGAACATAGATAACACCTTTACCAATATTTACTTATTTTTTTATTCACTCAAAGTGAAAAATTAACCAAAAAAGTTACTATCAAACCCTTGCATACACTGTTTCTTAGTATATTACAACTTCCTCTTAATTTAACCACAGACGTAAAACTACTTCATTATCTCATTATAATTTATTTCAGGTTTTGGTTGCTTTATGCAAGAACATATCACGGATCCCATGTCATATGGTATCTATATCGTCGACCGTAGGTATATTTCTGTAGAGAATTCTGTTCAGCAGCTAGCTCAATACATGTATGATTTTGCGAGACTGAGTAGGAGGCAGAGGATTATTCAGAGAAACAGAACGGAAAGGCTTAGCGATATGTTGGATTGGAGAAATTTAGGAGTAGTAAGTATTATTGTCGGTAATAGTAATAATAGTTATGGAGGTGAATCTTAAAATATACCAGTTGAGTATGAGAGATGGCGCCAATAATCCTTTTCAAAGCACGAAAATTCAGGGGGTTACTTATTGAAGAACTAAAATGAGATTTTTTTTTAGATAAAAACGAATTCTGTACCTCTTCCGGTTTCACCGGAAATGGTCCTAGTTTTAGTGTTTTAAATGGAAAACCTTGCATTTTTCTAGATAATAATCTAGAGAATATTCTGAACATAAGGAGCTGACTTTTATATTTAACTAGGTGATAACCTTTTTTGGAAACAAATGATTTGTATGGTTAATGTAGTCAATAGTCCAGTCAATGGAGAAATGATTTTGCCAAAAGTCGGAAAATGTCATGAATAGCTGAAATTCTGGATTTTGGTAGGAGACAGTTTTAGACGAACGAAAGCCTCATTCGCCACAGCCAAATTATTTAGTTTTTCATTTCCCTATTCGGTTCACGTTCATTATACAGTGCATTCGTAAAGTAATTCAATTCAACTTTTGGGAAAAACGTTCATACCGGTCAAAATTTATTTCAAATCACGTATCTTTTCGAGGAAAAATAATTTATAAAGAGTGATTCGTGTAGGCGATATGACGTCATGGAAACCCTTATTTTTTATTACAAAATATGAAAGAACACATTTTTTAGGTATACTATGGTAATTCATGACTATAGCTGAAACGAAATTAATAAATAAACTTGAAAAAGCTTTTTAGAGAAAAGCTTTTATTTAAATGCACTAAAAAGAAAAAAATAAATTTTAAAGTGAATTAAACCCATCGATTTGTTAAATTATAACATTTTAAACGATATAAAAGCTTGTCGCGAGAAGTATCTATGTATTTCTTATTGCAAATTAAATTTAAAATTACCTCAACATTTATTCTCGCGACAAGCTTTTGTATCATTTAAAATTTTATAATGTAACAAAATGATGGGTTTAACTCACTTTAAAATTTATTTTCTTTTTTATTGCATTTTCCTCTAAAAAGTATTTTTTAAGTTTATTTTTTCTTTTTTAGTTTTCTTTGGATAAGTTTCTTAGTGTGTTCATTTCAATTAATGCGTCATTGTTGCACGGTCGCTTGCCTGTTAATTTACTACAATCTAGTTCTTCAATGAGGAGACCTTCCAGTGACTTGGCCCTACTTAAAGCCACATATGCTTAGCTTGGATAGACAACGACTATCAGCACGCAACTAACGGTACACCATTTATACATTTTAAATTAAATATCGCCATCCTATTTTATTTTAATTTCGACTATACCTTAGTGTACGTAAAAAAATGCGATATTCCATTAATAAAAATGGGGGTTTCCATTTAAAAAACGTGTTGATGACGTCATACTTTCTACACGAATCACTCTGTATAAATTATTTTTCATCGAAAAGATACGCAAATCGAAATAAAAATTGACGGGTTCGAGCTTTTTTCCCAAAAATTATTCATTGAATTTTCAATGAATTTAACCACTACTTTAAACATGCTCTGTATAGTATTCAACAAGTATGGAACGCACAAAAATTCTTTTTGTGAAATGGTATTTGAAGCAAAAGGATAACTTGCCGTTGTGATCTGTGTAATTTGAGATTCACTTATTGATCCTGATCAGAAATATAGTACTCAATAACTTTTTTTTAAACCACTGACGCTATTTATGAAAATATCTAAACAAAGAAGTTTTTGTAATATGTGTTCAAAAAAAACCTGAGCATTGAAGAAGTAGTAGTAGTGTCCTTGTTGATTGTGAGTTTATCTCTGACACATTCAATCATGAAAGGTACTCTAACGAAATGAGGCTACCGGTCCGACCTCAGTTCGTTACATTAATGTAACGAACTTAGTCCGGACCTGTCGCCTCATTTCCTTACAGTACATATTGTTGAGATTGAGAGAAGTCTTGTGAAATTTTACAGTTTGGATTGGTCTTTGCTGATCCACCGTTAAACCTCGATCTCTGGAGAATGATGAAATTAATTGTAACCATTGATTAGGAGAATACTATTTTGTCAGACGCCTAACACTGGCGTGGCGAAAAATACTTTCAAAATTTTATTCTTTTGGGAAATCGCAATGACATTTAATCAGCGGTTGTGGATTTTTTGCCTAATAAAATACTTTTATCTGAACCGGGAAGAAGTTTCACAAAATTATCTCCACAACTTTAATTAGAACAAATTTCAAATCCATCTTCAGCCTTATACAAGTTCTACAAAAAATGCACCTGCTGTATTAATAAATACTTAGAACCAAGAGTTACTTATATGTGGAGGAAAAAACGTCCCTTTTTATCAAAAGTGGAAAATTGAGGAAACAAATACAAATGTTGGTACTATGTCCAATGCCCTAGAATTGAGGTTTAGATATAGTGGTAATGGTACCAAAGAGACTTTTATCTGTTACTATTTTCTATAAACATAACCATAATTCTATTATCTATTTTGAGTTAACATAAGACTGTTTTATAGTACTATCGCCAAGCGAGATTGAAAGCCCTACAGAGAGTATTCCCTGATTATAAGGAAGAGGAAGAATGCGGTATTGGCACCTTGAGGTACCCGAGACCATTATCTGAACCTCCTTCTCCTAGTTCAAGTAAGGTAACAACTCCGGCAGCATCGTTGCATGGTTCTGATGATGAAAACGACTCTGTTGATGAAGAAGGAGAGGTAGGCAACATCGTATTTAATTCAGCTAACTGAAATGTTTATCCCCAAAGTTATTTTATCATGTTGTCAAATTATTTTTTTTTTGTTTCTACATAAATAAGAAACATTTTGAAATTAATTAATATGTTCTGTTTATGAGTATTATGGGTAGCTATCCCCATTATTTACATTTCAAAATGGAGTTTTATACTGAATTGATCCTGGACTCATTTGATATGCCTCCACTGTCATGTTGATTCTTGTCTTATGATAAACTAGGTGTATTACTTGCTATAGGATCTTATTCAAAATTATTGGTCACAATGACACTGTGACGTCATATGTGATGTGACGTCATCAGTTATCATTAGTAAAGAAGTTTACATCTGTTTATTTCCACATTCCAGATTTCATTTTCTTTGACTGTATACGATGTAGATTGAAAGATATGATTTTCAAGAAATTATGACTTTATTTCGCAAGGTAGAAAAAACGTTAAAAGCAAATATGCTTCAAAAGAACGACGTTTTTACGAACTTTGACCGCTTATATCTCAGAAACGACACATAAAAAATCATTGAATTTTTTAACAAATGTGAACGAGATCCAATTTCCCATATGTTTTCGTGTGAGGTCCTTTCTAAGCAAATTGAAATGTATTCAATACTTTTTCTCTAATTATTTATTTATGGTCGAAATCAGTACCTGTATTTTTTTCTGTTTCAGCTGGAAGAATTGGGAATCAAGTAAAAGGAAAATTTGGTAAAAGGATAAAAATTAGGAAAAAGAAATTGAATTTTTGTGAGAACGAATAAATTATACTAATTGTTGATATTATAAATTTTAAACAGTTATGAGTTTGTTACAAAGTAATCATAAAAAATGAATTTGTGTATTAATTTTACTCCTGCAAACAATTTTTATTTTGTTGTTTAATCCATGACTCTTCTTTCAATCACCTTGAATGTCTTCCCTATTTTTGTAAAAAAGAATAGTACACAATTTGTGGCCAATGAAATAATGTCACCGTACAAGAAAATTCACAATTAACTCAACTCTTTATTATCTGTTTGATTTCTTCCGGTTGTATTCCTTTCTTATTGAAGGAGTTATATGTATTAGGTTTAGAAAATCATGGTGTGTCAAAATAAAAATATGAATGTATCATTGTATTTGTTTTTTACAAAAAAAATCTTTCAATAGATGATTATATGGGAAATCGAAATGTTTTTTCAGCCATGAACTGGAATATTTGTTCCTATGTATCCTGTTTTCTAACGATCTGTGGTTTGAAATCCTCTTTTATGGCATTATTCAACAAACAAGCATACATTTCTGATCTTTGTGTCATCTGAAAATGATATAATAGAAAATAAAAAACAATATTAATTTTTTTCATACCTTGAACCCCCAACGGTCTTCCACTTGTCTGCAAAGATTCAAGTCCAGTTCCGCTATGAGCAAACCAGTTTTTGTCCTTGATAGACCCTAGAATACATTCGATAAAGGTACATAATGAGTTTGTTTAGTAGAGACGACATCTACACTACATTGCGTAGGAAACCATATTATGATTCGTTGTTGAATACACTTATGATATGAAACAAGACTTTTCTTTAGTTAGACCAACATTATTTTTTAATTTGTCGTTATTCTCAGTTATCACACATTATCTTGCCTATCATGATTAAAAAAAAACACAGACAGCTCAACTTCATTTTCAAATTTAAATATTTACATGTGCTTTTTCTATGTAACGAGCTGGAGCCGGTCCTATCTAGTTCATATTAGGATCACGACCCGGACCGATGAATTGCCAAGTGTAAAAATGGTATGAATGCTCAAATAGGCCCTATTCATTGTCTAATACTTCTTTAGACAATGCCCTATTCCATACAGCCCATTGTTCAAGTTCCTAGTACAATGAAGGTTTGCCATCTTCAGTATAAAGTAACTAGTTATTTATTTGACATCAAATTCAAAACAAGTAAACAACAAGAGTAGGCAATTTGATAATGAGTGTGTTCCACCACTCAGATAACTATTAGTGCAGGTAAATTCAAATTAAGATATCAATTAGATTAGATAATTTGAGGTAGGTGGGGATAATGAGTGAGCCCTCTAACCATTCAGATTATAGATATTACATGCGAATATAATAAAGATTTAAAGCAGGCCACAAGGGTATGACCCGCGCGTGGATAGAAACATAAAAGTGTTATGCAAGTTGTTAAGTGAAAGCAATATTTACAATTCGCTATTTTCCTAAAACTCCAAAATCGAAATGAATGTTATTTTTTGAAACCATTTTGCATTAGCTCCCCACCTTGTGAAAGATTCAACTCAACATTCCGTTATAAAAAAATTAGAGCCTTAAGGTGCGTTTTATTGTAGGCAGATATGCTCTTCTCGTAGAAGTAGAATTTGACACATCTGTTTTTTTGACACCAAATATATCTACTTTCGCTACGATCAAATTTGATGGTAGCAAAAGTAGATAATTGGTTGAAAAATGAAAATTCCTAAATCGTAGCAGAAATTGACACTATTAATTGACATTGAAAGAAGTTTAAAACATATTATGATCTTTAATTTCTGTTCATTTCAGTTTGGTTGTATTTTGAAGCTCAAAAAACTTCATTTACACACATTAAAACTATTTTGGTAGTGAACAGCCTCTAGTTAAAATGAATATGAGTGTTATGGACGTGAGTTGTTCAAATACGTATAGGTTGTACAACGACTTTTATTTATATAATAAAGAAGGTGGGTTCACATTGATTCTCAATTCATTGAAAACCTCTGTTGAACCTGCATTTTAAAATCATATCCTGAATAAATACACAATTGGATACCAAAAAAGAAGATGATTACCCTGAAAGTAGCGAAAGTTCAAAAACATCAGTGGGATGATATAGAAACATTGTGTCAAATCGATTCATGTATGATGAATTGAGAAAATCGTCCAGATAAATATCAAAGAAATATTTTTCAGTTCCCATTTGTTCCCAACCTACAAATATGCTGCATTTTTTAAAGGTAATTCCGGTTTATTTGCTACTTCACTCAAAGCTGCCTCGAAAGAGGAAGGTGTGAAGGCTTAGGAATCACCTCTTCATAATGATTTTTACATTCTGAAAAAGTTTCCTGAGTAAAAATTAATCAAGGAATTCGCATATATGATAAGTTTATTGCACTTGAAATATTCCCGCCTAGATCTAATCCTCGAATAAATATAATACTACTGCGCCTTCTTCCATTGTCTATTTCGGCTGTGGTAGTTGTTAATGAAAGCAAATTATTCATATTGAATGTATCATTTATAATAATGAAAACTATGAGTTTCAAACTTTTTACAGATATTTAGGAAATTTTAGAATGATCTGACTTCTATTGGAAACCCTGAAATTGCGTTTTTATGATACTCTACTTCTTCTACTAGTAGATGTAAACTCTAGTGGTCAATGAAACGCGGCTTTAGAAAGATAGGAAAAATTAGAATATGTATACTCTTGTGACGTAGAATGTCTTCACTAGATTCTAGTATTTTTTGTTGACCTAAGTTGATGATACTGATATGAATCTGACAACAATGGAACCGCTGACATTTGCTGACATTGTTTATGTTGTTCTTGTCGTGAAATTGTTATTGGAAGATCACTTTTACAACTTGTGAAAATGGAGAAAAACTTTTTTAAAACTATCAGTGGAAATTTGCCACCTGTAAATTATATAATGATTCACGCATTTTTATCTCGCAATCCAAACTATTCGAGAGTGGAGATGAAAGGTATGAAAACGTTGAAGAAAGTTCTGTTTATTCGGAATTCATTCTGATGGCATGAATATCCTTTATAGGGCTGCTTGATCAGGCTATGATGATGATGTTGTGATTTATATGCAGCTGAAAAGGTAGGGTTCTATTTGTATCAAGTGCCGAATAGTTCCTGAGTACGAAGCACAAAAACTATGTTTTCCCACTGTAGTTTTTGTTGTATTTTTCATACCCAATGCAGACCCTCATTATTATTTTTATTAAGCAAACCATACTTTGCTGTAGCTACTATTGACGACAGTAATGATGAAATAAAAAATTGTGACTTGAATGTTGTGTAGCATCCCAAAGTAAGTTTCGGATTATTATCGTTTTCTAGCATACAACATACTTAGATTTTGGTAATTTTTGCTGCCACTTTTTTATACTGGTGCTCCGTCGAACCGATAAAAAGAGTCCCATATCGGTGAAAGGTTATTCTAGAATCTATAGTAAATATAATATCAGCAGCCTTTTTCATCAACAGTGAGAGCTCTGACAGATCGTACATCAAATGTAATTAGTGACTTGACAATAGTCAATCGACAAATGCCACCACGATTCCAACGTTGTCGGATTGTGTCAGTGTGGGAGGACACTTCTGAAATCCGAATTTTCATAATTAAATATAGGCGAAAAACGATATGTTAAAATTAAACAAATATATATTTCGATATATTTGAGATAGGTATGAAGATTTCAATGACACACATTTTGAAATTTAGGAAATCAGCGAATTGGTCAAAAAAAGTATAAACCAAATTCACTTATTGCAGATATTATCATCATAAAAACAACTCATATAAGTTATAACCCACAAGGGTAAGACCCGCGCGCGCATGCGTATCAACTTATATAAATCATAAACTTAACTATTTAATATTGGATATTGACAATAGAGATGACGAAAATAAACTTAGCTGTCAAATTAATCAATAAAAAGATGAAGAAGAGAAGAAAGTTTCATAGGTTGAAATAGTTATTTTCCTAACAAGTGCTGAAAGTGATACTTTCCCGCACGCGACTGCCGTTGACTAATTATCTTTAAAATTAATGTTGAAAACACAATTTGTTGCATTCTGCAAATGCGTCAGAACAGCCGGTCCAGAGTAGTTAGTTGGTGGTAACTGGCTGTTAAGAGTAACACTAGTAGATTGCAAAGTGCATGAAGATGACGGAGACGGCATCGGTTGCAAGTTGCCAGCACATGAAAGAATTTTATTGGAGATGGTTTTCTTCTGTTCTACGGAGTCCTCCAAATAACGCTTAGCAACAGCAGTTGACTTCCAGCCTCCAAGACGTTTTATGTTGGTTATCCCTTCGCCTGAATCTGCTAGAAACGTTGCCGAGGATCGTCTAAAACTGTGACCTGTGTAACGTTCTGGGTTAGGTAGGCCTAAGTAGGTAGCGATCTCTACCGGCATTTTACCAAATGTGTTTACGCCTACACACTGAACAGAACATTTGCCTTTTTTGTAATTGATAAAAAAAACGACGGTGCGTGGTGGCAGGAGGCCGTAAATTTGCATACTTTCTATAGAGCTTTAAAAAGGTTCCATTATTTATGTTTTCAGATATAACAAAGGATCTTGAGGTACGGTTTTTCGAATCGGAAATTTTCACAATAATTAGGTTTCCTTTATCTTGAATATCGTCAAGCGTGATTTTCACAAGCTCCGCTCTGCGAAGAGCACCGGCTAAAGCAAAAATGGTACTTACTTTAATCATAAGATATATCTCATCAGGGGCTAGCATAAACTTGTATATGTCTTCTTTGGTAAAAATCTGCGCTTTATGTGGTCGAAAACCAACATTTTGCTTTTTTAGGAACGACGTCAATTTATGAAACTTGCTTGTCCAGTTTTTGTTTTATTTTAACTAAACATTTTATCATCGAGTAACGCGATCATAGGGTATTGGATTTCAGTACCTTACTCAGCTCGGAAAAACACGCCAAAAAAACCTCTTCTCTAAAGCTATTCACTCCTTTTTCCTTACACCAGTTTAAAAATTGGTTGTATTGCTGTTCGTATCTTTCTCGTTATTTACTTGGTAACAGGTCTGAATTTACCTCATCTGTTTAATATTGCTTCTGGGAGCTCTTCGTCTGACGAATCCATTAAAATATTGCTTTTATTGAAAATAATTTGAAAAATGCCAGAATCGGACACTTCGACAACGCGTCGACTTGAAACTTTGACGTCTTGATGACAACTTGGTTGTCATAACAAATCTTTGGTTACCACACCAAACCACTTGACTCAGTTTAGTTTGATTGTTATGTGGATTGATTTTGAGAAATGTATTGGGTAGATATATAAAAGTATCGCAATTTCTTCATTCCAATGAATGAAAAATAGTCTGGGTTAGATTCAATATTAAAACCTATATTAGTTTGAATAGTAATATACAGGTAAAATCAATGAAATGTACATTTAATAACGATAAATTGACATATTTTACTCGCTTTCCCGCACTAGTACGGGAAAGTGACACTTTCTAAACTAAAATGAGTGTGGGAAAGTGGGTAAAAACGCACGGTCGTAGAAAAAATGTTTATTGGAAATAGATGCGAATTGCAAATAATTCGCTTTGTGATTCGACTAATTGAGAAAATGAGTAAATTAATAGCTGAAGGTATTTTTATTGTCGCAAGGTTATGATTATCCAAGATGTTACTTTAGTTTTAAAAAGTGAAAATTGATTTATTTGTTTGATTTGATCTGGAAGTGTGTTATATATTTTAGGGCCTAGGTAAGTGTGACATAAAGGTCCTACAGTTTTGAATGTTCTTGGTACATGAAGTGTACACGTCTTTCTTGTACTATATCTATGTTCATTGATGGGATGTATTTTATTCTTATATTGATTCAGTAGTAGACGCTGATAGTATGTCTGTTTTACATCAACATCTTTGGCAAGATCATAATATTATAACTCGTCAATTGAAAAAATATGTTTTTTTTTCATAAATAATTTTCTATTCTGAATCACTGAAAGGTGTGTCATATGGGTGGTCATTGCCCCGCCCCAAGCGATAATTCCGTAAATGATGTACAAGGGCGTAATACATAGTTTGGAGGTGTGGAATATCAAAATATTTCATAAGATACATAAATTTATTAATTATTTAGCGAAGTTTTTTCATTACATGGTTAATATGTACAACCCATTTGAGATGACAATCTACCATGATGCCAAAGTATTTCATTTGTCGATTACAATATTTCTACAGTTTGGCGTAGACTCTGATTGGGAGTTTTTCATAAGAGGGTAACCCTGAAGCGTAACTGGTGAATGGAATGTACTTAGTTTTCTGAAAATGAATTGTCAAGCTTAGAATTGATATAATGTATAACTGTTTCCTTATCTCTTTCCACTTTCAAATTAATGTCCATCCAATCATCAACCTCATAAATGCAAATGGCCAGGTAGCCGAGTGGTTAAAGCGACATCGTTTCAATCACTTTGGCTGCCAGTCGGCGATGTTTCAAACCATGGCGACTGCAGACATTTTTCTGATGGCACAAGAAAGTGCTAGGAATCGCATGTAAAAAGGTCCTTGGCTCGCACATTCTGAGGGCTGCCGTTCGTAAGGGGAAGATAGCTGGTTAACGAAAAAAAAAATATTTCTCCACGGAGCGGTACTTTGAATATATGCAGATGTGCATTGAAAATTATGGGTCCCAATACTGTGCTTTGTGGATATCTCTTTGAGAACTGGTAACATCTTCAATCACTGTTGACTGGGATGTCTCAGACAGCTGCACATCAGGTCATAAGCCGGTCCTCGAAAGCCCACTGATTTCAATGAATTCACACTGCTGGCCTGGACTGATCTACACTGCCTTATACAGTTTTTATGTTAAATCAACATTCGACTTTTTCTGTTTTTTACCTTGTTGATGATTAATTATTTTCAATAGATTTTTAGGTGATTACTTTTACGTTTTCTATTTCGGTTCGATGTCGGTTTTTGCCGTGTGGATGAGATAATCTAATTTATTCCTATAGTTCTTGAAATCTTTCGCGAATTCCTCTTGGTTGTTTTTTCATTTGTTTATACATTTAATTTTTTTTTATTAATCGATTTGACTAATCCATCTGTTATCCAGGCATTTCTCTTTATTTGTTGTGTGACAATTTGAAAGATTTGGCATGCTTTTCCATAAAGTTTTCGAATGTTTGTATGAAGAGTAGAGTATTTTATTTGACTACATTACAAATACATGTTTGTAGCACGTCATAAAAGCGACAATATTAATATTGAATTATTTAAATATAAAATATAGTTGACATGACAAATATAACAAATAGTGTAAAAAATATATTGTAAATTACTGCAAAAATATTGTCAAAAAGATGAGTAGTTGGTATCTTCATTTATATCTCCTATACGAGGATGTATTGATATCTAGTCCACCGAAATTGTGAAAATCTAAAAATTGGAGTATCCAGCCATCATCAAGTACCTGTATTTAAAAGGGTTAAGAGGTAAGCAGATTTACGAAGATATGCTCAATACGATTGGTGATCAATGTCCTTCGTATGCGACCGTGAAAAATTGGACTGCAAGCTTCAAAAGAGGTAAATTTTCCATTGAAGATGATGACCGATCGGGAAGGCCAGTTTCTCCACGATCATCACAGAATTTGCCAATTCTGAAATCAAATTTGATTACAGAGTGCTGGAATTCTCTCTCTTAAGATTGAAGAAATATTCTGCAACACCTCTGCCCCCATGCAATTTAAATGTATTTACATTCTCTCTCTTTTTTTTTTCATTGGTGTTTCGGCATCGACTGCCATGTGTTCTTTATAGGCCTTGTTACTAACTACATACGCCACCTTAGGAGCAGCACTGTTAATTGGAACGCAACAGTGAATCGTGCAGGACTCACCCTACTCGAGCCACGAGATTTTAATAATTTAATCGGGTAAATTAAACTAAAAAAATCCCAGCCCAACCAGGGTTCGAACTCCGGATCTTTCGACTCAGAGTCGGACGCTCTAACCACTGCGCCACGACCCGACATATTTTCTCTCTTGTGATAGAATAATATTCTCACACTGGTTAGCAATAATAACATTAGCCTTGACCAAGATGCATATAACTCCTGGTGCGTTTACTGATTCGCTTTTGTTTCAACTAAAGTTCTTGATCCTGTAATTGCGTCAATAGAGTTTGTTCCATTCGTCAATGGATGACGCTTAAGTCGAATATAGTGGAGTTTCCAACAATCCAAAGTGCCTACTAGATAAATTTTTTGAGTTTTTGAACGTTAACATTATTTTGAGGTTATATGTCAATTACATTGTATATTAGTATTTATCGTGTGATTTTTCTGTTCTTTTAATACTTTTCGCTCAGTTCGGTAGTTTTGCGACGTTTTTAGTTGTTGTGTTATTGTTATTTATTTGTTCTTGTGTTTTTCTGTCATTCGTAAAAGTTAGGGTAGTGTATAGCATTTTTTGTGAGTCTCGACTTCGACATGACAATCATGACGTGGTTCAATTTGAGGTTATGTCGATGACGCAGCATGCGTTTGTCAAAACGACATGTCAAGTCATCATGATCGGTAATGATTTGCCTGCCATCTATGTTAAAATTGAGTAAACTCTCTTGACGCAATAAAAATGTCATGAATCAAGCAGGCCGTACATCAACAGTTTTGGATGACAATTTCACGGCTATAAGTAATTCCACCAGGAGTTATATGCATCTTGGCCTTGACGCATTTGATTGTCATCGTAGTGGCAAAATTTGAGTAAGTGTCAAAATTATTGCTGTTACGTTTCCTATCTTTGATCGTGGAGAAAGTATAGTCTGCTACTCGGTTAGAATGAAAATTCGTGATGCTCGTGGTTCCTCACGCTCGCCTTCGGCTCGCGCTCGGAACTTTCCACTCGCATCGAATTTTCATCATAACCTTGTTACAGAATATACTATTCTGTGTCAGTCCCCGAAAATATCGATGCAGTTCATGACATGATTTTAACAGACCGTCGAATTGGGCTAAAACGGATATCTGAAGCACTGAATATTTCATATGAACGCGTTCATCATAAAGTTCACGTCAATTTTGACATGAGAAAAATTGCTGCAAAATGGATCCCCAAATGTATGAATGTTGACCAAAAGCGTGCAAGGGTAGTAGCATCGCGTTCGATCTGTGCTCGATTTGAAAACGATGTAGACTTCTTAAACCGAATTGTTACTATGGATGAGACTTGGGTATATTTCTACGATCCAGAAACAAAGCAACAATCGATGGAATAGCGACACTACGGTTCTCAAAGAACTAAGAAGTTTCATGTCCAAAAATGTGCTGGAAAAGTTCTTGCTTCAGTTTTTTGGGATTGCCATGGAGTAATCATGATTGATTTTTTGGATAAGGGTAGAACAATAACTGGAGATTACTTTTCGACATTACTGACCACTCTACGGGAAAAAATTAAAGAGAAAAGATGCGGAAAGCTATCCAAAGGTGTTTTGTTTTTGCAGGACAACGTCCCTGCACAGAAATCTCATGTTGCCATGCAAAAAATTCGTGATTTAGGGTTTGAATTACTAGAAAACCCCTCTTATTCACCAGATTTGGCTCCGTCCGACTATCAACTCTTTCCTCAACTGAAAAAAAGTTTAAAAGGTCGTAAATTTTCTTCCAACGAGGAGGTTATAAAAGCTGAGAGGTCTGGTTTGCAGAGCAAGAAGAAACATTTTTTTTGAAAGATCTAGAGACGTTGCAGGTTCGCTGTAATAAATGTATCCAATTAAGAGGAGAATATGTTGAGTAATAAAATATGTTGACATTGAAATTTTGTTTGGTTCTATAGTAGGCTAAGAATTTTTCAATATATCCTCGTATTATATAACTCATCCCAATTTTTGTTGGAAAGTTCAGCTCCTAATTGTATATGTTTTATAATTGAGTTGATAATATTTTCCTATTGTTCGGGCTTGGAACTGAATTCAAGTACGTACAAGATGAGTAGTTTAAATATGATTTCGGTAGGGTAGAATAATTAGTTAAGTAAGCTTTTAGTAGTTTTGGTGTTTGAGTAGTTTCTATTTCTTGAATTGTTTTCACACCAAAAGTACCAAATATTCATTTATTCGATTAGTTTGTTGTAGATCACAAGTATTTAAATGTAATGTTTACTCACCGGACTTCTGGATCCATCTGGGGCTGCCACGTAACTAGATCCATAAAAGTGTCCAAAATCTTTGTGAGCAGGCAATCCATTTGCGCTCGTAAACTCATTTTTGAAAATCTCGGTGCCTACTCTGTTGATGGCACAAGTGAAGTACGTGTTTGCTATTGCTGCATTCCTTGCCTCTATACCCCAGATTGGTTCACTCAAATCACCAACCTGAAAAATTATCGAAATAAAAATATCTGCTTTGCTAATTTAGTTCAAAAACAGATCCAGTAGACCAGTAAACATGTGTCTCCAACTCTGATTCAGGCTTGCTATTGTTGCGCTCTTGAAATGAGTTCTACCACGGCAATATTGAATTTTTCGGTATTGAAATTATATGAACGAACCCGCATTTTCAACATTAGTATCGCCGATAAAATCCTCTTTCACGTATGCGACATTTCTACATTCGTCTTGTCGTCGATGCCTCGATCACAAACTCGCAGAACAGTTGGCGATTTCTCTGTTAAAAATGTTTTAATTTTTTGTTAATATTAGTCATGTTCACTTTGTACATTCAGAAAACATAATATATCAGAATTTGAAATAAAAATGTTGTTTAAATATGTGTCACTGAACTGTCAATAAAGTTGTTGATATTGCGAATCAGTCGTTTCATAACTTAACACTCTCTATTTCATAAAAAAGTTCATGGTCAATGTTAATGGTGATACTGGAGAGGATGCAGAACAAAGTACTCCTTATGGTCAGGCTTTCTCAAGACAACCATCCTATTGGACGAAAGCAATAATTAATAATAGAAGCGATACTCACTGTTGCCGAGGGATTGAAAACAATTTCTGCTCCATTTAGTTTAAATCCTAACCAGTTGAGAGGATGATGACGACCGTAGCAAATATTGATGGCAATTTTACCAAACTCAGTCTGAAAAGATCAAAATTATAATAAGTAAGAATGAGAAAATCCAGTCTTGTATTATGATTCAATTTGTTCCTGAGAAAAATTCAGTTCTATAAAATCCAAAGGACCACATACACATCTTATGAAAAAAAGTCTCGTGGTGAAAGGGCTAAATTTTTTATATACAATGCGTTCATAAAGTGTGGAAACGCTCTATTATTTTACGAGTTGATTATTTTCGGAGGAAAAGCTTGGACATGTCGATTTTGTTTTTCAGTTTTCCACCTTTTTTTAGAAAAAAATAATTTTTTCCCCCACCACCTTTCAAGATATGACGACATCGATATTTTTTTTTAATTGAAAGGGTATATTTTTATGTCAAAAATTGAAAGCCTGTATTTTTCTGAGTTCAACCATACCACATACGTCATATCTCACAGTTCGATTTACAGTATACCGAGTATAAAGGAAACCAGTGTTCATATTTTCAACATTAATTTCATTATTCATTTTGCAACGTAAACCTGAGAATTACTCAGTAGCTAGTACGAGTATATTGCTATACTTGAATAGTAGGCTGAGCAACCAGACAATAAGTTCTTAGTTACCATTACATATGTCATTATTCTATTGATTTGTTGTGTAGCATATCGATTTATAAGTCTGCAATAACTTTCTGAAAAATATTATCCTAAAAGCAATTATTTGAAATAACGATGGTGCTGTCAGAAAAACAGAGAATATAAGTTCTGATGATCTTAGGTTACGGCGATCGTAAAAGAAGTTTGGCAGAAGTATGCGAAATCTTCAATGAAAAATATCCCAATCGAGAACCAATAAACAAATCGACGGTGAGCAAAATATTACATAAATTCAATGAAATTGGCAATGTTAGGGATAAGCCTAAGAGTAGCAGACCTACCGTTGCCGAAGAAATTCAATTGAATGTATTACTTGGAATTGAAGAAAATCCTCATTGTTCAATTACAACTTTATCTGACAACAATGAGATGTGTCGTGGTGCTGTACAGAAAATTCTTAGAAAAGCTAAATTACATCCATATAAAATTAAACTCATACATGAACTTAATGAAGACGACTTCGATAGACGCATGGAATTTTGTGAAATTATGCATGAAGTGTGCAATCAAAATAATGGGTTTGAATTTAATGTCTTATTTTCCGACGAATCAACTTTTTTTACAAACGGTACTGTGAATACACAAAATTGTCGTTATTGGGCAACAGAAAATCCCAATTGGACAATGGAAGCTCATACCCAATATACCCAAAAAGTAACTGTGTGGGCTGGGATTCTCAGGAATACCATTGTAGGACCATATTTTTTTGACGGTAATGTGACAAGTGGAAATTATTTGGAAATGTTACAAACTTATGTGGTTCCTTATTTAACTGAGACATTCCCAGACATCAACCAACCTGATCGAATAGTTTCTTCTATTTGGTTCCATCAGGATGGAGCAGGTCCACATTATGCTCGAGTTGTTAGAGATTTTCTTAATGAAACGTTCCCCAATCGCTGGATTGGACGACGCGGACAAATTGAATGGCCTGCTAGGTCCCCAGATTTAACTCCCATGGACTTCTTTCTTTGGGGTTACTTAAAAAGTAAATTGTACATAAACCGATCCACCAATTTGGAAGACCTTAAGGAGAGAATTCGAACTGAAATTCAACTAATTACACCAGAGGTGCGTCTAACGTAACCCAAGAATTCATTAGACGTCTTGGATATTGTCAACTGACCCAAGGAGCTCAATTCGAGTATTTGCTGTAGATTTCTTATTTGTTTATTTTCACTACTAACCTATGATATTTTGATAGCAAATAAATTATGAAATGAATGTTGAAAATATGAACACTGGTTTCCTTTATACTCGGTATACTGTAAATCGAACTGTGAAATATGACGTATGTGGTATGGTTGAACTCAGAAAAATACAGGCTTTCAATATTTGATATAAAAATATACCCTTTCAATTAAAAAAAAAAATATCGATGACGTCATATCTTGAAAGGTGGTGGGGGAAAAATTATTTTTTCTAAAAAAAAGGTGGAAAACTGAAAAACAAAATCGACCTGTCCGAGCTTTTCCTCCGAAAATAATCAACTAGTAAGATAGCAGAGCGTTTCCACACTTTATGAACGCACTGTATATGTTGTAGATGCAGTCATCTCGCAGTAATGAATTTTGTGTATTTTCGAGAATTTGCACCTCAGTAAAAAATATGAGAGTCTTTGTCTTATGATTTGCATTCACCTCGATAGTGAACTGATGTAATGCTGAAGTTGTAATGAGATTTGAGAAAACTCAGAGAAAATCAATAGTGTTTTTTTTCAGGGTGGTCATCATTATACTTATATCAAATTAGATTTGTGAATGCATTCACCAACTAGGTACGAGAGACTTAGTTAATTTATTAATGACGATCGCTTGGAATGAACGTTGAGCGATGAGAGTATAATTGTAGACTACAGAAAAAATTCAATAGAGTTTTTACATGGTGGTCAACGCATAATATTTATTTTCAGAGAATACGAAAGCATTCACCTATTATACCATGTTGATTTATTAAATACATCGATGAAGATAACCCATATAATATTGTTAGATGACGAATTAAGAGAAGTATAATATACTGAGACAATTATATCCCAGTTGTGAAATTGTATCAACTAAAGTGAAACTTGAATTGAGCGAATCGCTGATACTACCCAAACTATCCCATCGTGATAACATTTACTAACACTTTGACATATGCTAATCAAATCAGTGCTTGAAAATTTAAGGTTTAAAAAGATTTATTTCTCGGGATAAGGCTCTTCTTTCTTGAAGATCGCGAACAAACGTTAAAAAATTACGAAGACCCTCAAAATAGACTCTTTTACGATTCTACCGACTGCACCAGTTAAATTTCAGTTGTTATTTTTTTTTAAGATTTATTTCAAAAAACACCAATTCCTACTACCTTTCCATTGGTTCTCAGGATATTTTCTGAATATTACGGTGTATTTCCTTTTCGTGGGAACCAGAAAATGAAAATAATTTAATAATTACCTCGAATACGGGATGGCCGGTATTTCCCTCGAAATAGTAAGTTGATTCGTTGAAATCTCCGACTCGTGGTATATGGTTTTTTCTGTGTTTCCCTAAATAATCGCCATGATTATCAAGGACTACAGCTGTGTTCCATATAGTATCGCCATGGCCTTGATCTCTTTCCAAAATAGGTGAAATAATCACCATATTATAACGACGTGCCAACTAAAAAATATATCAACGAATGTAATGAAATAACAGCTTGAAATGGTGTATATCTACCTACCTCTGCCAAAAATTGTGTTGTAGGTCCTTGTTTGGCATCTTCGGCATATTCGCACCAAGGTGATTTTTCTCTAGTACAAAACGCAAAAGGCATATCTGAAGATAGAAACGTATTTAAAAAAGAATACATACTTAAATTAAATAAATAGTTAAGCAATCGAATAAATAGAAAGAAACTCACTCCACGCTTCTTGAAAGCAAAAAACATTCACGCCTGCTTTATAAGAAACCTCTAGAACATGTTCGGCCATCTCGAACATGGCATCTCTCATTTCCTTTATACTGCTCCAAGTGGGAATTGGAGTGCTGTGTTGAAAAAGTCCGACTCGAATTCTTCTTGGAGTACGGAGTTGTTCTTCTCCACAGTCAAATCCGCAGGAGAGCAATTCGAAGCCATATTTTTCAGAGAGTTTTTTTGCGTCCTCTGAAATTAGTATAGCGCTGTGGAAAGGAAAAGGGCAAAAGTTAATAAGGTGAAAGAGTCAATCACTTGACTAGTGATTACAATGTATAGCAGTGATGTCGATAAATTCCCCTTTCTCCAAACTGTTTAATAATTTTTCCGATATTGGCATTAGAAGAAATGAACGAGGAATGGAAACTACCAAAATAACGACCGGCACCTTGAAAAATAGATTTCAGCCAAACTGTCTTGATTTACCAAAAATTACACGAATCACAATTTTTTTTCTAACAGATTATGAAGTAAAGTACTTCCCAGGCAATATTTCCTGGAGTAGGGTCCTTTTCAGCAGAATATCGAAATGGATCGATCGTACTTCCGACATCTCTCGTGGGAACGATAAATGAAAAACCACAATAGTAACTAATTAACCAAATTCGAAGACAGAAAACCAATATCTCACAGATCTGAAACCCCGAAGATGGTGTGTTGCAGATAGAGCTTCAACACAGTAAGGTTTTCTCAAACCAACTCGGGAACGCGGGAGCGGCAACGGGATGATCGGGAGCCTGAATTCTATAGCAAGATATGTAAACATTCATATCGGTGCGATTATTCGTATTGCAAAATGCAGGCAAGCAGGGAAATATGTATAGTTTGCTACGTGCACTGTTTTTATAGCAATTCGCTCGGTTCCCATTTTCCGTTCCCGCTCCCGTGTTCCCGCTTCAGTTTGGGGAAACCTTAAGGTTTCCACAAACCAACGCGGGAACGGGATAAATGCGAGACTAAATTCTATAGTGGGATATGTAAACATGCATACCGGTGTAATTATTCGTATTCCGAAATGCAGAAAAGCAGGGGAAAATATGTGATTTGCTACGTATAATGTTTTCCTAGCAATTCCCACGGTTTTCATATTCCGTACCCGCTCCCGCTACCGCGTTCCCTCTTTGGTTTGACGGAACCTTTTAAAGCAGCTACGGCTGCTTCTGCTCGCAAAATTATGACCGAGAAGATCGATCTACTTCTAAAAAAAAAAACATGTGATTTCAAGATATACATGCATGAGAGGATTAGGACTGGGAGGTTAGTTGATCTACGATCGCAAACTTGATAGGCTACACTCATGAATATATGGCACTTCCTGTGCCTGAGACTTGGTGGCACTAAAGGTGAAGCTCTCACAAGAGGAGAAGGAGATGGAAGCTTTTGCCAGCTACTCCTATCTACGGAGATCATCGGCGCATAAGGCTCACGTATCTCAGGAGGCAGTGAAGGTTCGACCTTCTTTAGAAAGGAAAACCGATTGGGAGACATGCAGAAGCTCCCTTGAGTCTGTGAAATTCTCCAAATGAGGGGCTGAGGGAATTCAGGAGACGGCAATCTGTCTTCAGGATTCGATAGACTCCTCGTTGCAAAGAAACTACCCTTTGAGCAAAATGAGGCAGAGCACCACGGTACAATTGACCAAAGATTTGGAAACCTTGAGGAAAAGGACCAAATCTCTCTTTAATAAGGCCTATAGAAAAAACCAGTGAGGCGAATACTAGTACAAGTATAAAAGAGACATATACAAAGAGAAAAAAGGAAGGCGTGGAAGAACGAGTGAACCAGATATTGTTTTTGTGCAACCTGGACTAAAAAGAAAAAAATATTTTTAATGTAATTACTCAAACATGAAAAAGCGTGGGGCGTGAGATGGTCAACATGATTGCCTCTTGAACGGTAAGTATTGTTAACTAAGGATAAATAATTTGATAATATTGGTCAAGAGCTTTTTGACATTTGAGTGATAGCATTCTTAGATAGCATTCTTAGAAGCCAGCGGGCCGCATTTGTAGTGTAGTCATCCATTTACAAGGGACCGCTAGGCACTCAAGAATAGTATAGACAACAGCTGATTTTTTTACCAGCAATTTTTTTTCTAATTTTTTATCCATAATATAGAGGAAATGCAACTTTCTTATTTTGGCTCTGCAGGAAAATATACGAGTGTATTGGTGGCATTTAACATGTTAAATTAGATATTAATCAACATCACAAGAAGCACAACTAGACATAGAGGTTAGTCATCGCAGAAGGAGAAAACGTATTGATAGTTGTTGTGTGTTTTAGAAAGAAGTCGTCCCGACGGACCCCTGTATATTCCAGTTAGCTATTAAAAAAAGTTATAGGCATAGACGAATGTATGAATCAAAATTGCATTATCAAATTTGAAATTAACGAAAAGTGCATAAGTTGAAACAATAAGTAGAGTAATCAAATGGAAATATGATACCAAACCTTTCCAGTAAGTACTCAAATTCAGAAGAAAAACTAAATTTTTAGGTTTATAGAGTAAATAAAAAATAGCAGGTAAATTTAACTATATACCTACTAAGTCAAGGTCATTTAGAAATATTTTTTAGTTGCATTAGTACAAATAGCAATCATACAGCTCATCAGTTTCAAAATACAATGAGTATTCCATATAAAAAATCTGAGAGAACGACAATTTTTTATCGTTCTCGACAATTATAGAAATACGTTGTATTGATTTTCTGGCAAGTGGCTTTGCTAACTTTATATACATCATCAAAACGACTTCCGGCTGAACTTAATTTGAAGAACATATCTATGAAAGCGAAGAGTGATTATCATTATATTTTCTCTTTCAGTTTGTGACAATTTTGAATTTATCTGATATTAAACTAATACCCAAAGATGTATACACAAGTCTTTGGTTAACCCTAACCATAGTATAACGATAAAGAGGAAACCTATTCATCTTTATACTATGATGCTCTAACCCAATGAAAACAATAGGTGTGTTAGTTCGGCAAAAGGCTAAAGCCGGATCTGGTACAATAGGATAGGTCATAAATATATGTATAGCCACTCTACTTACTTTGTTTTTTTCCCATACAATACTTGGCGTATTTTTTCATAATCTTCTTTGGGAAGTTTTCTCAATATATCGTCAATACTTTGGAATTCTTTGATTTCAGACATAACTATCGACAAAACGCGTAATTCTCCAAGGTTGAATAGCGATAAAATTTACTGTTCAAATCGAATCATTCACGGACTATTGAAATTTTTGTGTTCTAAAAATATGCATCAACGGTTGCTATCTGTATATTTGTATTCCTTTCTTTTATTAACAAATATGTGGCGCGTTTCATAATCTTTATGTATTATTATTATTGTGATAACGGTGAGGCAAACTGTCGTTTCACGAGGAAATGAAGTCAAAACTTATTTGAAGATTCAGCAGGTCTGATACCTATAATAAGCAAAACAGTAAAAAAATTGATGAGTGATGATTATGCACAGTAAATAAGTAGTATGCCATGTTACCACGAGTTCTGTGCATGTTACACAATATACAGTGTCACACTAATATAAAGTTCGCAAAAATTTGTCCTCGCAGTTAGTTTGTGCTTGAAAAATTAGTAAAAAACAGCCTCTTTCCTTTTTTCATGTCAAATTTGACATTTTTTTCGACAATCCTCAAAAAATCAATTTTTTTGAAAATTTCGAAAAATGTAGCACAAAGTGCCCATGGATTTTCCTCTAATGTTTCATCCACCGGGCAGGTGGGAACTCTTTTGAATCTTATTCCTGATTATAATAAGAAAGTCTATTATTATAGGTACGTGTATTTCAGTAGATTTCATAGTGGTGCGAACAAGAGAATTTCATTATTTTTTTCTGAAACCGATTGAATTTTGGACCATACTTATTTAATAAAACTTTTTTGTTTGTTTAAGTTGAAGAAATGATCACATTTTTTGATTACTTTTCTTTAATTTTTGCAGTACCCGCTTATCATAATGTGTCACCCGGTGACTAGTACTAGTATTATGAGTAGTCCGAATAAGATTCATTGTTTAACTGAAACTTGTAGAAGTAAGACGTGTGAGGTGCGGAATATATTGAACTATTGTTAAAGGGAGTGTTTATTGTGATATCCCGACCATCCTACTACATCAGAAGTGGTGAACAGTGTGTAAAGAGTGGTGTTAAAGTGCTGCACAATGCCGAAGTCCACAAGAAAATCGAAGCGCCGATAGTCAACATTCAGCAGCAGTAGCTCTACAAATACCAGTGAGGAAAGGCAAAGTCGCCATCGAAGAGATCTCGTAGACATAAAAGTAACAGGAAGGAATCTGTAAGTCATTCTAGGAGAACCAATATTATGCCTCAAGTCAGCAATGCCCAGCCAAACTCAGGTACTGTGTTGTCTGGTATAATTCCAGAATTTGATCCAACACACATGGAAGTGTCTGATTGGTTAGAAATTGTTCAACATGACTATAATATATATATATATATATATATATATATATATATATGGTTGGACAGACAATTTTATAATAGTAATGATAATAAAGGTCTTTATTTTTATCAACCAGGTAAACATTAAATACATTTTTAAGTAATATAAGCACAGCACTCCAGGTTGATAGAAAAATGCCGAAGATCAGTTGACAGCACAATCTGTGGTTGCAGATAGCACTGTTTCTGTTTTTCATCTTAAGCGAAGTAAGAAAATAATAAAGAGAAATAACAATAATCAAGTAACAAACCGTTAGAAGTAAAAAAAGAAGTAGAAAAAAAAAGGTAAAAAAAATATCAATATGTACATGCAGATATTATTATATGATATACATATATTTATTGGCAAAAGTTATCAGAGAAATTTAGATTTGGTTTTGATTAGCAAGTAATTTCAATTTTAGACCTAATTGAAGGCTTTTATTGATTTTAATTTCATTTCAATTTCATTGGAAATTTCATTATGTGTTTTTGATGACTGGTACGTGAAAGATCGTTTGAACAGTTCGGTGCGATGTTGTGGTGTTGTAATTCTATGTTTGAATCGAGTATTTACCTGATGGATATCAGTTTGGTAAACAATGTTTTCAAACAGGTATTGCGGTTGTTTGTTTTTGATGATTTTATGAAAGAGACATTTAGAGTGTAGATATCGTCTGTTCGACATATTCAGCCAGTTAAGATCTCGTAATTTGTGGGAAATTCTTTGGCGTTTCCTAATACTACAAATAAGCCGCATACAAGAGTTTTGAACGACTTGTAGCCGCCTAGAATCGTTTGCGTCGATACAGGGGCCAAGAACTACATCTCCGTTGGTGAGTTTAGATAATACCAGAGCCACGCATAGTATTTTTCTTAAAACCAACTGAGAGTTAATGGCGATTGTGAAAAATTGACTTTATGTTCAAATAAGCGTTCCGGATGCAAATTTTAACATGATGTTTGAATCGCAGTTGATCATCAAAAACCAGGCCAAGGTTTTTTGCCTTGTTTACTAGTGCAATTTGCTCTCCATCAACATTCATTCGGATTACTTCGTTGATTTGCAAACGAACTTTAGTTGGGCCAAAAGCTAGAAAAGAAGTATTTTTCCTATTTATACTTAGAGCATTTTCGGATGACCAGGTAACAATATTGTTCAGATCATAATTTATTTTGTCTACTGCGTCCTGATAATTTTTAGGTATGAAAGTATAGTATAGTGTATCAGGTAACAAATAAATTGAAAGGTACAGCAAAAACATGGTATGATAGCTTCATACAATGTGAATTAGGGTGGCCTTAGTATACTAGAGTAAAGTGGAAGCAATTATTGAGCACCACTTTCCAAAGTTTCAGAAATGCTTATGAGATGCGAACCGTAAACCAACAGAGGGTTGCTCGCTATATGAATTCCATTTCAACCATTTGGCGAAAATCAACTAATTTAAATTGAATTTTCCTAATAGTGATAAGGTGACCTTAGTAATGGGTGCTATAAATGATAACAATTTGAAATCGACAGTAGAGGCCTCAAATATAAGAGACCCTAATCTATTAGGGGTATACCTCAAAAATAAAGTGTATGCGAAAGCACTATCGCATACCTGCACCAACTCATCATAACAGCCGGTGCCAAAATTAGTTGATAATAAACATATTTTGTGTAGTTGTTGTGGTAAAGTTGGACACAATCGTGACAACTGCAGACACAAAAGCAAAATATGTAATTTATGTTCGAGAAAAGGGTCCTGTTTGAATAAAAACAAATTTTCATTTACAAGTGTATAAAAATATATATAAAAAAAAAAATTATTTGAAAAAAATGTTGAAGGATAGTAGAGTAGAAAATGTTGAGGTGATTCGAAAAAACCAAGTAGCTTCAAGATTTTACAAAACGCTTCATACTGGCGGTCATTAATGTATCGCATTTATAGATTTTGGAGAAAAAGGACGTTAAATTATACACTATAGCTGTAGGTTTACCTCGAGGAAATGGACAGGTGGAAAGAACAAACCGCACAGTGCTGATGTCTTGGCTACGATAGGAGCAGAGATTCTTCCGACAGGTATAAGGTTAAAGAGGACCTGCATACAGAAGATCCAATGGCCCAGGAGAAGGGGTTTTAGCATAGAAACACATGAAACACTTCAAGTTTCAAAATGGTTAAGGTAATACAAATGAGCCCTTTGATGGCATAATGAGCCCTTTGATGGCATAATGAGCCCTTTGATGGCATAATGAGCCCTTTGATGGCACAAAACAGCCCTTTGATCGCACAAAAGAGCTCTTTGGTGGCACAAATGAGTCCTCTCAGGACACAAATGAGATATGAATAGAATTAATAATTATATTCTATTTACTTACAGATGAGGTCCATCATGGTTGCTGTTGAGGACAACAACAGGTCAGGATGGCCGTGCAGTACCCGCTTATCATAATGTGTCACCCGGTGACTAGTACTAGTATTATGAGTAGTCCGAATAAGATTCATTGTTTAACTGAAACTTGTAGAAGTAAGACGTGTGAGGTGCGGAATATATTGAACTATTGTTAAAGGGAGTGTTTATTGTGATATCCCGACCATCCTACTACATCAGAAGTGGTGAACAGTGTGTAAAGAGTGGTGTTAAAGTGCTGCACAATGCCGAAGTCCACAAGAAAATCGAAGCGCCGATAGTCAACATTCAGCAGCAGTAGCTCTACAAATACCAGTGAGGAAAGGCAAAGTCGCCATCGAAGAGATCTCGTAGACATAAAAGTAACAGGAAGGAATCTGTAAGTCATTCTAGGAGAACCAATATTATGCCTCAAGTCAGCAATGCCCAGCCAAACTCAGGTACTGTGTTGTCTGGTATAATTCCAGAATTTGATCCAACACACATGGAAGTGTCTGATTGGTTAGAAATTGTTCAACATGACTATAATATATATATATATATATATATATATGGTTGGACAGACAATTTTATAATAGTAATGATAATAAAGGTCTTTATTTTTATCAACCAGGTAAACATTAAATACATTTTTAAGTAATATAAGCACAGCACTCCAGGTTGATAGAAAAATGCCGAAGATCAGTTGACAGCACAATCTGTGGTTGCAGATAGCACTGTTTCTGTTTTTCATCTTAAGCGAAGTAAGAAAATAATAAAGAGAAATAACAATAATCAAGTAACAAACCGTTAGAAGTAAAAAAAGAAGTAGAAAAAAAAAGGTAAAAAAATATCAATATGTACATGCAGATATTATTATATGATATACATATATTTATTGGCAAAAGTTATCAGAGAAATTTAGATTTGGTTTTGATTAGCAAGTAATTTCAATTTTAGACCTAATTGAAGGCTTTTATTGATTTTAATTTCATTTCAATTTCATTGGAAATTTCATTATGTGTTTTTGATGACTGGTACGTGAAAGATCGTTTGAACAGTTCGGTGCGATGTTGTGGTGTTGTAATTCTATGTTTGAATCGAGTATTTACCTGATGGATATCAGTTTGGTAAACAATGTTTTCAAACAGGTATTGCGGTTGTTTGTTTTTGATGATTTTATGAAAGAGACATTTAGAGTGTAGATATCGTCTGTTCGACATATTCAGCCAGTTAAGATCTCGTAATTTGTGGGAAATTCTTTGGCGTTTCCTAATACTACAAATAAGCCGCATACAAGAGTTTTGAACGACTTGTAGCCGCCTAGAATCGTTTGCGTCGATACAGGGGCCAAGAACTACATCTCCGTTGGTGAGTTTAGATAATACCAGAGCCACGCATAGTATTTTTCTTAAAACCAACTGAGAGTTAATGGCGATTGTGAAAAATTGACTTTATGTTCAAATAAGCGTTCCGGATGCAAATTTTAACATGATGTTTGAATCGCAGTTGATCATCAAAAACCAGGCCAAGGTTTTTTGCCTTGTTTACTAGTGCAATTTGCTCTCCATCAACATTCATTCGGATTACTTCGTTGATTTGCAAACGAACTTTAGTTGGGCCAAAAGCTAGAAAAGAAGTATTTTTCCTATTTATACTTAGAGCATTTTCGGATGACCAGGTAACAATATTGTTCAGATCATAATTTATTTTGTCTACTGCGTCCTGATAATTTTTAGGTATGAAAGTATAGTATAGTGTATCAGGTAACAAATAAATTGAAAGGTACAGCAAAAACATGGTATGATAGCTTCATACAATGTGAATTAGGGTGGCCTTAGTATACTAGAGTAAAGTGGAAGCAATTATTGAGCACCACTTTCCAAAGTTTCAGAAATGCTTATGAGATGCGAACCGTAAACCAACAGAGGGTTGCTCGCTATATGAATTCCATTTCAACCATTTGGCGAAAATCAACTAATTTAAATTGAATTTTCCTAATAGTGATAAGGTGACCTTAGTAATGGGTGCTATAAATGATAACAATTTGAAATCGACAGTAGAGGCCTCAAATATAAGAGACCCTAATCTATTAGGGGTATACCTCAAAAATAAAGTGTATGCGAAAGCACTATCGCATACCTGCACCAACTCATCATAACAGCCGGTGCCAAAATTAGTTGATAATAAACATATTTTGTGTAGTTGTTGTGGTAAAGTTGGACACAATCGTGACAACTGCAGACACAAAAGCAAAATATGTAATTTATGTTCGAGAAAAGGGTCCTGTTTGAATAAAAACAAATTTTCATTTACAAGTGTATAAAAATATATATAAAAAAAAAAATTATTTGAAAAAAATGTTGAAGGATAGTAGAGTAGAAAATGTTGAGGTGATTCGAAAAAACCAAGTAGCTTCAAGATTTTACAAAACGCTTCATACTGGCGGTCATTAATGTATCGCATTTATAGATTTTGGAGAAAAAGGACGTTAAATTATACACTATAGCTGTAGATTTACCTCGAGGAAATGGACAGGTGGAAAGAACAAACCGCACAGTGCTGATGTCTTGGCTACGATAGGAGCAGAGATTCTTCCGACAGGTATAAGGTTAAAGAGGACCTGCATACAGAAGATCCAATGGCCCAGGAGAAGGGGTTTTAGCATAGAAACACATGAAACACTTCAAGTTTCAAAATGGTTAAGGTAATACAAATGAGCCCTTTGATGGCATAATGAGCCCTTTGATGGCATAATGAGCCCTTTGATGGCATAATGAGCCCTTTGATGGCACAAAACAGCCCTTTGATCGCACAAAAGAGCTCTTTGGTGGCACAAATGAGTCCTCTCAGGACACAAATGAGATATGAATAGAATTAATAATTATATTCTATTTACTTACAGATGAGGTCCATCATGGTTGCTGTTGAGGACAACAACAGGTCAGGATGGCCGTGCAGTACCCGCTTATCATAATGTGTCACCCGGTGACTAGTACTAGTATTATGAGTAGTCCGAATAAGATTCATTGTTTAACTGAAACTTGTAGAAGTAAGACGTGTGAGGTGCGGAATATATTGAACTATTGTTAAAGGGAGTGTTTATTGTGATATCCCGACCATCCTACTACATTTTCTATTAAATAAAATACTGTAACTTTTAGTAAATTTTATTATAAGCAATATTTAATAATGTTAATATAAATGTACATAACACATGTGTACCTCAGTTCATTCATACATTTTGAGATTGAAAATATGCTATCGAATTGCTGACAATCTGCCACATCTGGTAAACTGTTTTTTGGTTAGGTGGAAGAACAGCTAGCGTGATATCATTTGAAATCATGTGCCTGTGCTGAATCTCGCTCTACATATGATGATAATATTGTAACATTGCTAACATTTATTATTAATATTATCTATTGAAATTATGGCAGTCAAGCCGCTAACACCCTGAGATATATGAGACCGACAACATTGGTTTGATTAAGACAGTCTCTTATCAACCATGCTTTAAACAATGATTCATAAAATTCACTACAATTCAATTCATTACAAATATGAGGATCTATTCTAAAGGTGCATCCCCACTATGTCGATCGGAAAAGCCGCGTTGGTGAAGACATACTGATACCCACAGCTTAATAAACACATCATCTGTGCTGATACTGTGCAGCAGTGCAGCTTATTATTGTAGCAGGCCGCGCAGCATGCCGACCGGCGTAGAAGTGGGGATGATGCACCTTACTAAAGCCAAATGTTTTTATCATCAAGCGACTGTCCCAAACTTCTATATTTGGTATATATTATAATAAATTACTGAACACTAATTTCGTCGCACCCTAAAATGTTGCTCCCGTTAAAATCTGAACAATTTGAATTCTGTTCACACTGTTCGCTTATCCAATTCTTCAGCTATAATCTCGTACATCTTCAAAACTTAAGATTCTTCACATAAAATCGCTACAGGGTGTTATCTGAAACTGCAAAATTTCGGAATTTTCAAGAGGATACCAAATGAAGAAAAACTTAATTTTTTTAAATTTGACAAGCAGAGGAATGAAGATTATCTCATTACCTTGTGAAATTTACCAAATTATCTTCTTATCTCTTTTATTTACAGGGTGATCAAAAAAAGATACTTTTTGGTTTTGCAGTCATAACTTTTTTCCTCGTCAACCGATTTTCATAATCTCAGGCTCATTTTGAAGCTGAAACCTTAGATGAAGAGATATTCCACCCCACACAGTCACTTTTGTACCTCCGAAACCCACTCTTGCCTCCATATTCCCTTCCAAAAACATTTTATTCCTCCCTCTCCATACCAACACACGCCTATTATCTTTTCGAAACAAGTTGAACCTACCCTCATCCGTAAACACACACCTATTCCACTCATTCCCCAGTTTTTGTGTCCTTCTCCCCACCACCGCCTTGCTTCTCGATAAGCAGGTTAAGTAAGGGGCAGGCTGCTCGTCTCCTTGCATGTAATCCAAGGTGGAAGTTCGGGTCTGCCGTACCAATATTCCAATAAGGCGATCTTGAGCGGGAGTTGTTCTTCTTGGTCCCCTTCTTTGCCCCTAGGTCGGTACTGAATATACCCAGCTTTAGCTCGGAGGTGGGCCCTTTGGATGGATCTAACTGTTGTTCCAATCAGATAGGCAATTTATGGAGGGTAGATAATCCTTGTTAAGCTGGTCGGGCGTTAGATGCGGCAATCAATTTTTCTTCACACGAATTGAAATTGATGTCTTTCCTGGCTTTTCAGTCACTTATTTTGATTCTTGTTACGTTGGTTACGGGCCATGCAATTCAGGCGAACAATGGGTTGATTTTTTTTCTTTAAAAACATGCCGTTTCAATTGAGTTTTCTCACGCACAATTCTTGACTACTGGAAGCAAGAAATATCGGGACGTATTGTCGTATATTTAAACTCTAATTCACTGTAAAATAATTTATTTAACGAAATACAATGATTCACAATACTCTAATTTATATAACAATCACTCTACTATTTATATTCGACTTTCACTTCACCGACTGACTGTCTGTCTGCTGCGTCGTTCTTTTTATATTCACTGTTGACTTCTCCGAATGCTCTAGAATTTTCCATCGAATCGTCCAGATTCTTCTCGGTGCATAGCGTATCGAAGGTCATATGCGGCCTGCGTGAGTGTTCAGGCCCGGCATCGCCCACAGCTTCGCCACAGTATGTAGAATGAATGATCCTTCCGAAAACAAGTTGAATTTCATTTTATTCTCCTCCCAACCGGGATTTCAGATTTGGGTCACATTTGAGGATACCCTTGATCTTTAATCTTTATCTTGAGTCAACTCTGATGTTCATAACTCTTTATCTAAAGTTTCAGCTTCAAAAAGAGCCTGAGATTTTGATAATCGGTTGACGAGGAAAAAAGTATTTTTTTTGTGATCACCCTGTAAATAAAAGAGATAAGAAAACAATTCGGAAACTATCTCAAGTTAATGAGATCACCTGCATGCCCCCTGATGTCAAATTTAAAAAAAAAAAGTTTTTCTTCATTTGGGATCCTTTTGAAAATTCTGAAATTGTGCACGGTTTCAGGTAACACCCTGTACCGATTTTGTGTGAAGAACCTTATGTTTTGAAGAAGTACGCGATTATAGCTGAAGGACTGGGCTAGCGAACAGTGTAAATATAATTCAAATTGTTCAAATCAGAAAAAAGTTATTCAGATTTTAACAGGTTCAAAATTTTGGGGTGCGACGAAATTAGTGTTGAGTAGTTTAGAAAACTATGATACCTAGTGCGTAAACACGTGAGCCTTTAAATAGGTGCGCAGCGAGTTCAAGGGCACGACGCGAAGTGATCTGATTAAGAGCGTGAAAATCCGTTCTACTAAATCAATTTGTTTGCTTATGTGAACCAGGAATAGTTGCTCGCCTCCTCCCCAAACCCTGGAAACACCTTTGTGTAGCAAAACTTCGATACGCTGTGTATACATCAGGGTGTTCCAAATTAAGTCGGCACCATTGCCAACTCTGTTATTATTGATGCTACGAATTCGGTTAAATGGGCAAACTAGTAGCATTTTTAATGGCCTTCTCGATGCCGAAAACAAAAAAAAAATAAAGTCGCGTTTTCAAAATATTTCATGAAATGATTTTTTTTTAATGGAACACCCTATATTTGATTGCATCTTAAGATTCTTCCTGAAAAGCTGATTTCATCGATGTATCACAGTTGGGGTCTAGCTGAAATTATTACAGAGATATAGGGTGTGCAAAATTGAGATTGATTCAACTTTAGGAATTTATTGTGTGGAAACTATTCATTATTGGTCAAAACCTCCGAGCAATAAAAGATATAGAGGGGGCTTTTCTGTCTCTTTCTTGGAAGCAAGATACTCGACGTTGTTTACAAACATCTCAGCCCGAATCATGTTAAAAAGGGCATTGTTGGATATATCCGTTTGCATTCGGTGATCAGGTCGGTATTAGGTTCACTCTTAACTTGGCGATCATGTTTGTTTACGTCAGTTTACGACTTTATTTGTCGTCTTGTCAAATCAAACCATGGGCGTCGCAGCATGGTAATCATGGCATAAACCATATTTGACATTTTATTGAATTTGCTCATTTTCATCACGATTTTGAGACAAAAATACACTATTTGTTGAAATAGCTGTAAAGCAACTATGTTACTATGTAAATCGACTAAACGATTACCTATCAATAATTATGAAAAAACTTGTTGCAATGTAGGTATACTAAAAAGTAAGTGAGTAAGAAGGTAAGCAAACTTAACTATTCATTAACCAAATTTAAATCATAAGCCACTAGCTATATCTAATGAGTATTGGAATGTTTTGTTGACATACAGGGATTATCACGTAGGTAATCCGTTCATCAGAAGTTGTCGATATTCCCATTTGAATAAAATTTTATACACATGGAATATCACATATATCAATATGAATAATCGATCTGGAATGTAGTCATTGACGTAAATTCTCATGTGTATCATAATTTATGTATATGGTATAAATGTATAGTATAGTTTACTAATGTGATTCAAAGATTTGAATATTTTCACTTTTTTACTTCAGCACTTTCATTTATTTTTTCAGTTTTTATGACCTTATTCTAGGCTTTATCGGCAATAATCTAATTCTTCGCACAATACAGTATTTTTGATTGGCTGAAACATCAAAAGTGAGTGTTCCTTGCTTTGAAGCAATTTAGTTTCTATTGCCACACAGCAATAATCACTACTACCTTTCTGCATTCACAATTGACGAATAAAAGTCAATTTTTAGAAGATCGTTGAAAAAATAGTGTATGCCATGGTAGTACACGTGGCGTTTTAAAAATTCTCGTGTCAGTTACATTTGTCACTTATTTTTGTATCTATTCAACGTAATAAAATATTTTACTCTCTACTGACAACACTCGTAGAGTGTACTCAAAGGCATAACCTGTGATGGTTCATGGCGGCTACTATTTGCCGTGGCGCTCCGGGGTGACTTAGAAATTATTGGTAGCGCATTCACTTTTTAACTTAGGAAAACCTACAGCACTTCCGCCAAGCATTAGACGTCAGGATTGACATCTTGACACCACAAGTGCTTTCAAACCAGGCATATGGTCGCCTATCGATACCAATACATGTGCGAAGAAATTTATCTGCACCGACATATTTTCAATTAAAAATGAAACATGAGAAAATGTATTAGCACGCCGGTTCTACGCTTACGTCCGAATATCATAACAATAACAAATCTCCTCCTCCGAACTCGGAGTTTTACCCCTCACCCATAATCCGTAATAAAGGATAGTTTTATGGAGCTTTCATAACAAATGTGTGTTGTTATTATAGTATATGTCTTTTATTGCTCGGAGGTCAAAACGACTTGCATGTCCCTATCTTAACTTTTGATTTACTATCTACCGACATTTAATTGGGACATATACAGGGTGATCAAAATTCTGAATTCTGCACCACCCTGTATTTGTTTCATTTAGTAGATAGTGAATGAAAAGTTAAGATAGGGACATGCAAGCCGGTTTGACCAAAAATGAATAGTTTCACACATTTTTCAAACCCTATATCTCTGTAATCATTTCAGCTAGACCCCAACCGTGATAGATCGATGAAATCAGCTTTTCAGGAAGAATCATAAGATGCAATAAAATATAGGGTGTTCCATTTAAAAAAATATCATTTCATGAAATATTTTGAAATTTTGAATTTTTTTTTGTTTTCAGCATCGAGAAGCTACTAGTTTGCCCATTCAGCCGAATTCGTAGCATCAATAATAATGGAGTTGGCAATGGTGCCGACTTAATTTGGAACACCCTGTTTAGCTATTATAGCTATTGTATTGCACCTAATGATGACCTTGCACCTAATGATGACTTTGCACCTAATGACTAAATTCAGGTGTTTGGGACTTTATCTGAAGATATATCTGATATATCACCAGACTTCACTTCAACTCATTTTAAACTCGTATATCTAGGGTTGAAGCTTTCTTAAGCTGCCATCCAGAACAAAATCAACAAATTCGTCAATTGGTTTAATGATGAAGGGTATAGTTAGTAGGCCTATGCCAGTCACCAACCATTTGCTGGTATTTTTTGGAAATTTTTTGCTTCTGTTGATGAGGAAAGCGGATGCAGCACAAACTCTATTTATGGTGAATCCTGGGAGAGCAACAGATGCCAAGAGTTGCCAAATCAGGGTATCGGTAGTGGTATACATAACTTTCTTCATGTGGTTTTTTTCGTTATAATTGATCTGAAACAATATGAAATCAATTCTACACAGATTTTCAGTGTGTTGGTTACTTTTTAACTCTCATCTGGATACCTTATTAGACAATACTTAAACTAAAGGAGGTAGAAAGTCGGTTGATTGGGGGAAAAAGTTCCGTTTTGAAGACCAATATAATGGGTACTATTCATAAAAGGTAGCAAATGCTTATACTATAGGTTCGTTTCCCTCATAACTCAACAAAATGAATACGTAGTAGTAAAAGCATTTGCTCAAGGTTTATGCATACGGCCCATTATATTGTTTTTGGACAAATTCGACATTATAATGACCGGTATTTTGAAAAGGTTCGATAATGTGCAACAGAAGAACACCTATTCACTTCATGCTCAATACATTATCGCTGATGAGTATAAAACAGAGAATTGCATACAATATGTACATTTTTATATACAAATTGAATCATAAAATGCTATACCCACATATCTAACCCAAGAACTGACATATATCAATGAAGTCCATTCACATGATACAAGAAGTAGATCGGCAAATAACTTCTACATCAATTCAAAGTGTGATAGCTTATTCAATAAAGGATTGATACATTTCAAATACCTTGAGAGAGACGTCATTAAATAATTTCAAAAAAGAATGTTCCATGTATGTGAAAAAGAAATATTGAACGATAATAGGTATATGAAAATAATTTTAATAATAATATTCCTTGTAATATGTTAGTATGTAAGTACTGTTTGCTTGTTTGTAAGAGCAAATTGCTAATAAAGTGTGATATATAAATATTAACGTTGATTTCATTGAAAATATGAAAGGATGTTCATGAAGTCAGTTGTGGAATCATCCTGCGACTGAAAGTTGGATTTAGTCGCTATTTTCCATCGTACAAGATAACCTCTCTTGGAAGGTTTTCATGTTTTAAAGAGAAACATTCTCAATTGAGAATGTTTCTCTTTAAAACATAAATATTAACGTTCATCACCGATTGCAAATGCATTTCTATGCGTGGTCGTGTAAAGCCAATGTAAACGCGCGTACATTAGCAGATAAAAGCTTTCGGACTCACATGATCCCGAGTCGTTTGGTGAACTTAGGGGACTTTTCGGGGAAGTTTAAATAACGTAAATTACTAGCCAAAACCTAGCCCGACCTGACCAACCCTTACGTAAACAGAAAAACCATATGAAATTGTTATGAAACGATGCGATGCAGTTCGTGTCGTTTGCGAGTTTGGGATCATTTGTGTAGCCAAATAATCTCATAGATGGTTTTTAAACTTCAAGCTTAGAGCATTATAGTTTAAGAACCTGCGACACACTAGACCAAGAGTAATAAAACTTTTTTTCTACGACAGTGCGTGAACTAAGCTTTTACGCACTGCTGACAGTGCGTAATACTTTTTCGCACAAGTGCGTAAAAAATCACCTGTGCGTAAAATCATCAACTAGCTGTGTGCGAAAAGTAATTTTTTACACACTGTTCATACATGTTTGAATTTTTGAAATATATAGTATTTTGCGTCAAGTCCTCAAGTACTCGTCAAGTACTCCTGCTCACAAAAAAGAATTGTATAAGCGCTCGTTCTCTTATAATATCTCTGACACAATTAATTATATAAACACTTGGAACCCGAACTGTTTTGCCCTAACGATCAATACCTTTAAAAAATCATTCAAAAAACACTTATTTTTCACTCAGCACGACTGAAGTGTTACAAATAAAAAAGTCGCATCGAGAATCTGATGAAATGTAAAAGAAATGATTGTTTTTTTCCTTCTACTCTCCGTACTTCGTACTTTCTTGAACTCCCTTCTCTTTCTCTTCTCTTTCTATTTCATTCTATCTATTTTCACAATGATCTCACTGTTCTAACATCTTTTTCTTCAAATTAAGGCTTTGGTGGAAGATCAGATGTGAGGCAACTCCAATCTGAACCAAATGCCCTTTGCTCACCATATATTTGTTTTTTTTTGTTGTGTAATGATGTTAATTTTGGTGTGCAATAAATGTATTATTATTATTATTATTATTAAGTATAACTCGGAAGTCTTTATTTGATAATACGACGACAATTCATATCATTAAATATTCAAATTAATGATATAATTGCTTCAATTTGGCAATATAATTACTGTCAAAAAAAAACTTTGTATAAAACACTTTCGTAAAGGGCTTTTTTGTACACGCGTGTTTGTTGAACTCGGCTGCGCCTCATTCAACAATCTTCGCGCTCATACAAAAAAGTACTACTTTACGAACTTGTATCATAAATAGCTATTCTACTACCGCTTACCAAAGTAGTCTTTGACGCTTTCAGATCTCAACGCAAATAGACGAGGATCCCACGCCTATTTTCAAAAATGATTAATAACAGGCTGAATTTTCCTGAGTAGCTTCATTTTGCCGAGACGCCCAACTATTTCCTCTACGAAAAAACTCAATAGTGGTAGCTAATAAACTGAGCAGACGTCAATCATGTCAATTTGGTGAGTGCAAAAAAGTCATTAATAACAGTTTTTCAGTTGAACCTCGAGATAATTCGATAAAGTACTCGAAAAAACTTTTGTCCTACAAAATGGATGGTAGAACTGAAGAGTCCCCCACTCCCAACATGTACCAAAATGACGTGGTCATAAGAAATCATTCGTAACCAGCGGATTTTTTCACCGTTTCTTGGTTAATATTTCTATAATTGAATGGTCATATTGTCCTACAAATTGAATGGTAGGTGTTCCCAGTCCCACGCTTCGAAATTGTCAATTCCATGGTAAAGAAAAATGTATTAGTAACTGTAGGACAATGATAACACATGAAAGGTTAGTGTATTCTTCACCTAAATAATACAGTGCCCTACAAAAAAACGGGTATGTATCGCTAGTCCTACAAAAATTATTCGAAATAACGAATTATTTTGAAATTGTGGTTTAGCTTAATTTAATATACTTTTATTCGTAAAGTAATGTTAGTTTCAATTTATAATTGTTTGTTAAATTCAAAAATATCATAATTTTCGTGAAAAATTAATGAAAAAAGTGGGAAATTTGGCGTTCATAATTTTTATAAACATATTGACAAAAACAATAACAAAGTAAAAACATTGAAATAATCAATCTGCCCTCCGGGGCGGCTTAAATAATGGCGCATTCACTTTCACGGATGCAGGGAAGCTCGGAAAAACCAGCAACACCACATCGTCTGGAGAGCTGAAATTTATAATTGAAAACTTTCAAAGAGGTCAGACGAATTGTGAAAATCTGCTCTACGGTAAAATAGGATGTATGGTGACTCCAGAGGCCTCAAAAGTCCAGTTCGAAAGAAGATATTATATTTGATAGCAAATTTAGATTTCCACCTCAAATAAATTCAAAATTTTATTCAAGAAGTGATTCAAAATAATTGAATTCAACATTTCAACTTCAATGCCCTGTATCTCCTAAACGAAACATTTGCGGACACATGTTCATATGAACTTTTCATTCTGTAATTAGCCAAAGATTCACCATTTGAAGTTTTTTACAAGAATAGCTAGCTAATAGCGAAGTGGTCGAGGAGTTAGAGCGTTTGGCTTCCACCCAGACGGTCCGGGTTCGATCCCCGGTCGTGTGTCACTGAGCTGAAGTGGTTCGGATTCCACTTTAATTTAAACTGTAGGTCCCGGATCTCCCTTGCTCGCACAAGCTCTGCTTTTGAGGGGTTTTCTCCGAAAACCTGGGAGTTTCGTAAAAACAATTTTTTTTTACATAATGGAGCACCCTGATGTATACTACGGCTTTTGCACGTAGGACTGGGAAAACCTACCTAGGACAATGTGACCATTCAATTATACAAATATGTATACGCTAGAAAAATCCGCTGGGTACTGATGATTTTTAATGACCACGTCATTGGTACATGCCCTAATAGCACACTATGTCCCAGGGACGTCCCTATTTGGTACAAATCATGTCCGAATGTCCGGGACTTAAAATCATTGTCCATGGGACGTCCGATTCAGTGCATTTTCATGAATTTCCCCAAAGGACTTCCTATGGATGTCCCAATCGGTACATCGTATAAAACGTCTCTGCGAGGACGTCTTTGGGATATCCTGGGTCGGATATATTTTGTAATGTTTACTAGGACATCCATCGGACGTCCTTGTTAGTAAGTATTCTGGCATGTCTTTGAAAGGACGTCCCATGGTTGTCCTGGTACGGGACATTTAGGAACATCCCGCATGAATGAATATTGGACGTCCCAATTGGTTAATCTTAGAATATCTCCCTGCGAGGACTTCCTTGGGATGTCCTGGTTCGGATATATTTTGTAGAATTTTCTAGGATATCCATTGGATGTCCTGGTTGGCATGTATTTGGCATGTCTTCGAAAGGACTTCCTATGGTGGTCCTGGTACGAGTACATTCTGGAACGTCCTTGATGGATGTACATCGGACGTCATCCCAATCAGTGAATTTCAGAAAATGTTCCAGCGAGGACTTCCTTGGGATGTCCTGGATTGAACATTTTCCGGAATGTTTCCTAGGTGCATCCATCCAAAGAATACATCCCAGCTAGTGGTTTTACAGAAGAGGTATAAAATGGATCGCATATTTACAATAGGGCTAAACATTACAGCGAAAACAACCCATCAGAAATAAAACCCTTTTCACTATCATTGAGGTAATCAGGGGCCATATTCTCGAGTTTGTGCTTATGCCAATAAGATTCACTGTTTCACAACAATGAAAATAAAAAATTTATGTTTGTCTCTCTAGTTCGTATACGGATTGAAACCGAACAATTCCTCTATGTATGGATTCTGTGCATAAAGTTGTTTTCTGTGTTTTGTGTTCTGTGTTCTGTGTTCAAGTGAAGTGTTGACGAATTGACAGACAATTGTTGAGTATTTACCAGCTATGGAGGCTTTTCTGTCGTCTTTTGTGATTAATTAGTTTAGTGACTGTTCTGTAAGTTATTTTGTGTTCATTCAGTGTAGTTATATCTTTAAATGAAAATAAAAGTTTTGTTATACTATTCAATAGTTATTACTAACCTATTCAACACTGTTTTGAAAAAGATGTTTCCGTAAGACAAGTAGAGTTGTGTGTATCCTTTAAACATGTACAAAACCGAATTGAATGACTCTGGGACAGTGCTGAGCTTACCTAGTAAGTAAATCTGGTTCCATCCAAATTGTTATCTCCAGTAATCCACAACAATATCATAATCTTAGTCCTGAAAGAGATGTAGGAACAAACACGTGATAATTCTCCACATCCTAAGGACGTCCCAGATGTACTTTCGATTGATGTAATTCGGGGACGTCCAATGATCATCCCAGGTGGATGTCGATTGAATATCCTCATAGATCGTCCAATTTTGGTGAGAAGTCGAAACATTGGTACTTCCCACGGATGTCCAATAGACGTCCGCGGTACCAATACTGCACGTCCTAAGGACGTACCAATATTGCACGTCCTAAGGACGTCCAAGATGTACTTTCGATTGATGTAATTCGGGGACGTCCGATTAACATCCCAGGTGGATGTCCATTGGATATCCTTATAGAACGTCCAATTTTGGTGAGAAGTCGAGACATTGGTGCTTCCCACGGATGTCCAATGGACGTCCGCGGTACCAATACTGCACGTCCTAAGGACGTACCAATATTGCACGTCCTAAGGACGTCCAAGATGTACTTTCGATTGATGTAATTCGGGGACGTCCGATTAACATCCCAGGTGGATGTCCATTGGATATCCTTATAGAACGTCCAATTTTGGTGAGAAGTCGAGACATTGGTGCTTCCCACGGATGTCCAATGGACGTCCGCGGTACCAATACTGCACGTCCTAAGGACGTACCAATATTGCACGTCCTAAGGACGTCCAAGATGTACTTTCGATTGATGTAATTCGGGGACGTCCGATTAACATCCCAGGTGGATGTTCATTGGATATCCTTATAGAACGTCCAATTTTGGTGAGAAGTCGAGACATTGGTGCTTCCCACGGATGTCCAATGGACGTCCGCGGTACCAATTTTGTACATCCTAAGGACGTCCCGAATGTCCTGAGAGGATGTCCTATGGATTACCATCGGACTTCATGGTGCTATTAGGGATGTTGGGAGTGGGGGACTCTTCAGTCCTACCATTCATTTTGTAGGACGAAAGTTTTTTCGAGTACTCTATTGAATTTTCTCGAGGTTCAACTGAAAAACTAACTGTTATCAATGAACTTTTTTGCATTCACCAAATCGACATATGATTGACGCCAGGGCGGTTTATTAGCTACCACTATCGAGAATTTTCGTAGCGGAAAAAGTTGGGCGTCTCGGCAAAATTAATAGACTACAAGCCCATATAACAATTTGGGGGGGTCATTTGACCCAGGATGAAACATATATTCAGAACGATGCTGCTATATGAAAAAGTAACTTTAGGCACTATGCCGTCAATTCTTGGTGGTGCAAAACACTGTAATAATAATAATTATTATTTTTCATCTAAAGATGTGCTCTTCCGACAAAATATATACGGCATTCCTCACGTTGGTAGATTATGAGATAATAATCTCCTAGAACCTACTGCCGTACAAAAATAATGGGATCGGAATCCAGGATTTTTTTATTAATTTTCAAAAATTGAATTTTTTTCTGGCTTCCGGTCCCATTATTTTTGCACGGGAGTAGGTTCTAGGAGATTATTATTTCATAATCTACCAACGTGAGGAATGCCGTGCAAGAATATTTTGTCGGAAAAGCACATCGTCGGATGAAAAATGATTATTATTATTATTACAGTCATTTGCACCACCAAGAATTGACGGCATAGTGCCTAAAGTTATTTTTTTCATATAGCAGCATCGTTCTGAATCATAGAAATATACAGGGTGTCCGGTAAACCTTGTACAATATTGAACCTGGTGATAAACCAGGTCATGACTGTTCAGAATATCGGAATTTCACCTCAGTAAAAATCTCACCGTTTTCGAGATAATGAGCATTTTTTGAATTTCTGGAAAATCACTGCATCACCTTCGATTTTTGAGTGCCATGTCTACAAATTGAGACCAATTCAAATATCTTCGCTGCTGAAGATTACTTATGAGTCATGCTTTCAGACGTACAAAACAGTTTTTCAGAAAACGATACAATTTTTCAAGAAATTAGGGTAAAATGCCAGATTTTGAGTTTCACCAATTTTTTTAACAACAGTTTGACATTATTGTTTGAAAAAAAACATAACCAAGTGGAAGTGGATACTCATTACAAAAGAATGCCCATTTTGTCCAGACTCTACCATGGTATAAAACATATGATAATTATGTTTGGAAGAAATAAAATTTCGATTATATTAGAGTGTGATGTTATTCTGAGCTAAAATCAACTCAATTAGACTTTGTCAGTAATGTCTTTTATTTTTATCCTATCAAGATGAAATTATTGAATAATCATGAGTAATATAACAAATCAACTGCTTAGATGCATTCAGTGAGATGTAAAGAAGTAAATACTAATTCAATGTTATTTTGAATCAACATTCAACATACACTATACACCACAATAACGATTATTCAACATAATATTACAAAAATGATATTTTCCATCCACTCGTACGCAGAGACGGCATTTTTTCAAGAAGAACCTTTTCAAATGCGCTATAGGGTATCTCTGAGTGGCATTGTGCAATCGGATATCGTTCTGCATAAAGCGCTGCTGCAGCAGTAGCACTACCTCCACATTCACCATAAATGTGGTGCATATGCACATATTTTCGGGGAGTATAACGTGTGTTCGGCATGACAAAGAAATAAATACCACTGAATGAAACAAGCAGAATAATTTCAAAAACATACGGATGAAGTCACAAGTTGTTCAAACAAAATGTGACAGCCACCTACTAGATTTTTTCAATTCTATTTACAGAAGATCCGTTCATGCACAATACAGTATTTTGTTTTATCATTAGGAAACTATTACTTCTACGGACACAACTCCTGTGTTTTTAATTTTCGACAAGGATTCACCTCCTCAAAAATTTTGTACTTATTTGGTTATTTGTATATCTGTCGGTCTCTGAAACTCCGTTGGAATCTGGATGTTGGACAAATGCGACATTTATCACAAGAATTCGTATTAATCGATGCCATGTCGGATATTCGACATTTCATTTCCATAATTTTATTAGGCTTAATTACACGAAAAGTTAATTTTTTTGACATACTATTTAATGCTACTAAGCAGTCTATTCTCTATTATAAATAATCAGATTCACATTTCCTCTTGATAAAATCGAAATAAAATAATTTTTGGAAGTAAGTATAAAAGTTGATGTTGATGAAGTCTAGAATAAAACCACGCCTAATTCAATGGAAATCACTTCCTCCAAAAATAATTATAGTTTATTTAATATCATGATAGAGTCTGGAGAAAATGAGCATTATTTTGAAATGAATGTCCACTTAAAATTGATTACCCAGGTAGCACATCATATCGGCTGAATCTTGGTTCCATATTGGGCCAATATAGATATATTGTAAATGAAAAATCAATATTGGTCCAATATGGGTGAATATTCAAAAAACAATATTGTATTAATAATATTGGTGGAATATTGGTTGAACTAGTTTTGAATGTAGATTATCACACGAAATATTGGGTCAATATTGGTTGAATAATTTCTACCAATATCGATAATACAATATTGGTTAAATATTGTTTTCCACATCTAGAATAAATATTGCAATCCAAATATTCCAGTCATATCGATTATAGGGGAAAAAACTATATTGTATTTCCAAGTTTGTTAGAATATTGGTGGAATATCATTTCCACTTTATTTGACAAATTGTAATAACTCATATTGAGTCAATATTGGTCGAATGATATTTACCAATATCGATAAAACAATATTGTCTCCACATCGTTTTTAACATCTAGAATAAATATCGCAATCACAATATTCCCTAATATCGATTCTAGGCATAAAAACTATATTGTATCTCCAAGTGTGGTTGAATATCATTTCGCCAATATTCAACAAATCTTATTAATTAATATTGGGTCGATATTGGTTCAATAATATTTATCGATATCCTTAAAACAATATTGTCTTCATATTGTTTCCCACATCTAGATTGAGATGAAATTTGAATATTAGCCGAATATTCAAGGAAACATATTGAAATTATATCATGATCAAACCTGGATAAAAATCCGCTAGGTGGCTCTACATATAGAACGTCTTCTAAAACCTACGAAACTATATTAAATACTTCCCATAATTTGTTTTCAAGACAGCTCACCCAGTGGTTATGGCGATCAAAAGACAAACTGTGGTGTCACCTTCATCAACTAAAAGACCTTTAGTAATTTGCCAAGGTATATTGAATCCACCAATATATCCAAATGATATTGTACCAATATTGATAAATATTGTACCAATATCGATAAATATTGTACCAATATCGATAAATATTTTGAGGCCATTATTGCTTCAAGAATATTTCATCAAAACTATTTCTAAAATATTCAAACAATATTCGACCAATATCGCAAAATGTTCACATTTTACTTCTCGAAAATATAACTTTTGAATATTGTGCCAATATTGTCAGAATATTGTATTAGCGATATTGTAACAATATCGCCGAACATTTTGAAGCCAATATTACTTCAAGAATATTTCGCCAATATTATTCAAGTAATATTGGACCAATATCGCCGAATGTTCACATTTTTTTTCTCGCCAATATTGCATTTCAAATATTTCGCCAATATTGTTGGGAATTATTTCTCACATTGTATAGAAAGTAGGAACATTTTGGCAATTGGTTGCATGGATACAAATTATTTTAAGAATTGAATGTAATGAGAAAAAAAAAATATTTCAAACGTAAAGGTTCTATTCGAATTTATTAATTATAACTATCCAAGTCAAGTTAAGAAATAGTAGCGATAGATTTCTGCGAATCGATTCAATCCAGTTTCAATAAATATGTTCACAATATTATACCAATATTTTACCAAGATAGGTGTGCTACTTGGGTATGTTTCTTTCAGACAATAATGTCAAACTTTTTTTTTATAAATTGATGAAACTCAAATCTGTCATTTTACCCTCATTTCTTTGAATTTTTTTTCACTTTCTTTCAGTAATCTTCAGCAGCAAAGATATTTGAATTTGTCTCAATTTGTATACATGGCACTCAAAAATCCAAGGTGAGGTAGCGATTTTCCAGAAATTCTTAAAATGCCCATTATCTCGAAAACGGTGATATTTTTACTGAGGTGAAATTTCGTTATTCTGAACAGTCATGACCTGGTCTATCACCAGTTTCAATATTATACAAGGTTTACCGGACACCCTGTATATTATATACTTACTCTAGAATGCTAATCCCCATGTCAAAAGTGTTGTAAAAAGTTCAGGCAAGTCCGCAATGCGCAAGCGCGTCATTAGTGATTTTTGTAACAGGCCCGGTTTTAGTAAAATATTATGGTACTTGTGAAGATTAACAAAAATTAATTCTGAATCTCGGAGAATAAAGTTGGAAACCTCATTGTGCTCATACCTGTTATTTGTATTTAGCCGATTTGAATACATATTTTCACATATTTATGATTCCGAATATTCAGCAAAGGCCATCAGAAAATAGAGTACGGTTATTATTATTATTTACCGCTCTGAAGCGACTGATTGTTGGTTAAGCTGTAGTTAACTAACAAAAACCTATACTAAACAGTTCATAGTTTATTCTTAGGAAGAAACGGCTTTATTAGAAATTGTCTTTAAAAGAACAAGATTAATGCAAATTCACGAAAGATGAAAGAATAACCAATGACAACAAACACCACACAAAACGTCAATAGAAAATCTGAAATTCTAAAAACCGACTCTGTCTCTGACAAGAGTGACAGATCTTAGTGACAAGTCTTCCCGTTTATGAAAACGCACTGTTGCACGGTCATTATAATTACAGTGTCATAGGGTACATTATTGTTTTAAATAAATTTATTTCGCTCCTAAAATTCGGAGTAATCTATCTCTAAAAAAGGTTCTTTTCGGTTTTAAAAAGTCCTAAATGCGCTGTCAAATTTCTCTCTTTCAAATGACATGTGTTTTATTGCCTCATAACAAAAAACTCTGAATTGGAACACCAAATTATTTTCAAATATGGCAATGATCTACCCAAACTACACTGATGACGCGCATGCGCAAATTATGAACGGGTCGCATACGGGGCATGTTTTTCGCCCTGAAAATTGGCGGGATTAGCATTCTAGAGTAAGTATATAATACATATTTCTATGTTCTGAATATGTTTCGTCCTGGGTCAAATGACCCCCACAAATTGTCATATGGGCTTGTAGTCTATAAGCTACTCAGGAAGATTTAGCCTGTTATTAATCATTTTTGAAAATAGGCGTGGGATCCTGGTCTAAAAGTTGTCGTTTTCCGAGAAATGTCATTTTGTGACAGCTTTACGCTCTAGAACGAGAATAATGAAAAAAACGCTCGATCTCCCTAGCTTTTGTTGAAAACGAACCTATTCTTGCATGATGGAAAGTAAAGACAGTAAATTCAAATCTCACCAAGGAATTGCGGTGGTGTCATGGTTAGATGAGTCTCTGCCTACCAATTTGGCTTCGATATCGGCGTGAGTTCGATCTCGGATTTCGGTATTTTTTTTAGGTAAGTTGTTTTCTTTTTTCCTTTTGTTAAAGATGTAAATTATGGGATATTTGGATAGCTTATACATTTGGAATTACTACTGAGTGTAGAATTTTCTCATAGGTAATATGTGCCT